>CM039129.1:6680027-8073359 GCA_022036555.1 Microstegium vimineum
TCGGGTTTAAAACGCGGGTGATCACCCATGATAGAGTATAGACTTTATTAACCCTTTCCCCCCGGGGTGTGCCAAAAGAGGTTTGACAAAAAAAAGCTTCAGGATCTGCGTACCCCCTCGGGCTTATACCCAAATTCGATATCCGGAGGCGTGCCAGCGATTTGACCATTTTAAACGAAAGGCCGATAACTAAAACCCAAGATCCTTTTCCAGACAAGGGCGATCCCGCCCGGATCCCGGGGAAAAAGGGCTTGATCGGGATAACTAGAGCAAGCTGAACAGGCAACAGCATGCCCCAATGCCAAAGCCAAGAATTTCCCACGCGGAAAAACTTGCAAGGTTTTTAAGGGAATAAAGGGTGATGCAGCTCGCCCAAAGCTTAAGAACCGTTGAAAAAAACTACAGCTAATCAGTAAAGGGAAATTGCATAAAAGTAGAAAAAAGAATAAAATTGGTTTTTTTTAAATTGGATTAAATTGTCATAAAAAAACGAACCCTTTGGGGCACATTTTTATACTCCCCATGGAGAGTTGTAAAAAGGGAAACACAACTCATATCCTTCCTAAAAAAAAACCTCCTAATTTTAAAGGGAAAACTGACTCCGCAGGAGTGGGTTTCTAAAACAAAAAATTTTTCCTAAAAAAACACAAAAAATTTTAAAAAAACAAACGACTCATGCAAGAGTCGACTCAAACTGCTATAAAAAAATATTGGGAAAAAAAACACTAGTTTTCCCTTTTGGGCCCCCCTCGAGGGAAAATTTCCTTCGGGAGATCCCTTCAATCCGCATTTCCTTCTTTTCCACCCTTTAAACCCCGCTTATAACACCGCTAATCCCCCCGGAAACCCTTTGGCACCCTAGCCCATCGGGATCGGGAATATTTCCCGATCGGGGGCCCCTTTTACGGTAACTGTCTTCACCAATCGGTTTCCCCATCACAATCCGGCAACCACCCTTCAAACGACAATCAGGGAATGTCCTCCTCATCGGCAATCGGCAAAAACAAATTTACAGCCCAGGCGACCCCAACTTCACCAATTAACCTTATCGGGAAGGACCACCAAAAACCCCCCTCGGCAAGACACTTAAAACTTTTCCCGCCGCAAATTCCCAAAGGGAATTTCTGGCCCCCATGATTTCCCAATGCCGATGGAGAACGGCTGCGACCCGGCAAAACCTTAGCCATTTGACACGTGGGCCCCCCGAAAAACGGTGTCCCCAAAAGCGGAAAGGTTTCGCTTTGATGCCTCATGACCATGAGGCAGGAGGGTCACACAGCCGCAACAGCTCCAGCTCCAGGTTCCAGCACCTCTGAGGCCCACGTTGCCCTTTCTATTCTGTCGAGGATGCAGGAGGGGCAGTCACGTCAGGCAGAGGGGGCAGAGGCGACAGGCTGCCGATTTACGGAGGCTCACTGAGCACACTGGCTGCTTTTGGGACAACTCAGGCTAGGGAGGATGAGTTCCAGCACCAATTTTTTAGCCTATCAGTGCAACATGCAGAGATTCGGAAGACCCAACATTTTACTTGAGCTCTTCTAGCCTCCCAAACTCCGGGGAGACTTCCCCTCCTTTAGTTTCAGTTTTCCCGGGCTCTCGCAGCAGCAGCATTCACCTCACCTCCAAAGCAGCCTCCAGTCGTAGTGGTTTTCCCACTCCACGTTACCCGTCCGGAGGACAGCAGAGTCAGAGGCACCAGCTGACCTCGGGGGAGTTATTTGAGACAGCAGCTCCAAGGTCATCCACTGCACCTAACCTGCAGGTCGAGGAAAATGAGAGTCAGACGAGTCAGCCCTTCAGGACTTCATCATGCTCGATCGAAAGGGCTGCAGCTCTCCACCTTTTTCCCCCAGCTCCAGACGCTTTTTTTGGTGCTAAAAAAAAAAAAAAAAAAAAAAAAAAAAAAAAAAAAAAAAAAAAAAAAAAAAAAAAAAAAAAAAAAAAAAAAAAAAAAAAAAAAAAAAAAAAAAAAAAAAAAAAAAAAAAAAAAAAAAAAAAAAAAAAAAAAAAAAAAAAAAAAAAAAAAAAAAAAAAAAAAAAAAAAAAAAAAAAAAAAAAAAAAAAAAAAAAAAAAAAAAAAAAAAAAAAAAAAAAAAAAAAAAAAAAAAAAAAAAAAAAAAAAAAAAAAAAAAAAAAAAAAAAAAAAAAAAAAAAAAAAACCCCCCCCCCCCCCCCCCCCCCCCCCCCCCCCCCCCCCCCCCCCCCCCCCCCCCCCCCCCCCCCCCCCCCCCCCCCCCCCCCCCCCCCCCCCCCCCCCCCCCCCCCCCCCCCCCCCCCCCCCCCCCCCCCCCCCCCCCCCCCCCCCCCCCCCCCCCCCCCCCCCCCCCCCCCCCCCCCCCCCCCCCCCCCCCCCCCCCCCCCCCCCCCCCCCCCCCCCCCCCCCCCATCTCTTTCCCTGCTTTCTTTAGCATTACTTTCCGCACTTTTTTTCAATTCATAAAATTTTGTGTGGGAGTTTTCGCTTTCTATTGATTGCTACCGCTTTCTATAGGACCACAAGCGTTAGGCACTGGGGGGTTTAATTGGCTTTTATAGGTTTAATTCTTGTTTAAAAATTAAAAAAGACCAATTCACCCCCCCCCCCTTGGGCATCTTGATCTTTTCAGTCTCGTGTAAAAATTTTCATTTATCTCGTAGGCTTTGTACGAAAGGGGGAAGTGCCATAATGGTTGTCTTGCCAACAAATACATTGGTAAAAAAATTAACCATAACCATCAAATGTGACAAAATATATAACTCACTTGCGTTTTGGGACACTTATAGAAGATCCACCGTTGTTGGTTAAATTAAGAATAGGGTGAACATTTCTTATCGGCCAAAAGGGTGTTAGCAACGTTTTTAAAAAAAAAAGCAATGGGGGAACCATCCCCTAAGTTTGTTTGTTGTGGTGGGTAAGTTCCCCTTTTCTATTGTTTTAGTCCACGGTTCGAATCAAAAATTTTGAAATAAAATTTTTTGGGTTTTCCCAAATCCGATTGTTTTCAAATTTGGGGTGTGGGTGGGCCCAGAACTTGTGGCGGTAGTGGGCCGTCGCTGCGCCAGACGGGAGTTTGGAATGGTTGTGGGTTGGCCGTCGAGTAAGTTTGGGTAGAAAAGGAGGGGGCCCGGGAAAAGTGAAAGTGAAATGAGCTATATTGTTAGGTCAAATTAGAATGGACTGGAAAGGAAAAAAAAAGGTTGAAATTTTACCTCATATTTTTTTTGGGAGAAATAGATAGAAGGGGAACGGATATTCTTGCTCTATTCAGAAAAATTTAATTTCTAAAAACTCGAAGTCAAACAATTTAAGTTTAACTAATTTTATTGGAAAATTTTTTGGTTTAAAAAATTTTAAAATTTTAAAAAAATATTCTATGGAAATAATTTCATAAATTTTAGGGGTTTTTTTTTTTTATTTTTATTATTTTTTTTTTATTTTTTTTTTTTTTTTAATTTTTTAAAAATTAAAGTTGGTTTGGCTTAAAAAGGGTTTATTTTAAAAAACCTAGGTTTATTTAATTTTTAGCGGAGTGGTTTTTAAAGAATGTCTTTTGGTTTTAAACTTTGTGCAAAGAAAAAAAATGGATAAACTTCAAATTTAAAATTTTTAATTTTTTTGACAGTTTAAATTTTTAGAAAATGGGAATTTATGTAAGTTTTTTTTTGTTTTCAAATTTAAAATTTTTGGGAATTTCATTAGTTTTCAGATTATCAATGTCGATTCCCGTCAGGCTGTAACCCTATGCTCCCTTACTCTGTCGAAGGACGACATGGCCGAATTTGGGGACACGTCACGATGCCAGGGACAAAAGATGGAATCGACGGCCCGGGCCAAGGACACTGAGTGCGTTCTTCAAAGTCAAGTCAACCATCCAGGCAACGACGTGGCAGTTGCCACGTAGGTTGGTGCAACATAAATTTGTCCTGGACTAGGTGCCGCCGTGCAATCGCCGGCGCTTTCATTGCCGTTGCCTGACCTCTTTCGTTGCCGCTGCCGACCAATCAATCTACAGGAATGGAGGTGTACGCAGTCGGGCTGGTACCATGGCTGGCACTGGCAGCGGTGCCTCTTCTGACACCTCCACCAGCGGCGACGTCGCAGCAGCAGGGGCGAAGCCAGGATAAATGGTCACCGGGTTCGGAGTCTATATAAGTAACTTATAGGTTACAGTGTTATCCTAAACGCTAAACGATAAACAATCAGTCACTCTTTGCTTATCATTTAGACCGTTTAAGCAGTGTTTAAAGGGTTTTAATAGTTTTTATTAGTAGTAACACTATATATACATACAGAACTACTATTTAGTAGCCTTGATGTTAAATACTATTTAGCATCCCACTGTAGCATTATATATATATATATATATATATATATATATATATATATATATATATATATATACACACGAAAAAGTCAAATATGTTTGAAAGTTTACATACGTACACATGTTAAAAATAGTATTCTACCAAATAACCTCTTTGGAAGAAATCTAAATCCCATAACACTTCATATACTTACGATGCTAATTAGTTCAGTATTGATTGTGGTAATCGCAATCCTCATATTGACTAATTTATGAATTAAATTGTAATTTACCTCATTTAACCATGTATAACTTGATTATGTTTAGACGGTTTAACCGTTTTAATAGTTTATTAAGGGGTGTGTTTGGTTTCCTCCTCCAAAATTGAGTAGACTGAACTTTAGTAATTTTTAGGGACTAAAGTGTTAAATAAACTGACTAAAAGTTGACTAAAACACTTTAGTTTCACTGGTCCCTCAAGAGGTACTAAAAGATAAAAGATGAGTAAAATATTTTAGTCCACTAAAATTTAGGAGGTGAGAACCAAATACACCCTAAATGAATTTAAACAATCCAACCGTTTAATTTATGGTTTAGGATCTAAACGACATAGGTAGCTCCGTTTGCACCGTCATTAAAATTTTGGAATGAAATACTCTAGTCAATCATAGTTAGCCACGTGAAATGAAAAAGCACGATCTTGGAGGAAAGCAAATATCCTATCAACTTTCAGCGTGTTTGTTTTAATTAGCAATTATAGAAAAAGACCATAGAACAATGGTGTTATCTCGTAAAGAACCGGCCCGGTTTTCGGTTTTGAGGGTAGCTGGATCGGCGTACAGCAAATGAGCTGAGATTAACGTTCGGTCTTCTGAGTCGCTGCTTAATACAATAGAGTACTACTTGCTAGCAACTAACATTCATGTAATGTAATCACACATCGTGGTCCTAGAAAGGGAGAAGATGGGCCAGACTGCTGGGCTGCCAAATCGCTGGGGTCAAACATATTTTTTACCGGGTCCAACATGGTGAAAATTGCAAAATATGAGAGGCTGGGGCAAAGTCGTCGGTGTCCCCGCCCCCCTGGAACGCGCCCACGTAGCTTCGCCCCCTGCGCAGCGGGCCGCCCCCGGGCCCGGGGGGAAACCCCGCAGCGGTGCGGAATTTGACCTCCCTCCCCGGTCGGCATGGCGCAGGCTGCCCCCGCCGGCCCCCGGCCCCAGGGGGGGCTTCGGCCCCCTGGGGACGACCCCCGGGCGGCCCGGGGGACCCCCCTCACCGTGTCCGGCTACGGACGAGGGGCGCCCCCATTCGCGGGCCCGGGGCCCCGAAGCCACCTTTGCCCCTAAAACGCCGCCCCCGCGTGTTACGACCCCCCCGGGCGGCCCCCGACGGCCGCGTGGGTAACCCTTTCCGGGAGGCCCCATGGCGCTGAACGGCAGCGGTTTTTTCTCGTCGATGAAAAATTGGGAGAAATTTTCTTGCCCCATGGGTTTTTGCCCTGGCTCCCCTATTCAACGACGGCCCGGCTACTACGTCCCCGGGGGTTTCCCATGTCCGTGTGGGGCCCTGGACCCCCGCCCCTCCCGGGGGGTGGGGCCCGGGCGACCCCGGTTTGCTGCCAGAGAAACATCCCCTGGGCTCAACCCCTCCCGCCCTACTGGCAGTTGGGCCGCCGGCCCCGCGGAGGGGGACGAGACCAGGGGCGACTTTCCCGGGCCCAAAATCCACCCCCTGTTTTCCTACGCGTTCATGGTGGGAGCTGGACGCGTTCATCGCATCGCATCGCGGCCGAGCCCCGAGACGGCCCCTCGCGAAAAATGAAACCGTGGGCCCGTCGCCGCCATTCCTGCCCCGGGGAAAGCCCCAGTGGCAAACATCCTCCCCCGACGGGGGCCCTCACGGCCAAGGTGTGGGACTTCGGCGGGGCCCGAGGTTGGCCCCGGCGGGCGGGGAGGCGGCGGATGGCCACGCGGTGCGGGCAGCTCGGGTACCTGGACCCGGGGCCGGGTACCTTTTGGGAGCCCAGCTCCCAACAAGAGCGCGTGTACAGTTTCCCGCGGTGGGTCGTGCTGGAGCCCCTCACCGGCGGGAAAGGGGGCGTTCGCCCCGGGGGAGGACGAGGAGGGGAAAGAGGGGGGCCCCCCCCTCGCGTTCTGCTTCGTCAGGGGCGGGGCATGGAGAAATTTCAGAAAACAAAACCCTGGATAAAGAAAATTCAAAAAGGGAAAAAAACTTGGGATGGGCATATGTTTTTTTTTAAATTATTTAAACAAAAAGGGAAAGGAAAGCATTTGATGCTCCCAATCCCAATGCAATTTCCCCAAATATTTAAATGGCGTGGAGCATTTTTAAAAATTCCGGATAGGGTGGTTGGGTGATCTGAAAGTTTAAATTTTTTTAACAAGGCTAAAGGGATTATTTACACCAGGTTTTAAAAAAATCTCATTTAATTTAACCCACTAACCCAAACCCAAGAGCAAGTGTTATTTTTTGTCAAAAAGTAGCCAAAACACTTACATAATTAATATTTTTACTTATTTTTGTTGTATTAAAACCCAAACCCAATGATAATTATTTTGTAAAAAAAATATAAAATTTTCCCCCAAAAGACATCAGGTTAAGATTAATTTTTGGGATGCAGGTTAATTTTAGATCTAAAGTATTAGAAAACCGGGAACACGGAAAAAAACCCCCAAAAAAGAAAAAAAATACGAAAACCGAAAAAACATCGAGGCATGATGTCCCCAAAAATCCTTGGAAAAATACTATGACCCTTTCCCTCCCCTTTTAAAACAGTAGCTCCCCGATATCCGGGGGGGATCCAAGTGCTATTTTTTTGGGCCCCCATTAATTGGGGTTACAGAGTTCGACCAAAACTCTTCTTACCCCCTTTTTACAACTCAAACCCCAATAACCCAAAAATTTTCAAAATATTCAGAAACGAAACCAAAAAAAAATTGGGTATCAAGATTTTAAGTTTTTAAAAGGTGTCTTAAACATTGTTTTTGGGAAAACCCTTTTGAAGCAAGAAGGAAATGATGGGATAAAGACAACAAAACCTAAAGAAAATGATCCGCAATGAGGGCTTTGCATATATTTTTTTCCAAGTGTTTCGCCCCCGGAAAGAAACCCCGGAAAAAAGGCACTAAAGTCAATCATTTAACCGTTTCCCCCCCGCATTCAAAACAAAAATATCGCATGAAACGCGGCTTTCCGCCCCGCGCCCCGATCCATGCGTCCAACTCCGCCCCCCGTGGGGCCGGCTAAAACCCGGGCGCAGAGGCAGAGGGAAAAAAGGCCACCCCCTGCCGGCGCGGGGAAGGCGCGGCGAGCAGGGAAAGTCACCACGTAGCTCGTCGGGGGGGGGGTTTTGGTCTGCGCCTCGCCCCGGAGAACAGAAAACGGGGGACGAAGTCGCAGCCGCCGCCGCCCACGTCCACCGGCGGGGACACCCCAGGGGGAACGGCGCCCCCCTCCTCCGCCCCGGGGGGGTGGCAAAGGGGGGGACACCCTTATCTTTATCGCGGGGCGACGAGGGGCCTCCCCACCCGGGGGCCGGGGAAAAGGGAGTCCTTTGGGCCCCCCTTTTGGCCCGGGGGCCCCAATGCTTCCCCGGATTGTTTTCGCTATGCTGCTCGGGGAAAAAACGGTGAGAGTTTCCCCCCCCTTGTTTTTCTTTTGCTTTTTTCCAAAAACCCCCCCTTTTCCTCTTTAGTTTTAAAAAAAAAAACAGGGTTCCATCGGGGTTTCGGCCCAAAGATTATTGTTTTTTTTTATATCTTTATTATTTTGGAAATAAAGGGGCTTTTATAAACTCAAAATTTTGTTCATATGGGTTTTAAAAAGTGGACCTCCTTTAAATTTTCTTCCGGGGCGTTTAATTAATGAGTGGGGGGACAAATTTCTTCAGATAACCATTTAAACCGTGGCGATATCTGTGGTTAAAAGGTTTTAGGAGCTCCCGGCCCCAATGATGTAGCTGTGTTTTTTTCCCTGTTTCGCGTGCTCAAGTAATATCAAATGGCATTTTTCACATGGGTTAAAAATTTCCAGTTTTAAACATGAGCCGGGTACACAAATCAGTATTCCCCTCTGAACCAATGGGAAAATTTCTGAAATGGGGTTACCATCTTTTTATTCCCAAAAAGTACATATAAACCGGGAAAAACGTATAAAAGGTTCCCATTAGACCCATAGTCATGAAGTTTTTCCCCCTCGGCAGAAGAAAAAAAGATAGGCGGGTTTTTTTGCCAAAAAACCCCCCCCTACATGAAAACAATGATTTGGGCCCGTGACCTGTAGGGGTTTCATTTAAAATAAAAGGGAATACGAGTGCTCTTCTTTTTGCAGCCCTTTCAGTTTTAGTTTTTAAATGCCCCAGGTTGAAGGAAAAGGGTTAGAATTGCTTTAGTGTTGGAAAAGTTGTTTCGATGCCCCCCTTTCCCACTAAAAAAAAAGTGGGCCCAAACCCTTCCGGTTTTTGGGAGATCACAGCTAGGTTTTTTTTTAAAAAGAAGCCATCTGCTGCACCAGAAAAGAGCGACTACCCCGGCCCTTTCCCCCCCAAATATGAACCAGTGATACCCCACCCCTGTGGGGAGGTGGTGCCAGCTTTGACGGTTTTTTTCACTTGTGTTAAAACTGGGATCTTCCAATGTCCCACTTCAGCCCCTGACAGTGAAAAATTGTTTGTAGGTGGTTTTGACAAGTAATTTGTACCCCTACAACCTGCAATTGATTGAAAATAAACAGAAGGCAAAAAAAAAAAAGAGTTTTTCAAACAGAAAATTTGGCATGAAAGCATGAAAGGAAAGATCGTGTCTGTTGTCAGCCCCTCGGTCCCTTATCATCTTCTATGCATTTAAACAAAAACCAAGTTGGAAAAGTGCAGGAAATACAAAACATCTTTTAGGGGTTTGGAATGGTGATTAAAAAACCATTTATTATCCCATCCCCCAGGGTGTGAAAAGGATGGTCAAATGGTTGGTAGTTTTAGTTCTCATTTTAAAATTAGAGTTAATGAAAGGGGGTGAATTTTTTCATCATCAAGGACGAAAGGAAAAAACTTGGCTTTTGTATAGATTTTTTGGGAAAAAAATCTCTTTTACAAAAATCCCTTGTATGCTCCCAAATCATAGGCCCTTTGATGCTTTGACCCGTCGCTTCCCAAGATTTCCCTGTTCTTTTTCTCAGCAATATTTAAATTTTTGGGTTCTTACCGAAAAAACCCCAAGTCGCCCAAAGGGCTTTTGGAGCCTGCAGTAAATAAAATTTGAAAAATTAAAAACCCAGCTATTTTTAAACCCAATGAACCCTTGCAGGTAAAATAGGGAACGAAATAACCAAAAGTAAATCTGTGCACAGGGCCTTTTCAAATCTTGTGTTTAAAAGGAAAATGAATTCCCAAACCCAGGGGGGGGAAAAACCCCCTTTTTCCCCTCTCCACCCTCTAAACGAAGGAGTAAGGTACCTCTTTAAACCCAATTACAAGGAGAGTTGTTTATACCCTGTGGGAAAAAAAAGAAAAAAAAATAATCCTAAAAAAGCCCATCAACAAACCCTTCGGCTATCAAAACCCTCTCTGGAGGCTCCAATGCAAGAGCAGAGCCCCAAAACCCTCTGCTTTTACGATTTTTGGGGGTCATTCACATTTCCCAAATTCCCCTCCTTCAATAAAAAGTACAAAAATTAGATAGACATTTTCAGGAATAAAAAAGAAGGGGACCCGGGAAAAAAAGGAGTAGGGGTTGGGGAAATTCCCAATTGAAAAGTTGCAGGGGTAAGTTGCAGGGCACCCGGGAAGAAACCCAATCTGTCCATCGGGTTTAAAAATGAAGACTTTAAAAAGTGGGCCAAAGTGTTAATCCAAAAACGTAAACGGAAAACCCGGGGGTCATTTTTTAAAAGAAACCCCCCATTTTGGGGAAAAAAAAGGGTTTTTTAAACGGGAAAAACGGGGGTTTTAAACGATCAAAAAGGGGCCGTTTTTAAAACCGAAAGGTTTTACCCCCTTTTGTGGGTTTTTAAAAACTTTTTGGAAACCCGGGTTTACAAAAACCGTGTAGGCAAAACAGTTATAAATTTAGCAGTCCGATATTCAAAGATTGGGGACAAAAAATCAGGTTGACCTTTGCAAAAACCCGGGAAATTATGCAAAAATTTCCCAAATCATGATTATATGTAATGATCAGAGAATTGTTGTTTCTAACGTGGCACAATCGGGGTTTGCAGTCATCATGAAAATGTTACAATGAAGTAATGAACACGGGGTAGTGAAAAAAAGAAACTGGACAATTGGGAAACAAGGAGAAAAGAAAAAATGAAAAATATAAGGGAAAACCCTTTTTTCTACGGGGCTTTAAAATAAAGGGGAAATTTTTGTGACAAAAACACGAATAAGTATATCTTTTGGTTGATAAAATCATAAAAAAATGAACAGTTGAAAGGGGAAAACGTGGCAATACTGTTTTCTAGAATAGAATGCTTAGTAAAGTTTTCCCCCCTTGCAAGGGTTTTTTCCTTTTGCAAAACCATAAAATTAAAACCTGAAACTCTGCTTTTTTTGTGTGTACCCACACGGATTGTAGGCGAAACAATTGCAAATCTGCAAGATGCATAGAAAGGGCTCAATGTTTTTTCCCAAATGTTTAAAAACAAAAGAAAATAATCGGGAAAAAATCAATGAAAATTTTTTTGAATTCTTTTGTAACAATGGTTGACAAAAAAGGTTTTGAACCCCTTTCCCCCTTAGATTTTCCAAATGGGGGGCGGGAGCTGTAACCACAAAAAATTTACAAATTTTTAAATGATTTGTAAATGATAAAAACGAAAAATTTTTTTTTTTAAAATTTTTAGTTAAAACAATCAACATAAAAAAAATTTTTTGGGCCTGGCTTTTCCGGGGGGGCCCTGGTGGCCTATATATTTAGGACGTAGATTGTTATCCATTACTCCTTGGCAAGGACCCCGCGGGTTTTGGGTTCTAAAAACCTGAGTTCCTTTCCAATATATGTGTAGCTCATACCCCTGCGATCAATTTACTATTTTGTCCCAAAATCTCACAAATATAAACTTTTAAATTTGGTGGGCCAGTTTAGGTTTTCCCTGTAAATTGGGTTTATGATAGAATTTCCCATTTGGATTTAAAATGTAAGGTGTTGCTTTTGATTACTGAGGAAAAGTATAATCAGGAATAAAATTGGATTGATTGATTGAGGAAGGTCCCAATTCCATTTTCCAGGAAAGGGTTTCCCAAATTTTCTTAAGGATAAGAGCCCAGGGGGGGGGGGGGGTTTTTAAAAAGGATCAGGAATCCTTGCCTTACCCAAAAACCCTACTGGCCTGCCAAAATCTTTTAAAACCCCAAACATTTCCTGCCCCCGTTAAAAGGGTTTCCTGCCCAACCCCAAAGGGCCCCTTAAAAAAACCCCAAAACCCCGGCGGGTCCAAAGTAAGCCATTTTTTGCCCGTTTAGGGCCCGAAACTGGGGAAGACGAAAAAGGCCCCCTATGGTGAAATTTTCCCCGCAAAATTGGGGAATTTGGTAGGAACATGCTGGACACGGGATACAATGGCAACTCGTTCTCGAACAAAGGTGAAGTAAATCTAAATGTTTTGGGTATGCTGAGGGAAATTTGGATTGGGGAATGTAGATTTGGGGCTGGATTTGTCAAAATCCCGCGGGGCCCGGCCCCAAAGGGGGCGTGTGCAGCTCGGATGAGAAGTTGTGCACCCCAGGTGGTTTTCCCCAACCCATTAGCCATGCGCGATACTCAGCTTCAGCGTGGATCTTGATACTGTTTTTCAGCCCTTGGGAGGGACCGGAGACAAAGTTTCCCCCAAAGGGAAAACACCGCATACCCCGGGTGGATTGCGAGTTTTGGAAAACCCACCCCAATCCCCGGGGGTTTTGTAAAGACAAACCCGAAGGGGAAAGATGGCGAACTTTTGCCCAAGGGGGAAGGGTCCTCGGATATACGGGGAAAATCATCAGGGCAGCAAGTGGGGCTTGAGGGGCGTGTTATGGGGCCCACTTTGGGGGAAAAGGCCCGTACGAAATGTGGGCGGGGGGGGAATGTAGATATTTTGGGCCCCAGAAGATGCGAAATTTGGGGAGGATCAGCCCACTTGGGCCCCGTCAGCTGCAGCAATTTTTGGTTGGTGTCAAGGGAAATTTGACCCAAGGCTTGATTCTGCCTTTACCAGGCGATCCAGAATACCAAAAATTGTACTGTCGGGGAGAGGGGGTAAACCAGAAAGCTTCGTTTGGAACCCTGCATCCCGGAAGGTGAAGCAATTCCCCCAGATTTTTCTTTGGCAAAACTTCGCTGCAGGGCTGGTTTGATCGCGGAAGATCAAAAAGGGGAAAGCTGTGAGGAAAATGCCCCCAAATGGGAGCAAAAAAGAAAGCGTGCGGGCCGCAATGGTAAATGAAGAGTGATGTATTGACTTAGTTAAAAACAAAACAAAGGGCCCAAAAGGTGGGTTTGCCATTCGATTTGTACCAAGAGTGGGGCCTGCTTGGGGCCCCGTAGGGGCCCCTTTTTTTGGAAGGCAAAACATAGGGGCAGGACGGGTAGGTCCTAAAACCCGGGGGGGGTTTGTGGCAAACCCTGTCCTTCAGGTGGGAGAAAGGTTTTTAACGGAGGGGGTGGATGGGCCGTTCCCTTAAAAGGCCCCCGCGAGGCTCGGGTTGCGGACAGTGGGCAGGCTTCACCACCGGTTTTAAAAAAAAATTTCATAAAAAATCCAACCAGGGACGTTGGAGGGGGAAAAAAGGAGTACCCGGGGCCCTTTTGTACCTTAAAGGGAAAAACCACAGACTTAAATTTTTCCCCGGGAAAGTCCACTTGCCAGGGAAACATTGGCCCGGGGGGGGGGCGAGGTACGAGACCCAAAGGTTTCATTCTGCAAAAGGGGCATGTGTTTTTCCCATACCCGTCCCCAATTGGGGTCGGAAAGGGCCACTGCGGAAAGTCACGGCATTTGGAGGAGGGCGGGGCCGGTGTGAAAAGGGGCCCGGCATCGAAAAACTTTGCCGTGACCCCATCCCCAAGTTTTTTGGTTTCCGGGGGAACGGAACGGCCCCCTTTTTGGAAGGTAGAGTAAAAATTGGGGCCCCAAATCCCCCCGGGCCCAAGGGGGATGGCCCAAAGGTGGCGGCTGTTTTGTAGGGGTTTGCTCGAAGAGGGGGCTGGGGGGCGAAGGGGCCCGGAAACCCGGGGGGGGCCCCCGCGGGGCCCCTTTTTGGGTGGCGCTAAACCCGTGCCGACGTAGGGGGACGCCGGCCGGCCGAAGGGCTGGGGGATTTAGAGGGCCCGTCTTTGGGGGCCGGGTGGCGGGGGGGGCCCGGGGGACCGGAGGCCGGGGGGGATTTTAGGGTCGGAAGGGGAATCATCAGAGCCGGGGCCCCCAGGCAAAAGGTCACAGAGTGACGGAGGGGCGCTGGTGCGCAAAAGGTTTGGCCCCGGGGCGGCCACACGGGGGAGGGCCCTGGGGAAGCAGGGGGTTTGGAGGGTGGGAGCCGTCCCTGAGGAAACAAAGTGGGCGGGAAATCCAATAGGAGTTTGGCAAACATCATCGGGTAAAAATAAAAACTCGAGGGGCGGGGGTGCTGGGACCATAAAGTTCAAAAAAGGGGGAAAGGGGCCGTTTACCCAAGTGACGTCCCGGGAAAGGATGTAAACTTTTTTGGGGAAAGGCCCGGCAAGGGGTTTACCTTTATGGTGGGAGGGTGCCTAAAAAGACACAGAGAGCCCCCCTGGGGCGAGTTTGTGGGGTGTTTGGTGGCAAAAATAGGGTTTGGAAAAAACATTTGAAAAAAAAAACCCCCAAAGATGTATGTGGGAAAGCTTTGAAAAATAATGACAAGGGGGTTTTAGAAAAGTGGGGAGTTTTGGTAGGCATATGTTGGGGAAGTGGCGTGGGGGGGCCCTCACCATGGAGGGAGGTTTGATCCCTAAAAAGACAGTGGGAATGCCCATTATTGATGGTGGGAAAATGCTTTCCCGGCTTTAGTTCTGGACGGGTGAAAGGGGCAGGGACTTTGCGAAGATGGATCCCCTTGAGCGGGGGAAAAAGTGGCGAGTACCCGGTTGTTAAACTCTTTCCTTTGTCGCATTGGACCGTTTTGAATTTTTGTGTAAAATTAGGGGGGAATGGGGGGATACCCAGGGTGCGGGAAAGTGTGATTTGGGCGCAAAGGAAATGCCCAAAAGGTAATGAGTGCGGGTCTTTCCAGTAAAACCCAAAGAAATTTTTACCCCCCGGAAACTGAAACCGGGGAGGTCCCCCGATCAAGTGAAAGGGAGATCAAATTGGACGCCGAGAGGTGGGGGAAAAAAGGGCAAAGAAATGCCCCCCCTTTAATTTAAAAAAAACAAGCTGAAAAAAAATTGAAATCACTAATAGGGCCGGGAATTTGGTGTGGACGAAAGTTTGGACAACCCCTCATGCCAGGGTGGTCAAGTCCCCCGGTGCCACAGGGGGGAAAAAACCCGAGCAAAGGAAGGGAGTGAGTGGAGGAAAGGCGAGGGGGTTTTACAAGGCCGGGGGCTATTGACTGCGATTTTGGTCCGGGAGGGAAGAGCTTTCAAAAAACCAAACCGGGGTAAAACCCCACAGAAAATTATTGTCGTTAGAAATTGGGCCCGGCCAGGTTGGGATTCTTAATAATTTGGGGTGCACAAAGAAAATTTATTAAACGAAAAGAAAGGGGCCAACTTGAAAAACCCGAAGCAGTAAACAGGCAGGAAAAAAATTTACCTACGAAAATGATAAAAAGGGAAGGAGGTTCCCGCGAAGGAAAAATATGTGAAGAGGGGGATGGGATTTTAAAGTAAAGGGGGGTGCACCGAGTCGAAAACCAGTCGCCGGAGAAGGTGGAGTCAGGGACTTTGGGGGTGGGGAAGGCGGAGGCAAGCCCCGTGGGGATCCCGGGGGGGGGGAAAGGCCCCGGGAAACGGGGTTTTTTATTTTCCCCGGGGGAAAACCCAGGTGCGGGCCCCTTTCGGGGGGCAGAAGCCTGGCTGGGGGACAAAGGGGCTGTGTGACTGCTGTGGAGGGGGCCCCTGCTGGGGGCCTGCTGTTGTGCCCCCCGGGGAGGGGGGGGGGGCCCCGGGATCGGGAAAACCGGAGGGGGGGGCCCCCTAAACCAATTGGATCGGCCACCCCGGGGGGTTTTTTGTAGTAGGGGGCCCAGGAGCGCCCACCACCGGGGGGGGCTTTTGTTTTGGGCGGCGCGCTGGTGGCTGTTGCGCAGAGCCACGGCTTCATGATAAAACTGGGGGGCACGGAGATCGCGGGGGGTGTGGGGCACGCCAGGGGGGGGCCCGAGGGCCCCGGGGGTGGGTTGGGGCCGGCTTGAAGCGGCAGCGGGGGCCCTGGGGGGTGGGGACCCAGGGGGCACGGAAGGGGCGCGGCAAGGGGGAGCCAAACCCCGGGGTTGGGCGGGAAGTGGGGAAAAAAAATTTGCCCAGGTTTGGGATTACCATGAAAAAAAGTATAATCAGCCACCCCAAAAGGGCCCCTATTTAAAAAATTTAAAAAGATATTTTAAAATTTTCCCTTATAGTTTAAAACCAATTTCCCCCTTTTTTGGGGGAATTTAAAAGGAAAAATTTTGGAATTAAAAAGAAATGCAAAAAAACCTAAAAATTTGCCTAAAAATTGGGGTTGGGGGGGAACCCCAAAAAAAACCCCCAGTGCTATTAAAATTCCCCCTTTTTCTCCCCCCTTTTTCCCCCAGTCTTGATATTGCCCCCCTAAAGGTTTTTTGCAATTTTCCAGCTAGCAAAAACCTCCCATTTTCTACAAGGGAAGACCCCCAAATTTTTTCCCAAAAAACCCTGAGGGAAACCCCATTTTAAAAATTTAGAAAAAGTTAGTGAAAAAAAAGGGGCCCCCCCCAAAACAAAGTGTTGCGGGGGGGTTTAAAAACCCGGAAAACCCTTACATTTTAAAAATTAAGATATTTTATCGAAAAAAATCATGGGGGGGAAAAATTCAGAAAGTCCCAAAATTTTTACAAAAAATTTAAACCACCCCAAAGAAATATCATTTTTACTGCGATATTGGGATTTTGATACAGTAAGCAAAAGATGTGAAAGATCCCCAAATTTTTGTTTTTTTGTTTTTTATAAAATGCAAGTTAAGCGGGATTGCAGGGGCTTATAAATTTTTTTAAAAAAAAAAGGGATACCCCTTTTTTTTTTAAAAAACCCCCAAAGTTTAATTTTAAAAGAGGGGAAAAAAAAATTTTGGTTTAAACTTTAAAAGTTTATGAGTTCAAAAAAAACCTTTCAGGCCCCCCCAATTTCCCACCCCCGAAAATTGTAAGGGGTTTTTAGGAAGAAATTTACAAAAAATTCAGAGAATTTTTCCATGGCAAATTTAGTAAAAAAACCACAAGTTTATTTTTGGGCTTACTTTTTTGTTATTTGCTTTTTTTGGGGAACCATTTCTGAAAGGGGCCTCAAGGGCCCGGGTTTTTTGGGGGGAAAAACAAAAAACAGGATTCCTTTTTCTGATTTGGGCCCCATAATTTTTTTGCTCCCCCTAACCCCCTCAGAAAACCCCCCTTTGGTTTTTCCCCGGGCCCCCAATTTTAAAACACAAAATTAAAAATAAAAAAAGCCCTTTTTTGAAAGCGAAAAATGGGATTTTGGTTTGGGTTTTAAAAAAGAACTTCCAAGGTTTTTTATTTAAAAATTGTAAAAAAACCAAATTTTTAAAAAACAAAGTTTAATTTTAGTTTTTGGGGGGGAAAAAAACGAAAGTGCGGGGAAATGATTTTCCCCCCCTTTTGGGGCCGGGTTTCGTTATTTTCCCAAAAAAACCCAAACTAAAAAGGGGACAACACCCCCCTTTTTGCCCTTTTTCCCCAATTACAAAAAAGGGGGGAATTTTTTTTGGAAAAAGGGGAAACCCCCAAATGAGTCGCCCAAAATTTTTTTTAAAAAAAAGGGGGCCCCCAAAAATTCGAAAAAAAAAGGGAAACTCTGCTTGACCCCAAAGGGAAAATTGCTAAACCCTAAAAAAAGAAGAAGATACCCCTATGTGGCTTTGGCCCCTTTTTTAAAAAAAATTTTAAAAAAAACCCCCCCTTTTCCAGTTTAAAAAATCGAAAAAAAGAAAAAGGGAACACATTTTAACCAAAAAAATTTAACCCCCAAAAATTTAAAGGGAAAAGAAAAGCCCCCCCTTTTGTCGTGACTATCCCGGAGGGGGGGCCCCATGGGCGTCGGTGAGCAGCACGGCGTAAACCCCCCCCGGGGGTTTTTCCGGGGCCCCCCCTCCGCCCCATTTCGCCCCCCCGGTATTTTCGGGGCCCTTTGGGAAACAGCCGCAGTTTTTTTTTTTTCCCCTCCCCCTCGGGGCAAGAAAAACCCCCAATTAAACCCCCCCAAAATTTTTTGGGGGGTTTCCGGCAAAAAACCCGGGGAGGCGACGAAAGGGAAAGGGAGAAGATTAAAAAAAGGGGTTTGCCGCGCGTTAGGGGGAGGGGTTTTGGGGGGAGGAGGCGGGCGGGAGGGGGGTTTCCCCTTTTTCCCTTTCCCCATACCCTTTGGGGGGCGGGGGCGGGGGCCCGGGGGTCGTCAGATTTTCGGAAAAAGGGGTGGGGGGGGATTTTAGTGCGGCGGCCGGCGGCCCCCCGGGAAGGGGTGAGTTGGGGGGTTTTTATTTGCGGTGGGCCCTTGGGAGAGGGAGCGGGGGGGGGCCCGGCGAGGCGGGGGAAAGCAGAAGGTCCCGGGGGGGGTTGGGGGTGGTCTTCGATTAAAAGGGGCCCCCTGGTCCCTTTCGAAAAGGGGTTGGGGGGAATTTTTGCGTTTCGGGTCACTCCATTTTTTGGGTTTATGAAAATTTAACCGGTGGTTTTGGTATTTTTTTTCCCTTTTTTTTGGGTTTAATTTTGGGGGAAAAATTTAAATGAAATGGGGTTTTTATGAGTTTAAATTTGTTTTTTTGGGAAAAGAAAACCCCTGTTTGGACCATTTTTTTAAGGTTTTTTTGTTTTTTTTTTAACCTAATTAGATTTTTTTTTTCCCCTATAAAGTCCCCCTAAGGGATACCCCCAAATTTCCCCCAAACCACGGGGCCCAAAATCGAAAAAAAAGAAAGAAAGGCAGTGAGTAGTGACATTTTAAAAGTATATATTTTCCTTTAAAATGGTAAAATTTTCTTTTTAAAAACGATTTTTTAAAAATCAAAAAGGGGGTTTTTTTGTAAGGATAGAAAAATTAAATGTTGTAATAAAATGATTTTTTAACACCAGAAAATTTTTCTTTGTTTTTTTTGTAGATTTGTTGCCCTAAAAAGTATTGGGTTCAATTTTTTAAGTTTTAAAAATAAACTTCCCCCCAAAAAAATTTTTGTTCTGCTAGGTTTTTGGGCCAAATTTTTTAAAATTTTTTTTTAAAAAAGGGATTTTTTACCTCACAAAATCTTAAAAACTGGAAAAAATTTTTGGGGGGGGCCCCAAAACCCCCTGCGAGGGGAAAAAGCGGGGAACTGAAACCAAATTGCGTGCGGGGGTTTTGCCTCGCGCAAAGAAACAGGGGGCACAAAAACCCCTTTCCTCTTCCCAAAATTTTTCCCTCCTGCATCCCCCTTTTTTGGCCCTTCCTCCCCTTCCTCGTCTAGTTTTTTGTCGCTATGGGGGGCCTTTCCCAAATCCCCAAACCCCCCTGTTTTTTTCCCCCTTCCCCCCCCCCCTAGGGGGCCCCAATTTTGATGTCCCCCAAAAAAACCCTTTAGTTTAGTTTAAAACCTCTTTAAAAAAATTGATTTTATTTTGGCTTTTTTTTTTCCTTTTTTTTTTTCCATTTGGATTTAAAAGGGTAAAAAAATTTTTAAAAAAAAAGGGACTAAACTTTTTTGAGTTAAAGATATGTTAGCAAAAGATTTTAGGGGACTATGGGCCCCCCTAGGTATTTTTTTTAAAACCCCCAAAAAAGGGGGAAAGTTTGGTTTTTTTTTTTAAAAATTTTTTTTGTAACACCAGAGGGAACATTTTTGTTTTTGGGACCCCCGTAAAACGTGATGGGGGACAGATGAGGGTTAAAAAAATTTTTGCCCCCCACTTTTAGGGTTACTTTTCCCCCAAATTTTGGGAAAAAAAATTGGGGGGGCCCAAAAAGGGGCCTTTTTAAGGGGGGTTTTTTTTTTTCCCCCGGGGGCCGTGCACTACATACCGACCGTCCCCCAAAACCCCCAACCCCCAAGGGAGGGGGGGCCCCCCGCCCCCCGAGGTCACGTGACTTTGAAAAAGGGGTCCCCCATTCTCTCTCAGTTTGCGCTCCCCAGGGGCCCCAAGGTTGCCGTGCGGGGGGGTGGGGGGTTGAATTTTTTTAAACTTGCCCCCCGCCCCCCCCCCAAAAAACCCACCCTAAAGTAAGTAAGTTTTGGGTTTGTAATTTTGTACGGCCCCCCCGAGCGGATGTGTGGTGGGGGGGCCCGTCCTTTTCCCGCCCAAAAAAACGTACAGGGGGTGTTTTGTTGCGGGGTAAAATCGGGGAAACGCCCCGGAGAGAGGATATGGGGAAAAAAAAAAAAATTGGGGGGGGCCCCCCCCACGAATTTGACAAAAAGGGGGGAAAGGGGTACGATCACGGCCCCAAGTAGGTATCATCGGGCGGGGGCCCCCCTGCCGGTTTTTCCCCCTTTTAAAAAAACCCCCAGGCCTTTCAAAAGCTCCCCAAAAAAAAAATTTTTTTTTTCCTGTTTGAAACCCCAAAAAATTTAAAACAGAGTGTGAAATAAATGAAGTTTCTTTGTTTTTTGGGTTTGGAAAAAAAAAAAATTAAATTTTTTAAAAAGAAAAATATTTTTTAAAAAGCATAAAAGAAGCCCTTTATTTAAACGTTTTTAAGGAAAATTTTTGCGCTGGTCCCTTTTAAAAATTTTAAAAAATAATAAAAAATTTTTTTAAAAAATTTTTTAAAAATAATAAAAATTTTTAAAAAGGGGGTTTGGGGAAAAAGGGGAAAAATTTAGAGTGTCAAAAACAAAAATTTGGATGGAAACCCCAAAAGGGGTTTAAAAATTTAAATTTATAAAAATAATTTTAAAAAAAAAAGGGGCTAATTAGCGAGAAAAAATTTTTTCCCCCAAAAAAAATTTCCCCAAAAAAAAAAGTTTATGTGCATACTTTATCAATCATGAATTTTAAAAAATTTAAAAGTTTTTCATCTCACAAATTGGGTTTTAATTTTTAATAAATGAGTTTTTTTTAAAAATTCTATTTTTAAAATTTCCAAAAAAGGGGGTTTTAAAAAACGTTTTTTGACTGCCCCAAAGTTTTAAAAAAGGAAACAAACCCCCTTTTTAATTTGTTTTATCCCCCTTTTGTTTAATGTTTCAAACCCCAAAAAGGAAAAAAATTTTTTTTTGGGATTGGTTTTTCCCTTTGGGCCCTAGTTTTTAAAAAAAAAATTTTGGGGTTTTTTGGGCATTTTATATATTAGGGATTTTTTTTTTTTAAAAGGGTAGCTAAAAAAAAAAGAGCGTTTTTGGGGCAGTTTTGCTGGGGTGATTGGCATGTCTTTCAAAGTAGGGGGCCTTTTTTTTCCTTAGTTTAAAAAATCGGTTATTGCGGATCCCCAGAAATGGAAACCCCCAAAAATTTTCCCGAAATCCGCAAAAAAAAAAAAAACCCCCCCCGGGGGGTTTCCCCCCCCCAAAAAAACCCCAAAACCGCTATTCCCCCTGGAGGATCTTCCCCCTTTTTCCCCAGTAGGGTGCTTTTCCCCCGTGACGAATAAAACCTGGGGGGGCCCCCTTTGACCCCGGGGAAATTTTGGGCTCGCCCGGCTACGGAGAGTCACCCGGATCCCTTTTTCCCTGGGGGGCCCCCCCGCCTTTGGTGGGAAAAAATTTACCCCGGGGTACCTTCTACCCTGGGGGGCTTCCTCCCCCCGCCCCCCCAAAAGGGGGGCGGGTTAGGGGCTATTCGCCCTCAAAAGGGGCCCTTTTTTTCGTCCGAGCCCCGGGGGGTCATTGTGAGTCTTTCCCCCCCCCGGGGGACTCTTTCGCCCCGCCCGGCCGGGGGGCGTTTTCCGGGGGGTTTTCCCGGGGCCCCGGAGGAAATCATCCCCCCCGTGGCCAGGGCCCCCACCCTATAGTCAAATGGTCCACTGCCCCCCTTTTCCCCAGGGATGGGGTTCCCCCAAAGGGATGGGGCCCCCTGCCCCCCCCTTTTTTTCCCCCTGGGGGAAAAGGGCCCCCGGTGGGGCCCAACCCCAAAGATTTATGCACGGGGGCCCCAAAAACCCCCAAAACCCCCACGAAAAGGGAAAAAATTTTTCCCCCCCTCTCCCCCCAAACTTGTGCTCCCCCCTACGAGCCCCCCGGGGGCTGGGAAAAACCGATTTTTCCCCCCCCCCAGGGGGTTTGGGGGGTTACCCCCCAAAAAGTTAAATCTCTTTTTTTCTCCGAGCGAAAAAATTTTTTAACTCCCCCCCCTTTTGAATTTTTTTTTGGTTTTTTGGGGCCCCCCCCTTTTAGACACCCCCGTTGGGGGGGTGGGGCCCCCTTTTCTTCCCCCTTTTTTGGGAGTTTGGGGCAAAAACGCCCGTTGTTTTTCCCCCCGGGTCCCATTGTTCTTTTTTTGGGGGGGCGGGGCTTAAAACCCCCGGGGCGGGGGGGGGGAACCCGGCTCTCCGTGCCCCCGACCCCCCTCCGGGTTTCCGGGGGGTTTTGCCCCCACGCACCAGGGCCCCCCCCAGGGTTTTTTTCCCCCCGGGGAAAAAAATTTTCTCATGGGGCACCCGGGTCCCGGGGGCAAATTTTTCCCCAGTTAAACCCCCCAGTCGCCCGGGTTTTGGGGGGCCCCAAAACCAACTCGGGGAAACCTTTTCGAAAAAACCCCTTTTTCTTGCTTTTTCCCCGGGGACGAGCAGCCGGGGGGGGGGGAAAACCCCTTTTCCCCCCGGGGACTTTTAAAACTTCCCCCCCGGAGGCAAAAAACCCTTTTGGGTTTGGGGTGCCCCGCGTTTTTTTGCGGGATGGGGGGCCCTTTTGGGGTTTTCCCCCTGCCCCCCGGGGAAAGGGGTCGCCCGGGCTGCGCCCCCCCCACCCCCGCTCCTTTTTCCCACCTCCTCATAGCTCCGGGGCCCAATCTTACGGACTAACCGGGGGAGGTCGACCCCGGGGAAAACCCCTGGATTTTTTTTGGGGGGTTGGGGGGATCGGGGGGCCCCCTTTGTTTTTTTCCCCCCGGCCCGGGCGATTATTTGCTGGGGCCCGGTTTTGGAAAAACCCAAAACGAGGCCCTTTTCCACGAGTGTTTCGTGCGATGCCCCCCCCCCGGGAAAACCCGCTATCCCCCCCCTCAAAAGAGGGGGAAAAGGATGACGGGGAGGGGGAAAAAACACCCCCGTCCCCCGGAGGGGTTTTTTCCGGTACCTCAGCCCGGTTGCCCGCGGTCTTCGAAGGGGGGGGTTTGTAGTTTTCGGGGACCTCCCCGACTTTAGGGGGGAAAACCTCCCCGGGGCCCAGCCCCCCGGGTGGTTCGCCCGGCGAGAAGCAAAAAGCGAACCCCTAGGGTTTTCCCGGGACCCTCATGCTCGGGGGGAGGCTGGGGGGGGTTTTAAACCCCCTTTTCATCAAGATGAAAAAAAGGGCCCCGGCCCCCTTTATTGGGCAACCCCGAACTTTTGGGGCCGGGGAAGGATGTTCCCCCGAACCCTTTCCCCTCCAGTTGCTCCCCCGGAAAAATCGCTCATTTTGGTTGAAGCCCCTTTTTGGGGTGGGCCCCGGAACAAAGGCGGGAGCCCGAAAAGCGGAGGGGGGGGGCCTTGGGGCAAAACCCCACCCCGGGGGGGGGCCCCCAACATTTCGAGGGGGGGGGGTTTTCCCCCGGTCCCCCCGGGGCCCAACCCGGGCCCCAGTGCCCCCTCCCCTGGGAAAAAAAACGGGGGGTTTTGCGGGACAGGGGTAAAAAAGCGGGAAAACACGCCAACGGGGCGAAAACCCGAGGTTTTCCCCGTCCCTCTTTGGCGGCCGTTTACGACCCCGATAAAAAACCGCCCCTTCCCCCCCCCCGGAAAACCCCCGGGCCCCTTGGCTTTTTTTTTCCGGGGAATTTTTGGGCACTATTCCCGAAAAAGGGGGTTCCAGTCCGTGTGGGGGGGCCGATCCCCAGCGTAAAAAACCACCTCCCACGTGGGAAAACCCCCGGGCCCCCCTTTGGGTTCATTCGGGGGATCTGTTTGGGGTTTTTCCCAAACCATTCCGAAACCCAAACCCCAAAAATTTTCGGTGTCGGGGGGAAAAAAAACCCGGGGGGTCTGGCCCACAAACTCCCCCTACCTGTCGGGCCCCGGGGGCGGGGAGATGACAAAATTTTATCATGCCCCCCCCTTAAAAATTTCAGTTCGACCCCCCGTGGCCGGGGGGCCCCCTCCCCGTAACCCCCATCGTTTTGGGGGGGATTCCCCCCCAAGCCTTGTGGGGGAAAATTTTCCCCGGGCATACACCCCCCCAAAAAAACCCCGGGGCCCCCCCAGGGGAAGGCAAAGGGGGCCAAACCCCCCTTTTTGGGGGTTTAAAATTTGGGGGTTTTTCCAAAAGTGAAACCAAAAACTCTGACCCCGGCCGACAGGGGGCATGGTTTTGGGGGGTTTCTCGCAGCCACCTGAAAAAATTTTTTGTCCCGAGTGGGCCCCCGAACCCTCGCACCCCCCAAAAGACCCCTAGACTTTCCCCGAGAACCCCATCGGGGAAGAGGGGGGGCGGTGCAATTTTTCCCCCCCGCAAGGGAAAGGGGAAAGGGAAAGGGGCGAGACCGGGAGAAGGGGCCCCCGAACCCCCCCCTGGGCCCGGAAAAGAAAAAGGGGAAAAAACCGGGGAAAGTGGGGGGGGGTGAAAAACGTCGCGCGGCGCGGGCCCCCAAGGGGCCCCCCCGCCCCCCGGGGGGAAAAAAAGGGGGGTTGACGAAAGCTAAAAAAGTTTTTGCCTCCCCCAAAGGAAAAGGGGAAAGCCCCAAACTCCAGCAATGTGGTTTTTTTTCCAGTACTTCAAAGCCACCCCTTTTACAAGGGGGGCCCCAAGCACCCAAGGGGCCGGGGGCGGGGGGGGGGTCGCAAAGGGACTCCTCCCCCCCGGGTAAAACAAGTCCCCCCTGATTTAAAGGGCCCCAGGGCCCCTTTTCCCCGCGGGGGCCGGAAGAAGGAGGGGACGCGGGGGTCTTGGGGGGGCCCCCCCAAAAATCCACCCTTCCCTTTAAATTGGGGGGAGCCCGACAAAACTTTTCGGTCGAAAAAGGGCCTTTGAGCCACATTCCCCCCCGGGGGCGTTACCCCCTGGGTTTTGGGCCCGATCAAAGAGACGGTTTTTTCAAAAAAGGGGGCGGGGTGGGGGGGGGGGAAAGAAACCCCAAACCTCATGTACCCCCAAAGCTTTCGGGGCCCCCCGGCCCAAAATGGGAAAAGTTTTTGACCCTGGGGGGGGCCCCCTTTTTGGGGGAAAATCCCCGGGAGAAAACGGCCCCCCAGGGAAGTTTAAACTCCCCTTTTTCCCTTTGGGGGAGCCGGAAAAAATTCCCCGGGCGAGTACCCCCTTGGGAAAATCTTTTGGGTTTAAACCGAGGGAAATTTTCCCGGGGTTTTGGGGGCCCATGTTACGCAAATTTTTTTTACCGCCCCCCCCCAATTTTCCCTTTAAGGGTAAAGGGAGGGCGAGGTCGTGCGGATATACAGTCTCCCCCCCTGGGGGGGGTTTTTACCTTTTTCCAAGGGGGAAAAGCTGGAGGGCCAGGGCCCGGAGGTGCGCATTTGAGGAGTGGTGGGGGGGGATCGAACCCGCTGAAAAAAGGGGGCGTCGACCCTGAGCCCCGGAGCTGGACCCCCGGGGGCCCCCAAAAAATATTTTGGGGTTTTTATTTTTTTTTGCCCCCTTTTGCATTTTTTTTAAATACGTGTTTCCCCTTTTTAAAAAAGAAAAAAAATTCGAGGAAAAAAAAACAGGGGAAAAATTCGGCCAAAAAGTTGCAAGGTCCCCCTCTCAAAAAGTCCCAAAGCCCCCTAGCTGGGGGGGGGGGAAAGGGGGGGGGCCCCCCGTTTTTTTCCCCCCAAAAAAATTTTTTTTGCTAAAAAAAACCCTTTTGCCGACCCGCTAAAAAAAAAACCCCGATTCCCCCCCCAGGAGAAGTTTTTTCCCCCCCGGTTTTTAGCGGGGGGCCCCGAGGTATTTGGCCCCCCCAACCCAAAGGTCCCTTTCCCCCGCCCCCCCCACTCAAACCCCAAAAAAAAAACTCCCCCGGGGAAAAAGGGCCCCAAATACCCCCCAAACAAAAAAAAACAAAAGGGGAAACCCCCCCCGGCCCCCTTTAAAAAAAAGCTCCCCCCGGGGCTTTAAAAATTTTCCAAAAGCCCTGGGGGGGGGCATAAAGAAAAAATTTTAAAATTTTTTGTTAAAGGGGGGCCCCCGGGGGCCCGATCATTTTCCCACGGGGGCACTCCCCGGCGGTTTTGGGGAAACCTCATCGTAAAGGGGTTGGTGCCGGGGGCCCGTGAGGCTCCTCCCCGTCGGCCCCCCGTTTGGGTTTCGAGAAGGTTTTAGGGGGGGGCCCGGGGGGGGTATCCTTCGGGGACGGGTTTTTGGGGTCACCGTGTCTTTTTAAAGGGGGGGGGCGATAGCCCTGTGTGGGGCCCCGGGGGCAGGACCCCCATCCACATTTGGCCCCCCCCAGAGGGGCCCCAAAAAGGGGCCCCGGCCGCTCCCCAACCCCCCCCCTAAACGGGGGCCCCCCCGAAGAGATCGTACCCCCCGTGCGGGCCCTGCGCAATCCCGGGCCCCCTGCGCGGGGGCCCTTTTAATTTTTAAGCGCCCAAAAAAGGGGTTAAAAAACCCTGACAAAGACAAAAAAGCAAAGGGAAAAAGGGGGCCGGGGGACGAAGGAAAATTACCTGTGTTTTTTCCCCCCCCAGACCGGGGTTTCCTTTCGCGGGGCTGTGAGGGGGCCCGTTGTCAACTACCCCCGGGAAAAGGAGAACCCCAAAAAAACCCCGGGTTGGCGTTTGTTTTCGTTTTGCGCGCCTTTTTTGGGTGGTCCCCGAAGGGGCCTGGCGTTTCTCGTCCCGGGGGTTTTGGATCGCTTTGGGGAAAAAAGGGGTTGTTTTCCTCCCCTTTTGAGCCCGGGCCCCGAGGGGGCCCGGGGGGGCGCTTCCCCCCTCGCCTTTTTGTCGGTCATAGGGGCTCAACTTTGGGTGACCGCCCGGGGCCCCTTTTTCTCCTCCCGGGAAAAACCCCAGCCCCCGGTTTTGGGCTACTTTTCCCCCTCCATTCGACCGTTTCGTTTTCGGGTGGGGGCCGGGGCAAAAAACCCCGGGATCTTCCCCCCTCGCCCCCCCAGGCCCCCCGCTGCTCCCCCCCCCAAACCAAACCGGTTTTGGGGGTTTTTAAGGGGTTTCCCCTTTGTACCCCCGGGTTTGCCCCGCCCCGGGGGGGGCCCACCCCCCAAATTTCCCCGGTGGGGAAATCGAATTTTTGGCGTCGTCGAATCAGGATCTGGGGGGAAAAGGGATTTTTGGGAAAGGGTTGAGGGGAAAAAGAAGAAAAAACCGTTTTACGTTCGGGCAGCCTCTCCCTTCCCTTTTAGGGGGAGAGGATTCTTTTGGGACGGGGGCCAAACCCCCTTGGGGTTTTCCCCCCCCCCAAGCGAAAAGGGGGGGCCCCCTTGCCCCCCGGGGAGAGCTCGAAAAATTGGGGGGTTTTCGGGTTTTTTTTTCGCGGGGGTTGTTCATTTTTTCAAAGGGGGTTTCCCGGGGGTTTTTTCCCCGGGTTTCCCAGCAAAGGCGCACCCCCGAAGGGGTTTTACGGTCGCCCCCAAACCGGGGGTTTTGGGCCCCCCGGGAGGTCTCCCCCCGGGGGGGCCCACCCCCGGTCCCCCTGGGGGAAATGTCCCGGGGCGGGGGGGGAGAAAGTTTCGACGCCCGCGGGGGGTTTAGCCCCTCCTTGTAAAACCCCCGGGGGCCCCAACCCGGGGCCCGAGGAACCGGGGGGGTTTTGGGGGGCCCCTCCCGAGTTTTTCCCTCCCCCCCCCGGGGGGCCCCCCTCGTGGGGGGTTCCCCGGGGCTTTCCGGGCTGGACCCCCTATTCGTGGGAAAGGGGGACGTCCAGGCCCCTCCCCCCCAGAGTCGTCGCGCTACCCCCCCCCTTTTTGGGGGGGGGTGGCCCAAGAAGGGGCCCCCGGGTCACCCGGGCCCCGGCGATGCCCCCCCCTGCGGCGGGTTTTTGGGGTTAGGAAACCCCCGGTTTCCGGGGGGGGGTCCGCAAACCCCTTTTTCCCAAGGCCCCCCGCCCCCCCCCCTTCCAAACCCCGGGGGGGCTCCCGGCGAAAATTTTTTTCCCCCCCCCGTGTTGGGCCCCCGGGGGGTTTTTTGGGGAGGGCCCACCCCGGGGTTTTTCCCCCCACAAGTAATTTTTCCCCTTTTAAAAAAAAACGGGAAGGAAACCCCAAACCCCGGTTCCCGGGGGAAAGGGGACGCACCCACGCTTTGTATGGGCCCCATTACGTTTTTGGGTCGAGGCCCCCAAAAACCCCCCCCCGTTCCCCCGCCCCTTCCCTTTCCCTTTTGGGGGGG
This sequence comes from Microstegium vimineum, assembly GCA_022036555.1. NCBI lineage: Eukaryota > Viridiplantae > Streptophyta > Magnoliopsida > Poales > Poaceae > Microstegium > Microstegium vimineum. Next base: position 6,707,896 of record CM039129.1, read on the forward strand.
AAGGAAAAGGGGGGTTGGGGGTTTAGGGGCGGCAGCGCCCCCCCCGGGAAAATCCCCGGGGCCCGGGTGGGGCCCCCGGGGCACCCCCACCGGTGGCCCCCCCCCCCCGGGGTCAGCCCCCGCCGGCCGAAAAAAGGGGGGCCCCCCCCCCTTCCCCAAAAGGGGGGGGCCCCCGGGAAAGGGGGGCCTTTTTCATGTTTTCATCATAAAATTTTCCCCCCGACGCCCCTTTCCCCTTAGTCCCCCGGTTTGGGGGCGGGCCCCAAAACCATTTTTAAGCACCCCCCCCCCCCGGGGGGAGGGGGAAAAGATGGGGCCCAAAATTTTCGAGCCATCGAGTTGGAGCCCCCCCCAAAAAAAAGGCCCCGGGCCCCACGCGTTTTTTTGGTCCCCCCCCCCAAGGGGGAAAGGGGGGGCGGGAGAAAAAGGAAATATTTTCCCCCGGGCCCCACTTCCCAATCAAAAAAATTTGGGGTTTTAGGGGGGGATCGGCGGAAAAAGGGGGAGACCCCTCTTCTTTGGGGGGGATCCCAAGACCCTTTCCCGGGGGAGGGGAAAAAAGCCCTTTGGGCCCCCCAAACCCAATTTCCCCCTGGGGATCCCTCGCACGACCCCGGGCCCCCAAGTCTTTTTATGGGGGCACCCCTCCCCTAAGCGGGACACCCCCGCTGAAGGGTTGCGGGGGGCCCCCCCCAAAGGGTTTTAATCCGGGTGCGGAGCCGTTTCCCCCTCCGGGGGAAAAGGCAAAAACCCCCGGCCCCCTTTTGGGGGGGGCCCTTTTTAGCTGGGGGGTCTTCGGCAAAAGTCGCCCCGGGGTTTTCCCCGGGGGGGCCCCGGGGGGGTTTTCCCAAATTTAAACCCCGTGTGGGCCCCCCTTTTTGGGGGCGGCTCTTTTCGGGGGGGGTGTAGGATGGGATTTTGGGGGAAAAAGGAGGTGAGGGTTTTCCCCCTTGCTCGGCGCCCCCCATCTGGCCCCCCCAAAAAAGAGGGGAAACCCCGGTCGCCTTTGAAGAAGAACCCCACAAAAAATAGGGGGGGGCCCCGTCGCCAAAACCCCCCGGGGGCCCCCCCCCCGGGGAGGCCCCGGATGGGGGAGGGGATTTAAAGGATTGAGATTGTGGAGCCAACCCCCCAAGTGGTAAAGGGGAAATTCCCCGGGAAAAAGGGAGCGGGGGGCCCCAAAAAAATGTCCCCCTGGAAAGGGGGAAAGGGGCCCCGGGGAACCCCCCGGGGGGGCCCGGCCTGTCGGCCGGGGGGGGGTTTTCCACCCGGATTTTTTTGGGGGGGGAGGGTGGGGGCAGCATCCCCCCGTCCCCCCGTTGGGCGCCCGTCGAAATCGCCTTGCTCGGGGCCCCCGCCCCCCTTTTTTGGGTTTTTATTTCCCGGGCCCTCAGAGACCCCCCGGGGAAAAAAGGCGGCGGGGGCCCAAAAGTGGCTAAGCAAAGGGGAGGACGGGGGAAAAACCCAGTTCGGGGGGTTGGGTTTTGGGGAGAAAAAGGGGAAACCCAAAAGGGGGGAATTTTGTGCAGGCCCGGGGGGGACGGGCCCCAAATTTTAAAAAAGGGGGGGGAAAAGGGGGGGGTGCCCCCACGGCCCCCCCCGGGGCCGGGGCCCCCGGGGCCCCGGTCGCTTTTAAATTTTGGGGGCCCCGGTTTTTGCCCAAATCCATGTAGGCGGGAAAATTAGGGGGCCCCGCGCGACGGGGTAACCCCACCCCCGATTTTTTTTCTCGTTTAAACCGACCCCGACCTATCATATTACGGGTCCCCCCCGGCCCCCCCGCCACACGCGAGGCGGGATTTTTTCCCTTTTTGCCCCCCCAAAACCCCCAAAAAAAACCCCCCGGCCCGCCCGAGCTGGCCAAAAACCCCCAAGGGTGGGGGGACGACAGGGGGGCGGACCGCGGCCGCCCCATGGGCCTAAACCCAAAAAGGGTAGGGGTACAGACCCCCGCGGCCCACTACGGTCCAAGATCAAAGGCCGACCCGCGGGGTTTGAAAGGGCCCCTCTCGGGACGAATACGGGGGGAATGGGAAGGCCCCTGGGGGTCATTGCCTGGAAAGGATGCTAAGGCTTCCTAATTTGTATTTGAGTCTCTTTGGGTGATTGGTTTTTGGATTCCCCATCGAAGGAAGGCGCGGGCCCCCCGGGGGCCCTCGAAGGCCCCGGGGCTAAAAAATAAAACCCCTTTTGGGGGGAGCCCGCAGGGCCCAAATGGAACCCCGCGAAGGGAAGGCACCCCCCAGATTTTCCCTTATTACCCCGACGAGCATCCAGGGTTTTTCCCCCTGGGGGATGTGGTCCCGGTCATTTTCCCCCCCCGCGGAGGTGGCGGGAAACACGAAAAAAGGCCCCAAAAAGAAAATTTTTTTTTTCACCGATAGAGACTCGGGGGTCCTCCCACCTTTAGGTTGAAAAAATGGAAAAGGAGAGGGAAAAGGGGCCCCAGCCTAAACCGTAAGGCCGCATGGAAAAGACCTTTTTTCATTTCAGATCTACATATATATTGATCCTTGCAGGGGTTACACGCTCTTTAAGAGCCACGAGGGGAAAAAGCCGATCACAAACCAAAAACACGAAAACGTTTACAAGGTGGATAAAGGGGAAAAATCCCGGGCCCAAAAAGGCCGAAAGCTAAGGGTGCCCAAAGGGGCACCCACGCTAAAAATCTCACCCGCCCGACGTACCTATGTATCAGGTCAGGCAACCCGGGCGCGGGGCCGGGAGGCTTTTCCCCTGAGGTAAAGATCATCTCGGACGGCGGGCACCACGACCGGGGCCCCCCCTGGGCAGGCGTGTTGCAGCTATGGGAGAAAGCGGCCGCCTCGTCTTCAGGGAACCCCAGGCCCACGTCCCTCCTCCGGAGTAGTTGGGCACTTTACAGCTAAGTTGCCTTACTGTCTGCGATCGAGGACGCCGTTGGCAACGGCTCCAGCCCGCCGTACATCGGCAGTTCCGAGCCCGTATATCCCGCCAACAACGGCATCACCATCAACCAACAGTCAAGGATGAGCCAACTCCTGGAGTCAAGCAAAAAGCAATGACTTTTCCAGTGGACACATCCTTGCCCGCCCTCCCGGGGGGAACACACCACCCCTCCCCGGAAGCGGAGAGGGATCCAACCAAAAAAGGGTGGATCCACCCCCTTCCGCCCTCCGGGGGGCGATTCGTGCAGGGGGTGGTGACACCTCTCTTCCTCCGGTGGCCCAGGATAAGAGGAAGCCATGCAACCTCGCAGAGCTTTCTCTGAGTCCTACCACTGGGCGAAGAGGAATACCAGCACCCCCGACGCAGAACTTCCCTTTTAATCCGGTGTTTTCTCAAAAGGCCGCCCGCTAGGACGGCTCAAAGGACTCTCCGACAAGACCTCGGAGGAAGAATCTAGGGCAACCATATTGTTTAGGATGTGAAAATTTCCCCCCAGGCGGCCGCCCCTATTTATAGCCCGCCAGGGCACTCACGCGGCAGCCAGCCGTGAGGTCATCATGCCTCCCAACCACATCGCACTGTACGTCAGTTTCCCACTTAAAGAGGGTGCCGAGGCTATAAAGGGTCAGGCAGACAGCAGGCTCAGGGCGCGGTGTTCGGAGTCTTGACCACAGAGCGAGCGATGCTTGGCACCACTCCTCCCAACGGGGGGAGACACGGCATGCCCCCTTTTTGGGCTACAGGGGGGCGCAATCGACCCCGAAACCGACAAATACATCTTCGACCAGTCAATCGTCCGTATGGCGAAAGATAAACACGGTGCAGGGCCGATTCGTCATCTCAAGGTGTGTCAGCCCAAGGCCAACAGTGCGACCCGTGCCAGGGCTGGCGTGCAACCAGAGCCGTGGCTCTGACGTACGGAGCAGTCCACTTCCTCCCCACCCTCGTGGGGGAAGCGAAGGGTCAAGCACTGTACGAATCTTCCGAATAAGCCCTTAGGAGGAAAAAAAACTCCCTCTAAGGCCTCGGGGGCTACACTCGGCAGGTGCGCTCGCGTGCACCCACGGAATCCAAAAAACTCAACCAAATCACCATAAGCGCTCTTGGAAGCCTCCAGTGTAGTCCTTCACTACATCGAAGGCTCGGGGGCTACTGTCGAATACCTAGAAATAGGGTACCCAATTTACCACACTCCGCAAAAAACAAAATCACCCTCGGGGGCTTCCGCCCCCAAATCAACCAAGACCGCTACTTCCCTCGGAGGATCTTCGCCTCGCCCGAGCTAGGGTGACGTCCTCCGTGACGCCACTCATCCTCGGGGGCTCTTGCATCCTCGGAGAATCTTCGTCTCGCCCGAGCTAGGGAGACGTCATCCGCGATACCTTCTACCCTCGGGGGCTCCCCTCGCCTCGCCGGAGCCAAGGGGGCGTCGTCCGTGACATCATTCGCCCTCGGGGGCTCCTTCGTCTCGTCCGAGCCAGGAGACGTCATTCGTGACGTCATCCACCCTCGAGGACTCTTCCGCCTCGTCCGAGCCAGGGCGACGTCATCGTGACGTTTTCCTGCCCTCGGAGGACTCATCGCCACCAGTGGTTAGGGACGTCCTAGCCCATATAGTCAAACGGTCCATAGTGCCCTCCGTCCTCAGGGATGGGATTCCAAGCATGAGGAGCCATGCCTTCCCATGTTTCCCCCTGCGGCACAAGGCCCTGTGCTGCTTAACCGGCGACTTACGCACACTACACCTCCGTCATACCTCCGACGGACACTCGAAACAGGGATTAGGCGTCATCAGCCCTGTACGACGGAACGCAGGGGTGCTTGGTCCTGTGCGACCAGCTCCCGCCCATGCCCAGGTAAGGGAACATCGGAGTTCACGGTCTCGAGGCGCATGGCTACAACACAATAAGGACGAACAGGACCCAGACATGTGTCTACTGGCGCAATCTTCCTCAGGAAGGAAGACAGAAAGAAGACAAAGCTCTCTCACGGCAACAGCCCAAGCCGGGCCACACGTTCACTCCCTCTCTCTCTACTGTACTCCTCCATCTCTCCCTAGTATAAAGGGGGAGAATGGACCTCCAATCCTACTCTCTCGACAACCCAACACATCATTCACACACACTTAAACTCGCATTCACGCGAACACACACCAGAACCAAGAACCTCAAACGCACGAGACCTGAGAACTGGTTTCCCTCTCTCACCAAAGCTTGTAGCTTCCCTCTACGAGCCCTCCGCGCTCGGTAACACGACTCCGCAGTACACTGGACGTAGGGTGTTAGTGCCCGAACCAGTATAAATCTCTGTGTTCTCCGAGCGTAACCATCCGAACTCCGACACGCTTAGAAATTTACTCGTTGGCCGTTCTAGACCCCGCCATTTTAGACACCGACATTACCATTAACTGAAATAATGTTTTTCTCTCACAGAAAAAACAGCATCAGCCGACTTATCAGCTAAAAATCGGCGAACAGCGAGATCAAACGTCTTCTATTCCCTTCCAATGTCGTTTGGTAACAGTGCACGTTGCATCATATCCTGACTTTCTTCACTGTGCCACTCTCTGATTGTCATTGTATAATACAAGTGGTCTTTTGTGTGTACTCCTCGCCGGATGATTTCGTGACTTATTAATTTGTTCACCCAGATTTATAACTTTGTGCAAAAGGGACCGCTGTTCACTATGAACTTGAGGTATATTTGGATCCCTTGGTAAATTGGTAAATTAACAAAAGAGTAAAAAAAATTTATTATTATTTCACAGATGGATGCAAACATGCAAGGCAAAAAATGGCAAAAGATCAAAAAAAAAATTATCATTTTTTTGCTCCTTTACCATTTTTTTGTCACTTTGCCACTTTGGATTGGGAAATAGCGGCAAATAGAAAATCCTCTCAGTCATACCCTTCTTCCTCCTGTGCATGGATGTGAATAAGGGTGCAATTATTAGGGGTTGAATTATTTTTGTATCTGTCATTTGTCATTTGTCATGTGATCCAAAGACTAGAAAGTAGCAAAAGGTTTGTCAAATTTATTTATTATTTGCCAAAAGATCCAAACAAGTCCCTTTGGGTTTTAAATTTGGTGCTTGTTGCGGTGGGGTTTCATTTTTTTTTTCTCAGGTCTTATTCGTTCTTTTTGCGGATCATCTGGTTTCTTAGCATCCATAGTATGCTAACATATCTCAGCACACGGTATTAATTAATTAATTAAAATTTAAATTTAAAGGAGCCATCTCGAAACTTATTATTATTAATTTTCTCTCGGATCTCGCCGCCACGTATACATGATCCCAGACTTTTGCAGAGGCGAGCTCGATCTTTGCATGCAGTACTACTAGCTACTAGTATATGGAGTAGTATGTAAGTGTGACAACATGACATCAGGGCATCGATCAGCATCATGCACATGGACCATATATATCATCATCATCATTATCATGGCTTCATGGAGATGGGGATCGGAGTGTACGTGTGCTTAGCCATGTATGATCTCAGAGGAAATTAAGCCGGACGCCGGGTAGCAGCTCGCCCGGCCGGTGATGGCCGACCGGAGCCGGAGATTAATTAGGGAGCTGTAGTTCTTGACGAAACATGCCCTCGTTGGCCTCAGCGGCCTCGCCGTCGGAGGTTTTACTTGCCGAGCTGCGCGAGGGAGTTAGCCTTAGCGCGGAGCAGCAGCGCGTCCTGGGCCGCCTTGACGTTCTTGGGCTCACCGGCCCAGGTCTTGAGGCAAGTGTTCTGCAGCGCCCGGGCGTAGGAGAAGGACACGTGCCACGGGTTAGTCCCCTGGTTCATGGCGTTGAGGTTCTTGGTCGCCTCCACCTCCGACTGCCCGCCGGAGAGGAACATGATCCCGGGCACCGCCGGTGGGATCCGGCTGTGGAGGAGCCTCAGCGTGTACGCCGCCACCTCCTCCGGCGTCGCCCTCTGCTTCGCCTCCGCCCCAGGCGTCACCATCGACGGCTTCAGCAGGATTCCCTCGTACATCACGTTGTTCTCCGCCATCGCGCGTAGAATGTCTCCGCCCACACCTTCTGCGCCACCTCGAACGTCCGCTCGATTCCGTGGTCTCCGTCCAGTAGGATCTCCGGCTCCACGATCGGCACAAGCCCGTTGTCCTAAACGTACGTACATCAATGGTGGATGGGATCGAGATTGAGCTTCTGTAGGGCTAGGAGTACGTACTACATAGAATAACAAACAAACCAATCATTAAACCAACCAACCTGTGAGATGGCGGCGTAGCGTGCGAGGCCCCAAGCGGCCTCTTTGACGGCGAGTTCAGAGGGGCCATTGGGGATGCTAACGACGGTGCGCCACTTGGCAAAACCGAGCACCCTGCTGGTAGTAAGCAGCCTCACGGGAGGCGAGGCCATCGAGGCCCTGGCACCAGGACTCGTTGTTGGAGCCAGCGAGCGGGACAAGGCCCTTGTCTACCTTGATCCCTGGCATGATGCCCGCCGCCAGCATGATGTCCACCATCTTGCGGCCGTCGAGGGCGGTCTGGTACAGCGTCTCCTCGAACAGGATGGCGCCCGAGACGTACTGCCCTAGCCCCGGTGTCGTCACCAGCAGCGTGCGGTACGCTAGCCGGTTCTCCTCCGTGTTCTCTAGCCCGATCGAGTCCAGACGCTTCCCGCACGTCGCGTTCGACTCGTCTATCGCCAGGATGCCCGCCCAGGCGACGCGATCGTTTTCTGTCACCAATCATGCATGCATGCGCTTGATCAATTCAGCAGCCAGGAGGAAGAGGAAGAGGAAGAAGAAGAAGAAGAGATCGATTGATGAGCAGCTAGCATACCGCCGTCTTGACGAGCTCATCGGCGTAGGCGGAGGCGCGGACGACCACGGAGACGGTGGCCGGCCTGGCGGTCTGCTGTTGGTGGTGGCGCCCCATTCGGACTTCTTGGGAAGGAAGGAGGACTTGAGAAGGCTAGCAGCGACCATCTCTTGTTGCTGTCGTCTCTCCCTTCACTTGTGAAGAAGACTAGTGGTATGGCAGTATCCTAGCTAATAGCTTATTAGCTAGGATCGGAGCTCACTGAGGATGCTGCCACACTGACTGACCTCAGCAGGTTCAGGTTCACACTTCACACAGCCGTCTTCAATTCCTCAGTGCTGGTGAGAGCTGCAATCACCGGCCTCCCATATTTAAACAAGAAGAAGCCAGCAGGCAGCAGGACACCAAGGGGATATGAGTTGTGAGGCCGAGGTTGTCCTCTGGATTTCGGTGGCTGACGCGTCACGGTTGCCTGCCTCTCACTGCCTTGGCTCCAATCCAATCCTGTAGCCATCACCAATCACCACCTTTTTTTTTGTCCTGATTCCTCCCTCATGCTCTTCTCTGTGCTGCTGCTACTGCAGTGCTGCTGGCACACCATATATATTTTCTGCAATAATTCCCATCCCATTATCCATTTTCATCTTGTGCAGCTGGGCCTTGTGTGGTTAAAACAAAAAGGTTAAAAAGTTGCAACGATGGACGGACCCTGTTGCATGCAGCTCAGCCACGAGAGCTGCTCACAGCTCACCTAAAAAAGGGATCGCCGGGATGGACAGAGACCTGCAGCAGGTTCTGTGGACGCACCTCGCCAGCCACCGTCACCCGCAGCTGCCTACGGCGATCTCCGATCCCATCCGTGGATCCATTCGCACGCACGCTTGCCAATGGCCGCCGCCGTAGTTTTCGTCGAAGAATAATGCGTGTCTCTTGGGGGCTTGTGGCGATGGCAACGCTGCTGCTGCGAGTTGTTTGTTGCCACGCCGTCGTCTGTGTGCTTCGTCTTCGAGTGACACACACTCACACACCAGACTGCATGCGGTTTCTGGTGGTGCTAAGCTGAAGAACAAAGAACAAGAATGGACATTCAGGGCAGTCCAATTGCGGTCCTGCCTGCATGCAGAGCATCGCTCAAGACAAATTAATGATTCAGTGATCTTCATGTTGGAACTGTTCCTATCTTTCATTGATTACATTACATTACAACCAAGAGATCACTGGATGGCAACACATACAACTTGCTCCTGGCAACAAGACAAGAGTAGAATATCTCTGCAGGAAGGAAAGGAACACCCTGGAGCACAACACTGGTTTTAACCATGTCTGAACAAATGACTCTGCACATGGTAGATTCTGAATCCCTATCATGTTCCTTCACCACATGAACTGATGAAAGTACTGCCCAAACATATGAGAACACAGCAAAAACATACACACAATTTGTCATAGTATCATCCACAGCATATATCTATGAAACGCCTTTCCTCATCAGTGAGGAGTTCAGAAAGATGCACAAGCAAGTATCACGTGAACAGCAGAAGGCAAGGTTGGAGGAAGACAAATGATGTAACCATTCCTAACAACAATACTGTGATGCCAAAAAAGAAAACAATGAGTTTTGACAAATCATCAATAATAAATAGGTTCATTCATGCGAACAAGTTTACAAATCCGTTGATACTTCAAATGGAGGAAACCTAGGTGCCTACCTTATGGGACAAACAACAGCACATTTTACACTGACAACAAACATCAGTAATGGTACAAACTGAAATTATCAACAACAATCATGACAAGACAACAGGACTCCGGAGTAGCATAACATGTCATCTTCAGCACCTAAAAATTTGTCATTGACACCACAGAATGCTCTTTCCACTAACTACTAGTACCACTGAGAAAATTTAAAACAGCTTTTTCTGTGCACTGGTACTAGATTAAGTCTAATCGATCCGTGAACACTTCAGATGGGAGCATCTGGAAAGCAGGATCCTCTGATAAAAACTAGGTCTCAGCGGGCTTCAAGAGTTCGCCAAGATTCACATGCAAACTGTTCCTCATGGTTCGCCTTCCTGCTGCACCAGCATTGCCCTTTCTCATCATCGCAGCAAACTCACTATAATCAATTTGACCATCCTGGAAAATGATTAAATGAAGATGAGACAACAGACAAGTATGGAGATGGAGGCGAAAAACATGAAGGACGAAGAAGACTAACATTGTTCTGGTCCACATCTTTGATCATATCCTCAAGATGAACATCAGAAAGACCGAACTGTTCGCATGCATGTGAGAGCTCATCGATCGTTATGAAGCCACTCCCGTCTTTATCGAAGAATGCAAATGCCGACACCAAGCTTTCCTCCTCTCCAGTTTATTCATGTGCAATGTAGCCGCTAAGAACTCTCCATAATCAATGGTTCCACTGTTGTCAATATCAGCCTGTGATACAGAGGCCAAGCCCAGATTACAATCACAATGATTCGTCCAACCAAAGGATGCTCCAGTAGAACTATTTTATTTGGAAAATACACTTGATATAATAGTAGCACTTACTGCATCCATCAAAGCCTGGATTTCAGGTTCCATCAGATCTGAGCCCACCCTTTTCAGACCATCCTTCAGTTCATCATAAGTTATCGTCCCACTGTTGTCAGTATCGATCATTTTGAACAACTCCTTTAAACCCCCAATCTCCTCCTCAGATAGACTTTCAGCAATTACCTGCACAAACCAAAGAAATGCCTCTGAAAAGATCAATTTCCATGGCCATTGCATGTTGCACATGCCCTCGTCACTTATCATTTATCAAGCATCTTTTGCAACCTCATGACAAGCTTATTATGCAATAAGCTCATTCACCGAGTTCTAGCAAACAATAACCCACAGTGGAAACCTGAGCATTACTTGTTCTACTATTGTGTCAGACAATTAAGCAAAAGTAAAAAAATCTCTCCTCTTCAAAGAAAAAAAGAAAGGACAACACATTTTTCTGAACCTCTGTTTTGAAAGTTACCATTGCTGCCATTCATGGCATCCTGCTGCTAGTGTTAGGTGGCCTTTTATCGTGTTCAATAGCTTTTGCTGATCGGTAGTCATAGATTACCGTGGCTGGCATCCAGGTCTGGCCATAATGCAGCTGAAGGGATTGGAGATAACAGGGTTGGGTGCGCGGGGACTGTTCTTTTGGAAAGAAAAAAGGTTCCATGAATTATGAAAGAGAGGTGTAGGTGGCATGCAGACCGACCACCTTTTTGGCAGAACCACCAATCCACCATAAAAAAACAACAATAGGAGGTTAAATGGCCTAGCTTCAAAAGTTTTTGTTTTAAAGCAGATGTGTATAATTGGCGTTTCTGAAAAATAAAGGGGAGTAATATATATTTTAAAAGGTAAGTTCACAAAAAAAAAATCTAGTTAACAAAGAGAAAGAGAAAGGAAAAGATACATGCGAAGTTAACTTATTGCACAAAACTAGTAGTAGGTTGCAACTTGCAAGGGAGTGTTATAACAGAAATGAAGCATGAACCCAACATCGCCACTAAACAAAGTTCTGAATTTTGTTTGCAACATAATCAAATAAAAAAAGGATAAAAAGATCTTACCCTCAATGCCATCTTCTTGAGCTTGTTCATTGCAGAAAAGTTTTTCAGCCTTGACAAGACAGCAGAATCAATAGGCTTATCAGGTGCAACAGCATCATCGACAATCCAAGGATGACCTGGCATAGTGAATGTTAATAAGAATGACACAGGAGCACAAGCACGCATATGAAATCTCAGACACTGAGGGAGGGAAGGCATTTAGGCAGAAAACTTACATAGAACCTCATGAGCAGTCAATCTCTTCGTAGGATCCCGGGTAAGCATCTTACGGACCAGATCTTTAGCGCTATCAGAGATACTTGGCCATGGTTCAGATTCCAAATCAAGTTTGCCTCGAAGAATCTGCCTGAAGATCCCTGCTTCACTCTCTGAAGGGAGGGGGGAAATAGGGGGAAAAAGTACACATGTAAACATGCCAATATAGGTAAGCAGAAATGGATCTCAACCTAGCAATTCATTGGTTGGAATAACAAACAGTTTACCTGCCCAGAATGGGGGTACACCACATAGCAAAATGTACAAAATCACTCCAGCACTCCATACGTCAGCTTCTGGGCCATAACATTTTTGAAGCACCTCAGGGGCAACATAATAGGGGCTCCCAACAACGTCAGCAAATTTATCACCTGGAGAATGGAAAGGTATAGCTTTCAGTGTGTGTTCTATTAATAACTTACTTAAGCAAGCAGAAGAGATCACTAAATCAACTGAAGACTTCATTAATCACTATGCACTATGTTAATAACAGCTGACATTTAACACAAATCGTATTAGATGTGTACAAGAAAAGATAATTCTTGCCACCAACCTTGAAAGCCTTATTACGATTAACAAGGATTGAGTATTAGATGTTATTATAATTTCGATGTCTGTGAGAGATTTTTTTTTATGCTAGCAAAATGAAATGCTATGCATATGACACTAATACTTAATAGGGTTGCTGATTGTACCAAAAAGGCAAAAACAACTAATAAGAGCACTACTCCCTACCAAACCCAATGCTAGCCGTTTGCCCACATATCACTGGAGCATGAGGGACCATATAGCAACATTAAACAGCACAAAATTTCAAACCAAACAGCACAAACATTGCATAGATACGCACCGGGCTTGTAGAACACAGAGAGCCCAAAATCAGTGGCCTTGAGCGGCGCATCCTCGGCGGTGCTCGCGAAGAGGAAATTCTCCGGTTTGAGGTCCCGGTGCATGACGCCAAGCGAGTGGCACCCCTGCACCACCCCAACAATCGTCCTGATGAGCTGCGCGGCTGCGCGCTCTGTGTAGTGGCCCTTGGCGACGATGCGGTCGAAGAGCTCGCCGCCGGCGCAGAGCTCCATGACGAGGTGCACGAAGAGCGCGTCCTCGTACGCGCCGCGGATGCGGACGACGTTGGGGTGCTCGGAGAGGTGGTGCATGATCTGGATCTCGCGCCAGGCGTCCTCGTAGTCCTCGCGGCACAGCAGCTTGCGCTTGGGGATGGACTTGCACGCGTACTCGGCGCCGTCCGCCTTGCCCACGCACTGGTACGTGGTGCCGAACTGCCCCTGCCCCAGCTTCTTCCCGATGCGGTAGTGGTCGCGCACGTTGTCCGTCTTGTGCGGCAGCACCGACGCCGGCCGCCCAACCGACCCCGCCGTCACCGGCGGCGGCAGCCGCACGTGCGCATTGATGCCGCCTGCCTTCGCCCTGCCCGGGCCTTGCGGGTCCGGCTGCATTGCCTTCGGCGGCGGCGGTCCCTCCCCGGATCAAGAACCGTAACCGAACGGACGCCCTGCCTTTACTCGGCAAAACGTGGCAAGGCTCGACCACCGATCAGAAATGGAAACCTTTTCCGACTCCCGAGGCGATTCTTGGTTACTTTCTGGGGAAATTTACACCGATTGAAACCGAACAACTGAAAAGATTGGATCTCGGCGTGGGGAACCCTCGCCTATGGGGGAATCTGGGAGAATGGCTGACGAATTGGGCGCGACAAAGGAGCTTTAGCGGAGGTTTATCTGCCTACGCACGCCGAGGAACGGAGAAGAGAAGACAACGGCAAGGTGAAGACGCTAAGCAACGGGATTGCTGTGTTTTCTTGTTCCCTTTTGGATTGATTGATCGATTCTTGCGGGGATTTAAAGAGAGGTCACATGCGAAGGTTGGATTTTTTCTCCATGTGAGGGTGGAAATCCAATCGGCCAGGTTTGGTGATCGCTCGGGGCTTGGATTGGGTCTGCAAATGGTAACGGATCGCTAGAGCATGTGGGGGAGCACGTCGGTGGTTATCGTCTTCGCCTCCTTGGCTAGAGGCGGAGGAGAGGGAGGGGGGAACACAGGAGGAAGAAACGTGGTCGGAAACTTCCCTTTCCATTTTTTTTTATTATTTAATTAATTTTTAAGTAAGATTATTTATTTAATTTGTTTTCCTTCCTTTATTATCCAAGCAAGTATCTCTTGCCACTCACTTTACTGGATCTGTTAAATAAATATATATATATATACTCCTCCTATATAACATATAACTATTAACGGCATATCCTTTATGATGAAATGGCTTTGTAGTTTTTTATTATCCTTTAACTCTAAAAGTCATTTGTTACTTAATCTAAAAGTTTTTATATTGAAACCCATGGTCTATGTACCTCACTATTTAATTAGGATATTAGTGTTGTTATTATTACCTCTGCTTTAAGACTAACTGTGATGTTACCTTGATTTTTTTTTTAATTTGTAGCCATCGTTTGTCCTAGTTTCACACTCACTTAGCTAATAGCAAATAAATGATAAAAAAGGCTATACTGACACATGATTTTATTCTAACTTTGCCTTTTGTCAATGCTTAATTACGCATGTGTAACTTGTTAAAGTTTGCTTAGATTTGGAATAATCGATTTCATGTTGAGTCAACTCCTGTTCAAACGTCAATTCCTATGCGTCGAAGGAGCTCTTTTTGTAATAGAAAAAAGTTTCAAAAATATTGTCCAAATTTTGATATCAAAATAGAAGTTAAAATCATAGAGAACTCAAAACACATGGGGCAAATTAACATGGATGGTGGTTTCTTTAAGCGAAAATGACAATAAATAAAACAAGGTTCGTATACGACAGGAGCAAATCACAACTACTCCGTAGACTTTAAAACTAGGGTAACAACACAAGAGCAACATTTTAATCAGAATAATGCAATACCTTGACAAACTAATATTGGCACATCATGGTAAAGGTTCAAATCTATATTTTCTCAAATAATTTGTTTATAATGCTAAGGTCTACTCCCTCTATCCCGATATATCAGTCGCTTTCAAACGTCAAATAAAAAGGGACGGAGGGTGTATATTGGAACCCTAATCTGCTCCAGTGTGAACGGGTGTGAACTAGTTTTTTTTTGGGGGGTGTGTGAGGGGGCGGTACGTACTAGCAGTTAATAAATGATAAATGATGGTAGGCATCGATCAACTAATTCCCTTCCTTATCTTATATCCAATTCGAGGCTAAATGGACTACTGCAAGCAAAGATTGGATAATTTTTTGTGTTAAATTAAAATAGAAAACACAATCAGCTTGTTCGCTTGGCTTTTTAGTCGGCTTAAATCCAGCCAGAACAATGTTTTCTCTCACAAGAAATCAGTCAGCGGTGCATAATCCTGCCAGAACAGTGCATAATCCTGCCAAGCGAACAGATGTTAAAATTATGCCAATTTCGCAACTGGGAGCCCATAATTTTGTCTCCAGGTTGATGATGGTAATGTAGTGGTAAATATGTGCATTTTGTCTAATATAGGGGTGTTTAGGACTACTTGACAAACTCTGGTATGTAAACTTCACCGAGGAGCGGCTCTATAAAAAAATAGAGTTTATAGAATATTTTTTAGGTGTTTTCACAACTCCATCTTTTTTTCTCAAACTGTGCGTTGAAACTGGTTGGCTAAAAAAACATGAAGTGAAGCAGTCCCAAACGTCCATGGATATCATTCTTCATTTACAAGTCATTCAAATGCACTATTCCAATGATCAATTATTGGTTTTCCCGTGCCAAACTAGTGCTACAATATGGATGTTTCTTTTAATTAGACTAACCTCTTCAATTATTATCCTACTGTAGTAAAGCTATTCCCTCTGTCTCATAATGTCGGTCATTATAGCAATCAGGGAGATTATCAAGGTAGAGAAGAAATGGCGTTGATTGCCCCTATAGTTTAATCGATTAGATGACTAAAAGTTGCTGCAAATTGAACTGTGCCGTGGATAGATACATGTCGGATGCGTCCACATAGAGGAAGCAAAGGCTGTTGCACCTCACTAGCCACGCTACCATGCCTGACGCCCTAGCCTGCTGCACCTACATTAACGGAGAAAGGAAGCTAAAACGTCCTTCATTTTGGTACATCTTTTGAATTCTCAAACAATCTCTATTGGGGGACGGAGAGAGTATTTCTCTTGTCCTCGAAAATGAATTGAAAGTTGTTGAAGCCATTTATCTTGTTTTTTTTTTCTAAGTCCACTTAGTGGAAGCTGGAGCTGATAGGAGTCTTACTTTTCGGTGAACAACTATTGATTTTCATAAACGTAAGAGCATCTTCTAGAGTTCCCCTATCCAACTTTTAGGTCAAATTAAGGTTAGAATTATTCTTTCAAGGGTCCCATATCCAACCTCCTGCATTAGTGCTATCCTCAATTATACTCTCTCAAATTTGAGGACATGTTGTCTTTGGTATATGTTTTATTTGAGATAAGAGAATTGTTGGAGGAGAAATATCTAGGAAAAAAATTAGTTAGGATACACCTATATGGTAATATAGGAGAATTAAGTTTAGGATGATTCTTGGAGATGCACTATGGAGCCATAGATGTATTTATGTGTGTGCACGGTGTGTGTGGGGTTGGTTGGCTTATTTCCTCTCACAACACACTATTCAATCAACTTATTCTCTCCCACGTAATAATATTCAATCGACCAACTTTTCCACCAGCCGAACAGAAAATGAAAGCTACTTATGTAAGTCATGTAAAAAGGAAAACCTATCTGGCATACCTTATATCTTAATTTTATTTCGATGGGTACAATATTGTATGTAGTGTCACATTGCATCATCACAATTTTCTTATGGTTTACATAAAGTGATTTGATGTCCCCATTTACACGTTTGATGGGTTCGTTTATGGATTTTTTTTACAACACAGGGTGAGCCTAGCTTTCTTGACTTATATGCTCATGAAGATAATAATAAAAAAATAATTGCAAAGATGTATGAGGAGGAAGATTCGTAAGATGTGAACAATAATACTAAACAAGGACACAATGGAAGCATATAAAAATAAATAAAATATGAATTGACAGTGAAAGCCGTTAAATGTTCAATGAGAACGTGCGTCCCCACTAATCACGTCTCCTCGTCATCTTTGACTTCTTGCATCAAACTCAGGGCAAGTCTTTTGATGAACCCCAAAGCAAAAACGTTAGAAAATAATTCACATAAAAAAAATTCGAGTGTTTCATGGCTCTCTGAAACTGCGGCCATCTTCCACTAAAATTAAAGTCGGAACATATATCGCATCAAGTTCATGGCACGTCGATATATAAACTCATTTTTTCATAGTTTTAGATAATTGAATAAGGTTTCAGTCTCCATCGTCCGGAGATTATGTACACGACTTGATGACATAATACAAACCAACGTCATAAGGCTTACACATACAAGAGAAAAAGGCAAAGCAAAGCAAAGCAAAGCCCAACTAATGGCCGCAACGAACAAAGCTAAACACTAAGCTACAATACGACTCGTGAAGCTCTAGCCCAATTTCGTGAAAACAACCATCATCAAAGTCTCTCATCTTCATCTCCAAGAACCATGGTTACTTCTTGTCCGGGTTATACACCCAGGGCATAGATAAGTTGAGGGCAAAGCGCACTTTAAGCAGCCCAACAGTCTCAGCGTAAGGCCCATGGCCGACTTTGACCACTCCCTTAGCTTGGCTACACAAGACACATCATCCGCCCCTAAGACCGCGGGGCCTTGGGACGAAGTGCCACCTTTCGGACGGCGCCCTGCACTGACGTGTCTACTATCTAGTCCTAGATGTGTCAAGCGTAGCAATATACCATCTTCGTTTTAGCACAACGTCGTCCCCATCTGGCAGACTTAACAGACGGACTTACTAGCCCAACCACTACGACCCTAGGTCGCACGACCAAGGGCCAATCTAGTTAGGGTCAGCCCGACCAAGGGAAGCCTCGACCTTACCCCGAGGGGTCGAGGTCAACCTTGCCACCACCAAGAGGGTAGGTGGTCCAAGACAAACATCATAACACCACCTTGACGTCACGACGACACTCCTAGATAACATAAACAAGGATGGAGGCCACACCGTGCACTATGCACCCATCACACATAGGGCAATATGCGAACAACACAACAGCTAGAAAGTTCCGCCACAACATATCATGCCTCGGTGTGGAGACCAAAAACCCAATAACTTTATTCGGGTGTGCCAGCAGAAGCAAAACAAGACATAAGGAGGCCATCAATCAAGCCAGCCGGCCTCCCCCTCCATTCGGGCACTCGACCACTAGGGTCGAGGGAGCCCTGCTCTCTGTCTACATTGTTGCCCAACCCCCTAAAACTATATAAAGGGGTCGGGCCTTTTTCCATAGGAACGGCGAACAACGAATAAACGTAGACAAACAACAGATCGATTCTATGCAAATCGATTCCCCCTATCTCAAACCCCTTGTTGTAAACAGTTTCGGAGCACTTGAATTGAGAAACACGAACTTGCGATTCTCTGAGACTGGACGTAGGGTTCTGTCCCGAACTAGTACATTTCTTGTGTCTTGAGTGCTATCATCCGTCTCGCTGGAGCAGCGCGGCGATAAATTTACTGACCAGTCCACGAAACATTGATACTCCTCTTCCCTATGCAGCATGTACTACTGCCGTTTCCAATACATTGTTTTAATACAAAGATACACAAGTCTTTTGAATATTTGATGAAAAAAGTTAAAATTTAGGGGTCAGAACTGTGTTACTAAAATTCCTATATTTGTTTTCCTTTTCTAAAAGAACCTGAAATTCCGGTCGCTGCCTTCTTCTTCATTTGCAATAGGGTCCCTTTGCAATATGCCAGTTTCTGTTTTAATCTTGGAAATTGAACTCTAATGCCAGATGGCGAGAACAAGCACATATATATATTAAAAAAAGGGGCTTATCAACCCTGTTCGTTTGGTTTATCAACTACCGAAACAATTGTTTTCTCTCACAACAAAACAACTAGAAACAACACCAACCGGATTATCAGCTACTGAAACGACCAAACGAACAGGGCGTATAAGCCATGTGTATTGGACTCATGATTTCATTTATTTCCATCATTATTACATAGTCAAGCGGCATGGGCGTATAATGAATCTTGATGCTGGACATTTGACCTCATCTTGATCACGGTCTCTTCAAGAGTAATTGTACTACCCTCTCAGTCTCTCTCTCTCACACACACACACAAAATATACTGAACCGTTGGTCTCTCGCTCTATTCGTCGGTACGGTTGGTATATTGATATTGTTGCTGCGATCATGCAATAAGGGACCCAGCCAATTAAAATTTAGTTAACTATAATTTTAAAGCTAATAAACTTTAGCCAACTAAAAGTTCTCCAGCTAAATTTTACTTGAGTGTTTAGATTCTCCAGCTAATAGACTCAACTAAACTAATGAGATGCTTAGATCCTCCAGCTAATAGATTCGACTAAACTTTATCTGTGTTTAGCTAGGTTGAAGTAGTTAAGCTCAACTAAACTTAAGTTATTTTTTTGGACCATTTAGATCCCTACCAGATAAGTTTAACCAACTAAAGTTAGTTGGTTGATCCAAACATGCACTGAGTATGATTGTTATTAACATTGTTTCATTTCTTTCATAACATAAGAAAGTAATCACTCTTACAGCCATGAGTGAACAGTTAGCAGGAAGAAGCTAGCTGATTTGTACCTAAGAGTAGAATTTAAGTGTTACCAGTTCCGTTCTCTATGATCTTCGGAAGCATCACCCGCAACTGGGAGGCAGAGACTAGTTAAATCACAGTCACAGCACATGATTCACAGACCATATGACCAAATTAAACATATACTTGATCCCTCCCCGATCAGTGTGAGTAACTTTACTAATCTCCACTTGAACAAGGATGGGAGACATCAGCCTCGGCAAAGTAACATAGACAAAGGGAAGCCAAGTCAGCAGGCACTCCTATGAAACCTCTTCTGTGTTCTTGCTGGAGCTCGCAGCAGGCCATATGAATGGTCTCATGGATTTGCGAGGAACTGCAAAGATTGCCATGCATTTTTTTTATGTGAGAGATAATAAGCTAAAATAAGGATTTAAAACAGCTAAAAACTGAAACAAATAGGGTTGACAAATTCCTTTAATTTGGGCACATGGCTCAACAGTACAACAAAGAGAAACATCTCTCATCAAAAATTTGACCGGGCAGTTTGCATGCAACCTTATGCATGTTCATTCATATTCTTTAACATATTTTTGACCGGGCAGTTTGCCATCAGATAAGCATCGAGCATAATAATGGCCAAGTAGGAGATACTTTTTTTTTTCTGGAGCAATAATCCAAGTGGAGAATTTTTATACAAACTTGACTTGTTATGCCAGACGACTGATTCACATGATAGCTTCCTTTGACCATATATCATACTACTAAGTTGCTAGCCACTAAACAAGATTCAGAAAAAGAGGCCTGATCTGGACATGCTACAGTGCTGATCATTCAAACTCGAAGCTAAACATTCCAGGTCATCATTGTTGCACTCCAAGAAGAAGAAGAAAAGCTGGTAAATAGTGTTGCCCATGATCCTGCAACATTGGTTGATTGTTGATCAGGCCTTTAAAGTAAGCATTCCAGAACAGCATGATTCAACTCCCCGAAAAATAGCAAGTGATTATCATGATTCCACAGCTGTGCAAGTGCAACAGATTTATGTTGCTTTGAGTCTTCAGAGTTTCCTGTATCGTGTGTGGATGGATGAGATCTGCCTTTCTGCTCTCATGGTTCCATGAACCTCACCAACCAACACACCTCTATGTGGGGCAGTGGCAACCTTTGGTCATCATTAGACGTTAGCACTGGCACAAATGCACGGATGCAAATGGTACATGTCCTTGACTGATGCCGTTGCACCATGCCTCCTAGTGCACTGAAAAGCGACAATAACATACAGATGGAAGCAGTGGCACAGGGTTTTGTTTGCAGGCACAGCATTGTAGCAGGTCACATGCGAAATGATTTCTCTATTTGCAGTACTGAAAAGGGACCCATATATCATATATGTGGTGCTGGACCCCTGAACCGAAATTGGTCGGGCTGTGTTTAGATCCTTGAAATGTGGTGAAAAAAATCATGTAGCACTTGTCGCGTCACACTGTAGCAATTTTGTTTTTATTTGATAATAATTGTCCAAACATTGATTAATTAGGCTTAAAATATTCGTCTCGCAAAGTACAACAAAACTGTACAATTAGTTTTTTATTTCATCTATATTTAGTACTCCATATATATACCGGTATTTTGATGTGACGGGGAATAGGAATTCGATGTGATGGGGAATCTTATAAAATTTTGAAATTTTAGATCAATTCCTGGAGAACTAAACACAGCCCTATAACTCTAACGGAGGCTCATTCAATCATTTTTTTAAAGCTAGATAGGCTTATCATGAGCTCTAAGAAATGCCAGAATAGAACTACAGAAGGCTCATCTTGAGCTCTACATAATGTAAAATATTGGTGGATGCAACGATCTTAGACTAAGCTTGCAGTTTTCGAACCATTTGTTTTTAAGTAAAGTACTCACTCCGTCCCTAAATAACTGTTTTTCTCACTTTCCGATAAAAAACTATTAACATTTATGATACATAATTGATATCATTAGATAGATCTTTTGATCTAGTTTTTTAATAAATTTATTTAGAACACAAATGTTACACGTATTTATATAAATATAGTCAAAGTTGTGACACGGAAACCCAAAACGACACTTAATAAGGAACGGAGGGAGTACTACATTTGCAAGTCAATTTTCCTTAAGCCAGAATCAAGTGTTGTATGTCAACGGAAACATATATATATAGCTTGTTTCAGAAACATGGTTACGGCTATCCAGTGGATTTAGCCTACATTCCAATGGTAGCTGGAGTTGTGTTTTTTTTTTTGACAGGGCACATTAGGACAATTTAAGTAATTTCATGAGAGACTTAGCTTGGGGTGATATTATATGAACATGGCAGCATACCTTCTCAAGTTATTGACTACTGAACTGATCTACAGTGTTTTAGGGAAAACAAGGCAAAACCCTAATATACTCAGTTTTGGGAAACTACTCAACTAGGCTAAAACAATAACCACAAATGACAAGCTACCTAGCTCAACAATAGGCCTCATCTTTGCTGCCAATTGATTTTTGCCAAAATGGGCATCCACATAAACCAGAGCTGCTGGGCATTCACCAGGCTGTCGGTAGGCCAGACCTGGGTCCTCCAACAATAATTCAATCAGGCATTTCTCCTGGCTTTCTTCACTGATACAGATTATTGCAAACTCACAGAGACAATATCAAAGCCATCAGTAACCCTAATTCCCCAAAGCAATCAGAAGTACTCAAGAGGCATACAGTAAGGGTTTCAACAATGTACATATTTGAGTAGATATGACATTAAGCACACAACAGTAAGAGTAGATCGTGCATTGGTTATGCCAGTGGTTTCATTATCTGAAACAGAAAGAGTGATATATTGCCATATGAAGACAATCAAGTACTCCATCTCAAATTAGAAGACATTCTAAGAATCTTAGAGAGTCAAAGCATTTCAAGTTTGGCCAATAATTATAGAGAAAATTATAAAGATTTATGACATCAAATAGACATACTATAAAAATATAATTAATAAAAAATCTAAGATACTTAGTTGACATCATAAATGCTACTATATTGTTATATAAATTTGGTCAAACTTAACATACTTTGACTCTTCAAGATACTTGGAATGTCTTATAATTTAGGATGGAGAGAGTAGAAAGCATTATGCAAAAAAAAAACATTGTCAAAGCAACAAAATTATTGTTTAAAGATCTCTTATCCATGCTTGGAGTTATGAGTTTAACTGACTATATACAATATAATACTCCACCTAATCCCTTCAGTCACAAATAACATAATATAGTGGTGTTTTCAGACAACAAACAATCTGCATAAATGCAGTTTTGTCCGCTGTTTTTACATATATATTTATAATGCCGAATAAATTTATAAATATTGTGAAAGTGCTTGTCAAGATATAAATTCACATGTATCCAGTATGAAAATCCATAAGGATACCAATAGATCAACTTTAAAATGACCAGACTCCATGCATACCAAACACGTGACTATTTTTTTACATGAGTCGAATGGTACTTGAATCATAAGAGAGGACTAATTTACACAACAATTTGTTAACTCATAATCTGATATTTGTAATTAGTCAGCTAGTCAATCCTCCCAAGTACTTTGCACCTCTTAATCTAAATGTAAGTGTGCTGGAAGTCTACTTTAGTATTCTATACATGGTTTCAAGACTGAAATTGTGGGCTTGCTTGGGTCTTGTAGAGCTAGAACAAGTAGTGGCTACTAGGATCATTATTTGTTGTACTAATCATCTTCGCTCTAGTGTTATGTTTTTTAGAACATTTTTATAGGCTTTTAGCCCCTCTAGTCATCTAGATCCGTGCAAAAGAGCTGCTGAGTAGAGTAGGGAGGAAAAGGATTAGGTAAGGAAAGTAGAAGATCTCGTCCTTGGTGTCCTATACTTGCATCTATTGCAAATATAAGATCTATGAGTGAGGCACTACCACCACCACTACAATCTTTGTAAAGTACTCCATTAGTTTAAAATTTTAGGTAATTTTGGTCTTGCTCTAATTTAGGGAGTGTTTGGATGCACCAACTAAACTTTAGCTAGCTAATTTTAGCGATCATGTATCCAAATACCCCAACTAAAACTTCAGCTAAAGTTTAGTTGAGTTTAGCTACTTCAACCTAGCTAAAGTCACCTAAAGTTTAGTTGAGTCTATTAGCTCGCGCATCCAAACACACAACTAAAATTTAGTTGGAAGAACTTTTAGCTAGCTAAAATGTAACTCTAAAATTTTAGCTAGCTAAATTTTAGTTGGGTGCTTCCAAACACCACCTTAATCTTTTATAGTTTTGACCAAATTTTTAGAGTAATATATATCTATAACATATTAACATATATAAGTTCAAATAAATACACTGCAACACGTATTGTATATATGGATAATTCAATGAAACTAATTTGATATTAAGTGTGTTCTTTGTAAACTTGATTAGATTTAGAGAAGTTTAACTTATAATAAGGTTAAAATAATATATGTAATAAAAGGGAGAGAGTAGTCGGTATGGCTATTTTTAAACAAGACTCGTTTCCCATGTGCAAGCAGTGATTAGTGTACAAGGTGATGAAAACAAATCTGAATTATCTTGGCCCCTTTGTGCCCGGAATGTACCACTCTATGTACATCGAAGCGCCACAAAAGGGCCCATGGGCCAATATATGCAGATCAACAACGTACATTGGGCCAGCCAGTGCTACCAGGGGCTCATGGGCCAATGCGTTGCTTCGCGGGCTGGTTGCACACGTGATTAACCAAGGCACACCAATAGTTGGTAGTTAATCACGTATAAGAAAGAAGGAACAAATAAACAGACAATTTCAGTTCCTTTGGTCTGCTGCGGTAAAATTTGCGCTTCTTCTTTTTTCTTTAAATTTTATTTAAAGAGAATAAAAAAAATTCCCATCTTGTTGTGGAGTGTCGTAGGAAACAACTAACAAGGAACTTTAGAGCATCTCCAACGGTTTTGTATTTTTTGTTTGGCAAAATTAGAAATTTGTCAAGTCCTAAATAAATATGACAAAGATAAAAATAGTCAATCTCCAACGGTTTCTAAAAATTATACGCGTGAGGGGGAAATATCCCGCGAGAGTAGCGCACGGGCGATTGTCAAGCGAACTGTAGTTTGGCATATATGAAAAATATCACTGGTGTTTGCCAAATTAATAAAAATGTCAATCTCATTTGTCAAACCGTTGGATAGAAGATTTTTAGACATTTTTGCAAAAACAAGAATGACAAGCTCATTTGCAAAACTGTTCGAGATGCTCTTAGCATGTCCTCAATGTATTTAGTGAAAATCTTAGCTTAAATTATGGTGGCTCTTGTGGTTGTCCATATTTCAACGTCATGAATTTAGGTCCCGTTTGTCAACCAAAATTATTTTTATTCTTGCAAGAATATGTAGAATTGCTACCAAATGGTTTATATGAGAAATGTTTCACTCATGAATCACAAGAAACGTTTTTCATTTTTTATGCCTAGCAAGAAGAAACGTCGGTTAGCTAGCTAGTTTCGTGTGGTTCTGATTCTGATTCTTGTGATTCTTTTAGTTAATGAACAAGTTAAAATATGTTGTATTTAAGTTGTTCTTTGGACACAAAAGGTTCTGGTTCTCTGAAGAATATTTTCATTCATTTAAATTTTTTTAATCAGATCTGACCTACAGGCCAAACAATTTCACGAAGTGATTCTGATTCATCATTTTAAATGTTTCTTGAGAGAATTTAGATCCAAAACTTATTTTACGTAGGCGTTAGAAAGCGTCAAGAAGCATTTCCAAGCAACACACCCTAAGGTTCTAACTTTAAAATCGAATTAATTTATAATTTTTTCCTCAAAATAAGTTGGAACTCTATGCTCATTGCACTTTATTCAAAACTCTCCTTTTGCATGTATTGAAAATATGGATTTTAGGTAGCGTAGTGTGTTTTTTTTTAATTACTACTACAATGACATGAACGGTTGTTAACGTACACGATTCTCAAGTTTGGAGATAGAGCTTGAAGTGAGGTTTAGGAGCTCAAATGGTCAATAGCACTTACCTTAAAAGAGTATAAATATTTGGCATTAATAATCACTGTTTACTCCAAAAGTAACCTCAAATACTAGGGTGCCTCAAATACTAGGGTGCCGGGTGGTCATATCCACCTTCCGTCTATAGTTACCCTTCTCCATTGGTTGTGAGATGTTAATTTTCTTATCAAAAGAGTTGTAGTACTTTCTCCTTTCATAAAACCGTGCAATTCTAGCAAAATATTATGTTTTAGCACGTTAAGTTTCATCAATTATAGATAAAAATATAATAATTTATGTGATATCAAATAAATATCGTTAGAGTAATTATAAAATATATAGCCATAAATATTAATATTATTCACTGCAAATTTTGTCAAACCAGAACTAGTCTTTGTAGCACGCAATTGCTTGTTTTGGGATGGATGGAGTACATAGCAATACTTTTTTTATTATTATATTAGTATAAAAAGCAGAGTGGAGCTTGATAAACCGTACCACTGTTCACTAGTACTGTACTGCTGAATTAGCACTAGTATAACCGATCAAGTATGATAAAAAAAGTACGTACAATCGATCATGTGATGTGATGCCAATGCCAACATCTGTGACCGACATGGTCATGGGCGTCGTCTAGGAGATCTCTCCCTCTCTGCGCGCGCACCCATCCCATCCTGGGCGGCATGACCCATGCCCATTTCCATGTGACGACCATGACCATGTCCATGACACGCGGGCGACGAGCATCAGGCAGGCAGCTGGCAGCAGCCTCCGAGGATGGTTTGGGACTCGAGGCGGGGGCGCAGGAATCATTAGTTTACGCCATTATTCACAGGCCACCGAGTAAACTATAGTACTATACTACTACTCGCTGCTGATTGTGATTCTTGGATTGGGGAGCTCCGTCTCCTCCTCCTCCTTCGCATAAAGTTGACCAACTCTCTCACCCACCCCCTCTCCTTCCTCCATGGTCCATGCCTGCTTCCCTGCTCCTTCCTCCGCCGTCCTCTTCCTGCCCGCGCCCGCGTCCGCCGCATGGTGGCGACCTCCTCCGCCGCCGGTTCCTCCTCCTCTCTGGTATGTGACTCTTTCTAGATTTTCTTGAAAAAAAAAGTCGTTTAAGAGTTTAATTTGTATCTTGGATTTGGATATCGCATCATCGTACTGTTGACGGAGATCTTGGGCGTTCTTCTCTGAGATCTCTCGACAAGGGAAAGGGGACTGGCGGATGGCGTTCTTGGGTCAAACAAACGTGAGAGACGCATCCAAACGAGAGCGATAATGGCATTTTTCTCTCCCTATTTTATCAGACAATCCATGGTTATTTGTATTTCCGTCAAATTTGTGTCCTCTCAACTCCAAACGTAGTCCCTTTACCTAAAGATCACACCACTTTTTTTTATCATAATAAGACCAGCTTGTTTTACACTAGAGCAAAAAGGTTGATCTGCTGACAGCAGTGCCCAAATACTACCTGAGTGCCATGCTTCGACAAGTGCGAACCAGGTCCTAACTCGCCATGTAAATTTTAATACACTTGAAAAACCTTATAAGTACCTGACGCAAAAACCTCCTGTAAGGCTGGAATATGTTCAAATTTTCTATGTCGTGTTATTTTACATATCCATTATTAATCAACTAATGACCCGCGCCTTTATATGCACCCAAATATCTGTCGACGATGAATATTCAGATCTGCAGGTTCTCATAAACCGTTGGGTTTCAAATCTTATTTTGCAGACTAGAGTCTTTGGTCTGAATTCAAACACGGTGAACTTTGGAAGTTAATCGACAATGGATCTTAGTCAGAACCACATCCACAACCTATCTACTGCAAACGTCTACTACCAGTACGGTTCAGACAATCCGATCCCTGGCATGGGGACGCAGCAGCAATTTCCACCGTTCACCTCGCCGTTTGGCGCTTCGCCGTCCACCAACATCCCACACATGGATTGGAACCCAGCTACGATGCTAGACAACCTCACCTTCATCCAGGAGAAGATACGGCAAGTGAAGGGTGTCATCCGTACAATGGTGGACAATAGTGGCCAGCTTTCGTGCCACCAGGGTGAGATGGCTCAGAAGCAGCAGGTGGTTAATGCAGACCTGACGTGCCTTATAGTTCAGCTCATCTCAACCGCCGGGAGCCTTCTCCCGTCACTGAAGAACTCATCTTTTCTGAGCCACCCTCCTGCTGGGGGCGCTGGGCACATGGATATGGCTAACCATGTTGGTGGTCCAAGCTCAAGCTTAGTTCCTAATGCAATGAACGTTTCTGAAGAGAATAGGGAGGACATGTGTAGCCCTGAAGACTATGAGGAGCTTTTCAAGGGATGGACGGATGGTGCTATGGAGGAAGGAATTGAAATTGACAATGTTCTTGTCGAGGAGCAGGATATGAAGGATGGCGATGAAGGTGGCAAGGATGGAGAGAACCTACTGCCAGGTTCGTACGAATTACTGCAGCTGGAGAAGGATGAGATAGTGGCTCCACACACACACTTCTGCTCCATCTGTGGAAAGGGTTTCAAGAGGGACGCGAATCTGCGGATGCACATGAGAGGGCACGGCGATGAGTACAAGAGCCCAGCTGCACTAGCCAAACCACCAAGAGACGCAAGCGCGGAGCATGAACTGGTGAAGAGGTACTCGTGCCCGTTCGCAGGCTGCAAGTGGAACAAGCTGCATAAGAACTTCCTGCCCCTCAAGACCATCTTGTGCGTGAAGAACCACTACAAACGGAGCCACTGCGAGAAGAGCTACACCTGCAGCCGGTGCCACACCAAGAAGTTCTCCGTCATGGCTGACCTCAAGACGCATGAGAAGCACTGTGGCCGGGACAAGTGGCTGTGCTCCTGTGGAACAAGTTTTTCAAGGAAGGACAAGCTTTTTGCACATGTAGCCTTGTTCCAAGGCCATACGCCAGCATTGCCACCAGAGGAGCCAAAGACTTGTTCAGACCAGATCAGTCATGCAGGGAGCCATCATGAACCAGCAAAAGTCCCAAGCTCCATTGGTAGCAGCTTCATGTGGGGTGCCTCCTCAGGGGATAACAGTGCGCTGGATATCAAAGGGTTTGATGGCTGCAGTGATGACTTCCTGTCGACAGCGAACTTTGGTTCCTTCAATCTCAGTTTTGGGTCAGCGGATGGGTTTACAGGAGAGCCTTCTGGTGATTCGTTCTCGATGCTACCTTCTGAGCACTTTCAGAGTGCTCAAAAGAAGGGGCAGAACTGAATATAGATAATGTCAATCAGCTTTAGATGTATCGCTGGGTCGACCTTGGGCAGCTTCAGATGCACCATGATCTCTGTTCTATGTTCATTTTCTCCCCTCTGTAAGTCTGTAGTATAACATCCATCGCCTGTGCTTCCATTGCATTGTACTTTGCTGGGAAGTTCTGCTTGAGTTGTCCCAGCTTGAGATTGTTGTATCCTATGTACCACTACCACCTTTATTGTTGGAAGCCTACTATTGAGCTTCCCTGATCCATGTGTTATGTCAATCTCAATGTGAGTGAGTGATCCAATGGATTGCTACCTGTATTCTGGTGTTACATTTTACAACAGTATGGCTGTTCAGTGATGGTGATTGGTGATGGCATCCCCATGTCATCAGTCGATGAAACAACTGCTGATGTCTTCAAAGGTATGTGTGCAGAAAGGTGATAAGGAATTTTCTTTTTTTAAAGAGGAAAGGTATACGGAGTAAGCACTTGCGCTACGCTGTACCTTCATAGCTGGAAGTACAGTACCTTCATGCGAATCAGTACGGGGGACATGGCCACATGAAGCATCTCTTTGCTGAGAATCTAGCTGCGAAGCACATGCTGATGCTGGAGTTGGGAAGCATAAATAAGCAGCTAGACCGCAGTTTCCTTTGCTATGAATGATCTGATCTCTGCAATTTGTTGACCTCCGTCTGGAATTCTGCTACTCACTCACTGACAGACAAGATCAAGGATTCATGGATCGCCCATGCTGGTGAGGGAAGGGACCACGCATGTACTATCATGCAAAGTAACCACGGAAGCACATGCCATCTGTCGATCTGCGTGCAAATTATCAGGGTTTATGGGTGTGGATCAATGACACATGATCTTGTGTCAGTCAGGCTGTGATTCACTCTGGTTCTGGCCCTTTGCCGAGCCAACGGGCACCAAGCAGGGATTTTCTCGGATTTTCAGATTTTATTGTACCAAAAATTTTCTCGGATTTTCATATTTTATTGTACCAAAAATTTTCTCAGATTTTCAGATTTTATTGTAGGCTGCGTGATGACAGGTGTGCGCTTTGTGGTGAATTGACCAAGTAAAAACAATTTTGCTCCATTTTCAGCCGAGATGCTTGCTTCTTGCATTGGTAAACTTAAATTTGATTAACTCAACTAACAACTAGCTTTTTTTTTTCTGCGACTGCAACTAATAACAACTAGATATACACGCATGTTTAACACTAATATGCATATGACAAGATTAATCCTAATATTGGATTTTTGAGCCGTGTGAAAGTCGCAAACGCTTGTCTGGTGTGGCCGCGAGCTGAAAAAATGGGACGAGAAATGATATAAACAGTCTTGTTTTTCGTTGCTAGAAATGAACATGGCATCTGCATGTTCTTCTGAAAGATAGACAAATAAAACATGTGGCGTCTGCCTGCTGTCATGCATGGTGATAACCAGTAAGCACTACGGGTGCGGGAGTACAAGCACTTGGTTTTGGTCTGTTCAAGCCTGTTGTGATCTGTCAATATGGGTGCACATTTTTCAGTGCCAAAAGAAACAGGGTTACGCGCCGACTCGAAGCAATATTCATATTTTATATCTTAAACTTTGCTTATTTATCTTGTTTTATAAAATTTAAAATTAAATAGATATACATTTAATCTATTACATCCTAGGAGGAAATAGATGTGACCGTCTGATCAAAATAAATGGACGACTCACAGTCATATGGACCACATCAAAGCTCATATTCAGTTATCATTGTTCAGACATGATGCCACATTTCTAGAGCTCTAAAGATTATCATTTCGCTATAGATAGATGCTTAATGACACCGACCAAGTGTAAGTACTTCAGATATACTAACATTTTCTATGCTAACAATTTCAGACATTCACTACATGTGCTTATTATCAGAAGAGCATCTCCCGTACGAGCTTTACTGTATTCTGATACTCTTCCTTCTGAAACTCATGAAACCTCTAGGTGTCGGCCGTTAACAGCTCGGTGTACTTCTCAAGTTCTCATAGAGCGTTGTCTCCTTCCGATCCTTACCTTCCTGACGGTTCAGCCTGGCCAGCACGAGCTTCTCTTTCGAGAGGCGAAGCTTTACCTTTGACATCTTCTCACGGTCCTTCTGGAGCATCGTTTATATCTTCCTGCACCTCCGAGGAAGGGGTTGACTCATTCCCTTTACGTTTCCGCCTGGACTTTGACGCATCTTGGAATCTTGTGGGTTTGTGTCAAGGGCGTTGGGGCCCAAGACAGGAGATCCTCGGGCCTCGGCTACGTAGTTCGTAGCCGGGATTGGTAGTAGCGCCGGTGCTGTTAACTGACTGCTCAATGGTGAAAGAGGGAGATTAGGACAGCAGAGGAAGATTAGGAACTTGGTTCATATTGCTTGATTCTTCTCCTCTGATTACAGCTACTATATATAGGCTCTTAGGCCAATTCAAAGACAGGAATTAAAAGCTATAAATCCAATTTAAACACAGCAATTAAAAGCTATAAATCCCCTAAACTCAGCCTTCCTTGCATGCTGATCTCCTTGATCTGCTCTTGGGCGGCATCTGAGGGCAGTCAGGCCTTGTTGGAGCCATCAATGGCCCTGGTCTTGTGCTGTATGCGGGAGTAATGGCGCCCCCACATGACAGTTTGTTACTTTTTTCAGGAAGACCATCTCTCGGTCTCCTTGTGTTCTCTAGTGCCTTGCAGGATGCAGGGGCCATCTTCCCTCACTGCAATCACATGGTGAAATTTGTTGAACCTTGAAGTGTTAGGCTTAACTCCAGCTTGTCCATGCTGAAATTCCTGGAACCTCAACGTGTCAGCCATCAACATACATACGGTTTGCTTTCCAGATTTACTGTTTCCAGCTGATTCAATCTGGTCAACTGAAGCTTTTAATTGGATTTGAGCAACATTATTAAGGGCGAAAAAATAAGGTCTGAGCAACATTATACGAAATTACGCATCGAAAATTTCATACCAATCTTAAGTCATCCACTTCCATCCAATTAAATCGCCTAGCATCCTATCAGGTTCAGCATTCTTGTCTGTCTACACTAATAATGCCTTGTTCATCCAGACCAGTAACTGAATGTGGGATGACCGACTCTGATACTGACACAAACAGTACCACTCTAGCAGGTGGAGGTGGGATCTGCGGTGCTGGTATCGGCATAGCTCCAGCTTCTGGTGGTGTTGACAACCTCAGAAGCTGTGGAGTTGGTGGATGTGGCAGTGATAAAGAATATTGTGGTTGAACGGCATATTGGACATGATGTGGGTATAGGTGTTGCTGCGGAAATTGTTGTTGGGGGGAAATCATGGTATATGATGGTTGTGAAAATAACAGAAGGTGTGGAAACTGTGGGTGGTGGGTGGAAATTCATAGGAGTAGGAGTTACTGATGATTGGATAACCCTTATGATTTGAGAGACTGCTAGGAGGGGGAGGATCCATTCCAAATTAAAGAAGAAAAAATGCTACACGTTGTGAGAATTTGATGTGATCAAAAGATTGATGAATCCAAGGTTAACAACGAAAGGAGCAACTGTCGCAACTTATATTCTGCAGATACTTCCATCAAGACATTTTTTGTATCTTTAGTTTATTTCATTGCTGTGGACCCTATCTTGGACTGTAAAAGGTTTCACACTTGATGTTCTCCTAAACAACAGTAGTTCAATGCTAGCAGTAATATTGCTAGTAATTCTGTATATGCAGATTTCACACCCTGGAGAGCAAGTGGATTGCCAAACGAAGATGAAGCCATAAAACACTGATGAGAAGCATCACCTGTTATAAGTAGGCGTAGGATTTCCTCTAAAATCGAAGGCATGAACTGCTCGTATTCTCAGAATCTAACGCGCAGATTATTGCCGACAGTTTGTTGTCCCACCTCCACCCCTCCTGACTACTAAAGCTAGCATTCACCCCAGTTCATGCAGTGTGGGGAACTGGGGATATCGGGCATGGCGACCAAATTCCACACATAAAAAAAAGAATAATCCATCCTAAAGTTGCCCTCAGGGTGTAGACCGTTAGATTCGCTCCGAGATTCGTGCGCAGTAGGAGAGAGATAAACGGTCTACACCCTGAGGGCCCTATGGTGTGGGAGCATGTGCCCTTAGGGGCAAAAAAAAACCGCGTTCCGCCTGGTGGAGGTGGTTTGCGTGACATCGACATCGGGTTGGGGAACACCGGCCTTGGAACCGCCGGAGCCGGTGAGCCGCCACGATGGTTGGTAGGTCCCGGAGCAAAGGGGGCTGCTAGTCGCCGACCACCTGGATTGCGGCACCCCGCCAGACCCCCTTGGAAAATATATTTAGTGGTTGTACGTTCACAGAATTGGGCCGAATTCGTTTTCTTGGGCCTCTAGGGACTGTTTCTGCGCACCATGCAGCCCACCAAACAACAACTATACAATAAAATCTAAAATTACTGCCATCAGCATATATCCCATGCTTTTTAAAGTGAAAAAAGACATAACTTCCTAAACTAAATATCATAATTAAAATCCTATTGCACCCTCTTATTTCTTGCAATAAACTTTTTAAAACAAGACCACACATGGATACATTTTTTATAAAAAAAATATTAATGAGCATTTATCTCATAATGAACATGCATTCCAAGATAATCTCCGAACATCACATTAATACTACACGAATATTTCAAAAATAGCATAGAGCATCATAAGTATAATACGTGAATATCACATATACCTTGAAATTAAAAAAAGTAAATAATTATAGTCAAATAAAAAGAAAAAAATACTACGAACATCACAAATACATCGTAGAACATCACATTAACAATACACGAACATTACAAAACATAACATAGAACATCATATGTATACTACATAAACATCGCAAATTAAATGAAATGTAAAATAAAATAATAAAGTTAGGGAATTAATTAGAGTCAAATAAAAAGGAAAAAACTACCGAACATCACGAAAAATATCTTAGAACATCAATGTATGTGTATTAAACATCACAAATTACATGCTAAAACATCTCATTTCTACCGCGAACATAAAATAATACATCGTAGAACATTAATTGTATACTATATGAATATCTATAAATAAAAATTGAAACATAAAATTATAAATAGAAAAAATATATGAAAATAAAAAGGAATAAAATATTAAAAAAAATTATTAATTGTATCAAAAGAAGAAATTAAAAATGTATAAATGTTCAAAATAAAAACATAAGAAAACAAAAAAAATAAAAACTAAAAACTAAATAGAAGCATGGAAAGGGAAAAGAAAAAAGAAAAATAAAAAGGGAATAAAAATATATCAAGTAAAATAAAAATAGTACAAGAATAAAGAAAATGATAAGAATAACAAAACTCGTGGTAAAAGGAAAAAGAAATAAAAATAAACTAATGAAAGAAAAAAAAAGAATAAGAATAAATCAAAACTGAGAAAAGAAAAAAGGAAAAGGAAAAAAGAAATAGAAAAAAGTGTAACTGACGTACTAGGAATGGAAAGTTCACCGGAAAGTTACGTGTCAAAACTCCCGCTGGAAAGACAACGACGCGCGGATGTCAGGGCTCTGTTGGGCCGCAACCTGGGCCATCCTGTATTTTTGGGTCACAAGTTGCAAAAAATTGGTGTGGCTGAGGGGGGGTTGGGTTGGCGCGTTACTTCCCGCCACCTGGTCGGCGGGGAAGATTTCCGCGGAGCAAACGGGGGTTGCGTCGGAGCCGGAGGTGCAGAGTGGGCCGTTGGGGTTGTTGATGTTTCCTGTCGGGCTAGGTCGGTAGTGCCCATGAAGGGATCGTCTGATCTGAAGCATGTGCCAGCAGGCCGATAAAAGCCCAACTATTTTCAGCCCAAAAATACGTGATGAGGCCAACCCTGGAATAGGGGGCGCAAAAAAAAAAACAAAAAAAATTGCTCTCACAAAGGGCAGCACAACGCTCAACGCCCTCGGTGCGAGGTGGTGTGGCCGTGCTGGTGACCCTCACATAAGTCCATAACCCACTTCATCACACATGTATTGTCACTTCAATACACATGTATTGAGGTTCAATACAAATGTATTGAGGTATCTATATTTCATCCAAGATAATTGCTAGAATTTTGCAAGAGTGGCGTTAAAAATTGTTATCTTAAAGCTAACTTGATGCCATATAGTCAAAGCATTGAAATTTTGAAACAAGCACGATCAATAAAGGGTAGTTTGGTTCACCAAAACTTGTTATGCCTAAACTCGGTCATGTCACAAATTTTGAGCATCCCGTTTATTTCATTGCCAAAAATCCGATACGCCACACTTTATTAGCACATGTTCATATCTTCCGTAGTTGGCGGCAGCCGGCGGGGCTGCTACTCCACCTCCACGTGCTTGGGCGCAGCGACCTATGACGACGTCTAAACTGACCTCGAATATATAAAAAAAACAAAAGGTTAACCAATTGCGTACGATACACAGGACTTTCATCGAGGTGCAGAATGCGTGAAGCTGAAACCGTTTTTGAAGCGGAGGCAGAGTAAAGCAATTCCAAACACTCCCTAAGGGCGTCTGCAATGGTTAACTATTTGGCTGCTATATATGACGTGACATGAAAAAAGTAGGAGATAGCGTAGTGACTAGCTACGAACAAATAATCTATCTATTTGACGTAGCCCAAGATTATATGAGAGAAACATATAGGTCTAATATTATATATTAGTCTCTTTTATTGCCTCTCACCTCCACATCTTGTGACTATATAACTAGTACTAGCTATTACCATTGCGAACGCCTTAAGCAGTCGCTGAACCCAAAATTCACAAGCCTCACGTCCTCACCTTAGTGCACTACCGACAGTGTGGTACAAGAAACAAATATATATATATATGAAAACTCATTTTTACTCCTGCTTATAATTACTCCTGATGTTAGTCTAGCCACGCGACGTCCCATAGTCCCCCGCGCAGATGTGACGCCGTCCCGTGGTTGTGACCGTCAGGTTTCTTATTAACGGGTAGAGCGGACCCGCTAATCCAACTATATATAAATAAATCTAATCCACTAATCCGCTCTCTCCTCCCCATCCGCAGTACAGATGGCGGCGGCGGCCGCGACAGCCTCCACCGCGCTCCACCTCAGCGCACCACGGATAGCTCTGTCCGGTGGATCCACCCGGTGGCGGCAGCAAGCAGCATCGAGCCCTCTCCCCACTCTAATATCGTTTTCGACCCTACCGTATCATCCTTCTGACATGGTATTGATTTAGTTTGGTAAAATCAATATCGTTTTCTCTAGTAATATATTGATTCTTTCTGTTTTTAGCATCAGGCAAGGCATGGCGTCAAGTGTCTTTCCGGATAAGATCAGAGAGCGGCGAGCGGTAGTAACCTGTGTATATGTACAAATTGGATTCAGATTTTTTTAGAGTCATATTGATTAAACTTTTTTTATCCACCACCTTTTCAAAAGGCTGCATCGATCACGTATAGATCATAATGTTCTCTGTTCTACACACAGACTGATCCCATCATCTCATTGCTAGCTAACCAGTTCCGTTTTCATCAAATCCTCTGTTCGACTGTTCTAGAAACGATGTTTCTCTCATCTGATGGATTGATCGCGCTGACTTCAGAACAGAGAACCATCAGGGGCTTTTCTTTCATTTTGAATGGCAATCTGAGCCGTCGTGATCTGCTTTTTTCATCCAAATCATTTGAATATGCATATATGACCCAATATATAATTACTATTATTTTTTGTTTAATTCAAGATGGGTTCGCCATGATAACTTTTTCTGTGGAACATGTATGTACTCATACTGTATGTGTTCTTTTTTTTTTAATTTTTGTTGATTCTGCGAAATAACATGTATGTACTCATACACTTATACGTCTAATAGTCAAATAGATCATAGATTTATCCTTATGTAAACCACACCATGTTCAACGGGAGATACAAATATATGCATGTATATATCCAGTCCTTAATTCCATGGCTATATATGGACATACCTCTAATAATAATAAAAAGTATGAACACATACTACGTTACATATATATGGATATATATATACTCCCTATAGCATGTATCAACATATACTATACTTGTCATAGGGTATATGGATATACTCTATACTGCAAAAGTACTAGTTCATACTAGTGAAAAAAAACTATGTCCTTGCACTAGCATACTTCTCCAATAAATCACCATCAGATATATACTTGCTCTATAAATTCATATACATATTAATATTAATGCAACTCTAAAATATATGTGTACTTCAAACTATAAATCTATAATAACATATATACTCAGTACTCTGAAGTCTATATATAATTACATACTCATGGAGTCTCCGTTCAAAAAGGTCATTTAAAAATTAATACACGTCACAAAAAGTATACGTATATATTTTCTTGGAATGCATACTTGATTGAAAAATTGTATAAATACTCATAAAAAGGCCATTTTAAAATTAATACACGCCACGGAGTATATGTACATACTGTCCTGCCATGCATACTCGATGAGAAAATTTCCTGCCATGCATACTCGATGAGAAAATTTATATACTACTTAATCCGTTCTAAATTATAGTTCGTTTGATTTTTTTAACTCCAAATTTGACCACTTGTCTTATTCAAATTTTTGTACAAAATATTATTTCTTTTAGTGTGGCTTACTTATTTAACAAATAGTCTACATGAATGATTTAAATTTGACTATGTTTGCACAATTTTTTTAAATAAGACAAGTGGTCAAAGTTGTGGTAAAAAAAGTCAAACGAATTATAATTTACAACGGAGGGAGTAGTACTTTATTTATATGCATATATATACTTCTATACAGGTATATGCTCATACTCTCATAGATGCATATACACGTATGTATTACTCGTATTCTCAGCATTCACTTGAAAACTATATATATATACCATGTCCAATCGCGGATCCCGGAATTTCTACAATAAATTAGATAGGTAGCTAAGCTAATCTAGTTCCCTATACACGAGTCTGTTGTCATTCTACTGCAATAGTTGTACTAGAATGATGAATACCTTGAGCAGGTAGAAATAGAAAGAATTTTGTTAAAAAGGAAAAGGGCTTTCTTTCTAAAGGAAGAAATATGCTAATTTGATTAATATTAGGAAATCAAATGAGTCAGTTTATGCTTCACTAATTGAATGATAAATGACTACAAGTGAAGGAGATAGACGGTTTAAACAAAAAAAGACCCAAAATTTCAAACACGTGTCTAGAATCACAGGAAAACTACAAACAAAAATAGTGAAAATTAGCTCGTTAGGAGCCCATCCAAGATTGTTGTAGACCCAACGAATTAGTAGTTCCCAACCGCGGGTGGAGTGAAATCCAACAAAAAAATCAGTAACTAAAAGAATAAAAAAAGCTTTTATTGAATCATTTAAGTTATAGAAAAATTCCTGAACCCAAGAATTCAAAATGACAAGTTCTTCTTTACCCAGAAAAAAGGAACCACTGAGAATAGCCAAACAGATTATATTTGTGGAGAAATGCAAAATGATATGGAGATGATCCTCATTATCTATTTTGGCCAATTGTGTTATTTCCTTGTGTATTCCTATAGGAAGTTTTTGTACATGTGTCTTCGGTTTCCCTTTTATCATTTCGTCCAAGAGAAAAAGTTCTTCTAATTCTATGAATCCTTCTAGAATTCTTTTCTCTTGAATATCAGTTAAGAAAGTTTCGGATTGCCTGGTATTCCACCAATTCTTAATCCAAAGTTCCAGACATTTGTTAAAAGAGAAAGAGACTCCCCAGGACAAAAGTACGATAAATACAAGATATAAGAAAGAAGGCAATGCTTTCTTTTTTTTTTCATTTTTGATCTGTAAATTGAGTTGTTAATGAATCCGCTTCATTCGCCGACTCTATTTCATTTGCTGAATATATATGATATTTCCTTTCTTTGAAGCAAAAATTCTATAACAAGGTTTGAGATCTTGTGTTTGTATCTATTTCTCTTTTTGTATACTAGTGGAATTTCATTGTATTGGGTTCTTTCTTAGATCTAAATGGAGTGGAATAGAGAAATAAAAAAAGGCCTTTCATATAAAAATGGAAGATATAGTATACCATATATCTCACTTGGACAAAACAAATTCGAAGCAATTTTCTCTTATCCTCGTTTGTTCCTTCCTTTAGATAAATACTCGAAAATCCCCTTACAATTGCAAAAAATTGCAATTGGTACTCAAAATACTTCAATTGGTACACGCAAGAAATAGGCCAATTCGGCAGCTTTTTGTTCAATTTCTCGTGGAGTAAAAAACTTCTCATCAGTACGAGTCAAGGGAATGACCCCCTGGCCTCGGATTTCCATATAAAGGATACGACGAGGATAAAGGCCCTCTTTAACCTGAATTCTAATTGATTGGATATCCCGCACAAGGAATTGAAGGAAGATGCGACGTTTTATTCCAGGGAATCCCCAACGAAAAATGCACACTATTCCCTC
This sequence comes from Microstegium vimineum, assembly GCA_022036555.1. Lineage (NCBI taxonomy): Eukaryota > Viridiplantae > Streptophyta > Magnoliopsida > Poales > Poaceae > Microstegium > Microstegium vimineum. Next base: position 6,746,860 of record CM039129.1, read on the forward strand.
TTTTCTATCGAATCGGTCATAACCACTGCCTACATTCCATAAAATAGTGCACCACAAATAGGAGCTAATGAATAGGCCCGCAATTCCGTAGAAAGACATCACGACCCCTGTGGAAAAAAAAGAATTTGTTAAGATGGAAGTACAGATATCATATTCTTACCAAGATAACTGGAAGCCCCAACCGCTAAGAATCCTAATGAACCTAGAAAAAGAATACAGGCCCAGAAAAAATTACCTCTTTTTCGAGAACCTTTTAGAAGTTCTATCCATATGTGTTCTGATCGCCAATTCATATTAGATATACTAAATCCTGTAGCGGTCAATTGAAATTGAGAGAATAAGCTAAATGATTTTTACTTTACTTTTTTTGATTCTGAAATAGCCTTCAGTAGCTAGTACTCCTGTGAAATAATTGGTTAGATACATTGACTTTCTATTGTGAAATAATTGGGTAGATACATTGACTTTCTATTCCAAAAAAATTAGTGGATCCACTTAAAAAAAACTCGCTATAGTCGGCTACGCAAATGCATGCATTTATGCTCGTAGCTTATATCTGCATCCATAGACGTTTTTCATTTGTGTGTAGAAAGAGCTACATACCCTATCATATTATACTACTTACACAAAAAAATATCTGTATTATGATCCTGAAAATACATTGAGAAAATTTGGCCCCGTCGTTTCTAGACAATCTTATTTTTCTGCACATAAAGAAATAAGGAAGTCATTGCAATTGCCGGAAATACTAAGCCTACTAAAGGTACGAAAATAGAGGGTAAGTTAAGATCTGTCATAGAATATGTGTCTCAATTCAAATTTACTATTTCTATCTATTCGAAATATATCTTAAGATTCTTATGATATAATTAAGTATATCTATTATAAGGAATATTGACTATTGTATTTTTTAGTTTACAAAATAAAGATTTTTTATAGAATATTATTTTTTTATAGAATAAATTTATTCTATATCTATAAAAAAATGAATTATTTGTGTGTGTGTGTCACCGGGAATCATGCATGAATTACGATGACATATAACAGTAAATATATTATTTAAATAGTTTAGATCGGATCTGTTGGTTGCATGCCAAACTGCGTGAAACAAATGGATTCCAGCCAAACCCGTTAGGCCAGGTAACGGGCCGCACCTCGAGTCCTCAACGTCTCCTGGCCGCACCTGCAGGCGTCTCCGTTAAATAGGTCCACACTGTGCATATACTTAGTCAAGAGTAACTACAAGGAGTATAAAAAACTCAATATATATATATATATACATATATATAATGCAAAGACCAAGAAAATAGCTTTTACATCAACACTAAATATTCCTTGCTAAAGATTTATGATTCTTTATGTATTGTTGTATATTACATTGAACAATTTTATTTACAAATACCCTGATGTAAAATCCTGGCTCCACCGCTGTCGAACGCCAAGTGTCACACCTGGTTTTAAGAACAAAACCAGATATACACTATATGTGAGCCCAGACAGTCAAATCTCACATATAGCCACAAATTAAGGTGATATCGAAAGACAATACTTAAATATATAACATATAAGGTCAAAGGATAACCTCAACACAGCGAACAACGGGAAGACAACTCCGAACTTCAGGTGAAGACTCCAACTTCACAGGAACAACTGACTGGTTGATCACAAGCCTAACTCCTTTAACTCTTGCCCTTTGCAATCTGGTATGGTTGATAAGGCAAGGGTGAACACTTAAAGTACTCAGCAAAAATAACATAGGGTTATGAAGCTCAAAAGGCTGACACTGGCTTACTGCGGTTGCTTTTAACTTGATCAAGTTTTAACAACAATTAGCTTTAGTTATGCTTAACCCAGTTGATAACCATATGATAATTAATGAAACAATCTCATATATCATATCTCCAAACTTACCATCATAAGTTGTTCAACAACATGAGTATCTAACACTGTGAGTTTTCCGAGCCGCTCGTGACCGTGAGCATGGCTATCATGATAGTTTTACACTCTGCAGAGGTTACGCACTTTACCCACAAGCCGTGTTGCCCATATGCCCGGGATCATGACTCCCAAAACACTTTCAAGGTGAGCGGGCAGGGTACACTATGAAGTCTTTCAAAAGCCCTTTCTAGCATGTAGCGGATCCTACGGACCCAATGCAAAGGGGTATATGGGACACCCCGATGGTACCACCCGCAGCGGTCCCCACACAAGATATACCCCATAACCAACTCGATAAATGTGCCTTTCACAAACCACAAGCATGCTAGTCCAAACTTCATACTTAACTAAAGCCAGAGCCATTATAGCACTCATGGTTGCATTTAAGTCCCAGCTTTTGCCCTACAGTGGGGTCCTATTCCATGTTGCTATAAAAGCCAATTTTAATCATCGTTGCATATATCCATTAGTCAAGATTCATCTCAAGATCTATTATTGTAAAGCATAGCAAAGCTATTCATATGCATAATAACCCATTGGTGACAAGGTAAAAGGATAACAAAGTTATGGTAGATCTAAATAGGAATCAAATTAAGACACATGCAACATGACTAGATTGATTAAGGTGAATAGGTAACAAGGATGATCCCATGTTAAACTTGCCTTAAACGCTTAGATCATTTCTTCAACTGATTCTCAAACTTCAGATAACTTCTTCTTGATCTCCACATAAGTCTCACCGATTGGACAAGATCATAAACATCACACAAGCATCTGAACAAACATACAAAGCATACAAAGCATACAACATATCTAATTTTAGAGCAATACACCAATCAATGAAAAGGTTTTGAGGACAAACCTACGTAGTGCTACGGACACACAGAAACGACAGAGCTACGGATTAACTTTAAAGTAGAACTAAACTTTATTTATATTATCTACATAAAAAGCATAATTAGGATATTTCAGTGAAATACCCAAATTAAATTAAGTCATATTACATTTGAATTAGAGAAACAAAATAAAATTGTTCATATTCTATTTATAAATAGATTTCATTTATGTCGGTCCAACTTTAACTTATAAATATAAGTTGATATGTGAGAGCAACTATATCCAAATTAACATGCATGTTTATACGAAGCAAAATTATATTTAAAAGCATATTAATATTATCCATTAATCATATTTATATTATATATAAATCGTAGAGGTATAAAATATCAAAGTATAAAACCTATATTGATTTTAATTATTAAACTAGTTGCAAACATATTTAATCAATTTAATATTTAATAACTATATATAGAAGAGCATGTGGCATGAAGCATATAAAATTAATATTTTAGAAGCATATATGACATCGAAGTTTAACAACCATATTAATTTCAATTATATATCTAGTTACAAGCATATTTAATCAATTAAATATTTAACTATATATAGAACCATATATGACATGAAAAACATCAGCACTAACATAAATATCATATCAATATGAATAAAACACAACTTAAACGGAGCGAAGCAGAATTAAACTTAAATTGCTTTTAATTAATTAGAAAGCTATTGAATAAACATTAACTAAATACATATTTAAATTAACGAAAATGCATAACCGAGTTACATGAAAACTATTAAATCGAGCGCGACGACACGGTTCTAACGCAATTGGAACGGATTAAAACGGAGTTAAAACAACTAAACGGCGGAGGAAACGAATCGGTGGCAAAGCTTACTTTGTTTTATTTCTGGTTTGTTTTTGACGAGGGACGTAGGTGGCCTGGTGCTGCACAGGAGCTCGTACGGGGTTGCAGGAAGCAGGGGGCCGCGGGCTGCGGCCAGGGACCTTGGCCTGCAGTCCGGCCAGAGGAGAGACATGCACGTCCCCGCGGTAGTCGCACACGCGGTGTGACGCCACGCACGGCCGGTGGTCGTGAGCACAGCACCAGCGGCAGCAGCTGCACTCGTGCTCAAGGCACGCGCAAGGGAGGGCCGAGCGCGGGACTGCAGCCAGGGGTGACGTCATTGACCGAGACGCAGAAAAGTTTCACCGTCCATGGATGTGAATGAAGAGAAAACGAACGGGAAATTATCAAACTACCGTCATAGATTTGATAGAAAGAAGACACACTAGGATTAAGAGAGAAAGGAGACGAACCTTATGATAGTTTCGGAATCTATGAAGGACACCGGAGTTTCCCGAAGACTTGTCCGGAGTTGAATTGGCCGACGGTGATATTACACGAAGAGAGAAAGATATGATTTACTACACGAGAGATTTCCCAAACTAGGGGCTCCCCTTGCGGTAGTTATGGTGTGCTTTGGCCAAGAAGCTAGTATATATATATATATATAGAGAGAGAGAGAAAAACTCTCTATATGTTTATCAACTGACGATATGGTACTAATTGACGGCGCACCTCCATATTTACTAATGGACCAAAATTAATCATTAAAGTCTATTAGTAAATAAGTACATGAGCCAGTGAGATCGATTAGCATTATTGCACATGGGCTTTCTGGGCTGATGGAAAATCGAGATATTTATTATTTATTTTTGGAATAAAATAATTCTAGAAAAGTCTAGAATTAATATTTAAGTCACGAAAAATACTTCGAAGTCTCCAAAACTTCTGGGAAAATTCTCGGAGACACTTTGGAATATTATGAACCCAAATAAAGTATTTGGAGCTCACGAAAAGATATTTTGGAGCATCTAAAAATTAGATTAAGCTCATAGAAAAATGAGAAAAGGTTCTGAAAAAGCCAGAAAAATTCCCCGGAAGATTTTAGAGATATTTTTATGAATGATGAACTTAAGAGAATGATTTAGGGTCAAAACAAGTTGGATGACAATTCTGAGAATAGATGGAACTATTTTTGAATAGAAATAAATAAGGAAATTCAGAATTATCTGCTGGACTGTACTGAGGGTTGAATAAGAAGAAACCAGGGGTCTCTTTAGCAAAGATTGATCGGCGAAGGGGTATCTTCGATCTGGAGCCGTTGGATCAGGGGTCAACGGTTCAGATTAGAAGATAAAAGAGAGAGAAGGGTGAGTCCGGTCGGCACAGTGAAGCCGACAGGCTATGCGGCGGCCCCATGGCTAGGAGCTCTGCCGTCGTAGGTGAATAGGACCCTCGGGGCCTCGGTTTGAACCGGGAGAAGGCCAGGGAGAGAGAAGCTAGCGAACTCACCGGGGACAAAAGCGAAGGCCGAAGTGGCACGGTGGTGGCCGACCACGGAAGGAGGCGGATGACGGGCTCCCTTACGACGATGACCGGACAGCGGCGTACGAAGAAACTCGCGGCGGCGCTTGAACTCGGCAGCGAGCGGTGCAGCTGGAGCTAGGCGAGAACAGAGCTTCGGAATTGGGTTCGGGGAAAAAGGAGGGGGCTCTCGGCCTGCTTTTTATAAGGCCAAAGAGGGAGGGGCCGGCTGTGCTACTGAGCCAGGCCGAAAAGCTAAAGAGGAGGGGATGAAAAGTGAATTTTCTTTTCTTTTTCTTAAACTCATTTTCAGAACCATTCCAAAACATTTTAAAATTATTTTCTTTGAGTTTTTGAACAAAGACACTCAACCAATAAAACAATGCACCAGCATGTATGCAAAAGCAAGTTTCTTTTATTTGATGAAAATGTTTTTATTTACCTAAATTTTCATGAGCACAAAAATTCAAAATTAATTAAATTTTAATCTATTTTTAAAATTCAAATTTTTGGGTATTACACCAAGTAATCGTGCCTGCTCATCAGTTTGTAGAGGCAGAGCTTAGTAGAGGCCAAGGTGGGCTATGGCCCCTCGTCCAAGGTGTCAATGACAAAGCAGACGACGAAAACTCGGACAACCCCTGAGGGAGTGCGGAGGTCAAGGGTAATTCTCCAAAAGAAGCGTGAAGCCTGCTACCATTACACCTGATGTGCTGGATCTTCTGTTATCTTCCATCGTGTTCTGGCTAGCTTGTGTTCGTTGAAGTCTGTCAGTTAGTTGGTTCGTTTTGGGTTTGCTGGTTTCTTCTATCTTAGTCTGGTTGGTTGTCCGTTTAGGCCTTTTCAGCTTTAAGCTCCCTTTTGCGTTGAAGGTCAAACGCATTTCGGTAGCTCTCTTGTAATCTTGCCTGAACCATCTAAAAACTCTGTATTTCCGTTCATAGAATGGAAATGGGGAATCTCCCCCTTATCAAAAAAATAAGGTCTCATTTGGTTTAGAGGACGAAAACATAGGAAAAATTAAAATAGAGGAATGGAGTTCCTATAATTTTGTTCACTGTACTTACGTTTGAAATAAAGGAAACACCGGTGACCTTTCCTCTGCAAGGCGAGCCATCCTCTATTTTTGGAGAAAACGAAACATCCACGCTGAGGCCTCGTTTAGATCTAAAATTATTTGGAATTTTAACACTGTAGCACTTTCGTTTGTATGTGGTAATTATTGTCCAATCATGGAGTAATTAGACTCAAAAAATTCGCTCGTAAATTACAGATAAATTGTGTAATTAGTTATATTTTTTATTTATATTTAATATTATATGCATACGTTTAAAGATTCAATAAAGTTTGTAGAAAATACGTGCAACATTTATATCTCTAAATAAATTTGTTAAAAACTAATATATAATTGCCGGGATTTTAAAAACGTTAACTTCTCGGGAAACGAGAATGACATCTATTTAGAGACGGAGGGAATATTTGCTTTGTCAAGCTCCGCCTCTGCCAATTTGTACCTAGTGTCGCTGTGTCGGGTTACAGTTAGTTTCTCCTGTCTTCCTTCGATTAGGGCTCTGTTTAGTTTCCTTCAAAATTCCAAATTTTCTGTCACATCAAACTTTTATTGAATCTTTAAACGCATTCATGTAGTATTAAATATAGATAAAAACTATAACTAATTAGACAGTTTATCTGTAATTTGTGAGACAAATCTTTTGAATCTAGTTACTTTATAATTGGACAATAATTACCACATACAAACAAAAATGCTACCGTATTAAAATTCTAAATTTTTTGATCTAAACAAGGCCTAGGTTCCTAGCTCTCCTAGCCGGTCCCCATGGGTAGGGTGCTAAACGCCGCTCCTGCTCCATGAGCTCGTGTCGCCAGCCGCCGCTCCTACCACACGTGCTCTTGCCTCTTGAAAAAAGATACTCTCCATCTAAAACATTTCAAATTATAACATATTCTTACTTTTTTTTAGATATACTGCTGCCTAGAAAAATTACAACTACTTACAATTTAACGGGGAGAGTACTTTATCTAGAGTCCATTTGGTAGTTCAATGTTAATTAGCTTTTGTTTCCTTCGCCCCCACCCGCCTTCTTCTCCCATCAACAACCTAGGGTCCTCGTGCTTTTTTCCTCAGCTAAGCAGCTACTCTGGTGTTGGTTCGACTACGCTGCCACTACCTGAATCTGGGCTCGAGCTTATTCTACAACCTCCGGCGACGACTCCAACTTCACTCTTTGGTCGCCGGTGTTCAGAGACTTTACTGGCTCAACCGTCCAACTTCAATCGCCGCTTTGTGCGGTCCGTCCATCTGGGTGTATGCGTCTCCGACGCCCCTGCGACCCTCCGCCGGCGGCAATGTCCTCCTTTCCGACATCGGCGACGATGGTGCCTCTTGATCCAGTCGAAGATGAAGGACCTTGTTGTTTTCAGGTCTTCTTTTAAGGACCTTTATGTAATTCGACTGTTGTTTTAATATAATATAAGTGTTCTTGTAAAAAAAAACACACCATATAAGCCATGGAGAGAGTGCTTTTTTTTCTTTACAAAACATGTTTAACTTGTGTGATGATGTTTGCGTGTCACTATGGCTGTTTGCAAACTCAGTCTAGACAAAATGACAAATGGACGCGAAAACCAGTACCCTATGTAGGAGTACATCTTTAATTAATAATCTCCCACTCCATGGACCATTTTTATATGAGATCAGAAAGTCAAAGTCGGAGAAGAATAGTCAGTTCCTGAAATTAAATAAAAGAAGAAGAAGAAGAATACGATACGATACGATACGAGTACTGCATATATGTACGAGAAAAATGGTAAAGAACGGGCGCACCCCCGAAGAGGAAACGGAAGCCCTGGCAGTTTTGCAGACAAGCCCCCCCTTCTTTCCATTCCCCCTCTTCCGAGTTCCGACTTCCGACCGATCGACTCCCTCCCACTGCCAGCCTCTCCGAGATCTCGCGCTCCGGCGAGCACCCGCGGCGGAGGCACCTCGATCGCTCAAAGGTTCGCGAAGTGCCCCCCTCCCCACCCCCCGATGCTCTTCCGAAAGCGCATCAACTACGTGGCCCCGATGCTCGCCTCCGCCGCCATCCTGCTGCTCCTCCTCTCGGGCTACTTCGAGCTCCCATCCATCTCCACCACCCCAGTGACCCCGCCGCTCCTCGCGGCGCGCTTCCCCACCGCGCTGGACTCCGTCGGCTCCCGCGACCGCGACGCCTTCACCTCCCTCCTCCAGGCCTTCGCCTCCTGGGACGCCGCCGTCGGCTGCCCCCGCATCCGCGCCAAGCTCGCCGCCGCCGCGGGGCTGGGGCTGCCGACGCCGGGCGCCGCCGGCGCTAACGACACCGCGGAGGACCCTGCGGCTGCGTCCGTCACCGGCGGCGCCGCGTGGCGGGGGGGCGGCCGCGCGGTGTGAGGACATGGCGGCGCGCCACGTCGGCGTGCTCGTCAAGGGGTGGACGTGGATCCCTGACGCGCTCGATGGCGTCTACACCTGCCGTTGCGGGGTCAGTTGCGTCTGGAGTAAGTCTGCCGCCGCTGTCGATCGCCCTGACGCGCTGCTCTTTGAGGGCGCCACGCCGCCGCAGCAGGTACCGGAACTCTGACTTTCCCTCTTTTATTATCCTGTCGATATGAGAATAGTATCGTTTGTTATGTTGTTGAAAACTTGAAATGAGGCGTCAGCTACGAGCTGGCTCTTTGTGGTGAACTGATAGCTGGTAGATTTGGGGTACTGGAACAATTGGAGAGATTGAATTGGCTATGAATTCAGATCGTTGCTCAGTAATGCTTTTGTGCTGGAATCAGATAATTGGTATACCAAATGATGAAACGTCAAGGACTGTTTCTGTTAGGTGAAAGTGGTAGGAGTATCTACCAAACGCGGACACAGCTTCTTTCCTTTTTTTTCAAAATGCTGGTTAGTTTTTTTTTTAAATGTTATGTGTCCACCTGATAATACTATTCAGCAAAACTTTTTGGAGCGGATGTTAGGTTTCTTGTTGAAATGAGGGATGCATTCATGATCCAAGTTCTAAAGAACAACGATCCAATTGTTTGTTTGTTGGAATAAACTGGTGAAACCTAAGAAATTGCTATCTAATTGTTTGTTGTACCAAATTGGCGAAACCGAAGAAATTGCTTCCTGTTGCCTTGGTTCATTAAGGAAAATTTCAGAAGTCTGATCTTAGTATTAGTTGGGTCCTGTAACCTATCTGTATAAAAATTCTGCATTTGGAGGTTACTATATTGTAGACTGCTTGCCTACTTTTCCAGTTGCACCTTACTTAGACTACTAGTGCTGAATGTTCTGTCAGTTAATTTGGCTGTTCTGATTATTGGTCATTTGATTTTGGTAGCTAAGCATTTGGTTGGTGGCGTAGCTATGGCTTTGCAAACTTTGGCAGCTTTCATTGGACTTACCTATGAATCAAATACTATCCTGCTTTTGATTTTGAATAATAATGTTTTTTACTTCATTGTATTCTCAATTAATATTCTCTATCTCCATTCTCACTTTCAAGTTTTCTGTAATATGTTTTGCAGAGAATGAAAGGTCTGCCTCTTCGTGTTTATCTGGACCTGGAGGCTAGTAGGAAGCCAACTGGTTTTGAGGACATTTTTATCGGTTACCATGCCAATGATGACTTGCAAATAACATATGCTGGAAAATCATTTCACACCAGCCGTAGTTACCATATATCAACTGAAAAGAGAAATGTAAGTGTAAAACCTCAAATTATAAATTCCATAGCATATCAAGACAACATTTTGCATGCCTGATGAATTAGATGCTCTGTGCGCTACCTAACTCCAACTATGTTTCTCTTAACATGAGTATGACACATGATTCTATCATTGTATGGTTGCTTTCCATCATATTTGGAACAGAATTGATACAAAATGTAAAAGCATGTCAGGATATTGTTACATGGTATTCGTAGTTTTAATTTATTCTTACCAGAATGATCACAATTCACAAGATAGGGAAATGCTTTGAGTACAAAGTTATACTCAAATAGTTTTGCATGTAAAGAAGAGTGGTCATATGCCATGATTAACAGTTTACAACATCGAACCTTTTCATTTGTGTGTAATTTATGTTTTTGCTGTCAGAGATGAAATTGTGCATATCTTCTGTCGTAGCGATGTTGTAAGGTTTCAGCTATATCAGTTCTGCCGTAGTAATACTCACTTGCCATTTTAATTTTAACCTTCTTAACTGCTGATTTCCTGTCTGGTACCAGGATGCACTTATTTACTGGTCATCTTCAAGGTGTCTTCCTCATAGAGATAAGCTTGCAAAAGACTTCCTCTCATTGGTGCCTCACCATTCCTTCGGAAGATGTTTGAACAATGTTGGTGGCCCTGACATGGCTTTATCCATGTATCCAGTTTGCTCCACCAATGATAATGGCACACCCCACTGGTGGGATCACCTACATTGTGCAATGTCACATTACAAGTTTGTGCTTGCAATTGAGAACACCAAGACTGAAAGTTATGTGACTGAGAAGTTGTTCTATGCTTTGGAGGCTGGGTCAGTGCCAATATACTTTGGGGCACCCAATGTTTGGGATTTTGTTCCTCCTAATTCTATCATAGATGCCTCCAAATTCAGCTCACTCAAAGAACTGGCATCATATGTGAAAATGTTGGCAATTGACCCTGTAGCCTATGCTGAATACCATGCATGGAGGCGTTGTGGTGTATTGGGTAACTTTGGCAGGGCACGTGAGATGAGCCTTGACACACTGCCTTGCCGACTCTGTGAAGTAGTTAGCAAGAGAGGTGGTAAGAGTGCAGATGCATTGTGATTGATCGGTCAGTGTCCGGACTCCAGACTTAGACCATCTGACCCGTTCTTTACTGATAACACTTTCTGATATGACCTTTTCTTCTCTTGATTCTAGGTGATTTTGTATGGCTTATATTCCTTGATCCGGACATGTGAAATAGATGTAAATGGTATGTCGAAGCACTCATGCTATTCAGTTCAGAAAAAAGTGCCTAGTGCTATTCATGTCAAGACCAAACACTCACATTGTCGAAAGAAATAGCGCAGTTATTTTTTTTTATTTTTTTGACACCATCTCTCTTTTATCTTTCGAATTTAGAGGTGTGTATAGTTTTTGGACTAGAGAGAGTTCATGTTTTTAGGTAGAAAAGTATACAAATGGACTTTCTTGTTATTGGTATGATTCTATGATATGAACCATATAACCATCTGTCATACATTAATACACATCCCTTTGACTGTTCGAGGAAAATGATGGGTACATAGAAATGAGGCTATCCCAAAATTCTAGGTACTTCCCGTCCTTTTGCATGTGTGAGCTCTGCACTTAAATTTGTGTAGATGTCATGGTTGTCTATTTGTTCTTTATAAGTTTTATTGCATTTCACATAAGCACCATAGCTATCATGTATGGAACCACTCCCTCTGTTTTAAATGGCAAGCCAGGTTTTAGTTTGTTCATAAGTCAAACTTTTGTCTAGCTTTGATAGAAACTTGGTCAAAGTTAGAAAAGTTTTGCTTAGGACAAAGTTGAAATGGCTTACCATTTGGAATAGAGGGAGTACTTCAATGTGCAATTTGTCTTGTTTCTTTATGGCAAAGGGCAAACAACATTGTGTCTATCTAGATTATCCCACGTAGCCACAAGAGTAGCTCAGCATTAACAGAAGGGAACCTGTAAAGCCTCCAAATCGTGTCATTCATTATGTTGGATAATATGGCAATTGACATCGTCAATTTCTATCTCCTCTTTTATGTACTTTGTAGTGAGTATTCTTTAGTCTCCACCAGAAATATTCAGACCATGTGTTGTATGTTGAACTGTTATACAAAGTAGCTTGCTGGAGGAATGGTGATTGCACCATGTGGGAACACCTTCTGATCTAGGGTCTACAATGTTCCGCTGTCAATAACTTGGTGCGACATGTAAAATTTTAGCCATTATTCAAGCTTCAACTGGTCGATGGTAAGTCAGGAGCAGGCGAGCAGCTTGGGGTTATGGTTCAAGCGCCTGCCGCATGACCTGTCTTGTTTGCTGGTACTTCCTGCTGGTGCGTGGTTGGTGGTGTAAATGGGTTGTTGAATCATGTAATTGCCCTGCTTGTTTCAGTTAATCCTCTTCTACCTCTTGCCCTGCTCACTGGCTAGATGCACAGAGAGAGAGGGCCAGGTGGAACAACTTTTGATATGGTAAAAAGTTGAAACGGTCTTGGTCATTGCTTTTTTTATAGAATAATAATAGTAGAATTGTTGAATCGTTTGCCTAGACGTATTTGAATTGTATGGTATGTTTTTGCCGATGCATCACTTTACCCAGATTGCAAATTGTCTGAATAATATGTTAACATCTTTTTCTCTGGATGATTTTAATTTTCAATGGTAGAATAATACAGTAATACTCCGTACTAGTACCGTGGAAGCTGCGACCTGCGATGGCATCAGTTGACTGGTAGGATCTGGAAACATAGGAGGGTGAATCAGTGCTGCCAATGATTGATTGGACGCCGTGCCTGCAACCTTACCGTTTCGTGAAAAAAATAACCTCTGCAAGTTTGTTCAAGCCGATCGCATGCGTCCGATGGTGCATCATTTTTTTTTTTGTCTTGCCTTCGCCGCCGTGCGACTGCCGGCGCTCGCTACCTGAACTTGACCTCGTATACTAGTACAGTAGCTACTTATATGAAACTTTAGATAAATCAAACAATGCCAAGTTTAATTAAATTAGTTATGTATGAAAGAACTAATATTTATAATACGTGACAAGAATCACTAGTTACTTGATTAATAATTATAGAATACTTTTATAATAAACCTATTTTATAATTAAATTTCTAAACATTGAAGTATTTTTTTTATAAAACTAATTAAACTCTTGCTATTCGGTCGGAGGAGGTCAATCTAGGTAAATAACCTACCGCACACCTTTTACTATATTGCGATTGACAAATAACTTACCACACACTATGGCCCTGTTATTATCCGTATCAATTTGGTGTTTAAGGATGTGCAGTCCTATTTTGGAAGGGGTCGATAACTTTTGCAAACCACCATTTACAACGCCTGCGGCCTATTATTACCAAGAAAGTTTGCGTCTACCCAATGGAATTCAGATTAAGGTACTTCCTTTTTTTTCACACTTATAAAGCAGATACTAACACGAAGTTATAGTAAAGCATTGCATTGGCAAGCATCAGAATATAGAATTGTCACTTTATTAAGTTCTCAAATGAATTGAAAACAATACGAATAATCACCCCATGCACCATCATTGATGATGGTCCAACTCACCATCTTAACATTTCTAGTATCATTGGCACAACAACAGTAATATAGTCCTGAATCGTGGCAAAACAACAGTACGTAATAACGGTTTGCAATAGTGGTCACTAAAAGTTCCAACATGCTATCTTTGGTCCGCTACATTGTAGAGGTACGTACAGAAGACCACTACCGCGATAGAAGAAGCGGCTACTGCGGGTGCTACCATTACTATTTAGTGCTATGGATAGAGGTCACGTGTCTAAACTGAAGGCCTGGATTTGATAGCAGTTAAACTGAATTTCCTACACCGGGTACACCGCGCATCGCGGTATAGATAGGTCATCACATTTGCAGATAATGATGAAAGTAGAAATTTAAAAAACCATGACAAGATTCAGAGTGTTATAATGCCCCTTTATTTCACATAATATATATAAAGATCATAAAAAAACAACAGATAACTGACTCGACCCAGATGTACCATTTTTCTTCTTTTGAAACTAGAAGAAGAAGAAGAAGAGGACTGGAGGAGGGGTTAGGAGAAGCAAAGAAGGAAAAGCAGGGGGTGGGAGCTCTCATCCGTTCTTCCGCGAGCAGCGAGAGTCTTAAGACGAATCCGGGTAAGCATTGGCGGCCGGCCAAAGGCGGCGCCACGGAGCTCCGTTCCTCGGGCCCCCTTGAATACGAGTAATGGCTGTCCCGGCCTTTGCCACCCTCCCGGGACGGAGGAGGGCGGCGCCGTGTCCTCCCTGGGCTGTCCTCGCCGGTGGACGTGGACGGCGGCGGCTGCGACTTCGTCTCCGTTGCTGTTCTCGTCGAGGCGCAGACCAACCGCCCCTCGATCGAGCTACGTGGTGAGCTCCATGCTCGCTCGCCTTCCCTGCGCCGGCATGGGCTGCCTTTGCGTCGTGCCCCTGCTGCTGCATTTATAGCCTGGGGATCTTGGAGTTGGACGCATGCACGATCCAGATCGTGCGCGCGCGGCGCGATGCATGCCATGCGGCGCGATCGGTTATTGATTGACTGAGTGCCTTTGTCCGGGTTCCATGCGCGTCCGTTGAGGGGCGCAGCAATTGGAATGGAATATATGCCTATGCATGCCGTTCGTTGCGGATCATTTGCTACATCGTTCATGGTTGATCGATCATTTCCTTCCTTCCTTCCTTCAAAGTTGTTAACTATACAATAATAATGTTTTAGATCTCTTTAAAATCTATAATTTTGATACTAAGTTTATTGTTGGTTATGTGTCGAATATAGTTATAATTTTGATTATGTTGGACTTGAGTTGTATTATGGACTAGGATAAAGTTATAGTCGAACTCTGTATCATAGGGGGCACCGACTTCTTCATATCACAAAGATGAATGCAGTTTTAAAAGTTATGAAACGATCTAAATGTGACAAAACATCATTTATAAACATTGAGAGTTGTATGACATCATTTTGTACCTGTTTTTTGGGTTTGTCGATTGTGAGAGAACCAGTTCGGACCCTTGAACTGTCAAGCTCATTATGCTGCCAAAAAGGAAGGTAATATTAGTGAAATACAAGGGTTAAACTGGATTAAATTCATGCTATAATATAATCCATTTGGTGCAAAACGCCGTTGATAACTAACTGCAACCGTGTGGAAGTACACATAAAAAAAATAAAGCGCTGACCTGCCTGCCATTTGCAAAGTTGGCCGGCATGATGATCCAGTTTGGGCGTAGTTCACAGATCGATTTGGTGATTAAAGAGATAAATAACTTAGTGTCGAGCTGTATAAAATTGATTGCGTTATTTCGTGATCATTGAACTATATATTGAAGAGAGCGGCGAAAACTCACCTTATCTCGACATTTCAATACTTTCCAGCTAGGGAGAAGTTTCCTGGCCCTCATATCCGCCTTTTCGCTAGACTTCAGTACTTGTGTGGTACAACACGATATGAGTGGAGCACCTTGTTCTCGATGAGGAAAGGTGATACCAAGGCACCGACTATAGTAAAATATCTGAAAAACAGAACAGTATGCAAGAACCACATAAAATTGTCAGGGGACAAAAGCTCATTGACAGTGAACTTAGACTGATGGTAGAAGCAATTGTCAGTTTAGTGTAAAGAAGTCAACTGCAATGATATTATTGTTTGCTTAATAGTAAAACAAAATTTGAAGCTGAACTTAGAAACATAGATGTCGCCAGCAACTAATGTTAAATTCTCTAGACTACATGAGCTGAATTCAGTACTGTTGTCTTAGTTAAACCATAACCAGTGACAATAATTCAAATCAATGGGTTATTTACTGCTATGTTATAAAACAAGCATTGAGGTAAATAATTTTCTATTTCTATGAAGGGAACGTATGCTATGGAAACTATGAAAACTCGCACGTGGATCGTTGAATCTAAATCCGATGGTGGGAGAGATTAGCAATCAACCCCTCCCACGGTGTGTCTATCCACATATAATAAGATTGAATACAAATGGCATGTCATATTCAAGCAGTCTGAAATTAAAGCTTGACCCTTGTACTGAGTGTTGTGTCTCTATGCAGTTTGATAATTGGAGCCATTCCAAAACTGCATATCTATTTACTAAGAGACTATTACAAAACTATGAACTCCTAATAAGCTACAACTAAACGCATGACACAAGCATGATATTGATATGATAAAATCATGGCCATTATATTGGAGTAGGATTCCGTGGACGCCCCCCAGGATGGCGGAGGAGCCAGCCCCCGCTGCCTCGCCGCCGCCCCAGATCCTCCGCCATCCACAGCTTGCCTCACAGATCCGCTCCGCACCGACCTCCCCCAGCAGCCACGACATCCTTCCGTACAGCTCCGGCGCCAAGCACCCCACCACGGTGAGAGATCGACTTGTCTCCCCTGCAGAGACCCCTCCGCCGCCGCCGCCGAGTCACACCAGGAGACGGGAGCTGGATGACGACCTGGAGGTCCCAGCCACGCCGGAGTACCTTCTCCAGCTGGCCAAGCCATCCTACGCGGACATCGTCAAGCGTCCTACAGTTGAAGTTACAGTGGTGCACCTACCCGACCCCCTAGCGGCTCCAGCCCTCAAAACCACCATTACTGTGCCAAGAGGAAGCAATTACTACGGGCGTGGCAGATCTTCCGCCCCGTCCCGTCGCCGCTCTCGTCCCCGAGGCCGCCATGAAGATTCGTCTCCTCCACGCGCGGCGCGACAGAGTCGGATTGCTCCACCAGAGGCGACCGTCTTCAATTCACCTGATGCTGGTTGGTTCGAGGCAAGAGTGAAGCGCTGGTGGCGTAAACTGCGCTGTGAGGAAACTCCTAAGTTTGCCCAGCATTCAAGTCTTTCGCTGCGTCGTCCTCCAGGCCACCTGCGCACTGAGCCCACCACTCCCTCAGCCGCACTCTGCACTTTCCGCCTCAAGATAGAAGGGAGGTGCTTTGTGTGCCTCGCCAAGAACCACCGAGCTACTTCCTGTCGCGACCCAAAAGGTGCTTCCGCTGCCACGGGCTTGGCCACCGGGAGAAAGAGTGCAAGCGTGCGCGCGTCAATCGTTCCCAAGCTGTTGCGGGGTGCACCCATAAAGAAGTCCTCCCGTCACCGCCGCCGCGTCCGTCTTCTGCGGCCATGGCGATGCTCGGCGACCCGGCTACAAGGCCTGAGGAGGACGAATGCCTCATTCCGACCTCGTTCGCCACGGAGGCATGTCGGCGGGAGTGGGAGGATACGGCTGCAGTCTCCTGGGCCATGAGCGGGCCGCCCAATACCGGGCCAAAGGAGGTCGAGGCGGCCATCCGTGCTGAGTTTCATCTCAGGCACAACGACGTCGTCGTCACCAGTCACCATCCGCAAGCATTCCTCATCATGTTTCAGCACCGGCACCACTGCGCACAGGCTCTCAAGCAGGGCTATGCCAAGCGCCACGGCATCGACATCCACTTCGTCAAATGGCGCAGTCTGGCTAACTGCCTAGGTGTGTCACTTCTCTTTCGTGTCAAACTCTGCCTTGATGGTGTGCCAAGGCATGCTTGGGAGGACGACATCGTCGAGCGCATCATTGGGAGGCGCTGTGCTCTGGAGACCATCGACACCGACCTCCTACGCCCAGCTGAGACGAAGACCATCGACCTCTGGGCTTGGTCAGCAAATCCAAGCCTCATCCCCAAGAAAGTCTGGCTCACCTTCATCAACCGTGCCAAGAATGCCAAGCTCAGTTCGATTATGGTGACTAAAAGTCCGCCGGAGCACTGGCAACATGGTACAAAACACTGCGTCATCATCCATTTGGAGGAGATCCACGACTACACTGCCTCCACCATCGACAACAACGGCAACATCTCCCCAGGTAAAAGATGTCTCCCTAAATGGCATTTGGGAGTCGTTGATGGAGAACAGGTCCCTGCTCGCGCATTTGAGGAGTTCCCACATCACCCACCGCCGCCCAGACACCGTGACCCTGTTGACAAGAAGGGACAACGTGAGCGAAGGCTTGAAGACAGGCTTTCCAGAGGGCCAAAAGGGAGGTACTACAACGACCATCCTGACTTCTTCAGCGGCCATGACAAGCGTCATGGCCACGATGACGACGACTACGACAACTATGGTCGGCGTGGGAGAGACGCCCCTGGTAGATATGCCCGAGGTGAGCGCAGCGAGGCTGGTAGTTACCGCGAGTGGGACCACTCCCCTCCGCGTCGCCTTTGGGCCCATGGCTCCAGACATGGAGGGCAGCAACGGGCTGTTGGAACCGGCGTCCAGGCTCCAACTACTCAAACTGGGCTCGAGCTACCTGCAGTGCTTCCTCAGGTAAGCATTTTGCAGGTCACTGAAGAGACAGAGTTGCAGCGTATCTTCAAAAACCAGGCTCTCGCCCTTCAGGATGCTGTGCAACACACCCTGGACTAGGCTGGCACCCAGAGCAACAAGAAGATGACATCGTCGCTGCAATCGCTTATGTACCCGTGTGCGTTCGCGGACGGACTAGGGCTGCTTGAAGCCTCCCCACCGGCTTGTGCCTTGGCACGACACAGGGCTGGGACTGAAGCCTGGTCCAAGACGCCTCCCCAGCAACCTCAGCAAGCTATAGTTGGCCAAACTCTGCAAGCGATGGTCCCTGTCCGCAGCGTCTTCGACCGCATCCTCAGCACGCTCCCAACAACGGCAGCTGTGGAAGACAACTCCATAGCTGCTGTTGAAAAGGCTTTGGCGCGCATCGAGCTGGCTGCAAAGCGGACCCCCATAGTTCAGGTTCAACAACCAACCTCTCCGGTGTATCCTTACAACTCTGATCATCATGCAACTCCAGAATCCAATATGCTGTCTCCACATCAGAGCTCTATGCCGAATCACGTCACTGCCTCACACGACGCAGTGGACATCAATAGAGCGTCGGCGATTTCTAATGCTATTGTTGCATAGGTGCAAAATGGAGATTCTGCAACAACAACTCAAACTGCAGGCGCCCAGCAGCTGATCAGCGGAGTTGCAACCCTGTTTAGCAAGCCGCTGAAGCCCGTGCTTCAGCAGCCGATGCATGAGGTGGTGCCTCCGACAACCGTCACGACTCCTGCAGCTGTTAGGCGTCGCCCTCGTCGTCAGCGCGGCTTCGACATGTCTTCGGTACGGCGCAGCGTTCGCCTCGCAGTTGCTCGACCCATGACTCAAATGCAGCGTGCTCAACAAAATCTCTACAGAAAGCTTGGTTTAGTGCAGGATGACCTTGAACCTGTGGAAAACACCTTGCAGGAGTACGTGGCAATGTTCAAGGGGCTGCTGTCGCCGGACATCATCGCTGCCATGACGGAGATATTCAACATCGGCACTGAGGAGGGGCTTGAAGCTGTGGAGGCGCTAATTCGCATGGTGGGCGAGGGAGTTGAAGAACTCCAAGCTGCAGCCACGATGACGGCTGCAGCATAAGCACCCACAGGGGCATCCAATTTACGCCCACAGTTATCCATGTATCAAAAAACTTTTATCTAGAATGTGTGTGTGCCTACAGGCAATGCTTGTTTAGTTCCAGAACCATTTGAGCTACCTAAGTTTGGACCCAGAATGTGTGAGTGCTACCAGTCAGGGCTCAGCAAGTTTATGTCCAAAAATTTGCTGCTGTTAACCTTTATTCCAAGTGTGCTGTGGTGGTCCAATGCTTGTGGCCATGGTCCTGATTTTGTGCTGCTGCTGATTTCAGTCACAGAGCAGCACATCCTTGCGATTATCATTTCCCAATGTGTGCACAAGGTCTAGACCTTTTATCCTGGAATGTCCAAGGCTTAAACCAACAGGCTAGACGAGATACCGTCCATCAAATTTTAGCTACAACTTCGTGCAACATAGCCTGTCTTCAAAAAACCAAACTGCACCAAATATGTCTGTATGACGCTGCATACCTCGGTGGCTATCGGATGCGCGAGTTCGCATATAAGCCGGCTGCGGGGCCGTCCCAAACCAGGGGAGGCATCCTCATCCTCTGGAATGAATGTCAGATAAGCTGCACTGACATTGTCACCGGAGAGTTTCACATCTCGGCAAGCGTACACTTGAAGGATGCGGACACCACCTTCAGGCTTACGGTGGTATATGGGCCAACGCGACGTGGTGACAAATTACGTTTCCTAGATGAACTAAAAGACTTGAAGCCACCGTCGGGCGTGCGTTGGCTAATCACGGGAGACTTCAACCTCATTTATAAAGCATCAGACAAGAACAATAGAAACTTGAGCCCGCGCCTCATGCAGCATTTTCGCGAAGCGTTAGATGAATTTGACCTCACTGAGATTAGTCTACACAACCGGAAATTTACGTGGAGCAATGAGCAGCATCGACCCACACTGATAAAACTTGACCGGTTTTTCTGCAATGCAGAATGGGATGCTGCTTTTAGCAGGCACGTCTTCAATGCGCTATCGACTTCACTCTCCGATCATTGTCCGCTGCTGCTATCAAACCAACAGGGACCTAGAAGACCCAGCACGTTTAAATTCGAAAATTTCTGGGTTAAACTTCCGGGATTCAAGGAAGTTGTCAAGAGTGCTTGGGACACTCTGACCGCACACCACGAGCCATTTTATATCCTGTACCACAAGCTGCACTACACTTCACAAAAGCTTAAAGCATGGAGCAAGGATTTTGTTTCGGACGCTAAAAAACTTTTCTTCATGGCGCAAGAAGTGATCTTAAGGCTTGACATTGCCCAAGAAAATAGAGAACTGACGTCGGCTGAGCAGCACCTACGGGCAAGCCTCAAGAAAAGAGTGCTCCGCCTAGCAGCAATTGAAAGAGCACGGTGCAAGCAAGCATCCAGACTGACCGCCATCAAATTAGGAGATGCTAACACAAAATTTTTCCACCGTAAAATCAATACCAGAAGACGAAAAAATCACATCCAGCGGTTGAAAAATGGGCATGGCTGGGCAATTAACCATGGGGACAAAGCTCGCGTGTTACCGGAACATTTCTCAAATTTCATGAAGCATCCACCACGACGGCAGCTTGACATTATCTGGGAGGCGCTGCAGCTGCCGGCGCATGATCTCAGTGAACTCGAGGTTCCTTTCTCCGAGGAGGAAATAAAGAATGTTGTGCACCAGATGCCGTCGGACAAAGCACCTGGGCCTGACGGATACACGGGGACATTCTTTAAATCCTGTTGGGATTTTATCAAGACGGATGTTATCAAGGCTGCCAATGCTTTCTACTTGCTGCAGACAGGCAATCTGGAAATCTTAAACTCGGCTAATGTAGTACTAATTCCAAAGAAAGACAGCGCTGAGTCCGTGTCTGATTATCGGCCTATCAGCTTAATTCATTCGTTCACCAAAATCATATACAAACTGTTGGCGTTGCGCCTAGCACCGCACATGAACTCCATCGCCTCCACAACACAGAGCGCTTTCATAAAAAAAAGAAGCATACATGATAATTACATGTCAGTCCGCAATGCAGCAAGAAGATACCACAATTCCAAGCTGCCAACGCTTTTCCTCAAGCTTGACATTACTAAAGCATTCGATTCAGTACGTTGGGAATATCTACTGAACCTGCTAAATATTTTAGGTTTCCCTCGTCGATGGCAAGATTGGATCTCCGCGCTCCTTTTCACCTCCTCCACAAGGGTGCTGTTGAATGACATTCCAAACGCGCCGATAAAGCATGGTAGAGGGCTACCACAAGGAGATCCCTTATCACCTTTGCTATTTGTCATAGCAATGGATCCATTGCAAAAATTGCTCGATCTAGCTACAGATAAAGGGTATCTTTCCAGGCTTAGGGGAAGAACATCTCAGCTAAGGGTGTCGATGTACGCGGATGATACAACAATTTTTGTCAAACCAAATAGAGAGGACATGGCAGCTGTATCCGACCTCCTTACTCTTTTCGGCAATGCTTCAGGGCTCAAAACAAATTTCCAGAAGTCAACAATAATTCCAATTCGATGTGAGAGCTTAAATCTAAGCAATGTTCTAGCTGGCTCCCCTATGGAGGTCTCACGCTTCCCTATCAAATATCTAGGACTGCCTTTAACAGTAAAACGCCTAAAGCGAGTGGACTTCCGGCCATTGGTGGACAAAGCGATAGGAAAGCTCACCCTTTGGAACGGACGTCACATCAACCCAGCAGGCCAGTTGACCTTGGTTAAAGCATCCCTCACATCGCAAGCGGTCTACTTCCTCACATCTTTGCGTGCCCCAAAAGAAACACTCAAAGACATCGATGGACAAAGGAAGAAATTCCTTTGGGCGGGGGGCGAGGCGCTAACAGGTGGAAAGTGCAAGGTAAATTGGCTTCGAACGGCAAGGCCCAAATACTCTGGAGGCCTAGGTATCCTCCATCTCGGGAAGTTTGCAAGGGCACCTAGACTACGATGGCTATGTCATGGTTGGTCAAGAAGCACTGGTACACCTTGGAATGAGCACCAAGCGCCATGCAACAAAGTGGACAAACTCCTTTTTGCGGCCTCAACAACGCTCACAGTCGGAGATGGTGAAAGGGCATCATTTTGGAAGAGTGCATGGCTAAATGGCCAACGTCCCTATGATGTAGTGCCACATCTCTTTTCCATCTCCAAGAGAAAAAACAGAACGATGGAACAAGCCTTGACGTCCAATAATTGAATACGTGACATTAACCTTCGGCATCAAAACTTCTCCGCCCAACACTTTGTCGAGTATACATATCTATGGCGAGAGACCAGACGCGTCCAACTGAGGCCGGGCACGCCGGATGCCCTTACATGGAAATTTGAGGAAAATGGAGAGTATTCTTCTTCATCAGCTTACCACGCACAGTTTTTAGATGCGACTCGCAACAATTTTGAAGCCATTATATGGAAGCCGTGGGCGCCGCCTAAATGCAAGTTCTTCAGCTGGCTTGCCATCCAAAATCGAATTTGGACCGCCGATAGACTGGAAGCTCGGAATTGGCCAAATCAGAGGATTTGTCCGCTTTGTAGGCTACATGCGGAATCGGCCCTGCACCTTTTTAGAGATTGCAGGTTCACAAGGAGACTATGGAGCCAAATAGCCATCTGGACTGGAAATCAAAATTTAGACCCGAATGCCTGGCCACCATGTGAGACCATTGAGAGGTGGTGGATGGCTATGTCGGCGGCGCCAACTACAGACCGAAGAGGCACTGCTTCGATCATCATACTAGTTTGTTGGGAAGTATGGAAGGAAAGAAATGGAAGAGTATTTCAACGAGTCGAGGCTACAAACTTTAGGGTGTTTCAGAAAATCAAGGAAGAGGTGAGAGTGTGAATTATGGCGGGAGCAAAGCACCTAAGTAATTTAGTGAGTCACAGCCGCCTGTAGTTTTGTTCGACTCCTCCCCTTGGGGAGGTCTTTTCTTTCCTTTCCTTCTTTTTTGCCTTTGTGCTTGTTTATAGTGGTCTGTTTGTTTTCGGTTGTGGATGTACTTTGCCTGTCTAGGCATCCTTCTTTTTAATACAGCGGGCAGCTCTCCTGTCGGTTCGTTTCAAATTTTTTTTTTTTGATAAAATCATACAAAATTCAAACTACGGAATGAAATGTAAGGATAAAGTCTAAGAAAGTAACTTGCCATGACAAATGTGGTTTAGCCAGCGAGATTTATCTTGCCTCCAGGACACCCCTCACGGAGCTGATGCAGAACAAGCTCAGACGCTTCAGCGATTATGCTAAGCACGTATCCTTGCTAGTCGTATGCCTGGAACCCGCCCGGACTGCTGAGAGCTTGCAGTACAGAGTCTTCGATTTCCCCACTACATAGAGTAATTGGGGCCAAGAACGTGACAACCGAAAAAATTACTAGTGTAGAGAAGAAGGCCATTTCTTGATCTGCAGTCCTGTGTTCATACCCTGAAAGCTGCCTTATGACCTCCCTAGCGTTGTGAACTGAGGAAGTCAGGCTGATTGAGCCATAGTTGAGAACGTAAGTTGGAGCCAATGAAGAAGATCCATTTGGGCTCACTGGATTCGAACCACCTGGGATGGCGAGTATGTCGTGTACATCACCTTTCCCAACAACAAAATCTGCTCGGCCATGAAACACTAGGTAGAAGATCGATAGCTCATCTGTGCCAATAGCCAAATGGCAAAAGGCCGATTTATCCTGTACCGACGGGGCAAGTGAAGAATGTAGGACAAGCCACCATTTGCAACAATGTCAGGTTGAGTTCGTGTGAACTTAGAGGCCATCTCACAAATGAAGTGTGTAGATAGGTGGGAGGTGATTTTGGTGTTACCTAGAGGAGGGGCCGCTTCGATCCCTTTGATCTTAACCGTAAAGTTCCTACGGCTACTACTAGTGAAGTCTCGATCTGAGTGTGAAGAAGAGGAAGAGAGGTCCTGGTGGCGGGAAGATGGAAGGGGAGACGCCATTAGGGAGACGATTTTGTGGAGCTTCAGCAAGAGGTCGGTCTACCTACGAACGAAGTGCAGATGGTGTCGAGTACCTGATGAATGGAAGCGCTACATGGTCAAAAGGGACCTCTGCATTCTAGCTGAGACTATGACTTGCTGCTACTCATGTTGGAAGTGGCTGTATGCGTTATTTAATAATACTGCTACCAATATACTACTTGGACTAGTTCAAATAAGTCGGGATTGCTTAATTCTGTATAAAATATTTTACGAAACATCTATCCAGGTAAAGAAACGTGCCTAACTCATGACTATAGTACAAATGCAATATAGTTGTATTAAATATAACTACTACTAATATTGTTTACCGAAAATGCTAAAACTTAGGATAAAGAAGCTGGTTGGGTTAATAAAAATATTTTTCAAAATTTATTGTAAAGTTTAGCAGCACTATACTAACATAACGAGGAAGACTGATGAATTTGTAAATTTTCCAGCGAAGAGCGTTTATTTTAATGTGATCTTGGAGTTGCGTGTGCATACCTAAAGATCTGTTTGGTAGTGTTTCTCGCTGGCTCAGGCTCTGACTCCACATGTAGTACATGAAATAATTGTATTTGTTGGTGCCTGTGAAACATGCTTGATTTGATTTTGTAGAAAAACGTGAAGCATTTGTATCTTGAGATAAATTTGCTAGAAATAAGGATATTTCTTGTTGTTGTAACGTTGTATGTCTGGTGAATTAATTATATGTCAAGATTGATATATAATTTTGATAGTACGTTTAGATAAATTTGTTTCTTGAGATGCGTAATCAATAGATATTTAAAAGGACATAGGGATGGGTGATGAGTGTGCAGTAATTGGGTAAATTTATTTTACATATGATATATAATGTATTAGCATTGGAACTGAAAATATAATTGATTAGCCTCAATTCCTCCATACGATATATAATTCAATATGACAGGAATACTTAGAGCCCATGACTAATGAAGAATAACCAACCCTTGTATGTTCTAGGAATAACATCAGGTATGGTTTGGTTGATTGGCGGAGCTGAGATATGAACTGACATTATCAAGGGACGCTTTGTATTTGTCTACGTCTCCAACCACGTCATCTGGTTCTTGCTTAACTCAGATTGAATAGAAGTAAATATGAGGCTAATCATATTTTGATCGACCTGTTAACACAGACTCAGAATAAACAACATCGTGTTGAAGTGTGTATACATGGTATGACAGTTTACTCTGAATGTTTGAACCATGTTTGCAGAAATCAGTAAACCAACTATAGATTGTGTTTAAATATTGGCCAATAAGAGGGTTCAATGAAAGTAAGTAAGCCTAACCATGAAGATATGAAAAAAAAATGAAGACATCCATAAGGTTTCGTATACAGTCATAATAGAATAAAAAAATGAATTGGGGCAACTATATGGTAGTCTTTTGTGCAAAGACAGTGACCATAACAGAACAACTGATATTTAGTAACTTTGACTCAACATATTTCCCATGTGTATGGAAGTAAACAAAACTTGGTGCTCATACATAATCCTGTTATAAATCATCATTTCTTTCTTTAGCATAGTAGTTGCAACCTTTGGAACTACTGACTAATAAATTAAGGGAGAATTAGCCAACTAACAACAATAGCAGCATTCGAAAGTATGTAAAATGGGAGATATGTTGGTGTATGTGCTGCAGCCTATATGTTAACCCAATAAATGTGACCTATCTTCCAATGAAGCATATAGACGATCTTTAAAGACATAAAATATAGTATGCACAGTGATTATAATAATCTATACATTGAATTAGGATGTAAAGTAAACATTACATAAGCATTGTGATTAAGTCCTCCGTCGAGTGTCTCCTGGCACGAGCTCACATCTGAGAAAATGTTCTTCATCATCTCATCGAAGTGTTTTTAACAAATTTTGTGATACCGGCTTCCTGAGATCACAAAGATAAATGCAGTTTTAAAAGTTATGAAATGATCTAAATGTGAAAAAACATCATTTATAAACATTGAGAGTTGTAGACATCATTTTGTACCCACATTGATCATTGGTTTTTTGGGTTTGTCGATTGTAAGAGCACCAGTTCGGGCCCTTGAACTGTCAAGCTCATTATGCTGCCAAAAAGGAAGGTAATATTAGTGAAATACAAGGGTTAAACTGGATTAAATTCATGCTCACATATAATCCATTTGCCACAAAAGGCCGTTGATAACTAACTGCAACCGTGTGGAAGTACACATAAAAAAACTAAAGCTGACCTGCCTGCCATTTGCAAAGTTGGCCGACATGATGATCCAGTTTGGGTGTAGTTCACAGGTTTGGTGATTAAAGAGATAAAATACTTGGTGTCGAGCTGTATAAAATTGATTGCATTATTTTACGATCATTGAACTATATATCCAAGAGATCGGCAAAAACTCACCTTATCTCGACATTTCAATACTTTCCAGCTAGGGAGATGTTTCCTGGCCCTCATATCCGCCTTTTCGCTAGACTTCAGTACTTGTGCAGTAAAACATGAGATGAGTGGAACACCTTGTTCTTGATAAGGAAAGACGATACCTGTTAAGGGTATATCAAGGCCCATTCTATAGGCCCATATAGCCTATGTGGCTATCTATATATATACAGTCATCTCCACTAATGTGGTTATCTTTCGTCATTTGTAAGGTTAGTAACATGGTACCAAATCCATGAATTAGAGTTGGGATTAGAGCTAATCAAAATTTTTAATCCCCCCAACGATCCCATTCCCGTCAGGCCGCCGTCGCGATCACGTACGTCCGCTGTCGCGGTCCACGATCCCGTTCTCATCAGGCCGCTGTCACGGTCACGCACGTCCGCTGTCGCGGTCGTTTCTCGTCAGAGGCCGCGCCCGTCCACCTCCGCTGTCCACCTCCGTCGAGGTCGCTCCCGTGAAGTTGTCCGCCTGTGTTGTGGTCGCGCCCGTGAAGTCCCAGTCCACGTCTGCCTGCATCCTCGCCCCGGCTGCACCCGTGACATCCCGCGGCTGTCCATCCGTACAGTCCGCGCGGGTCCACACGGTCCATGCGACGTCTGCCGTCTGGCACTGCCCGCCTGAGTCTCTGCTACGTCCGCCGTCTGCACATCGTCGGATCGATCTACTCCGGATCACATACCAGAGGAAACAGAGGTAGTGGAAACAGAGGACCTCTGTTCTGCAACGGTGGTAACGGATCCTTGCTTTCACCTTCCTATTGGTATACTCCTGTCAGTAGCATCTCCAATCATGTCAACATCACAGATTCATGCAATTGTTATCAACATCACTTTATATAGTCAAAACTATCCTGAGTGGGCCTTTTGTGTTGAGACTGCATTGAGAGGTGTTGGTTTTCACTTTCATGTGACTGATGATCCACCTGCTCGCAATCCTGATGCTAGTAATGCTGCTGCTATGAAAACCTAGGAAATAAATGATGGAAAAGTGATGGAAGCTATAGTCAATAGTGTTAAGCCCACTATGATCATGAGTCTTCGTAAGTTTAAAACAGCGAAGCCCATGTGGTCTTATTTGAAGAAATGGTATGTTCAGGATAGTGGTGCTCTTCAGCATACTCTTATGCAACAACTTCATGTCATTGAACAGAAGGATATGTCTATTGATGAGTATTACTCCGCTTTTGATTGTTTGATGGGCTCTTTGATCTCCATGGTACCTCAATGCATAGCTACAGATAATTGTACAACACTTACTTTCATTGAGCAGTTCCTTACATACCGATTTGTTATGGGAGTTTAGGCAGAATATGATTCTATTCACACTCGATTGCTTCACAATTCTTCTAATCTTACTATGGCGCAGGCCTTGGCTGATTTACTTGCTGAAGAAACACGTATTCAGTCTCTGTCTGTTTCTTCTATGTCTGTACCTCATAGTGTGTTGGCAGCCACGCAGAGGTCTGGTGCACCAAAAGGCAGAGGTCTGTTGCACCAAAAGGCACCTCTTCAGAGCCTTGCAAGCATTGTGACAGGATTGGTCATTCTCCATAGAATTGTTTTGTTCAGCACCCACAAAAATTGGCTGAGTTCCGTGCCCGTCGTGCTGCACGTGGTCGTGGTACGGGCTCCACTTCTAGAGGCTCAGTTTCTATTGTTGCAGCCTCACTTGTCAATGCTCCCTCGACGTCTTGGGCTCTCGATTCCGGCGCGTCCTTCCATGTGACATCTGATCAGTCCCACTTGGTTACTTGCAAGTCTGCCACAGATGGTGCCTCTGTTCAGACTGCCAATGGTACATCCTGTCACATCACTCACCAGGGTTCTCTTTGCAATTCTCATTTT
The DNA here is from genome assembly GCA_022036555.1 of Microstegium vimineum. Lineage (NCBI taxonomy): Eukaryota > Viridiplantae > Streptophyta > Magnoliopsida > Poales > Poaceae > Microstegium > Microstegium vimineum. The sequence continues at coordinate 6,775,459 of CM039129.1, forward strand.
TCTATACCTAATGTTTCTCTTGTACCTCAGTTGAACATGAATCTTCTATAAGTAGGGGAAATTACTGATGCAAATTGCTTTGTTGGATTTGATGACTCATCTTGTTTCATTCAGGATCGTCGAAGCGGGACTGTGATTGGGACTGGCCATCGCCGTAAAGGTGCTCCTAGCCTCTATGTTTTGGACACCTTGCGCCTTCCTTCAGCTAGATCCACGTCTTGTGTGTCATCCACTGCATCTTCATCCACCTTGTCCTTCGCCAAGTGGCATCACCGTCTTGGTCATTTATGTGGGTCTCGTTTGTCAACATTAATAAATACAGGTTGTCTAGGTCATACATCTGTCGAGTCTAGTTTCCATTGTAAAGGTTGCATGCTTGGAAAGCAAGTACAACTTCCATATTCATCTAGTGTTTCACATTCTGCTAAACCTTTTGATCTTATTCATTCAGACGTATGGGGTCCCGCACCTTTTGCTACAAATGGTGGTCATAAATATTATGTTATTTTCATTGATGATCATTCTCGTTATACTTGGATTTATTTCATGAAACATCATTCTCAACTGTGTTCTATTTACCAGTCTTTTGCACGCATGGTTCATACTCAGTTCTTTACTCCTATTAGAGTTTTTCGCTCTGACTCTGGTGGTGAGTATTTATCCGATATTTTCCGCCGGTTCTTGACCTACGAGGGCACCCTTGCTCAACTCTCTTGTCTTGGCGCACATGCTCAAAATGGTGTTGCTGAACACAAACACCGCCATCTTATAGAAACTGCTAGAACACTTCTCATTTCCTCATTTGTCCCATCACATTTCTGGGGTGAAGCTATTTCTACTGCTGTCTATCTTATCAATAGACAACCATCATCCAAGTTGTTTGGCAAATGTCCTGGTGAAGTACTTTTTGGTACTCCTCCAAACTATGATCATCTTAGAGTCTTCGGATGTACATGCTATGTTTTGCTTCCCCTCGTGAGCGGACCAAGTTGACCGCTCAATCTGTTGAGTGTGTTTTTCTGGGGTATAGTCCTGAGCATAAGGGTTATCGGTGTTATGATCCTACCTCTCGTCGTATACGTATCTCCTGTGATGTGTGTTTTGTTGAGGATAGCCCATTCTTTTACAATCCATCTACTAAACCTTCATATTATCCCACTGAGTCCACCTCTTTTCTTTGCTTTCCTACTAATTCATCCGAAGGCGATGTTCCTGCACCATCTTCCTCCATTCCTTCTCATGTGATATCTACACATGAGAGTTCTCTACCTCCACCTCCACCTTCACCTGCATCTAGACCACCCATTACCCGTGTCTTCACTCGTCGTCCCAAAGGTCCTACTGCTACTGCTCCTTCATCTCCCCCTACCACCCTAGCCAGTCATGATGACCCCGTTGCTGATGTTTCTAATGTTACTAATGAGTCCCAAGCTTTATCTGATGAGTTACAGTTTGGTCCAAGATATAATCTTCGGGACCGCAGTACTATTGGACCTGCTGACAAGTATGGTTTTTCATCTGTGAATGACGTTGTTGATGAACCCTCCACGTATCAAGAGGCTTCCAACATCCTTGAATGGCAGTTGGAAATGTGTGAGGAGCTTGCTGCCCTTGATCGTCAAGGGACCTGAGATCTTATTCCATTGCCCTCACATGCAGTGCCAATCACATCTAAGTGGGTGTTCAAGATTAAGCGAAAATTTTATGGTTCTATAGAGAGATATAAAGCTAGACTTGTTGCAAGAGGATTTCAGTAGGCTCAAGGCCGTGATTATGATGAGACATTTGTACCTGTTGCTCATATGACTACCGTACGTACATTGATTGTAGTGGCTGCCACTTCCACTTGGGTGATCTCTCAGATGGATGTTAAGAATGCTTTTCTTCATGGTGATTTGAATGAAGAAGTTTACATGCAGCCACCTCCAGGTGTTGATGCCCCCTTAGGCTATGTTTGTCATCTTCGTCGAGCCCTATATGGTCTCAAACAGGCTCCTCGTGCTTGGTTTGAGAGATTTGTTTCTGTGATACATGCCACTGGCTACTACCACTTCAGAGATTGTATGGCTCCGATGGTTACTTGCTGAATTTGGTATCTCTTATGATGCACCCACACCTCTTTTGTGTGATAACACTGGAGCCATACAAATTGCCAATGACCCTGTCAAACATGAGCTCACGAAGCATATTGGTGTTGATGCCTTTTTCACTCGTTCTCACTGTCATCAGAAGACCATTGATCTTCAGTATGTACCCTCTGAGCTGCAGCTGGCAGATTTTTTCACGAAAGCTCAAACTCGGGAGTAGCATCGACTTCATTTGATCAAACTCAACGCTTCAGATCCTCCGCTTCCACCTTGAGTTTGAAGGGGGGTGTTAAGGGTATATCAAGGCCCATTCTATAGGCCCATATATCTTATGTGGCTATCTCTCATATATATATATAATATATCTTATGTGGCTATCTCTCATATATATATATATATATATATATATATATAACCATCTCCACTAATGTGGTTATCTTTTGTCATTTGTAAGGTTAGTAACAATACCAAGGCGCCGGTTATAGTAAATTATCTGAAAAACAAAGCAGTATGCAAGAACCACATAACATTGTCAGGGGACAAAAGCTCATTGAGAGTGAACTTAGACTGATGGTAGAAGCAAGTGTCAGTTTAGTGTAAAGAAGTTAACTGCAATGATATTATTGTTTGCTTAATAGTAAAACAAAACTTGAAGCTAAACTTAGAAACATAGATGTGGCCAACAACTAATGTTAAATCATCTAGACACCTAGTTGCTCTTTAGGATTCAATTATGTATCAATTGTCCTGACTACATAAGTTGAATCCAGTACTACTGTCTTAGTTAAACCATAACCAATGACAATAATTCAAATCAATGGGTTCTTTACAGCTATGTTATAAAACAAGCATTGAGGCGAATAATTTTCTATTTTTATGAATGCACATAATAAGATTGAATACAAATGACATGTCATATTCAAGCAGTCTGAAATTAAAGCTTGAACCTTGTACTGAGCGTTGTGTCTCTATGTAGTTTGATAATTGAAGCCATTCCAAAACTGCATATCTATTTACTGAGAGACTATTACAAAACTATAAACTCCTGATAAGCTACAACTAAACACATGACAGAAGCATGATATTGATATGATAAAACCATAAAAAATTCAAACTACGCAATGAAATGTTAGGACGAAGTCTAAGAAAGTAACTTTTCACGACAAATGCGGTGCAGTCAGCGAGATTTATCTTGCCTCCAGGACACCCCTCCCGGAGCTGATGCAGAACGAGCTCAGACGCTTCAGCGATTCTGCTAATCACGTATCCTTGCTAGTCGTATGTCTGGAACCCACCCGGACTGCTGAGAGCTTGCAGTACAGAGTCTTTGACTTCCCCACTACATATAGCATTTGGGGCCAAGAACGTGCCAACCGAAAAAATCACTAGTGCTGAGAAGAAGGCCCTTTCTTGATCTGCAGTCATGTGTTCATAGCCTGAAAGCTGGCTTATGACCTCCCTAGCGTTGCGAATTGAGGAAGTTAGGCTGATTGAGCCATAGTTGAGAACTTAAGTTGGAGCCAACGAAGAAGATCCATTTGGGCTCGCTGGATTCACACCACCTGGGATGGCGAGTATGTCGTGTACATCACCTTTCCCAACAACAAAATTTGCTCGACCATGAAACACTAAGGTAGAAGATCGATAGCTCACCTGTGTCAATAGCCAAATGGCGAAAGGTCGATGTATCCTGTACCGACAGGGCAAGTGAAGAATTTAGGACAAGCCACCATTTGCAACAATGTCAGGTTGAGTTCGTGTGAACTTAGAGGCGATCTCACAAATGAAGTGTGTAGATAGGTGGGAGGTGATTTTTGTGTTACCCAGAGGAGGGGACGCTTCGATCCCTTTGCTCTTAACCATAAAGTTCCTACGGCTACTACTAGTGAAGTCTGGATCTGAGTGTGAAGAAGAGGAATTCAGGTCCTGGTGACGGGAAGATGGAAGGGGAGACGCCATTAGGGAGGCGATTGTGGAGCTTCAGCAAGAGGTTGGTCTACCTACGAACAAAGTGCAGATGGTGTCGAGTACCTGTAGAATGGAAGCGCTACATGGTCAAAAGGGACCTCTGCGTTCCAGCTGAGACTATGACTGTCTGCTACTCATGTTGGAAGTTACTGTATGCGTTTTTAATAATACTGCTTCGAGTATACTACTTGGACTAGTTCAAATAAGTCGGGATTGCTTAATTATGTATAAAGTATTTTCCAAAACATCTATCCAGGTAAAGAAACGTGCCTAACTCATGAGTAAAGTACAAATGCAATAGTTATATTAAATATAACTGCTAATAATATTGTTTACCGAAAATGCTAAAACTTAGGATAAATAAGCTGGTTGGGTTAAGAAAAGTATTTTTCAAAATTATTGTAAAGTTTAGCAGCACATACTAACATAACGAGGAAGATTGTGATGAATTTGTAAATTTGCTTGTGAAGAGCGTTTATTTTAATGTGACCTTAGAGTTGCGTGTGCATACCTAAGTTTCTGTTTGGCAGTGCTTCTCGCTAGCTCAGGCTCTGACTCCCCATGTAGTACGTGAAATAATTGTATTTTTTTTGTGCCGGTTAAACAAGCTTGATTTGATTTTGTAGAAAATACTTTAAGCATTTGTATCTTGAGATAAATTTGCTAGAAATAAGGATATTTCTTGATGTTGTAACGTTGTATGTCTGGTGAATTAGTTATATATGTCAAGATTGATATATAATTTTGATAATATGTTTAGATGGGTGATGAGTGTGCAGGAATTGGGTAAATTTATTTCACCACTAAAACTGACTTTGCACGGGGCATTTAACACTAAGATTAAATAACTAATAACATATATTTCACATTTTCTGTAGTGCGAAATTATTAAGCTTAAATAATTAATGATTGGAATATGTTTAGAGTACAATATAGTTTAGTGGTGAAATATTTCAGCAATAAGATTTTGTTTGAAAAATCGCCAATAACACGGATTAAATATATACTGGTTAACAGATCGAGTCAGCTTATAAATGCAAAAGACTATCATTTTTATGTGCTTAGCATCTCCAACGGTTTTGCATATTTTAATTGACAAATCTGAGAGTTTGCCAAGTCCCAAATAAATATGGCAAAGATAAAAAAAATCAATCTCCAACGGTTTGGCAAAACTAACTTGACAATTAACAAAATTGACTTGACAATTACCAAAATTGTAGAAATTATTGCGGCGATTATTAAAATTGGTCAAACGCGAAAAATGCCAAGCGCGATCCGCTAGGCATATATGTCAATCATTCCGAGGAAATTGTCAAGTTAACAAAAATGCAAAGCCTATTTGTCAAACCGTTGGATAGGAGTTTTTTAGATTTTTTTGTAAAAACAAGAATGCAAAACCCATTTACAAAACCGTTGGTTATAGATCGTCAGTCATCATAGATTCATATCACCATGGTATTGAAGGAAATTTCTCGATAGTGTTAGGTACCAGATCGAGAGTTGGCTAATAATGGCTATATATATGTACTACTGTTCCTAATTAGACTGGAACTAGTAACAGCAATTTTGAAGCTAGCCAAGCTGAATAAAACATTAGTTCCACCAGGCTACCTGTTGTGTTTGCGATCTTGTCTTTTTTCCCTTGTACAAAGTTGCATCATCGCACATGATACTACGTCTACGTCCGTCTGAGAAGACGTACTCGTCCGGCCTTCATTCACCGCCGGTCAGGACTCAAGACGATCAAGATGGAGTCAGTGAGGAAGGCGCTGCACCTGCAGATGGGGCAAGTCGAGTGGCTCTGCAGCCACTGGTCGATGCAGTGGCTGTGGAACACGTGCAGGCACATCGGCAGCCGCTTCGCCGCCGTCTGCGGCTCCTCGTCCACGTCGGCCAGGCAGATCGCGCAGTCGTACTTGGACGGCTCGCCGTCGTCGCACGACAACCACGGGACATCGCCGCCGTCGTCATCGGCGCTGCCACGCGCGGCTGGTGGCTCCCGGGGAAGCGCGGCCATGAGAACACGATGATCGTCGTCTCCATGCGTCGTCGTTTGCGCCAATTGCACGCGCTGCTGCTCGTACAACGGGTACCTCGGCGGTGGCGGCGGCAGTGGGACTGGGACGTCGTCGTCATCGCTGCTGCTGGCACGCGGTCCGCCATGCGAGGTCGATGTCTCCCAGGGAAACATAAACATGCCACCACCACGGGCACGGGGGTCGCCGACGCCGTGCCTTTGCGGCGAAGGCACGCGGTAAGGCGGCGGTCCGACGGGCGCCGCCGGTTGTTGCTCCCATGGAAACGCGCCCACCATGCCGCGACCGCCATCACCACGGTCGTCGTCTCCGTGCACTATTTCCACCACAGCAAATGCTGCCGACGGTTGCGGCACCAGCAGCGAGGGCTCGCCGGGGCCCCGGGCGCGGCGTGTTACGAACGACGTATAGGAGTATGAAGTAAAGAATCAAGCCACAGAGGAGATACACGATTTAACGTGGAAAACCCCTTCGATGTGAAGGGGAAAAACCACGGGCACCAGCCAGCAATAATCTCACTATATCACAAGAGTTTGGGTTACACGCCTATGGTGACTTACAAGAGAATCAAGCCTCCGGCGACGGGCCTCCGCTCCGCTCCGTCAGAAGCCCGGCCTATATCCTGGAGTGAATTTGGAACAACTCCAACAAACTCCACCTTGAGACAAATTCATCTTGTATCATAAATCAACCCTTCATCCTGAACATAACAAAGATAGAAAACTACTGGTGCCAACAATAGTCTCTTGGACTATCCAATTAAACCAACTAAGCTTGAGCACAGCTCAAACTTAGCAACAGGAACAGACTTTGTCATCATATCAGCAGGATTATCATGAGTACTAATCTTGCATACCTTCAGCTTACCTTCTTCAATCACATCACGCACAAAATGATACTTGATATCTATGTGCTTAGTTCTCTCATGGAACATCTGATCTTTAGTGAGGTAAATTGCACTTTGACTGTCACAGTGCAAACTTATGCAAGATTCAACTCCACAAAGCTCAGCGTACAAACCTTTCAGCCAAATTAATTCTTTGCACGCTTCACAAATAGCCATATATTCTGCTTCAGTAGTAGACAAAGCAACAACTGACTGTAAAGTAGCCCTCTAACTCACAGCACAACTGCCAACAGTAAACACATAACCTGTAAGTGATCTTCGCCTGTCCAGATCAGCAGCATAATCAGAATCCACATAGCCAATAAGACCCTTATCAGTTCTTCCAAACTTTAAACAGAAATCTGCTGTGCCTCTGAGGTACCTGAAAATCCACTGAACTACCCTCCAATGTTCTTTGCCAGGATTAGACATATATCTACTAACAAGACTCATAGCATATGACAAATCTGGACGAGAGCAAACCATAACATACATCAAAGACCCAACAGCACTAGAATAAGGAATTCTTGACATGTATTCAATCTCTGCATCTGTACTAGGACACTGAACAGCTGACAACTTAAAGTGAGGTGCAATAGGGGTACTAACAGCCTTAACATTTTGCATGTTGAAACGCTGAAGAACTTTCTTGATATAATTTTGTTGACTAAGAAATAGCAAACCAGATTTTCTGTCTCTACTAATTTCCATACCAAGAATTTTCTTAGCACTACCAAGATCTTTCATATCAAAACCACTACTCAATAGCTTCTTTAACTTAATGATTTCAATCTTACTCTTGGCAGCAATCAACATATCATCAACATATAACAGCAAATATATAGGTGATCCATTCACATGCTTGATGTAAACACAACTATCATACTTAGATCTTTTAAAACTGTGTGCTAACATAAATGAATCAAACCTCTTGTTCCACTGACGAGAGGACTGTTTCAAACCATACAAGGATCTCTTCAACTTGCACACATATTTTTCCTTGCCAGGCACTATGAACCATTCTGGTTGGTCCATGTATATGTCCTCCTCAAGCTCTCCATGCAAAAACGCAGTCTTCACATCTAGGTGCTCAAGCTCGAGATCATGTGAAGCAACAATACTAAGAAAAGTACGAATTGAACTGTGTTTTATCACTGGAGAGAACACATCATTGTAGTCAACACCCGGAATTTGACTGTAGCCTTTAGCCACTAACCTTGTCTTCGGCCCAAGCCTCCGGCGACGGGCCTCCGCTCCGCTCCGTCAGAAGCCCGGCCTATATTCTGGAGTGAATTTGGAACAACTCCAACACGGCGCAGGCACAGGAAGCGGGGCCACGGGACGAGGTCGCCGCAGACGCGCGGGTAGTAGGCGGCGCTGATGGTGACCCAGAAGACGAGGACGAGGCCCAGCGCGAAGGTGGCGCCGTAGTGCCGCGCCGCCGCGATCCGGACGATCGCGTAGACCAGCGCGCTCGGGAGGCCGATGCACGCAGCTGTGGCGATCGCTAGCGCGCACACGCGGGTCACGCAGTCCGTCGTCATGGAAGAAATGGATGGGATGGCGAAGCTGCCTGCCGAGGGGATCGAGCGAGCTGGGAGCCTGGGAGTGGGAGTGACGGAGCAAGCTGCTGCTTTGGCCCCGGCCCCGGCCCCGGTTCGTTTGCGTGTGGGGCCCACCGCAACACGCAATGCCTCCGTCCACCGTTTCGCTTTCCCTGTCAGCAGGCGTGTGTGCGTTGCATTCTTTTACTCCCCCACCCCCCCCCCCCCCCCCCCCACCCCCCACCCCCACCCATTCCAATCTCGACTCTGGGTTCAGTTACTTGCACTGAGTGGAGTATCTATATCTCTCAAAAAAAAACGAAGGAATGGGCTGACGACAGTCCCGCTGTGCTGTGCTGGTGAGCATTTTTTCCCCTTGTTTGTGCAAAAGAACGAGTTTAGCTTTAGCCGAACCACTTGGTAGTTACATTACATTGGAGATTGACATGCATGGTGACACCTTCCTCCCTAAGGTACCTTCAATCCTATTCAGACACTCTTGCAACTCTAAACCAATCAAACACGTACAGCATTGCCTTCTCCGCGCAAACTAAGGAGGAGCCTAGGCAGCTAAGCCTCTAATTAAGGAAGAGCCTACTGCCTACATATGGCCTCTTCGACTGATCGTTTCTGCGATGTTTTGTGGTGAGATAAAAATATTGTACCATAAATAAGCCAAACAAACAAGCTGGCTCCCACGCGCTCCATGGAGTCGTTTTAGGATGCATTTGGTTCAAAACCGAAGTTGGATAGCGATCCACGGATATTGGGTTAAGTTATCCATGATGCACATGTTTGGTTATTAAATGAATATGACGCGTCATTTTCCTGTTTAGTTGGATGGATGAGAGTGGATGGGATAAGAATAGTCAACTAATTGTATCTATTATTTAAAAATAATAACGACAGTAAATATGCACTAATGCTATTTTTTCATGATAAACACTAATTTAAAAGAAAAATATGTCAATTATCACCACTAATATCCGAATTAACAAACAAAACATGCACTAATCAATGTATTAACACTTCTCAGAACTAATCCCGCTATCATAATTACTAACTAATAATATAACATACTAATAATCCTTAATTTTATTTAGTACATAATGACAAAGACTAATAGAAGACATGGATCAACTAGTCCCCAAGATTTTCATGACCTAGAAATACAACATCTCCATAGAATATTCTCTTTTCAACTCAATCCAATCGTTTAACCATACAAGTATGTATCCATTTTTAAACAAATACTACACATGCGTTGCTCAAAAGAGGACGTTCCGTCGATAGTATAGCCAGCCAACGACGACTCCACTTTAAACCCTCACTCATCAACCGCCCACAGTGAATGAAACAAACAAAAAAAAGGCAAGGTCATCTGTTCATGGGCTCATATGGCACATGCCATTGCCACATGCAGCCCCGGCCTGGCCTGAGACCCTTCCTGAATCCTGATAACGCAGTTCCGTCCGATCGAGAGCTATGGCCCGGCCCCAATGCATGCAGAGAAGATCAATGCATGCATGAAAGCGCGCAAAGCTACGGAGTGAGATCATCGCCAGTGTGGAACCAAGTGTTGTCACCGTCAGCTCGACAACTCGTATTATCTGTACCCGTCTCTGACTCTGATACTTCCAGTGTGACGCATGTCCATTATTATTGTAAAAAAAAATACTTGAGTCCAATGATTGAGCATACCAAAATTATTAGATTGGTAAAAGTCCATATATTCAGCATATTGGGAACTTTTGTTTTTTTGACAACAATACATTAGGAACCTTTGAAAGAGATGCTTAGGCAAATAGACATGCAACACCGTATACCAAGAAGCGAATAGGCGACCAAACAGAGCTGCTGCTGCTGGATTCTCAGTGCTTTGAGCTCCAACGGCACAAAAGGTATTGTAGTGGGCGGAGAAAACATTTGAGTTCAAAAACGGGCCCAATAGGCCATAATTAGCTTATGTGGATAGAGCATCTCCAAGAGTTTGCCAAATCCACTTTCTATCCTTTATTTTTTTTTGACAAAATTAGAAAAATCATCCTCCAACAGTTTGGTATCCAACTTAGCAAATTTGAGCGCGTATCTTTACGCACGCGTATCGACTTGCCATCGCCCTTTTTTCCAGGCCACGTCGTCTCCCGTGCGCGCGATCCTTCTCCGGCCTTCTCCCGCGTGAAAACTGTCCGCCGCCCTCTCAGCCTGGGCGCCGCCCTTCTCTCATCCGGCGTGTGAACGTGAAGCCTGGCCAGTGGCCACCGCCCTTCTTCGATCCAAGATCCTGTGTGAAGCTTCCCTCTGGTTTTCTATGTGGCCGATATGGAGCACAAAGCACGGTGTGGAGCCCTTCGTCTTCTATGGTGCTGTCGATTGCTAGGACGTATGTGCATGGTCCTTTTGAGGATTGACATCAACTGCACTTTCACCTGCTTTTGCCGGCGTGGGCTGGTGCAGGAGATTGGCGGCAGAGACGGAGGACGACGACGGGAGCGGCGGCGCCTACGTCTCGGAAAAAAACGCTTGCACAATCGTCTCCCGGATCCCCCAGGTCAAGCTAGTTGCGGGCCTTTCGGTTTTTTTGTAAGTGAGAAATAAGAAACTATTAGAGAGAGCTTTGTTTTGATTTATCATATTTTTTACCAAGTTGTTAAAGCACAAGATTTGTCAAGTTATATTTAGCAAACTCTTGGATCCACTTTAATTAAACCCTCAAGCGTCCATAGTAGCGATACGAAAATGGTAAGGCCATTCCCGTGCCCTGATGAGCATCTCTAATTGCTTTCCATAAAATAGTAGTCTTTACGTCAAATCCAACAACTAACCCAAACAATATTAGACGTGCCGCAAGATTCAATGTTTCGGAACTAATCCAAAATACATCTAAATCGTTAAAAAAATATCAACAGTTGTATGATCGGGTACGACATAGGATGAAGAATCATCACCTCGAGACCTTGAGTTTCCTCTCTGGGAACATATCAATTATGAGATAGATGTCCCACATTCGTTGTCCTCGCATGGGGTTCCCAAAAGCACTCCACTCCTTGCAAATAAAAGCCACAAATTGTCCGTCTTCTTGTCTCACCGGAGAGGAAGAAGGAGAGGAGCTCTAGGCGCGACAACAGCAACGGCGGAGCGAGACAGGCGTGGCTGCGACTCTCTAACCTAGGTGGCAAAACTTACCAATGTTTTGCAATTGCATTCCCTCTATTTTGTCAGCTCGTGTAGTTATTGGTATCCATCTCACCTTCTTCTGCAATGGTAGAGAAGATGTTAGGTTACTTGACCTTCTGTAAGGCATGCACATTGTGTACGTACTACCTTCCTAAATTATAAGATATTCCAATAATATTGGAGAGTCAAAACATCTCAAGTTTAACAAATAAGTATAGAAAAGGACGGGAAGTAGAACTGCGGAACGGATTGGGACGACGGCCATCCCTACGATGCGTCTTCAGGTGTTACAGATAAACTATGAACTTGGCGTTTTTCTGGTTATATGTCCGTATGAAATGGGTCGGAAAAAAAATCAATTTTGCGACCCTCTGAAGTTTTGAGGATAATTATACAGTATACAACACCCACCAAAGTCTTTTGATGTGTCAACGGAGAAAGTAACTGATGGCCAAAAAATCTGATGTTCGAATTCGTCATATGAAGGAGCATGAATAAATTTAACTTGTTATATATTAGGGAATAATTAATATTAAATACATCATTATTATGTATCTACATTCCGACTGATTTTGTGTCATATAACTGTCAATCTTCATTGTTGTGTATAATTATACCTTAATTAATAGGGGGGCTAATATAGATCGTCAGTAAAGAGTTGTATAGTTTGACAGAACTACATAAGGCAAAAGATGAAACTATGTTGGTTAATGTCAATATCTTATAGTGAGTAGGGGTTTAGTAGATGTTGTTTTTGAAAAATTACAGTAATATATATTTTAGTCACATGATATCTGTTTCTCCGTGCATTGGCCCGAATAGGCGATTATTTGCTTTATTTCTGGTTTCATAAGAAAAGCAGTACTAAACCCAGCATTTTACTGTTGTTACAATGAACTTACTTTGTGAGTAGCTATGTTCTATCAACTATGTTTAACCTAAAAATTGAGACATATATTGCGTGATCTAAGTATTACAGCTTGGCTATGATAGATGCATAAACAGGGGTGTCCCAACCAGAAGAGCCTACCAAGGTGTTCACTGCTTTCCTGCATATATAAATGAATTTGATTTTAATGAGCGTACATGTAATGCAGCATCACTAGACGTATATGAGTGAGTTAGTTTTTTCATGCTGTAAAGGAATTCTCTGTCTGATGATTATTAAGGTCCTGTGAACTGATGATAAGCTTTGCAAAGTTGATTTACACACCCTCTCCACAAACCGTTATTGGCTTATCAACATGGAGTATCATACCTTTGAATAATTGTGAGTCAGACCAGTTTCTTTATGAACCGAACTAGCATGGTTTGTAATAACTCTGCAACATTTGTTTATCAGATATTAATGCATGCAGTATGTCGAACTAATAATTTGAAAATTAACAAGCAGGATATTCTGAGCCAAGCAATGTACGGCAATAACCAGAGTGCAAACGCATTTCCACTGCACTACTTCCAGACTGGGAGGTTAGTTCTTAAGATGTTTCAACGCCCAATGAGGAAGTATGTTGTAAGAAACCCCTCTATTGGAAACCCTACTAATGATTTATTCTTGATTTGGAAATATTTCTATTATACGATTCGTCCTTCCCATGGAGACCTTAAGTAAGCAATGATGTGTGCATGTAAATGAAACTGCAGGCACTGTCGCGTGGGTTTGGCGAGAACCTTCGCGATGAGATCCTCCCAGCTGTGAAACTGATAGGGGAGACCGCGCTTCCACACTTGGTTTCAGTCCATGATGTGGGTGGTCGCTTGTATTTGACAATGGGTTGGGAGGCCTTTGTTATGGCAGAGCAGATCCAACCTGAGGATGTTGGCTTGTTCATCCTGACTGGCCCTAACAAGATGAGCCTGCGCATCTACCATCGCAGTGGGCCAGCGAAGCCGTTCAACGTCCGTGCAGAGGGCGTTAATCCTGATTCACCACCACCACTCGGAGCCGACATATATGGTAATATTAATATAAAGATGTGTACTTCTTCAACAATGTTTGACTGCTGAAAACTAATTTGCATTCTTGTATATGAATATCCTTGATGCAGTCCTATCAAACATTCTTCGAATGGACTTCGAACTGGGACCCAAGGTGTCAGTCAACGCACGAATCATGTAGACAACGGCGAATGTCTGGGCCACTAGCTACTACAACAACCCTCTCTACGTCTGCACTGTCATTAGGTGCCACATTCAAAAGAGATCGCTGGTACATGCTCGTGTTTTGTCAGCTGGTATTGCATTACATCTTGTTAGTGCAGATAATTATGATGGATAAAAGCACAACTATATATATATGATAGCATATGTTTGATTGGTATTTATGTTGTTAAAATGATCTGCTGACTTCTGAATATATGGTACGGCGACAATAATTTTTACTATGCAACTTCTCTTGCACCAACTTCAGGAGGGTGTTTTCAAACATGATGTTTGCATGAAAAGATCCAGCTTCCGTTGTGATTTATAATCTAGTAAATGGTTGAACACTAATTTTTTTTTTGATGCAGCCATAGGCGCATATCTCATTAAGCAGAATAGAGTTTTGGGACGAACAAACGGAAGCACAACAGCTAGAAAAGAGAGGCAGCAACACGCGGTTGCCGACCTAGAACACAAACAACAGGAGCTTTACCCAGCACTTAAACCAAAGCCAAAACAAAAAAAGACCACCAAGGTCTCCCAGGGCTTGACGCCTCAAGCCAACAGGTCTAAGAAGACACCGCAGCCTCTGAAACCCGCTGAACACAAGGAGCGACCTTCGGCAAGCAGGTCAGCCGCCAACTGCTGCGGCGAAGAGACGACTCCATCAAAGGTTCGACGAGCAGAAACAACTTTGTGAAAGAGCGCTTGCATTTGGTACTAAGTCGTGGCTAACGTTGTAGAAGTACAAAATCACCAGCAAGGAATGCAGTTTGAATAAATTATATCTGTTTTCAGACATGAGGTTTGCATAAAAAGCTACAGCTTCTGGTTAATTTATCATATAATAAATGGTTGACCCGTAGATGGCAGTAGAACTTTATGAAAGATCAATGCATTTTGATACTAAGTCGTAGCTAATGTAGTAGAAAAATCATCAGCTGGTGTTCTGACGATTTTGCCTTTCTTTGAATGCAGTATTTCGGCACCAAGTTCTCAGCGATGCTGCCAACGTACTCTCGTCTGCCAGCTGCAGTGTTCTTCGGTCATGGACAATAGCCCATCAGAGGCACCATCGTGAAGGATGCACAACATAGAGATCAGCGACATTCTTGTCATCAGGATTCGTGAGGTTGACAGTGGCTACTGTGTGATGGTGTTCAAAGTTCCAAATGCCTGAGTATCAACAACAGGCTCTCCTTCCAGTTTGGTGCCCTTTGAGTTCAGGGCAACTTTTCCAAGCAGGCAGAGCAGTGTGGTTCAGCTACCACCACCGTATCTAGTTTGAACTTTGAAGTGATCGTATGTAAAATATTGCGTCTAGTACAATCTATGTGCCAATGACTACCAGTTGCATGTGTGTGTAGCATCTACTAGTAAGGTCTGTGTGAGATGAACTTTATCGAGTAGTTGATGTATATGGTTATCGTCCAACTGGTGTGAGAATAACTGAATGAACTGAGTCCTGGAATGGTTAGCGCACCATTGCTCTGATCAAAAGTAGTACCTGATTGATTATGTCATGCTAATCATGCATACCATGTATGCATAGTCTCCGATCGAGTTAAGGAGCAAACACATTTGAACACAGGCTAAAAACATTTTTAGCTTTAATGTCCAATGATGTTGGTTAGTTGGTACCAGGTCAATGTATAATGTCAATGTACCATGTCAATTAAAAGAATATTACCCTGATCCTCTAAGATGACGCGGCAAATTAATCAGATCACAGTGATACATTCTGACTTTCCAAAGGGATACTTTATGTAATTAAATTATGACTAGTAACAAACATAAAAATGATTGGCAACGGAGCACTCACGTGGATGCCAGCCCAGTTAATGAGTTGAGTACATTGAACTTGAGAATCAATCTAACAAATTCTCTGTCTATGTTTCTGACGAATTATCTAGGACGTGGCGGCCGGGAAAACCAATTGATTTCTTGAATTTTCGAACTAATTTCACGGGGCCGGAAGAAGGCAAAACGTGGTGCCGCTGCCTTTCAAAGTATTGCAAAGCTGTAGATGCGATTAATAAAATTTCCACCTAGTCTCACATGCCGGCGTGGACAGGCTGTATATTGATAGTTTCATTACAACTACGGGGTGATGCTGTGGGAGACAGCTATGGAATCAGTAAGTAAATATAGGCACGTGTCAGCGATCTACGAACTGTTGATTATAAATCACATCCGTTTGATACATAAAGGTATGTATGTATCCCCGGGGCACGAGAACATTCGCCCAACGGTGCGGTTGAAGCGCGAGCCGGCGAACCAGAACCACCATGAACGCGTAGGAGCAGGCGGTGGAGTTGGCCAGGAACGTCGCCTCCCCGTCCGCGGCGCCGGCGGCCGAATCTGCCGAGGGAGCGGGATGTTGCTCTGGCAGCAGCCGTCGTCGCCGTGGCACGACCCTGGCAGCGCGCGCTCCGAGAGCCGGCACACGGACATGCACCCGGCCGGGTGACGTAGTAGCCGTCGCCGTCGTTGAAGTAGGCGAGGCCGGGGCAGCCGAGATGGACACGAACTTGCTCGATCTTCATCGACGAGAAGAGGAACGCGCTGCCGTTCAGCGCCATGGATGGCGATTGCACGGCGGCATCTAGTCCAGGCCAAATTTATGTTGCACCTGACCAACCTATTCCACGTCGTTGCCTGGACGGTTGACTTGACTTTGAAGGACGCAGTCAGCCTGCCAGGCAAGCATTCAGCCAGGAAAGCATCCTAGCCACAGGGCACCCAAAATCGGACTCGTGCCAGGCAAGTTTGCCTGGGTGCATCAAAGTAATGGAGCATCATTGTACCTGGCATCGTGACGTGTCACCATTCGGCCATGTCCTTCCACAGAGTAATGGAGCATATGGTGACAGCCTGACAGGAATCAACATTGATAATCTGACACTAATGTATTGCTTTTACTATTTACATCAAAAGAAAAACTTATCGTGTCAAATAAAAGTACCAATTTATATATGTTGATAATTTATCCACTATTTTCATTGCACAAAGGTTAAGACCCTGTTTGGAACGCGAGAATTTTTTCCCGTTCCTGCGTTTTTTCTGTGAAAATGAACTGATTCCTGTGAAATTCCTGCGTTCCAAACAGACCCTAAACTTTAAGATAGTCTTTGTATACCATTCCGTCTCAAATTAAATCAACTTCTAGACTCATTTTAAATGAAACTTTTTAAGACTAACCAACTTCAATATCCCCCGCGCGAAAGTAGGAAACTATTAATATACACAATGTATAACAGATTTAGATGTAGCGGCAAATGCGTTATACATGGTTGAATTATAATTTGAACATTGTCCCTGCATTTGAACACGCTAGGACGGCTGGAAGTGCAGGAGGAATAAGTAGTCCTTTTATTGCCTAATACGGAGTAGCATATAACTGGTACAAATGTATGTGTATGCCCTACTGCATAGGGAGCCGCAAATAAACTTTGTATAGAAAGGTATTTGAGCAAACATACTTTATGTACATATGAATATATCATAACCCAAATAGCTGAACTCACTAAAAGCCGCTAAAAGTTCGCTAGCCTTGTGAAACCAAAGAGCATGAAGCACACATGGTGGAAGGATGTCTTGACGATGACACCAAGAGGTTGGAGCATACATTAGGAGGCCATGCGCTTTGTTATGGAGCCAAATCTTCTAAATTCAAATATTCTTTTTCCTAATGACCCTACGCAGGAAGAATGGCAAACATTGAAATTAGAAGTGGTGATGAAGAAATTCTGAACAACGAATGGCTATCTTGATCTGGTTGTAATGTAGGCCTACCTTATGTCCTTCCCACAACCTGTTGGGAGGCTGGAAACATAACTCCTGTTGGCTAAACCGAAGCAGCATATAGCCAAACCTAATGGGTAAAAATAATGGATAATTTGAGGTTTTTATGATATCAGTCTATATGAAAGGCTCGATGTCATTTGTATTTTCGTGAATGCTTTCAAAGAATAGGACGTAGACATGTATATCATTTTTAGTATAATATGATGGAACATAGATGGTTCACATTATAAGCCATGGTAACTGTAATTAGATACCGATGGGAGCGACTGATACGAAATCATAGAATGGAAAGAGTATTAGGGTAAAAACTAAAAAAAGAGATATGTTTTAGTTCAGCTCACTCAATGAACATCCATGAACATGTGGGAAGTCCTTAATGTAAGTACGTAACCTGACAATTAATAACAGAGGCCATTAATGTGCGTCATGTGAAATCAAATATTTGGTGGTAACATCTAGTTTGGTAACACAAAACAATCGATGTACTCATTGCTGGGTACAACTAAAGGTAAGAGTAATAAAACACATTTTTTTTGCAGAAATAATTACTTTGTAAACCCTTTGCCAAGTCTGTTGCATTAACTGATAAGTGGTAACTAACCTTGGCTTCAACCCTAAAAACTGCTTTTGGTTTCGACCATCAAAAGTTCTTTTCTGGCAGTCCATAATTTCATTGAGTTCTTCAAAGGATTTTTGTGCCTAATAATTTGGTAACCTGACATCTTCACCTGGAGAACCCTCATGTGGGGAAAAACAGAATGATTGAAAGGCTAAGCTATACTCAAGACATCATAATAGGGAGGACAATTTAAGGATGTGGATGTAGACATACTAAGAGATGTTAAAACAAATCACATAGCTGTATCAGTACTCCGTGCACATTGTCTATTTTCTTGAATCTGGCTTTGAACAACGTTTTAGCAATGTTCAGGTGGAGTGATTGGAGTGATTACTGATTGCATGTATATCGCACGAAATAATCTAACTAATGGAAAATAAACACATAGGTAATACCTAAGGAATTGGGTATATGTCCAAAGCTTAATTTACAAAAATATGATTATGCGAAACATCCGAAGCAATAAAGGTAGAAGATGAAATGTGATCTTACAGAGGAGCAGGTCTGTCGTGCATGCAGTTAGGTTGAAATCTACGAAGTGAATACCTAGGGGAAAAAAATCAACACCCGGGGAGAAAGAATGATTATGTAGTAAGCATCAAAACCAATAGTACAAAGGTCTTGTGATCGTATACCCAGCATGACCCATATGGTCATTGTTTGGAGAACAACACCATGTAGCAAATATATGTACTGTATGGGAAGGATCGTCACATTGACACAATAAAATTGTTAGAACCAGGCGAGGTAATAATTTTAGGACTAAATATTGCAGGAAAGTGACAACACAAATTCATATAACTGTTGAACAAATCTTGGAGGAAACCAACAGCAAAGAAATCATGGGTGGTACCTATAAGCATCTCAGAGGTAATTAAGGAGACAGAGGGGGAGGTACGAAACCGGCGAGCGTATGTCTGGGCGGATCACGCACGACCGCGGCCAACGGCAGGGCTTACTGGCACGGGCGTGATGCAGCGTGCCTCGCCGGGAGGGCAGCACCGCCGGTGGGCGACCTTGCGGCTGCGCCTCAAAGCTGGGGCGGCGCCGGGCTAGGCACCTGCTCTGGTCCTCTGCTGCGGGAGGAGACGGATGCAGGCGGGTCGAAAACGCCATGGCAGTCGCAGCCGGCGACAGCGAGGAGGGCGGTCTCCGCGGAGCAGCTGCGCCATGGCGAGGTACGGGATAGGGGAAGACGGAGGCAAGCGGGGTCGACGACGCCATGGCAGCCCCAGGCGGCGACGGCGGCGAGGAGGGCCATCTCCGGTCCTCCGCGGAGCAGGCGAGGTGAGTTTTTTTCGGTAATGCTTCATTACTCACGTCCGGACAAAATCAACCCACGGACGCGCACACGCGTTCCGAGCTGACCCCACTCCTTATCCCGGCCGGGACTCCCCACCAGGCCACCAGCACTCCTTTGTCTCACGTTTCTCTCATCCACGCAGCCGGGTGGCTCTCTGGCCGCCGCCCGCCTACGCCGTGCTCGGCGATGGATGCCGCACCCGCGCCCAGCTCGCTGCCGCACGCCCCTCCCTCCCTCCCCACGCCGACTCGCTGTTGCTGCGCTCCCCTCCCTCCCCCATCCACGACCTTCATTGCTACCTAGTGCTCCCAGTGATCCGGCTCCCGCTCCTCAACCGGAGATGGCGGCATCAGTGGCTTCGAAGAGGTAGGTCGGTTCTCCTTCACGTCGCGCACGTCGCGCTCCAGGCCAGCTAGCGCCCTCGGGATGGACGCCACGCTCGAGCTAGCTAGGTCGGTCCTCCTCTGGATCTGAGTCCTCCTCCTCCTCTGGATCTGAGTCCTCCCCTCCTTTTGGATCTGAGGAACATAGCGGTGGCTAGGGGAGCTCAGGGGTCCTATTCTCCCCTTCCTCCAATGGCTAGGGTTGGAGCAGCATGCACCTCAAATCCATCTCATTTGTTGTTTCTATGTCCTTGCTGTTTTTTTATGTTGCAAAAGGATTTTTAGGATATTGCAACAGATGATTTCCAAATGTTGCAACAGATGATTTCCAAATGTTGCAATAGGGGTGATTAATGTGTTTCACAAAGGAAGTTCTATTGTTGGAATTTATATGTTTTCTTTCTCCTATTCCCTCTTTCCTTTTCCAAGATGTTGCAGTACATAATTTTATATTACGGTACATACTTTTCGATGTTGCAATACCAATTTTTGTGATGTTGCAATACCAAGTTTTATGATGTTGCAATATTTATATTTTGATGTTGCACTTGAAAATGTTTCGTGCTCTTTGGGATAGGGGCGCAGTGGGGAACGAGACAAGGGTGCGTGAGCCGATGGTGGCGCGTCAAGGGATGGTACGCCGTGACCAGCGTGGGGCTGAAGCTCCTGTCTAGATTTGGGTCGCATGGTGCGCGGTAGGAACGCAGCGAGCGGTCATGGAGTGGAGTGGAGCTCCCTAGAACGTCGCCGACGCCAGCCGCCGCTTTTGGCCTCTCTCTCAGCTTTTCCTTTCATCCTCTGATGGATCGGTACGGTGCAGTGGTGGAGCCGGGGCCGAATGGGCGGAGACACCGAGATGGTCCATCCGTCTGGTACTCCAGTCCTTTCTTAATCGAACCGTTACGTGGATTGGCTGGTCCGTCCTGACGCCCGCTCGCGCCGGACGTCCGGGCGCTAGGGATACCCTTTTTTTTCTTTTTTTTTGTTGTACTTGTATCAGAGGAAGAGCTGAGTGTGGATGGATAATGATGACACGGTGTCCCGTGACACAGTTTGGGGTGCATCGGTGTGGTTCCGTGAACAGACCTCTAGTCACCCATAACCAGGGGCGGAGCTAGGATTCAAATATGGGGGGGGGGGTCATATAGTTCCCTTGCTAAACTTTGATAGTTATTTAAAAAAACTATAATGAATCATCTTTAATCACTTCGTCTTAACAAAATGTTACTTCATCCATCCTAGAATATATAGTGTATTATACATTTCAAAATTTATACTGAAATATAATACGTTCTACATGTGTCAATGCTTAGATTTAATAAAATTTGATAAAAAATGATACCATAATTTGAGAAGATATATCTTAATTGGGGAGTTGTATTGAGTTAAATCTATGGATTTGTGCAATTTAAGAATTCTCTTAAGTTGTCTTAATTTTTTTTAAATGCACTATATTATAGGATGAAGGAAGTAAATATCTAAACAGAAGATAAGAATTGAAGGGTCATTTTTCATAAATCAACAATAATTCAAATCACATGTTTTATTTTATCACTTAACATTAGATAATCAAGAGATGTGTTTGAGAAAGACAATCTAAAATTAATTAGTAAAGCTTATTTATTCATAATATCTAGTGATTAGTGAGAAATAATAAAAACTAGTAGTAAAAACTATGCAACATTAGGGGGGCCAGCCCTTGCCCGCCCCCTTGTCTCCACCCCTGCCCATAACAAGGGAGAATTAGCTCTACGACCCTAAAAAAAGTGGGTCTTAGGTTTATGGCTCTTTTTTCACGAACTTTGCTCTATGGCCCCGAAATAAATTTTCTTTTGCTCTATGGCCTTCCGCCCATTTTGGACAGCTAACGGTGTTAATTCAGGGGTAAAAAGACCCTTGTACCCCTAGTAAAAAAATAAAATGCGGAGTTTTATTTATTTGTTATATATTTTGAGTAATATTGATAAGCAAATAAATTCACATATAACCACAAATAGACATATATATTACATTTGGTTATGTGTGAATTTATTTTCTTAATATTACTCCAAATATAAAATAAACAAATAAAATTCTGCATTTTATTTTTTCACTAGGGGTAAAACGGTCTTTTTACCACTGACTTAACACCGTTAGCTATCCAAAACGGACGGAAGGCCATAGAGCAGAAGAACATTCGTTTCGGGGCCATAAAACAAAGTTCATGAAAAAATGGTCATAAACCTAAGACCCACTTTTTTGAGGGTCATAGAGCTAATTCTCCCCCATAACAATATCCACATTTGCTAGGCACGCTCTAGTTATTATAGTTGCACGAAAAGGTGACTCAGAGAAAACAATGTTGTGAGCTATGATATTCTCAATCTGGCGACCGAAGATAAATAAAAAATCTAAGTGAATCACCACCACGTTCATCGTCTAGTTGATTTTGTTCTGACCACCACCGATTCAAACAACAAGAGAAATACAGAATGTGCCTTTCATAATAAAAACACATGTCCATTCAAATAAGACGAAAAAACTTACAAAAGTGCACAAGAAATATATGCCCACATATCACGGTATCACTCTCTGAAGCCGCTTGATCAAATCATCGGTACCGCGATGACAATTCTTGCCAACCAAAGATTACTATGAGCGGCCAAAACATGAGTAACATTACCTTAGAGATACTAGATCTTAATAGTGGCAATATTCCTGGTCTAATACATAACACTGACAAAAGCACAGTAAACTTTTCAGTTATTGAGCGAGAATGGAGGATTCCTATTGAAAGAATAACCATAACTGCAAGTGAGGTTTTGGCAGCAACTGGAGTAATCATGATATATACAGCTATTGCAAAAGCTGTGGCCAAGGATCCTAATGCATTCAGAGATAGCCATATGGATATATTGTAGTGCATGTAACGCACTGGCAACTCAACTATAGGTGTTCCAGCGAACACAAGGCTTATGACGGCTAAAGACGAGCATAAAAATGCCAGTGTGTTTGCCATAATAAATCCTTGAAATTGTTTCACTCGAGCTAGAGTTGGAGTTCCTCTATGAGGGTGGTCATCAGCTATGTATCCCCCAGGTAATGCAAAAGTAGCACCAAATGCCATCGTTGTAATTAAGACTAAGCCAATGCTAAGAAATTGTATTGAATTTGATACTATTGCAGACCCTTTTTCCTCATTTTCTGAATCAGATTGGGCACTATATTCTTGCATATTAGCATCCCGCCGAAAAACACTACGAGTAGCATTGGCAGCTATTAGTGTTTCCTGTATCAGAATTCGTGAGTTCTACAGAGAGGAGATAGAATATTAATTAGTTTCCTTGAATTTTGCTAAAAAAATATATATATAAGAAACGTGTGAGAAGTTTTATTTTGGAACTGACTATATTACCTGGAGGCGGCTGTACAGTCTTGTAGGAATAGTGTTAACAGAAAGTTCCAGTGGGGTTTGTTTACTGTTGTTTGGTAAATTCAAATCCACCTGCTTGTTGGCAAATAGGCAAGCGAAAATCCACCAATCTCCAACCTCAACGGCTAAGTGTAGAGCAGTGTTCCCTTCATTGTCTTGCTTGTTCAAAATCATCGACAATGCTGGCGTTTGGCATGCATATGCAACTATACTGTATCTCTTCTTCTTGACAGCAACATGAACAAATCTTCTTCCATCTAAGTCATGCAATCCTGCACAACCAGGGAACTTTGTGACCAAAACGATGACTGCTGGAAGTCTGCCTGCCGAGGCTGCAATGTGTATAGGGAACGACCCTTTTCTGTCTGGTTGAAATGCTGAATATGCATCTGCTTCCAGTAATTGTCTGGTAAGTTCCAACGTTGGTTCTGTTATGTTCAGAAGGGTCGCAATAGGTTTTCCTTTTTTAACAGGGACAGCATAGAGGGGAAGCATTCCATGTGTCTCCCCTTCTAGTGACAAAGCAAAATGTAGCGGCATGTTTCCATGTTCATCCTGCTCTTTAGTGAGTTGCTTGTTCCATTCCAAAAGCAATTCTGTCATCTCTGAAAAGTAGTTCATCTTAGCCCCATTAGTGTAATTTAGTCCACAAAGCAGTGAGATAAGGATTCCTCGCCCCTCCATCTTTGGGGTAGGATGCGTGTTCATATGGCTTTAAACATGACCACAACAAACTACCACTAGTAGACAGGTGGCTTCTAGTATCCCAGTTCCCAACCGGGACTACCATGGGAAGCTTTAATCCTAGTTTCCTAACCGGGACTACCATTCTAAAATTAAAGCTCAACATCTTTAGTCCCACAATTAGGAATAAAGGACTACCATACATGGAAAGCTTTAATCCCAGTTTACTAACCGGGACTACCAATCCGAAACTAAAGCTTAACATCTTTAGTCCCACAACTAGAAATAAAGGTTCTCTTAGCTTAAAAAAAATAATGCCTCACATCATTGTAGATTCAAACCCAAAACCTCGAGCACTATCTCGTGCATAGCTTATCATCACACCTACATAACACATTTGACAATGGATGAGATGTTTTCGTTTTGAATCAACCCATCTAAGGACCTTTAGTCCCAGTTTATAACACCAACCGGGACTAAAGGAGACTCTTTAATTTGAGTGGGTGTTACCAACCGAGACTAAATGTCCTTCGAAGCCGATAAAACTTGGAACCGGACTAATTTATCTATTAGTCCCAGACACAAAATTTACGGAGACTAAAGCCAAAATTCGAGGCAGACCAAAAGTGTATTCTCTAATAGTGTACAAAACTTTTAATATTTTTTCAACTTTGTCATACTGCATCTCAAATTTCTTATTATTTGGTTGAAACATGGACATGGAACTTTTTTGCGGATTAGCTTCATGATTTATATAAAATTTTTAGTCTTGTTCGATTCGCCGTTTAATTACTCCTCACTTCCAAATTGTAAATATTAACATATATAATAAGTCAAACTTAATTAATTTCGATCAAATCTATAAAGTATATTAACATATATTTTAAACAAAACAAATAGACAATCAAATAGGGTATATATATATATATATTAGTTGGGTCTGGCTACAAAATAAGTTATTTTGTAGCTAGCCATGGAGAGTAGCCAGACCCAACTAATATATATATATGCTATGGAAACCAGGTTCCCGTGAAAACTATGGAAACTCTCACGTGGATCGTTGGATCTAAATCCGATGGTGGGAGAGATTAGCACGTGGATTGACACACTGTGGGAGGGGTTAATTGCTAATCTCTCCTAATCTCTCCCACCATCGGATTTAGATCCAACGATCCACATGCGAGTTTGAGATCTTGTAAATAGAGATCTTCTAAATTTGGAGAGTCATTTACAGAGTCTGATGGAGACATATTTTCCTTTCATAATCGTCAAATTTACATTTATAAAATGATTTAGCTAATATCTTGGAGATGCTCTAAAGTTTCAAATCGACCGTTTAGGTTGTCAAATTTGTTCAGTTGTGTTATCCTAATCTCTAAACTTGGTTTTGAGTCTCAAGGGAAGCCCAATGTTAGATATCCTCAAATTTATTTATCGTGTCATTTCAGTCCCTAGACTTGTTCGGCTGTGACATCTCGGTCTCTAAAGTTGCAAATCGACCGTTTAAGTTCTTAAATTTGTTCAGTTATGTTATCCTAATCTTTAAACTTGGTTTTGAGTCTCGTCGTGTTTAAACAGGACGATATAAAAACTTGAGATAAAAAAATACCCGATACCGGTTCCTAAAGCATAAGAGTTTTAACTTAACTTGAAGAATAAAGAACGATATCAATTAATAAGATTGAAATCTAAAAATCATGATTAAATTCATGACGTCGTAATACCTGGGCTATGAGTAGGGTTCTCAATACCGACAGAAAATCACGAAAATTGGTCAATATCGATTCTATATGTCTGAACCTGCATTGGCTGGTTTTGGACAGTTTCGGCCAGTATCGGATATTTTTCTTGAAAATTTTGATTAAAGTTTGACCAAATTTTGAATCTCTCGGCCAAAAATCAGCCTACCGGCTCCCTCCGGTATTTTTGCTTACCCCGAAATCCAAAACACTATAACAAGAGTCAAAGTAGCTCAAGCTACGTTTTCAATTAATTAAATACATATATTGAAGACACACATGTATTTCATGCAAAGAAAAAAATATTATGATATGGATAAAAACATAGAGTGGTAATTGATAAGTTTACCACAGTTGAATAGACATTCCAATGTATACTATATCTTTTGTGTTAAAAATAAAGAAAAAGAGAAGTCATTCAATTTAATTAATACGAATGTTTTTTCTTAGTCAAAGGTATTAAATAGTAACTAATTTCCATTTCTCTTAAGATTTTAGCCTTTACGAGAACACGAGTTGATGGAGTAGTATAGTAATCGATAGAGTGTATCTAGTTTCATAGTGAATTTTACATTACGTTATGAATCCTAAAACCGGATAAAATATTGAACAAGCCTAATCAAGATCCATTTCCATTATATTGTTCTCCTAAATCCAATCTCGTTCTGTGTACATCTATGTATCTTGCAAGATTTAATTACATTATTACCTTACAATCCAACAAAACATATACTCCCTCCATCCCAAATTATGAGATGTTTGATTTTTTGACCTCAAGTTTGACCACTCGTCTTATTTAAAAAAATTATACATAGTTAAATTTAAATCATTCTTAAAAAATTTTAATTAATAAATAAGTCATGAAAAAAGAAGTGATATTTTGTATAATTTTTTGAATAAGACAAATGGTCAAACTTAGTGTAAAAAAATCAAACGTCTTATAGTTTGAGATGAAGAAAGTATGAATTAAAATGTTAAGTGTGCTTTAGTTAAATTTGTGGATACATGCACCTTTGCTTTGAAGGACCGCGGCATGCAAGGCATTTTGTCCACCCGGTCCAACACTACATGAAACCGGACAATCACTCGACAACTGGCCTTTTGCACCGCACTCGACAACTAGCACTCGGCAGAAGCTGAGTCGGTAACTAATTTAGTTGCCGAGTGCCAGATTTCGGGCACTCAGTAACTAAACTATCGAGTGTTATTTTATTTGCCGAGTGCCGGATCCAGCACTCGGCAACTAAAATTGGGCCGTCATCCTTGACGGACTAGTTGTCGAGTGCCCGAAATCTGACACTCGGCAACTAATTATTTAGTTGTCGAGTGCCAGCGCTGGGTAACTAATTTTTTTAATTTTTTTCTGCCAAAATTTAGTTGCCGAGTGCCAACCCTAGGGCACTCGGCAACTAATTATTTAATTGTCGAGAGCCTAGGAGCTGGCACTCGGCAACTAATTTTTTTATTAATAATTAGTTGCCGAGTGCAATTGTCATTGAACTCGGCAACTCTGGGAAACTGACATTTTTAGGCTCTCTGTTTTCCAGAGTTATCGAGTGCAATGACAATTGTACTCGACAACTAATTTAGTTGCCGAGTGTGGCACTCGGCAACTAAAAAAAATTGCTATTTTTTTTGTTTTTTTATTTCCAACAAAACAGAGACAAAAATAGACAGATATATATCACATTCACCATTCAAATCACATATACATCACATCCATCATTTACAATCCATCATACCCATATAACATCACAAACATCCATCACAAACGTCCATAAGTCCATAATACATCACATACACATATAGAGTCCATAGATCCATCACATAGAATCCATAATCCATCACATAGCTACGAATGTCACAAGTCTAAGTTGAACTCAAGTCTAAGTCTAATACAAGTCTGAGGGACATGAAAATAAACAAAGGACAAGTACCTACTGTCATCCTGACCAGCCGGGCCGTGAAGAAGAGCCATCTGGCAACCCGACTTGTGGAGGAGTGTCAGTTGGCCACCCCTGCTATGGAGAGGGACCACCGCCTTGAACCGTCGGGTTCGAACTCATTGACACTTGCTGCACAAAGAAGAAGTCAATTAATGAGTATCTGCAGGAAATTAGCACAAGTGTTAGGAATAAACCACTAGACATACTTACCGGTGTCCCGAAAACAATAGGCTGTGGAGGAGGAGCCACATGCACAACTGGGCAGAGAAGCGACTCTGGCACGACCATACCTGAAATTGCACTAAGGCTGGCCATGAAGCTGAACATGTCCTACAGCCTCTGCTCCTCGACCGCCGTCTAGGCTTGTATAGCCTCCCTCTCCAACTCCCTCTCCCTCTCCAACCGGGTCGCCTGCAGCGCCGCCTCCTGCGCTGCCTCCAACCTCCGCACGTTGGCCTGCAACAGGCCACCCACAATGTTTAAACAATGCAAATGCAAGGTAGATGCGTAAAAGTAATGAACGAGTACTAACCGCAAGATCCGAGATCTGTTGCTGTGAGCTCAGCTGCCGAGGGCGTATGGGGAGGGACGAGCTCGTGCTCCTTGCCCGAAGTTCCACAAGGTTGGGAACAGAGGCGGAGTCGAGCGCGTTATTCGTCATCCAGTAGCGGCCGTGCTGCTTCCCTCCTATCCTCATCACGATCTCTGCGTCCAGGGGCTCGGTGGTCGGATCGAAAGCCTCCCCATGCTGGAGTCGAGCCGCCGAGACGTACTCCGTAACCTTGTTGTGGGCGCTGGGGTTAGTGTACACCTCGGGCGGGTGCGCTGGGTTGTAGGTGTTGCCGGGGTCCGTTGCCTTGCCCTTGTGTGCCAGGCTGTACGCCATGAAGTCGTTGCACTCCTGGCCTTGGTGCGACCCGGACTGCGAGAAAAACATAAAGATGATTAGAACTAATGAGAATTGATAGTTGTAATAAAAAAATAAAGATGAAAACACAACGAAAATTACCCAGTTCGAAACATACTGGGAGAGGCTCTGGTTGCCTTAGTGATGTGCGGTCCCAGTCATCTGCAGGCAGCAGTCACGACACATCACACTCTTCTCAGTCCACTCGGGCGAGAGCCACCTGTCCACAATAGCGGCCTAGCAGAGGGGGTGCCTGGCGCACCAATAGGACATCGGTGCATGTCATCAAGTTATCGATACCTCAAAATATACCAATTGTAGGGTGGTAGTATTGATGTTTCATACTTACCAAAAGGTACTCCTCCCTGGTATGCGTCATGCCCCTGGCCTCGCTCTTCGGCACTTTCTCGCCAAAGACGTCGACGCAGTGGTTGATAATGCACTAGAGCCGCATCTCGTGGTAGAGGTGTCCGAGTCGAGCCTTGCAGACCTTGTCCTGCACTTGCGCCACCTTTTCCTTGTGCCCTGGCTCGCACGTGAAGAAGTCCTGCATACAAACA
Organism: Microstegium vimineum; assembly: GCA_022036555.1. Lineage (NCBI taxonomy): Eukaryota > Viridiplantae > Streptophyta > Magnoliopsida > Poales > Poaceae > Microstegium > Microstegium vimineum. The sequence continues at coordinate 6,804,659 of CM039129.1, forward strand.
TCATGTATCGTTTCATTATATCAAGAACGACCAATGAATGCGTTTGGTTTGACAAATTTAGTGCGATGAAGACTCACCCAGAACTCGACCTTGATCCGCCCCGCAACAGATCCGTGGTCGCTGTCCTCAGCGGCGTAGAAGTGAGCCCACGACCAGGGCGGCTGCGTCACCCCGTTGAACTCGACCAGTCTAGGGTAGTGCTGCCGAATCAGAAGGCCAAAGATGCTATTGATTTGACAACCCTTCTGTCCGGACACAATTACCCAGTTGCTGCAAGAGTCATTAAGAAAATATGTTAGTTCGTAGTTCGATTTTCAATACTTCATATGAAATAGTACTGAAATTGAAAGGACCTTGATGTCGCCCAGTAGGACTAGAGGGGGGGGGGTGAATAGGTCTGTTTAAAATAAACTTGCAAACTTTCTGTCAGCACAGGTTTGGCACTGCCGGCCTTGGGTTCGGCACTTCCGGGGTGCCTGGCACTGCTGCTCTAAAGCCCGGCAGTGCTGGCCTCCAGGACAGAACTGAGCACAATTCAAAAAGTATAACTAGAATGGAAATTGTGCTTGAATGAAAACCTTCCTAGAGGTGTAGGAAACCTCTAGCACCTCTTAGAATAGGTAGGAGCTGCACCACCAAGTAGATCGGGACCAAACCCTAGAAATCACCTTGACGACAAATGCAAGTAAAGCAAATAACACATACACAAGTGACACAAGATTTATCCCGTGGTTCAGCGTCGCCACCAAGGCTGGCCTAAGTCCACGTTGTTGAGGTTTGCCACACAAGGCTTGCCCTTCCCTCGTTCTCAAATCAAGAGAGTGAACTCTTGAAGTGAGGGGTGATTTCTTAGCTGCAATGAGATGGTTACAAACCTCCCGGGGCTACCACACAAGTTGGCAAACTCCACGGGCGACGCTCTAGCCGGCTAGGAGTAAGCTCCAAGAGTAACGAATGCAATCCACCGGCTTGAACGCGAACCAAGTGCTCTAGGCAATGAAGAACAGTTTGGGCTGCTCTCTAATAAAGTTTGGAAGCTCAATCTCTTAAAGGATTGGAGAGGAATCAAAGGAGAAGCTTGAGGGGCTCCAATGGAGTTAGAGATAGGAAGAGAGCTTTCTGTTTTTGCACTGGTGAAGGGAAATGGTCGAGATAACCGTTGGGGCAGCAGGGAGGGGAAATAAATACCCTCTGCTGTCCAACGGACACTTCAAGTCGCAGCACTGCTGGACAGGTCCGGCACTGCTGGACTTAAGCCCGGCACTGCTGGACCGCAGCACTGCTGCTCAGGGGAACAACACCGTTGCGCTGCCCAAAATTGCTCCGAATGAAAAACTATTTTGCAGGGAGTCTGGGCAAGGTATGAGATCATGTTTGGTGGAATTTGAGCACTTGGTTGCACATTTAAGCATGCACATTGCATCCCCCTTTGTAGTACGAACTTTCCTAAACTCAAATTCAAAACATCAAATAAATTAAATGCTTTTGAGTTGGTCACCGCATCCTTTGATAATTTGGGGTTGCACTATTGAATGTATTGTCCTCATTCTTATAATATCTTGAGCATGTGTTCGCAATCATCATTATCTCATCTCTTTGAGAAAACACACCTTAGAGCTTGTGACTTGAATCTTCCAACACATATGACTTCAGCCTATGGCTTCAAGTCACTACCACTAATAAATTGATCGTCAACATAATATGACTCCTCATAGCTTGATTAGTACTTCGACTCAATGCAAGTACTCTCTTCTTCACCTTAGCTATAGTACCTCGGTCTCCTTGACCTTCACCTTTGCTTAGTACCTCAAAGTCTTTTCCTTGCTATCTTCACCCTATCAAGCCATACTCAAGTCACATCATATTAAGCACCGATTGAAAACCATTTCTACAATATTGTGATCCTTGCTTGAATATCTTATAGATATGAGTGTTGAGATCAATCAAGCTTTGATATATGAGACTCCACATCAATATGGTCAAACCAATTCACAATTCCTTAGATCCTCCTTATTTTGGCTTGACACTCCTATCACTCACTTCAATCTCTATCTTCAAACTTCTAGCTTGATCATATTAATGCAAAGTGATTCTCCAAATCTTTGTCCATACAAGCAAACTAAAGTAGAGACCATATTATATCCAATATACATTGTCTCCTTTGTCATTTGACCTTTGCTTGGTGTTTTCTTACTAATGCACTATTGATTCATTATTCAATCCTTGATCAACACTAGTTCACTATCCAACTCTTCTTGTTCATGTAAAGCAATCCAATATAGAGACCAATCCATAACTATCAACTCATGTCTCATTTGCCATTTTCTAAACTTGCTTGCTTTCACATGATACAATGATATCCCACAATATAGAAGTCATTTCATTGATTCCATTTGCATTGTTGTCTTTTTCTTGAACTAGATTATTCCCATGATCTTCCAATACAACAATACACAATTTGACCTTCATTTTAACATTGTGTGGAATACAATCAAGTTTGCTTTTCTTGGTTAACCTTTCATATACTTAGCAAACTTGTTAGACCTTTAATTGTATTGCCATTCATTTCACCAAAACCCACTAAAGGGCTAGATGCACTTTCAATCTCCCCTTTTTGGTGATTGATGACAATACAATTAAAGCTTACAAGAGATTGATAAACATTAAGATTTTGGATCCTATGATATAGTGAGCTCCACCTAAATGTGTGCATTCAAGGGAATTCAAATTTGGCCTCAAATGCCAAATGCACATATTAGGAACAAGTGTGAGAACTCTCCTATATCATAGCATCTGTGGGGTGCAAGGTGTCATCAAGATAAACGTGATGCTCATGACAGTTATACACAACAGTGATAATCAATACTGAAATTACACTGGGTGGCACTGCCGCACCTGTGACAGTCAGCACAACTATCCTTGCACGCACAACATATTTTTCCCTTTTACATATCAATATTTTTTTATACCCCCATTACACTTTTAATATTTATCCCCCTTTGGCATTAATCTCCAAAAAGGATCTCTCTACCAAAGGAAGAAATCATGATAGACAAGTGAGGGCAAGAGGTAGTTAGAAGGTTTTAGCATGTAAGATTTTACTTTTATGTTTGCTACCACACAAAGTATGCAACAAATTAAGTCAAGATTATTGAGAAGATAGCATATTTGGCTCATACCTCACTTAGATGACAGTTTTAACATAAGACAAACTCATGCTATCACCACAAGAGGTATCAACCAAATATCTAACTCATTCTCTAATCGTCACCACAAGAACAAACTTATGGTGTGGCTCAAATTATTGCATACACATGCACACACTAGCATGTGAGGGCCTAGATGCACAAAGGTAATACAAGAGTTCATGGGGTGATATATCTTTGTTCTAAGCCTCATAATCTCCATCATGATGATTATTTTGAATTTAGTGCTTTGATGGGTTTGACACTTGTTCAAGCAAAAATATCTCATTTGTGCCCATCTCTCATCACCATCATCTTTAAGGAGATATCACAAACTTGTGCTTGATATCAATTGAAAGTCCATAGCTAGCTCTTGTTGTAATTTTGAGATACCAATTGAAGACATATTTCTTGATATACCAAATTGAAAGATTGTCCATCAATATCAATTGAAATATGATCTTCATAGTATGACACCAATTGAAGGAATCTTCCCAAGTTGGTACCAATTGGAATAGATGTTTGTATCTCATCATATCACATAGATGTCTCCTAATAAAGGTTTACAAAAACAAGAGATGGTATTAAATTGCACAAGCTAGAGTTTCACAACTAGTGACCATTTTGGATGTGGAAGGCATGTAGATCACTAATTGCAAAACCTCATAACATAGACTAAGTTCCCCATTTTTGATAGTGCATACACATATATGTGGAAGACAAGAACATATGCACTTTTGGTCTTTTAAGTCCAAACAAGGGAATTTAAGCTATATTATGGAGAGTAGCTACTTGAGAGATAAAATTACAATCCAAATAAATATGAGAGATAGCTTTACCGATTTGGATTGAGTTAGTGTAGCATACTCATGAGAAACTCATTCTTACCGAGAGACTATACAAATTCACTAGAAGAAAAGATTAGTCTCAAAGACACAAGACATAGAATGGGCTCCCCCTTCATATGTGCATCAAGTACTCAAATTACTTGTGAAATGCACTTGAATCGGTTTAAGGGTCTAGAGGAGTTCATCCTATATCTTGGTCAAGGCATGATAAAGTTGCAACAATTGAAATTATGCCAAGGACACATACCACCACCAAGGTTGAAATATCACCATATTAATATGACCATCATAAGTAAGAATTGGTGATTTGGGTGGTCATAGGTATCACTTGAAGAAGTATGGTCACATAGAGCTTTCATGATCATCCAAGATCCATATTAGGTTCCTAGTTCTTTCTTTACCTAAAGCGACTCACATAGAGACTAAAAAGGTAAAATTCATAAAACTTGCAAATTTTGAAATAGGAATTACCACTTTTGTTGATAAGATCATGCATCAATGGGATGGATCATGAGCACTTGAAGAGCTATAGAGTGGAGAACTAACAATGAAAGTCCACAAATCAATTATTTCTCTCCAACTCATTTACAGTTGGTTCCACCAAGGATTGGGGCATTCAACACTAAATCAGAAGCTCTTGGTTTATAAAGACCAAGACCTCCAAGAATAAATGTGAAGCAGCCAAAGAATCTAAAGGAACCATCCATCCTTGTTTCTCCAATGTGTGAGACAACATAATCATGAATTTGAAAGAAACCATTTGTCCCACAAGATATTAGCTAAACTCCCCCTCAATGTTTGCACACAAGAGTACACAAAGTTCACTCATGCATATAAATGATCATGGGATCAAGGGATAAGTTTATACTATGTTCCAACTGATTTCAAACTCCTTCAAGCAACATGCAATTCAATTTCAAGCAGTCAGTTTTCAGATTTTATCTTCATTGAAAAGAATTCATATCTCTCAGACCACTAGACAAATATACATGAAATTTGGTGAAGATGTTCATACATGAGTCCTCTATCTGCTGTCAAAATTTCAGCTCATTTAGACTCCATTTGATCAGTCAAATTAACTTTCCACTAACTGCTAAAGTATGAAATACACTGAATTTTTAGATTTGCCTTTCTTGGAGAAAAATCCATATATCTCATATTACTAATCCAGTATGCATCAAATTTGGTAGCGATGTGTATATATGTGTCCTCTAACTGTTGTGAGAGTTTCAGCTCATTTGGACACCATTTGGTCAGTCAAAACAATTTTCTACCAAGACTGCTAGGTCTGAAAAACACTCAGATTTCAGCTTTTGTCCATCTCAGAGAAAACTTCATATATCTCAAAATACTAGTACAGTATTGATAAAACTTGGTATAGGTATGAATATACATGTCCTTTAAGTGTTGTAAAAGTTTTAGCCCATTTGGACATCATTTGAGCAGTCAAACCAATTTTCTACCAAAACTGCTCAAACCTGAAACTGCACTGCTGAGACTGACAGAAATCAAGTCAAAACTGATTTTCTTCTAAACCAATCTTCATGCCAACTATACAGCAGCAATTAATAGATATATATATCATGATCACAAAATTTCAGGTCAATTCATCAGTGTTTGGACATCCAAATCCATTCTTGAAGGCAACCAACTTAGATTTCACTTTTCTGGACAGATTTGATGATTTTCTCAATTCTTCTCTTCTTGTCCAATCTTGAGATGATTTGGTATAAGAATACTCACAAGATGTTATTTCCATTCAGTCATCTTATCAATGCTTATAATCTTGTGAATTCTTCAAATATAGTTTATACAAACCAATCTCTTCTTACTTTAGGTGAAGAGTAACCTTTAGGCTTGTGATTCATCCAATTCAAGCACAACCTCTTCTCTATGATTTTCTATAAACAATCTCAAATACAAGAGGTCATTAGTACCACAAGCACTAGTTTCTCATGTAGTAACCCTTTATATGTGGATGGCAAGTAGGCTACCAAAAATAGAGAAACCTCATAACATGGACTAAATCTCCCTTAAAGCCTCATGCACATTCTTATGAGTGGAATGACAATGTAAATATGCATGATTGGTCAATTAAGTCCAAAGAGTAGATTTAAGCCATATTATGGTGAGTGCCTAACATAGACAAATCAACTCCAAATCAACTAGAGAGAGAATACATCACATAGTTTTGGATTGATGACCTTCCTATGATAGCACACTCCATTTAAGAAACAAATTCTCAATTAGCTAGTGAGACTACACGAATCACTTAGAGAAAAACATTAGTCTCACAACTCTAGTCATAGAGTAAAGTCCCTTTTGATAAGTGTTCTAAGTATTTTAATTTCTCACATAGCACTTTATTCAATTAAGAACTTGGGATTTCACTCTATGTCTAGGTCATGGCAACAAGAGCATAATCAAATTGAAGTATGCCAAGAAATACTTTCAAGAGCACAACCTTTAGAGCATGTAGATTGTCATAATATGAGAATGAGATTTTGCCAATCTACCATATGACAAGAATTCATCAAGTATAGAGTTCTTGAATTATGAGTGATAAGTGTCTCTACTTGACTTGAGCTTGATTCTTCATTCTTGGACTTCTTGAAATTTACTTGTATTCATCAATGTGAGCCAAGTATTTGAATCCCTCAAACCAACTTAAAGTATGCTTTCATCATCTTGAAATTTTTGGTTTGAAGTCCACAAAGGAAACTCAAGTCATCTATGTTACTTGGTGTGGATGATCAATTCAATTCCAATCATACTTTTCTTCCATGACCAGCAGCCAATATATATAACCTCAAGTGTTTTATTTCCCTAAGTGGCTACACAAGGCACAAAGGAGTAAGATGTGAAATATCATGCACTTGAGATTTAGTTGTTACCACCCTTATGAATGTAATGGATGAGGTGGTCTTTTCATCTTCACATTTCTGAATGATCATGATGTAGGCTTCATCCATGGTTTGGTTTGGATTGATCTCCACTGCTACTGAGGTAGGAGGGGCGGCACTGCCACCCATAGGTGCGGCACTGTTTCCCTGCTGATTTCCAGCAGGTGTGTGTGCTACACTTTTTCATAGAGTATGTCAACGGAAATTTGGTGCAGCAACAACTTAATGATCTCATGTCTCTATTCTTCATAACCTACAACATAATAAGAACTTGCTCTACTAGAGAGCCATTAAAAGCATCATATGGAAAGTGAATTATTTACTAGAATATTCTAGCCACTCTACTCATTCACAAACATACACACATTTGTGAATTTGCTAGAGACTACACAAGTCAAATGGCTACCTAGTAAGGGTTAGATACTAGTTACCAAGGTGAATACGAAGTTTGAAATATTTCCATAAATCCATCTTCGGGTCAACCATATAAGAAGGACAATATGAATTGGTTGATAGATTGAGTGAATATTTTTAATCAACTTGCTCAAGCACCCGAAGCATCATATCACCTTCAAGTACCTACAACACTTCAAGCACAATTTGGTACCCACACGAAGATGGGTCCATCAAGGTTAGTCACAAGAGACTTAGGCACCCAAATGGCCTTTGTGGTAGCATGTGGTGAACCAATCACCTTTCTAGCACAAGTATCATTTTTGGGTCTCCTAAGCAAATTTTCATCAGTTGAAGAGTTTGGCTTAGGAGTGTTACTCATAGGACAATTCTTACAAAAGTGTCCCTTTGTTCTACAAGTGTAGCATAGGCGGCCCTTGTTCTTGTTGGCCTTCTTTTCTTGCCTTTTGCTTGCTACCTTGCTAGTGAGCCTCTTTCTTGATGATGCCAAGACTTCATCATCCATGTGGGGGCATGATGCAACTTCATGTCCCTTCTCATTGCATCCATAACACTTCCTATTACTTATTCTTGTCTTCTTCTTTGAAAGTGTTGCTTGGTCATCAACCTTGTTGGAACACATAGAGGCATTATGTCCCATGTTGAAGCATTTGACATGAGCCATCTTCTTCTTCTCTTGGATCTTGCTCATGTCCTTCTTTTCTTTCTCCAAAGAGCAATCTCTCACATGGTGACCCTCTTTCTTGCACTTGAAGCAAGTGATGAAAACCTTCCTTGGTTTCTTAGGTTCTTGCTTTGGCTTGGAGACCTTCTTCTTGAGATTGACTGGAGCAGGGGTAGAAGTGGTAGCCTTCCCTTTTCTGTGGGGAGCGGCACTGCCGCCCTTCACAGCGGCATTGCCTCCCTTAGGTAGCTGTGCTGCTCGGGGCTGCTGTTGTGCCACAATCTGTGCAGGCTGCTCTGTACCAACTTTACCCTTGAAATGAATCAAGTCTCTTCTTAGCCTCTCAATCTCTTCCTTGAGTTGTTCATTTTCTTTTGTGATGGAGTCATCACAAATTTCTACATTTACATGCTCAATGGAAGGTTGGCTTACTTGAGAGCAACAATTGTTAGCACATGATAAAATAGATTGAACTTGTGTACATGTGCATTTGTGGGTGTAAGGTTGATATGATTTTACCGTTGTTATCATAACCTCATGAGCAATCTCTAGCATGATATGAGATTCCATAAGCCTCTCATGAGAGCACAAGAGCCCATCATGGCTTTGTTGCAAGTTCTCATTTTTGCTAGTGAGCCTTTTCAATTTCTCCTTGAGCATATAATTCTCATCTTCTAATTGGGCAACATAAGATAGAGAGTTAATAGTATGAGTTTGCTCAATTGATAAGTTTTCATATCTTTCGACCAAACTAGCATGAGAGCACTTAAGCTTTTCATGCTTATTGGTCAACTTCTCCAAGTATTTGATCTTTTCAACAAGAAATTCTTCTTGCCTATGAAGTGTTCCTTCTTGCTCATTTATTTTCTCCATGAGCTTGAGCATCAACAACTTATCTTTCTTGCTTAGCCGAGCAATGTGTTGAGTGATCTCATCATCATCACTTTCATCTTCACTCTCACTTGCCACATTCTTCTCGTTCTTTGCCATAAGACCCCATATGAGAAGTGGCATAGAGAGTTGGGGTGGATTCATCATTTGGCCTCCACCGATCACAAGCTTCTCCTTCCTTCAAAATGTTAGTTTCACAAGAACTAGAGGAAGTAGAAGTGCCACATATACAAATATTGTTCTCACCAATAATTTCATTACCATTCATTAAGTCATATGTTGGTGAGGAGATGGATGTGGCATGATCACCTAGGAGTTTTGGAATAATCACTTGAGGCTCATCATTTGTTGGTGAAGTTGAGCACTCCTTAAGTGAATTCTCCAATGTGAGCAACTTCTCATCACATTTGGATTTACCATATCTTTCTTTGAGCATGGTCCAAATGATATGAGCATCACCAAGTGGTTCATCATCTCCAAATATGACAGCATCAAGAACATCTTCACTCAAAGCACTAAATAAGACATTAGTAGCTTGAGCATTGTATTGTAAGAATTTCACTTCCTCTCTAGATAGATAGTCCAAATCATCACTAGGAGGTGAAATGCTCACATCTACAATCTGCTCTATATGAGGACCCATGGTCCTAAAAACATCAAGTATATGAGCAGACCAAGATGCATAATTTGAGCCATCTAAAAGTAGAAGTTCTAGAGATACCTCCCCACTTGTCGACATCGTTCTCTCAAGGCGGTTAAGCCCGAAATAGAGAGCCTAGCTTTGATACCAATTGAAAGGACCTTGATGTCGCCCAGCAGGACTAGAGGGGGGGTGAATAGGCATGTTTAAAATAAACTTGCAAACTTTCTGTCAGCACAGGTCCGGCACTGCCGGGGTGCCCGGCACTGCTGCTCTAAAGCCCGGCAGTACTGGCCTCCAGGACAGAACTGAGCACAATTCAAAAAGTATAACTAGAATGGAAATTGTGCTTGAATGAAAACCTTTCTAGAGGTGTAGGGAACCTCTAGCACCTCTTAGAATAGGTAGGAGCTGCACCACCAAGTAGATCGGGACCAAACCATAGAAATCACCTTGAGGACAAATGTAAGTAAAGCAAATAACACATACACAAGTGACACAAGATTTATCCCGTGGTTCAGCGTCGCCACCAAGGCTTGCCTAAGTCCACGTTGTTGAGGTTTGCCACACAAGGCTTAAGCTTGCCCCACAAGGCTTGCCCTTCCCTCGTTCTCAAATCAAGAGAGTGAACTCTTGAAGTGAGGGGTGATTTCTTAGCTGCAATGAGATGGTTACAAACCTCCCGGGGCTGCCACACAAGTTGGCAAGCTCCACGGGCGACGCTCTAGCTGGCTAGGAGCAAGCTCCAAGAGTAACGAATGCAATCCACCGGCTTGAACGCGAACCAAGTGCTCTAGACAATGAAGAATAGTTTGGGCTACTCTCTAATGAAGTTTGAAGGCTCAATCTCTCAAAGGATTGGAGAGGAATCAAAGGAGAAGCTTGAGGGGCTCCAATGGAGTTAGAGAGAGGAAGAGAGCTTTCTGTTTTTGCACTGGTGAAGGGAAATGGTCGAGATAACCGTTGGGGCAGCTGGGAGGGGAAATAAATACCGTCTGTTGTCCAACGGACACTTCAAGTCCCGGCACTGCTGGGCTACAGCCCGACACTGCTGGACAGGTCCGGCACTGCTGGACTTAAGCCCGGCACTGCTGGACCGCAACACTGCTGCACAGGAGAACAACACCGCTGCGCTGCCCAAAATTGCTCCGAATAAAAAACTATTTTGCAGGGAGTCTGGGCAAGGTATGAGAGGATGTTTGGTGGAATTTGAGCACTTGGTTGCACGTTTAAGCATGCACATTGCATCCCCCTTTGTAGTACGTACTTTCCTAAACTCAAATTCAAAACATCAAATAAATTAAATGCTTTTGAGTTGGTCACCGCATCCTTTGATAATTTGGGGATGCACCATTGAATGTATTGTACTCATTCTTATAATACCTTGAGCATGTGTTTGCAATCATCATTATCTCATCTCTTTGAGCAAACACACTTTAGAGCTTGTGACTTGAATCTTCCAACACATATGACTTCAGCCCATGGCTTCAAGTCACTACCACTAACAAATTGATCGTCAACATAATATGACTCCTCATAGCTTGATTAGTACTTCACTCAATGCAAGTACTCTCTTCTTTACCTTAGCCATAGTACCTCGGTCTCCTTGACCTTCACCTTTGCTTAGTACCTCGAAGTCCTTTCCTTGCTATCTTCACCCTATCAAGCCATACTCAAGTCACATCATATTAAGCACCGATTGAAAACCATTTCTACAATATTGTGATCCTTGCTTGAATATATTGTAGATATGAGTGTTGAGATTAATCAAGCTTTGATATATGAGACTCCACATCAATATGGTCAAGCCAAGGTCCTCCTTATTTTTGCTTGACACTCCTATCACTCACTTCAATCTCTATCTTCAAACTTCTAGCTTGATCATATTAATGCAAAGTGATTCTTCAAATCTTTGTCCATACAAGCAAACTAAAGTAGAGACCATATTATATCCAATATACATTGTCTCCTTTGTCATTTGACCTTTGCTTGGTGTTTTCTCACTAATGCACTATTGATTCATTATTCAATCCTTGATCAACACTAGTCCACTATCCAACTCTTCTTGTTCATGTAAAGCAATCCAATATAGAGACCAATCCATAACTATCAACTCATGTCTTATTTGCCATTTGCCAAACATGCTTGCTTTCACATGATACAATGATATCCAATAATATAGAAGTCATTTCATTGATTCCATTTGCATTGTTGTCTTTTGCTTGAACTAGATTATTCACATGATCTTCCAATACAACAATACACAATTTAACCTTCATTTTAACATTGTGTGGAATACCATCAAGTTTGCTTTTCTTGTTTAACCTTTCATATACTTAGCAAACTTGTTAGACCTTTAATTGTATTGTCATTCATTTCACCAAAACCCACTAAAGGGCTAGATGCACTTTCAGAAATAATACTTACTCGTCTCCCAAGGGTCGAATCACCGGGCGGTGGGGAGGTAGGATCGGGCGCTGAGGGAGCCTCGCGGGCCCACACAACCAGACTGTCGACGAGGAGGTAGGGCCCTCTCCTACCACCTGCTGTGGCGTGTCACCGCCGCCTGTGTGGAGCCCGATCGCCTGGTCATCCTCGTCCATGGCTTGGTGGTCCTCGTCCATGGCCGGTGCGGGAGCCAACTCCACAGTCGGCCTCGCACCCCCTCTGTCGTGGCCTCCCCGGCCGCGGGGTCGGCCGCGAGGTCTCCTCGCCTTCGAGGTCTCCACTACGGGCGCCGCGGCCTCGGCGGCAGAAGCGGGCGACATCGCGTAGAGGTCGTTGAGTGAACGACGTGTAGCCCTTCCACCAGGCATTTTGTCGAATGCCTGCAATTTCAAAGAGTAAACCAATTAGCACAATTAATTACAAATACTTATAAAGAGATGCAAAAATGAACCAAACATAATTACAATGATAATAATAATATAGTATTACATTAATTAGATATATTCTTCATGATCGGTAGCTGCTGGATCATAGGTCTCGTCATCACTATCATATTGCACCTCTTCTACCTCTTCCTCATCTCCATCGTTGTCATCATTGCCAACGCCTAAGTTTAACCACTCAAGCATTTCTAAGTCTTCCACATCTTGCACCTCTTCTCCCTCGTCCTCATCTCCATCGTCTCGATCAATGTCATTGTCAACTTTCATGCCCATCAGGCCAAACATGTCTATGTCAAGCCTCCCTTCTAGCCCCTCTGATTGATAGAACTCCTCTGCGTTTGGGTCAAAGTGGTAATCCTCATCGTTTGGGACAGCCAATTTACCGTGCGGCGATACCAACTGCATGAAAAGGAGGAGGGGGCTATACCTAAGGTGGTCGGTGAAGAAAGTCTAGCGAGGCAGTAGCGAGGCGGTGCGGTGGCAAGGCGACGCGGGGCAGGCAGACCAGCAACGCCCCCGAGTCCCTCTCACAGGTCCTCCTACAAGAAAAATAATTGGTCAGTGTCAACTGAAAATTTTGACAGTACCTCCCCTGCACGGGGAGGTTACAAAACCTGCAAAAAACATTGGCACGAAGACCAACAACCACATATGCACAAAATAGTGGCACGAATGCCAACAACCACATATACACCAAACATATAGGCACCTTCACCAACCACATCCTACTACTACTTACTAACTTCTACTAACACTACTAATTATTACTTACTAGCTATTACTATACTACTACTCTCCTCTTTTTTTATTCTAACTACTACTACTACTATACTATTAAGTACTACTAACCACTAGCTAGTAACTACAAACTAATACTAGAAACTACTACTACTATTGTGTATATCTTTTCGGCGACTCCCGCAGTGGCGTGATGGTCGACGGGATGAGGCCGGCAAGTACTTCTTCTCCTTCTTCTTCTTCTTGTCCTTCTCCTTCTCCTCCTCCTTCTCCTTATCCTTCTCCTTCTCTTCCTTCTTCTTCTCCTCTCTTCTCCTCCCCTAAAACTTGTCCTCCTCCTCCTTCTTCTCCCCTCCTCCTTCTTCTCTCCTCCTCCTCTCTTCTCTGCTTCCAGGTGGGGTGTGGCTGGGGGTGGGGGGGTGGGGGCAGGGGGCTGCTGGGTGCGGGGTGGGGGCGGGTGGGGGCTGCTGGGCGTGGGGGCTGGGGGCGGGGGGTGCCTGCTGGGCGTGGCGGGTGGGGTGGGGAGCTGGCGTGGCGGCGGGCGGCGGCGCGAGCAGGGCGGGTGGGGCGCGGGGCGAGGGGTGGCGCAGGGCCCGGGGAGAGGCGGGTGCGGGCGACGCGGGCGGCGGCGCGGCGGCTCGGGGCAGAGGGTGGGAGTGAGAGTGGGAACAACGTGGGATATCATATGTGGACTTTGAGGTTTGTGAGTAACGTACGTGACGACTTGCTCGAAACTTTTTCAAATTTTTACCACAACATACGCACATGAGATCATGACACGTGCTCAAGTTTCGTGATTTTCGGAATTTATTTGCATTTAATATAATTGAAATACTACAAACACCGAAGTTGGCGACGTTGTCCCGTGAGCACGTTGATCGAACTATCGAGACAGGCCATGGATTTAGCCATCATTTGCACTACCAAATAAGGCTACCATTTTTAGAACGAAAGAAATCTATTATTTCATGCACCTGCAGTTCAAATGAAGATTCAACGGGGAAATTGAAAAAAAACAAAATAAACTAAGAAAAAATACCAAAAAGCAAAGAAAAGTTTCCAAATTTGAACATGTTGTTTAAAATAGTTCACTAAACAGACACAAAATTGGGAGCCAAAAAAACAAAAAAACAATTAATTAAGTTGTCGAGTGCTAGGGTTGGCACTCGCCTACTTGAATTAAGTTGTCGAGTGCCAGACGGTAGACACTCGGCAAATTAAACGATGCGGGATGACGTTAGTCGAGTTGCCGAGTGTCAGCACTCGGCAAAAAAAATTAAGTTGTCGAGTGTTTTTTTTTTCTCGAGTACCGGGCACTCGGCATTTAAATAGTTGCCGAGTGTTTTTTTTCCGAGTGTGACACTCGACAACTCTTGCCGTTTTCCTGGAGTGCAGCTTAGGACAGCTGGTTGTCCCTCCCTCGCGTGCAAGTCCCGTACAATGGCGTACCGGCGCAGAGCGACGGCCAGGTACAGCGGCGAGACGCCGGCGTCGGGGACACGAGCAAGGCACGGGTCCACCGTCAACAGCACGGCCACCGCCTTCATGTCGTCGGCGCGGACCGCCTCGTGGAGTGCCATCTCCCCAACGCCGTTCTCCATCCTCAGAAGCGCCCTCCTCCTCTCTTCCCCGCCGCTGCCTTCGTCCTCTTCATCTCCGGCCAAGCGGACGAAAAGAGCGAGCATGTCGACGTTGCCCGCCCTGACGGCGACGTGCACCGGCGTGCTCCTCCCCTTGTTGCGCGCCTCCAAGAGGTGTCTGGCCTTGCTGTAGATCACCATGGCGCTTCGCAGGTGCCTGTCGTCGTCCCCGGCGGCCGCTACCACATGGAGTGCGGAGTCCCCGTCTGAAGTGACGCCTTGGAGGAGAAGCGACGACGACGACGTCGACGGCGGCGGTGGTGGTGGGCTCGTCGTGTTGCTGCGATCGATGTCGATCTCAACTAGCACTGCTTTGAGATGCGTCGGCCGCCAAGTTGCTAGGATGGCGGTGCTCGATAGGTATAGGTACGGCTTGGTGATCTTCCTCGTTGAGAAGGCTCGTCAGTTGCCCATGCCAGCCATGGCATGCCGCCATGAGAAGCTCAGGGTGCATGGGTGGTGGTGTGTACTGTGGACGTGGTGGAGTGGCTGCATTGCTATCCATGGCAACCTGCTGCAGTGTGCCGGATTGTGACATCACTTCATTTGCAGCCTGTTTCAAGAAAGGAATAGCATAGCATGTATCAATTAGCTATATATATGTGAAGAAAATTCACGAGGGGCACCATGTCCATGTGCTTCTTTGCCTTTCCCCTCTTAAATTCTCGGTGGCTGCATGCGTCGAACGAAAGCAATGCAGTACCTTGTTTGCATCAGACAAGAAGCAACGAATGGCCAACAAAAATATGCTATGGAAGAAATTAAAGGTGGATGCAAAGAGCTGATGCCTTCTCTTGTTTCTTCAGAAATTGCAAACCACAACACAGTTTCTTCTTTACGTAGGATACATGTAAAGCCGATAAGAGCTACTGTAGTCCAGACAAGTTTCGGAACCCAGCTCGACAAACCATAAATAAATTTTCACCCGTCATATAGTAGTGTATAAAACAGTATAATTAATACTGCAATAATAAGTTTGAAAATGTGTGGAAAAATTATTTCTGTCGGTCATTGGTAACTGACGGCAGGGAAGTCTTTTTCTCCATTAGTGGTTGCTAATATATTGGATCACTGTAGGTGTTTGCAGGAGGCACTGGTGCCTGCAGTGCTATAATCCTAATATAATTCATCATCAAAACTGTCAAATACTAAATCAGAACACAGAGGAAGACCATGCCATTTCGAAAGACTGCATGCCTGAAACATCAAAGAAGAATATTTTGGAGTGGCTGATGAATGATGATATATATGGAATATAGTAGTATGAGTAAATTATGTGGCTAAAATTACTTTTTATTAGCCTAAGTTATCCAACCATTGAAATGATATTTCTGAAGAAACTAAATGGCTGGTGAAGAAAAATAAAGCATAGCTAGCGGTTACCAAACAATCACGCGCGCGTAGTACGTATTAGGCGCACTTTGAGGATTTTGCCTGGACGGTTTTTAATTATTACTGCCTGTTCTTGACTCATACTAACAGGATAGGCAATCTCGAGGCCAGAGAAGGGAGCACGCAGGGAAAGCCTGAAAAAAACAACACCGTACGTATCGACATTCACGGATTCAGCATAGGTAAACTCGATCACCTGAGGTAGATTGATTTTTAACAGAAGACAAATCTGTAGTATTAGGTGTCCACTACTAGTCTTACATGCATGCGTACGTACGTTATTGTTTGCACTGACAACTGCCTGCCAGTGCCAGCTAGCCAGGTGGCATTACAATACTCGAACAGGACAATAGAATTTACCACAAACTGACTCTTGCTGATCACCATAGTCCATAGTCCATAAACACCTACAGCATGTAAGACAACTGAAACCAAACCAATCCTCTGTGTAAACACCTACAGCATGCAAAGCTGTAATTTTCTAGTATTTGGAAGAAGAAATAACATGTCGATATCTATCTATCTCTCTCCCAGTTTAGTAAGATCCCCAGGGCCTATTCTTGTATTTAAACCACATGACATGAACCTTAGTTGCAGATCCTCACAGCTCACAAAGCTAGCAGGACAGCTTAGCTGCAGCAGAGGCAACTGCCACGTCAGCTATACGAGGAAGACAAAGCAGAGATCGAAGGTGCTGCTGCTGCATATGCCAATGGCTCCTCACGCTGTCCTCCCCCTCCCATGGCTTGCCATCTGCATGGTTGCAGTAGCCTTGTTGGCGTCGCCGTTGCCGGCGGCGGCGTCACGTGCCGCAAGCAGCCGCAGCCGCGACCTGACGGTGGGGTTCACGGCGGTGAGCCTGACTCAGAGCAACTTCGAGCTGCAGCGGCCCTACAACGTGCCGAACGGCGACCGGTACAACTTCCACGGCGGCGTCCGGCAGCTGTGGGTGTTGTCCTCCGACAAGCCCCACGACCGCCAGAGCCACACCAGCCCAGAACGGAGATCAGGATGACGGTAAAAAAAATTTCAAAGATCGATGATGATGACCTCGATCTAATCACCTACATACATACATACAAATATACGATCACGCTGTTTTTATTTTTCTCGAAATCGCAAAAGAACATTAACTGTCGTATTAAGTGGAAGATTTTGAGATTGGGTGATGTTTTCAATTGTTTCTACTCTAATTTCTAGGGCTACGACTACTCATCTGGAGTGTGGCAGTTCGAGGGCTACGGCTACGTGCCGTCCGGCACGACGGGGGTGTCCATCATGCAGGTGTTTGGTGCCGGCGATTCGGCCACCACGCTGATGCTGCACGTCTACGACGGCGCGCTGCGGTACTACGACCGGCCGCAAGTGGTGGAGGACGGCATCTACGACCGCTGGTTCCGGCTCAACGTCGTGCACGACGTCGGCGCGTCCACGGTCACCGTGTACGTCGACGGCGTCGAGCGGCTGCGCGCGCCGGGACGCAGCGGCCACTCGCACTACTTCAAGTTTGGCGTGTACGCGCAGAGGCACGCCTCACGCTACATGGAGTCGCGCTGGAAGGACATCAAGATCTTTAGGAAAGATTAATGATATATATTGATGGTTTCGTTAGTTATTCCAGAGCCGGCTTCCAACAGGGTTTATTAATTATTTATTATGCGACAGCTTATTTACCTGGTGATTATTTGAGTGTTCTTATTGGAGTATGCATTTGCTAATGCATGTTTAGTGGGCGCATGCTTGTATACACTACTACAGAACTTGATATCTGTGCCGGTTCAAAACCCCCCTTCAATGGCGGTTTTTGAACCGGCACTGGCACTTCGGCAGTGATGAGCTCATGTCATCACTGTCGGTTATGCCAAATCGGCAGTGATGGCTCAAGCATCACTGTCGGTTCGTGTTAACAACCGGCAGTGATGCTTGAGCCACCACTGCCGGTTTGTTTCACCAACTGACAGTGATGCTTGAGTCATCACTGCCGGTTTGTAACACCAACCTGCAGTGATATTATTTTTTAAAATTGTATTTATTAATTGTTTTATTTTCATTTGGGGTTGCTGGTTTAGGGTTTATGGTAGAGGTGGTGGGGTAGGAGATCGTGGAGGTGTTTGCTATCGAACTATTTGATATCGATGTGAATTGAAGGTGGTTGTGGACCAACCACAATACAAACCCATCACACATTTATAATAATAATTACAAAACATTCAAACAAAACTTAAAGTACTGAATTAATTGTCGCATTGCAATAACCTTTCGAGGCGGTCTTTTCCATAGTTCTTCTTGAAGTCCTTACTCTTCACAATGGATAGAGATCCTTCCCTACACACTATCTCGTCCAAAATAATCTTTGCTATCTCCTCTTGAAATCGTTTTATCTCAAAATGTAGCAACCTATTGTGCTTCTGGTTTTTGCGCTGTAAATTGATATAAGATGATATTGAGATGCACATACGTAAGACAAAACAATAGAATTAAAATGAGACCCATACGTACCATGCCATCTTCGATTCCTAGTTTTTGGCCAAAGTAGCAAAGCATTGCTCACATCACATAGAATCCGCATTCGTTGTTCCCCATTGGTTGATCTAGGGTCCTGACCCACTTCATTTCCTGCACTTTGAATGGCGCTCTCCACATCTTTTGCATCTTGGGCTCCACATTTTTCCAATCAGGTAACGTTTTTATTCTATGTGACAATGTAAATGAAGTGTGAAGGCTGAGGACATTAATTACAATAGCATATGTGATTGAAAAGTGTTGTGGTATTGGGTTCACTTACTTATTTAGCATTATGACTAGGGGGTCGATAAGAGAAAGTGGCTTTTTCTTTGAGTCTCACACCTCGATAGTTGAATTTATAATACTTATATCTACGAGGACGTAATGGTTGCTGCAATCACAAAGTCTATGTTATTGAATGACATATCCATAAAAAACACATAAGTAAGGGTCGAGAACACATATTCGCAGTTGTAGGTTAGCAGTGTGTTTGTTTTCTGGAGTGCGAACATTCTTTCAAACTCTTTCTTCAAACTTTCTGATACAAAGGGATCTTCGAGACCGACTTTACATGTTGTCTTATTTACCAAGATGGGGTCCAACAAGTCAAAATTGAATTTTCCCAATTTAAAGCATAATTTTGCCACACTCCTGCAAAATAAATATAAATATATTCAAATGCAGATCATGTAGTTTATTATAACGTTGTTAGGGTACAGTACTTACAGAGTCCATAACATCATAATCTGCACATCTAGCGAGCGTTTTTGGTAGGGTTGAAAGAGGTCTTCATAATAAATAGTATGCACAACTTCTTTCGGATGATTAAAAACCAGACAACAAGGGATGCATACTTCAAAGGTTGGTATCTTGTCTTTGCTACTGTTACTATCTATGATATAATAATCATGCAACTGTCGCATGTTTGTTGGCAAATTTTTATACTCTTCTTCGCTGGCGACCATAGGCTTGCCTAGTTCAAACTTGTATACAACTTTGACGTTTTGAAATTCGGTGCTTCCAAAATAGAGATTCTCGGCGTCCTTCATGCTTAGGTTCAATTCCATGGCCAAGTTTTGTATCTCTAGCTGTTGTACAGTGTGTATTTCTTTAGCTCTTTCTTGATTACCCGGATTTTTGCTTTGCCTTTCAAATTGGCTCTGTGATAAGTACTCAGGTATATAAGTCAATCGTTCATACAAGGCAATTTTGGTGGCCTTTTCTGCAATCTGAGCTTGTAGAGTATCGTTCTTAGTTGGCGGTGGCTTCCGCCTTTGACTAGTCGTCTTGGGATCTTTACCAACCGAAGCTGATGACCTCTTCTGATTCGAAGTCGAACCTAATCTAGCGCTAGGCCGTCGAGATCCCAGTCTAGAGGACTTTGAAGGTTCTGGTGGAGGAGGAGGAGGAGGAGAAGGAGTCTTCTCCTTTGGCGGTGGAGAAGGAGTCTTCTCCTTTGGCGGTGGAGGAGGTGTCGGTGGATCTTGACAAAGAGAGAAACCTCTTGGCGGAGGAGACCGAGATGATTCACTGTCATCCTCATCATCCGAAGATGCCTGCTCGTCTAGCTTGATGAAGCGTTTGCGCCAGGCGACATGAGTGCCCAAGTTCTGAACTAGACGCGACCTTTCTTCCTCCACTGGGAAATCAATATGTATCTTATTGTACTTATTGTCCAAGATCTTATCAATGCTGACCCTGGCATACCCGAGTGGCACTGGCTTGCCATGAATGACGTTCTCTCCTCTAGGAAATGCTTGTCCGACCGCCACCTTGTCTTTGGTCCACTGCTGACGGATGTACAACCTGACATTCACAGGTTCTTTGATGTCGTCCATCGGATGAGGAGCATTGACCTCTTTGTCGTCAGGCATAGGGGTTGAGCCACAGCTACTGCGGCCCTTGCCGAGTACTAGGCTATTCAAAGCCGGGATTGCATGCGGCCCTTGACTCGAACACATGGTTTGCATAGCGCTCGCCACTTGAGCAGCTATCCATACTTCCATGCTCTGTTCTAGCTCCTCTCGCATGCTTTGGAACTCCTCTTCTCTTTGCGTTCTAGCCCTCACCAGGCTCCTATAGGAAGCAGATTCACCTTCAAATGCTTTAATAGGCTCCACCGGCTCCCCTAGTTGGTCGAACTGAGAGATGTGCCAGTGTCTAGTTGTCTGAGGGAGCTTTGTTGCACCACGCTTAGTCCTTCTGGAACTCTCACCAGTACTTGGACCTTGCGGCAGAACCTGCTTCAAAATTTATAAATAAGTCCCCATCAAACTTTTCTGGCTATATCTACCATGTTTTTAGGTATGACCTAAGTTATTACCTTGTCTCCTTGGCCCTCTTCTAGGTTTAGCATATGGCTAGGGCTCCAAGGTCTTTATCCCCTTGCTGGTTGTCATCGGCTCCTTGGTCACGTTCAGCACCGCCACCACTAGTTCCTTGGTCATCAGCTTCGGTCGCAGGGCGACGGGTGGTGAATCGACGCTTAATTGTCATGTTTATGGACATGAATTTCGATTATTGGTATTAACTCATAGGTAGATAACATATATACAAGCATAGGATGATGAACCGACTATGGGTAGCACAAGTATATAGATCAGTCATGTATCTCCAAAAAATGTGCCAAGTCATGTATCTCTATCTATATCTCTAAAGCCATGTATATATGATATGAAATAAAGAGATTCCATCTATCTATAAGTACTATAAATCATAAGTCATGTTATACATCTATATCTCTTTCTCTATCTCTCAAGCATAGGATGACATTTATATCTCTTTCTCTTTCTCTATCTCTCTATATAAGTGATGCTATACATAATTCATGCTCGATGTTATCAATATGAAGCCTCTATATCTCTATCTCGATCTATCCACAAATTTGAATCATGGTAGCCACAATATGAAATAAAGAGATGACATATATATGATTGTATCTAACTCTCTATCTCTCTATCTCTATCTATCTATCTTTATCTATCTATATATCTATAAGTGACCAAAGAGTTTACAAGCATACCATATATCATGAAATAAAGAGATGGCATATATATATGATTGTATCTCTCTATCTCTATCTATCTCTCTATCACTATATCTATCTATATATAAATCCTTTGTCATCTATCTATCTACCTATCTATCTATCTATCTATCTATCTTTATTTCTTTCTTTCTTTCTCTCTAACTACATATCTATCTATCTCTCGCTCTATCTATCTCTCTATCTCCCTTTTTGTATCTAGCATGAAGAGTGATTGCTATAGTTTTCTCCCTCTCCCTCCTTCGTCTCCTCTATCTCCATGTCCAGCAAGACCCTCCCACCTAGGCATTTCGTCGAACACCTCTAGTGCGTGCAAATGGAGCTCACCGCGTGGAGAGGATTTGGCTGAATTCCGTGCTCCTACAACGTCGTGGACGTAGGTCCTGCCGGCCGCGTGTGCTCCTGCGGCGTGGAGCTTGAAGGTGCCGGCGGCGTGTGCTCCTGCGGGTTGTGCCGGCCGGCGACGTATTTAAGTGTCCTTTGCCTATATTATACCCAATAACTAGTTCCACATGTCCTTTGACTATTTAAGTGTAGGTAATAAATATCATCATATAAAAGTATATCAAATGATGAATTTGAGTACACCGTTGCGACGGACTCGTCGAGACGATTAAAATCGATATATTATTTCCTACGTTTGGAGCCCGGAATAAAAAGATATGTGCAAATTAAAAAGGGATGCTGACGTCATCCTGACGTCCGCACCCCAAGTCAACGCCCCAGGGCACCCACGGCCGTAGGCGCTGTCTGCGGTGGTAGACGGCGGGCCAGGTGGGCCCCAGCACAGCAGACGCTGCCACCCAGGCGGGGGACAGGCGGTCGGGTCAGTCAGCTAGGCCGCGACACGTGGCGCCGCCTGCTCCCACGCGCGGGCGAGCGCACACAGGCGCGAGAGCGCGGGCAGGCGCGGCCGACCGGCCCGGAGGGCCACGTGGCGCGACTCTATACGTGCAGAGAGGCGGTTGACCGGTCTGCGCGGTCCAGGCTCGGCTGGACCGCCTGGACCGGCCGGTTCAGCTGGCTAGCCCCCAGGTTTCCCTCTAGTTAACAGAAAACAGCGCCCAGTCCACCGGTTCGGGTCCAGTTCACCACCTTAGGATCCGGTTCTTGCCCGGTTTTCAACTCTAGCACGTGGTGGACTTCACCACTGACCTACACAAGTCGGTTGCATGCCCTTGGAGCATCCTAGCCGTTGGTTCAATGACGGTTTTGATCTAAGGGAAGCCAAACAACGTCACGCGGATTGATGAGGTGGCACCAGAGTAGCCCCTACTCTACCTCTTCACTATAAATACCCCTCTCACTCCCTCTCATTCATGGACACCAAGGAGGAGCTACTCACTCTACAAGGCGAAGCCCTGTTCTACTAGTAGCATAGAAAATAGGGAGAGAGTGAGGAGAGTCTGGAGGAGAGCCGGGCCTGTCTGGCGTCTTCTCCGAGTTGTACCTCAGCGGATGCGGTCTTCTCTTTTGTAAGTCTGCATTTGAGATTCTTTTATGATAATTGATCTTTAGTTCTGGTAAAGTAATTACTTTAGTTGTTCATTGGTTCATCGCCCTTAAACCGGTGCTCTAATCAATTTCACCGAGATCCAGATTAGAGTAGTAAGATATAGTGTAGACGTGGTGTCTAGGCTATACGCTTACCTGTGTCTACGACTTGTCCAACGATTTGTTTGTGGTACCTAGTAGGGGTGACAGACCTATCTAGGCTTTGATCCCACCACGTTCGGCCAAGTTCTTAAAACGTAGGCCTTCTTGTGCTAGGCGGTTTAGCACCCTTCTCATCCCTTTCTGTTGCTAAGCGGCCTAGTGGCCCGAAGTGAATAACATTTGTATCTTACATTACCTTGCTGGTTTCATAACCATAGAAGATCCTCTCTACCCAACCTATCATAAACCCCTTGTGTCATCATAGGACGAACTTAGTTCTTTGTTAAGTACACTTCACGTTCCCCTGGATTCGATACCCTGGAATACTCTCGGGTGAAAGCTACCTTGACAGTCGTGCGCTTGCGGTTTATCCTTTGTGCCACAATTTGTGTCAACAAGCTTTCTGGCGCCGTTGTCGGGGAACAGTAGCCGTTCTTAACATAGACTCGAGTCGCCTGTTTATCTTTTATTTTTATCATTCATATCATGGATCAAACACCCCTATTTCAATATGGTTCTCCAAAGGGTGCTAGTTTGGAGCCACCAAAATCATCCAAAGCTATTTTAGCTGTTCGCTCTGAGCTTTGCCCTGCTTTCATAGCGATGGTTCAGGCACAACCATTTTCTGGGGAAGAA
Organism: Microstegium vimineum; assembly: GCA_022036555.1. NCBI lineage: Eukaryota > Viridiplantae > Streptophyta > Magnoliopsida > Poales > Poaceae > Microstegium > Microstegium vimineum. The sequence continues at coordinate 6,828,708 of CM039129.1, forward strand.
GATGAAAACCCCTACACCCATTTACGTGAGTTCGAGCAATTGTGCTCATGTCTTCATATTCAAGACATGACACGAGATACCTTGAAATGTAAGCTATTTCCATTTTCTTTGATGGGAGTAGCCAAACATTGGTATTCACGACACGTAGGGAGTGTACAAGGAGACTAGAAGACCCTTCTAGCCAAATTTTGCTTAGCCTTCTTCCCTATCTCTAGAGTCGTTCATCTTCGAACGGAGGTCCTAACTTTTAAGCAAAAAGATAAGGAGCCTTTAGGTGCATCATGGGTCCGTTTTACAGATCTTATATCTTCAGGCCCCGATCTTGCTATACCCGAACATGTGCTCTTAAAAAACTTCTATCTAGGTCTTAGCAAGGATTCTACACAATTCCTTGATATAGCCTCTAGAGGAGCTTTCCTTCATTTATCCGCAAGTGAAGAGAGGATTATTCTTGACAAAATCCTTGAAAACACCCCTTACACTGGCATTCATGACGAACTCCCTGCGGAAGAAGAGGAAGCACCCCCAAACAAGAAGAAGAAGTCTTGATAGCTGAATCACCACCAATCCAATCCAAAAATTTAGCTATCAATCCTGAACCACAAATACCACAAATCTCGAAGGAAGAAGAAATCGAACACCTAAACCATTCCTTTGAGTTCGAGGCCAACCTCTCATCTGATCTTGCAGGTTTTGGGAATATCCAAAATTATCCTTTCCAAAAGAGACCTCATCTATCTAGACCTCCCATGAAGGGATCTCTTCAAAATCCACCCAAACCAACATCATCTTGCGCCTAGACTTCCCACATGGCACATCAGGAAAAGTCTAGGATACTTGATAAAGAAATGTCGAGTGAGCTTATAGAACGAGAACTAAAGTATTTAGAAGCCAAATCTATCCTATCCTTCTCTATGGCCAAACCCATTTCTAATCTCATCCTTAATCCTGATGATCCCTCATGTGTCCCTTTATTCAAGTCTTATGATGACCAACTTAATGATCCTGGGAATTCATTAAGACATCCGGGGCACGGAAGCCATGAGGGCCATAAATCTGACCAAGAGGAGCAAGGTCAACGATTAGAGCATCTATCAACCGTTGTGAGCCAAGAATGGTTGGATGAGGCCGAATCTTCAAAAGAATTTGCTAAAATGCCCACACATGTAAGGCAAATATCTTGTCAAGTGTTGGGTCTTGATGGCGAAATTTGCTATGATCCTAGCCTTGGGATGAACATCCTTCCTCATTTCCATGTTCCAACATCATCAAAGGATCATCTATCCCAATCACCAAAGCACCTTAGACTCCCCAATGGTCAAATCCTTGATTGTTTAGGAGTCCTTCATGATATTCTTGTGGTGGTTGATGATCTCAAGATCTTCCTAGATTTCCATATCTTTGACTGTCCTGGACTTTCCTTTCATCTCACCTTTATCGGAAGGCCAATCATGAGAATCTTGGAGTTAGGAAATGAGAAGCTTGGTCATAGAATAGGTGAAGATTATCTACCCGTTTGGTCTTCCAGATCTCTCATCAAAGGGTTAGAATCCAAACCATTTCTTGATCCAAGGGGTGAGCTTATGTCAATATCGCTAACAACCATGACCCATTCAAGTCTGGAGTATGACTTGAAATGTGATTAGAATGCTCACCCATTCCTACAAATGGAAGATCCTACAATTAAGCATGGAAGTTATTCCTCGATCTTCCCATCAAATCCATGCTCAAATGAGAAATCTCCCAAATCAATCCTTCCCTCTACCATGACTACACACATGATCTACAACCCCTTCATTCTTCTTGTTTCTAAAATCTTTGCAAGGATGGTTGTAGATATGTTTGTCTATCATAAATTTTGTAAATCTCGTAGTGGTTTTTGGTCTTGAGGACAGGTCCATAAATGTTGGAGTTGAAGGGGAAACCACTTCACCAGCATGAGATGCAACTTGAAGGTTTCCCAAAGACAAGCTTGTGTCTTAAAAATAAGCACTTTCGGGAGATAACCCAAGCCTTTTTCTTTTCTATTAAAAGTTTGCTTGCTAAAAACAATTATAAAAAAAATATTTTTAGTCTCCCAACATTCTAAACTGAACAAAATGACTTTGTAAAATGAGACTAAGGGAATATTTGTGAAAGTGTTCCTTCGGGTATTTTTGTCACTAACCATTTCAGGTTTGAACAAAAAGAATGATGGAGCAAAACACAAGGTATGTCCAACCAAACATCTGTTAATAATGAAGCACATTCAAAAGAAAATTCCACATCCTAGACTAGGATTTGCTCATTTTCAAATGTTACAAAATCCAAATGTGGGGGAGTGGATTTCTCTAGGAAATTCATATCATGCTTCATTGCTTAATTTTATTTGGTTGTCTCTACCTTGCTTTCTCTCTATACCTTGCTCGTCTTGCTAAGTCGCATGAATAATAAAAACTAATAAAAAAATAAAAAAACAAATTCTCATCTGGTTCACCATCCATGCTCTTGTCTCTTTTTAAATGAATATCTTTATTCTTTCATGCTTCCTTTTTCTGTTATAAGTATGTTTTGGTTTTGAATATCGATCGTGTTTCCAAAGGCATTTTAAATTAAGCATGGTGCTTAGGCTAAATCTCCTTCCTTAATAAAATTAGACATGGTGTCAAGTTTGATTGTTGAACCAAAAACTTCTTGTATAGAATTTGGTTGTGTACTTTTGGACTAACCCATGCAGGATGACTTCCAAATTTTGGTGGGTAAGTCATGAGATCATTCATAAGAGACAAATCAAAGTTTGAGGTACACCTTCAACGAAGTGTGGGGGGGTTCAGCCGACCCCCAACCTTCACAAGTGCGGGCACCAAGATGGCCAGATGCACCAAAGTGGGGTCGACTGACCCCACTATGGATCACTGGTCCCACCAGTCAGCATCCACACGTCGTCAACCTACTTCTCGACTGGTTTGCCAATCATTCCCCTCTTCTTCTTTTAATGCATTTCTTTTCTTTAGTTTATTTCCCTTTTAATATTGAATAAAAACAAAAAGATCGCATCTGAACTTAAAATTTGAAAAGTGACATGATATATGACATTCAAGGGGTAAAAGTGTCATAAAGATGAATTCTTGTTTTTACTTCTGCTAGTAGAAAAATATCTTGATAGGAAAATCATATTGGCTAAGTTGTTGATTAATGTGATATAGTTCTTGGCTTATGATTCATACCCTGTCTATTTAAAGTGCTTGGAGATTAATTTTTGAAAATGTCATAAAACCATAATGTCACTACTCCTCTATAGTGAGAAAATTCCTACCACAGCCATATATGCTCTTTCATGATATAAGCCGTCTACATAAGTTGCTTACTTTGTGTTGAGTTTGGTCAAGTTTTGTGACCCTTGTTGAGAGACTTATCATGCTCCCAAGATCAAGATCACGTACACGCCACATATATATACTGCTTCTACACTGGAAGTACGCAAAAACATGCCTTACATTTTCCACATAGTTCATGCTCTATGTTCTAATGGAAAATTCTCTCTCTAGTATGTTGCTAGTAAATGAGACATAGACTATGCAAAACTATGAAAAAAATATAGGGGCACATGAAGGTCCCAAGTCTTAGAAAAAATGAGCAAATTAAAGCTCATAGAAAAAAAGATAGCTATGTCTCAAAATAATAAGTTATAAAGAGAGACCATATTAAACAAACGAGTATTGATCATTTGCCATGTTTCACACACTTGCACATCTTGATCTAAGAGCATGACACTTCTCTCCTTGGATCCGAAATTTGACTATACAATATATGCAAGGTAAGTTTGATGCATTCTTTATCCCTACCTAAGCTCCACATAAGCCATTTAGAAGTAGGAAGATAAAAAGAAGGCAACCTCATGCTATGCCTTGGTAAGGAATCATATACCTTGTGAGTGATCTAGAGTGCTATATGGGGAGTAAGTTGACTTATGTGCTTTCTTTTGAAAAACTTATCAAAAACTCCAAGTACTAAAATATGATTTGGGAAGATGACTTTGCTTTGAGAACTATTCCATTTTTCAACTTCTAAAGGATTTATGTTAGCCAATACCACAAATCCCACTTGTATAAGAATTGTCTTGAAGGAAACTTTATGCCTGCTATATGCCTTAATGATGTTGTAGTCATGTTAGCTTTTAACCTTTACTCGACGACAAGCAAAGAGCTAAGTATGGGGGATCTTGTTGACGGTAAATATGAGCCATTTTGTCAGCATCAAAATACCGTCAACATCCTCATATTCAAAGGAAAACAAACATAACATGAACATATTATACCCAATAACTAGTTCCACATGTCCTTTGACTATTTAAGTGTAGGTAATAAATATTATCATATAAAAGTATATCAAATGATGAATTTGAGTACACCATTGCAACGGGCTCGTCGAGACGATTAAAATGGATATATTATTTGCTACGTTTGGAGTCCGGAATAAAAAGATATGTGCAAATTAGAAAGGATGCTGACGTCATCCTGACGTCAGCACCCCAAGTGAACGCCCCAGGGCACCCACGGCCATAGGCACTGTCTGCGGTGGCAGATGGGCGGGCCAGGTGGGCCCCAGCACAGCAGACGCTACCGCCCAGGCAGGGGACAGGCGGTCGGGTCAGCCAGCAAGGCCGCGACACGTGGCGCCGCCTGCTCCCACGCGCGGGCGAGCGCACACAGGCGCGAGAGCGCGGGCAGGCGTGGCCGACCAACCCGGAGGGCCATGTGGCGCGACGCTATACGCGCAGAGAGGCGGCTGACCGGTCTGCGCGGTCTAGGCTCGGTTGGACCGCCTGGACCGGCCGGTTCAGCTGGCTAGCCCCCAGGTTTCCCTCTAGTTAACAGAAAACAGCGCCTAGTCCACCGGTTCGGGTCCGGTTCACCACATTAGGATCCGGTTCTTGCCCGATTTTCAACTCCATCACGTGGTGGACTTCACCACCGACCTACACAAGTCAGTTGCATGGCCTTGGAGCATTCTAGCCGCTGGTTCAATGACGGTTTTGATCCAACGAAAGCCAAACAACGTCACGCGGATTGATGAGGTGGCACCGGAGTAGCCCCTACTCCACCTCTCCACTATAAATACCCCCTCACTCCCTCTCATTCATGGACACCAAGGATGAGCTACTCACTCTACAAGGCGAAGCCCTGTTCTACTAGTAGCATAGAAAATAGGGAGAGAGTGAGGAGAGTCTGGAGGAGAGTCGGGACTGTCTGGCGTCTTCTCCGAGTTGTACCTCAGCGGATGCGGTCTTCTCTTTTTTAAGCCTGCATTTGAGATTCTTTTATGATAATTGATCTTTAGTTCTGGTAAAGTAATTACTTTAGTTGTTCATTGGTTCACCGCCCTTAAACCGGTGCTCTAATCAATTTCACCGGGATCCGGATTAGAGTAGTAAGATATAGTGTAGACGTGGTGTCTAGGCTATACGCTTACCTGTGTCTACGGCTTGTCCAACGGTTTGTTTGTGGTACCTAGTAGGGGTGACAGACCTATCTAGGATTTGATCCCACCATGTTCGGTCAACTTCTTAAAATGTAGGCCTTCTTGTGCTAGACGGTTTAGCACCCTTCTCATCCCTTTCTGTTGCTAAGCGGCCTAGTGGCCTGAAGTGTCCATGATGCCACCAGAAGTTTCAAGTGGCCATTCTCAAGAGTTACTGGGCGCAACTCCTTCCTCATGTCCATGCGTGTCGCGAGAGAATCCTTGCTTGTTCCCCCGGTGTTCATCAACTGTTAAGTGTGTTACCGCACACATTTTTAGTTATGTACATTGGATCAAGACAGTGACGTACACTCAAAAGTAACCAATAAGGTAGTTTCTAGAAGATTGATTTTTTCTTCCAGATACTATCGGTTGGCGCTGCTACTCAGCCTGAGCATTCGGTCTGACCGATAATCGGAGACCGATCGGTTAGTTCAAAAACTCAGGACCGAGCAAATTCAGTCTCGGTTAGTTCGGTTCGGTCTCGGTCATGACCGAACTAACCGGACTGCAAAAAATAACGACTAAATAATGTAGTTTTTAGCAATTTTAGCAATATTTTTTTTCTATTTCAAGGCAAAATAACAATACCACATATAAATTAAACATTATGTCAATAAAATTGAAATATTCAGTTAGTTCGGTTACCCGAGACATATAACCGAACTAACCGTAAAAAGTTCGATTAGTAAAAACTCGGGACCGAATTAGTGATCGAAAATTTCGGTCTCGGTCATTTCGGTTTCGGTCTTGGTTATTTCGGTTCGGTCTTCGCTCTTCGGTTAATTATGCCCAGGCTGAGCTGCTACTGCCCCTGCCCCCTTCCCAAGGACAACATTTGTGAGTTTGCTTAATTGTTGAAGCATCTGTTTCCCGTCTCGATACTTTGGAGGTCCATGTTTCTCAGTAGTCCCATTAAAATCTTTTGTATTCCTACGGTAAGGGTGATCACGACGTAGGAACCTATGGTGTCCCATGTAGACCATCTTCCTGTTTTCTGGTAGATGTGTAGCATCAGTCTCGTCCAAGCACTCGACACACCCAGTATATCCTTTTGTCTTCTCTCCAGACAAGGAACCTCGCCCTGGTAGTGTTGGGGATATATACCTCGCCATATCCCTAGGGTACTTTTGGGCCTGCCGACCAGAAGACGCCCAACCCATGAGGCCTTGCGGCACACGACCAGCTCATCGTGCTCGCCATGGACTCCGAAGAAGCCTTGCTCGCCAAGAAGGATCCTAGAAGATAGACTCGGATCTCTTACCTAAATGAACCAATCGTAATCTTTTAGGATATGGAAACTGTAACCCTGCTCCCCGGCTATATAAGGCGAGCAGGGACCCCCTCCGAAACAATCTCTTAGATCTCTACACAATCCCCTAGATCGCATCTACGAGTCTTGTAACCTAAGATACACATCAATCCAGCCACCAAAACATAGGACGTAGGGTATTACGGTGATTTGTCGGCCCGAACCTGTCTAAATCGTCGTGTCTACGCTCTCTGTGTTACGCTTGATCGTCGTCGCCACACCTCCGCCTACAATCTACTACAGTGGGGTACCCCCTAGGTAGACTGCGATGCATATTTCGTCGATAGTTGGCGCGCCAGGTAGGGGGTGTGTGAATCGATGTCATGGCTCATCAATAGGTTACCTTCCCGGATTCGATGGTCCTGCCGACGGTCGGCATTGTACTTCAGATCGGATCTATCTCCTGGACCGTCGGATCTGCCCCTCGACAGACGAACGCTTCGTTGCTCGCATGTCGTCCCCACCACGCCGGCACGTCGCCCGCAGAAGAAGATTAGCGTCGACGATCTAGTTGGCGCCATCGACCACTCCAACGCCAGCATCACCGAGTTCATCAATCTCGTTCAGGCGGCACGACGTCGGCTCCCCGGCCATCACGGTCACCGACCACGCAACCACAGAAGCGTCTGCATACCTCCGACTACGCCTCTCAGGCTTCGCAACCAGGCGGCGCTTTTTCAGCGCTAGATATCCCGATCGGCCTTCGACCACATCTCCGCACCACCCATCGTGAACATCGTCATCATCTCCACAATTTACAGCGACTCAAAGCAGGCAGTGTCTTTCGACGACACCACTTCTCCGGGTCTAGCCACCAGCGTAGGGACCGAAGTTGCGAGCACGTCCAGATCCACCGGCAGCTTCCCAGAGTTCCCTCCAGGCTTCGGAGGGAGGATTTTTCAGATCTTCGTCGATAGCACCACCCCCGACAACGAAACCGACGCCGAGCCCACTGCAAGGGAGCAGCGCAACGCCGACCGCGCGCAAAGGCGCGACGATGAACACCGCGAGCAAGAAAGGTGCAACCAGGAGCGCCTCGAGCAAGAACGCATTGCACGAGAACAGCGCGAATGGGACCAGAGGCATCATGGTCAGCCACCACGACGTAATCTCCAGTACGAGTTCGAGATGATGGGCGATGTTCCGGTATACTCAACACCCAACGCCAATCTAGCAGCAGTCGTCTGCAAGGTGACCAAACTGGAAGGTACGCCCCTGGTCGAGAAGATAGACGCCCACATCAAGGTGGCCTCACTCTAGGTAAAAAGAAAGCAACGAGTGGTCGAGTCCTCTGGTCAATCTCACAGCAGGAATCACTCACGAAGCCCTCTGAGAGAGTGCCAGCGAGGATCTCCGGGACGCGACGAGGAAGACCACAACGAGGGCCCCCATGGTCGAACAACAGAACCAGTGCGTCGGAGCCCCCTGAGGGACGGAAGACAGAGGTCGCCGTGATACGACGACAAAATCCGGCGCGACCAGTCACCGACTCCACCATGCCGGAGCACTCCGAGGGACCAAAGACAAAGACCCCCGCGGTACAACGATAGAGAGAACGCCAGGGTCCGACGTGATCAGTCGCCAACCCCGCCACGCCGGAGCCCTCCAAGACAACATCGACGAAGATCGCCAGGGTACGACAACGACGAGTATCACAACCCCAGACGCAACCGAGTGCCAGCACCCCGAGCCACGGGAGGACTGGGCCTCTTCTCAGCCCGCCTACGCGCCATACGCTGGCCCCAGAGCTTCAGAGTGACATCAGTGGAGAAATACGACGGCAAGGCAGACCCGGAGCAATGGGCCTCCACATACGAGATCTCCATGTACGCTGCCGGAGGAGACAGGGACGTGATGGCAAACTACATGCCGGTAATGTTGTCCACCTCCACCATCAGCTGGCTGCAGAAGATTCCGGACGACACCATCGACAACTAGGAAGATGAAAGGTCCTAGATGGCTAGAGGGGGCATGAATAGCCTAATAAAATTCTACAAATCACTAGAGCAAAAGGTTAGATAACACTTAAGCGAAGATTTTTTCTCTAGCTCTACTTGGGGTGCAAAGCCACCTATCCAAAGAAAATCTAGTTAGCTAAGTGCTTATCAAACAATAGCAAGAACCTAAAGCACTTAGCACAAGCTAGCAAGAACAACTACTAAATAAGCTAACTAGCAAGCTAACTAGACAAGATATAAAAGAATATAAATGCAAGAGAGGAGGTGATTGTTATACCGATGCCTTGTGATGTATGGATGTCAATAGGATGAACCAATCACAATGAATACCAATAAGTAGCCGGGAGACAAGATGAACACAATGATTTTTCTCCCGAGGTTCACTTGGTTGCCACCAAGCTAGTCCCCGTTGTGTCGACTACTCAAGTGGTGATTCGATGGCTTATAGGTGTTTCACAAACCTAGCCCACTAACTCAGGCGCCACAAGAATCCACCCAAATGAGAGTAACTCAATGACACGAGCAATCCACTAGAGTTATCCTTTGGCGCTCTACCGAGGTGGGTACAAGCCCTCTCACAATCACCTAAGCCGGCCACAAACAATCACCAATTGCGCCGAAACTTCTCCACAATCGCCAAGCCGTCTAGGTGTTGGTAAACACCAAGAATAACAAGAAACCACGTGGCGATGACGATGACCAAGTGACACTAAGATGCAATGCAAAGATCAATGCACTTGGTTCACTCAAATTCTCACAAATATGCAACAAGAGTGAAGAGAGTGAGTTGGGGGGCTATCTCAAGCAAGCACAAGTATGTCAAATGAATAGGAGGTGCAAGAATGATCCCTAGGAGCCGACCATATCACTTAAATAGCAATCCCAAAAAAACTAGCCGTTTTGCTCCTCTTCCACGCTTTCCTGCGTCAGTCCGGACGCACTTTGCATGGGGGGTCTGGACCAACGCGCATGCGTCCGGACCCTCCTTCATTTGAAATCTGCCGTTCGCGCTCTGCTCTGCTGCTGCTGCACGTCGCCTCCGGACGCACAACACTGTAGCGTCCGGACCCGCTTTACCTTGCGTCCGGATCCAGTCCTGAGAGGACTCAGAGAGCTCCGAGCTCCGGACTAGCGTCTGGTGCCTTGCGTCCGGACCGCATTTAGCGTCCGGATAAATACATCCAGAGAAGTCCAGTGAGCGTCGAGCTCCGAATGCGCGACCGAAGTCAGCGTCCGGACTCACTTTTGCGTCTGGACCTCCTGTCTAGAGAGCCCGAGGGCTAGGGTATGCCACCGGACGCAAGTCCATTTGTCCGGTCGGCCTTTGCCCTGCGTCTGAACCTTGCGTTCGGAGCCTCTCTGAGTGACAAACCGAGCCACTTCTTCTCCAAGTCTTCAAGTGCTAACACCTTATGATCCAATCCTTGTTCACCTGTGTTAGGCTTTGCAACATATTTCTTGGATTGTATTTAGTTCTATGTGTCACTTAGGTTCATTTTATATGGATGCAATGCAAATCTAGTGGCACATGATAACCGTAATTGTAATGAGTTTTCACTTCTTGATAGTACGGCTATCTATCCTAAAGGTGAGCACACTCTCTATAGTGTCTTGATCACTAAACCAAAAATGGCCCTATAGATATACCTTTGCCTTGGGTCCATTTTGTTTTTCTCTTTCTTCTTTTCCTTAGTCATGGAGCACTTGATCCATCATGATCTTTAATCTTGCTCCATGTCTCAAGGTGAACAACCCTATCTTGATCATACACTTAGTACAAAGGGTTAGTCCATAGGTTTCATCAATTAACCAAAACCAAACAAGGTCTTTCAATCTCCCCTTTTTGGTAATTGATGACAACCTTTCACAAAAGAATATATATGATGAAAATTTTCACTTTGGTAGTATTAGCTCCCCCTACATATGTGATATATAAGTTTGGTTCATTTTGATCACATATGCATGAATAGGAATTGTGGGAGAGTAAATGCTACCAAATGATGCTAAGGTATGTAGGATGGACCTTTGAAGCATGATACCAATCGGAGTGCAATGTTAAACCATCCTTAGCACCATGAATTGCCTAGAAACCACTTGACACATACTTTGAGAGAACTAGATACCACATGAAACAATGAGTCTAAGCATGCTAGTTCTTCAATCATCATACAATCTAGTTTCTAGCAATCACCACACAAGCATATCATGAATTTAAGTAGATATGCAAGCAAGCACTTATGAATGCACAAGGATATGCAACAACTTTATTCATAGGCTTGCTCCCCCTACTTGTGTGCTTTCATTTTCAAATTTTTCAAAATACTTTTCTTTGTCATACTACTTACTTCTCCCCCTTTGTCATCTATTATCATAAAAGATGTGCTCAAAGGTTTGATTATTGAAGAGAAGTATTAGTTGTGGTTCAATCTAGATTACTTGCCCCAAGCTATTTAACTCGGTTTAAACCATGGACAAGCTTGTTCACACATCCTAGAATGGTTATCTTGCCCATGTTGAGCTAAACATTTGAAGTTCATGATCTAGATCAAACTCTAGGATTGCAAGCCCACAAATATGTCATATGCTACCACTAGATCAAATCAAGCATAGAAACAATAGTGGTACCATATAAGCATCAAATCATTTGATTTTCATAAATGAGCCTAATGAATTTATGTCTAGATGCACTAACAATTCCTAATAAGGATGAATGACATATCAAACAACTTGTACCTTGCATAGCTCGAAGGAGAGGCATGTCATATATATGGGGGGGTGCATCAACACATATTTGAGAAGTCAAGATTTTCAATTCATTTCTTAGCTTGCAAAACCTTTTCTCATCTAATGGCTTGGTGAATATGTCGACAAGTTGATCATCGGTGCCAACACTTGTGATTTTGATATCACCCTTGAGTTGATGGTCTCTTATGAAGTGGTGCCTCACATCAATGTGCTTGGTTCTTGAATGTTGAACCGGATTGTTGGTGAGCTTCACCGCACTTTCATTGTCACATAGCAATGGCACTTGCTTGAAGTTGATTCCATAGTCATTCAAAGTTGCTTTCATCCAAAGCAATTGAGCACAACAACTACCCGCACTTATGTATTCGGCTTCGGCGGTAGAGAGTGCAACACTATTTTGCTTCTTTGATGACCAAGATACAAGTGACATGCCTAGCAATTGACATGTGCCCGATGTGCTCTTTCTATCAATCTTGCATCCCGCATAGTCGGAGTCCGAATATCCAAGTAACTCAAAGTTTGACCCCTTGGGATACCACAATCCAACATCTTGTGTATGCTTTAAGTACCTCAATATTATATTTGTAGCCTTCAAGTGACTTTCTCTTGGAGAGGCTTGGAATCTTGCACACATGCACACACAAAACATCACATCCGGCCTTGAAGCGGTCACATAGAGTAGGCTTCCAATCATAGACCGATACAACTTTTGATCCACCATATTGCCACTAGCATCACTATCCAAGTGTCCATTAGTGCCCATTGGAGTGCTAATGCCTTTTGAATCTTCTAAGCCAAATTTCTTCATCATATTCTTGATGTACTTGCCTTGACTCACAAAGGTGTCATTCTTCAATTGCTTGATTTGAAGACCAAGGAAGTAGCTAAGTTCACCAATCATTGACATTTCAAACTCATTTGCCATCATCTTGCCAAATTATTCACAAAATTCTTGATTGATTGAACCGAATATGATGTCATCCACATAGATTTGGAGCACAAAAAGATCCTTGCCAAGCTTCCTGGTGAAGAGAGTAGTATCAACCTTCCCCATGATGAACCCTTTTGATAGAAGGAAGTCCCCCAATCTTTCATACCATGCTCTAGGTGCTTGCTTCAAGCCATATAAAGCTTGTCTCAACTTGTATACATGGTTGGACTTCTTGTCATCTTCAAATCCGGGAGGTTGCTCAACATATACTAGCTCATTGATGTATCCATTAAAGAAATCACTCTTCACATCCATTTGGTATAGCTTGATATTGTGTGCACATGCATAGGCCAATAGGATTCTTATTGCCTCTAATCTTGCAACCGGTGCATATGTTTCTCCAAAGTCAAGACCCTCAACTTGAGTGTATCCTTGAGCTACCAATCTTGCTTTGTTCCTCACAATTATACCATCTTGGTCTTGTTTGTTTCTAAATACCCATCTTATGCTAATCACATTGTAGTTCTTGGGTCTTTCAACTAGTTCCCAAACTTGATTCCTAGTGAAATTGTTTAGCTCTTCATGCATAGAATTGACCCAATCAACATGTTGTAGTGCTTCATCTATCCTTGTTGGCTCTATGGATGATACAAAAGAGTAGTGATCATAAAAGGATGCCAATCTTGATCTTGTTTGAACACCACTTGTAATATCACCAACTATTTAATCAATGGGGTGATCTCTTGCAATGTTGGTCGGTTGGAGGATAGGGACTTGATTGCTTGAGCTTGGTTGAGATGAACTAGCAACTTGTTGATCTTGTGCTTGAGAGCTACTAGCTTACTTGATAGATGAGTTGAGCACTTGATCTTTATCATCTTTAATATCAATCACTTGTTTTGGCCTAATATCACCAATATCCATGCTCTTCATAGCATTTGCCAATTGAGGACCACTCACATCTTCTAGGTTCTCATTTTCAACTTGAGAGTCATTGGTTTCATCAAACTCAACATCATGAACCTCTTTAAGTATACCACTAGCCGAATTCCACACTCTATAGGCTTTTCTTGTGGTTGAGTAACCAAGTAAGAACCCTTCATCACACTTCTTGTCAAACTTCCCAAGTCTTGTGCCTTTCTTCAATATGTAGCATTTGCACCCAAAGACTCTAAAGTGTTCAATGTTGGGTTTTCTTCCATTCAATAGCTCATATGGTGTCTTCTCCATCAATGGGTGACAATACAACTGGTTGCTAGAGTACCAAGAGGTGTTGATAGCTTCGGCCCAAAAGGAGTGACTCACATTGTACTCACTAAGCATGGATCTTGCCATATCAATCAATGTTCTATTCTTCCTCTCAACAAGTCCATTTGATTGAGGAGTATACTTGGCCGAGAATTGATGCTTGATCCCAATCTCATCACATAGCTCTTCAACTCTTGTATTCTTGAATTCACTTCCATTGTCACTTCTCACTTTCTTGATGGTGGTTTCAAACTCATTGTGACATCTCTTGACAAAAGTTTTGAATGTGGCAAATGTTTTACTCTTGTCATTGAGAAAGAATACCCAAGTATATCTTGTAAGATCATCCACTATGACAAATCCATACTTGTTTCCTCCAATACTAGTGTATGTTGTTGGTCCAAATAGATCCATATGCAACAACTCAAATGCTCTACTAGTGCTCATCATGCCTTTCTTTGGATGGGTGTTACCAACTTGTTTGCCGGCTTGACAAGAGCTACAAAGTTTGTCCTTCTCAAATACAACATCTTTCAAGCCTCTTACTAAGTCATGTTTGATCAATCTATTCAATTGCTTCATCCCAACATGACCAAGCCTTCTATGCCATAACCAACCCATACTTGATTTAGTGAGCAAGCAAGTTGACAATTGAGGTTCACTAGCATTAAAATCAACTAGGTAGAGGTTCTCATATCTAAAGCCTTTGAAGATCAAGTTTGAACCATCTACACTAATGATCTCAACATCATCTACTCCAAATATGCATTTGAATCCAAGATCACACAATCGAGCTACCGATAGCAAATTGAAGTTCAAGCTCTCAACTAGCAAAACATTGGATATGCACAAGTCTTTGGATATTGCAATCTTACCAAGACCCTTGACCTTGCCTTTGCCATTATCACCAAAAGTGATACTATCAATGCCATCATTGGGGTTGGATTTGATTGATTTGAACATTCTAGAATCCCCGGTCATGTGTTGAGTGCAACCACTATCAAGCACCCAATGCCTTCCTCCGGCTTTGTAATTGACCTACAAAACAAATTAGTTTCTTTTAGGTACCCATACTTGTTTGGGTCCTCCAAAGTTACTGACCAAGGATTTTTGTACCCAAATGGCCTTCTTCTTTGGGCCAACTATGGATGTGCCAACATACTTAGCCATGATACCTTTAGCACTTTTGGTAAGCATATAACATGAATCAAAATGCATAGAGGTAGCTTTAGCAAACTTGGTTTGGCTCATGTTAAGTTTGCAATATTGGTCTACATGCCCCACTTGCTTATATTTTGTGCAAAACCGACCATTGTTCCTCACAAAGCTAGGCTTAGGAGTTACAAAGGCTGACTTGCCTTTCTTGGGGGTATAGCCCAAACCCTCTTTGTAATGAGAGAATCTTTGGCTACCCAAGCACTTTAGCAAGCGAGCATCTCCACCATATGCCTTACCCAAAGCATGAGTGAGTTTATTAACATCATTTTTCTATTTTTCATTTTCAATCACTAGTGCAGCATCATCCTTTGAGCTATCACTAGTAGATGTGCAAGTGAAAGTGCTACATTGTGTTTCGGTTGGGGCAACAATGATAGGAGTGAAAAATGATTCATCTAGAATATCACAAGTTACTCCAATATTGCATGATGCAACAACCTTATCTTTGCTTTGATCAAGGAGAGAGGAGTGAGCCTTTTCAAGCTTGTAGTGAGTCCTCTCAAGCTTCTCATGGGCTTCCATTAGCCTCTCATGAGAGCCATTAAGCTCATCAAAGGATTGTTCAAGAGCATTAACCTTCTTGTTCAATTCTTTGCACTCATTTCTCTTCTTCTCAAAGCACTCATAAGTTTGCTTCATCATTTCAACAAGTTCCTCCTTGGAGTACTCCTCCTCATCATCACTACTATCATCATCACTATCACTATCATTATGAGACTGTACCTTAGTTGGGTTAGCCATGAAGCATGATGGAGGGTCGAAGATGGATGGCTTGTTGTTGATAGCAATGTTTGCCATAACTTTCTTCTTGGACTTCTTCCTCTCATCATCACTAGAGTCATCATCGGAAGAGTGTGAACACATGGTTGATATGTGCCCATGATGTTTAGTTTTGATGATGAGCGATTGACCAACACATGAGTGTTTCAGTTTGAGCGTCTACTTCTAACCTCTTTGCGAAAGCAAATGTGTGCCTGTCTATCGGCTTGTGGTGTGCAGGTGCTATGCCTAGTGACAGTGGTCAATGGTGTGGAGAAGGTCGAGTAGAGGCTTGCCGTGCCGATGGACTGAGAGCGGTGAAGGGCGGAAGCGGGGCTCGGACTGAGGGACCATGGGCGCCGGCGGACTAGCTGTGGTGGCTAGTACTTGGCACTGGCGAGTGCGAGAAGACATGGAGGTAGACCGAGTCGACCAAGTCAAGATGGTGGACGCGCGAGTCGAGCGGAGGCTCAGGGGACTCAGAGTCCGACCGGGCGAAGACAAGGTGGCTCGCGTCGAGTGGTTTGGTGGTTTGGGCCTCAAAACCATCCGCGTCGGTTTCCAAGTTTGGGCCGTAAAACTCGGGGTTCGGTAGTTGAGCCGAAAGCTACCGGTGGCGGGTTTCACGGGTTTGGGCCTCAAAACCCGGGCGGAGCTTCCGAGGAAGCGGGGATGGCACGTGGCGGAATCCTGGAGGTTGCGTCGAGGCGACGGCAACTCCTGGCAGGAAGCGGGGCCGTCCATTCAAATCGAGGGAGATATTTACCGGAGCTTGGACTGCAATGCTTAGGCTAGGTAGTTCACTCATTGTATCTAGGGGGGTCTTTGGGAAATAGCCGAAGCCTCTAATAAATAGAGGATGAAGGGGTATCCTCATCCTATCTCTTGAACCCTAATCATTTGCCCCAACTCTCTCTCTCTCTAACCTCTCTCTAGTTCATGAGATCCCTAGGTTGATCCCACCAACCTTTGTAAGAACTCGAGTTTGTTGCAAGGAATCAGAGGCCGTAACCTCCGTAAGCCATGGCGGCTTCGTTTTCTTGATCGTGTCCCCGTTTTGCTTGTGTTCTTCGCGTTTTGCTTTTGCTCTCTCTTTTTCCCGAGATGATTTCTCTTTGTTGGGAGTAGCTCTTGCAAATCCGTTTGAATCAAGTTGTTCGTATTCGAGAGGAGCATCTTTGCACCGAAGGATCCATCCTCAAACCTCTCGAATACGCAGATCGGGCGATTTCTTTGCGACGTTCTTCGTTTTCCCTTTTCTCCCCCAAATCCGAGTGTTCCCGCTCATCCGACCCAAATTGAGCGATGATTTCTTCGGGATAGCTCCCCAACTGCACTAGGATCATGCCTACAAAGTTTGGTTGCAGTTGGTGATCATTTGGTCGAGATTTGGGAAGATTTGGCGGAGGAAATTCGCTTTTCGGGGTTTCTGCGCGATTTTCAGGGGCGTCGGACGCTCCGAGGGTTTTGCGTCGGACGCTGGTGCGTGCTGACGTCAGCGTCCGTCGCTCGGTGTGTCTGAGCTTTTGGTTTGGCGCCGGACGCTCCTCAGGGTCCGTCGCCGACCGTCCGTCGCCTCTGCTGTTTCTGAGTTTCTGTCTGGCTCTCTGGAAGGCCGACGGACGCTCGCCTAAGCGTCCGTCGCGCAGCGTCCGACGCCAACGGACGCTCACCCAAGCGTCCGTCGCCCAGCGTCCGATGCCCTGCCTTCTGCTTCTCTTCTGCAGTGCTCTCTGGAAGGTCGACGGACGATCTCTCTGCGTCCGTCGCCAGCGTCCGTCGCCATGTCCTGCAGCGTCCGTCGCGTTGTCTTTCAGCGTCCGTCGCCTGTTTTTCTGGCTGTTTTGCTTAGGGTTTTTGCCTCTTTCTCATAGGGGTTGAGAACTCTATCTTGGGGGTTTCCGGTGAGTTTTCCTCCATTGCCGGTGAGCTCTCATTTCTCCGATTTCGTCTGAATCCCCGCTCGCGTTGCTCGGGGGAGGTTGAGCACCCAACAACTGGGTTTGATTTTTGGGAAGAGTGGCCCGAATATTTCGAGAGAAATTTGAGGCTCCCATTCACCCCCCCTCTGGTCGCCGTTCTCGGTCCTTCAAAGAGTCACTATCATCCCAAGTCACCATATAGGATTCACCCTTCTTATTCTTGGTGAAGGATAGCTTTTTATCCTTCTTCTCATCATCACTATGATCGGGACAATCCGCAATCATGTTATCGGTGCTCTTGCACTTGTAGCTTCTCTTCTCATATTCTTTGCCCTTGAAGTTGTCCCTTCTCTTCCTAGCACCATAGCCCTTCTTCTTCATGAACTTGCCAAACTTACGCATGAAGAGGGTCATCATCTCATCATCATCATCATCACTAGCTTCTTCATCATCATTTGACTCTTGCTTCTTTGCTTTGCCCTTGCTCTTGGATGAAGAAGCCTTGAAAGCTAAGCTCTTATTTTCTTCCTTGACCTCTTCTTCTTCACTTTCCTCATTGTATTGCTCTTCGGTCATGATCTCACCAAGTACCTCATTGGGAGTGATCTTGTCCAAACCATCTCTCCTAATTATTTGCCTCAAGGTTTTGTATTTCTTGGGCAAACAACTAAGAAACCGGTTTGAGAAGTCTTCATCCTTGACCTTCTCACCCAAGCTCTTGACATCATTGATGATCACTTGGAGCATATGGAACATCTCTGGGATGGACTCATCATCTTTCATCTTGAAGTGAGATAGCTTGTCCTTGAGCATGTACAACTTGGCATTCTTTACCGTTGAAGTGCCTTCATAAGTATCTTCTAGTCTCTTCCACACTTCACTTGCCTTCTCAAGATCTTTGATTTGCTCAAACACTTTTGAGTCAATGCCATTGTAGATCACATTGAGAGCCATTGTGTTGCATTGTCGGTTCTCTTGCTCTTTTGGTGTGGGAGCGGCTTCATCAAGAATGACAAAGTCATGTTCGGTCATACTCCACACTTTGTCATGTATTGAGCCTAGATGCATCTTCATCTTCCTCTTCCAATAATCAAAGGAAGTGCCATCAAATATTGGTGGTTTGCTTCCCACATGGTTGAATGATATTTGAGCCATCTCTTAACACCAAAGGTTGTTAAGCCTTGATAATATGGTGACCACGGCTCTGATACCACTTGAAAGGTCCTAGATGGCTAGAGGGGGGGTGAATAGCCTAATAAAATTCTACAAATCACTAGAGCAAAAGGTTAGATAACACTTAAGCGAAGCTTTTTGCTCTAGCTCTACTTGGGGTGCAAAGCCACCTATCCAAAGCAAATCTAGTTAGCTAAGTGCTTATCAAACAATAGCAAGAACCTAAAGCACTTAGCACAAGCTATCTAGAACAACTACTAAAGAAGGTAACTAGCAAGGTAACTAGACAAGATATAAAAGAATATAAATGCAAGAGAGGAGGTGATTGTTATACCGATGCCTTGTGATGTATGGATGTCAATAGGATGAACCAATCACAATGAATACCAATAAGTAGCCGGGAGACAAGATGAACACAATGATTTTTCTCCCGAGGTTCACTTGGTTGCCACCAAGCTAGTCCTCGTTGTGTCGACTACTCAAGTGGTGATTCGGTGGCTAATAGGTGTTTCACAAACCTAGCCCACTAACTTGAGCGCCACAAGAATCCACCCAAATGAGAGTAACTCAATGACACGAGCAATCCACTAGAGTTACCCTTTGGCGCTCCGCCGAGGTGGGTACAAGCCCTCTCACAATCACCGAAGCCAGCCACAAACAATCACCAATTGCGCTGAAACTTCTCCACAATCGCCAAGCCGTCTAGGTGTTGGTAAATACCAAGAATAACAAGAAACCACGCGGCGATGACGATGACCAAGTGACACTAAGATGCAATGCAAAGATCAATGCACTTGGTTCACTCAAACTCTCACAAATATGCAACAAGAGTGAAGAGAGTGAGTTGGGGGCTATCTCAAGCAAGCACAAGTATGTCAAATGAATAGGAGGTGCAAGAATGATCCCTAGGAGCCGGCCATATCACTTAAATAGCAATCCCAAAAAAACTAGCCGTTTTGCTCCTCTTCCACGCTTTCCTGCGTCAGTCCGGACGCACTTTGCATGGGGGGGTCCGGACCAACGCGCATGCGTCCGGACCCTCCTTCGTTTGAAATCTGCTGTTCACGCTCTGCTCTACTGCTGCCACGTCGCCTCCGGACGCACAACACAGTAGCGTCCGGACCCGCTTTACCTTGCGTCCGGATCCAGTCCAGAGAGGATTCAGAGAGCTCCGAGCTTTGGACTCGCGTCTGGTGCCTTGCGTCCGGACCGCATTCAGCGTCCGGATAAATACATCCAGAGAAGTCCAGTGAGCGCCGAGCTCCGGACGCGCGACCAGAGTTAGCGTCCGGACTCACTTTTGCGTCCGGACCTCCTGTCCAGAGAGCCCGAGGGCTAGGGTATGCCACCGGACGCAAGTCCATTTGTCCGATCGGCCTTTGCCCTGCGTCCGGACCTTGCGTCCGGAGCCTCTCTGAGTGACAAACCGAGCCACTTCTTCTTCTCCAAGTCTTCAAGTGCTAACACCTTATGATCCAATCCTTGTTCACCTGTGTTAGCCTTTGCAACATATTTCTTGGATTGTATTTAGTTCTATGTGTCACTTAGGTTCATTTTATATGGATGCAATGCAAATCTAGTGGCACATGATAACCGTAATCGTAACGAGTTTTCCCTTCTTGATAGTACGGCTATCTATCCTAAAGGTGATCACACTCTCTATAGTGTCTTGATCACTAAACCAAAAATGACCCTATAGATATACCTTTGCCTTGGGTCCATTTTGTTTTTCTCTTTCTTCTTTTCCTTAGTCATGGAGCACTTGATCCATCATGATCTTTAATATTGCTCCATGTCTCAAGGTGAACCACCCTATCTTGATCATACACTTAGTACAAAGGGTTAGTCCATATGTTTCATCAATTAACCAAAACCAAACAAGGTCTTTCAGAAGACCTCAAGGACATCTTCGTCAAAACATACAAAGCCACGTGTATCCAGCCCGGAACATGTTATGACCTGGAGACCATTCGCCAGAGAAGTAACGAGAGCCTCCGAGAATACATCAGGCGTTTCTCCGACAAACGTCTGAGCATAACAGAGATCTCCGACCCAGAAGCTATCGCCATCTTCTCCAATGGCCTGCGAGGAGACGACCTCTGAAACAAGTTGGCCCAGAAGAACGTGAAGACCATAGAGCAGATGATGATGATCGCGAACCCCTACGCCAACCAAGATGACGCCACCCGCAGTAGAGAGAGCAGGCGGCGCTATTTCCGCTCGCCGGAACGCGCAGGGACAATAATCGCTGACAGAAAGGTCCCTATTTTCATGATCACGCTCCCAAACTTCACCCTCCAAGACTTGCGAACGTCGGTGCGCCGTATCCAAACTCTCCTCAAGCCCCGCAAACCGACTCTCAACACGAGCAACATCACCGCGTAGGCGCTCATTCTCGCCGGCCAACTTCGCAAGCTGGTCCGACATTATTTTCCGCTCCTTCTCAGCCCTAAAGAGCACATGCGACCAGACAACCCAGGTCTAACAAAAGAAGATACAACAGCAAAGGTGGGATCAAGAGACATAGTAGTCACCTTCACGCGCCCAAGCAGATTATTCGTGTCATTAAGGAGGTTTGTCGCTTCCGCCTCAACCTTGCCATCCTCAACAACAATGAACTCTTCACCATCACGACGGAAGGTCCGGAATGGCCTCGGCGACGAGTCACCAGATGAACGCAGAATCTCTTCCACTAGATCAGGCTCCCCCGACGAAACAGAAGCCCTCTTTCGCTTCACCGGTCTCGACATCAACACCATAGAGGGGTTAACTTCCGGAGCAACTACTCCGGGACCCTCTGCAAAAGGGAGACAACAACCAGACGAATCACCAATAGGGGCACTGACAACGTCAGGATCACACTGATGCCCCGAAGGATCAGCAGCCACCGAAGTGTCAGCAAAACCCGGAAGCTGAACGTCATGTGAGCAATCGGACGCACCTGGTGTCTCAACATCGGACCTGATCGCATCTTCGACGACTGGTGCCCTGTCAAGAAGGGCACCATAAATAAGCAAATGAAATCTACAACAACCCAAGCAAAACAGAGACAAAGCACTCACAATCCCGATTTCCGATGCGCCTTCGTAAACCGACGGGGCTCCTCGACAGATTCTCCAGATACAACCGTCGGCATAGGGCCCGACGTCGGAACAACATCCGAAACATCACCCCAACACCTGTTGAGGAGGGCAAACAGGCAACCGACGCCTTAGGCCGGGATGCCTCGGCACCCGACCAGGAACCCTCACCACCGTTAGAGCCCACCGGCGATACATCATCCTCATCGCCCGACCTTTCGTCGGTCCACCCAGAAATAGAGGATTGCGGAGGCAGAGTGCCTTCCCTAATGGCAAACTTACCACCTGAAATAACTGACGGCTTCAACTTCGTCTGAGTCGAGGAAGCCGGGCGCTTTCCCAAGGGTCATCACGCACCCGGCGCCTCCCAACACGAGGCTCACAAACCTCCCTTCGCCAAGAAGAATCACGATCATCCACCTTCCGCGACCTGGTCGCCCGTCTCGACGTGGGGTCGACACCCACGGGCCAATCCTTCGATGGGACCCCCAAAAAGTATACGGCATGATCCTTACAATGCAACTACAAAAACTTGATCAGAACAAGAACAAGAAAACAAGAAAGCCGACGACAAGAAAAACACACACACCGCAGGAACCGGCACCCCGAAGCGAAACGGCTCCCTCGGATCTTCCAGGTGTGGTAGCCCAAGGTAAAAAATCGAAGAAATTTGACCACGTGCTTCTTCCACCGCAAGGATCTTGGAGGACTCACGAGTAGGGTCATACTGACCAGAATAAGCAAACGCATGATGAGCCCTATTCTTGCAAGGCTGGCAGCACCTTGTAATAAAGTTCCAGCCGACTGCAACTCCATCAAGCGATGATCGATCCATTGGCTCAAGCAACTCTTTCACCTGTCCCATCGCCTCCAATGGAGGGGTGGCCGACCAGCTGGGCTGTGACACGGGAACATTCGAGGGCTCGCCGCGAGCATACGGCTCCTCCTGGGGGATATAGAACCAACGGGATCTATACTCCGCCACCTTGGAAGACAGGGGAGTGGCAAGATATGTATCCACCATGCCCTCCCGGATTTGAAGGTACACTGAGCTGACAACACGAGATGCGGCAGTCCCATTTCGCTTGAGGCGAAAGAAATAGCGAAACAACTCGAAATGGGGCTCAATCCCCAGATATGCCTTGCAGAAGTGCACAAATACCGAAATGTGCAGCACAGAGTTAGGATGCAGATTACATAGCGAAATCTCGTAGAAATCAAAGAGACCATGAAAAAAGGGGTGAACAGGGACTCCGAATCCACGCCAGAAGAAGGTTCAAAAACAACAAGCTCACCGGTATTAGGCGGCGGAAAATCCTCCCCGGTCGCCGGCCTCCATCCAACAAGGGACCGATCCTGGAGAACACCGGCGGTTACAAGAAACTGGATATCCTCCACCCTAAGGGTACACCTAGCCCAACCCCGAGTCCATTCTGGAAGCACATCCTCCAATCGCTCAACAGACTTCCCCGCCTTCTTCACCGACGAGCGTGCTTTTAGTTTCTTCCTGGGCGCCATCGAGGAATCACAGCGGAAGAGGCTAGGGTTTACTATGAAAAATGAGGCCGAAAAGAAAACAGATGGCGGAGATTTTTGGTGCAAATGTGGAAACCATCGCCACCGCTAAAGACGCCCTTTATACCAAGCGATGCATCCCTCGGAATCCCAGGGTTTTTGGGAAACTGTAACGACCAAATACAAAGCCGCCACGATGACCCCTCCTTCGTGCCGTAACCTAGGCCGTTAACCGCGTGGTCATTCGGCCCACTAAACTTTCTTTCCTGACCCTTTATTTTGTATTTACTTTTGGCGTCCATACTCGCAAATTACGGAAAAAGATTTCCCAAAACCTTACTAACACCACAGTCCCGGGGACTGGGCATATGATTTCGTTATGATTTCTCTCTAAACAGGAACAGTAGCACGGTTGCAAACACACAGGTCAGCAGTCCTCGGGGACTCGCTGACGAGAAACGATGACTCTGCCACTTGTTCACAGACTCGACCAGGCTCAGGGACCCCGTCCAGAAACACACCGAGCAAGGCTCAAGGATCACCCCCACCACGAAGCAGCGGCGCCACCAGACAGCACAACACCTAGGGACTGCGAATAAAGACCTCGACGCAAGAACATTCCACCTCTTTGCCTCAGGCACGGGGACTACGGGTATTCGTAGTTGTCTTTACTAAATTCATTTTTTCAGGAGTTTTTATATACATCCTAATATAAGAACCCAGCATGTCATTATATCAGGCTCGGGGACTGTGGGTATCCGCAGTCATTTTTTGCAAAACTCATGCTTCACTCATTACCTATACTTACAAATACATCCTTCATCGTTATAAAGCTTGGCACCACGTGCATACTTCACCTGCTACCAAGCTCGGGGACTAAGTGTGTACTTCACCTCGCGGTGAATACAATTATTTTTTCTCGACAAACCTCTGTTGTTCCGTATGGTCTTTTTTTGCAGAGCTTAAGTGGGTACACTTCACTGGGGAATAGACCAGTCAAAAGTTTTTTCTTCAGCACGCCACATCCTCCTGACGAAGTAGCCGCAACATCCAATGAAGGTGACCTGCTCGCACATCAGGCCACGACATTCTCGACCAGCTCTACCTGGTCGGGAAGCTTCTCCGACCATCGCCCGACCAGCTGACCTGGTCGGAGTCCCGCAACGACGACCTCACGCAAAGGGCGACCAGATGGACTTCTTCAAGGATTACGCTGCTGACTCGCCAGAAGGACGCAACGTGCTCGAGGACTTGTTGGGGAGATATACCTCGCCATATCCCCATGGACCTTTTGGGCCTGTCAACCAGAAGACGCCCAGCCCATGAGGCCTTGCGGCACGCGACCAGCTCATCGTGCTCGCCAAGGACTCCGAAGAAGCCTTGCTCGCCAAGAAGGATCCTAGAAGATAGACTCGGATCTCTTACCTAAAGGTACCAATCGTAATCTGTTAGGATATGGAAACTGTAACCCGACTCCCCAGCTATATAAGGCGAGTAGGGACCCCCCTCCGAACCAATCTCTTAGATCTCTACACAATACCCTAGATCGCATCTACGGGTCTTGTAACCTAAGATACACATCAATCCAGCCACCAAAACACAGGACGTAGGGTATTACGGTGATTTGCCGGCCCAAACCTGTCTAAATCGCCATGTCTACGCTCTCTGTGTTACGCTTGATCGCCGTCTCCATAGCTCCGCCAACAATCTACTACCGTGGGGTACCCCCTAGGTAGACTGCGACGCGTATTTCGTCGACAGGTAGGTCGGTGATTGTGACGATAAGTACAGTCTTTACCGTGACATGTTCTTTTTTGTACTCATCCCAAACATCCTTCACACCCGTCTCCCACATCTGTAGTAGTTCATCGATCACTGGTTCTAGAAGCACATCAATATCATTACCAGGTTATTTTGGTCCTTGGATTAGTAATGGCATCTAGACGTATGACCGTTTCAAACAAAGCCAGGGTGGAAGGTTGTATATACATAGCGTCACTGGCCAAGTGCTATGATTGGTTCTCACCTGGTCAAACGGGTTCATCCCATCCGTGCTCAAAGCTAACCACAGATGTCTAACCTCTCCACCGATGTTCTTATAGAACATAGTGTTGATAGTCCTCCAGTCCGACCCATCGGCGGGGTGCCTCATCATTGAATCTTTCTTTCGCTCTTCGTCGTGTCAACACAACAGCTTGGCTGACTTTGCATTTGCAAACAACCTATGCACTCGTGGAGCTATAGGAAAATACCACACAGACTTTACGGGTCCTCCTCTAGTCTTGCTTCCATCATTTGATTGCCCTTGCTTGTATCGGAGAGTTTTACACTTGGGACATGCATCCAAGTCTTTGTATTTCTCTCCATGGTACAATATGCAGTCATTGAAACACGCGTGGATTTTCTCAACCTCGAGGCCAATTGGGCAAAATCATTTGCTTCGCAAGGTAAGTCTTTTCTGCTAACTCGGTACTCTTCGGGAACAGTTTATGTAGTATACCTAACAAGTAATCGAAGCCTTTATCACTCATCCCATTCGTTGATTTGAACTCCAATAGCATGATGTTGGCTTCCAGTTTGCTTATTGGGCAGCCCTGATACAATGGTGTTTTTGCATCCTTTCTCATCATCTCCAGTTTTTTCAACTGTGAAGCACTAAGGAAACCCTCATGCACATCATGTAGAAGCTGTGAAATGTCATCATCTTCCTCAGTGTCGTCAGCTAATGTATTCATAAACACATCATCATTGGTAGGCACATGTTCTGTGTAATCATGAACAGACAATAATGCATTCAGGGATACACTAGGCACATCATCATTAATATTTTGACCAACATCCCCATGCAAAGTCCAAATCGTGTAGTTTCTCATGAACCCCCATGTGATCAAGTGCAAACGTATATGCTCTACGTCACCCCATTTTCTCGTATTCTTGCAGTCTTTGCATGGACAGAATACAAGATGTGAGTCCCCAGCATTGGCTCTAGCTCGCTTGATGAAATCGTCGATGTCCGTTAAGTACCGTGGGTCTGTATGTGACAGATCGTTCATCCCCCCTCAAGCCATGTCTGCACTGATAAAATGGGCAGAGCAGAGGAAACATAGGAACATATTAATAGGATCATTTTTTACCAATATTCTTCGATATAATTTGAATTTGGTCGCGCTATAAAAAGTGAGACAACAAATAGATAACAATGGAAGCATGGAGTATTAAATGCATGCATGGAGTATTAAATGTAAGTAATAAATACCCAATAAAAACAAAGTGCTACAATTTTTCTAAATAATTTTGGATCTAAAAGCTACAAAAAATTGACACAAATTGCAACATCCCTCTTCTTGATTATGAAAACTAGCATACCTCTAAACTATGGATTTACACACAAAAACAATGTAAACCAACAATTCTCAAGAATTATGCTTGTTACTAACCAAGAGTAAGAAGATATGAGGATCCAAGAGTGAAGAGGAGCCAACAATGGAGATCAAGAAATTCACCAGCCACAACAATGGAGAGATGGAGCTCCTCACGCACTGTTCTGCACTATTGGGGCAGAGGAGGGAGAGGAGCTCGCGTGCTTTATACTGTACACAACATCACTGCTGGTTCAAGACACGAACCGGTAGTGAAACACCACATCACTGCCGGTTGGTGGCTTGAACCGGCAGTGATAGGGCCGAGAGGCATCGCTGCCGGTTCAAGACATGAACCGGTAGTGATGTGGTGTTTCACTGCCGGTTCAGCCCCTGCCTCCAATAATTGGGGGCATGTCAGAGGAAGAACCGACAGTGAAGAGGCATCACTACCGGCCCAAACAAAACCGGCAGTGATGGGCCGGCAGTGATTGTCGTTTCTGTAGTAGTGATATAGCATACTATCTATATGGTGGTTTATGCATGTTTATATGTAGGGCGCCTTATATGTATATGTTATTCATTCTTGTGATCAATGTGTAATGGCGATATGTTTCTTTAGCAATATTCTTATTATTACTAGTTTGGATGTGTGCATGTTTGAAGATGATGTTAATCATCGTTCATCTAATACTTCATGAAACAGTGCGCATGTCGTTTACGAGAGGCAGACATCTAAGTACTTCATGAAACAGTGCGCAAGTGTGGGAAACAAGGACGACATGCATGGTAACCGATATTTTTACCTCCTCGAGAAGACCTGCAATTATTCCATCTATTAGGGGCACGACCTCTTCCGCTCTTTCCAGAGTCGCGACCCACACGACGCTGCCACACCGCCCGCCGCTCGCCCCCCTCCCTTCCCCTCCGGCATCTCGCCGAGGGCTGAAGGGAGCGGGATCCATTGTTTTAATAAGTTTCTCCAGTAGATCGAGTGCTTAGGGTTAGAGTTTCTCCATGCCAAAGTTCTTGGTATTGGAGTTTTATCTCCTCCTTCTCCTCTTCTCCGGCAATGGTGAAGGAGAAGGGTAGAATCGTTTTCTCCATGGCGGCTTCGTTGAAGACGAGGGCGACAACTTCGGCGTCACCATCTTCATCGACATGATGTCGCCGCCATGAAATAATTTTCTCCGGTCTTTTCTTTGTTTTTTTGTGGTTAGATCTGGCCACAATAAAAGACTAGGGAGAATATCCTTCAGATCAGTCTTCCTCATTCTTCAGTGGCAGAAAGAAGAAGAAGTAAGACACCAGCAAGAAGAAAAACATCATCAATTCCACCTACAGGAATGTTGGCCATCCGTTGGGCATCTGTTCTCAGGCTTGCCGCTATTGCTGGTGCCGAGTATTTGTCTGTGCGGTCATCTATACGAAGCGTCAAAAAGGTTTGGTTTTGAGATTTGGAGCTTTTCACGGCGTGGGTATATTTTAGATGAAAATCAGTTTCTGGATATATCTAGTGTAATCCAAAGTGCTTGTAATATGTTGATGTACCCAGCTATTATATAATATAATTCTTCTTTCATCGCAAAAAAGGACGACATGCCTGGGGAGAAAGATAAGACGTGAGAGGAGAAAAACAAGATTCGCAGAGTAGAAACAGCCCATGATGCAAATCATGACAAGTGAAAGTTTTTCTTTAGGTTAGACCCTGCACTTTTAGCACTTTTTTTAGACTTTGGATCCAAACAGGGGTCTAAAATATGGTCTAAAACAGGGTCTAAAGCACATTGGGTCTAAAGCAGGGTCTAATTAGCACCAATTCAGGTGCTAAACTGGGTCTAAAGTGCCATCCGGCCCAACCGTGGACGTGCCTACCCCCGTTCTCCTATGCGTGCATCCCCTCCTGCGCGGCTGCGCATCCCCTCCCCCCCGCAACCCTATCCCGAGCGGTCCATCCCGAGTTGTTCCTCTCAGTCGCCGCCGCCACCTTCCTCAGCCGAGCGGGTCCTATTCCGCCGCCGCTACCCGCCGTCGTCCCCAGTCGACCTCTTCTCCGTCCTCAGCCGAGTGGATCCGCTTCCGCCGCCGCTACCCGCCACCGTCCTCAGCCACCACTTAGCTCACCGGCGATGGATGGCTATGGCGACGACGACGACGGTCTCAGGGACTTGTTCCCCCAACAGGGTTCCTACACCCCCGCCGGCTTCGATATCTTCTCCATCCAGGCCATGCCTTCATCGGATTTTGGCACCACCCGTGCCCCAAGGATGGGATTGAGGCACTCGACCTCAACTCTCAGGCGGACGGCTGGGATCCCATGGAAGCATACCAAGATTTGTTGCAATCGAGAGAAGGGGAGACGAAGGTATAAGCAGGAACTTGTTTCCCCCTCTCCCTCCTTCTCGTGGTGACAGAAGAGGCAGCAATCGAACCCTAGGGTTACGCACGAGACGCCTTGAAAGTGCAGGGGGTTCCATGGTCGGTCGTGGCGAATCCTCGGCCCTTGGTGCAGCGTGTGGCGAATCCTCTGCCCGTGGTGGAGGGCATGGTGAACCTGCAGCAAGAGGACGTGGCCGCCGCGGTGGTGGACCTTCTGGATCCACCGGTGGTCGTGGATCCAGAGGCCGTGCTGTTGGTACAGAAGCTGTACAACGTCAACGACGCCGCGTCGGCAACAACAATGAGGAACAACAAGAAGGTCAAGTGCAGAAGGTTTGTGTCTTCTCATTGGCACTCACATTTCTACTTTTTATATAATTTACTTCTGTGATCTAAAGTTATATGCATATTTTTGTGATGCATGTACTAGAATAAATCTGAAAGGGCAAATTGGTCTGAATACAATAACAAATTGTTGTGTACATTACTTGTTGAACAAATTCAAATGGGTAACTACATCAAAGGAACCATGACCTCTAGAGGGTACAAGTTAATCATTGACAAGTACTACTGTGCAACAAACTTGAAGCATGATACGAGGCAGATTCAGAATATAATCAAACAACTTAGGCAGATGTACCAGTTCATTCAAGATCTCCACAAAGATAGTGGATTAGGACGTGATGGGCAGGGTGGCCAACTGCACCTCCAGAATGGTGGGAAGATGCAACTAAAGTATGTGTTCTTCTTATTCAAATGTTTGTACTTCCAATGGTATCCCAAATTGCAACTAAGTGTTGGTAATACATTGTGCAGAAAACTCCTGAGTGGAAGAGACTGAGGTGGGGCCTCCAGAGTACATGGCAATGCTTGAACAAATATTTGAGGGTGTTGCAGTGGATGGATCCTCTTCTTTTGTACCTAGAGTGGAGGATGATGAACAAGCCTTTGTGGACCTTGATGAAGATCAGGAAAATGAGGCGTATGAGGACAGTCCTAATGTGTCAACCAGTCGTAAGAGAACAAGTAGCACTAGTACAACAACCTCTAGCCCTAGCAAAAAAACCAAAAGCCTAGTTGTCAAGATAATGAAGGATTATCTTAACAAGTCCACTGTGCAACAGGAAGAAAGAAACCAACATTTCAAGGAAGCTTGCAATGCCAAAGTTAATAAAAAAACCCCAACCCAGCTAGGAATTGAGCAATGCATGAAGTTGGCTTATGAATGTGGGATTAAGAATGATACCCCAGAGTTCTATGCTGCTACAGAAATTTGTGAGAATGAGTGCAAGAGAGAGGTCTTCATAAACATAGCAGATGTAGAAGGAAGAATGAGTTACTTGAAGCGATATTGTAGGATGAACAATGTGTCTTGATTCAAACTTTTTGTAGTTGTGATTCAAACTATTTGTAGTTGTGTGCTACTGATTTCATATTTCTGAACTATGTATGTTGTGACCTATGTTGTTACCTGTGCTGTTTGTGTAATTAGCTGAACTATGCTACTGATTTCATATTTGTAATGAGCTGTCACCTATGCTGTGACTTGTGCTTTCATTTGTGTTGTGACCTGTGCTCTGACCTGAGCTGTCACCTGTGATGTGACCTGTGCTTTCATTTGAAGTAGTTGTGTGATTATGAACTGTTATGGTTGAGACTAATTATGAAATATTTTAATTGTGATGGCAGGATGTACCTGAGGGGGTTGACTCAGACATTGAAGAGTTGGAGCAACTTTTACGTGATGAAGATGAAAATCAAAGGCAAATCATGGAGAACCTACTACTGTTTGGTATGTATCATGACAGTTACTTTAATAAAAGAAAGAGGAGGCAATCTGTGGAAAGTGGTCATGAATGGATACTCAGAAACCTAAATGATTCTACAAAATGTTATAATATGTTTAGAATGAGTAGACCATTGTTTCATAGTCTTCACAATTTATTGGTGCAATATTATGGCTTGAAATCCACAACAAAGAGTACTTCAACAGAGGCTTTAGGAATGTTTCTTTGGATGGTTGGTGCACCTCAGTCTGTTAGGCAAGCTGAGAACCGATTAGAAAGGTCACTTGAGACAGTTCACCGAAACTTTGAGAAAGTTTTGAAATGTGTTGTCAAACTTGCAGGTGACATTATTAAGCCTGTGGACCCTGAGTTTAGAACAATGCACCGTAGGTTGAACAATCCTAGGTTCTATCCACACTTCAAGGATTGTATAGGAGCTATAGATGGTACTCATATACTAGTTATCGTGCCAAGTGATAAGATGGTTCAACACATATGTCGAAAGGGTATCGCAACACAGAATGTGCTTGCAGTATGTGACTTTGATTTGAGATTCACATTTGTTCTTGCGGGATGGCCTGGATCAGTACATGACATGAGAGTTTTCAATGATGCTATGGTCAAATACAAAGACATGTTTCCACACCCACCTAATGGTAAAATACAATGTTAATTATACATCTTCTTTGGTACCATATGATACTAGGTGGTTTCTAATATTAGTATTTACATCTGCAGGAAAGTTCTATTTGGTGGACTCTGGATACCCTAATCGTCCTGGATACCTTGCACCATACAAAGGGACAAAGTACCATCTTCCAGAGTTTCGTAACGGTCCAATGCCAAATGGTATGCAAGAAACCTATAATTTTGCTCATTCGTCTCTTAGAAATTGCATCGAGAGGTCATTTGGAGTTTTGAAGATGAAGTGGAGGATTTTGATCAAAGTGCCGAGTTATCCTATGCACAAGCAAAGCCAAATTATTGTTTCATGTATGGCACTTCATAATTTTATTAGAGATGGTAAAATTGCGGACAAAGAGTTTGATCGTTGTGACCGAGACGAGAACTACATTCCACCTGTACATTCAAACTCACAGCCACCAGTACAGCCGGTTGGAGCAAGAGATGAAGATATTAATATGAATGCATTCCGTGATCAGCTTGCAAATGCTTTATTCAGTGGCTCATAGTTTGTTAATGATGTATGCTACTGTTGTATGGTACTCCTTTATGGAACTACTATTAATGTATTTGAATAGAGTTTGATCAGATTCCTTATGATATTTATGCATTTGAACAGAGTTTGATCAGATTGTATTTGGATGATAGTTCCTTGCCGGTGTGCATGGTTGTGCATGAAGTGTTTAATTTCAATGATATATCTGTCGATAGCTATAGCTATAGTATTAACCTGAGAGAGACTTGTGCAACAGATCCACCGGTGAGCAACTCATTAACGTCTCAGCGGAACATTTCAGGTGAACGTTGCGGCCTGTGCAATACTAGAACGTTGCATGGTTGTGCATGTCCCAAGAAAAAAATGAGGGGCAAATCAGACATTACAACATAGAGGTCTAAAGTTTAGACCATGGATCCAAACACATTAGAGTCTAAACTTTAGACCTACATTAAAGTCTAAATTTTCGACCCAAACTTTAGACCTGAGTCTAATGGAACCAAACACCACCTTAGTATATTTTCCTATCTACATGAATGGTACATAAAAGGAACCAAAGAAAAAGAAAAAAAAGAATAGGCAACACAAATATAACATTAAAAAAGCTCCAATCCTTAAAATATTTTGAAAGAAAGACATAGAATTATCGAATCCAATGAAAACCAATTAGCCATATTTAGGGATGACGGTTGAACCTGCGGGGGGGGGGGGCACCTACTCGAGTATGGGTGCGGATGTCATGAACCGCAAGTCTTATTGGGCTAGGCTTTGAAACAAACAAGGGTCAGGTTACGGACAAGGGTCAGGTTACGGTGTTAAACCACACCCTCAAGGTGTATATTAGGCTCGAAATATAAGAAATATCCCATGTAACTAAGTGATTATGTTCCATTCCTAGCAATATGTTTGGCACTAGAGTACTAATTTTTAGTTCATTTCAAAACTTTATATAATTGCGAGGCACCTATGTGATAGATGCTTAGATGTGCCATATAGCCCTGTTTAGTTCCTTCTTTTTACAGAAAGTTTTTGTGTTTTAGGCCTACTTTTTTTTTACAGAGGACCAAATTTTGCAAAAAGTCACCCACCAAAATATTTTACATTTTGGAGCCAACACTGCAAAAACCAAAAAAAAATTGCATCGTTGCGAGTGTCAGACCTCTCTTTCCCCACGTTTTGCAAAATATTTCACTGTATCTAAACCAAAAAGTTTTTGAGTTTTGCGTTTTCTGCGTAAAAATTTTTTGCAAAAACTTTTTAGTTCTTTTCAGATCTCTAGCCATGTTTAGTTCCTCCATTTTGCAAAATATTTTTACGTTTTGGGCTATTTTTTTTGTAAAATGGAACTAAACAGGGTTACCAAATTTTACAAAAAGTAGCCCCCAAAATATTTTATATTTGGCACCCAACACACCAAAAACCAAAATATTTTGCATCGTTGCGTGTGACAGACCTCTCTTTCCCCTATGTTTTGTAAAATATTTCACTGTATCTAAATATGCAAAAAGTTTTTGTATTTTACATTTTGGGTGTAATATTTTTTTGCAAAAAAGAATCTAAACACGGGCTAAATAGATGAGAAATCATGATGATAAATTTTGCCTTGCAACCCAAAAATAGCTGCAAGGACGAAAAAGAGTGTCATTCGCCGATGCTTTGAGATTAGTTTTGGCCAGGTGTGACGTGTCCTGCGAATCAATTTCCTTCCTGTAACGGTGGAACCGGGCGGGCGGCGGCAGCATCAAAAGGGGAAGCGAGACCGCCGCCACATGCCTCCTGGCCTCCTCCTCCCTCGCGGCGGCCTCCTCCTCCTCACCCTCCCCCATCTCCGCCGCCACTTGCCGGCGCTTTGTCCTACTCCCCGAAGCAGCCCCTCGCATAAGCGCCCAGGAGCCTTCTTCGCCCCCGTGCTCGCCGTCTCCGGCTATTCCGGCATGGCGGCGGGTTCGCCGGAGCAGCAGCGGAGCGTTGTGGTCAGAGAAACCGTCGAGCTCACGGAGACGGAGGAGAGCATCTTCAGCCGCCTTCTCGAGGTCGTTCGCCACTTCGGCCTCGGCACGCAGCTCCGCGTCGCCGGTGGATGGGTCCGGGACAAGGTGAGCTTTTTTTTTTTTGGTTCTTCTGCAAAAGGAAAAACTCTCTCTTGCCCCGTTGGACGTGGACTTGTAGAGTATCAGAAAGGAGTAGATAATTTTCAAAATTGGTTGTAATTAGGTTTTAAGATTAATATACTCGGGGTTTAGGGAGTGATTGCTCGCTGTTGATACAAGGGGATTTCTCGTTGTTATGTTCAAGTCACTGAATAGAGTCCTTTAGATTCTTTATTGTTCCAGCTAAGGTTTTGGTATTGCTGTATAGTGTTTTGTGATTTAGTAGGCAAAATGGCATTATCCTCTCCACCCCCCCCCCCCCCCCCCCCCCCCCCGTCCCCTCCTAGTGTAGTGCATTATGGTCGCTGATCGCCCTTAATGATCAGATTCATAGGAAGGTTCTTTCTCTGTACTTGTGAACTTTGTAATTTTGTTGCTGAGGTAGTGGAATTCGGTTTTACTGCAGTCGGAAAAAAAGTTATCAGGATATTTCTTCATATTTTTTGGGGGTTATGGTATAGAAAGAATGATTGTTGTCTAATTTTATAACTGTTGCCTTGACAGCTATTAGGGAAAGACTCTGCTGACATTGACATTGCCCTTGACAATATGACGGGCCAGAATTTCTGTGAGAAAGTAAATGAGTACTCAAAGTTAATAGGGGAGCAGCAGAAAGGAATCGGTGTTATCCAGTGGTATGTGATTCTTACTATGGTAATCCTAATTAGTAGCTTATTACTGTTGCTGCTTGTTCATGGGGTTGGGTGATCCCTTGCTTTAAGTTGTGTCTGGTTGTTTCTGTTTCTTATCACAGGCTGTTTCTTCTTGTCAGTAACCAGGTGAGTTGTGTCTGTTTTTCTGGGCTGAGGTGATAAGAGTTTTTATACTCCTTTCCGTCTCCCTTGTACTGTTTCTTCTCTCCTTAATGAAATGTTGTGCAGTTCTCCTGCGTGTTTGATAAAAAAACTGTTGCTTTTTATACCATTTTGCACTAACTGCACTATTTGATATAGTCTGACTATTTGTTTATCCATCAGCTTGAATCGTGACTTCTATTAGTTTTTTGCAGTAATCCTGATCAATCCAAGCACTTGGAAACTGCTAGGATGCTTATTCTCGACATCTGGATTGATTTTGTTAACTTGAGGTCTGAAACATATGCTGAAAACAGTCGTATCCCTACAATGGTGTGTACTTATATCCATTCGTTTGCATGATTATTTGTTTACCTTGTTTACATGACATTATCTGTTTGCAAGTTGCACATTTATTTGTTACTGATATATATTGGCCACATTCTTATATGCTTAGTTGAACATTTCCCTTTGTATTGACATGTCTCCATTTGGTGTGGATTTTTTTGTTAATTTGTTACAAAGAATTATTATTACAATTAAACCATATGTTGACTCAACTGCAACAGGTAGCCGTTAGCATTTTTGGTAGCTCAATGTTTGTAAACTTCTTGTTTTCTGCTTCATTTCTTTAGCTTATCTTTCTTCCACTCGAAGTCTTTATAGATGGGCTTTGACATCCTGTATATGGCTATGTCACATTTGCAGGAGATTGGTACTGCCAAGGACGATGCATACCGCAGGGACTTGACAATTAATAGGTATATTTCATTTTCAGATGGGTTTGTTGTGTCTCCAAAGCCATCCTTTCATTGTTGCAAATCTGATTCTAATTTGAAATTTGAAATAAAAACTTCGAAGGCAGGCCTATTCTCCATAAGCCCTATATTTATTTTGTTCCTTTTGTAACTTTGACAGTTTGTTCTTTAATATCAACAATAACTCAGTGGAAGATTTAACTGGAAGAGGTGAGTTTGGTAGTACTTCAATGGTACAAGTTCAAGTAATGTTTTACAATATTCATGCTGCTATGCCCATTATGAAGGTATTGAGGATCTCAAAAAGGGCCTTATTGTTACTCCTTTGCCTGCCAAAGCTACCTTCCTTGATGACCCACTTAGAGTTCTTCGAGCAATAAGATTTGGTAATTCAAAACATCTCCCAGTTGATCCCTAATTTTTTTTTTAATTTGTCATGTCAAGAAAGTATTAATACTAAGTTATAAAAACTTCTTAGTAAGTTGATAATGGCATTACAATTAATTCATGTTACTGAGGTAATTCAAGTTGAGAACTTAATTATTGCTTCTGTTACATAGATATTGTTGTATGGCCAATTCATAGCCTTTTTTATGTCCATAACTGCTTAAGTAATTCCTCATCAAGAAATGAATACTGTGTATCATAATAGAGAATATAACTTTGAATTGGAACATCATATTTTCTTTGCACAGGCTAATGCTGCTTGCCTCTCTCAGCTGCTAGATTCAACTTTACATTAGATAAAGATTTGAAGGAAGCTGCATCTGATGAAAAGGTGAAGTCAGAGCTTGGCAGCAAGATTAGCAGAGAACGTATTGGTCACGAGGTTGGATGCATACACCACTTACAGCTAACTACTATTTGTTCATTTCTTTGCTGCTTTAATGTATAACCAAGCCTTTTGTGATTCTTGACAAACTTAGTAAAATAGCATGCAAAACCCTTGCTCATCAGTTTACCTTGTTTTTATATTTGCAGATTGATCTCATGATGTCAGACAAACACCCTGTTAGAGCAATGCGTGACATTTGTGATTTGGAGCTATTTTACGTTGTCTTTTCTTTTCCTGAAAAATCCAACCCTCCAGTTTTTGACAAGTGTGATTGGTATGTCCTTGTTCTAACGTCTCGTATTCTTCATATTTTGGATTCAGACAACTCTTTGTCATTCAATTATATTTCAAGATATTGGCCCTGTTTGGTACTACGGTCCAATTCAGTTATCTTTCAAGATATTGGCCCTGTTTGGTACTACAGTCTAGAGAAGTGTTTCTCTGATAAGCTGCACAAATATGGAAAATGCGCTTATCTGAGAAGTGGGTATGGCTTAGCTTCTGCGTTTTAGTGTAAAATGGGGGTGGTGAGGAGAAGCGTGGCCAGAAAAAACTATCAAAAAGTGTGTTGTGTCGCTGTTTGTTTCAGCTTATTTTGGCCATAAGAAGCATTTAAGCTGTTCCAAACAGGGCCATTGTGGTTGTATAATTATGGAAGTATTGACACCATTATGCACTTTCTATTTATGTGCATTATTATCTCTACTTTAGTTTGGTCTCATCTTTTATCTCCTAATGGGTATACAGGCAGTGTGTTTCGCATATTGAAGCAGCTTGGGATCTTGCATGTTCTATTGGCAGCTCTGTGTTCAGCAGTAGTTCTGACCCCAAGTCACAGGTCTGAAATTTTATCATATTTCTTGTTATATGTGAGCACCCTGAAAGGCTGAAACCCCCTCACATGATTTCTGTGTGTTCTTTGCTATTCTTAAACTTATTTAAAGAGTGATACTTTGTTACTCCACTGCAAGTAAGAAACACAAACTAATGCAACTTTAAAATGTAACATTTTGTCAGATTAGTTAGTACTGATTGGTTACTTAAGTCATTTACAGAAAATGTGCACTGATTGAACTACGAAGCGAATCACAATTGTGATGTGATAACAAGCTTATATCTCCAGTTTCATCTTACCTATGTTTAATAAATTTCCTATGTGAGTCGGTCGAAAAAATAAATTTCGTATGTTATGAAATTTACTAAGCTGTGTATTATGTCTAGCAGGAATTATTTGATTATATTTGTTCTCTCTTGTCTTCCCTTAACATTAAGATATATTGTAA
Organism: Microstegium vimineum; assembly: GCA_022036555.1. Lineage (NCBI taxonomy): Eukaryota > Viridiplantae > Streptophyta > Magnoliopsida > Poales > Poaceae > Microstegium > Microstegium vimineum. The sequence continues at coordinate 6,866,593 of CM039129.1, forward strand.
TATTTAGGATGAGCGACGAAGGCTTTGCTTGTATAGTTCATTATTCAATCCCCTCCGAAATATGTTCTACTTGGACAAAAGATCTAAGAAGGTAACAACAAAGTCATGCATCATCTGATTCTCTTTTTCTAATGCTAGGCTTTGAAAAATTTGTACTGGCTCAATTTGTGCATTTGTGTTGACTAATTAGTCACTTAAAATCAACTGTATGTCTGTATCAACGGGTACATTTACTTGATACTGTTTTGCTATATTGACTGGAGAGACAAGTTTGCTGTGCCATGACTATTGCTGCTTTTCAGCATGCAACATTATATGCAGCGCTCTTGATGCCTTTTCTTAACCAGAACATGCTTTAACTATTTAAGCAGTCAAATTTATTTGTTTACAATCTACTTGGTTTGAGTACTGCTCTAAAAAAAAAACCCCTCTCTAGCTCAGTTTGCAAATAATGCCACTTTTGACCAAAGCAGTCACAATTTTGTTACTGCTTGCTAATTGGACTTCAGATAAAGAGTTGGTGTATTGGATCATTACCTTCCCTATGATTACTTACCTTCTTCATGAAAATTGGTGTATCTTGTTACTCATACAACTGTATGCTCAGCATAGCTTCTATCCTGTGGAGGGACAATTTATAGTTTTATATGGCATCTGATTTCCATTAACCAGACCTTGATTGGAGGTTGGTGACTAGATAGCATGTTGCACCATAAACACTTTTTTTCTTGCTTGATTGCTTTTGCTGCTAAAGTTGTTCCCAGCTTTATGGAGCAATTAAAGTTGGATATTAAAATCAACTTCAACAAATGAAGCTGCTCTCAAATATCCATTTTCATGACGCTGCATTATTCAATTGTTTGTTTAATAGTCTGTTGCATCGTCAGCAGGTTCCTGTTTCTAGCTTTATTATCAAGGACTCACTAAAGTTGAAAAACAGTGATGCCGAAACGGTATGTTCTCCTGAGTTGCTCCAAACAGCATTGTTTGTGATTCTGGTTGGTTTGTGTACCAGCAAATTAACTTGCAATAATGTGTTCTCTTAAAGGTTGTCAACATACATGCTGCTAGCGAAAAATTTGCTGAACTTATTCCCCTCATTGAGTCAAATCCTGGTGTGTTTACTCTCAAAGAGAAATTGGAAGATGAATATCTTGAGATACCAGAAGACAGTGTGAAGCGTGTTTTTGCAGGTCAGTATTAAACATGCTAGTTTCTTGATTTGTTAGGTCTTCAGTACTGGTTTATCCTTTGTATCTTGATGCTTCTGTTGTTTGGTGTTTCTTCATTTGATTATGCAATGTCATGACATGCATTTGATTTGTTATAGTTCTTGCATATTTGGTAATGACTGAATCTGTTTCTTTCATTGTCACAAGATTCATATATTCTTTTTTGTTTTAAGTAACATAATATTTGGGAAACATGGTCCACTCTCAACATTTCAGGACTTATACTCCGAGAAATAAAGGACTTTTGGCGGGTGTCACTACTTGTATCCATTCTCTCCTACCCAGAATCTGGAAATGCTGCTGACACCCTCAACAAGCAGGATGAGCTGCTTCGGAGGAAACAGAAATACATCAGAGTTGAGCGTTTCATAACTGACCTAGGTAATTGATGGTTGTGGAATTTGTGGTGGTTTTCCCATGATTTTTATACTAGTTCACATGATTGGTTAACTTTTCTGGTTTATTGTCTCTCTTCTCCAGATCTTGATGGGGTGTGGAAGTTGAAGCCGGTACTCGACGGGAAATCTATCATGGGAGTTATGCAGGTCAAGTCAGGAGGTCCAGTGATAGGAAAATGGGTAAGCTATGACTCTGCACCCTTCCTTCCCCATATCAGGCTAATTCTTGACCCTGAAAAGGCATGACAAAAATATCTGTTTTTTTGGGGTTGCAGCAACAACGAGTACTGAAGTGGCAGCTTGCGCATCCGAACGGAAGCGTGGATGAGTGCATCGAGTGGATGAAGCAGTCACAATCGAAACGACAAAAAGTAGAATCCAGCACCTGATTGTCAGTGGCATTTTGAGCATAGGCCATAGTCAGTCATCAGTCTTGAGATAGGTAACCAGCTGCCCCTTGCAACAGTTTGCGTCTGTTAAAAGAAGGCGCCGCCTGTGTGAACACATGCACTGAAACGCCTGGGGTGACCAACTGGTGGCAAATGTGAAAAAAAAACTCGTCATTGTTGCAAACAACCTGCTTGATCTCGGATAATTTTGCCTTATTATTAATTAACCTGATGTTGGAGAAGAACTGCGTGAAGTCTGCAGCTATGATGTTTTTAATTTTTTCTTATTCTGGTTCTGGATGCACAGTGGGGAGAAAGAGATGCTCTCCACCTCTCACACCACCAAACACAATCAATGCACATAAATTCAGTAGGCACATTACAGGTAGTCAAAAGTACATGCATACATATCTGTCGCATATATTGCAGACAATACACATCAGTACATTATACTCCCTACATATAGTAAAAGAAGTGGTTTGTCCCAATACAGTCTAGTATGATTTTGACTTTATATTTTATAAAAATATTTACTTAAAAATGGTATATGTATATTTTATGAAAGTATATTTCAAGACAAATCTAACCGTATGATTTTCACATTTAGAAACTCAACAACTTAAAAGTTCATGATTTATATTTTCAATATTTAATTAAAACCTTATCAAAACGACATCTGTTACAATATATGGAGATAGCAGTAGCTAATAAGTGCCATGAATTATCTAAGCAATGCAATCAGTGGCCAAAGGTTATATATTACCTAAAAAAGAATGTACTTCTAAAACATTATATTAGTTAAGTTTAATCAAATATAGAAAATAAAAAACTATAAATATTTATAATATATACTTAATCCGTTTCAAATTATAGTTCGTTTGAATTTTTCAACTCTAAGTTTGACCACTCGTCTTATTTAAATTTTTATGTAAAATATTATTTATTTTGGTGTGGCTTACTTATTTATTAAATAGTCTACATGAATGACTTAAATTTGACTATGTTTGCACGAAATTTTTGAATAAGACGAGTGGTCAAAGTTAGGATAAAAAAGTCAAACGAATTATAAATTGAAACGGAGGGAGTAGTATTTTAAGTAACTGATCTAGGACAATCTGGCAGCTTCTGCGAAATAGCAGTGCTCTCACTCCCACAAGCTGACCAGCACCACCACCACCACAAAACAGCACTGCATCCAGGCCAAGGACCAGCTTCCCCTGGTCCTCGACGACGACAACGGCGGCGCCGCAGAATGCCAAGGGCCAAGGCACTGCATTCTTTTGTCTCTCACTCTCTTCCCTTTTGAATGCATGAATATTGTAGAAATTGCATTAGGATTTTATATAAGTTATTTTAGTCCTTTTCAGCAAAGACTTATTTCAGCATGCATGGCCGTAATACCAAAAAAAAAATCTTGAAATCCACGTGCCTTAAATGGATGGACGTGCTGGAATCACCAGTCGCCGCAAACACTTTCCACCCACTTCATCGACGTGTGGTTGAGTAAGGATTTGTTGAACTCGTATTGTTAATCTCTTTGTTATATTGATCTGGATTAAAAAAAAACAAAGATGACACACTTCGCTTATATCAAATATCACAATCTAGCTTTTGTAGATTTGAAACTAAAATTCTCTTGCGTAATGCTATATATTTGAGGTTTATATTATGTAGTTTTCTGTCAAGCGAAAACAAAAGAACCTAAGGATCTTAAAAAAACTGTTAAAACGTGTGTACTTTTTAAATAAATACTAAAAATCAAGCGCGGTCATTTTTCTTAGATCTTGCGTCGTAGCTTTTGTAGTTTTAAAATTAAAACTCCTCTTACAATGATATTTTAACTTTTTGGTCAATAAGCACAAAATGTTTTTTCAAAAATCTAAAAATATCATCTAAATTCTTTGTCTAAAAAATAATATTTTTAGCATGTAATTTACTAGCATACGTGGTTAGTAAAATTAAAACTGCTCTAGACCATAAAACCCTAAACCCTAAAGATAACACACACTATGGCATGTGATGCATACATATGAAATATGGTTGTTTAAGAATTTTTGAGAGTGCTCTAGATTTAGTTAATTAATTAAATAAACATTGCAAAACGGGTCAATTATATGAGAAGCTATATACATTAGTTGGTCTTTTTTTAGATAATTATGCATGAATGTTTAAACAATGACATGAGTGGTGATGCGCTAACATGGGTTTTTGTAAGCCTAGACTCAAAGTCAAAGCAAAGCATGAAGGGTTAGAATCCCTATTTTAAATAGCCTTTTAGCGGCAGCCTCTCCAAAAGGCTAAGAAAGGCTATAGCGCGCTAATAACGGGCTAAGCCATTTAGCGGACGAGCAAAAAATATGTCAAACATCATGTAATTTTACACATAATGAAGATGAAAACATTATGAATACCAATAGGGGTAGATAGTTCAAAGTCTTACTAACACATTACATCAAAGTTCATACTTCATACATGATACATCATTAACATCATACATCACATACCTACACGAAATTTGGGCCTCCAAGTTAGTTGGGCCGATGGAAATGAAGCCCAACGTCAAATAGCGACGCTAAACGAACCCAATTTAGCGAAATTAGCGCGTTATTAGCTGGAAAAAATCGTTTAGCATTAAAATCTTCATAGCTTAGTTGTCCTCTTTCAGAAACGCTAAATAGCGTTATAGCATCCGCTATAGCGCGCTATTTAAAACAGGGGTTAGAATAAAGGACGACGGACCGAGAGACAGAGAGGAGTGATGGATGAATATAATGGAGGGTGGAGACCGGAGAGAGTGAGTGACAAAAGAAAGAAATTGTTTATCTGTAATATTAAATTAAATATGAATATATATAGTCTGGCGTGAGGTTATAAGCACAAATAGAAATATATACAATGTGAAGAATGACTTACGATGAGGAAGGCCCATTTGAGAAAGGTCTTCGCAGCTCCTGCTCCCATTTCTAACACGAGCACTAGAGTGTTTTTTGAAACCATTTTTTTTTCTCGCCACTTGTCTCAAATCAATGTTAGGCCGATGAAACCACGTTTTATGGCTGGTTTAGCTCCATCTCCTCCCGTTACACACGGCTATAAGTATATATCCCAATCCCACATCGCGCTGGCGTTCTACATTGACGCATGCATGGCATGGCATGGTGAACGGAGCACGGTTGCCAGCGGACAGCGGTCAATGGGCCAGACAGCAGTCTTTGCTTGCCGTGTCTCGGAATTTGGCGTGCCGTGTTGAAATGGACGCCAGGCAACCAAGAGTCTCTGCAACGCGTAGCTTGGCTGCTGCCGTGGAGACTGGAGATGGAGATGACCCAGCAGAAAGAGCGCGGCAGGGGCACGAGTGAAATCAAATCACTTTCCGCGGTGACACGGTTCGACCACCACGGCCACAGTCGCAGCAGCAGCAGCATTTTCCACACATGTGCCTTTTCTAACCAGACTACACTAGTACTACGAAGTACTCTCTCCATAAGTCATTCCAAGAATTTTGGAGAGTCAAAGTTTCTCAAATTTGACCAAACTTATATAACAATATAATAATATTTATGATGTCAAATAAATATCATTAGATTCGTTATTAATTATATTTTTATAGTATACGTATTTAATATTATAAATTTTTATAGTTTTGTCTATAATTCTTGGTTAAACTTGAGATGTTTTGACTCTCCAAAATTCTTGGAATGACTTACAATTTGGAATGGAAGGAGCAGTATTTATGTATTTTAGGATGAACGTGAACCTGCATTTTTCTTGTCTTGGAGCAATGGAGCACGTACGTAGTACAGTAGTACTAGCTAGTCTTCTGAATTTCCTGGTTTGTTTGGATTGGCAATGGCATGGGTCTCATTCAGCCTTTCAACATTCGGAACAGTTCACCGTGCGTCGGAGCACGTAGTTGTTGTTGGCTGTGTTTAGATCCATTGTAAAAAAAATCTTGTAGCACTTGTCACGTTACATTGTAGCAATTTTATTTTTATTTGGTAATAATTGTCCAAACATTGATTAATTAGGCTTAAAATGTTCGTCTCGCAAAGTCAAACAAAACTGTGTAATTAGTTTTTTATTTTATTTATATTTAGTACTCTATATATGCCGCTATTTTGATGTGATGAGGAATAGTAATTTGATGGAATGGGGATGTGATGGAAAGTTGGGAAAAGTGGAAAACTAAACACAACGGTTGTTGTTTTGGAGTGAGAGGAAATCTCTAGTAGTACTGATGAGTGGAGGAATCAGGATTCCTCCTTTCAAGACCATTTTTTTAAAAAAAACGGATCTTTTTACGACCAGCAGTACGTAATATAGTATTGGCCGGCCATTCCAACGTCCCACATTGGCCCTGTTTGGATCACTCTGGGTCGGCTAGAGCTAGAGGTTAGAGTTAGTTTATAAACTAGCTCAAACTAACTTTAGTTAAATAGGTGTTTGAATTCAAAGCTAGTTTGGATTAGTTTGATAATAAATTATTTTTACAAATCATTTAAATATATCCATGTGGGATTTTATTTTAAAGTATTTATTGTAACAAATTGAATGATGTAATTAGAATTTTATTTGGATATTTGGTTCGTGAGTTATAACATTTTTTTTAGTTGCATATGAGGTGGATCCCACGTTCCACCACAACCAGCCCAAACTAGCCCAAATAATCATCTCTTTTGGGAGCTAGTTTTTTTGGGTGGGTTAGTTGCAACTAGCCCAAACTAGCTCTCGTGTTTGAATACTTTTGAGCTAGTTGGGTGCAAACTAGCGCAAACTAGCTCTAGCTCTGGGATCCAAACAGGGTCATTGGCATTACATAGGCCCTGTTTGGTACAGCTTATCTAGGAAGCGCTTCTCAGATAAGCTGCACAAATAGAGTAAAAGCAGCTGTCAAAATAAGCTGGTCTGATCTAACTTCTGCTTATTAGTATAAATAGGAGCTGTGGGAATAAGCGTGGCCAGAATAGTGTTGTGTTTAGCTATTCATTCTATCTTATTTTGGTCATAAGCAGCTTATAAGTTGTGTCAAACAGGGGCATTACAGGTAGTACAGTCACAGTCACATGAAACGTGGTACGTAGTCACGTTCCACGTCTCGGAAACATGCGTTCCCGTCCCGAAAATGTAGTATAATTTCGTTCCAATAATATTAAAATCACCCAAAACTAACCTTTCACGTCCCACGATCCACGTTCGTCGAGTACAGTACAGCGACCTTTGTATTGCTATTTCCTGATTCTGAGGAAATCATGGCCCGTGGAGTAAAGTGCTGCTGCCGTCACTTTCTCGCTGTCTACTTTCGCTGACAGCAGCGACGTCTACTGCTAGTCCTTGTACTCTACCACTCCTCCGTATGAGTAGAGTACATGTACACATCCTCGAACAGTAGACTGGTGGATAACGCACAGGCACAGTAGCTTTGATCTCATCTGATGTGCCACACGACCATGAGAGAGACCATTTTTAACCCTTCATTTTCTCATCAGTTGGTTCCTCTCTGTCGACAGCACGGACGCCATCACAAGAGGCCAGCCAGGCTTGTTCAGAGATGATCAGAATCCATCCAGTCCAAGCGCAGTGACGACCAACAAAACACAACAAATATCTGGACTGGCCGGGACCGGGAAAAGCCGGCCGTCGGATGGACGCGGAGATCCGTGCGGCCCGCGGGAGCCTCAGCTCCTCCTCGCTGCTGTTGAATTGAGCGCTGACGCGACGGGCAATTATTAAAGGGATAATCCATCCCAACTTGTTTCACCACCCGTCGGGGACGGACGGATAACGACGCATGCGTTTGGGTTTTTTGTTATTATTTGTATAATAATAATATAATCCATTCCAATTCATCCCGTCGCCGTCGCTCTCCCTCCCTGTCTGATTTTTATTATTATTTATTTACCAAAAATAAAGCGATCCGTCCCTTCATCAGCAGCACAGTGACGAGCGATGCAATGCAATTATCGTCGCTGATCAGCTCCACGGTATGTCCACTCTAGTCTACTCTAGTCAGCGACAGCGTCATCTATCATCGTCTCACCGGAGAGAGTGCCCTGCTTTCATTTGCTTTGCTTCAATCCGTTTTGGACTCCCGGGTGTTCTTTCCAGCCTACCAGAAATGTGCATGCTTGCTTGCTCGGCCTCATCATCAGTCAAACCATGGTGTTTCATGCGCAAAAAAGAAAAGAAAAGAAAAAAAAAACATGACCACAATGAAATGAAATCCGTTGAGGATGATCCTACTGAAAATCTGCTTTTATTCTGATCTAGTACCCACATGTGAAAGGGGTGAAATAACAGAGAAACAGTTCTGTCCTTGTGTACTACTACTACTACTACTACTCAATGTAGTAGTGGCCAAGGACAAAAAAAAATGCAGCTTTGCATGTCTAGTGACCTCACAATATGCGGTTTTGGCCGTACGCAAATGCACTGCATGACAAGGTAAACAAAATGCACCTCACAATATTTGCAGCTACTACAGGCAGGTACTAGTAGATCCCAATCATAAGAGAAAGGTGAGCTCAACAACAAGATCATTGCTGTTACTGGAGTAGTATTACAAACCCAGCAATGGAATTGGAACAGCACAGCAGGGCACAAGAACAGAGAACAGCACAGCAGGGCACAAGAACAGAGAACAGCAAGATGAAACAGCGCGAGGAGTAGCAAACAATTCATGGTGACATAATAATAATCATGATGAATGAACAGACCAACAACTAGTAGGAATGAACATTTCTTGTCCTAATAATTCGCCAGCAACAAACAACTAGACGAGAATCGAATCAACAACGAGCAAAAGAAAAAAATCAAGATGATCGATCAGCTGTATATACAGATAGATCCCTCCTCTCACACTCATCAGACTCCTGAGTCCTGTCCTTCTTGGCCCTCCTAATTCGGACCCACTACTAATCATCATCATCACCATCACACCCGTCTCAACAACGCAATCATTCATAGAACAATCCAGAAAGAAAAAAATCAACAGAAACAAATTCAAAGAGAGAGAGAGAAACTAATGAACTAGTAGCAAGAAGCTTTTGCTCCTGCCTGCTGCATTCGCTTGGCTTTGCTTCCTGCACAAAAGCGGACTAGCTCACCATCTTTCCTCCATGATTGGATTGGATTGGATTGGATTGGATTGGATCCCATGGGTTGGTTTCTTCCTCCTCCGTCCAATCATCCAAACTCCAGTGAGTCCAGCGACAGCTCAGGGCGATCCTCACCTCACGCGAACAAGACACCAAAAATTCTACCAGAAAGATGCGAGCGATCATGGTTCCCTGCTCATCGTCATCGCCAGGCATCAGCATGTCGAGCTTACTGTGAGCTGTTGTTGTTGCCGTTATTCTCCTCGGCGCTATCATCGCCGTCCTCATCATCGTTACCCCCACCGCCGCCGCCACCATCCCCGCCGTGCTGCTGCTGCTGCTCACCCTCAGGCTGCTGCTGGTGCTGGTGCTGCTGCTCCTCGCTACCGCCGCGGTTATAAGCATTCAGCGCGGCGAGCATGCCAAGATTAGTGTCCGAAATGGCAGCTCCTCCTCCACCTCCTGCAGCAGCGCCGCTGGGGTAGGTAGCCCTAGACATGAACTGAAGCGGCGCCTGAACGGTGCCGGTGTTCCCACCACCGCCGCTGAAGGACCACATGGGCTGCTCAGCGGGCCGTGCAGCGGCGGCCGAGCTCGCGGACACAGGCAGCATCCAGAACCCACCAGATGGAGCCGCGGCGTTAGGTGCCACAGCCCACATTGCCGCGGAAGGCGGCGGCGGCGGGGTCGCCGCCGCCGCCGCCTTGGTCGCGGTCGGATCTTGACGGTCGTCATCGTCGTCCTCCTTGAACAGGTCCTCTCTGTAGCGCTTCCGCATGTACGCCTCGCCGCCGCCGCCGGCGTTCGGGTCCTGCTGCGGCTGAGGCGGGAGGAGGTGGTGGTGGTACCCAGCCATCATGGCGGCGGACATGTCGTGCTGCGCGGGTCCACCCGGGTGGTGGTGATGGTGGAGAGCGAGCGCCGGGAACGGCGGCGCGCGGGAAGCGGCGGGGTTTCCGGAACGGATGGAGATGTTGAGCGAGGAGTAGTTGGCTGGGATTGTGCCGGTGCCGGTGGCCGCGAGGATGGCGGGTTCAGCTTGCTGGAGAAGCCACTCGATGGTCTCGCCGTCCGACTTGTGGCCCAGCTCGCGTGTGAGTTGGAACACTCGTGCCGCGCATAGCGCTGGCATCCGAATCCGTCGACCTCGCCCGTCCACCTTCGTGTGCCTGTCCTTTGACGGCCTCTTCGCCGCCACCACCGGCCCGGGGGCCGCCGCTGGCACGAGCGCCTTCTTGTTGTCGGCCACCGCGGCGGATGATGGCTGTGGCTGCTCGGGCGGCACCGGCGTGATAGTGAGCGCGCTCGCGAACGGCGACGGCTGCGGTGGCGGCACTCCTGAGTTGGACGCCGCCGCCGGGCCGGCGTAGTAGAACGGGTGGCCGCCAGCGGACGCCGCCCCGCCGCTGTTGCTGCTGGATGGCGCCCCGCCTCCGCCCCCTCCTCCTCCGCCACCGCCGCCGCCGCCGTGGTCCATGCTCCCGAGACGCCGCCTGCCTCCCGGAGGCTCGGCACAGGCAGAACCTTCCTTCCTTTACAGGGAGGAGGAGGAAGCCGGGTGGAAAAAGGCGCCGCCTTTCGCTGCTTCCGGAGGTGGTGCGGCGGCGGCGGCGGCCGGAGGTAGAGCGGAGGAGGCAGGGAGCACGTGCAGGGCACGCACGGTGGGGGAGGGAGGAGAGGCGGCGCGGGGTTGGGGTTGGGTGGGGCGCGGGTGGGGTTGGGAGGGAAGAGAGGGAGGGAGGGAGGAGCGCAGGCAGGCAGAGGCAGCCAAGGAGGGAGCGGGGGCGAGGAGAGAGAGTGACAGACAGCACAGGGTGGCCGGGTGGGGCTGCCCTTTGCTGCTTGGACTACTCTCGTTTATGCTGCTGCCGCCTTTCCGGCAATTCTCTATCTATTTCCTCCTATTAATAATAAAACCCTAGCTAGAGCAGAGCAGATATTGAGTGGCGTCTCCTCTCGTTTTCACGTTCCCACTTTGGTTGCGCCTTGATTGGTGGACAGCCGACTACGAAATTCGCTGCCGATCAAAAGTGGGCTGAGGTCGTTTCTAATAAAGAAAAAGAAATGTGGTACACGCCATGGAAATGGAACCTTGTTTTCTACTAACATCAATCCTAGTGTTTTGACAAGCTATGTTTATCGGTACTACTCTAACACTGTTTTTTCACGAACGAACAATGTTTTTTCTATCACACTAGATCAGCAAAAGTGTTTAGCATGAACTAAATTTCAGCTGATATATAATGATGGTAGCATGAGAGGCTCTAGGTGGTCACTAGTCATCATACACGTGGTGAATCATTTTATTTCCTTCCTAGATGAATTAATATACAATATGACTTTGTTACCCTCTAAATTTGCCCTTACAAGAGTTTGAAACTTCCCTAGGTCAATCCACCTAATAAAAATCTCAAAATTCGCTTGGAAATAAGGAAACAAAACAAGACAAAAGACTTGAGGAATCTGTTGTGATTTTTTTTTTACTATATGCTTTTTCCTACCCTATATGTGGTTTTTTCCTAATCAAACTTCGCCATGAAGCTAAACGGTTACCTTCTTCTAGTCTCATACATCTACTTTATATCCATTACCATATCTTTTGCCTTCGGGCTATGGATTATCAACGTAAAACACGCAAATGCCAATAGACGCATTGAACCACTGATAGATGAAACACGCAAAATGAGTCGATTCTTACGTGTTGGTTCTAGTATTATTATATGTTTTTTTACTATACCTTTTTCCTACTTTATATGTGGTTTTTAATCAATATTTAGCATGAAGCTTAACTGTTACATTCTTCTACTCTCATACATCTCTTTTGTATCCACAATTATATCTTTTGGCTTCAGGCTACGGACTATAAGCTCAAAACACGCAAAAAACCAATAGACGCACCCGGTTGCAAATAGATGAAACACACAAATGAGGCATTTCTTATGTGTTGGTTCTAATATTATGGATATGATTATTTATTACACATTTTCTCTTACTTGTATGTGCTGTTTTAAAATCAAACTTGAGCGTGAAGCTAAGCGGTTACCTTCTTCTAGTCTCATATAGCTACTTCATATCCATGATCATATCTTTTGCCATTAGGATATGTTTTGCCTTCGGGGTATGTACTAATAAAAGCAGGATGCATTGATTTGTAAAGAAGAAATATGGCACACATAGAATGCAGTGTATTTATTACTATGTTAATTGCAATATTTTTAATGGATGTCATACATATCAATTAGAATCAATGCATGTTAGTATTAAGATGTTATGCCTGGCAACATTAGAGATTGACAAGTCATCATGGATGTAAAAACTCCATACAATTAATCATTTTTATGCCATTGTCACAAATAAATATGATGTGACTTTGGTACCGCACGACAACCATTGCAGTTATAAAGTTGTTGGTTGTGACAACAATTTTGTCGTAGACTCGAATCTGATGCCACGTTTGAATCACTCTCGTTATTGTTTTACATGTGTTCCCCACCTAACTAAAACCAATTTACGTAATATAACTTTGTGTCATCATTCATCAAATCAAAGTAATCAAACGCGCGAGGCATCATATTCTTGAACATGGTGGTTTCCCCAAAAGTCGGCGACTGAGGTTAGAATCGTCCTTGTAAATAAAATAAGTAAAATGAATGAAATAAAACAAGAATAACAAAAAAAGGCAAAAGACCCTTTCCCTCTCTTTTCGTGGGGGTGATGCTTTCCGCAGGGTCCTTTTTAATTTGTTTTTGGAGGGAAGGGAAGGCGGGAGCTGTGGCGGGAGAAGAGGAAAGGAGATGATGTTGTTGTACACTGTACTGTAATGTATAACAGTGTAGGCCACCCGTGGGGCCTCGGAATGCATGATGATGGTGAGCATAGCAGGGATCTCCCTCCTTCACCCAAAGAAAGAAAGAAAGAAAGAAAGAAATGTGAGGTGGCCCTCTGCTGTCCTCCTGCCTCCTTTCCGGCCTTTGCGCCAGGCACGGCCAAAAGCCTCTGTGGTATGGATGATTTTTGGCCTTGAGATCCTAGCCTAGCACATGCACATGTGTGATGCATGGATGAGCAACAGTGTAATTTGCAGAGGTTTACTGGTGCTCTGATAGCCCTGCTGATCCCCTTTCCTTGCATGCATGTGGCCAGCATTACTCGTAGTAATAATAAGCAAAGCATGGTGGTAAATAATCTCGCACAATATGCACCACAGCTGCAGTGGAGAGCGCATCATCAATTCATTCATGAGGCAAGGAATGATGAATGTGAACTAACGGTGCCGCTTCATGGCGCTGTTTTTGTTTTTGTTTTTGTTTTTTGGGAAAAGAATTGGGTCGTGGTGGTAGTTGGCGGCGTTGATTCTTCTTGTGCATTTCTCACGTTTCAATTCTATCACGGTAGTTTGGACTTATCAATCCGGCTTATTAACACCATGATATAATGGTTTTACTCTCGCAACGAAACCTCACTAGACGAGTTATCAGATGCTGCAGAAACTATCTGCCTACCGTAGAGCGCGTCCTAGTACTGTACTGTACTACATGTTTTTTTTCCCTCCCTGTTGCGATTTGACTTGAATGGAGAAAGGAAAACCTGGAGGAGGTTTGAAATGAAGCAAAATTGTGCGAGATGGATGGATTATGAGTCATGAGACAATGAGTGGCACCTCAACCTCTACTACTTGAGGAGGAGATGGATGGCTGCCATGGCGCGAGTGTGTGTGGGTGGGTAGCAGCTTTTGTGCATGATTGAGCGGAGAGGACTACCAGGAGGGAGGGAATTCACAACAAGCAAGGGAGAGGGGGGGACACGGGTGTCAGACCGGGGAGCATCTAATGCTGCTGACAGCTCATCCCCCAACACCACCCTCATCTCCTTCCTCTCTCTCCTCTGCCCTCCCTGCTGACAGTGCCTCCATGTTCCTCTCTCTCTTTACTGTGACCTGTCTCATCTACCCTACTGTACTGTATCCCAGCACAACTACAACAACTCTAATATAATACTGTATCTGTTTTCAGCTGATCGTTTATGTAACTAATAAACTGATAGTACTGTACCATGACTAATAAACCTGATAAACCAAGTGAATAAAACAAACGTCTTCTTGCTAGACACAGATTCGCATTGAGATATGTGCCCACACACGTCTCAATGCAAATCCAACGGAACACGTGCCAAAAGCACATGCACTCAAGGACAAAACCACGGCTTGTTCGCTTGGCTGTTTTTGGCTGATAAGTCACGACTAATGCTGTTTTGGCTGTTTTTTGTTTTTTTAGATAAAAATACTGTTTCAATGACTTTGTCCTTGAGGACAGGTGCTCTTGGCACGTAGCCCGTTGAATTTACATTGAGCTCAATGCAAATTCAACCGACAACGTGCCAAGAGCACATGCCCTTAAGGAAAAAAAAACTGTATTCTTCACCCTCCTCCTTACTGATTATTACACGAACTTCGGCCGGGTCTTTTGGTACCGATCGAGCCTGTCTGTCAAAACAAGGTAATGCCAGTAGGCCCAGTAGGATGGATCACTGATGTTTTTTTATTGCTGCAAGTATTGCTTTATATTTTAAACCAGCACGTAAGTATATTTTTTTAACTACAGTGTTAGAGTTTTTGGGCTAAAGCCAAATAACAATTTCAAATAAATCTCGAAGGTCCACTCACACATGTATGACATTGTGGGGAGACTTTAGTCAAATTGTCAATCTAGAAGGAGTGAACTCTTAAAGAGGTGAGCTCACTTCTTCTAGTCGAGCAATGATGAGGAGATGAAACGAAGAAACACGCGCACTCACTCACCTCGCCGGTGGCGGAGCAATGACCATGGCGTGAATGGTCCGGCAATTTCCCATCCGACCTTGTGGGTGCGTGGTTTTCTTTTGCTACTCTAAATTTTGCATATATAGAGAAAATTGCGCTGGACAATTTTGGCAAGCAATAATCTCGTATTATGGTAATTGGACTAATAGCAGGTTAATTACCATAACGATATGATTGATTGAGCGGTTAATTGATTTCCTTAATTAGTCGTGACGCGTGTATAAGTAAAGGGCGAGACGTCGCCCTCAGTACGAGTTGATTCTCATCCTGTCCACTACGCTGTGCTGCCGCTTGTCTTCCTCATCCCGTCGCCGACGTGCCATCGGTGCCGGGAGAGCAGGCTCCGAAGCCGGCGTCTCCTTGCGTCCCTGCACGGGGTATGGGACGTATCAGGCTTTTCGCGACTGCTCACTGGACGTCTTCTTCCCTCTACATCGCCGACGTTGTCTTCTTCCATCGACGCCGCCGCCGCCGACGTCTTCTTCCCTCGACGCCGCCGATCCGCACAGCCGTCGACGCCGTCGAAATCCCGTTGTAATAATGTCTCCTCTCTCTCCCTCCTTCGTTCTTGTCCTCACTCTGTTACTAGCACTAGAAGTCATGTTTTTGTCTCGGATCGTAGTGCTAGTAGCAGATCGTATTTCCATGATACATGTTGTTGTTCCTTTTATAATTGTCGGAATTAATTTATGCATCGCTAAATTGTAATTATTTCCAAGACAGCACCCACACGCATATAAAGCATGTATGTAGTTTTAAATAATAAATAAAGGAAAAAAGGAGGGTGCAAGTGCAATGAGAGCAAGGTGCCAAAGGAGGGGAATATTATTAAGCATGATGCGGATGAGTGAATAAATAATTAATTAAACAAGCTGATAACGCGGAATGTCTTTTTACCTGCGCATAACACGGAGTAGTAGTAAAGAAAACAAAAATGGTGGTGCCATCTTTTTAGCTTTGAATTGAAAAATACTACTAATCCAGTGGCGCTGATGATCAGCCAGATACTAATAATAATATAATAAATTAAACAAATAAAATACTCCAGCCAGGACTAGCATGGGTGGGGAGTGGGAATCCGAATCAGGTGGAGGTCTCCTACCAGTCAACTCCAGCCTGGCCCACCCACTCCAGCCCGCATTAAACAAGCAGCAGCAGCAGCAAATGGGGTTGGGTTGGGTTGGGTTGGGGAGCCCAGAGTCCAGAGCCCTGCTGCCCCGCTGGCATTTCTCGGTGGGACCGCCACGCCCACTGGTGAGGAGGGCTCACACATGGTTGGTTTGTTTGTGTCGTCGATGCTGTGTTGCACTCAGGGTTTTTCAAACCGGTCGGTAACCGTAACCGACCGGTTACCGACAAACCGCCCGCGGACGGTTCGGTTTCGGTACCGGTTTGAATTCAAATTTCAAATTAGAATTTCAAAAAAAAAATTCTGAAAAAATTCCTAAAAATAGTTCACGATTTATAGAGTCCAATGGTGTAAAAAAATTTCAAATTGGAGTTCGTTTGCTATTTTTTTGGACGTGTTTAAGTTTGAAAAAAAAAAAGAAAAAAGAAAAAACCGGTCGGCCCGTTAAGGGCCCATGCGGCCCATTCGCTCCTGGCGCCTCCTACAAGGGAGTTGTCGGCGTGGGGGGGGCTGTCGGCTCCCCAAACCCTATCCGCCCGCTCGCCTCCCCATTCCGCGACAGCGCCGCCCGCAGCCGACCGTGTGCCTCGGTTACCGACCGGACGGCGGCGGTTACCGAGACATTTGGTCGGTAACCGACCCCTCCGCCACGCCTCCCTCCCCTCGGCGGTTACCGACCGGGCGCGGGCGGTTACCGACCGGGCGCACGGTAACCGACCGGGTTGCTTCGGTAAGTTTTTTTTGTTTTTTTCATTTCCTTGCATTTGTAGTTGTTTTAGTTTGTAGGACTTAGTTATAACAAGCTCTAGGATGTATAATTGATGGAGTATATGATGTAGAAAATATTTATTGTAGGATTTAGGTATGATTTGACTTAGGATGTATATAGGAGTTAGGTTTATTTGGTTTAGGATTTATGATTTGCGGTTGGATTTGCTTTAGGATGTATGTAGGATTTAGGATTTAGGATTTTATTGATATAGGATTTAGGATTTAGGTAGGATTTAGGTGTATGTTAGGATTTAGGTTTATTTGCGGTATGATTTGATGCATGTGTTCGATTTGTTTGTGTTGTCCATTTGTGCAGGAAGATGCCGAGAGACGTGGTATGGGAGCATGGTAAGAATCTTGCTCCCGGTTGGAGATGCAATTACTGTCGTACACAAAAAGCCGGGGGTGGTGCTTCCCGATTGAAGCAGCATTTGGCTGCGCGCGGGACGGAGGTGATCCACTGCAGCAAGGTGCCCAGAGAAGTCCGGGAGTACTTTCAGCAGGAGATCGACAGAACTAGGCAGACAACAAGTGGTCGCTCTCAACAGAGGGTTGCACGAGAGGCTGCTGCAGCGGAGGGCAACCACCCCCTTGACGATGACGAGTACGAGGCTCAGTTGCCGACAGCCATGAATCAGTCCAGAGCAGAATATGAGTACCAAGAGGGGGTGCAGCAGAGAGGAGGCGCTTACGAGCGTGGAGGTGGCAGTGGTAGTGGTACTGCTTCGCAAGGGGGCAATCCTTTGCAGAGGATGTTTCGGAGGTCTGGTTCACAAAGGCAGACCCCTGCGGTGGTGGAGGACTACAACTTGGCAGCCGGTACGAGGGATGGACTGAAGCAGACAAGGATTGATACAGGGTCATGGACACAGAGGGGAAGGAACGCGAAGGACGCAATTGGGAAAGCTTGGGGAAAGTTTTTCCATACTGCAGGAATCCCCGGGAGACAGGCGGACAATCCGTACTTTGTTAGTGCGGTCAGGGAGACGCAGAAGTGGGGTAAGTACATATACTTGGAGACCTATGTCATTACGTATATTTCTCTATTCTCATAATTCGCTTACGATTGCAGGTGAAGGCATCGCGTCACCCAGTGGAAAGGATATAGACGGGAAGTATCTCGATCATAACGAGAAGGACCTGCAGAGCCGGTACGCAAAGTTTCAGGAGGAGTGGCCCTTGTTTGGGGTCACGTTGATGTGTGATTCGTGGACGGGCCCGACAAGAATGAATGTCATCAATTTTTTGATCTATTGCAATGGCGTCATGTGGTTCCACAAGTTAGTTGATGCGACTGGCAGAAGCCAAGATTCATCTTATTTGTTGGGGGTACGTCCAAAATATTGTGCCAGTTCACATTCACTATGTTTTCTCGGTTCCACTAAATGTTGTGCCTACTTGTGCAGCTGATTCGCAAGGTGGTTGAGGAGATAGGTGCTGAGCATGTCGTGCATATCGTCACGGACAACGACGCCAACTTCAAGAGAGCATGCCAGAGATTGAACGAGGAGTACGAGCATATTGTTTGGACACCTTGCCTTGCACACACCATCAACTTGATGTTGAAGGACATTGGTCAAAGGCCGGAGCATGCAGGTATGATCTCTGTATGCAAGCGCATTTCAACTTGGCTGCACAACCATGGCCAGTTGAATGCAATGATGAGGGAAGCTATTGGTGGTGAGTTGGTCAAATGGAATGCCACTAGGTTTGAGACCAACTACATGTTCATGGAGAGCTTCCATCGGAAGCGTGATCGTTTTATGGAGTGGATGGGATCTCCCGAGTTCTTGCATAGTAGGTGGGGAAAATGCAAGGAAGGACATTATGCTCACGCAAGGTTGTCTAGTATACAGTGGTGGGAAGGACTCAAATACATCATCGATTCAGTGGCACCAATTTACAGGTTCCTTCGGTTCGCTGATCAGGATAGGCGACCTAACCTGTGTGAAGTAGTGTACAACTTCCAAGAGTGCAAAAAGGAGATGGAGACCTTCTTTGAAACAAATGTCTCAACATGGCATGAGTACAAGGCTATCATGGATGGCAGGATTGCGGACGTGTACTATGGCACGCATGTGGGCCCAGGTGCGATCACAACCATTGTTAAAATAGCAGTCTCTACATATTGAGTATTTACCATTTGCTAATTTGTCATGCATCGTATGTTGCAGCTGCTGTCCTCAACCCAAGGCTTGTATACCGTTACAATCCAACTCCGCAAATGTTTGGTGGCCTCAAGGAAGCATTTGGGAAAATAACGGATGTGCATTTCGCTGTCTTGGCATTACAGGAGGCAGAAACATTCCGCCTACACCTTGGGGAGTTTGGCAGTGAGCTGGCCATGGCCACGGACCCTAAGACAACCCCATGTAAGAGTACTTTTGAACTCTTTTTTTTCTTTTTGAGCGCATACCTAACATAATGGGTTCCACTTGCAGCTCAATGGTGGTTGCTGTTCGGCAGGAGCACTCCAAATCTGCAAAAACTTGCGTTGAGGCTTGTTGCACAATGTGTATCCTCCAGTGGATGCGAGTGCAACTGGAGTACATTTGCCTTAGTGCACACGAAGGTTCGGAATCGCTTGTCCCACAAAAAACGGAACAAGCTAGTGTATGTAAACTACAACCTTCGCCTGCGACTCGCGGATGCCTCCGGACCACCTAGGCGTGAGGAAGAAGACTTCATTGATCAGTTCACGCAGATATCCTTTTACGAAAGGGATAATCCGGTTCGAGACTGGATGGAGTATGACAGATCCAACCAGGCTCCAGTTCTCGACGAAGAGGATGAAGAAACGGACATCCCTCTTCCGTCCTATATTGTGAGGTACGTTCATGTACTTTGTTAGCCACTAACGAACCATACTTTTAATAATATGATTCATTCTTTGTGATGACAGAGACCAAGTGGACCCCGACGATCTTGGGCCCATCAGTGATTGGGCCCGTAGACATATGGGTGACACGCATCTTGGCAAAAGAAAATACTAGACGGGACCTAGCCAGAAACAAAAGGGGAAACGAGTGCAACAACCTGTCACCAGCGATGCTTCGACAGATGATGGCGAGGAGGGTGAGGAAAGTCCACGGAACCAGGAGTCCGATGACAGCAGCTCAGCAAATGACAGTGGAGACGGTCATAGTGGTGACGATGACCCTGGAGCTGCTGGTGGTAGTGTTGTTGTTGTTGGTGGTGGTGGTGGTGGTGGTGGTGGTGGGGCTGGGGGTTCTGCAGTTGGTGCTGGTGGTAGTGGTGTTGGTGATGCTGGTGGACTTCGTTTCACAGGTATCGATTGCTACAGACATTTTTTTTATGTCTATGACTATTCACTAGTACTAATTATGGTCGGCTGCAGGCGAGACGGACTTCACACATGCTACTTAGGACCGCGACCATGGGCAGCCGGAATCGCAGAGGAGAGCTTACGACCCGACGGACTGCTATGGCACGCCACAGTACTCCTCTTCCTCGTACAGTGATACATCGTACGGTGGTGGTTATACCTACCCCGTTCCTGACATCAGCACGCAGCCGACCACTAGATGGGTCTACGAATGGCAAGACCCGGATTTCTACAACATGTTAGTGCAGGAATGGGAGACCACAGCTCATTGGACGGGCCAATCATGGATAAACTACAAGGCTGGGCTCCAGTCGCGCGGTATCGCTCTAATGTCCACCGCGGAGTATGAGGAGGGGTGCCGAAACGGGATCTTCCCTTATATTCAACGCCAGTGACCACGATGTTCGCATGTCTACGACACAAGGTATTTCCATAGACGATTTGTTGTTGCAACGGTGAACTACGTTATTTCCGTCGTGAATTTGTGGCTAGTGCATCACTATGATATTATTGTGGGGTTGGCCATTTGTGTCACACTATTTTTCCATGAATTGTGTGTTCTATTTACATCATTATGCACAAAGGTCATGCAAAAAAAAATTGATTTTTTCAAGCAAAAAACAGACCACCCGGCGGTTAGGACCGGTTACCGATCAAACCGGACGGTAACCGGCCCTAACCGACCGGTTACCGGTCCCAAACCGAATGAACTACGGGGTTTGAATTCAAATTCCAAAACGTTCGGTTTGGGACCGGTTTGGGCGGTTACCGACGGTAACCGGCAAACCGCTGGCGAGCGGTTCCCGGCCACCGGTCGGTAACAAAAACCCTGGTTGCACTAGAAAAGCCGTTGCGTTGCGCCCGGCCCATGGCTGGCTGGCAATGCCATGGCCGTCCGAGGTCAGCAGAAGAGAATTAAGACGAGACGAGCTAGGTTAACAAAAGTGAAAAGCGGGCAGTAATTAATTAATTGTTAATTAATACTCCTATTAATAAAGTAATGAATGAATGATTGAATGGGGAAGATGGTTTGGTTTGGTTGGTAAATCCAGGCAGCCACGTTACACTTGTGGGATCCATCATTTCTCGTGCACGTACTACAGAAAGAGATTCTACTATGGAGAGTAGTAGTACTAGAGACTGCACGTACTACTACGTGCTCCACAACCACAACAAATAGAGGTCGGTCCGGTCGCGGTTCCCATGCACATGCACAAACCGTAGTCAAAGCAGAACCCTGAATGGCCCGCCTCTGAGTCTGTCTCACTGACTCTGAGCCTTAATTTAAAACAATACAGTACTAGTACTCAGCCGGTTCGTTTACTGGCTGATTTCTTGTCTGTTCTAGCTGGATTTAAGTCGACTTAAAAGTCAATCGACCAAACTTGTTAGTGTGGCTATATCTACATGTGACCACGACGGTCTAATGTGTTGGTGTACATTGGCATGTTCAGGAACGCCAGCACCTCCATCTTCGCCGGTCTTCACTTTCTTTCAGCTGCAGGTTCTCTCTTCAATTCGTCCCAAAACGGAGCGATAGTACGAGGTTCGTGTCGACACAACTTTCTTAAATGTCCAACTAAATTTAAATTTTGCTGCAGGACACGATATACCTTTTTTTTTCTTTTCTTTGCTCTAGGTATATATTTTGTGGTGTCCTATACCAAAGAAATTAGTGTCCCACAACAAAGAAAATATACTTTCGTGTTCCACTAGAAACCACGCGCGGCGTTGCCGCGCACACCTGTCTGACCAGCCTGTGATGTGAGTTCATCTGAAGTGTGTTGTCCAGCTTGTGCGCCTCGATCAAGTTGGAGCAAACCAACCCATGGACCTGTCACATTTGAAAATGTGTTGATGATGTGTTGTTTGGTGTAAGCTTGTATGAAACCATGCTCGAAAGTATAATAGCAGTTTGTTCAATAATAAGATCTAATATTCGCTTACAGTAAATGATTACATCCAAGCACAGTTAAATCATTTTCCATGTATCAACACTGAATCATTTCTATGTAAAGGCAAAGCTTATGCCTTTAGCTAGGTTGGTAGACATTCACAAATCATCATTCAAGAATCAAGACTAAGGGTCCACGAAACACAAAAGCCAAGATGTACTTAAACTATGTCCATACAATCTGTTCTTGAATGAACTCTCTTTGGCTGACTTTGTTCCTGTGTCTTGGACAACCTGAAGTTCCGACTGGCATGTTTTAGCACATGGAAGGCTGAGGAAATGAAACTAAAAAAGGAAGAGCCACATGAAAAAGGAAAGTCACGAGCCAGTGAAAGAAGGAATGCTTACTCGCTTACCAGGAGCTGTGATAGAATATAAAGGACTGACATGTTAATTTCATGCACATCATATTTTTCTTGTATATAGTACAAATTATAATTTTTTTGAGAGTACACAGTACAACGGAGACACTCAATACGCGCACACTCGCCCCTACGAACACACACACGCACGCAAACCCTACCCCTATGAACACCTTCGAAGGACTGAGCCAGCAAATCTTGAAGTAGTACAAATTATACTACTGAGTACTAATTTCAATATGTACAAAATATGAGATATCAAGGTTAATTTCATGATCTTTTGTATCTTATGATTAAGATGAATCTGAAATGGCAATAGAACTGAACCAAGCAATTGTTTCTTTCTATCCTAACTCTGATATCAAAAAATCACAAGTGAAAGACAGGATCCATGCAAAACAATTATTGGCCCAAGAATAATCACAGAAAAATAACACAGAGGATATACTGAGCAAAGATATAGTACTATATTCTCATAATTAATATCGTTATAATAGTCACATTGAAATTCAGCTTGCCATTAGAAGCTATATCGGTTTTTTTTTTCTAGTGTGTCTCCGGAACAATTAACGCAAAAGAGAATAAACTGAACAAGTAACAGAACTCCCTCGCGAGTCAAAACTGGGAAAGAACGAAACAAGTAGGTGCCATCATATTTTGATGAGATTTAAGATGTCCTTCTTGATATACACAATGCTATTGATCTTAGCATTCGTATTTTAGGAACAAACAAAGGTCGTCGAATACAATGTGGGATGACATATATTGAAGATTAGCAAAGCTTTTCTATGCTGCAAACAAAAGTTAACATGAGCATGCAGTTAGCAAAAAGGCAAGATAATGTTCCTAAGAGCAGGGTATGGATAGTTCTCTACCTGTTATTATCAGATGAGTCTTTATTCTTTAGATGAGTAGAGGTCTGTGGTGATATGTTTAGATTGCAACCCTTACCTATTATGAAGAATTCCCATTTTTTAAAACAACCAAATGCATGTATAGGACACTTAAATAAAGGCCACTCATGGGGACCAGCATCATTGTTTCATGCCCCTGAAGAATACATGCAAGAATTATCTTCTCATATATAAAACGATCCATATAGACTAAAGACTACCTTTGAGTTCAGACTCTTGTTCTTTAGAAACCTAATAACATTTTATAGCATCATATATGTTGATTTTTGACAATAACTGTTGATTTTTGAAGTATGGTATCTGTAGAGTTTTATTTGGAGGTATGTTTGAGTTTTTACAACTGTTATTCACACATCTGATAGTACAACTATCCTAGTTTTCAGTTCTATTTTTTTAGTTATATATAGTGCTAATTGGAATATGAAAATTTGACAATTGCTATTCAAACACAGAGTTATTTCAGAGTTTTTACAAATCATTGTATTTTTGTATGGATGGCGGTTCCAGCATTTTAGGGATTTTGACCACTAATCTATGGCGAGCTTATGGCATCAAATGATCTAACTTGATCTTTTGTTAGACTGAACCTTGCTGATAATTATATTTAGCATAAATCCATGCTTGGGATGCCATCAGCAAGCACCATCACCTAGACGACAACATAAAAATATATGAAGATGAAATCATGCTTGAGGATGTACATATTTCAGCTTGCAAGTATTGGAGCTTAACCTATAGTAAAGCCCAGATGGTTAGATGAGTCAGTCATACTCCACCAAATAGTTGTCTTTCTAGTTCTCAGAACAACTAAAAATTTAAGTTTAATTTTAAAAAATGAATCCTGCTTGCAAGACGAGACTGAACAGTCGTTTTGCCTTGCCTAAAAGGTAACTTATGACTTATGAGCATCATAAAATTTAATAAACAGGTATCACCTATGATTCAGTAAGCAATGTATTCTGCTGTAATTTATAAACTCATTTATGTATGTTGTGAGCTCGCTGATTTACTCTTAAATAGGAAGTATTGGTAACATCATCAGATTACTAAAATGGATATGTAATCAGCTTACCTTTCTCTCCCCAATGGAACAAAGTTGGGAATTATGTTGTACGGCACAATAGGAGAGGTGCACTTGCGCCTGAAAAAAGAAGAGAGCACACCATTTATGGATTGAGGAACGAAACACCATGAGAAGCTGTGTGCGGAGAGACGGTCTGTGCATGAGCTTTGTTAGAATCTCGTTGCCTAGGCGCATGGCTGATAGTCACCATCCCATTGATTGCACTGAAATTATTAAACTCATGCTGAAAGGAAAAGAAGAAGAGAAAAGATGCATACCTTGTGCCCATTTCACCGAACACATTGAGGACATCATCCACAAAAGCATCGACACCAGCAATGAGGTCCATGGTAGCCGACAATGGGAAGCACACGAGAGCAAGAACAGGCACGGAGGCTGGAGATGCCGTTGCTATCGGATTTCAGGCTTTGGCGATCCTTTCCATGTGACAGCAGGCGGGATGCGCGAGAAGCCTGCCTGCCAGCACCGTGAGCAGGGGCGTCCATGGCGCCCACGGGAGGAGGGGTGAATAGGTGACGTGGTCGGAGCTTGGGGATGAGGCAGTGGTGTGGTTGGAGTCGGAGAGGCGGCGGTCGTCGAGGTGGCGCAACTGGAAGGCCAGCGGGGAGAGGTGGTGGAGGTACGCCTCCGTCTCCATCTCGTTGGATAACTGCAGTTCGCCGTCAACAACTGTCTTTAAGCTCTGCCGATGGCGGTAGGCGTAGGGAGGCCTTGGTGGCGGCCGACGGGCAGGGGTTTTTTTTTTTTGAAACTGGCGGGCAGGGGTTGAGGGCAGGGAGCGCTGTCACAGGAGCACGACGGCATGAGGCGGAGGGGATGAGTCATCCGCGGAACGGTTTGCGAGGATATCCGAGCGTCTGGTTCCGCGTCTGTCACGGGTGAAGGCGGCAGGCGCAGAAAGGAGTGGCGGCCGGCGGCGGCGGCTGGCGGTGCATGAGCACAAGCGAGGGCAGGGTTGAAGCGGAGGGGAACGGGTTCGCGAGCATTTGCGATGGCCCGATTTCGCGGCGTAACGGGTAAGAGACCTGCGAAGACCCCGATCCGACGGTCGATCTCGCTTGTTTGCCAGATCCTATGGTTGAGGTTTGTTGATGACGTGGCTTTTTATACAGCCAGAGCTTGCACCCGAGATTCGTTAGGAAGAGATAACCAATTCCACGAAAGTATGGAGGGTAAATTTTCTATAAATGTAACGTGGAAATATATTGCGATTTATCCAACATTTATCTAGTACTACTAGTACTGTATTTGAGTGAAAAACCTGCCCAAACCCAACCGATACGTAGCGCTGACGGCGTCTTGACTGATGCAGTGCGGCGGCGCAAGTGTTGTGGTGTCGGTCTGTGAGACTCCTCGAATGGAATTGTGTGTTGACTCGCCTTACTGGGCCCAATTGGAACGGGCCGTCAACACCAAACCTTTTTATTGCGTCCATCTCCGACCAGCTTTTGTTACAGCACGCACAGTACGAGTACTAGTATTTCTTTTTTTTTTTTTACGTCGAGTCTAGTCGATCTGGATCCTCTCTGCCTCTCTGGACCGCCACCACCACCATGTGGTCAACCTTGCAGTACGCCCGCCAGTAGAGTGGTAGTAGTAGTAGGACCAGCTTTTCTCTTTCTATCTGAAATCCTTTTACTATTTTTTTATATATGGATATACAGTATATACTGAATAGGTACTCCGTATTACAGTACTACCGTATAGTATACTGCTGCAAATGCAATGCAAGTTGGGCAGACAGGCAGAGACATCCGTCCCCTTTTGTCATTCACTCTTTCTTTTTACGATGACATCCAAATCCAACAAATCCAAAGCCCACGGTGAGCAACCGTCGGTGTCGCCCTCGACTAGTACGGCGGTGATGCAATGCACGTGACCGTTACCGTCGTCTGCTCTGCTCCGGCCTGCTGCGCCTGGCATGCATGGCTGGCTTGCACTCGTAGCAACGAAAATCGCGTCGCGTACGTAGGTAGTAAGTAGTATGCGCAAGTCAAAGGTCCGTGCTACCGTGACTGATGAGTCCTTGACTTGACGCAACGCAACTTGGGCTTTGGATTGGATTGGATTGGATACAACGCGACACAGGGAGGCTCCTCTCCTGTCCTTGCTTTGGATTGGATACATTCACAACGGCCAAGACCATCCCATGCGTTTTCCGTATTTAATATCTATAAAACAACCATATAAAATTTCATTAAGATTGAAATAAGGTCGTGTTTTTTGAGAATTCGAACAGCAGATTTGGGCTATGCAATTTTTGGCTTTTGGCTTTTTAATTAACAAATAGGCAACCCAACTTTTATAAGATGACTTAACTCTGACTAGTTGTAATACTAACCATACACGTATGTTATTGGAATAATGGTCATATTTGCAAAGTTTAATGAGCAAAAAACATAGTAAATTGCATGGGTCATTATTCATTGTTTTAGAAACAAATTTGAAGCCGCTAATAAATATAATTATCTCGTATCAAAGTCACGTACGGCCATTACACACTTACACCCGCGCTGCATCATCTCTTGCTGTTGTACTGCAATATCCAAAATCTTTGAATAATCTTCCTCACTGGACTTATAGCTTGCAGAATTTATCTACACAAACACACCTGGAAAACCCCATAAATTAAATGACATAAATGGAAAATGGTAGCTGCCCCATCACATGTAACAAACTTGGCATAAATCAATAGAAAATAGTAACTCCCACAAATTACAATAAATGGAGACAGTAGGAATAGTATCTCACACACATAACAAACAAAAAGACAAAACAATTCGAATAGTTGGTACATAGATAGGATACATAACCATTCTTGGTTGCCCGGCTACTTTTTTTCTTTCTTCGGCCTCGGTTGATTCACAATCTTGATAATAGTTATCTAGTTAGAGCGTGTTTGGGACTGCTCCACAAACTCTGCTCTACAAACTCCACTGTGGAGCAGCTTCACAAAAAATAGAGTTTGTGGAGTACATCTTTAGGTGCTCTCACAACTTCATCTTTCTTCTGAAGCTGTGTGCGTAGAGCTTAAACCTAGAGCCAAGCTGAAAACGTGGAGCGGAGCAGTCCCAAACAACTCCTTAATATTATCTAATTTAGTTCAGCTAATAGAATAGTTATTATCTATAGTTCAAACTAACAATTATCTAATCCACTATCTATACCTGTTATCCTATCTATCAAGTTCTAAATACATAATTAATAGCAGATAACTATAATCTATAGGAATCCAAACAATACCTTCGTACGTAGCATCTCTTGAGCCAATTAAACCTTCCTTCATTCGTCTCAACTGTTAAAAAAAATCAATTTGCAGTATCCTTGAACAACTGGGTTGCAATGTAGTGCTCATCACTTCCTTCAACAACTTCAATAGCATCAAAATGCATACAAAAACATATTGACATAAAAAAGAAATTGTGAATGCAGGTTCACTGGAAATGCATGCAAACAGCCCTCACACACTGCTCTTCTCAAACATGAATTTCATTTCTTTCAAGCAATGTGGAGGCCCATATTGACATAACTTCTTCTCCCTTCTTGCATGTCCTCCCAGCACAAACACCATAAAAAAGAAGAATACATTGGGCTTTTGCATACATAAAAAAGAATAGCAACAAACATAGAGATGACACATTCCTAAACTTTGTGTTTGTCTCCCACCATTTTGGGGTAGCCGTGACTCCCCAAATCTAGATCCCTCCCAAGGCTAATATGGGTCCACAATGATTTCCAAAATATATACAAGACCTTGAGGTTATACCAACGATTATTCAGTTGTGTCTAGGTACACTATTTCCTGTTTGAGCAAAGAATTTCCCCTAATTTCCTATAACCTCTATCATCTAGGGTCAATAGCGTTGGTCGAAGGTCTCAAGGACGAGCTGTGGCTGAACTAGGAGTGAGTAGGGGCGTTGGTGCTCGACTTGATGGAGGAGACTGACAACGCTGGGCACCGACCCTCGTCTCGCCTTGGAGTGCCGACGGTGCTACTAGGGCTACCACTCGCGAGTAATGATGTTTGGCCTCATGTCGCACGTGCCGCTAGTGGTTGCGGCGGCTGGCCAAGCACTGGTGCTGCTCGACGATGCCTCGACCCGTCCTTTCCCATGCCTGTGGTCCATGCTCCCGAGATGCCACTCGGGCTCGTCACACAAAGGAATCACCAATGAACTTCATAGGGAGGAAGCCAATTGGAAAGGTGGCGCCTTTCGCTTCCAGACACAGTGTGGCAACGGCCAAAGGTAGCGCGGAGGAGGGATGGGAGTAGGGAGGAGGGAGCACGTGTAGGGCACACACGGTGGGGGAGGAGAGACAACATAAGGTTAGGTGGTGGGGCATGGCGGGTGGGAGACATGGAAGGAAAGTTGGCAGGAGTAGAGATGAGACTCGGTGATGTCGTGCCACGAGCGAGAATCCCGCTGACGGGTTGGATACACTCTTTTTTTGCTGTCATTTAATTTTATAGGGCAAAAATAACACAATATTACTTTTTAATTTACTCTCACCGTACTTCAATAAATCAATTCCCAGAATCTAAGTGAGTCAATTTTTTCAAACTTTGATTAACTTTACAGGAATAACAACAACATATATGATATAAAATAAGCACAATATAAAAATATGTTTAATGATAAATCTAATGAAATGAATTTTATATCATAAATCTTAATGATTTTAGAAATTTGGTACTTTGACTTAACACAAATCTGACAAAGGGATTTTGATTTGTGACTGGCTTTTTAATTATTTTATTATGCCTATACAACATGTATGATATCAAATAAGCACAGTATGAAAATATATTCTATGGTAAATATATTGATATTAATTTTATATCATAATTCTAAATGATTTTTTAAGAAATTTGGTACTTTGACTTAAGGGTTTTTTTATTGACTTTGACTTACGAGTTAAGACAACTCTAACAAAAGGATTTTGTTTTGTGACTCGCTTTTTTAATTATTTTCCAAACTACACCAAAGCAGTTAGTTGTTCCTCGTCGTCTCGGCTTTTCGGTCTCTTCTCCCAA
Source organism: Microstegium vimineum (assembly GCA_022036555.1). Lineage (NCBI taxonomy): Eukaryota > Viridiplantae > Streptophyta > Magnoliopsida > Poales > Poaceae > Microstegium > Microstegium vimineum. The sequence continues at coordinate 6,896,119 of CM039129.1, forward strand.
ATCGGGCCAGCCAGCCACCGCTCTTCGCCCCCCTCCACTTCGCCGCCGCCGCCTAGATCCGTCTCCGCCACCGGGAAGTCCTACCCGAGCTCCCCTAGTCCCCGCAGACCAGCGCCGAGCCAGCGGAGCTAGCGGCGGTAGGGTTGCGGCTGGGAATTGATTGCGGGGACAGAGTAAGGGCGGGGAGCGGTGGCGCCTGGCATGGCGGGGGCGCCCGGGGTCGGACCGGGCGCGGGGGTGGGGGCGGGGAGCGGCGGAGCCGCGGCGGGGATTAAGACCTACTTCAAGACGCCCGAGGGGAGGTACAAGCTGCAGTACGAGAAGACGCACTCCACGGTGCTGCATTACAGCCACGGCGGCAAGACCGTCTCGCAGGTACGGGTGGGATTCTGCTGTGGGATCTACGCTGGCTGCTGCGGTAGATAGCTTTTGGTAGGCTTTTCATCACTGCTAATAGGACTTTAGTTGTGATTCACAATCTGTTTGAGCCAAATTTAGGGCGGTGCTCGCAGAATTATGTGCTTAGTACTATAGAATAGAATTATCTTAGGTATTTTGGACGATTTAGTTTAACTGTTGGTTTGTTGGACGCTTCATCAGTGAAGTTGTGCTTCTGTTTAGTTTCAGTATTATTGAAGAATAAATATTAATGACTTCTGCTGGTTTATTTCTCTATTCTGCCATACGTTTTGAGCTTCTACAATTTGATAATAAGCTTATGTTCTGATTGGGAAATGATTTACCGTGGCCATTGCTTTGCATCATCATAGTTGACTGTGGCATACCTCAAGGAGAAGCCTGCTAGCCAGGGCTCCCAGCCATCGACACCAAGCTCCAGCAGTGGGATGCGGTCTGCAGCAGCGAGGCTGCTGGGCACTGGGAATGGGAGCAAGGCTCTTAGCTTTGGCGGCGGCAATGGCACAAACAGGGCTGTTGCCGGAAGCAGCCGTATAGGAGGAGGAGCCCTTGGTACATCTACCGGTCTTGGTGGATCACAAGGGGCCACAAATTATGATGGAAAGGGTACATATATTGTATTCAATGCTGCTGATACACTATTCATCAGTGATCTCAATTCTCAGGAGAAGGTATTCAGTCGTTTTATTGGATGCAAGTTATGCACAGTTTTTGGTCTCTTGCTCTTTTCTGATTATCTGTTTACTTGCACTAGGATCCGCTAAAGTCCATCCATTTCAGCAACTCAAACCCGCTGTGCCATGCATTCGACCCAGAGGCCAAAGAGGGGCATGACCTGATCATTGGAATGGGATCAGGGGATGGTTAGTGGAGATGATTACTTGAGCCCTGTTATGCTTCAAAGTGGACTGTGCATAAGTACGACATCTTCATTTTCGTTTCTTTTATGGGCTGTTGTGCAGTCTATTCAATATCGCTGAGGCAACAGTTACAAGATCCTGGAAGGAAACCCGTGGCAGCTCTACATTACAATAAGGGTGATAAAGATGTCTCGCCCAATGGAAGGTAGGCTTCAATTTTTCATTATTAATTTGAATGACATGCCCGATACATATAATCTTTTGAATTTATCAACACTGTTCATAAACATTTTAGGTTACATGTTGTTTATATTACTGTTCTGTGATTTAGCATATCAGATTCAGACATGATCAAGGTAGCATAGGTAAATGTCTGTTAATATGGATACATGAACTCATCCTTTTCATGTGGTTTTCAGTTCAAAACTTCAGATATGATGCAAATTTTAGTAGCTAGCAAAGTTACCTGCGTCCATGATTCTCAGCTTTTTTTAGCTTTCTACTCTAGAGTTGACATAAGTGTGTGCTTTAGCAATGCTATGAATTTAATCCTAGTGGAGCCAGTTCTTCTTGTCCTTCACAGCATTGTGGCACAGCAATGAGTTCTATGTCTATATATATTCCTCAGCTGTGCTTTCGAGGAGCACCTTTGAAACCCAAACTTGCTTTTGTTGCCTGAAGCAATCAGTTTTGAAGTTCGGATAATTTAATTTTTTGCATTTCATGCTAATTCTCTGGTCACAAAAAGCAGCTGCTTGCATGCCTTTGAATCCTTAAACATGTTTGCTAGTGAATTTAAAGAGACAGTTTTCTTAACTGGATTCTTTGGAACTGTTTTTCTTTCAGTGGCACCCAAGCTATCTAAAGCTTGATATCAGTCCAATATAAGCATAATGTTGCTTTGTTATAGTCCATGTGGATGCCTATCTTTTTCTGTTTATGTAACTTAGTTCTCAATCAAGATGTGGATATTAATGTTTTGCAGTCGGTGTACTTCTGTTGCATGGGTGCCAGAGCGTGAAGGCATTTTCGTCGTTAGCCATTCTGATGGAAATTTGTACGTGTATGATAAAGTGAGCAGCTGTTAGTTATAGAGTTTTGATAATAATTTGGCAACTTTATTTTGGACATTTGGATGATTTTGAATTGATCTTTTATCTTGTGTATGATAAAGTGAGCAGCTGTTAGTTATAGAGTTTTGATAATAATTTGGCAACTTTATTTTGGACATTTGGATGATTTTAAATTGATATTTTATCTTTGTTGTTTTCAGAACAAGGACGGGAACACAGACTGTACGTTTCCAGCTGTGAAAGATCAATCCCAGTTCATGGTTGCACATGCAAAGTCGAGTAAGGTATTTCAGGTTCTACCGTGACCGCTTTCCTAAAGTCCATTACTTTGATGAAGCAAGATGCTTTAACAATTAGCATCAGTTAACATAATGACATGTGCTCTTTTTGGTTGTTGGTATTAGAGAATGGCTTAACCCTTCAGCTCTACACAGCATTATATTAGATACTAAACAGTGATAAGCTACACAGCATTATGTTAGATACTAAACAGTGATAACTACTGTATTACTTTTCCTGTCAAAGTTATGCGTAATGACACAAATCTCAAATATTTAAGAGAACACTCCATCTAAAATGATTCCAGGTGCATAGTTATGCTTATGTGACTGAACTAAAATATAAAAGTTGTCCTTTAGAAGCGTTAATTTTTTACTTAATTGATTTATGCTCGCATTTCAGTGTTTGCTGTCTGTCTTGAACACCATACTTCTGTACTACCTCCACCTCAGCAGTGTTATTGGTTCTTGTAGAATCTATTTTTAGTGTTCAGTAACATTTTTAGTAGCATGATGTAGAATCTATTTTGCTACGAGAACTTTATGATTCTATGTCTATACATCTATGAGTTTACTTGTTAGAGTATCTTGTAAATATTCCTGCTTGACATTTGACTGCGAGAGTTCTGATCAAGGTATAGAACATGATTGGCCTTGAAAATATGGTGATGTAATTATCTGGTATTTATGTCATGAATAACATTACAGAGCAATCCAGTCGCTAGATGGCATATATGTCAAGGTTCGATCAATGCAATTTCCTTTTCACCAGATGGCGCATACTTGGCAACTGTTGGGAGAGATGGTACATGCTTTACCCTAGGCATCTCAAGTTTTTCTTTTTTTACTTCATCATAGGCCCCACTGGTTTTCTATCTTCTTAAACTAACATTGATAAACAATATGCAGGTTATTTGAGAGTTTTTGATTTTTCAAAGGAACAACTAATATTTGGCGGAAGAAGTTATTATGGTGCACTGTTGTGTTGCACTTGGAGGTAAGTGTGAATGGCTTGTGCAGTTTGAATAGTTGGGAGATATACCCACCTATGTGTTTTCCTTGTTATGCTCTCTATCTTCTATCCACGTATTTTATGTTTTGTGGTACTTGCCAGTCATGACTCATGCCTGCGCTGCTTGGCAACTAAGTTTGCTGCCTGCTCCTGCCCAGCCTTAATTCTCACAGCTTAAATATGTTGCTACTAAACTTCTAATGATCACTGGTTGGCTCCATCTGCCAATGGTTGTTCATGCTTGTTAGACAGGTGTCTTTTTTTAATCCTGTGATTCACAACACTTTTGAAGCATGGTTTCTTCATGCAATTTTATTTATCTTTTTGCTCAGCACCATGGTCTAATATCCCAGTTTCAGCAAAGCTGCATTGCCTAATTCATTTGTCTCTACACCAATACTTCACTGCTTTAGATATCTGCAAATGTTTTCTCACTGTTATATGGGTTTGTCACACAAAGTAACATTTCAGCCTCTAATCTATCTATTGTTCTGTCTACAGCTCAGATGGAAAATATCTATTAACAGGTGGTGAAGATGATCTTGTGCAGGTATGGGGCATGGATGATAGAAAGATAGTTACTTGGGGTGAAGGACATAATTCATGGGTAATAGTTTTGCCTGCCTTAAATTTTCCGTGTCCCTTGTCAAATCTTGTTCGTTGAGGATGACGCTATTTTTATTCTGGTGGCAGGTTAGTGGAGTTGCTTTTGATTCATATTGGTCCCCACCAAGTTCTGATGGAAATGGAGAAAATGTCTATCGCTTTGGTTCTGTTGGTCAGGTATGCCTAGTTTGTATAGCTAGAACTGTAGTTTGAATTTTGAAATATCACATCACAACCTATGTATGTTCAAAACATATGGGGATTGTTGCAAGCTCTAATCCTAACTATATTTATAGAAGGCTAAGATGCTGGATTTTGTTAGTAAAAATAATAATGACAACTGAAATTGGAACACCAGCCTTTCCATTTTCTTGCCTTGCCGGTTTATTTTGAGACCTAATATTAATGGAGCTGTGGGCAGATTTCTCAGTCCACTGTTGAAATGTATGTAACTTATCAATTTTCTTTATTTTCTCGAGATCAGGGATAAGAGTTACTTCTTTTCAGTACTGATGGGATTATTTTCTTATGATTTTTAAAAATAACTTATGTTTATGTAGTGGGCAGCCATTTTACTTGTTATATTCTTGTTTGGCATGGAGTTATTTGTCTAGAGCTTTTGGATTGGATATCATTGCTTGAGCATACTACTATATGCTTAAATATAACCACATGACAAGCTTTAGATTCCAAGTTGGGATTTTGCTTGCAACATGATTTATTACTGGTGTAATTTTTCTTTGTTACATACTTGTAGGACACCCAACTACTTCTGTGGGACCTGGCACTGGATGAGATTGTTGTCCCACTACGGCATCCTTCAAGTGGCTCACCGACGTTTAGCAGTGGGAGCCCTTCCGCGCACTGGGACAATGCATGCCCTCCAACAGGTGTTCTTCAACCTTCTCCTAGAATGCGAGATGTCCCAAAACTCTCACCCCTTGTTGCCCACCGAGTACATGCCGATCCCCTATCTGGTCTGGTGTTCACCAATGAATCAATCCTCACCATCTGCCGTGAGGGCCTCATCAAAATTTGGCTTCGACCAGACCAGAGCGAAAATAATCAACAATCAAATTCTTCAGAATTTGTTTTAGGCCCTGTTTCAAAGGATACGGCGATCACGTCTTCGAATAAAGCAAATAGCTCCAGCTTCAAGAAGCCATCACCTGTTCTTGTCACATGACGAATCAACCGGATGATTCTTGTGGGTATTTCTGCTTAACGTAGCATCAATGGACATGGATGTTACTTATTCCATGAACGATGGGCATGAAACTTCTAGTGGAGGCTCTGCAAGTATTGAGGGTGAGCATTTGTTTGTAGATGTTCCCAGGAAGCAGGGCCAGTGTTGCTGGTTTTGTGGCACAAAAGAATAATGGGATATGCTCTTGTACAGACACATAAAATTGTATATACCACTTTGTCCGTTCCATAGTACGTATTAAGTACCCACCCAAAGATGATTGGACGACCGTGTATCCATTTTAGCTGGTGGATATGGTATCCTTAAGCTTTGTTACTTCTAGGAGGATTGTAATTATGAATCATAAAATCCAAGGGCTGCTTCAGTGTTACCTGTAAGTTGTGCTACTATTTCCTTCTGCATTTTGTCAATTATTATAGTGGAAAACCATCGCCATACTTGTATACGTTTTCATTTGATGTTGACGTGTGATTGATTTGTGATGCTTAGGACCTGTTTAGCATGGACTTTGCTCTTTGTCACAATGCGCGGAGTTGGGAACAGGGTAGCTAGCCATGTTTCCTAGTTTATTTTTGAAAATAAGATACTATAAGTTTGCTATATCCTATAGGGATTGAATAGATTTGATGTTTTGAACCTGACATTGTTATTGATACAACCTGTTTGTTTCAGTCGGGGCTTATCAATTATGGTATAATGTTTTTCTATCACAACAACCTAGCCGAGCAGTAGAACAGGCCCATATGCCTATTTTTAAATTTTTAATGGTCGGATGCCAACATTTTTTAGATTCATCCTGCGTTTGGAAGAATTAGGAAAAGGAAAAAATATAGTGATAGTTTTATTCTTCGTTGCCGTAAGTAAATACGTAACTAGAAATATGAAAAAAATGCATTTTTGGAATTTACAATAATGCGATGGGCGAACGACAAGAATTAAACCCGCGCATGGTGGATTCACAATCCACTGCCTTGATCCACTTGGCTACATCATGTAAATTTACGCACACTCAGCCCTTATTAACACAAAATCATTTCTCCTGCCTTGATCCACTTGGCTACATCATGTAAATTTACGCACACTCAGCCCTTATTAACACAAAATCATTTCCCCCTTTTTGAGATTAATAGTACTACTACATCACTAGTAGTTTTAAATGTTAAGTCGAATGTATATTTCCATGGACTCTTTCGGCACACCCTTAAATAATCGGAGGGGATATTCTAAGAGTTCCGATATTTCCTCTTTCATCAGATAGAGGTGGGGGATTGGATGAAGTGTATTAAAAACAAGTGAAACCATATATGACCAGTACCAGAACATATTTTGAAAATTTTAGTGCATTAGTTAAAGGGTCTATTTGTTTGCAAAAAAAAGAAGAAGTTAAAGGGTCTGTTTGGATGTTCTCCTCTAAACTTTAGAGCTCTACAAATTTTAGAGCACTTTAGCTTAATTTGAGATGTAAAGCTCTAACGTGAGGTGCAAAATTTAACTTTAGACTACATGTTTGAAGCCTTTAGCTCTAAAGTTTAGATAAGCGGGGTCTAAATAGGCCATTAGTACACCCGTGTTTAACTGTTTATTGTATCAGATAGCATTAGTTAGATCTTGTTTGGGTACAAGATAATTAACCAAAATTAACTCTTAACACATAAGGGCTAATTTTTTTAGCTAAGCCCTAGCCATCCACTAGTTATTAGTCAAGTAGCTAGTTAGCCAGGGCATTGGGGGTGTTTAGTGTGATCCCTTTGGGGCAAACTATGAACACCGTGTTTGTGAAAGCTAGATGTATCAAGCTCACTGTGTAATTGAAGCTGAGGCTGCGACTCTTCTTCTAGCAGGAAGCATCATTACCAAGTTTACTCGATAGAGCGCCTGTTGATTGGGTTCAAGCCCGCTCGAATGCTCGATGCATGTTCTCATTGGGGTTTTCTATCAGGGCTAGCGTTATTTGACGACGTGGTGGAGAGAGAAGGTAAAAAAAAAAAACAGCTTGCTAGCGCTTGTTTACTCATTTAGCTCGCACCGTTACTGGTCATGTTCAGTTGTCTTGGAATAAAGATCCGGAACTAATTAGTTCAGGAATACACGTGTAATTTGTATAATAAGAGTCAGAATAATTTTAGCCAGAAACAACTTATTATGGAGAAATCGAATTAGGCTAAATCTTTTGTCCCTGACCGAATAGCCCACTCCAGTATGCTATAGCATTGGGAACATTTGTTCATTAATTTTTTATGTCTATACTCACGTGACGATTTTACCGTTCTCATTGAGGATGCCCTTAATTTTCTTTGCAGCATGCCCGTCATGCTTGGAGTCGGAGGCATACTGTGTGCACGTTTGCGTACCTGTGATGAGTCTGTGCTTAAGTTCATATACTAGACATCTACAACTTTTCTTGAAGTATTGAGGCATCAAAATAAAACTCTCTTGGAGCAATGTGGACCTCTATGCACTATTAAGTCAGTTACAGAAGGATCCAAGATTTTCAATCACAACAATGCTTATCGAGTCTAAATTTTATATCGCACATCTCAGCTCAATAGGCTACTCTATATCTATATTTATACCTAATATAATAATAAAGATGTAAATTTTTTCCTACTTTTATGGTCTTTTCTAACTAATTTCGCGAATGTAGATGTCTTTATTCGTTTATCTACTACAACTCTTCTATTTTTATATATAGGGATTGAACATAAGTATAGTTAAAAATCCTATTCTAATTCAAATGGAATACCTTCGAGCAAGATGAATAAGCATTATAATCCTTATCAAAATAGAAATAGTAAAAGACAAGAACAAGGATATATTTTCAATTATATATATATATAATCCGTGCCCATACAAGTTTGAATAGCTCTTATCTATCATGATATGAAGTTTGATTCCAAAATCTATTGGACCGCGTATATGACTTGGACTAAAAAACAATCAACTTTCCATATGATTTTTATTCCAACATGGCTCATGATGGAATACCTCTGAGCAAGAGAAATAGAGATTTTAATCCTAATCCAAATCCAAATAGTAAAAGATAAGATCAAAATATATTCCTAATTCTATATAGTGCTCATATAAATTTGAATAGTTCTTGTCTAGTATGATATGGAGTTTGATTTAAAAACCTCTTGAGTCGTGTATGTGATGTGGACTAAAAAACAACCAAATTTCCATACAAATTATATTCCGACATGAAGATTAGATTATATTTTTTCTAGCTAATTCTTAAAAAAATAGTTTTCCAATATAAATCAATAGCGTATAAAGGTAAAAGGAATAGTAAAAGAAAAAGAAATAGCAATAGACCCCATTAAAGAGTCATCTGGTTTGTAGCAGAAAAAACAATGACATATATTATAGAAAAAATAGAAATAAAAAATAAATAGAAATGGACTCATGGACTCCTTATCCGAGAGACAGAGACTCTAAAAATACCATGTATGTAGCTTAGAAAATAGCAATATAATGAGTTGACAATAAAAAAAAACAGGTTAAAAGAGATAGAAAAAAAATATAAATATGAATAAATATACAATACTCATGTCTATGTTTTTAATTAAATTTCTCTTATAATACACGACACGTTTGCTAATAAAGATAATTCGAGAAGCTCCCCTAGCTTCTCTTGTACCCACTCCTCTCGAGTTATCTATTGTCTTGTTAAACTAGCCTTTGCTCATGTTTTTTTACACTTTGGAGCTCTGAATGTAGGATGCTCCAAAGTCTTAATGAAGCTTTTATCAAAGAAGAAACTTCAGCTAATAATTTAAGCCAATTTTTAGCCCCAATTCGTAACTAGCTAGTGATCCAAACATACCCTTAATAGAGCATATAAAATGAAATATTCTCACATCTCTTATTTCTACCATATGGATATGGTGGTGACTGCATGTCACACAATATTAGAAATCAAGTATCATTTTTACCAAATGTGACCGTCTCTTGCTCTTTGCATGACAACCAAACAGCAAATGTTGCCCACGATTACATTTATTTAGATTGTGTTGAACAGGGTATCGTTGTGAATCGTTACTTGCATTAATTCTGGTTACAAGTGAGATTCCTTATTAAATTTCTGACTTTTTTTCACGAAGTCACGCTACAATTACTATAGAAAGGCTCAAAATCAACTATAAGCTTCGAGGGTGTAAGAAAGAGTGCATCTAAAGCAAACTGTATATTCCTTTCACTACATTGTATGCAAGGTAAAGTATATCAAAAAACTACCGGCAAAAGGCAAAGCATATTCAAAACTTCTATCTTTTTTTTTTCATTTTCTTATTTGTCCTTTCCCTTGCCTTTGATTAAATTTTCTTTTTGAGAATCGATTAACCTTTTTTTAAACAGATTAACCTATTTTGAGGTTTGCTTTTGATTAACTTTTTTTGAGAGCCCTTTGCTTAACTTTGTTTTGGTCTTTCGGACATGGGCTCCCCAGGCCCAACGAAATAATGCAGGCCCACCACCACATCAGCAGCATAAAACGCCAACCCCTAACCGCACCCGAACCCGAATGCACCACGATCCCCTTTCCCCTGCCGCCCGCCGCCTCCGATTCCCATCGGCCATCGCCCATCACTACGGCGACGACTATTGCCACCACAACCGCCGCCACATTGACGCGTATGAGATTCTGAGGTTTGGATCTGAAGTCCGCCTCGATCGTACAGCCAGTAACCCACCGCCGTTCCACCGTCACGGTAGCGACCCCCCACTCTCAGGCCGTAGCTGCGACCTCGCCGGCGCCATGCGACGCGGAGGCGGAGGCAGGGGAGGTGGAGGTAAAGGAGGACGAGCTGGAGGAGGTGGAGCGGGCTCCGGCCGCAGGGACGCGCGCCACGGCGGCGCCTCCTACCGCGACGACCGTGGTAGGCGCTCCGACTACCGCTCCCGCCGCACCCCGTCGCCGGACCGACGCCCACGCCGCCCGAGGGGCGAGGACAACGACCGCGACCCGCCCCGTGGCGGTCGCACCGGCTTCGACGACCGTAGCCCGCCCCGCGGCGGCCGCTCCGGCTACGGCGACCGTAGCTCTCCCCGCGGCGGTCGCATCGGCTACGGCGACCGTAGCTCTCCCCGCGGCGGCCGCATCGGCTACGGCGACCATAGCCCGCCCCGCGGCGGCCGCGTCAGCTACGGCGACCGCAGCTCGCCCCGGCGCGAGCGCACGGGCTACGGAGACCGCGACGCGTCGCCCCGCCGTGGTCATGCGTCACACAAGGATGCCTTCGGTCCGCCGGGCGGCGACCGCCACGCCTCTTCCCCCCGGCGCAGGGAGTACGGCGACAGCCGGGTCTCGCCCCGCGGGGCCAGGGACTACGAAAGGGCGCCCTACCACGAGGAGCGCGACAGGTACGACCGCCTTGGCCGCGTTGCTGGTCTCGGCCACGACTCCCCGCCGGCCTACATGCTCCCTGACCATCCTTCCGACCTCGGACGTCCGGCATCCCTGCTCGCCGGGAAGAAGGAAAGCGACTATTTTGGCGGCTCTGGCGACGTCCGTAGCCTTCTCAAGGACGACTACCTTGGTGGCGGCCTTGGTCCCCGGAGCATCGGAAAGGAGAACGAGTTTGGGGGCAGTGGTTTGACTCTCAGAATAAGTGCTACTGAAGTGGGAAGGACTAGTGCCATGCACTCCCAAGACCACAGGCTGTCACCTCCACCACCTCTGTATCCCACTGTGCCGCAGGAGACTGGATTTTTGACAGGAGGATCTGCCATGAAGGCCAGTGACGGTTATGGTGTGGGAAGTACCCAGCGGCTGCATGATGATGGTGATTTTAAGTACCACAAGAATGTCCCATACATTGAGAGGAGTAGAGATACTGAGAGGCATTATTCTGGCAGTAGGGACTTAGTTGTTGAGAAAGTTGGAGGTGCAGAAAGGTTTTATTCTGCTGCTGATGTGCCTGCTGGGAGAATAAGAGAAACAGAGAGGAGGCCCTACTCTAGTAGGGGTGTGCTGGAGTCTGACCTAGTGCCTTCTTCCTCAGCCTTGCCTGCCAAGGACCACCATCCATACAGAATGCACACTGAACCTGCTTACGAGGCAAGCAATGGATACAACATGGATGGCCTTGGCAGGTCATCTCATGACTCACTGGGGTATGGGAGTGGTGGTCATCCTCATAGGTTATCAGGAAGTCCATTAGAGCATGGCAGTGGTCATGGTGATGAAACATTACTGGACATTGCAAGGAAGACACACTCTAGGCATACACCAAGAGCTGCTTCCTTGGAATATGATGGACATGATACATATACTGCATCAGAGAACATACATGTGAATGTCTCACTGAATCCAAGGCACGTATCAGACTCAACATCTTTGAGAGGTCTCAGGGATGAAAGGATTAATGATAATCTGAGGTTATCCCGTAGGATGGAAGAAGACAAGGGTAGCTTTGAAGCCATGCATCAGGACACAGAACACTTAATTCAACATACTTATGATGGTGATGCTTCTGTACAGTACCCAACTGCAAGGGGTGGCGATGATCGCTATTCCCACTCCCCTGGAACTGAACCTATTGGAATTGTGAGGCGGCCATCTCGTCGGCATGAGTCTGATTCCTTTGGTTACTCAAGTGGTCAAGAAGCTTCCCTTATGGTTTCTAGGAAAAGAGGCAGGAGTCCTGAATATCATGATCATGAGATAGATGTGTATCAAGCTGATCATGGTTTTGCAGGACATGAGCACTATGATGATGATCTTGATGAATATGATCTACCCCCACCAAGAATGTCACGATATGACATACTTGATGAATATGATGAAAGACATGATATGCTAGCTAATCGTGATGTTTTCTCAAGGCTTGATTTGCCACATGAAATCAATGGGGAATGGGCTGATATGGATCAGGGGAACCATCCTCAGTTTGACACCATGGGTTATGGGTATGCAAAACATGTACCTATGCATCAGAAGCTGTCTAGACCCGATTCCGCTCACAATTTGGGGAAACTGCCATGCATGGAAGAGGAAGAGGAAGAGGAGGATTGACTAAGAGTGCAAAAAAGAGACTGAGAACTGCTACTCGTCAGTTCGATGGTGGGTACCCATCAGATAGAAATGAATTTGTTAGGCCAAGTAAATTTTCAAAGTCGGCAAAAGATGAACCTAATGGTTCTGAAGTAAAGCGTGAAGATGCTCCAGAGTATGAGGACCCTCTCTGCAGAAAGATCCACCAGAAGGTTCAGAGGAGTTCAGGAAACAGATTCAGGAAGCATTCCTTAAGTACGCAAAGATATTAAATGAGAGTCAAGCTATGCAGAAGAAATACCGTGAGGCGCAAAAAGGATCTTTGTCTTGCTATGTCTGTGGCAGGTTTGTCTTCCTTTGCCTGCGAACTAAACAGTTCCTCCTATAACTTCGTTAGCAGTTGCCTACTTTCTGGGTATGGTGACTATGGAGAAATCCAAGGAAAATTGATGTCCTCTGTAGTCACATTAAAATGCACCTCATAAAGTAGATAAGCTTAATAATTTATATACACTATAGTTTAGGTTAACACACCGAGTATTGATATTTCTCTTTAGGAAATTGGCAGGATGTTATGTAGCTTTAGTGCCCATTCTGCCCTCGTTAAATCAAACCTACATGTTTTATGCGGCCCGCGTTACTATGTATATCAGTATATGTGTGATTAGTAGGACGAAATAGGCTCATGAGCATAGTCACAAAGTTCCTGGGAAGATTAGGTCGTGGAACGGTGATCGAGGAATATGGTACGCTCCTTAAGAAGTTTTTTTTTCACTTTGGGGATGAAATTGTTCCCGTGTTCCTGGAACGGGAATGGCATTCCCAGTGACAAACATGGGCAATGCTCATGGGGTTGAGTATGCATAATGAAGATTTTGAGTAACCATCATGTGGATGTGCTGGACTATGGCAACATTCTCAGTTCAATGTTCACTCACATCTCTAACGCATGTTGGTGCTTTTTATAAGGATTCAGACATAAACATTGGCACCCAAAGGTTTGAGCATTGGTCTTTGTTGTGAACTGCCATTCTATCCTGTGGCGAATCAATTGGTGATGCAGCTTGTATGGAGTACCACAGCAGTCTTTCAGGTGTATTTGTACAATACGGCTGAAAGGAAGTAAAAGTAACAGCATTGTTCGGTTGATGAGAATAGCTTCAGAGTATCGTTGCCATGAGTTAGTAGGGTTGTTGGAACTTCCTGTTGATAATGTTTTGGCACCAAACACGATTGTGTCCGGTGAAGTCAAGTAGCAACATTTCCAAACTGCTCTCTCCTTGGTAATATGGACTGAACTCTCGGCAGGCAACTTGTGCAAATTTGGAGACCATTAAACATGTGCAAATTTGGAGACCATTGTGCATGTTTGGCAATTTGTTTGGAGGAATAAATATTATGGCTTCTTTATCGAGCCCTCAAGCATGTTTACTTCTTTAGACCGTACCTAGCCTACCAGTACCAGTATATTATAATTTTGCTAGCACAGTTTGAAAACCATGGGTGCACAGGTTTGCCAAATCAAGATGACAAAGGTTGCCGCTTAAATAGGTCTGGAGCGGTAGAGCAGCCTGAGCTACATGGGCTGTATGACATGCTGCTACTTATTTCTTGCAACAGTCTGTAGGTTGAACTATTGGTCTGATCTAACCAATGGTTTTGTTTAAACTATACAAGTAGAGTTTTAGGCTTCTGTTTTTATAAATAACTTACTTTTTGTTTTATGCTTTTGTTTTTATAAGTACCTTACCTTTTTCTGCCCTGGTAATTTGACTATGAATTCTACTCTTGCATTTAAAATGCATGAAATGTAATTAGTTTTACTCTGGTATCTATGCTAGGATATACAGTACTGATCTGCTCCATATAGACTGCTGTCCTTTCCATGTCCTTAGGTTTTAAAATTTAAATAGTGTTTGTAATGGCATATCAACTAGTACCAACACACCACACGCTTATACAGGCATATCACTTAGCTATAGTTATCTATTTATACTATTTTCTATCAGTGATTATCGTAACCTTTCTATGATCAAATAAAACGTGTGTTTGGTTTATTTTTTCAACAACTACTTTAGATTACTAAGTGAAGTATGCTGCAAATTTGATTTATTTTGCTTGCGTAAACCTTACATCAAATTTAAGCTCAGGTATTGGTCCAAATGTTTTTTTATAGGAGTAGTAGTAGAGCGTCCCATTATTTCCCTGAGTTAATGCGGCAGGGATTAGGTTCAGTTATAGTTCTGAAACACTGCTTGGATGTTTCTTGATTAGTGCAGCAGAGATTTGGGGATAAATATTTTTTTACAAAGTTTTATCTTCTGATTATTTAGTTCGCTATTAGCTCCTTTGTGTTCCACTTGATTTTGTTTGGGAAAATGAATCATTTTCAATACTGTGATGTGAATGATCATGATGCCCTCAAGAGGATTGTTGAAATGTAGTTTCTTCTATCTGCATAATTTGATTGACTGAACAATCACTTGAGATTTTAACCTGAAGAAATACTCTGTTTATTTTGCTTTTTTGTTTACGTCCTTCAACAGTGTAGCAAGGAAGTTTCCAGACCTTGATGTGCTGCTATCACATGCTTATGATACATGCAAGGTGGGTTTGAAGACAAAACACTTGGGGTTTCACAAAGCACTCTGTGTTCTGATGGGGTGGAATTGGCATGTTGCTCCAGACACATCTAATGCTCATTACTCCATTCCATCTGAGGAAGTAGATGCCATGAGGGAAGACCTCATGCTGTGGCCTCCAGTTGTTGTGATACAGAACAGCTCGACTGGTAATGAGGCAAAGGATACTGGTGCAATGGTTGTGTCCATAGAGGAAATTGAAGGTGTATTGGCAGGTTAGTTTTCACTGAGACTAAAAAGAACCTATCTGTGCAGCACCTAGTTATCATTTTGTTTGTCTGTATGGCAGCTTAGGATAGTGGCTAAATATTGTGCTCATGTTGTCTTCTTTATATTTCCTTAAGATATGTTAGGCAACTTAGGATAATAGCTAAATATGTGCTCATGTTGTCTCCTGTTATATTTCCTTAAGATATGTTATGATGAGATCGGCTTATTTAGCAGCCTCATATAGGCATACAATGTTTGTTTCTTTGCAATTCTGGTGGCATTTTTTGCTGAGCAAAATGAATGTTTGTCTATTTTTGTTACAATTTATGGTGCAGAATAATTCGTATAAGTATCCTCATGCTATTTTGTTATTAGTATTGTTTGACTTGTATACAATTTATTTACATTGTCTTGCTCATCCAGGCATTGGGGTGAAGGCACGGGTTAGCCATGGAAGACCAGCCAATCAGAGCGTGTTCCTGGTCAAGTTCCAGCCAACAATATCTGGGTTTCAGGAAGCCATGAGAGTCCATACCTATTTCTCGACCAGAAACCATGGCAAGGAAGAGTTCCAGCTGATGAGAGGCAGCAAAGGTAAGAAGGCTGCCTCTACTGATAGCCTGGAAGAGCTGTTGTATGCGCATATTGGGGTCGTGGAAGACCTGGCACTGCTGGATGAGGGAACAAAGAAGAGATGCAAGGTCAGAAGCAAGAAGGAAATTGAGGCAAGTGCATATGCAACGCTTAATTTAGAACCGTGAAAGTTGCAAACAAATTAGATTATAGGTTAGGTCTAGTACTAGGATCACTTCAAAGTTGTCCTCCTTTTGCTTCATTTTGCGGCTGCTTGCTTGTCCTTGTGGCTGTAACGTCAAGAAAAGAGTCTAAATTTTGCTTTTGCCATTAAAGAGTGATGAAATTCCGTTGGCTTTTGTCTGGGAAAGGCCTGCCTCGGTGTGCAGGACAAAAACATTTTGCGGCGCCCAGTGGATCAATGGAAGGTTTCACTCCTGAATGGCAAAAGCAGAATTTTCTGGTCGAATACTGTGTATCGAATGGATCTTTATATTAAGGCTGCCGTGCTATATGTGTCGAATGGATCTTTATATTATGAAATTCCTTCGTTTTCAAGTCTTTTGCTGCGTGAAGTTGTGCACAATTTGTTGAAGTGTCTGTAGGTTTGGGGTGGGCTGTTTAGATGAAGGTTGTCAGATTGACATGTATGCAGAATTGCAGCTGCAGGTAGTGAATTTTCTCAGGTGTCTCGTACACGAGAAAGGAGTTGAAGATGAGGGTAGTAGCCTCAAGCCATGCGCAGCATTGTTAATTTATGCTATATAATGGTGGCAACCAGCTCATCAGCTTGAGTTCGCTTCAACTGAGAGCAAGTTTTACTTCACTAGACTCCATTGGCAATTTGGCAGAAGGTTCTTCAGAAGCTTTAAAACCATAAAACAGGCCGATGGATTGAATGCATAATGAAGATTTCGAGGAGGCATTTTTTTTAAAAAAAATCGAGGCATAGCCAGAGAAGAAACCACACGTTAAAAACATGAACTTTATTTTTTTAAAAAAACATGCTTCCTTTTATGTTTTTTTTTGAACTTTACCTTCGAAAACAAAAATCTCCTCCTGTGGCCTTCCGTTCGATTCAGACCATTAAGTGTGGAAGTAAACTGGTCATTTTATCCCTGGTGAAACTTTTCCACCAATAAAGTGTAGAGTTCTAATTTTGATTTTTTTTTGAAAAATATCAATTTGCGTCTCTCCAAATGAATGCATTGTGAAAGTATGTTCCATTATCAATCTAATGATAATTGTTACATTTGGTAAACATGATTGCTTTTATATATGTACTATGTATGCACTTTGTTAAACTTAAAAATGTTTGACTTTCAAAGAAGCGAGATACAGTATGCATTTACTTATTTATTTATTTTACTTACTGAAGGAGCGGGCCTACTAATATACAAAACTGCTTACAGTTGTCTTCTCTTGCTTACGGCTGCCTGTCCGAGTCGCTGAGAGGGCAAGTTCTGCTTTTGCCATGAACAAGTGATGAAATCCGAGATGAATTTTGGTTTCTCCTCACTGGGATCCTTATAAGCTAGTACTATTTCTATTTAAGCAACCAAATATGGAGAGTAAGATAATAGCAATTATATCATGTTGTGAGAGAAAGAGGACGTTATAAAATGTGTGAGACTATTTCTTTGATTCCATGCTAGTTTGCAATATTCAGTAAATACAAATTTATTCAGCTAGCTCCAAGCTAGATCAATAAGGATGCCCTAATTTAGAATTGGGGTTGCTGTATTTGTTTCAAGATTTTGCTCGGTGAAAATACGGACGTTGCCGAGATCTTCGGAGGTCGGTGGGAAAGTTTTTGTTGGGAGTTTTGTTATCACCATGCATACATGTGTCATGTGCTTCTGTTTTTTTTTTTACTTGGCGTGGATATGCACACAATTTGAACAATTGGCAGAAAAGCCGAGCAATGGGCCTGGCCGCCAGGCCGCCTGGGCCTAACGAATGACAGGAGGCAACGGTCGGCAGCTGACCAAAGAGAAAGATGCCGAGATGAATAACAGGGGGCACAGTGATCAAGGCCGTATAGTTGCAGGTGCAGACTTGTCCTCTTCTCGTTCGTTTTGAAACGAGAGACAACGGGTGTCTATACTACTATACTACTTGTCGGTGTTTCGATCTAGGGGTCGATCACCAACCGATAAATTTGTATATTGCGTGCTCCTTCTCCTAGATATGATGCATGCAAAAAGAACACGGAGTTTATCCTGGTTCGGACAAAAAAGACCCTACGTCCAGCAAGAGGAGGGGTACTGTATTATCTTACACCAAAGTGCTCTTACAGGGAGCAGTACAAGCTGGTTTACACGGAGGTGCCCAGAGCGAGCCAAGACCTAGAACTAGCAGGGCTACTCTAGGTGAATTGATTGATTGCTTGAGATGTTGATCAGACAAATGAGTGGTTGGTGTGGTGTTTGGTTCTGGTGAGAGTTCGTATAGGAATGTGAGTGGGGTTGATGATTGACCTCTTCGTCCTCGTGTTCTTGTCCTCTGCTCCTCGCCCCTAGCCCCTTCTCGCCTATCCCAGCGTCCCCTTTTATAGGCCAAGGGGAGGCTTAGGAGTACAGAGGCCTAGTACGTATCGGTATGGGAGGCGTGTCTGTGCGCTATGTCTGTGACGAGACGTCGATCGCTGTGGCGGCATGCTCCTCCTGTACTTCTGGTGTTCCGAGGCATGGTGATGGTCGTCGCCGGTCGGCATGACGTGAACCTGCGAACTCCACAGTTGAAGCGGGACGGATCGGACGGGCCCATGCCGTAACAGTTGAGGATGAGAGTCGAGCCCCCGGGTCGAGGGGTATCGAGGCCTGCGTGACCCTGACACATTCCTGAGAACGCGGTCGAGGGCTGCCTCGCCCAAAATTCGAGGGGGTGCTCCATACTTGAGGCGTGGCTGCAGTAGTTGTACGGTCGACGGGTAATCCGGGTATGGGTGATGACTTGACGAATTTGACCGAGGCAGTGAGCGCCCATGACGTAAGGCGGGGACTGACCCCAGCATAGGATTCCCTTTATCCCATACCAGGAGCAGGTGAGCTGATCGAGCCTCATGTTCGGGGGTCGTTCATTCGACCCCCTGTCCGTCACTTCGGGGGGTTGGAGTCGAGGGGGATTCGATCGACCTCTCTCCGTCATCTAAGGGGTCGAGGTTGGGGGGCGCTCGTTCGATCCCCCTTTCAGTCGATCGAGGGGTCGCGGCAGGGGGTCGTTCGTTCGATCCCTTCTCCGTCATTCAGGGGATTGAGGTCGAAGGTCACTCCACCTACCATCCCTTTGGTAATGGGTTGGCCCATGGCCTGCCTATTCTGCCGGTGGGGTAGGCCTCCACCTGACGGGCCTTCCTCCATTGCTTGGTCGACTGTCGGCTTTCGCCTTGATGTTTAGGCATTAGATTATCACAGGTTAGGGTACCCTTTACCTTTGTACCCGACACTACTGTTTTACGCTACGAGAATTTTTACACCACATGCCGCGCGTAGGGGAATCAAATTTGTTCCAATAAGAACATCTCCAACAATTTGCTATTTAACTTGCTATCCTTTACAATTTGGCAAACCATGCAAAAAACTATCTCCAACAATTTGTCAAAGTCGTTTGCCATCCTCCCCCACTTGCCATCCCTCGGTGCCGCGCACGTATCTTTACGCGCGCGCATCCGGGTTGCCATCGCGCGAGGCGGCGTCTTCGTTTCCCTTCCCGCGCGCCGGTGGAATTTTCCGCGTGCGCGAGGCCTTCCCGCGCCTGCCATATATCCGGCCGCGATCAGGAACATGCAGCCGCCATCAGGTCCCAGCCGCCATCAGGAACGCTCGTCGCGATCAGGTCCCAGCGGGCCGCCGAGATCAAGGGATCAGAACCTGCCGCAGCCATCAGGTCTCCGGCGTCTCTTCCGGTCGTGAGGAACGATCGCCGCGATCGATCAGGTCCCAACGCTCCACCGTGATCAGGTCCCAGCGCTCCACCGCCATCAGGTCTCCTGCGGTCGTCTCTTCCCATCGCTAGGTACGTCGTTTCTGTTCCCTGGACCTGATCGATTCAGGTTCGTGTGCGTGTATAGGATTCAGGCGGATCGATTCAGGTTCGTGTGCATGTATAGGATTTTGTACGTCGTTTTGCTGTTCCCTGGACCTGATCGATTCACAGGTGCTAGATCATTGTGCCGTTCCCGTTTTGTGTGTCGTCCCCTGGACCAGATTCAGGTGCTAGATGATTGTGTCTATATATATATATATATATATATATATATATATATATATATATATATATATATATATATATATATATGTTCTTCACGTTGATGTATTACCTGGCATGTTCATTAATATTTGTCTACCATCTATGCCTCATCGATGCTACCGTTTGTACGCCATGGATGTTTTTTTTGGTCTTGTTATTCTTCCTAATGATGTTTCACATGAGTACTGTATGTTCCTGATCATGCATCGATGCTAATAATGAATGTGACTGATCGATCATGTATTGGTTTTTTAGAGTCATGGAGATGCGACAGGGGTACCGGTCAACAACTAACACCCTGGTGGGCCATCCTCATTTTTGATTTGGCAAGTGAGAAATAGCAAATTGTTGAAGATGACCTCTTTCCAACTTGCTAAATTATTATAACAACTTGCTAAAACACAAGATTTGACAAATGAGAAATAACAAATTGTTAGAGATGCTCTAATAATTGTAATAAATTATAGTTACCCATAGAAGGAAGATATTACTGTTAATAAGAAGAAGATATTACTGTTGATAAGAAGAAGATAATTATAGTAGTAGAGTAGAAACATAGTAGCATAATGATTTATAGAATCAAATTTTATGTCTCACCTTATTAATTTGAGATGAACTTATACATGAATTTTGTATAGTCGTGAAACTTTAAATCCTAAGCTAAATAGCTCAAATTATTATAATAGTAAATTTTAATTCCTCCAAGGCCCCATTTAAATTCTTGGAATTGAATTTATCTTAGCAATCATAATTTAGACATATATTAATTAAGTTAATATGATTGTATATGTATTATTATATTTATCTATCATATTTATTTGTTATATTTTTATTGTAGGAAAGCGAGTTTAAAAAATATGTTATAAAAAACATGTTATGAGGGACAACGGGTGTCCATAGTACTGCTACGCTACGAGATTTTTTACAGCACATCTGAACAGGTCATTCGTACTAGTGAGATACTACATTGAACCATAAAACAATAATTATAGTTATAGAGTAGAAATATAACATAATCCTCTGATTTTAAGAAAAACTTATCATAAAATTGTGAAATGTCAAATTCGAAGTCAAATAGTTTAAATTATTATAATAATAAATTTCAATTCCTCTAAATAGAAGGCTAGGATGCAAATGACACCTAATCTAATTCTGAACGGAGTTTAACTGCCGCCGACTTGAGCGGAATCTCGCGCCGTCTTGTCTGGTGGCCGTTAAATAAGTGCAGCAGCCGCCCAGGTGTTGGTTGGCAAAGTGCAGTTATATATTGGTAGTTCATCCATCTATACTACTCGTCTACTCCTATATTAGCAGGCAGTTATATCAGCAGCGGACCATCAGTTCGTGTTTTTTTTTGACGTTGACATGATCGATGAGCCGCAAAAGGAGATTAACGAAACCTCGTGGCTCCTGCTAGCTGCTCTCTCCTCTCCTAGTGCCGGCTCCACTCCTAAACGCCACTCCTTACGATTTTAAGTAGATTTTGTGTGCCGGCCTTAGCTAGACGTGCCTGTGGCATGCCAGAGAGAGATAGAGAGTGCAACATCTCGAACAAACACATTGTTTTAGTGCAACAATACACGTACTGTACGTGGTAAAAGATAGAACACCAATGAACGTCATGAAATAGATGTCTGAATGTGATATAGGTTAACATGTTGTTTATGGTTCTCAGAGCATCTTTATCGTATTTCTTGTAGTTTCTCCTATCCCTTAAATGGAAAATATAATAGGTGCGAGTAGATCTCCTATCACATCTTCTGTCTCTGAGATTCGTTAGGAGATATCCCAAATCCACCACCACCATCTATCCTAAACAAAGGAGAGACCTCGATCTCCCTCTCCTAAATCAGAATGCGGATTTAACATTCTGTTATAGCAAAATATCTCATATCTTAAGGTACTTTGGAGAGATCTTCTATAGCTGGGTATTTTTAAATATATCCTTGTTACAAAGGAGTTTCTACACACCAAACTAGGTGGCCTACCGTTCGTATAGAAATTATTACACAAGAACTTAATAGTACATGATAACAAAAAGAAACGGTTTAAAGATGAATGACCCAATGTTAAATACTTTTGCTTCATCTATCTAGGGAGCGAACCAAACTTATTGCTCCAAACTTTTCTATATTATAAAAAAAAAGTTATTTCTCTGTATTGTTTGTCAGTAGGGATGCAAGTGGGTCAAGGCCTTGTTTGGCTGGTTTCGGCTGGAAATAAGTGTTGGTGGCCGGTTTGTGCTGGTTTCAACCGGTTTGCTGTGAGAGAAAAACACAACAAGCGCTAGTTTCGGCTGGTTGGAACAAGCGAACAGGGCCTAACTCGGGAACCAATATATAAGCTTAATTTTTGCGGGTTTAAGCAGCAATCCGTAAAATTAAGCCACCAAATCCGGCTACACGCAGCAAGAGCACAAACAATCAAAGCTACATTCTCAGGTGATCCCACGATGACACGTCATTTGGCCACGCAGATTCCGACGGTTAACGCACAAAACCAACCTCGCGCCGCGTCGCGCTTCTCAATTCTCTCCTCGATCGCCTCGCTCGCTTCCCCACCTGCTTCCTTCTCCTCCTCCCCCGGCCCGCCTCCGCCCGCCCGCCATTAATTCCTGCCTGCCGTTCCCATCCATCCATCCAGCTCCCCCACCCCCAAGCTCGCTCGCTCACAGGCCACACCACATGGTCCCGCGTAGCGAGCCCGAGCCAAGCCGCTGACGGATGTCCCTCGCGGGTGCGGGTGCGGCCGCGGCCGCGGCGCGCAAGCCCAACGCGTGGCGGCGCCCGGGCGGTGGCCGCAGCGTGGTGCGGAGGCGCGCCGCGGCCGCCGCACTGCTCCTCGCGCTCGTCTATGCCGCGGGGCTGCTCGTGTTCCTGCTCGGCGGGAGGCTGTCCGCCGGCTCCGGGGCCGCGGCGGGAGGCTCTCCGCCGGGCCCGGCGACGGTGACGGTGGCCTCCTCCCTCCGCCGCCGCCACCACCGCCCCGCCGTCGCGCCCCCTCTTGCTCAGCCTGGGTCGGTGTACCGCAGCCACCTCGTGTTCGAGCAACTCTGGCCGGCCATGCGCGACGACGCCACGCTCGCCGCGTCCGCCTCCTCCCTTTCCGCCTCGGCCTCGTGGCGCCGCAGCATGGTGAGCGCTACCTGCTGCTCCCGGGGGTTTTTTTTTTATGTGTGCCTGCGGGCAAGGATTTCGGTTTCTCGCGTGCTTTTTGCCTGCTCCTTTGCCCCCCGCCAACGCCAAAAAAAACGCACGGTCTCTTCCTGGGTTTTACTGCGAGGAACATTCGGCGAGTTTCGCCGCGCTTTTGCTGCTCCCACTCTGCTAATTCACAGGATGCGTGGGCAATGCGTTCTTGTTTTTCGTCGGGTGTGTTCTTGCTGTGAGTTTTAGCTCGATATACAAAATAAATGTTTCTTGTTTTGAAGGCTGCCCCCCACCCACCCCCATCCTCCTCGGCCCATGGATTCTGGCGTGCATTTGTTTATAGTACTCCTATATCTTATTTAGTTATTTCTCCGATGCTCAAGAATTGTATACTCGCCAAACAAGGAACCTAATGCTTTCAGTTTAAGCCTCCTTTGGTTTTATAATAAGACATGCTTCGGATACAATCATCTGGAAGTCAATCAGTAGTAAACTTCTGCCATTCAGTTTCACTTTTAATAAATGAAAAACAGCAGTAAACTTCCCTGGGAACGTGTTCACATGTAGATTACCTTATTGCATTGCCTACTTTTGTCCGTTTTGGGTACCAATCTTTGACCATTTATTAGATGAATTTTGCTCGTAACATTAACAAATTATCGTTTTGGCATATGCAGTTAATGACATCACATTACCAAAATTCCGCAGAGCCATGGATGCCTTGTGTCAACAGTAGGCTGACTCGATCAGGTACCATTTTGAAACCTTTGCATTGTTCCATAAATCTGAATAACTGGGCCAACAGAGATAGCCAAGGCATGGGTTTAAGCCAATACTCATAGGTTAAATGGCACTTTGGTCCCTTGCAGAGTTGCCACCCTCAAATGGTTATCTCATGATAGAAGCAAATGGTGGTCTAAATCAACAACGGCTTTCTGTAAGTACCAGGACTGTTATTCTTGAGCAAATGTGTACTTATGGTTCTGAGTAGATATAGCATTGCCATTGTCTTATATGAAAGTCCAGTGGCTTGTGAATCTTTGGTCCACCAATAAGTGATTTGGGTATTCTTATTAGTGTACACTGTACTCAACGGAGCTGGCTTTCTTTAACAGTTTTGTTTTGAAATCATGGAACTGGCAACATGATAGAATTTCTTGAGGAAAAAAAGATTATTTCATTTGAGAGGCAGGAGAAGTTTCTTACCTAAATAGAAAACCTCTGTTGTCTAGGACCTGCCGAAACAGTCTGGAGTATTATCTTGACTATCCATATGTGCTATTATATGTTTTTTTGGTACATATATTTCTTCTCATCCTAACTTTTGAATGCTGCTGTGGTCCCTGCCCATTAGCTGTGATGCTAATCTTATTATATTTTAGTAAGTTCTTGGAATCATCACTATGTTGAGTAATTATTAACTCATGTTTTCTATTGCAGATCTGCGATGCTGTTGCTGTGGCCAGTTTGCTTAATGCAACTCTTGTGATCCCAACATTTCATCTGAATAGCGTTTGGCGTGATCCTAGGTAATTATTTGTCTGATTATTACGCCGTTTCCTTGCAATGGTTAAACATCCTTTTAATTTGTGACTTCCTATCTTTCTGTTGGCAAATACTTGTTTAAGAGTCTGAAGAAGTTTGTCTTCTAAACATTAAGCTGGACATTTTAACATCCTGATTTGAGATTGATCGTTGGTATTGCTTCTGCATTACTTATGAAGCAGTTTCATGAGGATATAGATGTTGTCATCTGACCTGATGTATTTCTTTCAGCAAATTTGGTGATATATTTGACGAAGATCATTTCATCGAGACACTTAAAGAACATGTAAGAGTTGTGAAGAAACTTCCTGAAGATGTTTTGCTGCACTTCAATCATAATATCAGCAGCATACCAAATATGAGAACTAAAGCATACTCATCTCCAAACCACTATGTGGAAAATGTTCTTCCAAAACTGCTGGAGTTAGGGTACGGACCCCCCCCCCCCCCTCCTACCCAACCTGGAAAAAAATAAAGAGAGCTTGATTTATCTGGGGTAAATCCAAAACATGAGTTTCCTTTTACTTTCTGTTCTTTGCAGGGTTGTGCGCATAGCCCCGTTCTCAAACAGATTAGCCCAGTCAGTTCCATTCAACATCCAGGCCTTGAGGTGTTTGGCAAACTACCATGCATTAAGATTTGCTGAACCAATAAGAATTCTATCAGATGACTTGGTTAGTCGAATGACAAAAAAGAGTTTGTTGACTGGTGGGAAGTATGTCTCAGTGCATCTTCGCTTTGAAGAGGTTTCAAGTCTCTCTTATGTGTTCACAGTTATGGCATTATTTTTTCCATCCTACTAATACCGTGTATGTTTCAGGATATGGTAGCCTTTTCATGTTGTACATATGATGGTGGCTGGAGCGAGAAAACTGAAATGGACAATGCTCGTGAAAGGAGCTGGAGAGGGAAGTTTCGTCGGCATGGTCGAGTGATAAACCCTGAGGCAAACAGAAGGAATGGAAAGTGTCCTCTTACTCCTTTAGAGGTTGGGACCTCCTATTTCCTTTTTGTCTTTGTCTACTAGATACATTTTTAGTCTAGGCCTCTTAGGCTGCACTGCCATAGTATATCAGCTCATGGGAGTCAAGCATTTTTTATGTTGGACACACAGTTGCTTTGTATGCACTGAATCATGCAGTTAGTATTTCAAAGTTTTTTTTTTTGACGAAAAGACGGGGGGACATCCCCACAGTGTGAATTTTCATTAAAATTTAAAGGAGTTCAAGGGGGACTTACAAAGTTATTCCTTCAAAGTGTTATAGCCTTGGTTACTGCATTTCCCCCTGCTTTTTTGTATTCAGTTGACAAGTCAGGTTAGTTGGTTAAGCTTCAGGGTATCACTATGGAAGCTGTCCTTTGAAAAACATTTCAATATGTAAAAGGGGTTTACTGGAGATGATATATGTCCTCACTAAATGGATTTATGCAGGTTGGCATGATGCTACGGGGCATGGGATTTGACAATACAACCTCCCTATATGTTGCTTCGGGTAAAATATACAACTCTGAAAAATATATGGCTCCTCTTTGCCAGATGTTCCCTCTTTTAATGACCAAGGATTCTCTTGCTTTGCCTGAAGAACTTGCTCAGTTCAAGGTATTTCTTGCACCAGCACTCGTATGCATGCATGATGGTATTACAATTACTACATATAAATTTGGAACCATTTGATGTTCTGTTTTGGTTGAGGACAGAAGGTAGATTAAATACTGCTTTCATTTGATGGATTATGTTATATCCAACTCAACAACCAATTCTCTATAGGGGCACTCGTCTCAGCTAGCAGCGTTAGATTACACTGTCTGCGTTCAGAGCGAAGTGTTTGTGACAACTCAAGGTGGGAACTTCCCTCACTTTCTGATGGGGCACAGGCGCTACCTGTTTGGGGGGAATGCGAAGACAATAAAACCAGACAAGCGGAAGCTGGTTTTATCTTTTGATGATCCCAATATCAGGTCAGTTTGAGCAGTCATCTTACATTTATTTAGTTAACTGTATGCGATCATACACGTTATCAGTAACTGTAAGCAGTCAGTCTGTCACTTGTTGCTAGTTACAGTCAAATCACACAGAATAATTTTCATTGATTCCATTCAGATGATAATTTTTTGCTAAAGCAACTGCTTAAAACAATATGTTTTGACCAATGGTCCACTTAAGCTGTTGTTCCTGTTATTACCTAACCAACTGCTTTAATGAATATATCTTTCCACCCTCCCATTTGAACCCATCCCTGAATTTTTGACACCAGATGCCTTTTGTAGCTTTGACATACCTTTTCTGGATATACAGTCCATTCAACAATTTGTAGTGTACCTCCGATTTGGCCTTCAAATGTATGGCTCGATAGGCAATCTTTGTTCTGGCATAATTTGTGTAGAACTGTATTATTTAAATGGTCTTTTAAAATCCTTTTGAAATTTCAGATGGGATCAGTTCAAGCAGAACATGCAGGAAATACTGCATCATAGCGACATGAGGAGCATTGCATTCAGGAAACCAAACGATTCGGTGTACATGTTCCCAATGCCTGATTGCATGTGTCAGCAAGATGGGATTATATAGGCCTGACAGCATAAACACTGAGGCAAATCCTTGTGTTTTGGTTTTCAGACTGATACCACACAGATAGGTAGGCATAGGCAGGTATCTTGTACATTCATAACCTGTAGGTAGTGTCACCATATACTAGCAAGATTGGCCAGCGTTTCGATGATTCATGTTGGTTCCACTGTTATAGGGGGTGGCCTGTAGAGGAGATACAGGTGGGGGTTGGGTTGAGCCGTGGATGTTGAATTCCAGCACTGACTTGAGAGGACTTCTGGCAAAATGAGATCCTACCTTCTTGATTGTATATGTAAAGGGGACGTCTAACTACGAAGGGAGAAAAAACTTTCTGATATAGTATACCATGGAATTTATTTGTTCATATATTACACTTCATCTTGTTCCTGCAAAATGGCATTTTCTCTGAATGACGTCAATTTCCCTAGACAGACACATTTTGTTTATCCAGTTTGATGTAAACTCGATCTTTGGGGGCTTAGAGCAGTCATCTGCACTCAACTTGAACCGAAAGTACATATAATTTAATTCAGGGCGTGTTTGGATCCGTAGGGCTAAAGTTAGCCCGGTCACATCGAATGTCTGGATACTAATTTGTTGTATTAAATATAAATTAATTACAAAGCTAATTACACAGATTGAGACTAATTTATAAGATTAATCTATTAAATCTAATTAGTTGATGATTTGACAATATTATGTTACATGATGAATTAATTAGTCTCATTTAATTAATTTATTATTGTGCAATTAGTTTTATAAGTAACTTAGTTTAGTTCTCATAGTTAGCATTTAAACATTTGATATGACACGATGCTAGATCCAAACACCCACTCATGTCACGGTTTTGATTTAACACAAAACTAAAAATGATCCGCGAGCGCAATAGATGAATGATATGACACGACACAGCAGTGATCCTCCTCTCAACCATCCTTTTCGCAGAACAGGTTCAGACAAGAGGGAGACGTACGGATCACAGAAGATGTTTCGCAGAACAAGTCTCTGGCCTCCGTTTGGGACGAATCCGGGCTGGAATGTTTATTGGAGCTTTTACCTCTATATACCCTTAAAAAGATTGTAGCCTCTCTGATACTTCTGAAAAGATCGTGGTCACCTGTATAAACTTACATACACAACTTAATCGATACCTATATACCCTTCCGTCAGTATTCTGTTATGTTTTGGACATTAAGTGTGGGACCGGGGTGGAAAATGACCTTTTTATCCTCCAAGCCAATGAAACTTCTAAAATTCATAGTAATTCATAGAAAAATCATAAAATAAAAAATAAAGATGTTTTGGAATCCTTGTGAATGTATCTATGCATTAGATATGTAATATTGTATGTTTATATAGAAAGTTTATGCGGTAAAAATACATCAAGTGTCAGGTGGGACGGTGGTTTAGGGTTCTGCCTTTGGTACCGTTAATTGTGTCATTTTATTCAGATCAGACTAAGACATGCGCACGTTGCAACGAGAAAAAATAATAAAAATGATTAACAATAAAAAAATATAATGTTATATTTATTTGCTACACAATAAATCAGTAGAGACGTAATGAAAATAGGAAACAAACCATACAAAGTTACGGACAGAAAAATTGAAACAAAAAAAATCAAAGATAAATGCAAAATCAAGATGACTTAGTGGAAAAAAAGAAATAATATTCGATCGGAAACGTGAAAAAAAAGCGGTGCAACGTGCCCGTGCGTTTCATATGTCTGACGGGCACGTTAAAATTCTCTTTTAACTCTTTCTCTCACAGGTTAAGTAGGAGCTAGTGAATTTTAGTTTCACAAAGCTAGTTGGTGGTTAGCTTTGTGAGAAAGATGAAAGAGAGAAATATAGATCCACTGAAAACAGTGCAGCATGGTATAAATGGCAAGTGCCCGTGCGTTTCATATGTCTGACGGCACAACGCAGTGCACTTTGGTGGAAATCAATAAAGTTTACATTCGCTTCTTTGTCTTGCTTTCAAAGGAGTTGGGAGGCTGGAGCTCTATATACTGTACCCGATCGATCACCCGACCATGATCAGCTGCCGGACGACGACGACGACGACGCCCGATGCAATGCAATGCAACGCGTCCATCCATACCTTGACTTGCAGTCGCAAGTGCAATTCAATGCCTGTCAGGAGTCAGATCTGGAGAACCCTCCAACTCCATGGATTCAACATCTGTACTGTAGATAGGATCAGGTAGTATATTATTATTACTCCACTGCTTCAAGAAAAAGAAGAAGAAGGTCGTTCAGTTCAGCCCATGTCCCATTGCCTCAGCTCAGTGGCTTTTCGATTTATCACTACTTGTTCTTGGCAAAAACAGAAATTAAAGGGAGCCTTCTGTTTTCATTCTCAAGAGAAGAGTAGTAACGACGATGCTCGCTCTATAGTCACTACTATAAAAAAAGATATTGTAACACATTCTTGTTACACATTCATCAATGTGTTCCTAAAAAAATTCATAGTAACACAAAACTATGTGTTATAGACCTAGATTGTAACACAAAACACTTGTTTTATAAAAATGTGTTACTGACAACAATTATAGTAACACAAAAGTTGATGTGACAAGTAAAGTGTTACAGGAATGGTACTATATTGTAACACATAAATGGAACATATCAAATATGTGATAAAGATATGCTCTATAGTAACACAAAATAATGATACAACTACAGTGTTACAGAGACACATATACATGTGAATGTTCCAATTCATGGGCATCAAGTACTCATAATGATACCACTAAAGTGTTCGTGTGGTACTCAGTGTTACAAAGAGTAGGCGATTCTAAGGATCATATAGATGCCAAAACCCACTATGAATTGTTGGGTTATGGTCAAGACGCTATAGATTTTGTGAGGTCATGAGAGGTAGTAGTTTTGGGGATAAAAACTGAAAACAAAAAACTATTAAAATTGAATGGGAAAATAGCAGAAATATTAAACATTGTTGGCTGAATCCATTAATTTGACCCTATAAATATATAAGATGATCTAGAATTTTATCCTTCTACTAGGCAATAAAAATAACATACTAAATTACAACTCATATTCACATTCAGATAAAGACAACTCATAGAAAATGCCATATTTATTATTTTTTTTAAAAACTAAATATAGATAACATAAATAAAAATATAAAGTAAATATTTATTTATCAAGAAATAATTTTTGCGTTGCTGCTAGTTTATTCTCTCCATTCATGTTAATTTCTCTGTATTTTTGTTTAACACCACTAATCTGTTACTCATTCTTCGTCTTCATTTTTAATTATTAAATAAAAAAGAAAAATCGTCTCCCTAGCTAGTCCCTAGGAGCCAATGAGCCGTGGACCCCAAATAGAACGTGAGATCCAATTTCCAATCCCGAGCTCTCGCCTCTTCTCCAATTTCCAATCCAATTCCGCCGCCACCACACGTCCTGCTCATCTCGCGCCGCGAGAGCTGCTCCGACGCTCATCTCACTTTGGTGATTTGTTGGCGCCCATGAGCACGGTTGGGTGGTGACGTGTGCGTGCAGGACGGTGGCAGCGGCGGGAGCACATCAAGCGGTTGCGGCGCATGCGTGCATCGGGCGACGGCGGCACAGGCACGCATCGGTGGTGGCGGCACGGACGCACATCAGGCTCAGGTCCTCAGGCACGAACTGGCATAAAGCTGTGCGGCAGCGGCAGCGGCGACGCGCATCAGGCGACTCTGCTCGATCTCAGGTGACGTGCATCTAGGAGTAACCGGCATCTACTGCAGTTTCCACTCTCCAGCTCAGGTAACAGCAATTGTCTAGAACATGATGACTTTGTGGTCGATCGTATTAAAACTTACAAGTGACAAATTAGAAACACCATGGGACATTAGCTATACTTTTGGATTTCTCTTGTTTGAAATTTTCACCAAACAGGGTTCCCAATATACAATAAAAGAACAGGTCATTAGACTTACATTGAATTTCATTTAAAAAACATCTACAGTTTTTGAGTATACCTTGTTAAACTCTCACTTTCTCCCTCTGACACTCACCACCTATCAGATTCTAGTTTGTTAGAACCTAGGTTCAGCGTCCAGCATATAATTCAATTGCTCATGATGCCTTGATGTGATTTGGCCATCTCAGCGTTGATGTGTTTTGGATTTGCTTAATATGTGGTATGCAACATACACATGAGATATTTTTTAAAATATAAATCGACGTAGAACTAAAAAAACAATCAAAGACACTTCGAGAACTAAGAATTAACAATCCTAACAATTATATTTTAATTTGTAACTATATATTCAATTGTGTTACTCAAAATATATATCTTTTCTAGGGAAATTATGCAAGGAGTGATCATAAAAATACTCAGAATCAAGCGGTGTATTCGAAAAGAAAGGTATTTGCTTTCTTTTCTATGCTTTCATTTAATCTAGTCTTTTGGATTTAATATTGTTTCAATTTTTTAAAGAGTTCCATATGTTGCATTGAACCAGAATGATGGATTTCTCAAATAAAGGTATGAATTGATAAATTCACACGCTCATGAATTTAATACTTATTTATCCACAAAAGGACTTTTTTTTAAAAATAACTCATGCTACTATTTTTTCTCTTTATTAGAATAAAGAAACTTGTCAGTCTAAATTTAGTGACGATGATAATCTACTTTTGTCTCGGGAAAAGGTTATCAATTGATTTCTCTTATTTAAGAATAATAACATACTCTTAGTTCATTATATGTTGACATTTTAATTAGCTAGTAATTATCATTTGAATGTATTTGTATTGGAATAGGTGCCAATAATAATAACAAGGAAATATCAATAGAAGGAGCGGAAGCACAAGCAATGTTTGCACTATGCTTCAATAATAATTCGAGACAATTAGAGATCATCTTGTTGTAAAGGATGAGTCATTAATGAGGCCTATGCCCATGCCAAATGAGTAGCAATTGCTTGGCCATTGATGTTTCTATGTTCAAAGTTCAAACTAGCTTTCTATAAACTTTATATTAATGTACATATAAGGAATAATTTGTAATGTTACAACTTATATTTTCTTTTCAGGTTGAAATTATTAATGATTGAATTCCTACATCGACGTGTACAAAGAATGGATGAAGAAGCAACAAATTTATGAATACTAGTTCCTGAATTTTTCTTTTTAGCAGTATTTGTGTGTTTGCTATTTGTAGCTATATGATTATGTACATATACTTTGATTTGATCTGAACAAGCACTATGTTTAAAGAGTGCTACGATATGTGGATCTTGTTATGATTATTGAAATTTGTAGTTTATGTGATCTTGCAAAGGAGTGACATTTAGGTGACCACTAAATCTCTTTAGTTCAAACATTTATACTACTTCTCCAAATTTTTTAAAAAATACTACAAATATTTAAACTAAATAGTAGTGGCGGATTGAAAGGTCTAGGTATGGCTAGAGAGGGGGGGGTGGTGAATAGCCTAATTAAATTTTCTACACCAACACTTAGCAAACTTGTTAGAATGAAGAACGACTATAAGCAAGTTTGCACTAGCACTAAGGTTAGGCAAACCACCTACCAATTCTAGTAACTAGCAATATGATCTATGTCACACACAGGAGCTAGAGACTTAGAGCTATACTATTAAGCTACACAAGCTAAGCTAGAGGCTCTACTTTACAAGAATGTAAGGAATGTAATGCAAAACTAGAGATAGAATGGTTATACCAACGTGAAGAGATAATCCAATAGATAACCAATCAATCACAAGATGAATCCTCGGTAGAGAGACAATGAGACACAATATTTTTTACCGAGGTTCACTTGTTTGTCAACAAGCTA
Source organism: Microstegium vimineum (assembly GCA_022036555.1). NCBI lineage: Eukaryota > Viridiplantae > Streptophyta > Magnoliopsida > Poales > Poaceae > Microstegium > Microstegium vimineum. The sequence continues at coordinate 6,929,315 of CM039129.1, forward strand.
GTCCTCGGTGTAGCGATACACCCACTTGGAGGTTCACGCACTAATTGGCAATCAAAGTCAAACCCGTTCAAGGGTGCCGCACAACCAACACAAGATGGGGATCCCCAAGCTACGCGGAATCCACTAGAGATACCTTTCGTGAATCTCCTGCGGGGTAGGTTCAAGAACCCCTCACAATCCACCGATCGGAGCCAGAGACAATCACCTTCCTCCGCTCAACGATCCTCGTCGCACAAGCCGTCTAGGAGATGGTAATCTCTAAGAATAACAAGAGCTCCGCGATGACGACGATCACCAAGTGCCACTAGTATGCAATCAACAAAACAATGCACTTGGATTCACTCTATCTCTCTAGAACATGTCAAATATGTTTAGAGGATGAGTGGTGGAAGCTTCTCAAGCAAGCACAAATGTGTGAGTGAGTAGAATGTGCAAGAGATACCCTAAAGGGCCGGTCGTATCACTTATATAGCCCTCACTGAACAGCTAGCCGTTTTGCCCTCAAAACAGGCTCTCTGCGCCACCTCCGGACGCAGGAAACAGTGGGGGGTCCGGACCAACAACAGCGTCCGGATGCCCCCACACAGCAGAGAAGCCCCTCTGTTTCACCTCTGGACGCAGCCTTCGGTCGCGCACAAAACGTGCGGTCCGGACCAACGCGCCAGCGTCCGGTTGCATGCCGTTTCAAACGTCTCTTTCCCGCGCGTACCGCAATGCGCCACGTGGATTTGGAAGCACGCAACAGTGCGGTCCGGTCCCTGCAACAGTAGCGTCCGGACGCCACGCAGGGAGCACGCCAGTGAGCGCTTTCCTCTGGACGCGCGTCCGGTTCCTCCAACCGGACCAACAACAGCGTCCGGTCCATTCACCAGAGCGATTACAGAGAGCTCCAAACTCCGGACGCAGCGTCCGGAGCTGAGCGTCCGGACCATAGAATGTGTCCGGACATCTGTCCACAGCAGAGCCGACCTAGGGTGTGTGTCCGGACGCACACGCGATGGCCCGGACACACCCAAACCCTAGCGTCCGAACCTCAGTCCGAAGCCCTTTTGAGCTGTCCAACACTTCACCAACTTCTCCAAGCTTCCAAGAGCAAACACTAAGTGATCTCAACACTTGTGCATGTGTGTTAGCTTTTAGTTCACAATTATCTTTGATTAGTTGGTTGTTTCACTAGTTCATTTGATTTTAATACAATGCATATGAACCTAGTGACACATGATAACCGTAATCATACTTAAGAGCTCCCTCCTTGATAGTACGGCTATCTATCATAAATGTGATCACATCCTCTATGATGTCTTGATCACCAAACCAAAAATGGTTCATAGCAATCACCTTTGCCTTCACACCATTTTCCTTTCCACCACCATGCTAGAGTTTGTGCCATCCACACTTGATCCACCTTGCTCCATCACATGGTATGTACCAACCTATCTCATGATTCACACTTAGAGATCAAGGTTAGTACTTAGGTGTGTTTCATCAATTATTCAAAACCAAAACGCATGGGGACTCTCAATCTCCCCCTTTTTGGTAATTGATGACAACCCTTCCATAAAAGATATGAAATATAATTATTTTTAACTTGAGTTGCTTGTCCAAGCATTTTAATCAAAGATTCAAGATTTGGACAAGTTACACAAATTCGGTTTCGGTAGTTATTAGCTCCCCCTGCATATGTGCTTCATGAGTTTAGTTCAAGTTTTGCACATATGTATAGATAGGCATTGTGGGAGAGGAAATATCTACCAAATGATGCTAAGGTGTAAGAGTAGACCTTTGAAGCGTGATACCATCGGAGTGCGGAATTTAGAATCACCCTTAGCACTATGATTAGCTAGACACCACTTGCAACAACAACTAGATAACCTTGCGAGATCAACATTAAGAGCAAGGTTTCTAGAGAATACTTTTGAAACTACAAGGGTCAAAGCTAATCAACCTATGCATGCTAGTTGATCAATCAACATTAAATTTGTATCACTAGCAAGCATCACACAAGCATGTATTTTGAATTTTAAGTGCTTGTACAACAATACATATGAGGATGCAAACATTCAAATGCAACAATAGTGTTCATGAGCTTGCTCCCCTATTTGTATGTTCTCTTTTGAAAATTGATTTTTCATTTTTTCTCCATGTTATATATCTTTTCAACTTATCCCCCTTGATCTTTTGTCCCCTATGATATTTTTTATAACTTCTCCCTCTTTGTCATCCAATTGACACAAAAAGGTGGTACTAATTATAGATATTCAAGTTTTAGCTCCCCCTAAGTGTGAGATAGAGTGAAAGATTGTTTTTAACTTTAGCTTGATCTAAGCTACTTGCCCAAGATATTTAATTCGGTTTATACCATAGACAAGCTTCTTCACACATGCTAAGATGGTTATCTTGCCTATGTTGAATTAAACATTTTGAGTTCATAGACATAGATCAAACACTAGGATTGCAAGCACATCAACATGTCATATGCCACCACTAGTTCATATCAACTCATAGAAGCTATAGTGACACCATATAAGCATTAAAGACATTTTAGTTTTCATGAATGAGCCTATAAGCATGAGTTATGTCTATATGCTCTACACAAGTCCTAACAAGGTATGCATGAATGCTTCTCAAATCAACTTTTACCTTGCATTGTCGGAGTAGAGACATGTCATATAAGTGGGGGTGCATCAACTCATGTTAGAGAAGTCAAGTATGTTCAACTCATTCCTTAGCTTGCAAAACCTTTTCTCATCTAGTGGCTTGGTAAAGATATCGACCAATTGATCTTCGGTGCCAACACTAGTGATAGAAATGTCCCCTTTCAATTGATGATCTCTAATGAAATGGTGGAGGACATCAATATGCTTTGTTCTTGAGTGTTGAACCGGATTGTTGGTGAGCTTGATTGCACTTTCATTGTCACATAGCAAAGGCACTTGCTTGAATTTGAATCCAAAGTCATTCAAAGTAGCTCTCATCCAAAGTATTTGTGCACAACAACTCCCCGCACTAATATACTCGGCTTCGGCGGTAGAGAGTGCCACATTATTTTGCTTCTTTGATGACCATGAGACTAGTGATCTTCCAAGCAATTGACAAGTGCCCGATGTGCTTTTCCTTTCTATCTTGCAACCCGCATAGTCCGAGTCGGAGTATCCAAGTAACTCAAAGTTTGATCCTTTAGGATACCACAACCCAACATTAGGTGTATGCTTGAAATATCTCAATATCCTCTTTGTGGCTTTCAAATGACTCTCTCTAGGAGAATCTTGAAACCTTGCACACATGCATACACTAAACATGACATCCGGTCTTGATGCGATCACATAGAGCAAGCTACCAATCATTGATCTATATAGCTTTTGATCTACCATGTTGCCACTAGCATCACCATTCAAATTTCCATTTGTTCCCATTGGTGTACTAATAGACTTTGCTTCATCTAGATTGAACTTCTTGAGCATGTCCTTGATGTACTTGCCTTGACTAACAAAAGTCACATTCTTCATTTGCTTGACTTGAAGACCAAGGAGGTAACTAAGCTCTCCAAGCATAGACATCTCAAATTCATTTGCCATCATGTTGCCAAACTCTTCACAAAATTCTTGATTGGTTGACCCGAAGATAATGTCATCCACATAGATTTGCAACACAAACAAGTCCTTCCCAATCTTCTTGGTAAATAGGGTAGTATCAACCTTGCCCATAATGAATCCCTTAGAGAGGAGGAAATCTCTCAACCTCTCATACCATGCTCTTGGAGCTTGCTTCAAGCCATATAATGCTTTCCTTAACTTGTACACATGGTTGGGTCTCTTGTCATCTTCAAAACCGGGTGGTTGCTCAATAAATACCAATTCATTGATGTACCCATTGAGAAATGCACTCTTCACATCCATTTTATAGAGCTTGATGTTGTGAGCACAAGCATAAGCCAATAGAATTCTTATTGCTTCTAGCCTTGCCACCGGTGTATATGTTTCTCCAAAGTCAAGACCCTCTACTTGAGTGTAACCTTGTACAACTAGTCTTGCTTTGTTTCTCACCACTATTCCATCTTGATCTTGTTTGTTGCGAAAGACCCATCTAGTGCCAATGATGGTTCTTTGGTCTCTCAACTAGCTCTCAAACTTGATTTCTAGTGAAGTTGTTGAGTTCTTCATGCATAGCATTCACCCAATCAATATCTTGCAAAGCTTCTTCAATCTTGGTTGGCTCAATAGATGATACAAAAGAATAGTGCTCACAAAATGAAGCCAATCTTGATCTTGTTTGTACACCACTTGTGATATCTCCAATAATATGATCTATAGGATGATCTCTTGCAATAGATGTAGGTTGGAGTATTGGAAGTTGATTGCTTGTACTTGGTTGATCATTGGGTTGAGTAGATGAACTAGCTTCTTGATCTTGAGTTGAGAGGATGAACTAGCTTGATTGTCATTTAGTTGCACATTTGATGGAGGATTCACTTGATCTTCAATATCTTGGTCATCATCCACTTGCCTTGGCCGAATGTCCCCAATATCCATATTCTTCATTGCATTGGTCAATGGTTCACCTCTCACATCATCATAGTTGGCATTCTCATCTTGAGATCTATTTGTTTCATCAAACTCCACATCATGTACTTCCTCAACTATTCCATGAGTAAGATTCCATACTCTATAAGCTTTGCTTGTAGTTGAGTAGCCAAGTAGGAAGCCTTCATCACATTTCTTCTCAAATTTGTTCAATCTTGCATATTTCTTCAAGATATAGCACTTGCATACAAATACTCTAAAGTATGTAATATTTGGCTTTCTTCCATTCAATAGCTCATAAGGTGTCTTCTCAAGCATCTTGTGGCAATAGAGTCGGTTGCTATAATAGCAAGCCGTGTTGATAGCTTCGACCCAAAAAGAATCACTCACATTGTATTCACTAAGCATAGATCTTGCCATATCAATGAGTGTCCTATTCTTCCTCTCAACAATCCCATTTGATTGAGGTGTGTATTTGACCGAGAATTGATGTTTGATTCCATATTCATCACAAAGCTCATCAACTCTTGTATTCTTGAACTCACTACCATTGTCACTTCTTACTCTCTTGATAGTTGTTTCAAATTCATTTTGGCATCTCTTGACAAAGATCTTGAATGTATCAAATGTTTCACTCTTGTCACTCAAGAAGAATACCCATGTATATCTAGTGAAATCAGCAACTATCACAAAGCCATATTTGTTTCCACCAATGCTAGTGTAGGCGGTTGGTCCAAACAAGTCCATGTGCAAGAGCTCAAATGGTTTGCAAGTACTCATCATGCTCTTACTAGGGTGAGTATTTCCAACTTGTTTGCCGGCTTGACAAGAGCTACATAGCTTATCTTTTTCAAAGACCACATCCTTCAAGCCTCTAACTAGATCATGCTTGACTAATTTGTTCAATTGCCTCATTCCAACATGACCAAGCCTTCTATGCCATAACCAACCCATGCTAGATTTGGATAGCAAGCAAGTTGACAATTGAGTTTCTTTGGCATTGAAATCAACTAAGTATAGATTTTCATATCTAAATCCTTTGAATATCAAGTTAGAGCCATCTACACTTATGATCTCTACATCATCAACTTCAAAGATGCATTTAAAGCCTAGATCACAAAGTTGAGCTACGGATAGCAAGTTGAAGTTCAAGCTCTCTACTAGCAACACATTGGATATGCTCATGTCATTTGATATAGCAATATTACCAAGCCCTTTGACTTTCCCTTTGCCATTGTCACCAAATGTGATAGATTCAATCCCATTGCAATCATTTGGCTTAATAGAGTTGAACATTCTTGAATCTCCGGTCATATGTTGAGTGCACCCACTATCAAGCACCCAATGCCTCCCTCCGGCTTTATAATTGACCTACAAAAAGATTCAATTTTTCTTAGGTACCCATTGTTGTTTGGGTCCTCCAAAGTTAGTGACTAAGGACTTAGGTACCCAAATAGCTTTCTTCTTTGAGCTCTCATTGGGAGTACCCATGTACTTATCAATCACACCTTTCTTGCCCTTGGTAAGCACATAACTTGAATCAAAGCGAATAGATGCATGTGTAAATTTTATCTTGCTTTGGTTTAGTTTGCAATATTGCTCATCATGCCCTACTTGCTTGCAACTAGTGCATAACCGACCATTGCTCTTCACAAAGCGAGGCTTTGGAGTTGAAAAGGCCGCCTTGCCTTTCTTGGGGATATAGCCAAGTCCCTCTTTGCAAAGGGAGAACCTTTGGCTACCCAAGCACTTAAGTAAGCGGGCGTCTCCACCATAGACATGGCCTAATGCTAGAGTGAGCTTACCAACCTCCTTCTTAAGGGTCTCATTCTCAACCATTAGTGTAGTGTCACAAGTGACATCACTAGTAGAAGAGGTAGAGTTAGATGTGCTACAAGAAGGGTTAGTTGGGGTTATGATGATGGGTTGATGAATGATTCATCAATTATATCACAAGTTATTCCCATGTTACTTGTTAAAACATGCTCTTTCTCATTTTGCTCAACAAGAAGTGAATGAGCCTTTTCAAGCTTAGAGTGGCCTTTTTCAAGCTTAGAGTGAGCTTTGCCAAGGTTCTCATGGGCATCCGTTTGCCTCTCATGAGTAAGATTGAGCTCATCAAAGGATTGCTTGAGAGAATGATTCTCCTTTCGCAATGCTTTGCACTACTTTCTTGTGAGGAAAAAGTGAGTCTTAGCATCTTCCAACATTGCAATTAGTTCATCTTTAGTGGGTTCATCATCATCATCATCACTAGATTCACTTTCATCATCGGATTGTACCTTAGTGGGCCGAGCCATGAAGCATGTAGAGGGAGTGTCAAAGAGAGAGATCTTGTTCTTCATAGCAATGCTTGCAAGAGCCTTCTTCTTGCTTGATCTCTTCTCATCATCACTTGAGTCATCATCATCACTTGTATCACTATCCCAAGTGATAACATATGAGCCTCCCTTCTTGCTCTTCTTGAGAAACATCTTGTTCTCTTTCTTTTCTTTCTTCTTGCCCTTCTTCTCATCTTCATCATCACTATGATGTGGGCAATCCGAAATGAAGTGATCCTTGCTATTGCACTTGAAACACCTCTTTTCATTGTTCTTGCTCTTGAAGGAGTTCTTCTTCCTTCTAGCTCTATAGCCTTTCTTCTTCATGAACTTGCCAAATTTCTTGACAAAGAGGGCCATTTGTTCTTCATCATCACTATCATCATTGCTTGAGTATTCATCATTGCTTGATTCATCACACTTTGCTTTGCCCTTAGATGATGATGTGGCTTTGAATGCCACACTCTTCTTCTTGTCTTCTTTCTTGTCATCCTTCTTTTCCTTGTTCTCTATAATCTTGTCCTTGTCTTCTCTAAAGATGTCATCGGTCATCACCTCACCAAGAATTTGGTTTGGTGTGGTTGTGTCCAATCCACTTCTCACCAATAGAGTGACTAGCATCTCAAATCTTGGAGGAAGACTTCTTAGGAATTTGAAAGAGAAGTCCTTGTTCTCCACGTTCTCTCCAAGTGACTTAAGATCATTGACAAGCACCTCAAGCCTATTGAACATCTCGGGCATGTTCTCATCTTCTTTCATCTTGAAGCTAGCAAACCTCTCCTTCAAGATATAGGCCTTTGCTCCTTTCATGGATGTAGTCCCTTCATATGACTCTTCTAGCTTCTTCCAAGCCTCATGAGCACTCTCCAAGTTTTTGATTTGCTCAAAGACCTCCTTGGAGATTGCCTCATGTATTGCACTCAAGGCAATATCATTGTTTTAGAGCTTCTCCTCTTCGGCCGGGGTGGGTGCCTCTTCATTTACCACCTCGAACTTCTTGTCGACCACCAACCATATCTTCCGGTTGATTGATTTAAGATAGGTGGTCATCAAGGCCTTCCAATAGCTATAATTGTTGCCATCAAACTTAGGTGCCCTCTTGGTGTTGTTGATTTGAGCCATTTTAACACCGTGGATGTTAAGCCTTTGAATACGGTGTACTAGCTCCGATACCACTTGAAAGGTCTAGGTATGACTAGAGGGGGGGGGGGGGTGAATAGCCTAATTAAATTTTCTACACCAACACTTAGCAAACTTGTTAGAATGAAGCACGACTATAAGCAAGTTTGCACTAGCACTAAGGTTAGACAAGCCACCTACCAATTCTAGTAACTAGCAAGATGATCTATGTCACACACAAGAGCTAGAGACTTAGAGCTATACTATTAACCTCACAAGCTAAGCTAGAGGCTCTACTTTACAAGAATGTAAGGAATGTAATGCAAAACTAGAGATAGAATGGTTATACCAACGTGAAGAGATAATCCAACAGATAACCAATCAATCACAAGATGAATCCTCGGTAGAGAGACAATGAGACACAATATTTTTTACCGAGGTTCACTTGTTTGCCAACAAGCTAGTCCTCGTTGTAGCGATACACCCACTTGGAGGTTCACGCGCTAATTGGCAATCAAAGTCAAACCCGTTCAAGGGTGCCGCACAACCAACACAAGATGGGGATCCCCAAGCTACGCGGAATCCACTAGAGATACCTTTCGCGAATCTCCTGCGGGGTAGGTTCAAGAACCCCTCACAATCCACCGATCGGAGCCGGAGACAATCACCTTCCTCCGTTCAACGATCCTCGTCGCACCAAGCCGTCTAGGAGATGGCAATCTCCAAGAATAACAAGAGCTCCACGATGACGACGATCACCAAGTGCCACTAGTATGCAATCAACAAAGCAATGCACTTGGATTCACTCTATCTCTCTAGAACATGTCAAATATGTTTAGAGGATGAGTGGTGGAAGCTTCTCAAGCAAGCACAAATGTGTGAGTGAGTAGAATGTGCAAGAGATGCCCCAAAGGGCCGGCCATATCACTTATATAGCCCTCACTCAACAGATAGCCGTTTTGCCCTCAAAACAGGCTCTCTGCGCCACCTCCGGATGCAGGAAACAGTGGGGGGTCCGGACCAACAACAGTGTCCGGATGCCCCCACACAGCAGAGAAGCCCCTCTGTTTCACCTCCGGACGCAGCCTCCGGTCGCGCGCAAAACTTGCGGTCCGGACCAACGCGCCAGCGTCCGGTTGCATGCCGTTTCAGACGGCTCTTTCCCGTGCGCACCGCAACGCGCCACGTGGATTCGGACGCACGCAACAGTGCGGTACGGTCCCTGCAACAGTAGCGTCCGGACGCCACGCAGGGAGCACTCCAGTGAGCGCTTTCCTCCGGACGCGCGTCTGGTTCCTCCAACCGGACCAACAACAGCATCCGGTCCATTCACCAGAGCGATTACAGAGAGCTCCAAACTCCGGACGCAGTGTCCGGAGCTAAGCGTCCGAACCATAGAATGCGTCCGGACCTCTATCCACAGCAGAGCCGACCTAGGGTGTGTCTCTAGACGCACACGTGATGGTCCAGACACACCCAAACCCTAGCGTCCGGACCTGTGTCCGAAGCTCTTTTGAGCTGCCCAACACTTCACCAACTTCTCTAAGCTTCCAAGAGCAAACACTAAGTGATCTCAACACTTGTGCACGTGTGTTAGCTTTTAGTTCACAATTATCTTGGATTAGTTGGTTGTTTCACTAGTTCAATTGATTTTAATGCAATGCATATGAACCTAGTGGCACATGATAATCGGAATCACACTTAAGAGCTCTCTCCTTGATAGTATGGCTATCTATCCTAAATGTGATCACATCCTCTATGATGTCTTGATCACCAAACGGAAAATGGTTCCTAGCAATCACCTTTTCCTTCACACCATTTTCCTTTCCACCACCATGCTAGAGCTTGTTCCATCCACACTTGATCCACCTTGCTCCATCACATGGTATGTACCGACCTATCTCATGATTCATACTTAGAGATCAAGGTTAGTACTTAGGTGGGTTTCATCAATTACTCAAAACCAAAACACATGGGGACTCTCACGGATCCAGAACAAGATTGAAGGGGAGGTTGATGTGTTCTTCTTTCTCTAATCTCTTTTTTTTCTTTTCTTCTCCCTCAACCTCTTAAAAAAATTGAAGGGGAGGGATAATCTCTTCTTCCTCCTCTAATCTCTCTATTTTTTATTTTCTCCTCTTTTCCCCCCTCAACCCCTTTATATTTTTCATTGACACACACTGGCTGTATGGGGGCTGAGCCCACCCAGCCCCCTATAGAGCCGCCCCTACTAAAGAGGTTTGAAGGTGCACCCCTTTGCACCCCTAGGATCCATCGAAGGATATGTACTCCCTCCGTCTATGAAAGAATCAATTCCTAAAATCCGTGTCAGCCAAACTTTTTTTATCTTTGACTAACTTTATAGAAAAATGTAACAACATCTATGACTTAAATGAACATCACGTAAAAATATGTTCTTAGGAGTCTGGTAGCTTTACACATCAATTCTGGCTCCGCCCCACCTCGCGTCGTCTCCCAGAGGCGACTCGGGGGGCCAACCCACCGCCGCTGCCCAAGGCCCCTGGGGCCACCCCTCCGGCCGCCGCCGCCGCTCCCTACAGTGTGTGGCGGCTGCGGGCCGCGGATGTGCAGCTCAAAAAGGCAGTCGCCGTCCTTCCTTCCTCTCCTCTCCGCCTCCTTTTCTCCATTCTGAGTTCCAAACTCCGATGCGTGCCATGGCCGGCGACGAGCCGGATCTACACTCTTTGGGCATAAATCAGGTGCCTCCCACCACAAATCCAACGTCCTCATTCCTGCTGCTTGCTGTTGGGTGGAGGCGTGAGGATTTGGGCGGAGCTGGCAACGGCGAGTTTCACGCAGATGGCAGGACGGATCCAGCCTCTCCGGGCCTGGATCTGCGGTCCCAACCACCGGATCCGCGTGGAACACAAGCCGACGTCGCCCCGGGGCTGCCAGTCGCGGATGTCGACGGCGACAGCTGCTGTTCGGCTGCGAGCAAGCCGGCAGTGGGGCAACATGCCTGTTCTCCTTCGTGTTCATCTGCAGGGGCCAGGTCCGGCGGCAGGTGCACGCAGCTTGGTCGTGGGCTTGCTGGCGGCGAGGCTGCGTGCCGTGCACACCCTTTCTGTGCCGCTCTCTGGCCTCTTACGGGGAGGACAGAGTGCCAGTTTTGGTCATGAGCGAGCTTCAGCGCCCCCTGTGCTTCCCTTCTCGGCCAGTCTCGGCCGCTCGGGGTCTGATCTGCCTCAATGGGGAGGACGAAGCTCTGCTCAGGGTGTCAACCCAACTCGCTCAATGGTGACGGTTCCCTAGACGAAAGTCTTGCTTTGGCTTGTTGCCAGTGCTGACAACGATGACGCCCTTTGTGTGTCATGTTTCTCCTTGGAGGCGTTGTCAAGCTCTCATTTGCCGTCTTGTCGAGTTTGATCTCCGGGTGAAAACCCAAATCAGTGATACTGGACAAGCAATGGTGGCATCTCTCTGTCACTACCTTCCTAAAGGCATTGCTTGGGAGATCATTGGCACCCCCACGCGTACATCATGACTATGCACAAGTTCTAACCAGCAAACTTCGCTACCAGTGTCCTAGCTCTGCCATTTTCCATGACCCTTGATTGGTTTGTCTCATCAAATGTCGGTAACGAGACTATGATCCCCTCTCTTGGATCTTCTCGTGACCCAATTGTCGATCCTCCCTCCATTGTGGTTTCCTCCCCTCAATGGGCGTTGACGGGCGTCAACTGGGTCCTGGATGTGCTTCAAGACATTGTAATCACGATTGTTGTCTGTCATTTTGACTCGAATGGGGTGGAGGTCGCCGGGTTGAGTCGTTGGTGGTCGTGTTAGTTGATGAACAACTACAAGCTTGTCATGGGAGTTCTTTGTTCCCTTTTCTGAGTCTTGTTGTCCTCCGCTCTTCTTCGCGTGTGTTGTTGGTCGTGGTGTTGTGTTGTAAGTGTGTGTTTTCTGTTGTATCATTGTGAGTGGTAATTTTATTATCACTCTAGTGCAATATATTTAGGTGGGGAATTCTTCCCCCCCTCCGGTGACCCATAAAAAAAACATTCTTAAATAAATCTAATGATATTAGTTTGATATCATAACTTTTAATACTTTATTTTAGAAATTTGATCAAATTTTTTAAAAATGACTTAAGACAAATCCTGAAATCTATTCTATCAGGACGGAGGGAGTATATGTGTACGATCCACGGTGATCGAAGGTACCAAATTAAAAGTTGCTAGGAGCAGACGTCGTAATCGTATTATTGCACTGCAGTGATAGATGTGCATGGGTCCGTGTGTATAATAAGTACGCGACTATGTATTGACGTCGTCGAATACATGCGGCGTATGAAGAGCAGACAGCCTAGACGCACAGACAACGAAATTTTAGCCGATACACCTGTTATTTCATTACATTTCGAATTTTCCAGAGTTTTAGTCGTTCTCTCCTTTTCCGCGACGAACCAAATTTAAAGTCTGCAGTTTCTCTTGTACTCATCGTACCAGGAGCACCTTTGCCAGTACGATTCGTACGGAGTAGGTTACCAGTCTACGAGCAGAGGCCAGAGGCCAGTGCCCATGAAGGATCGGAGCAGGGCACAGGGTGCCTAATTCCTGTCTTCCTGGTTCCTAATTCCTATATACTGTATAGTCTAAAGACCTAGACATTGTGTGCATAATTAAGCTTCTATATGCTATTTTTTTGGTCATTTGCAGAGGGATCGGTGGAAGCAATGCATGAGAAACTACGAGTACAGAGGAATTTTGGTTTACTTTTGTCTACTTCTCTTCTTCCTTGATGATGTGAGTGAGTAGTAGTAACTAAAGGTCCAAATAGCTCTGTATAGAACAGGTTTCCTCTGCAGAGAAGAAATCTAAATTTTCGCTGCAAAGAATGATTCACGTGTTGGGCAGCTGCTCGATTGTTTCTTTCGTGTACACAAGGAGACACTGGCTATAACTTTAAAAGTCAATGTCTTTTGCAGTCCGTCCGTTTCAAGGATGATCTGAGATCAGCTTTTTATAATTAGCTTGGAGCCTTTAGTTAATTTTCCTTTTGAGTCTGTCGGTACTTTTGTAACTCTATAATAAGTTATTCCCATCCCTAGTTCTTTTAATACAAAATCTCACTGTGGGGTCTCCCCTACAGTATTTTACGGTAAAAAAAAAGAGACACTGGCTAGCTAGCGAGGTAGTGACGATGACGACTAGGTTGTCTCGGTGGCAAGCGGAGCTTGGTAGGCTAGAGCAGAATCGAGAATGTGCCCCTGCTGCACCGCGAGTGTGCCTATCAGGCCACGCCCAACGCTACAGCGTGGCTTATAGCCCTAGAGTACACCTCAACACTAGATGTCCTGATGAGGATCGGTATTGGCTTTACAGGTTGTCATGTTATCTTATAGAGGATGCTACCGCTCCATCTCACATAAAACGCGAGCTACTACTCAGGTTCGCGTAGTGAACTCGTGGCAAGCAGCGTCGTGTGCTTTTGCAGAGTCGAAAGAATCTTTGTGACAGAAGGAAACAAGAGACCGCAAAAAGAAGACAGGGTGATGGGACCTGCGTTGGAAGACTTAACAGCCTGAGACTTCTTTCATCTACATGGCTAGGAATTTTTTTAACGAGGCATACGAGATTGTATGCCCCCGTTGGTCGTGCCCTCACGGGGGTGCCACGCCGCCTGCGCTAGGAGAAGGAGAGATCTACGGGGCCAGCGTGCTCCGAGGAGCCTCCGCGCCAGAGCCCGCACCCGACGAGCCAAATTTGGTAGTGACAGGGACCGCCGCACCGTCTGGAAAAGGAAGATGGAGAGAGTTGCATAATACTTTCTCCACCTAAATTATAAGACATTTGATTTTTTTTACATCAAATTTGACCACTCGTCTTATTCAAAAATTTATACAGAATATCACTTCTTTTGTCATGGTTTGTTTTATTAATAAAAGTTCTTCAAGAATGACTTAAACCATTTTTTATAAATTTTTTGAATAAGACGAGTGGTCAAAAACGTCTTATAATTTAGGATGGAGAAAGTACAATAGAATAGAGATGATAATGAGGGCTTGTTTGGATGTTGCCTCCCAGGCAGCTCCCACGCCAGGCAGCATCCCCAGGCGTTGGATTTTGCTCACCTTGGGATGTGATCACTTGCCTGGTAGACAAGCCCAGACCAGAGCGGTATCCAAACAACCCCTGAGTTCTTAAGATTAAAAATACTATTATACCCTTCGGATGATATTTGAAATCTAGTTGGTGGCCCACATATTATAGGTTTTGATTTATAACTTAAGTTCCTTTGTAGTGGGTTTTCTTGTTTTATACCCCACTGTTAGATCTGCTTAAATGGATGACTCTAGTTTTTTTTAGCACGGTAAAATTTCTCTGAAATATATATGGCATGCATGCCAGATAGTTTGGAACAAGTCCTTGCATACGTGCATCATGATATGCGCCTTTGCATTTTGGAGTTCAGAAAGGTGGCTCATATATAACCACATCATGATGGGTTAGGAGCATGATGGGATCATGCATGTGCAGTGGCTTATTATTACCACCCATGCATGCATATATAGGACCATTCAGAAATGTGGCGTGGTTAATTAGGAGCATACTATTAATTATAGAGAGGGAAAAGCTGGCGAAGTTGGAAAGATTAGTTGAGATGTGGGGGACATTTGGAACCTTTCTTTAATTGTCCATTCTTTGTTGCCAGTACCGTGCTAGTTCTTGGCCGACCGGCCGGCTTGTTGCCCACCCACACCCATGTTAATACACGTACTGTCTTGTACTGTGGTTTGTCACACAAATGCCAACTACGTGGGCCAGCAGCTGTGTCCAAAGAGCAACATGAGTTGAAAAATGTTGGTATATATGCATGCAAGGGATCGGAATCGGATGCATTATTCCTTCAACATCATCGTCGTTTGTACAACCGTCGTTTCTGATGTTCCCGCGCGGGATGTCATGTACCTATATGTAGTTTTTTTATATATAGAAAAACTAACTTTAACAATAATACTATGCATTGGCTTTCAAACTACTCCCCCTGTCCCTTTATCAGGGTCGTTGTAACTTCTGACAATATACACAACACAGATCAAATGAATGTGGATAGAAAAAGGATCTAAGTACACTGGACAAGTTGTGAATCTGGACAGAGTTGTTGAGTGCTCCAGCGACATTAAAAACAGGACAGAGGGAGTACTTGGTTGGTCACATTCAAATATTTCAAAACCCAACTATTTTGTAAAGGTATGGACTATATGGAGGATGTACTGGCCGGCATGCGCGCATATAATTCTGTAGTCATACTCTTACCTGCCAAGTCACGTATAGTAACATGCATGATGCGCCCACATGAACCAACCAACCTTCATTCATCCAGAGACGTGCAGTTGGTCTGTAAAAGAGAGCAAAGCTGCAGAGTTCGTCGACTCCTAACTCGATCCTTTTGTAACGACAAGCAGGGAACTTCTAGGTAGTTTGGAGTAGTGCGCCGGTACGTACGGAAGCTACACGATTTTCTTTTTTGGAGACGAATCATGGAGCAGAGACGTGCATGCGCGCAAAGAAGACGAAGAGCAACCGCCACGCCATGGACGTCGTCGATGACGGGTCCAACCAACACCCAGTAGACGATCAAAGTTGTAATATTTGTTTGTAACACTCCAGTCCTTTTATAATGAAAAACTTGTGGCACGACGCATGTTCGCGAAAAAAACGGGTCCAAGCAACCGCCAGTCCCGATCCACCCACGTGCTGCTGCCAATTTTCCGCCGGCGATAGATACAGACCAGATCGAGCAACCCCTCCTCCTCCTGTGGCTGCCATCCAGCGGCAACGACATGTGAACATCTGTATGCCCCATGCATATAGATACATCATTATCGTTAATTAAGGGCCTGTTTGATATATCTTATAGCAGCTTCATGAAGCTCTTGTAAACTGTTTTTTTTGTCAAACACCTCTTTTCAAAATAGCTTCACCCATAAAGCTGTTTTTCTTCCTCTCTCACAAAGATATGAAGTGGGATGAAGCTGAAAATAGTAACTTATCATAGCTCTCTCCCCTTTTTCTCTCTCATATCCGTGCATAAAGTTGTTGTTGAAGCTGTTTTGCCAAACACTTTTTCCAAAATAGCTCAGCTTCACCTAGAGAGTTGCTCATGAAGCTATTTTCTAAAAAAAACAACTTTACTAGTGAAGCAGAGTTGTACCAAATATGCCCTAAGATAGTATAGAGACATAAATCCACGGTGGATTTAACTTCGACGATTTCACGATGCTTACATGTTAATTATATAGACTTACTTGTTTTTTTAGAAGTTTTGGACTATTCGGTTGTTGAGGCGTCTCTTGTCCTTCACCTTTAATTTTCTCTGTCTCTCGAAGCCATTTTCATTGCTACTTCTATGCACCTGACCTTGCCATCCTCAAGTCAAGACTTGTATTGTTTCAATAATAAGCACTGATTTGAATCTCACTTCGTCAATAATATGGCCTTTGCTTGAATAGTTGTTTTCATATCAATCTTAATATCAACAAAAATCTTTCTTGATTATTAAGAATACCATCCTTGTGGTCAACCAAACCTATCAGTACAATTCCCTTTAAATCACCATTGTTTTTTATCACACAACCTGACATATATCATTTGGTCAAAATATACATGCAAAGTGATATTTGCATGTGTCTTTGTCCATACAAGCTTAACAATGTTGAGACCGTCAGTATATGTTGTATCCATTGTATCTCGCCTCCTTTTTCATTTGACTTTTGCTTGTCTTTTGTTTACTCATAATTCAATCTTTACAAATACCAATATCCTCTTGCTCATGAAAGCAAGATACCATGCATTGAGACCAAATAATAGTCACTGCAACCTTGTGTCTTTTCATTTTGCTTGCTGTTTCTTCAAGTTGAGATATGACGCGATATGGTCACTTGAAATAAGATATATCCAAAACTCATTAGTCCTTTAACTGTTTTGTGATTTAACCACCAAAACCCACAAGAGAGCCTAGATACACATATATTCATTTTAAGTTTTCAGGTCTATTTGAATTTTTGAAACAACCAAGACCAAGACATGCTCACAGGGCATGTTTGGACAACCAGGACCAAGATATGCCCACATTAAGGATCTATTTAGATTCTCCCCTCTAAACTTTAGAGCTACATCTTCAAACAAATGGTTTCAAGTTAGCTCTAAACTTATAGAGCTTTAGACATAAAAAAAATGATCTAAAGTGCTCTAAAGTTTAGAGGTAGTGATCCAAACAGGACCTAAAGTTGTAGTGCTTGATAAGGTATAAAACTTAGCATTTGAGGACTTTTTTAATTTAAATGTGTTTACAATGCCATATATGCAACACAAGATTTGAAGAAAGTATATGGACGCAAATCTAGGGGGGCGTTTGTGCAAATAGTACTCCAACAATATTTATCCACACGCACAAGCTGAGCTGAAGCTGACCCCCAAGCAAACCAACTGCCCGCCGGAAACTTCAGCAAACGCTCCTCGGCCCTCGCGACACCCACCGACTCCCCAACACAAGCCATGCGTGCATCTCGGAACCACGCACCACCGCAACCACTGCCGCTGCCGCCGCCTCCGCTCTCTCTCCCATTGCCGCCCGCGGCACCTCGTCGGCGGCGCGGGCACCACCGCAGCTGCCACTCGTCCTCCTCGTCCTCGTCCTCGTCCTCGTCCTCCATCTCCAGCGCGTCGTCCACCTCCTTCTGCCCGTCGCCGTCCCCGCGCACCACCACCACCACCTCGCTCGTGCCGTTCTCGTGGGAGCGCCACCCGGGCGTACCCAAGAACTCGTTCCGCGGCGGGGTCGTCGTCGCCGCCTCACCCACGGGCACCCCGCTGCCGCTGCCACCGCCGCTGCTCCGCCAGGCCCCTCGACGCCGGCGCCACCATCGCCAACGCGCCAAGGCTCCGGCCGCGTCGTCGTCGTCCTCCGACGCCAGGGACGACGACGACCCCTTCGTGGCCGCCTTCGCCGAGTGCACCAGGGAGGACGACTACACCGCGGAGGATGATGACGACGACGCCAAGAACAAGCTGTGGCCGGTGCTGCCGACGGCAAAGCCGCCGCCGCCAGCAGTAGTGTCGTCATCCGGGCGCGCCGACCGACGGTGGTGGATCTCCGGCGGCGGCGGCGGCGGTGGGCTCGTGGCCGCCTTCCTCGACATACAGGGGTGCAAAAGCGCCATGGATGTCGTTGCTGATGGCGCCTTCCACCCACGCCGCCGGCTCGTCGCTGCTGCTGCTGCAGATCCCAGGCCGCCG
Source organism: Microstegium vimineum (assembly GCA_022036555.1). Taxonomy (NCBI): domain Eukaryota; kingdom Viridiplantae; phylum Streptophyta; class Magnoliopsida; order Poales; family Poaceae; genus Microstegium; species Microstegium vimineum. The sequence goes on from CM039129.1 coordinate 6,947,540, forward strand.
ACGGTCGTCCGGAGAACCTCCTCAAGATAAGTAACAGTAACAGATCGATCAGGTGTCGATCTGATCAATCAAACCTTACGAGTATTATATAATTGTAATGTAATATTAATTAAGGTCTAGATATATATGTATGATTAGGTGGGGAAAGGATTGAGTAATGGTGTTCTATCTGCTGCTGGAGGAATCTGAATCGGAATCGGATCAACTGCATTATCGTCTGATGAACAGTGTTAATTGCTCCGTTGGCGTTCTTGCATTGGGAACACTGAAACATATACAGTAAGATTAATTAGTGGTGTACGTGTTTCGATCTCCTTTGTGCTTGATGATGAATGAATATTGAATGATCAACCTTGCTTCATGCATGTTGCTGCTGCTCCTTTGTAATTAAGCACCTGCCTGATTCATCAGTTCCGTAGTATGGGGGAGGCGTAGCTATTGAAATTTTGGTCATCTTCGATCAGATCGATCGATGCATCTGCTATCTTGTAAATTTTGATTTTGGTTTGTTAATTTTATTTAATTTTATATATAAAGGGTGGACACACATGCTACGTGCCAAAATGTTTTTTTTTTTGAAAACGGAAGATTTTATTACATTTCAAAAGCAATACATCGAGTTGATACATGAACGAAATACTTCCAGCCTCTGCCTAGAGGATAGGCACACTCCTAAGACTAGATCGCCACCCATATGTCTGCGTAAAGATATCCTTCTCCATCTGCTCCAAACGTTGTGATGCCGCCACAACTATATTCTGGAGTTTCGAATTTTGAAGGATAGCCCACGTACGGAGCCTGTGGGAGATTGCATACATAACTTGCAAAGGAGAATAATTTTTTTTCTTTTCAAAAACAAAATCATTCCTATGTAACCAAATAGATCAACAAGTCATCGCTGCTCCAAGTAGGACTATTGATTTTAGATGCTTTGTAATTCCATTTAGCCACCCGCTAAACATATGTTAGCCCTTTGAGGTTGCCAAAATATATGACATTTTTAGTATATGTTGGTGATATTATATGACAATGAGGCCGGCCGGCTGCTCCTTACAGTATTATACAAGCAAGCAAGCACCAAACGTACATCACCACGCAGCAGATCGAGGTGATAGCTGACGCCATGCGCAAACAGAGCACACAAGCTGGCATTGTACAAAGGAATGGAATAATATAGGTCATTCCTACCATCAGCTTAATTAGTATAAGTACAGTAGGTGCCATATACATGTCGCCCCCATAACTCAGCAGCAGATTTGGCGCGCACTGTACGTACTAGGCCATGAATAATGGTCGTCCGGTACTCGCCCTATTTAGTCCCTTTTGGTCACCTAATAGCCAAATTAGATAACTAAAAGTGAGTAAATAATGTTTAGTTCACAAGAGGTTGTTAAATGAGACTAAGCTTCACCTTTTAGCTACTTTGGAGCCAAAAACTCTGACTAAAAGAGACTAAAAGATCTCTTTTAATCTCTTTCATTCACCCAAACCAAATATCACATGACTAAGGTTTAATCCCTAATCTAACCTCTAATTTAGATAAAAATTTAGAAGGTGGGAACCAAAGAGACTCTGATCAGGGTGTACATCAGGTAGTAATGATCATTTATACATGCACGCTTGTCGCTGCTAGCCTGCTGCTGGCAATAGCCACCCGGCCGGGCTGCACCTGCATCAGCATCATGATGCGCGCCTGCTTGTATAGTCGTTGTATGGCTAGCGGCTCTATGCGTGCTCCTGAAAACTTGAATGAGAAGGCGATTTGTAGTATCTGGCAAGTGGTCAAGGGAAGGACAGGGTGATGTGGGCCCGGCCGGCAGAAAGGGTTCGGCGTGTCCCATGTGCCCGTCGTCTCCTTCCACATGGTATCCTCGAAATGAGGTAGTGAGTGAGTAGTAGTATGGGTCTATTTAGTTCGTGAGTACAACGTTTTTAGCGGTCATATTGGATACTACGTGGAGTGTTGTATGAAGTATTTGGACATTAATAAAATATATATTACAAAATCTATTTATAAACCGCTAAACGGATTTAATTAATAAGTTTAATTAATTCATCATTAATACCTGTATTATTGTAGCAATTAGTGCTTAATTATGAACTAATTAGGTTTAAAAGGTTTTTCTCGTAAAATACATGCAAATTATGTAATTAATTATTTTTTCTATATTTAATGCTTAATGTATACGTCTAAACATTCCATGTAATAGGGCGTAAAGGTTTTGAGTGGAAACTAAACAAGGCCCATATCATTTACATTTTGACAAGAATAATTGTTCCAACAAAACTAAGGCCCAGATTGGTTGCTAGGGGCTAAACTTTAGTCAATATCATATTAAATGTTGCTCGCAAAAAAATATATCACATTAAATGTTTAACACTAATTTACAATATTAAATATATACTATATACAAAACTAATTAAAATATTAAATATAGACTAATTCGAGAGACAAATCTATTAAGTCTAATTAGTCCATAATTTATTAATACGGTGCTATGATAAACAAGTGCTAATAATAAATTAATTAAGCTTAAAAAATCATATCATGAATTAGCCATGACTTCTGCAATTAGTTTTAAAATTAGTTCATTTAGTCCTTCTAATTGGCATATAAATATTTAATGTGACACGGACTAAACTGTGACCGGGGATTCAAACACCCCCCGGACTGCAATTCCTTCTTTTTTGGTCGGCGTGGTTTGTTCACCGTTTCATATAATGCACTTAGTTAATAAATAAAGGATGATAATAACTATTTTTTTCTTGAATACACAATATTTTTGCGCATGCAAGCCCTCTAGATTGAGTATGTTCGGCAGATGATTTCTACGGCTCATAATTTAATTTATGTTGATTTAGGCTGTTTTATTTTGGAAGAAAAACAATGTACTATGACGGATAAGTTAGGCTGATAAATTAAATGAACAAGATATTATTGCTTCTTGGGATGTCTAAATAGATGATATTGAGTGAACTACGTGCTTCCTTTGCCCCAAAAAGATAAATATTGTTCTCTGATGACAAATTTAACTATATTTATAATAAAAAAAAATAACATTTGCGGCAACAAATAGGGCTAATGAGAAAATATATTTCATAAATAATCTAGCAATGCTTATTATGCACCATATAAATATATTAATATGATTTTCTAGACTTTTGGTCAAAATTGAGACCGATTAACTCACCAAACAATGAGATTTACTTATTTTTTTTATAGAGAGAGTAGATAGGAATAGAAACCAAGGGAGAGTCCTCCTACTAAACCATCCTTTCATGCACACAAGAACCTATGGAAGATAGAGTCAGATCTCTTTCCACTCAGGAAGTAGGGTTTCTAAGAGTGTCAAATAGCTCCGATGATCGGCTTGATCTATATTAGGGGTACTCTTCTAGCCACGAGCAGGCGGAGACAAGAGGGAAGTTCCTGCTCTACAACATCAACCATGCCTCGTGGGTGTGCCTTTGGGAACTCTCCTTGTGCTTAGTGGATACACACACTATAATTATTGGAGTTCGAGCATGACAATTAAATCTCCTTGGTAGCAACTTCCTACCTCATCTAGAGATTTTATTTCTTGTGATTCGACTCTAGTAATTATAGTGTATTGTGTATTCATAGGACATGTTCTCATCAAAGTATTTCCTTGATGTCCACCAAACTTCCATCGACGCCAAAGATTATGGTCATTGAGCATTTGCTGAGGTTGGTCCTCGGCACTGTCGTGTTGCCAAAGATCCTTAGGATCCTTGATTGTGGTGCGTCCTAGATGTCTAGTTCGCAAACAATATCATGTCCTCATCGAAAAAGCTTTGATGGAATTGGATTGCCATTGTCTCCATGCAACCAAGTACCCCATCTGTATTTTCCATGGTGAATATTGAGCATGCTAAGTACCTTCATGGTGAGAATATGATGAACATGAGTGGTGATAATGAGTCCCCTTCATAGACTCCCTGTCCCCAACACATGTTAAGGATCAGTCTCCCATTTCACTCGTTGAGGCGGACACGTGAGGAAACCATGCATGGAAAGTAGAGCATTGATCCATCACCACAAATATACACTAAATTCAACGCACCAAGAACATCCACATGAACGGCCACGATAGTGTGTCAAAAGTTATGGATCGCTTTCATGGCACATACTTTACATATTATTCTTTTTTCAAAAAGAAACTGATAATAAATATTGCGTCAAGTATTGATAGAGAATAAGTAATATAAAGAATCAAATTAAGGACAACAATTAAGAAAAAAACAAAATTGTCTTTTGTGACAAAAACTATATATAGCAAAGACACTCACCACAACAATGAATTCACCAACAAAACAAACAATGCAACACACTTCAACAATAAGCACTAGGAAGAAAGGGTATCCTCAATGATGCCTTTAGGAAGGACAAAATGACATTCACAAATGCCACCAAACCGAAGATCTAGAAGTTGAGGTGAGGGACCTCATGACGATAATACATCCAATGATAACGTGCTGCCAAATACGCCAACAATACCGGCATTGACGTATACAAATTTAAAGACGATCAAAGATGGTTAAGCATGACCACCGTTGTGTCAGCCAAAAGGACCACAAAAATTCCGCTTGGAGTCCTTAAAGCGAACGAGTGCAACACCTGATCGTGAAAAAATAAAAAATCTTGTTAGGGGTCCAGGCCAAGAACGAACGATCGCCATGGCCAGTACATTCGGACATCCTGCATGAACCATAGCCAATTGAATACAGACCAGCCTGAAAGAATGGCTTAACGCACCGTGCCCTTGGCTTGTGCAGTTCCGTGTTAATATATAGCCGGGAACAACCCCAGCGTGGTTTACAATACTTGTACCGCAAGATGCTCATTACGAGATAATTACAACTCATCTAATCTATCTTCTATCTTGACGTTAGTAACAAACCAAGATACAGAACACAAAACCGCAACTAATTGCCTAAGTTACTTGAGAAGCAATCTAGAGATTACTTCAGATATTTCAACACTCCCCGACAATCACAACTCATCTATCAGGTTGAGATTGTTTCTGAAGGCCACTGTTTGCTTCTCAGGATGGGGCTTAGTGAAGCCATCTGCGATCTGATCGTTGGTGCTAATGAATCTGATATCAAGACGCTTAGCTGCAACTTGCTCGCGAACAAAATGAAAATCTATTTCAATATGCTTTGTACGAGCATGGAACACTGGATTGTCTGATGGGTATTTCGCTCCAATGTTGTCACACCATAGACGAGCTGCAAAGGGATGTGATATACCTAGTTCATCAAGTAACTTGTGTATCCACATTACCTCGGCCGTGGCATTGGCTAGCGACTTGTATTCAACTTCAGTGCTCGATCTTGAAACTGTTGGTTGCTTCCTAGCACACCATGACACCAAATTACCGCCAAGGAATACTGCAAATCCTCCTATAGACCGCCTGTCATCGGGACACCCTGCCCAATCTGCATCAGAGAAAGCACTCACAAGAGTAGAGTTAGACTTCCTGATTCTTAATCCCAAATTGGTGGTTCCCTTGACATATCTAAGAATTCTCTTAATTGCTTCCCAATGAACAGTTGTGGGAGAATGCAGGAACTGGCACACTTTGTTCATAGCAAATGACAAGTCAGGTCGAGTCAATGTGAGATATTGGAGTGCTCCTACTATACTCCGATATCTTGTAGAATCTTCAGTGCCAAGTTTAGTTCCATCTGTCACGGATAGCTTATCTGTGGTGTTCATCGGTGTCTTTACAGGTTTGCATAGATGCATATTAACTCTTTTGAGAACATCAGAGGCATACCTTTCTTGGTTCAGTAGCAATTCTCCATTCTTGCGGTGTACCTGTATACCAAGAAAGTAGCTCAGTTCTCCTAGATCCTTAATGGTGAAGTCCTTGTTAAGATCCTTGAGCAAAGCATCCACAGTTTCCTGGGAAGAACTAGCCACAATAATATCATCAACATATACAAGCATATACATGACATGTTTCCCTTTCTTATAGAAGAACATGGAGGTATCTCCTTTGGAGGGAATAAACCCGAGACTCTGGAGTTTGTTACACAACCGTGAGTACCAAGCTCGTGGGGCTTGTTTCAATCCATAAAGAGCCTTGTCAAGTTTGCACAGGTGATGTGGCTTGTTTTTATCTTCATAACCTGGAGGTTGTTTCATGTAAACTTCTTCCTCCAGATAACCGTGCAAGAAGGCATTTTGAACATCTAATTGCCTTAGGGACCAGTTGTTTGACACGGCAAGAGAGAGTATTAGGCGAATGGTGGCTGCCTTTACCACTAGGCTAAACGTATGTTCGTAGTCTATCCCATACCTTTGCTTGAATCCCTTTGCTACTAACCGATCCTTATATCTCTCAATATCCCCATTTGACTTCCTCTTAATCTTGCACACCCACTTACAATCTATCACATTTTTGCTTTCTGTGGTGGCACGAGAAGCCAGGTGTTATTTTTGTGCAGTGCTGAGAGTCCCCAAATGTTTTGGTTTTGAGTAATTGATGAAACCCACCTAAGTACTAACCTTGATCTCTAAGTGTGAATCATGAGATAGGTTGGTACATACCATGTGATGGAGCAAGGTGGATCAAGTGAGGATGGCACAAGCTCTAGCATGGTGGTGGAAAGGAAAATGGTGTGAAGGCAAAGGTGAAAGCTAGGACCATTTTCGGTTTGGTGATCAAGACATCATAGAGGATGTGATTACATTTAGGATAGATAGCCGTACTATCAAGGAGGGAGCTCTTAAGTATGATTACGGTTATCATGTGCCACTAGGTTCATATGCATTGCATTAAAATCAATTGAACTAGTGGAAACAACCAACTTAATCCAAGATAATTGTGAACTAAAAGCTAACACATGTGCACAAGTGTTGGGATCACTTAATGTTGGCTCTTGGAAGTTTGGAGAAGTTGGAGAAGGTGTTTGGGCGGCAGAAAGCAGTCCAGACGCAGGGTCCGGACGCTAGGGTTGTGGCCGACCGGACCATCGCGTGTGCGTCCGGTGGCAAACCTTAGGTGAAGCTATCAGTAAACAGGAGTCCGGACGCACTGTGCCGACCGAAGTTGAGCTCCAGACGTGTGTTCGAAGAACAGGAGCTCTCTGTTGCTCTCTGGTGAAGGGATCCGGACGCAGAGTGATGGTCCGGACCGTGGACCGGACGCGGGTTCGGAGGTGCTGAGGAGCTGAGGCGAGCTCTCGGGTTCCCGGAATTATATTTCCGGACCCATGAACAGGAGAGTCCGGACTCTACTGTTGCTAGCGACCGGAGCTTCGTGGCAGGCTGTGGCTCAGGCGGGAAAGCGGTCGTTTGAATCAGAGGCAGACCGGACGTTGGGTTTTTGGTCCGGTTGGCGCGTTGCGCGCGTCCGGACCATGCGACCGGAGATCTGTGCAGAGCCATTGGCTCTCGGCTGGCAGTGGGTCTGTACGCAGATGATGGTCCGGACCCTATGAGAAAACTGCGTTCGGAGGTGGCGCAGAGAGGCAGTTTTGGGGGCAAAATGGTTAGTTGTGAGTGAGGGCTATATATAGCTATCTGGACAGCCCTTTGGGGCACTTCTTGCACATTATCATCACTCACACACTTGTGTTCATTTGTGAGAAGCCCACCACTCATCCTCTAAACATATTTGACATATTCTAGAGAGATTGAGTGAATCCAAGTGCATTGCTTTGTTGATTGCATACTAGTGGCACTTGATGATTGTCATTATCGCGGAGCTCTTGTTATTCTTGGAGATTGTCATCTCCTAGACAGCTTGGTGCGACGAGGATCGTTGAGTGGAGGAAGGTGATTGTCTCTGGCTCCGATCGGTGGATTGTGAGGGGTTCTTGAACCTACCCCGCGGGAGTTCGCGAAAGGTATCTCTAGTGGATTCCGCGTAGCTTGGGGATCCCCATCTTGTGTTGGTTGTGCGGCACCCTTGAACGGGTTTGGCTTGGATTGCCAATTAGCGCGTGAACCTCCAAGTGGGTGTATCGCTACAACAGGGACTAGCTTGTTGGCAAACAAGTGAACCTCGGAGAAAAATCTTGTGTCAACTTGTCTCACCGTGGATTTCATATTGTGATTGCCTATCTATTGGTTCATCTCTTCGCGTCGGTATAACCCTCCTAACTCTAGTTTTGCATTACATTCTTTCTTACTTGCAAAGTAGAGTAAAGTAGCTCTTTAGCTTATGTAGCTTTGTTTAGAGCTTTTTAGGTTGCTAGCTAAGTTGTATGCCTTAGTAGTTATCTTGCTAGTGACTAGAATTCTTAGGTGGCCTGCCGACCCTTAGAGCTAGTGCAAACTTGCTTACGTCGTATTTTATTCTAACAAGTTTGCTAAAGTGTTGTTGTAGAAATTTTAATTAGGCTATTCACCCCCCTCTAGCCATACCTAGACCTTTCAAGTGCTTCTACTTCTATGTCCATAGCATGTTTCCAGTCAGTATTATCAAGAGCATGGCGAAGACTCAAGGGGCCTTCAGAAGTAGATGCTAGCTGACCATAATGAATAGTGACATCTGTGTAGATTTTGGGTTTACTGATACCTTGTTGTAGCCGAGTGACCGGCCGAGGCTATTGTAGTGGCACCGCAGGAACGGGAGCAGGAGCAGGCGCCGTAGAGAATCCACCAGAATCCTGGTGCGCTGATGATGTAGCAGATCCGTTCGGTAAGTGTGTGGTCGTCGAATGCATAGAAGATCCGTCTGGTGCTGTCGCCGAGGAGGATGCAGCCCCTTGTCCCCCCGTGCTCAGCGACACGAGGACAGGTGGTGGTCGCAGAGAGGCTGAAAGCACTGCGGACGGATGCGCAGGTGCAACAGCTGCTGGAGGCGGCGCCTGATCCGAGTTTGATCCGATCGGATCCCTGGCGGGCGAATCAACTTCGAGGCCGCCGTCGTGTGTCCCTGCCAAAAACGGAAAGCACCCTGGGCACATGGAATCATGGTCATGTAAGGTCGGATCTTGATCATTTTGCTCTGGAGTTTTGCCTGAACTGCCGTGCGCTGGACCTACAGACTCACGCAGCCGGCTAGGACGCAGGGAACCATTATCAAATTGATCAAAAGAATTGTCATACCCATTATGTGGATTTAGAAGGGTGGGTGGTAGGAGGGAAATTTCGGCTCTAAGTTGGGCTTCTGCATTTGGGTGCATGTAGAATCATAGACCCTTGTGTTTAGGCGATTAACGACAATACTAGATCACTATGACTAACGTGTGTTTTGCAGAGACAAAGTCATTTATGTTAGGTCATGAGTGATGCATTTTGAATGGGCTTAATGGATATTCATGCCCCCAAGATGGAAATCGTTTCGGTTGCAAAGGATGGAGATACACGACGAAGACTAGGCTAGTTCTTAGTGCCATAAGGTTGAGAAGGGCACTAAGTATAGCTAGGGATTTTGTTTTTCCTTTGACCGTACTATAAAGAGGGGTATGAGGTTAGTAGCTTGACCTAGGAGAGTTTAGGAAAGTGGGTATATGCACACTTGTCACAACTAGTCCTAGAGACCTTGCTTTCAGCCCATGATAAACCCTAGATATGGTAGGAGCAAAATCCCTTAAGAAACCTCAGCGAAAATGGTTAAAAAAGAGGGAGAAAGAGGCTCCGGACCACTCTGCTAAGTGGGCGTCGGACCAAGGAGAGTGGTCCGGTGGTCCCTGACTTAGGCAGTTTTCCAGCTCGAGGAGCTCCGGACCACCTGTCTGGTAAGCACCGGACCATAGGAGAGTGGTCCGGTGGCTTGGTTCAGAGAGTCAGAAGGCTCCGGACTAGTCCAACGGTTCGTCCGACGGCTAGTCCGACGCCTCATGACAGGGGTTTGGTTCTATGCAGAGAGCACCCTGGCTCCGGACCAGAGCGTCGGACCAGGGCACTGGACTAAGGAGAGTGGTCCGATGGTGTGTAAAAGAGAGAAAGGTTTTCACTCAGAGAGCACCGAGGCTCCGGACCAGAGCGTTGGACCAGTGCGTCGGACCAAGCAGAGTAGTCCGACGGTGCATGAGTTTGAAACGAGAGTGAGCTCCGGACCAGTGTGCATGGTCCGGTGGTGTGAGCTCCGGACTAGTCCGGTGGCTACGCAGAGAGAAGAAAAAGTGAAAAACGGCTAGTTTTGGAGGTGGGGACTATTTATAGTTTCCCCCTTGGTCCTTAGAGGCTCGCTTGGCCATTGTTTCAGCTGGTGACACCTTGAGAAATCTTTTGGAGAGCCAAGAGGCTAGTGAGGGAGAGATTAGAGAGAGTTCATCTTGTTCTTCCCTCCTAGAGTGATTAGGAGTGACTTGTGTGCATCCATCCACCTTCCTAGCCTTGAGTGGGTCAAGTGAAGGTCTTGTGCTTGTTACTCTTGGTGTTCAACAGCACCTAGACGGTTTGGTGGTGTTCGGAGGAAGTGACCGCCGGGAGTTTGTTGACGGCTCTTCTCCAAGCTCTTGTGATCGGTTGTGGGCGATTCACCGAGCCGGAGTGACGAAGAATCAGCCTGTAGAGAGCACTCTACCCTTGCGCGGGTAGAGGGGGAGCGATACCTTGCGAGGTGCTCAAACGAGGACTAGGAGGGTGTGTCGACACCTCGATACCTCGGGAAAAAATCGCTGCGTCCATGAGATTTCCTTTTCCCTAGCTCTTTACTTTTCCATCTTGTTTTTACATTTCCTACTAGAATTGCTTAGGTTGTTTTTAATTCCTATGAACTGCTACCGCTTTCTAGTTAGGACACACGGACGGTAGGCACTAGGGGTGATTGGCATTTGATAGGTTTTTATATTTGCTTTAGAAATTTAAAACAAGCCCAATTCACCCCCCCCCTCTTGGGCATCTTGATCCTTTCAGTGCATAGTGGAGAAGGGATAGACTTCTTCATCGAAAATCACATCACGGGATTGGTAGACACATCCAGTACTTACATCAAGGCACTTGTATCCTTTGTGTAAAGGACTATAGCCCAAGAAAACGCATCTCTTAGATCTAAAATGAAGTTTCTTGGTGTTGAATGGCCTAAGATTTGGCCAACATGCACAACCAAAAATGCGAAGAAAGCTATAATCTGGTTTCTGATGAAAAAGTCGCTCGAGAGGTGTTTCACCTTGGATCACTCTTGTGGGAAGTCTGTTTATGAGATAGGTGGCTGTTGAGAAAGCCTCATCCCAAAACTTGAGAGGCATTGACGTTTGTGCAAGAAGAGACATGCCTACTTCAACGATATGCCGGTGCTTGCGTTCCGCAGAACCGTTTTGTTGATGTGCGTGGGGACAAGATATGTGATGTGTTATGCCAATGCGCTTGAAGAAAGAGTTCAATTTTTTATATCCCCCCCAATCGGTTTGCATGGTTAGAATCTTTTTTGTCGAATTGACGTTCTACCATTTTCTGAAAGTCATGAAACTTCTGAAACACATCAGACTTGTTACGCAAAGGATATAGCCAAGTAAATTTGCTGAAGTCATCTATGAAACTCACATAATAAGAATTCTTGCCTACCGAAGTAGACGTAGGACCCCACACATCAGAAAAACACAAGTTCTAAAGGACTAGACGAAACACTTGTAGACTTTGGATAGGGTATTTGGTGGCTCTTGCCTTGTTGACAAGGGTCACATACACTTTCTTTATTTGAATCTAAAGAAAAAGGAATCTGGTTCTCGCTAAGGACTTGACGAACTATTGCGGATGCAGGGTGACCCAAGCGACTATGCCACTTAGTCGCTGAGATTTTGGTGGTGCTGTACGAGACTTTATTGGACGAAGACGAAGACCTAGACTTCAGCGGATAGAGGCTAACTTCACACTTCCCCTTAAGCAGCGTTCTCTTCATTGCCTGATCCTTGATCATAAAACAATCGGGATGAAACTCAATGAAGGCACAATTATCTGAAGTAAGACGATGAACGGAAACGAGATTTTTGCTGGCTTCGGGAATATAGAGAACCTTATTTAGAATAAGATTTTGGTTTTGGGTATTAACAAAACTTTGACCAATTTGACTGATTCTCATACCTGCGCCGTTGGCGGTGTGAACCTGGTCGTGGCCGTTGTACTTCTCTCTGGTCGTGAGCTTCTCTAGCTCACCAGTGATGTGATTGGTGGCACCGATGTCGGTGTACCAGTTGGTGTCGATGTTGTAGGAGTTGTTGGTGGCCGATGATGCCGACTTCTTCTTCTCGGTTGGGCCGTTGAAGGACGTGTCGAAGCGTTTGTAGCAGCGAAGTATGGTATGACCTTCCTTGCCGCAAATCTGGCAGGTCGGTCCATCTCCATTGGAGTTCTGGTGGCGTCCACCACCATTGTTGTGTTTGCGTCCGCGTCCACCTCCTCCACGCTTGAAGCCGCCACGACCTCCACGAGAGGCCGAGTTGGCAGAGGACTCGGATCCATTCAGTAGTTCCATGCACTGCTCCCAGCTAGTAAGCTGGGTATAGAGCTCTCCCAAAGTCAGGGGTTCGGTACGCCCTGCAATGGTCGAGACGACGAGATCATAGTTCCCATCTAATCCGGCGAGGATGTACGAGGCCACCTCCTCGTCGCCAAGCTTCTTGTCGGCCGCCGCCATGTCGTCAGCCAGACTCTTCATCTTGCTGAAGAACTCCGCAACAGTTGAGGAGGCCTTCTGCGCAGTTGCGAGAGCCATGCGGGTGTTGATGACACGCCCGCGTGACTGTACCGCCGTCATGTCCTGGATCGCCTTCCAGACCTCGGCACTAGTGGTGCAGTGCGAGACTTGCACTGGATATCCTTGGAAACAGATCCATACAAGTAATTGAATACGATCTGATCCTTACCAACCCACTCATCGTAGTCGGGATTGGGAACGAGTTCATCGCACTTCTTCTCGTTCGGGCTTGCCTTCTCCTTCGGTGGCATCGCCGCCGTCTTGGCGTCGAGGAGATGAGTGAGCCGCATGCCACGAATGGCGGATAGCACATGGGTGCTCCACACGGTGTAGTTGCTCTTACCCAGCTTCTCTGTGACCGGGCATCCGATCAAGGAGAAGGATGCAGACGGAACAGAAGAGGACACCATCTATGATCTTGTGGTCTAGAACCCTAGCTTTGATACCATGAAAGAATGGCTTAACGCACCGTGCCCTTGGCTTGTGCGGTTCCATGTTAATATATAGCCGGGAACAACCCCCGGCGTGGTTTACAATACTTGTACAACAAGATGCTCATTACGAGATAATTACAACTCATCTAATCCATCTTCTATCTTGACGTTAGTAACAAACCAAGATACAGAACACGGAACCACAACTAACTGCCTAAGTTACTTGAGAAGCAATCTAGAGATTACTTCAGATATTTCAACACAGCCCATTGTGAAATGCATTGACCAAGCACTGCCATGGAGGCATGGCTAGTCGTCGCTGCCGTGATTATTAGAAGGACTGGGACTGTTGCATGGCTGATGGCATGTGGCCACGCTCAGTGGCGGATCCAGGATGCGACCAAGGGTGGGGCCTAAGTAACAATATCATGTATCATGATAAACAATGAAATTTTTTGTGAATTTATAGAGATTTAATAGAGAAACGAGTGATTTTATTGAGATTTAATTGAGAAATGAGTGAATTTTGTAGAAATATAATGGACAAATGAGTGAACTATACTTAAATACTCAATGGAGAAATGAGGCCAGGGGTGGGCGGCTGGCCCCCCTGGATCCGCCACTGGCCACGCTCACCAACGAACGGTAGCAACAGCCTGCAGTATGTGGACAACAATGACTACAACCAGTGAGGGGTGGTGCAGATGACCGGTAGGCTTGAGATATTTTTAATTATTATTAATAGACTGATTATCAATTAAACCATGATTCTGGGTAATGAAATAACGTATTCTGAAAATGAAGGAAAGACTTTCCCTACTCGTGGATTTTGTCCAAACTATTTTTTTTGAACGGATCAGTAGGGGAGTCCCCTACTTTTTTTTGTTTTTTCATTAAATGAAGAAAGTATATTTACGGGATTTTTACAAGGCTTTCAAGTGTAAAAGAATAAAAGCTTATACAATGTAGCTATCTCTCCAAAAACTGAGCGGTGCCCGTTTGTTTGACTTGGACTTGACCAAGTTCTTCTTTAAAATGCCTCTTCCAAGCGTTGATGTCGACCTATGCATTATCAAACATCCCCAAAGTTGATTCTAGCCAGTGCCGGATCCAAATGAGGGGAGAGGGGGGGCGGGGGCTAACAGCTGCTACATCAATGGAAATAAAGAGAGATTAAGGGAGAAAAAAAGAGAAGAAAAGAAGAAAAATAGAGAGATTAGAGGAAGAAGTAGAGATCACTCCCTTCAATCCTATAGTGCATCCGCCACTGATTCTAGCCTCAATGATCATGTCCAAGGGGGGAGGCTCATATCCCAGTGAATGGGGATGGAGTGCCAACAATTCTGGATGAATGTACATTGAAAGAAAAGACGGGGATATGTTTTCTCAATGCTGCTATTGCACATAACACAATTGTAGTCATCTAGCACCATATTTTTCCTTCTCAGCAAGTTTCTCGTCTTTTGTCCAAACTATAGTATATAAAAATAATAAATGACGATACAGATCTCCATTGAGATGGGAAAAAGATATTCCAACTGCTAGCCCAAGCATTGATCAAATAGATAGTAGACACTGTGTGAAGCCTATACAATGGATTCATGCGTAGACCTGGTGTACCAAGAAAACCAAACTGGCCCTCCATAGTGTTGCACGTACTTAAGTGATGCCAGGTGAAGAGAGAGAAGATTTTAGTTTCGCTCCTCTTATTGCAGCTAGTGAATCTAACTCGGAGTGATGCCTGGAAAATGGGGAGTGGTGCATGTACTTGCATCGGTGCCAAGTGATGCTCAATCAATACAATAATATAAGAAAAGAGAAGCAAGTGGCCATAGTCTGTTGCAAATGAGGAAACGAGAATGAGTCGTTTCCATTTTTATTTCGTTTTGCTTGCATAGTATAGAGGCGGTGGGTCCTTGAAGGGATGATGCCGAGCAATGCCCACCCATTGCAGCCTCTGAAGAGTGATGCCCAAATCAAGTGGTGGAGTCCACCTTTTTATTTTGGCACCGCTCACTGGAGGGCCTAAGGGCGTCCCTAGTGGAACCGAGGATTTCACCGACTAACATGGGACTGAAAATGAATAGAATAATAAAAAAGTTGAACGCATTGAGCAAGTAGATGAACTGTTGTAAACTTTTTGAAAACTGTGCGAGACTAGCAACGAAAGAAGCTCTAGCCATTCCGTTTTTGGCCCTCTCTCTCTTACATATTGGATTCTGAACGTCAAATCACTAGCGCAAATCGGCTGGTTGGGGATGCCTGTCTAGTTAAATGCACCAATATCTAGGGAAGGCAACATTATGTAGGTCGATCTAAACACTATGCAACAACATAAAGATTAGCAGTAGAGTTAGTCCGCCGAAACTTAATTAGAGTCTATAATAATGTTCTATATATAGCTATGCATTTTTTTGCCTCCAACAATAGTTGTGTATTTATAATGCCGGACTTGTTTTCATGATATAATTAGAATTATTGTGAGTGAGGTTTGTAGCTGTGGCTTAACTTTAGAGTATAGAATCTAAATAGAGCTTTTTTACAAACTTGTGTGGTCCGGAGGATATAAACAAAGTCTTAAATGTTGTCTAATAAAGTTTAACCAACTGCACAAAAGATATCTGAGGGCACTCACAGTGCAGACATCAACATGGAGTTTATCTCTATTAATTACACTGTTACGTAAGCAATTTGATGATGTGACAAGTAATTTATTGAGGATAGAGAGGAAAAAACCAAGAAACGGCGTCTAAGTTAGACGCCGCGTCTACGATACAATCGAGGCCGGAGGACTTCACCCGACTCGCGTTGGGGGAGATGAGGGTCGAGTCGATGGATCCCCTATGCCATGCTTGCGCCGCAACTCCCCTTCCGGTCCTGTGCTGGCTTCTCGCGTGCCATCTCCCGCGCTCCCGCGTGCTGTCCACCTCTCCCGCCGCCGGCGCACCCTTCCCGGTAGTGGCCATCTCCGACGGCTTCGACGAGGGTGGCACGGCCTCCTGCTCGGATCCCGTGGAGTACTACCGCCGGCCATCGACGCCGAGGCCCGGGCGGGGAGGTCCCCGGCCGTGGTGGTGTACGCTACCCGCACATGTCGTGGGCGCAATGGGTGGCGACCACCGGGGGCATCTCATCTACGGGGAAGAGTGGGCAGGGCGCGCGCCGCTATTGATGGCGGACGGGGACGGGGCCGCGCTCCGGCAGCGGGACGTGGTCGCCGTGGACCTGGCAGCGGAGGACATGGAGACGTCGTGCTCGCGGACGCCAGTTAGAGTTTCTCACAGACGCCTCTGACGTGCTCGTAACTCGTTCGGAGACCTGGAGCCACTGGATCGGAGGCGGAGTACATGGAGACGACGTGGCGCGCCAAGACGGTCGGCCGAGCCCTGCCGTCGTTCTACCTCGACGACGGTCGGCTGCCGTCCAACAAGACCCACGACGTAAGCTTCTTTAGCAGTGTCACACCTGTTTTTAAGAACAAAAACAAGTGCATAAAAGGCTCATGTGCACCTCAGGAATAGTCGCACACATAAGTTAACAAATTATAAAAGTACCATCACAGTGCTTATTACATAGCGAATTAATATTCAATTCAGAGTATTAAACAAATAAAACTTTAACTAAATGACGACTTTTGCGGAAGCTCCAAAAGGGATTGGTTGACTGGTGGACTCCAAGACTAGAACTCATTGCGGTAATCATCAATCCAATCTTCATCTGAGGTGTTTGAATGCAAGGGTGAGCACATACGTACTCAACAAATATAACACGGGGTTTATGAGGCTCAAAAGGTTATGCATGGTTCATAGCGGTAATCATTTTAAGTAGATCAAGTTCATATTAATATCAATAATTGCCAAGGTGATTGCATAAGATCAAATATCCATGATCATAAAGTAAATGACAATGATACAATAAATAAATAATACTTGCATAAGACACATAGAAATAAGAACTCAATAATTATGTGAGTTTTCCGAGCCGCTCGTGTCCGTGAGCACGGCTATCATGATAGTTTTTAACTCTGATCAGAGGTGTACAACTTTACCCACGAGTCGTGTTTGCCCATATGCCCGGGATCATGACTCCCAAAACACTACCAAGGTGAGCGGGCAGGGTACACTATGAATCCTTCCAAGGGTTCGTCTAACAAGTTAAGGGCCGCAAGGTTCATGACAGGGGATGTAGAGCCAACCTGTCTACGGTCACACTTCTTCGCGGCTATGCCCATAGATTAGGAACCACACTATACCCGTCTCGCCACGCCCCGTTCGTGCCATAAAGGTAACCACTGAACGAGCTAGAAAAGGTCCCCATACTGAGCTAAAGCCAGAGCCATATAGCCCTCGTGGTTGTACTATATATCCCAGCTTTTGCCTTACAGATAAGCTCCTATAATCCAATGTTGCTAAAAAGCGAGTTTTATCATTATTGCATATAGTCATTAACACGTTAAGATCATGTACATCCCGTTTGAGCGCTAGCAATACTAATCATATATGGTGGATCAATCATAGGTCACAAGGTAATTAGGATATCAATCTCTAGGATCAAACTATGGTAAACAAGGAATATCATGCATATGAATTATATTAATTGTGAATAGGAAAACAAGGATAATCCCATGTTATACTTGCCTTCTTCAAAGTACTCCTGCTGGTCCTGCTGTTCTTGATCAAAGAAAAACTCTGGTTCTTCAACCGGTGGCTCAACGTCTATACCGATCAACAATCAACACCATTCAATCAACGTACAATTATACATGAAACAAACAAAGCTATAATTAGAACAGTACACCAACACTAAGAAAATAAGATGAAAAGTTTATAAATCTAATCTACGTATTTCTACGATCGTTTCGTGCATGAAAATCGGAGCTAAAACGACGAAGTTATGATTTAAACAAGGTTTCCTATAGAAAGATATTAAATTAAATCTAATCACGAAATTATAAAGTTTTAAAACTGACTAACAGAGGTATTAACATATATAGAATTTTATTACGAATCTAACGCAACTTGAACGGATCAAATCGGATTTAAAATGGGAGAGTTAAGAGGTTTTGAAATTGAGTGGTAATTCTGGAAATAAGCGTTTTTCTTTTATTTTGAAATAAAAACAGATCCGATAGAGATAACGCTTTCTAGAGGAGAAAGCGTATTCCAGGATTTTGCCAAGGATGGAGGGTTGATCTTCAAGTTTTTCCAGGGTCTCTTTAGCAAAAGTAACCGGCCGAAGGGGTATCAGCTCTTCTCATCCCTTGGATCCAAAGCAGAGGGCCGAGATTAGAGGGGGGGGAGGAGAGCGGCGGCGTCGGTAGGGAACAGGGAGGTGGCGCGGCGGTCCACCATGGCCGGACCTGTGAATCTCGGCGGCGCTGCTGAATAGGGGCATAAGGGCCACCAATCGCAGAACCAAAGGCACCGGGAGAAAGAGGGGATGTTCGCGAGCTCACCTGAGGGCTCTTCGCGGGCAGAGGTGAAACAGAGGGGACAGACGGCTCTGTGAGGCGGAAAAGATCCTTTGCATGCGATGATACAGCGCTAAGTGCGTGTTGAGACGAAATTGATCGGGGGAGAGAGTTCACGAGGCACCGGGCCTTGCTCCCCAGTAGTCGTACGACTGCTGGTGAACAGAGGAGCTTCTAGGGCCAACAGTGGCGGCGGCGGTGGAGCTCGAACTCGTGGCGGCGATGTAGGTGCTAGGGCAAGGCGCGGTTGGCGAATAGATGGGAAGTATGGAGGTGGTAGCGGTTTTGCAAGGCGCGAAAGAGACGTAGTCCTTGCGGATAAAGGAGAGAAATCCCGTAAAATCGGGGATGAGAAGGATTCAGAGGAGGAGCTCGGTTCGGAGCTCTGTTGCGATTCGACGAGGGGAAGAGGAGAAGGAGGATGACTCGCGGGGTCAAGCTGTCAGCGGCATAGGGCAAGAAAGGGGGGGAGGCCTCCTGCACGCATGGCAGGCCACCCAATTGGGCTTCTCGGCCTGAGTTGGACGGAGTGGAGGGGGCAAGGGGGCGCTGGGCCGAGACAAAGGGAGGAAGAGAATGGGTTGCGCTCCTGTTTCGGTTGGACGGGCCGAGGCCAAGGGAGGAGAGGGGAGAAGGCCAGCGCCAGGCTGGGCTGAGCAGGCCGAATAGGAGAAAAAGGAAAAATGGAGAAAATGAAAGGGTTTTCCATTTTTCCAGAACTATTTTCGAAATTAATTTCAAACACATTTCAAAACAGAGTTTGAATCCTTTTCAAAACCACCCAATACAAAACTGTAAATGCACCAGCATCCAATGCACAACATGTTTCTACATGATAAATTTTAATTTCACCAAAAATATTTTTTCTCAATTATATATTAAATGCAGAACAAGAGAACATAATTAAATCAATTTAACACTTTTCAAAACAATGTAAATTTTGGGTGTTGCAAGCAGCAGCAGCGCGCCGACGATGGCGTGGCTGGACAGGCAGCCCCCTTGCTCTGTCGTCCTTGCTTCCTACGGCTACGGGACCGTCTACAGCCTGGACGCCGACGAGCTACACGAGCTTGGCAAGAGGTGCAGGGGGAGAAGGCGTCTTGCCGCACAAGGCCACATACGTGCTGTTTCATCACGCACTGGGCAACGGAGGCCATCCTCGCGCGGCGTACGTGCTGTTTCATCACATGCTAATATGCCACAACTGATCAACTTTTTTGTGTGTTGCATTTATCTATAAAAACTACTATTACAAACTTTGTATTGGAAAACATAGTTTCTTATGGTGAAGTCTTTTAGGTATGGACTTTATGAGTAGAGTATGCACTGTGAGTGCTATCCACTAGTACAAAAACGGTTTTTCCCTGTGCCCCAAAAAAATAGCATAGTCGGTTTAAGTTATCAACAGTCATTAGAAAAAAAACCGGTTCTGAACCGCCACTGAAAATTGACTTTTACAGGCGGTATTCTTAGAAAAACCGCCTGTAAAAATACCCTATTTTTAGTGGCAGTTTTCTTAAGGAACCGCCACTAAAAATCGATTTTTAGTGGCGGTTCCTTAAGAAAACCGCCACTAAAAATGCAGACACTGATTTTTTTTAAACGACCTCGGATGGAAAAACTTTCTACATGAAAGTTGTATATCTCGAAAAGTTATGAAACTTTGTAGTTCACAACGTTTTCATTTGAAATCATCTTGTCATTGAAAAATACGTTCGAATGTGTCAAATTTGAAATTCAAATTTTTGTAAACGACCTCGGATGAAAAAACTTGCTACATAAAAGTTGTTGGTCTCAAAAAGTTATGAAACTTTGTAGTTCACAACTTTTTCATTTGAATTTATTTTGTGGCTCAAACAATCAATTTATACTCGGTTTAGTATAGAATATAAGGAAGTAAAACGGAATCTAGACACAAGTGAGTTGGAGTGGTAGAGGAGGTACCACGCGAGGTTTGAGGTCTGAGGTTCGAATCCCCGGCGGAGTGCGTTCCCGAATTTTTACAAATCGATTTCTGGACAAACATTTCTCCGCCTGTAGAAATCGCGGTTCACAAGCAACCGCCTAAAAGACCGAGAACGACATCCTAGAATCCTTCTCTAACACAACGATCCTAGCATCCTTCTGTGCCAGCTCAGAACGCAAGCCTAAGCAAGACTTGCATGCACCAAGTAAGCTAGGCCTAGCCTTCAGCTCACTAACCTTCTCAAGTAGAGCGCTATACTTGTCCTGGAGAGTGACAAGATCAGACATGTGAATGGCGCAAGCATCACACTCCACCTCCTCGGTAACCACCACTTGTGCCTTAGCAAACTCTAACTCATGAAGCGTGCTAAATTACTTCGCCTTGAATTCGTTCCTCTCACAAGTGGCACGCTTGAGCAAAGCATCCTGACTAAGCAAGGTATCGTTAGAGACTCAAGCTCGAGAGAGAGGGATTCGATGGTGGGTGATACTTCGGGTGTGTCGGAGTCGTAGTCGTAGTCGTAGTCGGGGACATCCTTGCGCTTCCCGACCTTGCCTTCTTCAATCACCATGGTGCAAAAGCCACCGTGCTTGGCGTCGGCGTAGAAGCAGAGGCCGTTGAGCTTGTCCTTAACCTTTCCCTTCGACTCATCGTCGCTCGAGGAAGAACCCCGTCGGAGGAGGCATCGATGTCGCTGAGGGAGGCGAGGAAGACTCAGTGCTTGGCCTTCACCTTGTCAATCACCTTCCTTGAGGATCTCCTGTTGTAACCGCCCTTGGCCTTGTGCTTGTCCTCGAAGCGGTGCTCGCGCTTGTCCTTGCGCTTGGTGAAGTCACCCGCAGCTTTCTTGGGACAGTTCGCGATGAAGTGATCCTCATCACCGCAACGGTAGCACCCCTTGGCCGAGCCACCACGTCGTCGGTTCAAACGGTTGTTGTGAAACCGTGAGAACTTAGTGATGACCAAGGCCAGCTCATCATCTCCAAGCGCCTCCACTTGTTCCTCTGTCACAGACATCAAAGACAAAGTGAACGAAGAGTGTGAAGGGTTAGAAGAAGAAGAAGACACACCGCCGGGGCCGGAAACCAACGCCATGGATGGGTTCAACGGGTTCTCAAGCTTGGCCCGGGTCTGGTGGTCAATCTCTGAGGACTTGAGCTTGCTGAACAGCTCGTCCATGGTCAGGGCATCATAGCCCGGTGACTCCTGAATGGCAGCCACCTTCATCTCCCACACCCTCCGATCAAGAGCATGCAAAAGCTTGATAGCCATCTCATGATCATCATAGGGCAAGTTGGCTTAATTAGCACGCATCTTGTTGACGATAGATTGGAAGCGAGTGAACATCCCGTCAATAGATTCGCCGGCCAACTGTACGAAGTTCTTGTACTCCCTACGGTATGTGTCGAAGAGTCTGGACTTGATCTGAGGATTACCCTCATGATATTGCATAAGTGTTTGCCAGATCTCTCGCGCCGTAGTGAGATTCGAGACTCGCTCAAACTCAGGAAGTGACAAACTCAAGAAGAGGATACTCCATGCTCGACTGTTTGCGTTGTGTTGAGTGATTTGGAGTTGGTCAACACGAGCCGCAAGAACACGATAGCCCTCATTCTCACAGATCTCCCATATGTTCGAATCAACTCCTTGTAGATAGGCGGACATGTGCACCTTCCAGTAGAAGAAGTTCGTTCCATCGAAAAACGGAGGTTTGCCAACACCTCGCTCCATGTCGCCTTCACGGATCAAGAACCGTTTAAGGTGGAATGATCCTTAACCGGCTCTGATACCAATTGAAAGACCGAGAACGGCGACCAGAGGGGGGGGTGAATGGGAGCCTCAAATCTCTCTCGAAATATTCGGACCACTCTTCCCAAAAACCAAAACCAGTTGCTGGGTGCTCAACCTCCCCCGAGCAACGCGGGTGGGGATTCAGACGAAAACGAGCAAATGAAAGCTCACCGGCAGTGGAGGAAAACTCACCGGAAGCCCCCAAGAAGAGTTCTCAACCCCTATGTGAGAGGCAAGAATTCCAAGCAGAACAGCCAGAAAAACAGGCGATAGACACTGAACAGCAGGGCGACGGACGCTGGAAGACTGTGCGACGGACGCTGGCGACGGACGCTTAGGCGAGCGTTCGTCTGCCTTCCAGAGAGCACTGCAGAAGAGAAGCAGAAGGCTGGTCGTCGGACGCTGGGCGACGGACGCTTGGGTGAGCGTCCGTTGGCGTCGGACTCTGGGCGACGGACGCTGGGGTGAGAGTCCGTCGGCCTACCAGAGAGCTCAGAAAAACGGGCAGAAAACGCCACGCGACGGACGATCACGATGGACGCTGGCGTCAGCACGACGTAGCGTCCGACGCCTCGTCGGACCATCCGACGCCCAAACTCAGAGCGTCCGACGCTCCCGAGATCTGCACAGCGATCCCGAAAATCGTTTTCTCTCCTCCAAATCTTCCCAAAACTCAACCAAATGAACTCCAACTGCAACCAAACTTTGTAGGCATGATCCTTGTACAGTTGGGGAGTTAATCCGAAAAAATCATCGCTCAATTTGGTGAGAATTAAAGAGAAACGAGGATTTTGGGGAAAGGGGCAAGAACGAAGAACACCGCAAAGAAAACGCCCGATCTGTGTGTTCGTGATGTTTTAGGAAAATTCCTTCGGTGCAAAGATGCTCCTCACGAGTACGAACAATTTGGTTCAAACGAATTTCGCAAAGCTACTCTCTACAAAGAGAAATCATCTTGGGAAAAAGAGAGAGCAAAAGCCAAACGGGGACACGATCAAGAAATCGAAGCCACCATGGCTTACGGAGGTTACGACCTCCAATTCCTCGTAACAAACTCAAGTTCTTACAAAGGTTGGTGAAATCAACCTAGGGATCTCATGAACTAGAGAGAAGGTAAAGAGAGAGAGTTGGGGCAAATGATTAGGGTTTAAGAGATATGGTGAGGATACCCCTTCATCCTCTATTTATCAGAGGCTTTGGCTATTTCCCAAAGACCCCCCTAGATACAATGAGTGAACTACCTAGCCTAAACATTGCAGTCCAAGCTCCGGTAAATATCTCCCTCGATTTGAATGAACGGCCCCGCTTCCTGCCAGGAGTTGCCGTCGCCTCGACGCAACCTTCAGGATTCCGCCACGTGTCATCCCCGCTTCCTCGGAAGCTCCGCCTAGGTTTTGAGGCCCAAACCCAGGAAACCCGCTACCGGTAGTTTTGGGCTCAACTACCGAACCCCGAGTTTTGCGGCCCAAACTCGGAAACCGACGCGGATGGTTTTGAGGCCCAAACCACCAAACCACTCGACGCGAGCCTCCTTGTCTTCGCCCGGTCGGACTCCGAGTCCCCTGAGCCTCCGCAACGACTCGCGCGTCCACCGTCTTGACTTGGTCGACTCGGTCTACCTCCATGTCTTCTCACACTCGCCGGTGCCAAGTACTAGCCACCACAACTAGTCCGCCGGCGCCCATGGTCCCTCAGTCCGAGCCCCGCTTCCGCCCTTCACTGCTCTCAGTCCATCGGCACAGCAAGCCTCTACTCAACCTTCTTCACGTCATTGACCACTGTCACTAGGCATAGTACCTGCACACCACAAACCGATAGACAGGCACACATTTGCTTTCACAAAGATTAGTAGTAAGCCACTCAAACTGAAACGCTCAAGTGTTGGGCAATCACTCATCACAAAACTGAACATACATGGGTACTTATCCACCATGTGTTCGCACCACATGTAGAAATAACCTATTTCTACTGGCCTTTCACACAGGCGGTTCGGAAAAACGCTTGTAGAAATGTGTTCCGAACCGCTTGTATAGTATGTCTGTGTACTATTGCTCATTAGTTCATCTGACCACACAAGTGTGCTAAATAGCCTAAATTTATTAGCCAGCTATTTTTTTAAAAAATATATGCGTTAGTTCATTTGACCACACAAGTGTGCTAAAATAGTCTAAAAATTTATTAGGCGCATTAAACTTTAAGCCGAAGCATCTGGGCTTTAAACTGGATGATCGTTCCTACTTGTATAAAGTTCGGCCCATCCAACAAAGAGTGGCGGTAAAGATGGGGCATTCCTCCTGGACCACGGGGAACGGGTCCTTGGGCTCTCTTTCTGGCAGGCTGGCTCACTAGCTTGTGTCTAGTACGTTAGTCAAGTGTCAAGTACTCAAGTGTGTGAGCGCGCGCGCATTCCACTCAAAAAAGTACTCTAAAAGATTCAATAATTAGTAATAGTTAGTAATAGTAAGATGCACGCCTCAATAGTTTATAATTCTTTAATTCGGCCTCTTATTCGATTAATCTTTTAACAGTCTACCTTATTTGTACTCATAACCATATATTTAATTATTTAAACTTATCAATCCAACTTATCAATCATGATAGATTATTTTCTCTTATAAAAAACAACATCAACCGACTTATCAGCTACAAGGCTATCGACCAAACAACCTAGCTCTAATTCATACAACAATAAGACACAGTCACACAGCTCTAAAATCTGCTTAGTTTGGCAGCCTCCCCCTTCTTCCAGAATATTATTGGTCTGTCAGTCCAGGTCTCGGCAATTACACATCTGTGACGACGTGCTGATGAGTGTGATGCGTCGTTTTCACTAAGCAGACACGAAAAGGTGCTTATGCTGTCAACTATACTACTACTAAGTCAAACAAGGAAAATAGTGTACTGCTTGGACGTGCCAAAGTGGCTTATTTGAAATCAGGCAAAGCTTACTGTGTAGTGCTAGCACGCCTCGGAAAATACATTGGATAGTGGTGCGACTACCTCTCTACCTTTTTCTTGCACGACGAATCTACCCAAATCTCAAAAAAGGTTCCTGCGCAACAATCCTAGATTTCGGAAAGCGCAAGCTTGCATGCATAACGAAATGCATGCGCCAATCAAACATGAGCCAAATGTTTTTCTTTAAGAGCTAAACATGAGCCAAATAATGTTAGTAAAAGAGATGTTTCAGGCAGCGGAAGGATCGAAACCGGCCGGAGGTAGAAGAAAGGAGGACTGTTGGACCTTCATCTTATGGAATGAGTGGAGAAAAAAAATCGAGAGTTGATTTGACTATCCCAAAGCTCCCTAAAAGTATTTGACTTGTCATTATTAACAATCACATATAAATTCCAAAACTGAACACTAGTTGAAAAAAGCTCTACGGCAGCGGTGCAGGCGGTTTCCATTACGCGGTTTCCTTAAAAAAACCGTCTGATTTCTACAGGCGGTTCCCTTAAGAAATCCGCTCATAGAAATAACTCGACACTGATTTTTTGATTTTTGTAAACGATCTCAGATGGAAAAACTTCCTAAATAAAAGTTGTAGATCTCGAAAAGTTATAAAACTTTATAGCTTAAAACTTTTTCATTTGAAATCATCTTGCCATCAAAAACTCTGTTCGAATTTATCAAATTTGAAATTCAAATTTTTGTAAACGACCTCGGATAAAAAAAAACTAAAAGTTATAGATCTCAAAAAGTTATGAAACTTTGTAGCTTACAACTTTTTCATTTGAATTCGTTTAGTGGCTCAAACAATCAATTTACACTCGGTTCAGTATAAAATATGAGGGACGAAAACGGAAAGTAGACAAAAGTCACATATAGGTAGAGTGGTTGAGGAGTGTTTGAACAAGGATGAGGTCTTGGTTTTGAATTACCATGGGCAGCCTATTATGGGTGGAGGTAGTTCTTTTTTTTCTATTTTAAAAACCTGATTTTTGGACGGGTAAAGTGCGTTTTGAACCTCCTGTGTAAGTGTGTATAGTAGTGGAATAATCAAACTGGACAGTGCGACATCAACACAGAGGCACCAAACAAGATGGACAACTAGCTAACACTCTAGCAGGATGCTCCGGTTTCATGGCTTGCGTTTAACTCGATCGAGCTCGGTTGTAATGCTTAGCTCCCAAATGACGTGGTAACAACAACGCAATTATGCCGGCCCGGTACGGTGATGCATGTTGTTGGATCGAACATGGTCGGTCGTATAACTGTATAAGTCAGTCCAATCCACGTACTACAGCAGGTTTGACTTGTTTCGATCGGTTAAGTCAACAAGCTTCACAATTTAATTTGTGTTAAATGTTTATGTTTATTTGTTATGATAGAAAAATATTGTTTATTTACTGAAAAGTAGTGCTGATGAATATGGTTGTAATGCTGCTCTTTCGTCCTAGAAATAATACAATTCTATTTACATAGTAGTATCATATTCTATCATCTTAAATTTCATCAATTATGATAAACAATATTAGTATTTATGATATTAAATAAATATTATTAGATTAATTATGAAATGTATTTTATAATAAATTGATTTAAAACTATAAATGTGAACAGTGTTTTTTTATATAAACTTATAAAGCGTGAATTACTTTAGACGGCAAGTAACTCGTACTTTTGGGACGTGCCAAAGCACAAAATGAGAGTTGTCAAAAAAAAAATCCTAAAGTGAGCGGTTACTTGATTTGACAGGCACACATGCATGAAACAGATATCCGTGCTACACGCCTGCCCAAATTCCTAACCTTTTTTTTCTCCTTGAACAAACTTTCAAAAGCTAAATTCAATTTCAAATCATTTTCTCCTCATGCTTCAACTCATCTCTCTTCAACTTTCAACGCCTTGACGTCGGTCAACGCCACGACAAGACAACGCAATATATACTCCCTCCGTCCTTTATTAACGGTTATTTTAGGTTTTCGTGTCACAACTTTAACTAGATTTATATAAAATACGTGTAATATTTGTGTCTTCAAATAAATTTATTTAAAATTGGATCAAAAGATCCATCTAATAATATTAATTATGTATTATAAATATTAATAGTTTTTATATAAAATTAATTCAAGTTATTTAGGGACTGAAGTGAGTATATTATATACACATGACATGATGTAAAATCTCTGCCGCTGTCGGCCGTGTTTTACCATCAAAAGCTGGATGGATCTGGTGAGCAGTGAGCACGTACCGTGGTTCTTGGAGTGAGTCAGTGAGACGAGACCAGACCTGCAGGCCAGGCCAGGCCACGTACGGTATCGGTAACATAACGCCCGGGACGGGTTTTATTGACCACGCCGGTCGTCGCCGGCATCGTCGACGCTTAGCTACTGTAGTTGCCAGTCTCCAGCGCGCGGTCACCAATTCAAACCCCAGCAACACGCTGAAAAAGCTAGCATGTCTGCCAAAGTGCTGTCACGGGTCGCCCGGTGCGGCACACCAACGTTTCAGATGAAGTGACAAAAGACGATCGATCGAGAATAGTGCCCGCTTAAAGCACTTCTGTCCGTCTGTACGTGAAAATTGAATCATGATGTAGTGTAGTTTATATGATGATTACCCCTAACTATGGAGGGGGTTGGTGGTGATTAGTTATTTTGATCAACACTTGATTAAGCAACTGATGACCACATTCACGACAAACATTTATGCACGCACGCCTCGCTCGTCTGAATGGCGCGATCGACCTCCGACAGCGGCATCCCATCTTCCCGCGGCCAGGACCATCCAGTATTGGTATCTCACCAAATATTTCAGCAAAAGCAACCACCCTAACACGCCAAGCACATAATTCTCCTCCGGCCTTGGCCACTCCAAAAAACTGTCAACTTCCGAAAGCACCTAGCACTCCATCTCCCTAGCGCATAAATAGCCGCGTGCGCAGACGCAACGTCGACACAGCAACAACGCACAGCACCAAAGAACACGTCTCAAGCCCCAACAACCCGGCCGGCCGGACGCCATGGCCGCCGCCGTGCTCCTCCTCCTGCTACTGCCAATCCTAGTGGCCGCCGCACCTGCCGCGTCGGCCGCGTCCAGCAGCGGCGGCGAGAAGAGCACGCACATCAAGCTGTACTGGCACGACGTGGTGAGCGGGCCAAATCCGACGGCGGTGCCAGTAGCGCAAGCCACAGTGACCAACACCTCCAAGACGGCGTTCGGCGCCGTGGTGGTGATCGACGACCCGCTGACGGAGGGTCCCGACCTCAAGTCGTCGAAGCCACTCGGCCGCGCGCAGGGCACCTACATCGGCGCCGGCAAGGACGAGGTGTCCCTGTTCATGAGCATGAACTTCGTGTTCCAGGCCGGCAAGTACAACGGCAGCACCATAGCCATCATGGGCCGGAACGCCGTGTTCAGCGCCGTCCGGGAGATGGCCGTCGTCGGCGGTACCGGCGTGTTCAGGATGGCGCGTGGGTATGTGCAGGCACGGACGCACACACTCGACCTCAAGACCGGTGACGCCACCGTCGAGTACAACCTCTACATCAAGCACTGATAGATGAGATGCATGGTCGATCGGGCTCATTATGTCGGCTTTCATTTCTTTAGTATCTGATTATAGTGATCGATCATGTATGAACACGATCGAATTATTACAGAATTTGATTGCTTGTGGGTAGTTTTGCTTTACTTTTGGAGATTTGGCTTAAAAAGCTGGCTTCGATTTACCTTGCACAATTGGGTATTTATAGAATATATAAATAATAAATAAGCTGCAAATAATTACTGTAATAGCCATTGTCTCTACTGTTGCCTTGGGTTGTTTTCAGGCACTTTGTAGTGCATCCGTATGTGTTAGTACTGCGCTGGGGTCTCGTGTGACTGTCAATCATCTCATTCACTTGTAGAAATGGACATTCACGGTACAACACGATAGTCCAAATTAGAGTCGGAATCGGGATTAAACGTCCTTGATCCTTTAGTTCCGATTGATATTATGCAGTTTAGTTCAAACCTCACGGGAGTGTAGTGAATTAGTGATGCAAGGTATTATTTTTTTTAAGTTGGAAGGACACCTCTAATCCAGGTTAGGACACCTCTAATCCAGGTTATAACAATCGGAACAACGGCAGCACCATAGCCATCATGGGCAGGAACGCGGTGTTCAGCGCCGTCCGGGAGATGGCCGTCGGCGGCGGCACCGGCGTGTTCAGGATGGCACGCGGGTATGTGCAGGCACGGACGCACACACTCGACCTCAAGACCGGCGACGCCACCGTCGAGTACAACCTCTATATCAAGCATTGATCAATGCAAGTAATTAACGGTGCTCGATCTGGATCCACGTGACCAGTTTGTATTTTTATATATTTCAGTGATGAAATCTTACCATTATTGGCATTGGCATTGTAATAATGACGATGAATGAACCGGAATGAAGCACCAACCATGATTCTTTCTTGGGGAGGACTATGATTTGAATCTAAGTGGTTGTGTCCCACGCTTGTGTTGATCTACACACAGTGCAGTGTCGGTAGTTGTACGGCATACTAAGTACTGCGGCTCGGGTGTGCCATTATTCTCACTTTTTTTTTTCGAGTAAAGAGAGGCATTTTATTAGCTAGCCGAATACCAATTACAATCGACACTTAGGAACCAAGCGTACGCAGGAGCTTGTCCTAACCAGGCCGCCGTGTGTTTACAACGTCTAGCTAATAGCGCTAAGACATTTGCTACTTGATTACCATCTCTCTTCACTTGGGAACACTTCCATTCATTTATCAGTCGAGTAAGACCTCTTGCCTCCTCTATGATTGGGCCAATCTCTAATCTGTCAAGCACTTGGCTTCTCAATGACGAAATAACTCTAGTGCAATCAGATTTGATAATCACCTGTGAGAGCCCCCAGTGATTTGCCCAACGTAAACCTTCCACGCAGGCGAGAGCTTCTGCTTCAGGCGCACTACCGCACTTATCAAAGAACTTCCATGCCGCATTATTCTCACCAAACCAAGAAAATCAAGCGTTCAGAGTTGCAGAGGTATGCATGGCTACTAATTAGTTTTTTTCGAACGAGTTACATACGCAGACACTCGTATACACGAACGTATACTCACCTCTATACGTTTCGGCGGGCACGTCATCTACCAATGAAAGAATAGCACCGTTAAATCCTAAAATAAATCCAAGAAAATATTAACACTGTTAAATCCTGAAATAAATCTAGGAAAATACGAGTACCTGTATCAAATCAGAAATTTGAACCTAGGTGGGCAGGTTCCACGTCTACCGCACTGAGCGATGCTTAGTCCGTGGCTATTATTGTCCGTATGACAAGACTATTAGACTAAGATGTACTGTATGTGCACCTTCTCTCTTCACGTCTCTGTTAGAGAACAAATTGACAAATACCGCAAGCATTGCCTATGGAGGGGTCAGATGACAATAATAGAATTAATGCAAAAGCTGCATGGACGCTTGTGGCAACAACAAAAGAAGATGGTGTGGTCTAGGTGTTTTGGATTTAAAAACTCAGAATGAAGCTCTGCTGCTAAAAAACTTACACAAGTTCTTCAACAGGGTTGATATCCCTTGGGTCAGGCTTATTTGGGAGAAATATTATAGTAATGGGAACTTGCCAAATCAAGTCAGGAAGGGATCTTTTTGATGGAAAGATATTCTAAAGCTACTCCAAAAGTTCAAAAGTATGGCTTCAATTAATGTTCAGAATGGAAAGTCGTGTCTCTTCTGGGAAGATTTGTGGCTTGGCAAAATCCCTAAGATAGAGTTTCCAGAGCTTTATTCTTTCACAAAAAAGCCAAGCATGAACCTATCTGATGCAAAATTAGTTCAGTCTCTCATAAATTCCTTTAACCTGCCACTTTCAGTAGAAGCTTATGAGCAATTTCTACAGATACAAAATATTGTGACTCACTTCAACCAATCTGAAGGACATGACAACTGGTCTTATATCGGGGAAGGAATGGTTTCTCCTCTAGAAGGGCTTATAAACAACTTGCAGGTTCTAGGCAAGTTCATCCCACTTTCAGGTGGCTGTGGAAGTCTTCATGTCAGCATAACCATAAGGTCTTTTTTTGGCTTTTGATTTAGGACAGATTGAATACCATAAACATTCTCAGAAGGTGTAATATATATATATATATATATATATATATATACACGGCGAGGCTAAAATGCACCCAGGTGCATTTGCTACAACAAATGCACAGACCCCCTCTGGCTCCCGCACTCGCTCTGCGTCCACACAGAATCTTTTTTGTTTCAGATAAAAAATGCAATATCTCCTAAACCGTAGCTCCTATTTCAGATCTGTTTGCACCAGGTTGTTAAAAAAAATGATTAACAAAATGAGATCCAACAAGACTATATTTGATGAACTTTTTTTTTTCAAGTATGTAATTGCAACTTCAATGTACTATGAGTTGTCATTATGGTTACGACACAATTGCAACTTGACGGAAGTAATTGCAACAGATCTGATCCAGTACACCTGGACCTGATGTAGTTGCAACCTCACGTGATACAATTACAACTAGAGTCGAGCCAGTTGCAACTGGGCAACAGTTGCAAAACTGACGCGATCCAACTACAACTAGAGTCGACCCAGTTGTAACTAGACAATAACCAATTGTAATCTGACGCGATCCAATTACAACTAGAGTCAGACCAGTTGTAACTAGGCAAGAAACAGTTGCAATCTGACGCGATCCAATTACAACTAGAGTTGGGTCAGTTACAACTCGGCAAAAAACCAATTGCAACAAGACAAAAAACTAGTTGTAATGATCAGTGTGGGTGCATTCTCTATAGAAAATACACCCAAGTACATTATAGATATATAGTATATAGTATATATATATATATATATATATATATATTTTAACGGTTGTAAGAAAACACACAGACCGTCAAGGAAAAACATTATTAATTTGTGGTTTGCAAAACCGACATGATAATTAATTACCCTGACGGGTTTTTAATAACTCTAAAAAATATTATCCGTCAGTTTGTGTATTTTTCCTGATGGTTATTAGAATTACACACAGGGAATTTATTTGATGGTGCGAAATTATATTTTACAAGAAAAAAACCGTCAAACTTTTGGGCCGTATAACCAAAGGCGGGAATTCAGCCCGCCAGAATTTTCCTCCCGCGGTGGATATGGAACAAGAGGATGGCAAACATGAAGGAAAAAAAAGAAAAAAACATAAACCTTATCCCTTCAGCTGCCCGCACCCGCACGGTTCCTTCCCAGGCGTCGCAATCCAATTGGGTGCGTCTCCACACCCTCCCCCACACCGCCGCTCTTGCGCGACCTCTCCCACGTTGGCTGCTCCTGCGCGCCTCCCCTACGCCGGCGCTCCTGCGCGCCCTCCCCACGCCGGTGCTCCTACGCGCCTCCCCGACGTCGGTCGCTCCTCGTTCTCCCCCACACCACCTGCGCCCTTCCACGTTGTCCCGCCCGGTGCGCCCCCACACGCTGCTCCTCTCCGACTCCACGCCGCGGCTCCTCCACGCCACGCCGACAGCAGGCCGGTCTCCGCTCCGGACTCGGACAGGACGCCCCGGCTCACTCGGACACCAATTGGTCTCCACCGAGAAACACACTTCTGCTGCCACGAGCAGCGAACAACAGAGGTCTGGCGGAGGCAGCGACACCACCCTGCGACATCTGCGCACGTATTAGATCGGGCGAAGCAATCGTCGACCTCTGCGCCTCCAGACGACTGAACGTCGATGCGGGGGCCGCGCGTGTCGTCCGCCGTGAAGGAGGAGGAGGCCTCGTCGAGCGCCACCCGGTCTGGCCGAAGGAGCTTTTCGTCGAGCTAGGGCAAGGGCGAGGCGGTAGCGAAGCAGTCGATGAGGAGGAGCAGGAGGTGCCACTGGGCCGCTGCTTGAGAATGTTGGGATTAGCGTGGTGAAGGGCCTTCATGGCGTCGAGTCGAGCCGTCATGTGAGTCTGCGTGGGCGAGGCGGGGGCGCGGGGCGAAGCAGTTGGGGTGCGTGGTAATGGAGAAGCGGGGCGAAGCAGTTGAGGTGTGTGGTATTGGGAGGCGGGGCGAAGGAGTCGGGTGCGTGTGGGAGTGGTGGCGGGGCAAAGGAGTTGGTGTGGACGATTCTGGTTTCCTCTTTTTAGGAGTAACATCAGAAGGGCGGAAATCAGTACAACTGATTTATTTGCTCGTGGTGTATATATATATACATATACTCCGTATCTCGTTATATGTTTTTGGAGGGCCGGGGTAACCAATTCTAAACCAAATTTGGGCTTTTCACGGGGGAGATCTCACAATCCGAGACTAATTAAGTTAGCCGGTGTTGTCGGTGACGGTGAGATTGATTGATTGATCGGTGAAATCATGCAAAGTTAAGGTTGAAACTCTTTGGGTGGTGATCTGACTTTGGGACCAGTTTTGGTTGAAGTTTTATCTGAGTTTCATTCGTATTAAATATATTATCATATATTTATTTATTTTTATGACGTGACAATGTATTTAATAATAGAGAAGAAATGATGAAACTCTTTTGACACAATACTAACTCTCTGTGATTTCATGAAATTAAATGTATATGAAAATATAAAATGAAACTCTATATTGAGAGTGAATATTTCATCTAAGTTTTATTTCATTTAATATAACATGGTATTCTTGAAAACAACGCCATAAAACTCTCCACTAAAACTGAAAATAATATAGTGTGACAAGTGATTTCGGAACCTAATTAAAGGCCAACAAGCCGTAAAGGGCCAGAGAGGACCACAACACTTTGCTTCATTTGCAGGGCAGGTAGGTTGGGCCTGCATGCTCCCATGCATTATTACCCCAGCCTCACGCCTTGAATGCATGTTGTTGTCCACTTGTTCACCTATAGGGTAAGCTTGGGCGGCCGCCCTAGGTCCTCTCCGACGAGTACCACTAGTACCCTGTTCTACAATGAACATCTAGCCGTCCTACGATGAAGTTTTATATGTGTATATAGCGATCCGCTCTAGCTCATATTTTTTACTGGGTCCACCTCTGCTTGTCCTGTCAATAACTCTCGTAGCATGTCGTCTTCTATGATGACGATATATATATATATATATATATATATATATATATGTGTGTGTGTGTGTGACTACTTCATGGACAAAGAAAGGATACTTCTGCCCGATCCTCTCGGACAACCACGTGTACGAACTAGGGAGCTGTTTGGTTCGATGGTTTTGGCTCGTAAATAGTTGACAACGTTAACAGATCACGTTGTTTTGTGTTTGTTTAGCCCAGTCCATAACGGATACCAATGTAACCCGATCCAGCCCTATATATACAATGCGGTTCCCCCTCGTCAGGTGGCGCTATCGGCTCCCGTCGCAGTTAGTTGCGGACGCGCGCGGATGACTCGCGAAAAAGAGCGTTGTGTATCCGCTCCCGTGCGCACCATTGCCCTTTACCAAACACATGGCATAATTAACACCCTTGCAACCGATATGGGTGGGAATCATTTCCATTAACGTTCCCTTTACGAAACGGCATGAACTTTTGTGCGCTGAACGATCGATCGATGGCTCCAAATAAATTGGAGTACACAAGGAAGACCTGGGCTTAGAGTCATGTTTTGATGTGCTTAAGCCTACACATCTCTGTATTCTGTACACCGTGGTCTCAAAAAGGCCCTATACATACATTGAGTACACATGTTCCAAGGGACCTTTGAGTGATCCCTCAAAGTACCATGTGACGTCAGAACATCTTAATCTAGTTAAGTTATCCAGGAAGATGGAAATCCATGGAAGAGCGTACGTAGGATTTTGTTGGCGTTTAACTTAATTAAGGACATAAACAACCACTAATAATTTGTTGTATTAAGTGGTTGGCGACATCCCATCAACAATGAGACGTTTGTGGTGATTTCGTAAAGCTCGAGATTTACCGGTTCAGTTCTTCGGAGGTGAGTGTGCATACATATTGAACGTCAGCGTTATACTATGTAATTCTAAAAAAAAATGCCAGACAACATGGTTTAGTTGACGTGGCAGAGCACAAACGAGAGAGAGGAGGAACAAAACCACCGATAACATGTTTCTAAGCTTGGCTTCTACTTACTCATCCAAAAATAATTACACATCTCGTCTTTTAAGAAATTATTTTAATTAAATTTAGACTAGATTTATAGAAAGCATCATCATTATTTTGATTGTATATTATGTTTTTCTTAAAAAATATATTCCATTATTAATTTCATTATGTTTTTTATACTAAGTATCACAAATATTATTGTATTGTATTATATTTCGTTAAAATATCTAGAGCTATTTCTGAACAGTGTGGCGGATCTATCGGGTAGTCCAGGTAGGCCCGGGACTATCCTAAAATTTGGCCCAAATTTTTTTTACTAGTGTGCCCCAAGAAGATTTGGCCCAAACAATGTTTCAGTTTCACCCGTCACTCTCGCCTCCCAGACGGAAGCTTTGCGAACCCCGTCCCCCCCCCCCCCGACCACCGATACGACTGGGCGATCGACCGGCCCCCGCCTCCTTCGCCAGCTACCCGACGCCGGTGCGGCAGCAGGCCCCACGCCGCCGTCCGCCCTTCGCTGCCCCACGCCCGCGGCCTCGCCAGCGCCGCGCCTCCGCCAGTCCGCCGACGGCCGCCACCGTGCACGTCAAGCCGCTACCCGCTAGCCGGCCGGCCGCGGCCGTCCAGTGTGCGCTGCCCCACGGCTGCCCCCTGCCCCCCCCTCGCCCCCGGGTGGCCGGCGGCCTGGTGAGTGGTGAGTGACTAAACTGGTCAGTGCTTCTGTTCCCAATTCCCAGATCTGTTCGTGTAAAGTTTTTCTGACTTGAGGTAGATGGGTGGGGTCATTTATCGGGCAATGTCATTTGAAGTCCGGCACCATTTGCTATCCGTAGACCGTAGGTACGGGATCAGGCTGTAGTCACAATCGACTCGTAGAATGAGATACTGCGAATTAGTTTCAGTGTTACACTATTGCCGAAAACAGCATATGGCAACTGAAAGCAGCACCAGGATATATTTTGCACTGATCCATGACTTTTTTTCTACTGGAAAAGCAGCATTCACTTATGTTAGTGGCCTTTCTGCAGCCTGTAGTAGTAAAAGACTAAAAAAGTTGACGGTTTCTTAGTTCATGCTAAACTACAACAAATGGTCCAAAAAGGAATTGTCAAAGAGTGGTAAGCAAACAGACAATGTTGAATATGATATTATTCTAAATGTAAACCATAAAAGCATCCAATATGCAACCAAAAATATCAGTCATATTATACCTATTAAATGTATTATCGTAATTTGGTTAATTTATAGCCATGTTTACCAAACTTCCGAACTTTTTTTTTGGATTCTTTAGAATTACATATGAATTTTTTTGGCTAGGACTACCCTCGTTTAAAATCCTGTGTCTACATTTTTAACTTCTCACTATGTTCCTATCACCGTTGAGCACAATGGAGCCACCGGCACACTGTGCACCGCTTTCCAGTGCGACAAGGCGTGGCAATGGCACATCGGCAGAATTTGTTATTTTTAAATTTGTTTTTGAACAAAACTGTACATACAAATACATATATATACTCCTATTGCCAATTGATACTCCGATATATTAACTTATCGCCAAAAAAGAAAATGGCGGAATTAACTAAACCGGTGTTTAATTGACGGCTGATTTTTTTTCTTGACAGCATGCCTTAAAAAGAGTCAAAACTTGTCACATGACATTGTATGGAGACAAAAAAATGAATGAATTGAGATCTATAACTTTGAATCTTGATAACTTTTATGTTCGAAGTCACCTTATTGTTGAAATAACTGATACAACACTCAGATGCATGTAGAGTTGAAACTTGTACCGACTATGATTATTACATCACTAATATGATTTCAAACAAAAAAGGTTGTGTGCTGAAGCTGTAGATCCCATTTCTAACCATAATCTTTTTATATACTTTATCTTCATACGAGGTCATACGAAAAGGTTATGATTTTTAGAGGTAATGAATGCATAATTTATCCAGCGCTAGCAAAGTATATAAATCTTAAAAATTATAACTTTTCCAATTGATATTATATGAAATTTATAGATCTTGATGAATTATAACTTTGTATTTCATTGCGTTCTCATGTGAAGCCATTTTAGTTATGAGTTAATCGATACAAGGTTGAGATATGCATTCGTAGATCTAATCATTTAGGTATCAAGATGGTTTTAAATGGATAAGTTGTAAAATATAGTTGTATATATCAAGTTATACGATTTTCATATGCATTTTATCTCCAACGAAGATCATAATATGAAAAATTTATGATTTTAAGGTTTGATGTCTAGAAAAAAGAAATTCCATCGTTTGAATCGGCTAATTCCACCTTGTTGACACAAAAAGCGTCAGGATCTGCGAACACCTCGGGCTTATACCCGAATTCGATTTCCAAAGGTGTGCCAGTCGATTTGACCAGTTAATTGACAAGGACGGTAACTAGAACAAGATTTGAACGAGACAACGGCGATGCGCCCGGATGTCAAGGCTCAAACTTGATCAGGATAACTAGAGTAGAGCTGAACGAAACGACAGCGATGCGCCCGGACGTTAAGACTCAGGTTGCTCACACGCGGAACTTGCAAGGGTTGACGGAGATAGAAGAGATGCAGCCCGTCGAGACTTGAAGAACTCGTAGGTAAACTAGATCTAATGCGATAAAAATAGAATTGCTGAAAAGTAAATAAGAATAATAGATTTGTTTGATATATGATTGATATATTGTTCCACGACCCCTAGGTACATATTTATACCCCAGCAAAAGGAGTTGTAAACAGACACGACTCATATCTTTCCTAAACAAAACTCCTATTTTTAAGGAAACTACTGACTCATGCAAGAGCCGGACTCAAACTTCTATAACAATACTGGTATGAGATCACCAGTTTCCTTATGTCTTCTCTTCGATGAAACTTTCCATCGGCAGACTCTTTAATCCGCAACTTCCTTCTATTGCCATCGGCAATCTCCTGCTGACGTCAACCGCCACGTCATCCTGTGCCCATCGGCATCATCTCCTTATCGGTAATACCTTCCAATCGGCAACCCTTCACCTCCACTGGTAACTTGTCTTTACCAATTAACTCCTATCGGCAAGAATCGTACAGCTTCCATTGGCAACAAACTTATCCCTTTCGCAACATTCATTCTCATCGGTAACATTGACCGATGACCTTCCGATGCCGATAGAAAACGGCTACCGATCAATGTAAGTCTTAACTCATTTGACATATGCGGAAAAACGCTGTCAACACATGCCCCCAATTTCGGAGTGTAGAATATTTTACGCGCCGAAATTTTCTCTACTGTAACCTTCCCCTCCAAGATACTTGCACGACCTCCTCGATTACCGCGCGTAAAAATCGCAATTTATCAACAAAATTCCGCGACTGCAGCGCGAATAGTTGTAAGCCCAATCATATCTCCTCGACTGTCACGCATACCTATTGCATACCCTTCTATATTCCTGCTCAGTGCGAAGAAAATTCCAAAATACCCCTAACCAGGCTTATAAAAGTTACCACCATCCAATCTGTTTTTCACCCTGAGCCTGCATTCACTTTCATTTGCCCTCATCTTCAACCTCGGCGGCGGCTCTGAAGAACAGTTCTGTGAACTCAAGCGACGGCGACTTCCTCAAGCAGAGCACGAATCGCAAGGACCTCTCCAGCTTCAATGGCGATCCACTTCGATGTTCCCAGAGTAAATCCGCTCTCTTCTCGCTTCATCTTCTGCAAGT
This sequence comes from Microstegium vimineum, assembly GCA_022036555.1. NCBI lineage: Eukaryota > Viridiplantae > Streptophyta > Magnoliopsida > Poales > Poaceae > Microstegium > Microstegium vimineum. The sequence goes on from CM039129.1 coordinate 6,986,563, forward strand.
TTCTTTTCCGTATTAATTTCGTAATCCTTTTCCCCTTTCTTTCCTTGATTTTTTTTTAAAACCAGGAAATGTACAACAAAGTAGTAATCCCAATTGAGCAATCCAACTTTAACTGCCTAGGCCCAATGGGAAACACCGATCCCACCAATTTGATTAACGCAGAGACCAACCGCATCCCTTTCAGATCTGAGTGTTTTAGTCTAGGGTTGTGGAAGAATGCTTTCCGTTCATGGCCCAAACCCACCGAGGGATGGAAGAACTGGTATCTCAGAATAATCAGAACACAACAAGTTTACTGGGCAGAGCGCAACCTAGATCAGTGCATTAGACTCTCTATTGCCGATATGGTAAAGAATGAGAATATGATGATGGCTGCTGCTTATTTCTGGTCCGATACAATGAATGTCTTTTTGTTCAGACACGGACCAGCTACTCCCACCCTTGCCGATGTGCATATGCTTACCGGCCTTGATGTCTCTTCTGCCGATCCCTCCAACCTTTTCGGCTGGGCTGCCGGGGCCGCGCACCTGCGGTTAGCGGCTAGAGGCTGGGTGGACCGCGACCAGTGCAGTGCGGCACCGAGCCTGCGCTGTTCTCCCACCATCGTTCGCCGGCTGAACCGCCGCGGTGAGCCTCCTCTGTCCTCTCTCTCTCCGCGTCTCCTATCTACAATCTCCAATCTCGTTCCACACACAACGACTCAGTGATTGTAGTTTTGTTCTATGTGTACTGAGATATACAGTACTCTCTCCATCCCAAATTGTAAGTCATTCCAAGAATCTTGGAGAGTCAAAGTTTCTCAAGTTTGACCAAACTTATATAACAATATAATAATATTTATGATTTCAAATAAGTATCATTAGATTCGTTATCAATTATATTTTCATAGTATACATATTTGATGTTATAAATCTTTATACTTTTGTCTATAATTCTTGGTCAAACTTGAGATGTTTTGACTCTCCAAGATTTTTGGAATGACTTACAATTTGGGATGGAGGGAGTAGTAAAATAGAAACATCTAACATTGATGTACAACAGCACAGTACACAGTAGATTAAGGCCAGTAAAATGGAATTTGTTGAATTTATTACTTGTGCCTAGAGTTATTGTACAACAGTGCAGTAGCTATACAGAGTTTATTCTTTGGATCACTGAGATATAAATAGTTTGTTCATGTGCTAGAGTACAATACAGAGTTGGTTCCAAGTGCTTTCATGTCCACTAGAAGGCATAGGCCAAACAAGAAGTAATATTGTACATAGATGTGTTAACTTGTTTCACGCATCAACGCAGATGGGTCTCAATGCCGCGGCCGCCGCCTTCTATGCCTTTCCAGTACTCATCTCCGTGCTCACAATCCGCTTCTTCTATGTGCTGTGGCACAGTGGCCAACCAGCGTCGAGGCCGCGCACCACTGGATTGCGTTGTCTCATAGTCCTTGGATCTGGTGAGTATCTATTGCGATCTTTCCTGTCAAATACCTTAGGGTTACGGACAAGTTTTGGATACGGTTGCCTGGTATATTAAACAGTACTCAAAGTTTAGTTCATGCATGAGTACCAAGATGTGGTTATACTGAATAATTGTTGGTAACTGTAAGTTCATATGCGAATTTATTTTCTTCTATGGTAATGAAAGCACAACTCTTGATCTCCGTATATGAGAATTGCCTTTTCACTGACTTAATCATGGTAGGCTGTCACAAAGAGATCGTGGGACAAAATCTTGTTTCGTCCAGAAACATTATTGTTTTGCTCCCAATCAACCGTAACATTTGTGCTGTAGCAGTTCTGCTTCCTGGAGGGCATTGTCATAATTTATACAAACATGGTGTATGTTTAAACTCAGTTTGTATATATATTGCCATGTGCAAAGTTCACAAGACAGATCGAACTAAAGATGTTTGTTAACTAACAATATAGCTTATATATGATGTTTAGTTACAACACTAGGAATCATCATGGTCCTTGTGCAACTCTGAGGACCCTGAACTGAGTTAGGAGTCTCCTTTTTGTGGCATCTGCTAGACATGTTTCAGATCCAGCTTCTATTCTAAGCAGGGCACAGTTTTTAATATTCTTTTTTGCGCTTTGATTGACTTCCTTCAGCAGTTGCCAATTTGCTAGTGTCGCAATATCTAGTCTTAGTCGCATATTCATTCTTGCCATATTTAGCAGGCTTCTTCAATAGCGGTATTAAAACTGTCAAGGTGTTATCATTTTACAATTTACAATTACAAAGCAAACTTATATCTCTTTGTAATAAGTATATTTATGCTTTTCTCTTGGCTCTTCTTTTTCTAATTGGGAAATTCTGTTCACATTGGATCACTACCAAATAGCACATCACTAGCATTATTACTATTTTACTGGACCCTTGTTCACTCTCTTGCCAGAATATTTGGTGGTTTCTTTGAGTTATCGAGTGGTTAAGTTGTAAGATATGTAGGCTTGATGAAACATGTATTATTCTGTGTTTTGGTTGTTAGGAGGGCATACTGCAGAAATGATGAATATTGTAACAACACTTCAGAAGGATAGGTTCACACCAAGATACTATGTGGCTGCACTTACTGACAACATGAGTCTTCAAAAGGCACAGGTCTATGAACAGTCGCTTATTCAGGTGGAGGTCAATTACTATGTTGCATTGAACCCATTATATGCTGGGAACTTGCTAAACTATTTAGACTATGGAATATGATTATATTTAGTGCCTTTTCAGAGTGATGGAATGAAGACTGCCGGGAATGCTCATTTCATGCAGATATATCGTAGTCGTGAAGTAGGCCAATCTTATATTACATCCATCGCAACAACATTGCTAGCCACATTGCATGCTATGTGGCTAGTAATAAGAATCAGACCACAAGTGGTGTGTACCTAGTTCAAACTATGGTAGCTATTTGCAGCATGAGTTCAAATACTAAAGTTCTGTAATACTCCTTCAGATATTTTGCAATGGTCCAGGGACATGCTTTCCTCTGTGCATCTCAGCTTTCCTTCTGAAGGTAGCCTTCACACCCTTGCTTCTATGCTTGTTTACTTTATGCAGTATGAGACTTGTGCCAATGATCTTGGAGGGTAAATGGATAATATTGCCATTGATCTTACTTGTGATTGCTAATTTCTTCGCCCCAATTTTCAAGTTGATGCCATATATTATCTAGTATCTAACTAGTTTAGGATTGCTGTCTTTCTGTAGGTGCTTGGTTTGGGATGGTCCTCCATTTTCTACATTGAAAGCATTGCAAGAGTGAAGAAGCTATCATTGAGCGGTTTACTGCTATACAAGCTACGGGTAGCTGACCAGTTCTTTGTGCAGTGGCCCGAGTTGAAGCATAAGTATCCTCGAGCATGCTATGAAGGTCGTTTGATGTGAAGGCTTGACCATATCTGACATTGGGATACCGTATTTTTCCAAGTTCCAACTCAGAGTTTCAGAATACGATGACAATCTATGTACACTTTAACAAATAGTACAAATTGTGGTAGCCTTAGGGGAAAAAAAGGCTTTACAAACACTCACATTTCATATTCATATGTGCGGGCATGGAAATGCAAGTTACTTACATGTTACATATAGTCTTTCTGAATGTAAGAGAATCAGAGTGGGCGTATATCAAGTTACTGCAGAGTGTAGAACTTATTTTGTATGTTTGGAGAGATATTATCTGTTTATAATTGTGCCTGGTCTCATTTGATGATTCTAGTCAGCAATGACTTGTGCGTTGGCTTTCAGTTCGATAATCTTCCGAGTATTTGCAAATTTCTCAAAAAATTAATGCTGTTCATAGATGCAACAGCGCTGTCAGAATTTGGTAAAGCTTAACCTGTCATGGCTAGCAAAGAACTGAAGAGAGGGAGAGGGATCTGACAGGTGGACCAACAAAACGGGGGCCACACGTTTCAGTGGACCCTCACCACACGTTGCCGGCCGGTGTTCCTCCCCGCCTCCCCTCCCATCCGTCATCTTCTTCGGCGACTGTTGATCCGCAGCAACGAGTCCGCCGCGGCGCGGCTATTCCCCTTACCGACCGCACAAGAGGTGAGCAAGCAATCGACTCAAACTCTCAATGCCCCCAAATCCCTGCGATAAATAACCCTAGTGAATCCATTTGGGTCCCGATGGTAACCAGGAGCCGCCGCATGAATTGCAGGTTCCGCTGCACCTCTTCCGTCGAGATGGAGGGAGGGAGCTGCCGGGCAGCAGCGGCTTCGGTCATCCTCTCGGTCTGGACGAGCTCATCGTCGAGATCCTGGCGCGGCTGCCGGCCAAGTCGCTCTGCCTCTGCAAGTGCGTCTTGCGGGCCTGGCGCGCCTTCATCTCCGATCCGACCAACCGCCGCAGGTTCGCGCAGACGTTGTCGGGCGTCTTCTTCCCCCGTCCCTACGACAGCCGCCCGACCTGGGACTTCATTGGCTTGTCCATGTCTTCGGTTTTGCCACCACCTCCCGGGGTTGATACGGCTCTCTCCTTCCTGTCCCCGACCTGTGAGCTGCTGGACTCTTGCAACGGGGTTGCTCGTCTTGCGGAGCGTGGAATATAGGCAGCGAGCTTTGCCACCACCCTTCTACATCGTGTGCAATCCAGCCACCGGGGAGTGGGTTACCTTACCCCAACCAAGCTACGTGCCAGGTTATCTTGACCATTCTGACGGTGTCAATCTACCCATTGACACCAGCACAGCAGCACTAGGCTTCGATCCCTCCATCTCCCCGCATTTCCATGTGTTTCAGCTGGTGCAGGAGATGAATTGCCCAGAATTCATGGTCTGGGCAGTGGAAATATACTCGTCCCAAACGGGAAGATGGGTTCTTAGAGAAGCCCCATTTGACAGTGACATAGATTATGTTCAATACACTGGCCAAATTACCTATTTCAAAGGCTTCCTGCATTTCTGCATGATACACAATTCAGTCGTGTCGTTGGACACAAAGGGCCAGAAATGGAGGATCTCCCGAGTGAGGCAAAATGGGGGTGGCTCTGGTTCTTCCGTCTGTCATTCTCAGGGCCGCTTACTTTATGTTGATAGCAATCTCGGCTCAAGTGATGCCATGCCAATCTATGTTCTTGAGGATCTTGACAGTGAGGAATGGACGTGGATCTTCAAGCAAAACATCAACAAGCCAGATCTATTTGGACCAAGAATGCAAGTAAGGGTATGGGACTACTACACAGCTGCATTTCATCCAGACAACAATTTGATCTTCTTCTATGATTGGGGAAAGAAAAAACTGGTGTCCTATGATATGAAACACGGGGATGTGCATGTTATTTGTACTCTAGAAGTGCCCTATTTTGAGTTTCTACCAACAGAAGATGTTTATCGTAAATTTTTCCCATATGTTCCATTGTACTCAGGGGCATTACCATCATCTAGTCTCAGCTAGAAATGCTTCACAACATTCAATACAAGGTCCAAATTTGGCATTGATATCTTCAGAAGGAGCCGGTAAACTAAATTATTTTAGGGAGTTTCATGATGGAAGAACCACTTGTTGTTGCGATTAGTTTTGTTTGGTGATTCAAGAGGGTTTCAGTGCTGTTGAGATGGAAATATGTTTGTGTCAATCTGCCATCCACAATTTATATGAGCTGGTAACAATGCTTTGGTCAATTAGCTGGCTACATCAAGCAGTATTAGTGATGCATACATGACATGTGCTTCTGAAGCTTCTTGACAAGAAGATTGAAATTTCAAGGTTTGGTTTCGGCAGATGAGGCCTTTGTGCCTTTGAACCATGCTGGCATGCTGACAATATATCCTTTCTTCTATTTACTATGTTGGATGGTTACAAGTTTTAGACATTACTAGTAATTCTGGATGTAATGAATTGGAAAGTAGACTACATGTTAAGAGTCTTTAAGTTTTCTTGCTTATCTGCCTTTGTTATTCCACTTGTTTGGTACTGTATAATTCCTAATGTAGTAAGTATTCTGAGTGCACTTGGAGCAACTAGTAGGACTAATCTTGTTATTATATTTGTGGCAATGTAATGTGTGGTTTTATTATGATGTACCTGCATTTTTTTTCTTTTGTTGCTAACCACAGGTCTTGGCCAATTTGCTTAGCTATTTGAAATGATATTGATGGATCTAGATAGTTCTGGTGGTGATACCATTATCTGGTTGTTTTGCAAAGAGCGGGGTATGCAAGCATAATTATGTTCACTGTGATAATTAGCAGATTCATGCTAGCATTTTTGGCTTTAACAAACGGCAATGGCCAATTATGGATATGGCTGGCGTTTGAAAGTGGTTACTTCAGGGGATCTCAATGAAGAAACCACTTACTGATGGTTTTCCCTAATTAACCATTGACTGGCATGATGAAATATGTAGGATCAACATTTTTGGTCAGCTGGCTGCCAAGAGAAATATTTTAAGAATGTGTGCACTAACTGTTAAAGATTGAAGCAGAATTTTCATGAAATTCGGGTTCTGAAGGATTAAGATAAGAAAACACTGAACAATGAGTGTGAATCACCAATTTGGAGACAAGTGTTGTGACAGAGGAGCACTGATTTCCTTTGAATTCAGCTGATCTTATATTTTAATATGAGATTTATTATGTAGCCTTATGTATTAATAGTGAATGGTTTCTTGTATTCTCCACCTTTTATATTGAAGAATCATGGTCCTATTGGTTTCGGTAATTAAGGACAAGTAAAAGATTATTATGGCTAACGTGTGTTTTGCAGAGGCTATGCGTATCGTAGCCATAGTGATCAACATAAATGGGCTATAATGGTTATCACTTTGTCCCCAAGATGGATATCGTTTCGGATTTCAAAGATCCATAATGAAGACTCTAAAGTGATAGGCTAAGTGTCATAAGGTGATGAAGGGCACTTAGTATAGATAGGTCTTTATTTGATCTTTGGTCGTACTATTAAGAGGGGTTGAGACTAGTAGCTTGACTTAGGAAAGCTTTATGACTTAGATGTGGTGCATACTTGACTTCCTTAGCTCTAAGCAAGCCTATGATGATCATAAGATAGCTAAAAACAACTTCCGAATTCATCGTGACGAAAACCAGAGTTGAGAGAGAAGTTGACTGGGCGTCGGACGATGAGTCCGAAGGCGCCGGACGCTGTCCGTTCCGTCGCGACGGACGCTGACACCTGCATGACGTAGCGTCTGTCGGCTGCCTAGTACAAGCCATAGAGTTTCAGAGGGCGACAGACGCTGTCCGTCGCCGAGGCGTCGGACGCTGCGACAACGTCCGTCGGCTTTCCAGTGGGCATGTTTTCAGCCAGCCCTAGCCAGGGGCATCGGACGCTGGAGCTCAGCGTCCGTCGCTCAAACTGTGAACAGAAACTAGCCGTTGGGTATGCGACGGAGCGCCCGTCGCGTAGGCAACGGAGCGTCCGTCGCCAACTTAAAAGCTGTGTCTTTTTCGAGCCCGAGGCAGTTTTGTGAGTGGGCTATTTATAGCCCACCCCTTGCCTTCCCACCTTGCCTTTGCTCATTTCAGTTGCTGAAGTTCTTGAGAAGGTTGGGAAGAGAGCAAGAGCCCTAGAGAGAGAGAGAGAGTGATTCGCGAATCCATCCATCCTCTTCTCTAGTTCATTCAAGAGACAAGTGTGCATCCACTCTAGTTGTGAAGCTTGAGTGAGTCAAGTGAAGATCAAAGCTTGTTACTCTTGGTGATCGACATCACCTAGACGGTCTAGTGGTGCTTGAGAGGAAGGTGATCGCGGGAGGATTGTCGGCGGCCCTTCTCCATCAACTTGTGATCGGTTGTGGGCGGTTCACCGAGCCGGAGTGGCGAAGAACAAGCCCGTAGAGAGCACTCTACCCTTGCGCGGGTAGAGGGGGAGCAATACCCTTGCGTGGGTGCTCCAACGAGGACTAGGGGGGAGTGTCGACTCCTCGATACCTCGGTAAAACGTCGTCGTGTCACTTTCTATCCCTAGCTCTTTCCTATTGCATTACTTACTGCATCGTCCTTACTTTCATTGAATTGCTACCGCTTTCTTGTTAGGACACACTACCGGTAGACACTAAGGGGTGATTGGCATTGCTAAGATTTCATATTGCTTTAGAAATTTGAAATAAGCCCAATTCACCCTCCTCTTGGGCATCTTGATCCTTTCAATTGGTATCGAAGCAAGGTTTGCTCTAAATTAGGCTTTACCGCCTAGAGCAAGATGTCCCATGGTGATGGACCACCTCCCATGTTCGATGGAGACGACTTTCCTTATTGGAGGCCTATCTAGAGGCCGTGGACGTTGGCGTGCTCAAGGCCGCCACAAAGGGGCGTTCCTACTTTGCGGAGGACCCTTACTTTGAGAAGCACAATACCAAGGCAAAGAACATATTCTTTCGTGACATTTGCAAGGATGTCTTCAACCGAGTGCGTAATGCCAAAGACACATTTGAGTTGTGGTCCACTATTTGTGCTCTTCACGAAGGCACAAAGAGTGAACGTGAGGTACACTATCACTTGGTCATGGCAAAGCTCAATTCCTTTACTATGCTTGCTAATGAAAATGCAAATGAGATGTATTCAGGTCTTAACATTCTTGTAGAGGATTTGAATGGACTTGGGCTCAACCAAATGGCGACGGCCGATGTGGTCCGCAAGATACTTTGTGTCTTGCCAATTGACAAGCATAGCCACATCATCACGGTTCTTCACCAAGGGGACCTCTCCACCGCTACACCAACACAAGTTTTGGGAAAGATCAATGTTCATGAGATGTACATGAAGATTGGTGATTGTGGCTCTTCATCCTCCTCCAAGAAGAACGAAAAAAGGAGGAGAAGAAGGACTTGGCTATCAAGGCATCCTCTTTGGATAAGTGCAAGATGCAATTTGTGTATGAGAGCACAAGTGATGATGAAGATGATGACAACATCGCCCTCATGGTGAAAAAGACCACCAAGATGTTGAAGAGGCTAAACAAGAATGAAGTCAAGTTTGACTCAAAGAAGAAGAAATTCTTCACAAGCTCTTCAAGGAAGCCCATCTCTCAATTGAAGTGCTACAATTGTGGCATTCTCGGTCATCTAGCTCATGCTTGCACCGAAGAGAAGAAAGACAAGTTCAAGAACAAAAAGTTCAAGAACTACAAGAAGAAGGGTGCACAAGATGATTCTAGTGATGATGACAAGAAGCAAGACAAGCTTTACAAGAAGAAGAAGAACTTTGACTTCCACAAGAAGAAGAAGGATGGCAAGGCTTACATTGTTGGAGATTGGCTCACCGACATTGAAGATTCAAGTGAGCACTCCGATAGTGATAGTGAAGATGAGAAGGTGGCCGCATTGGTGATTGGTTCTTCTACTCCACCGCCACCTCCTTCATCATCGAGCTTATCCTCTACACACCTATGCCTCATGGCTAAAGGTGATAAGAAGGTAAAAAAGAAGATGATGATGATAGTGGTGACTCTAGTGGTAGTGATAGTGATGATGATGACACACCATCCTATGATGAGCTAATTAAAATTTGCAACAAGTACTCTAGCATCATAAGGAGGTACAAAGGTAAAAATGACAAACTCCGAGAAATCAAAGAAAACTTGCATGCTAAGCTTGATGCCTTGTCTAGTGCTAATGATGATTTGAAACTTGAGAACCATACTCTCACATCTAGCACTAGGGAGCTCAAAGCCTCACTCAAGCAAGCTAATGAGAAACATGATAAGCTTGAGAGGTCAACACAAGAGCTCCATACAAGGTATAACTTGCTAAAAGATGACTACAACCAAGTGAGAAATGAACATGACACACTTGTGGTAGCTAATGAATTTCTTACAAATGATCTTGCTACACATGTTGCTATTAACCCGGTTGTTAAGTGTGATATAGCTATTTCTTGTGAGGACTTGCTTGATGAAGTTGCTAGTGAGCAAAATGCTAAGTGCAAGGGCAAGAAGGTAGTTGAGGCCGAAAAGTATGATGACTATGTGAAGATGAGGCAAGAGAACTCTAAGCTCAAGGAAGAGCTAATCAACCTTAAGGCTAACAAGCCCTTCACTATCATGTCGGCCAAGGAAGATGACAAGGATGCTACCACCTTGATCAACACACTTAGAGAAGAAAATGCAAAGCTCAAGAATGAGAAGATCAAGCTAGCAAGTGGGGTTGAGAAGTTCACCAAGGGCCACAAGCTCCAAAGTGAGCTCTTGATGAACACCGTGATGAAGACCGACAAGACCGGTATTGGGTTCCAGGAGAACCAACTCAAGAAGGCCAAGGTCAAGATTGAAGCAAAGAATTAATACAAGAACAAGGCCACAAACAACAACTATGAGCAAGCAAAGCCAAAGCCTAGATGCGAACACATGGTGGATAAGTACCCATGTATGTTCAGTTTTGATGATGAGTGATTGATCAACACGTGAGTGTTTCAGTTTGAGTGGCTTAACCTAACCTTTGTGAAAGCAGAAACATGTGCTTGTCTATCGGCTTGTGGTGTGCAGGTGCTATGCCTAGTGACAGTGGTCAATGGCGTGGAGAAGGTCGAGTAGAGGCTTGCCGTGCCGATGGACTGAGAGCGGTGAATGGCGGAAGCAAGGCTCGGACTGAGGGACCATGGGCGCCAGCGGACTAGCTATGGTGGCTAGTACTTGGCACCAACGAGTGCGAGAAGACATGGAGGTAGACCGAGTCGACCGAGTCAAGATGGTGGACGTGCGAGTCGAGCGGAGGCTCAGGGGACTCGGAGTTCGACCGGGCGAAGACAAGGTGGCTCGCATCGAGTGGTTTGGTGGTTTGGGCCTCAAAACCATCCGCGTCGGTTTCCGAGTTTGGGCCACAAAACTCGGGGTTCGGTAGTTGATCCCAAAGCTACCGGTGGCGGGTTTCCTGGGTTTGGGCCTCAAAATCTAGGTGGAGCTTCCGAGGAAGCGGGGATGGCACGTGGCGGAATCCTGGAGGTTGTGTCGAGGCAACGGCAACTCCCGGCAGGAAGCGGGGCCGTCCATTCAAATCGAGGAAGATATTTTCCGGAGCTTGGACTGCAATGCTTAGGCTAGGTAGTTCACTCATGTATCTAGGGGGGTCTTTGGGAAATAGCCAAAGCCCTGTTAAATAGAGGATGAAGGGGTATCCTCATTCTTATCTCTTGCATTACACTCTCTCCCACCTATTCCTAGGTTTTCCCTTCCCTAGCTTCTTCTTGCTTGAGATCCACCGTGTCATCGGTGTAAGAACTTGTGATTGTTGTGAGGAATCGGAGGCCGTAACCTCCGTAAGCCATGGTGGCTTCGATTTCGTGATTGTGTCCCCGACTTGCTTGTGTTCTTCTCGTTTTGCTTTTGCTCTCTCTTTTTCCCAAGATGATTTCTCTTTGTTGAGAGTAGCTTTGCAAAATCGACTTGAACCAAGTTGTTCGTAATCGTGAGGAGCTTCTTTGCACTGAAGGATTTCTCCTCAAACCTCATGAGTGCGTAGATCGGGCGATCTCTTTGTGGTGTTCTTCGTTTTCCTCTTTCTCCCCCAAATCCGAGTGTTCTCGTTTATCCTCTCCAGATTGAGCGATGATTTCTTCGGGATAGCTCCCCAACTGCACTAGGATCATGCCTACAAAGTTTGATTGCAGTTGGTGATCATTTGGTTGAGTTTTGAGAAGATTTGGCGGAGTGAAAACGATTTTTGTGAGGAACAGTTTTTCTCCTGTGAGCGTCGGACCACTTTGCCTTAAGCTCCGTACCATAGCAAGTGGTCCGGTGGTCTTGACCTTTCTCGTGTCAAGCAGCAAGAGGCGTCGGACCACCCTCTGGACCTCCTGGTTTTTGAGCACCGGACCTTTGACAAGTGGTCCGGTGGCTCTGCTGAGAAACACTACCACGCGTCGGACCACTCTCCTTGGTCCGACGGGGTAGTCCGGTGGTCTGGTCCGGAGGTCGGTACCTTACTGGATTGACTGGCAAGTGAGCACCGGACCACCTTCCTTGGTCCAGAGCTAGGGTGCTCACTGTGTTCTTCTGTCTCGGCGGGTGAAAGCGTCGGACCTAAGCTCCGGACTACTCGCTATAGTCCGGTGGCTCAGCTCCATCTGGTCCGGAGCCTCTATTTGGTTACAGTGTTCGCCTATTTTGCCTAGGTTCTTGCCTCTTTTCCTTAGGGGTTGAGAACCTGTGTTTTGGGGTTTCCGGTGATTTTCCTCCACTGCCGGTGAGCTCTCTTTTCTCACTTTTCCTCCACTACCTAGGTTCTTGCCTCTTTTCCTTAGAGGTTGAGCTCTCAGCAACTGGGTTTGGTTTTTGGGAAGAGTGGCCCGAACATTTTGAGAAGAAATTTGAGGCTCCCATTCACCCCCCTCTGGTCGCAGTTCTCGGTCCTTCACTAGAAGATGCTTTGAGTGTGGTCAAGTTGGGAACTTTTCTTATGATTGCAAGACTCCACCTCCCAAGACCTTGCCCAAGCACACAAGGCCTTTTGCTCATGATGCACACTTTGTCATCAAGAAGGATCCCAAGAGTAGACCACTTGTTGTGTTTCTCGGTCCTAAGATGAAAAACAAGCCATGGGTTGCTAAGGAGTTGGTGGACAAGGCTATGGAACCTCGCCAAGTGTGGGTTCCCAAACAACAATCTTAACTTCAAGTTGCTTGAGTGTAGGTGAACTACAAGACCGGTGGAAGTCATTGGGTGATTGATAGTGGTTGCACTCAACATATGACCGGTGACCTCCGGATGCTCGCTACACTAGATGAAGATTGTGAAGGGCAAGACAAGATTGCCTTTGGGGACAATTCAAAAGGCAAAGTTCAAGGACTTGGCAAAGTGGCAATCTCCAATGATCAATCTATATCCAATGTCTTGCTAGTGCAATCTCTAAGTTTCAACTTGCTATCGGTTGGACAATTGTGTGATCTTGGCTTCCAATGTCTCTTCACTCCAAGTGAGGTGGTTGTGTCCAAGATAGATGACAAGTCATTGATATTCAAAGGGTTTAGGCACAACAACCTCTACTTAGTGGATTTCACCTCAAATGAAGCTAGTTTGCAAACATTTCTATTCTCTAAGAGTTCTTTGGGTTGGCTTTGGCATAGAAGATTGGCTCATGTGGGCATGTCAACTTTGAAGAAACTTGTCAAGAAGGAGATGGTTAGAGGTGTGAAGGATTTGGTGTTTGAGAAGGACAAATTGTGTAGTGCATGTCAAGCCAGCAAGCAAGTGGCCAACACCCATCCCACCAAGGTTTTCATGTCAACCTCAAGAGTCCTAGAGCTACTCCACATGGATCTATTTGGACCTACCACCTATGCTAGCCTTGGAGGCAATCTCTTTTGCTTGGTGGTAGTTGATGACTACTCTATTTACACTTGGGTGTTCTTTCTTCAAGATAAGGGAGAGACTCAATCAATATTCAAGAAGTTTGCAACTAGAGCCCAAAATGAGTTTGATGTGAAGATCAAGAAGATAAGAAGTGACAATGGCACCGAGTTTGTGAACACCAAGATTGCGGATTATTGTGATGAAGTAGGGATCAAGCATGAGGTGTCCGCCACCTATGCCCACAACAAAATGGTGTAGTAGAGAGGAAGAACCAGATACTAATCACTCTTGCAAGATCAATGCTTGATGACTAAAACACCCCCGAGAAGTTTTGGGCCGAAGCAATCAACACTGCATGCTATGCGGCCAACCGGCTATTTGTCCAAAGGCTTCTCAAGAAGACCCCCCTATGAGCTTGTGAATGGGAAGAAACCGGATATATCCTTCTTCCGACTGTTTGGATGCAAAGTGTACATCTACAAGAAGCGTCAACACTTGGGCAAGTTCCAAAGGCGTTGTGACATTGGTTTCTTACTTGGCTATTCACTTAAATCCAAGGCATATCGAGTATTTAACAAAGCCTCCGGCCTAGTTGAAGAAACATATGACTTGGAGTTTGATGAAACTAATGGCTCTCAAGAAGAGCATGAGAATCTTGATGTAGGTGATGAACCCTTGAGAGAGGCTATGAAGAATATGCCCGTTGGTGCCATCAACCCACTAGAGGTGGAAGATGTTGAAGATGATGCAAATCAAGAACCTTCTCCACCTCACACGCCTCAAGTTGATGAAGAACAAGTAAGGGAAGCACAAGAAGATACTTTCATCCCTCAAGATCAAGCCGAGGCTCAAGCTAGTGACGTTGATGCACCACAACCTCCTCCCCAAGTGGTTGATATAAGATCTACACCTATGCTTCAAGCTCATCCACAAGACCTCATCATAGGGAGTCCATCAAGGGGGATAACAACTCGATCTAGACTTGCTTCTTATGTTGAGCATCACTCTTTTGTTTCCTTTGTTGAGCCTACTAGTGTGGAGGAAGCACTTGCGGATCTAGATTGGGTGAATGCCATGCATGAAGAGTTGAACAACTTCACCCGGAATGAAGTGTGGACACTAGTGGAGAAGCCCAAAGGAGCAAGAATCATTGGCACCAAGTGGGTGTTTAGGAACACGCAAGATGATCAAGGCGTGGTTGTGAGGAACAAGGCAAGATTGGTGGCAAAGGGGTTCTCCCAAGTTGAAGGCTTGGATTTTGGGGATACCTTTGCACCGATTGCAAGACTTGAAGCCATACGTATCCTTTTGGCATATTCTTCACATCACAAAATGAAACTTTTTCAAATGGATGTGAAGAGTGCCTTCTTAAATGGTTTCATTAATGAACTTGTATTTGTCTCACAACCTCCCGGGTTTGAAGACCCAAATTGTCCTAATCATGTGTATAGGTTGTCCAAGGCTCTATATGGATTGAAGCAAGATCCAAGAACTTTCTATGAGAGGATAAGGGACTTCCTACTCAAGAAGGTCTTTAAGATCGGGAAAGTGGATACCACACTATTCACCAAGGTGCTAGATGGAGATATCTTTCTTTGCCAAGTATATGTCGATGACATTATATTTGAGTCAACAAACCAAGATCATAGCAAGGAATTTGGTGCATTGATGTCCAAGGAGTTCGAGATGTCAATGATTGGCGAGCTAACCTTCTTCCTTGGCTTCCAAGTGAAGCAATTGAGGGAGAGCACCTTCATATCTCAAGAGAAGTACACTCATGTTGTGCTCAAGAAATTCAAGATGGAGGATTGCAAGCCAATCAAGACCCTAATGCCTACTAATGGGCATCTCGACCTTGATGAGGGAGGTAACCCGATTGACCAAACTCTTTATCGCTCAATGATCGGTAGTTTACTTTACCTCACCGCTTCTAGGACGGATATCATGTTTAGTGTGTGTATGTGTGCAAGGTTCCAAGCTAATCCTAAGGAGTCACACTTAAGTGTGGTAAAAAGAATCCTAAGGTACATAAGGCACACCCCTAGCATTGGCCTTTGGTATCCCAAAGGAGCTCCCTTCCAACTTGTTGGCTATTCCGATTCGGATTATGCCGGGTGTAAGGTTGATAGGAAGAGTACCTCCGGCGGTTGCCATTTGCTAGGAAGATCACTTGTTTCTTGGTCCTCTAAGAAGAAAAATAGTGTGACATTGTCTACCGCCGAGGCAGAATACATAGCCATGGGAGCAAGTTGTGCACAAATCTTATACATGACCCAAACACTTCTTGATTACTACGTGTTTTTAAAAGATGTTCCACTCTTGTGTGATAATGAAAGCATCGTAAAGCTTGCTAATAACCTGGTTCAACACTCTCGCACCAAGCACATAGATATTCGCCATCACTTTCTTAGAGATCATGTGGCTAGGAAAGACATATCACTAGTGGGAGTTTCTAGTAAAAATCAATTGACGGATATCCTCACTAAACCACTCGATGAAGCAACCTTTTGTAGGTTGAGAAGCGAGTTGAATGTGCTTGATCACTCAAACTTCACTAAAAATGATCTTGTGTGAACCAACCTTGCATCATGTGTAATATAATCATGTTAATTAGTAATGCACATAGGGTTGGCTAACATGGTTGGAATAACCGTTCTTGCAACGTGTGAAGAAGTCCAATCATGGTATAAACTTGCAAGCAACCTAGATTCAAATTCAAGTAATGCATTGCATGTGCACGTGTTGTTTGTCGTTTCTTTTCGGTTAAGTTTGAGCATCCTCTGTGTTCGTCCACTTAGGGGGAGCATTCCAAGCTCAAGATACTTCTTTACCCCTCTTGTGGCCATATGATGTCTCCTTGAAGTTTCCATTCGAATATTTTGAACTAAAAACTACTTAAGCCTATGGCAAACTATTTGCAAATGAGTGGTTGAGAGATGGTTCTCATACCAGGTCCAATCAGGCTTTATTTGGATCTCATTGGATTGAGACTTGGTTGGGAGAGAAAAAACAAAATCAAAATTTGATTTTTTTTTTGAAAATTTGGCGTCGGACGATCCCGACGGACGCTACGTCATGCTTACCTCAGCGTCCGTCGCAACTATCCACACAGAAAAAAACAGCCCGGTTGAGGGGCAACGGACGATCTCCAGCGCCCGTCGTAGAGCGTCCGACGCACTTAAATGTCGAGACGTCTCAACACCCCTACTGGAAGACCGACAGACGATCCCGTCGGACGCTGCCCAACGTCCGTCGCAGTCCAACGGAGCGTCCGTTGCTCTGCCTCGGAGCGTCCGTCGCATGCTTGAGGGCTATATTACGTTTTTAAAACCGTTTTCTCCCTCGGGCTCTTCTCAATTCAGATCTGTACGCCGCCGGGCCACCTGTTCCTTCTTCTGCCGCCACAACACAACCTTCGTTGTGCTCCCTCTCTACCGCCTCTCGCCGACGGTGTCCCGCCGGTCCGCCGCCCTGCCCTGCGCGTGCGTTTCAGCCACAAGGGCCTCCTCCCTCCAAGGAGCATAGGCACACCCTCTGCATCTGCGCCGTCTCCCAGGGGAGTCTTCTCCTCTGGTTGCCTCGTTAGGTTCTGCTCAAGGTGAATCCACCCCCCTTTACTACTCAATTGACAGCCCCCATCTATCTCCCATCAAATTCTTCCCCACTAAATCCACCAAACCCTAATTCCTGTTTTTCACCTACTCTTTTGGTTAGGTTGTGGACTATGACTTGTTTTGAGACTGAGGCTTCTTTCCCTCTCTTGGTTTGGTCACTAAGCTCAGAGGTATGGCAGTGGAAACTCGATCCTTATTCTTACCCTCATCCATGCTTTCTGTTAGACTTTGCTCATCTCTAGATAGTGCTTACATGTCATATACTCTCTCTATCTAATCGAGCAGGGTAAGAGGGGCAGTGCGACAGTGCCAGCGAACTCGGGGCAAAGCCCACGAGTACGGAACGAGGCAAAGCCTCGAGAGTGTCACTCCAGGGCTTTCAGAGCCACTCTTGCTTGGGATTGACAGTGGGTTGATCAGTGACAGTGGTTGGTCAGTTGGGACTTCTTTGTCAGTGATAGTTTGGCTCTTCTCGTGCCCAGCAATGGCACGCACGAAGAACGACGGCCCTGTCCCTGGTAGTGGTGGTGACCCTCCACCTCCACCGCGTCCACCCACTGATCAGGGAAAGGGCAAGCAGAAGGTTGTTTCGAAGAAGCGCAAGAGACCGATGATGGATCCAACATCAGTGGCAGCCTTAGCAGCAGCCGATGCCGCAGAGACAGTTGAGCGAGGAGGACGTCGCGCTGGTTTGAGGATCTCTCCTCGCCATGGAGCGCGTCGTGAGTCCCCCCCCCTCGCGTCCAGAGAGAGCCCACAGAGGCTATTGAGACAGAGGAGGCAGAGCAGCCTGAGGGCATAGTGCAGCCAGATGCCGCGGGCCACTCTTCTATTGGTGAGCTGATGGCCAGACAGGTTACTCGATCTCGTGGATCAGGAGCACCTGACAGTCCACCATGACCTCCGCTACTAGACCCTGTGAGACATCAGGTCAGAGTTCTCATAGCCAAGCAGACTCAGTCACTTCGGTTTGTCGACTTCCAGTCTTGGTTCCCGGGTCAGAGAGATCCTCGTGCTAGGCATAACTTCTACTCTACCATTCACGAGGATTTCTATAGAGCTTACATAGAGACATGCGCTCCTCTTTGGGCTCACAGAGTTTTCCCACTTGCACATATAGAGGGTGTCGATGGTCCAGAGATTCCTCAGCACTTGCAGTATCTACAGGGATTGTCTGACCTGATGGGACGTTCCGACGCTTACCAGAGGGACTGGGTTCTTCAGTTCTACGCCTCCCTGTGGATATCCCCTGACCAGGAGTTCTTCCACTTTGGCTTCCAGGGTCGCGACTTCAGAGTCACTGCTGCTCGGTTCAGAAAGTTGTTTCACCTAAAGGCCTCTGATACGAGGATTCACAGTCTGTGCTACGGGGATGAGGAGGCACCTCGTCGACCTCACGATAGCATAGTGCCATCTACAGACCTTGTAAGGCCTTGCTTCCAGCAGCCTTTCTCAGAGGGTTCGAGCCGTACACCGCGAGACCTCACACCCCCTGCTTGGATTCTCCATGAGGCACTGAGGCGTACCATCCTACCCAGGATTGGAGCTCGGTGTTGGGAGTATGCCCTAGAGGTAATCATAGAGATGATTGTATTTCCTTGTATCCATGACATGTCATGAGTTCTTTGAATATCCATTAAAGACAACTTGTATCGATTAGAAATTATGTGAATTGTTTGTGAAACTCTTTTACTTGTATGGTTATTCTAAAGTTGTCCCTGATCAGAGTTCGTGCAAGAACGCCCATGAATATTAGATCAACACATTATTAGTTGATGACTATGTTTCACAAGTCATGGACATAGAGATGTCAAACTAATAATGTGGACACATGTATGACATGGGGCTGGATAGACCCAACCTGAGATTGTCTCTATACACATCGTATACGTTATGTCCTTAGACCTGAGATTGTCGTATGTACTCAAGATGTGAAACGACCTACTTAGGGACTACCAAACGCTACTCCGTGACTGGGTAGTTATAAAGGTGGCTTTCGGGTTTGTCGGGAAACATGTTGTGAGACATAGTCAATCAAGATGGAATTTGCCACTCTCCATATGAGAGAGATATCACTGGATCACTCAAATGATTAGATCATGAAATGCATGGCCGTGCTTGGGTTAAGTGTTAATCCACGAGTTGAACTAAATAGCATGAGACAAAGGAATAACATGTATATTGTATTATGGTGGTTCGTATGATATGATCGTAGCATATGCATAGGAGTTGACACGCCTTGCTAGAGGCCACTGTCAACTATTAGCCAAGTAAGAGTACTTGGGACATGTCTATGTGTGCGTCAGCCTATAGGGTCGCACGCTTAAGGGGCTGGAAGCCTAATTCCGGTTGGACCCGAATTAGACTAGGTTTAGGGTTACTAATGGGCCTCCAACGTGGGATCTCGTTAAGACGCCTATATAAGCAAGGGGTGGGCGCAGGGCGAGATTGATCCACGCCTTTTGGCAGCCGCCATCACCCTCCCCACGCTCGCGCCTAGTACTCCTCGCGGACCTAGCAGTCCGGAGGCGTGACGCTTCTTCCTTGCACATGTGGGATTCCTCGGAGGTTCTGCATCTGGAGCACAAGGACGAACCGCGAGAAGGAGACATTGAGACGGACGACCTCGCAACTGCACAACACTGCTGCGACTCGCACGACTACATCAAGTCGCTTCCGCTGCACCTGCGCGTCTAGTGGTAACCCCGTGATCTATAACTAGCACTAGTCCCTGGTTTATGGGGTAGAAATTTTTTGTTTTCCGGCTAGCGTAGAAATCTCATAACCTTTCAGTGGTATCAGAGACGTTAGATGCCTCGTTATAGATTCGAGTATGTGCATATGGAGATATGCACGGTCGTTGATCAATCCCTGATCATGGTTCGTGATCTTGCCACGTTGGTATTGTAACGATCTACTCGTACCGGTCGGGATTCCGCCATCCGAGTTAAATGATACATCAATTACGGTGAGTTGGAGATCAATAAGATTGATCGAATCGAACCTAGGTCAAGTTCCAGGCGCATGCGATGTGCGACGGTGGCGGATTGGATCCGCCGTCAGAAGGGATTTTTGCAGAAAAGAGTAGTTCGGTAAAACGGGCATAACTTTTGCATACAAACTCATTGACGCAAACTTTAAAAGAAAATTTTGCGCCAGAAAAATTTGCATCCGTTCGCCAGCCACTTCACCACTTTTGGCGAAATCAGATTTGCGAAAAACAGCTTGCAAAATTATGTTTTCGGCGTTTTATGATTAGACGTCGGAATCGGTTAACTCTCTTTTGCAGGTATTCGTGATTGGTATAGCCCCTATGTGTATGTGATGCATGTATGTAATTAATTCATGGCTTGCACGTCATGATTAAAACAATATGGCTAGAGCCACAAATATTGTCAATTCATATGTAATGGCCTGCGTGCCAATCTGTGATGATCCGACGACTATGTAATTTTATTTCACTATGTTGCGGTAGTGATAGATAGTCTTGGTGGACTCATCACGGAGGATGACATACTTCAATCATGGAGATGTCGATCACCATGATGAACAGATTGATGGAGATGGAGATCTCCAAAGGAATAATGGGCTATACTAAGTCAAATCTATGTTTATGTCGTTCTTATGATGTTCTACGTTCACGAGCGATAATGTTTGTCTACATACACGGTAGTGAAGTAGATCGATCCCTCAGCAATGTTTAAGTAGTAATGATCCTCCAAACCTTGCACTGTCACGTGTCTTGTACGATCGGTGGCGAGTCTATGAAATTAGGGTGCCACTGGTTTTCCTTGACTAGACAGGTTCGTGTCGGACACTTACAAGCAGAAGGTTTGGTTACATGAACAAGGTTATCCTAATGGTTAGGGACCTTGGAGCATTAGTTGTTGGCAACACAAGCATAGAGATGTCACCCAACAACAAGAGTCATATGTGATATGATTAGCAAGGAGTTGCTTACCGATCTACCATGTCTCCTAGCGGTGATGCTAAAGCTCACTAGTAGAATTGTTAGTTGTGGGTCTTGAATCACTAAGTTTCAATCGAGGGATATTGATTTTAGTGGGAGTAGATTCTATTAAAAGTTTAATATGATTTACTCTGTTTTGGATACATTGTCTTAGTATTTTGCATTACTTTTGTTGTAGATGGCTCCCAGTGTTGACACAAAATATGACGCACTGTGCCTCACACATAGCAAGCCGGAAAGTGTGGCTTCAATCGGGTGCCTGGGTGTTTCGAAGTCTGGAAACGTGTCAGTCAGTTTGACCTGAAACTAACAAGGGATGAAAATCATTAGATACAAACTGGAATATGTCGGGTGTGACCAGACAGTTCCATATATACGGCCCTGAAGACACTTACAATGACATACAGCTATAGATCATTCGGCTAAAACAGCCAAGGTGTACATAAAAACATTGATTGCCGAACATGCATGCATGGGAAAAATACGTTTAGACCACACATAATTGACTATGAATTAAAGCATAACCAAGCTCGGCAATCCAACCGAGTTGGGATCCATGATGAAGGAACACGTAAGCAAAACATGATCAAACTAATCTAAAGCTTGTATCCGCCACACGATACCTAACTTTATCGAAGCTCAAACATGATTAACATGCATGAACCCGCAACACGTAGCAATCTAGATCAAACTAATTCGGCTATTATGAATGTAGATCTATTTGTAGAGACAACATGAAAGCAATAAATGTTAAAGCGTAAACAGATCTATAAGAAAGAAAAGAGCCGAACCGTATCAATCTAGATTGGGCAAAAGAGTGTTACAAAGATATAAAATATCTAAAACATGCAACACGTGATAACTTAATGAATCTATTAGATCTTGCCAAATCTAATAGAGTCGATAGCTATCTTGCTTTTGCTAAGCTTATCGAGCAAACACCTGCCGCACGGTATTTAATCGTAAACAAAACATAAGCAAAGACTTCTTGATTGTCAAGCAAGGATCTGTTGCACGACCATGGAAAACAAACAAGACTACTTGCATCGACATCTAAATCCACTGCATGATACTAGACATGATAACAAGGTTGTCGGGACTTACGGAGGTCGACGGATTGATGACTCCTCTTGAAGAACTCGACGACAAGACAAGAGACTCGAAATTGGCACGGGGCCGGTTGTATTGATTTGGTTGTGAACCCTTTTTACAATGGCCAAGGGTTTATATTTATACCCTGGTCATGACATGAGTCCTAAAAGGACACGACTACAAAATATTAAGAAAACACGACAGTTTTGACTCTAGTTTCCTTTGGAGTCTTTATTTCCTTAATTATCACAATCTTCATTGCCCGATTGGCTCTTTACTTGCCGATTTCGTCGCTTCTTCAATAGAAAACCATTTTTCCTTAAAATAGCCGACCGCACGATCATCTGCCGAGTCGGAAGAAATTAGCAGACCGCACGAACACTTGCCTAATGCTCCGAATACCTGCCTCTGCAAATTTACCTCACGCCGGCCCACCTATCATCTTCCTAAGTGTGCCAAAATCCAGTGTTAACATCCAGTAATCAACCATTTACTTTGCGTTCAATTCTTGAGAAAGATAAGTTGAATGGAACAAACTATGCGGATTGGATCCACAACCTGAGAATTGTTCTCAGGGCTGAGAAAAAGGAAGTTGTTCTAGACACCCCATTACCAGATGAGCCTGCTGATAATGCACCTGCTGCAGAGAAAACCACTTACAAGAAAGCATGTGATGCTGATCTTGAAGTGGGCTGCCTTATGATCGCTTGCATGGAGCTAGATCTCCAGATGTAATTTGACAATAATCATACAGCGTACGATATGATCGTGGCGCTTAATGATATTTTCCAGACTCAAGCCAGGACTGAAAGGTTAAATGTTTCCAAGGCTTTTTGTCGAAACCAAGCTAGCAAAAGGCGCAATAGTTGGCCCACATGTGATCAAGATGGTTGGTCATACTCAGAGATTGGAGAAGCTAGGCTTCCCAATGGGCCCAGAGATGGCCACTGATTTCATACTTGCGGCTCTTTACTTGCCGATTTCGTCGCTTCTTCAACAGAAAACCGTTTTTCCTTAAAATAGCCGACCACACGATCATCTACCGAATCGGAAGAAATTAGCCGACCGCACGAACACTTGCTGAATGCTCCGAATACCTGCCTCTACAAATTTACCCCACGCCGGCCCACCTGTCATCTTCCTAAGCGTGCCAAAATCTAGTGTTAACACATGCCCCCTCAATTTTGGGATAAAAAGTCTTTATTCCGAAATTGACCGCAAGCTTCCTCTTTCTCTTAGGTCAAAACTGTTCAACACCGCGACCACCGCTCAAAAATCCAAGCTCCAACATACTTCTTGAATTCACCTTGATTCTTCAATGGCGACTCAGGACAAAATCCCAGAGGTAAATCTCCTTCACTTCCATACATTCGGCAATTCTCAATTGACTTTCCTGCTTCTTTCCTGATTCATTCCTTCTTCTGATTTCACTATTCTTTGAAGGAATACAAGAACCACATTTTGATCCCCTATGCTGCAAACCATGATTCCTACCTTCTTGGCCCAATGGGAGGTCTTGACCCGACTGAGATCATCAAAAAGGAAACCTCGAGAATTCCCTTCAAGTCTGGAGTCACCCCGCCAAACCAATGGCCAAACACCTTCAAGACTTGGCCGTTTCCCTCACTCACCGGATGGCGAAACTGGTACCAGAGGATGCTGGATAAGAGCAGCAGCCATTGGGATGCTCAAGAAATCAACCACCGCTTGGAATTATCTTTGTCAAAAATACCCAGAGATGAGTCCCTTCTAATAGCAGCTTCTCATTTTTGGTCTGATGCTATCAACATTTTTGTTTTCGGCCATGGCATGATGACTTTCACTCTGGCCGATGTATTCATGATGACTGGCTTAAATGTATCAAAGCCAGTATATCCCTTCAAGTACAAGAGCAAAAGCAGTCAGAAAGTTGTCAAGTCTGAAGGTGGATGAGTTAAATACATTCAGACTTATATGGAAACATCTGGTGCTGTTCTTGACAAGGAATATAGGGCCTTAATGAACATGTGGCTGTGCAGATTCATCTTCTGTGGAAAGTCTAATGAGTCAACTCTAAATCATATGATGATGGCTGAGGACTTAGCTGTAGGCAGCCTGATTCCTTTGGGCAAATATCTTCTAGTTTCTGTTTATCATATGATGCATCAGATCATTGCCCAGATGCACCAAGGTGGGGCGATTTCATGTGCAAGTGACCCTTGGTGGTTTGTCCAGATGTGGCTGCAACTGTAGATGCATCAGATAATGTCTGTGCCCCTCCATAATTTGAGCTTTCCTTCAGTCAATTATGCTGAAGGCACCCCAACAAGAGTTAAGGACTGCCAAACCTATGGAGAAGCAGTATCTTCTATCAGCATTGACATGGACATTGATCATCTCTTCTAGCTATTCTTCAAGGGCTTCGACAATGTGCTTTGGCTTCCTTATAGGGAAAATGATAATTTAACCCTCCCCTGCAAATTCAGCTATGAAACTGGCTGTTCTAACAAGGTATCTACAGAGATTTTCAACTCCTTCATCAAACCCTACATCTTGCCAGCCGAATTCCATCATGGGAGATTAGTGCAATCCACTTATGAATTCTATTACCCAAACATGGCAGCCAGGCAACTAGGATGTGGACAGTTGCCCCCAAGACCCTTCTTTTTGACAACTATAAGATTCAGGGAGTCGATCAAAAATGAAATAGAAGCCAAAAAAGTCTTTGATCTTGGATGGGATTTGCCAACATATGAACCCTCCCATTTGGGCTAGTAGATGTTGCTCATCCTATTTTTGCTTCCTGGTGGCAAGAATGACACAATCACATCTTCAACATGCCAGTGCACTCTTTATGCCAAGACTTGCAACCCCAATTTGTCTCTGACAGTTAGGTAATTTCATTGTACTTATCATTTTCTATTCTTTGAATTCATTCCTCATTTTAACCTTTGATTATGCACAGGACTTTGAGCCCACTCCTCCTGCCAAAGCACTCCAGTACTGCTTAGTTGGGCCTAAACCTGTCCTGGGTTTTGATGCCCCAATCCTAGCAACTTTTATGAAGAACCCTGTAGTTTTGGCCACTGCACCTTTAGGAGGAGCAGGTAAAAGGAAGATACTTGAGGACATTCATGTGGCCAGAAAAACAAGGCAGTAAATCTCATTCGGCAACAATTCTAACCATCTTCATACCAATTATCTCTATTGCAGCCACATGTTGAAATTCCAGGATCAAGCAATGTCTCAGTAACGGAGGATATCCCTCTCCAAGCCTCCACTAAAGATGCAGAGACTCATGAAATTGAAGATACAGAAGCTCATGAAGCCGAGGGTACAGATACCCATGAAACCGCCAAGCACATTGGTAACATCATTCGGCTAATCATTTCTTTCTCTTTACATGATATCTACCTCCTGTTCTTATACCCCATTAGCTGCATTACTGGAAATAGATGAAATCATAGCCAATCTAGCAAAAGAACCTTCCTCTAGTCCAGCTCTAGGTTCACCATCCATGGACATCCAATTAAGTCCTCAGGTAGACCAGGACACAATCCCTCTTGATGACCAATCAACACAGCAGGTAATACCTTGCCTTAAGCTATTCTTTAAGCACATTTACCTAGTCGGCTAACACTTATTTTCTTTTTTCAAGAATATCATAAAACCGACTACCAGCTACTCATTCACTGTTGAGGACTATATCAGCGAAAAGGGTGAAGAAGCTACCTCTCAACAGACTCTCTCAATGGAGAATCAAGCTCGGCTGAAGGATATAGCCAATCTGTTGAACAAAGATATTAACACTCTGGTTCAAGACTCAGATCAGATAAGAGATCTCCTTGAGCTCATCAACCAAGACCTTCCATCTGATTTTAAGGCTTCTCTGGAATCTGCAGCCCACCTTGATGATCACTTTGCTGTGGTGAGGAGAGCAAATAAAAACATAGCTTCCAGAACTATCTTATAGAACAGTAGGTCCTTGAATAAGCAAGAAGCTAAAGCCTTACACTCCCAAATCCAAGCTGCCAAGAATTCACTAACAACTTTAGAGTCTGAGCTGAAAATCATGGATGATGAGAAAATCAAGCTGGAGGCTCAACTATCCGAACTGAATGCTAGAATTCAGTCTCACAAAGCCAAGATGACAGATTTGCCAAATTCCATAGAAGCAACTTCATCAAAGATATCAACTGTCCTCAAAGAAAATCAACAGCTCAAAGCAAATTTGTATAGCATCCAGAGCTCTGAGGATGAAAACCAGAAAACGCTGAACAATGTTAGCCGAATCAGAGCTGAGGCCTTAGATGCCATTAACTAGCTCCTGAGTGGGTAGAAAACTAGGCTTTGTAATGTGACACATTTTGTACTTGGACAATCGGATATTTCTACTCTTCATCTCTATATATTTCTGTTTGTATGACCTTTTATTTTCCCGATTGTAATATAACCGATTGCCTTTAGCTTTTTGATAGCCGATTGTCCTTATCTCTCTGGTTTAGGAAGATAGCCGAGTGACTCTTGACTTACCCGAGCCTAGCCCAATCTAGGAATGACCCATTCGAGGGGAAGAAAACCCTAGCTTGTCGATTGGCATTCTCACCCCATTACTCCGAGACACACGCCACTACCCTTCATTCGGCTTATAAATAAACTCTCTCCCTCAGCTTTTCCGGTCAAGCATTCTCACCTTCATCTCTTCGTTCTCCTCGCCCAAACCAATCCAGAGAAAACCTAGACTCCACAGTAACAATGGTGGGAGGCGAGGATTGTGGCAAGCGCCCTGTCGAGGGAGAAGCCGAAGGAAGCCGAGCATGGCGCTTTCGCCAACGTGGGTGAGAATCAACTCCTTGTCCCCTTGCGGTTTTACTTCTTGTTCATCGTTTTGATTTCTCCTTTATATTCACCAGGATAAGGGTTATCTCCACCAGCCAAAGCGTGGCTCTCCCTCCGGCAACGGCAGCTCAACCGGGGACTCCGTCATCCGGTCCTTCCAGCTCTTCAGGCTCCTACCATTCCAACCCCTGGGATTTGGATTCGGGTTCGGATGCCATGGATGCTCCTTTCACTCACGCAGAGAGCTATGAGGACCATGCAACCGTCCTCGCTCAAGCCACAGATGCCCAGTCTGTCCTCAACAAGTTGTTTGAGGAGTAGTTTGTACCTAGGAATCCCATGTAAAATCACTTATCTCTATAAAATATTATCTGTGATTCCCACTTGTTCCCCTTTGAGTTTTTCTGAGAAAATTAATCCCTAAAGAATGTTTTCTGAACTGCATGACATCATCCTCAGTCGATTGTGTTTGCAATTTTGCTCTAAAGGCGGCACACACCGCGTCAGCTATTCTCCAAGTTCTCAGAGTATTTTTCGACTAAAGACGATGCTTCTACATCGGCTATTTGTGCACAAAACTTCTTAAGTTCGTTTATGCACCAACCTCAACACTGGGATGAAATTTCTTAAGAAATCTTCCATTTACAGCTCTAGTGAACTCTTCTCCCAGTAGTCTTTAAAATATACGCATTGCCAGGCGCACTCCTCACTATCCGAAAAGGTCCTTCCCAATTTGGAGACAATTTGCCGAACGCTTTATCTTTTGTCCCAATCGGCAATATAGTCTTCCAAACCAAATCCCCTTCTACGAATTGCTTCTCTTTGACCTTTTTGTTATAATATCTGGCAACACGTAATTTGTTCTTCTCAATATTTTCCAACGCTTTGAGATGAACTAAATGCAAATCCTCTAATTCATCCATCATTAGGTCCTTATATTCTTCTTTCTTCAAATCATTTTGCAATGTAACTCGTCTTGAACCCGATTGCAACTCCATGGTAGTACATCATGATGTCCA
Organism: Microstegium vimineum; assembly: GCA_022036555.1. Classification (NCBI taxonomy): domain Eukaryota; kingdom Viridiplantae; phylum Streptophyta; class Magnoliopsida; order Poales; family Poaceae; genus Microstegium; species Microstegium vimineum. The sequence goes on from CM039129.1 coordinate 7,014,317, forward strand.
TAAACTAACTCATAGGGAGATGCTTGAGTAGACCCATGACAAGCTATTCGGTAAGCCCATAAAGCCTCATTAAGAACCGAATGCCACTTCTTCGGCCTTTCATCAATCTTTTTCTGAATAATCTTGATCATGATCTTATTTGATGCTTCAGCCTGGCCATTAGCTTGTGCATAATAAGGAGAAGAATTGTACAACTTGATCCCCATTTCTTCAGCAAAATCACAAAATTCGGATGAAGTAAACTGAGTTCCTTGATCTGTTGTTATAGTCTGAGGAATCTCGAATCTGTGAATTATGTGTTCCTTAACAAAATTGACCATGTTTTCTGATGTGACCTTCTTCAAAGGAATAGCTTGAACCCACTTTGTAAAATAATATATGACTAATAGCACAAATTTATGTCCTTTGCTAGGAGGATGAATATGACCAATCAAATCTATGCCCCATCTTCTAAACGGCCAAGACTTGATAATCGGGTTCATAACTAATGCTGGAGCTCTTTGATATTACCGAATCTCTGACAATCTTGACACCCCTTGTAATATTCAAAACAATCTTCAAGCATGGTTGACCAAAAATAACCGGTTCTCCTAATTATCCACTTCATTCGGTAAGCTGATTGATGTGCACCACATGTCCCTTCATGCGCTTCATACATCAGCTTTCTCGCCTCTTCCTGACTCAAACATTTGAGGAGTACTTCATCTATGGATTTATAGTACAACTGGTCATCAAGGAGCACAAACTTGAGGGCTTTGTATCTGAGCTTTCGGGAAACCTTTTGTGATAGATTGTTTAAATAATTGGCAATCTCGTTTCTCCAATCATCAACTACCCGATTTTCTTCCAAAGCATGAATTTCTTGATTCTCTCGGTATCCTGAAGCAGCTTGAGCCAGTTCATTTGCTTCTTCATTATGCCCCATAGGGATATGATGCAAGGTTGCTACTTGAAAACTCTTCAAAAGTTCTCGGCATTCTTCATAATATTCTCTTAACATGTCACTCTTGCATTCATATTGGCCGACCAGTTGGTTAATTACTAACTCAGAATCCCCGAAGACCTCGACAGCAACAACTTTAATCTCAACAAGAAGCCGAAGTCCTCTAAGCATTGCTTCATACTCCGCTTGATTGTTAGTAACGTAGTATTCAATAGGGATGACATACTTAAAAGTTACCCCTCGTGGAGATATCAAGAGAATGCCAGCACCACCACCTCTGCTACAAGATGAACCATCAAAAAAAAAGTCCAAGGTGCAATACTTATCATACTAGAAGAAGGATCGTGATGTTGGGTAACAAAATCGGCAATAATTTGACCCTTTACTGCTTTTGCCGATTTGTACCTTAAATCAAACTCCGACAAAGCTAAAATCCACTTGCCAATCCTTCCATTTAAAATTGGCATTAATAACATATGCTTAATTATATCAAACTCAGAAACTACCACGCATTCGACATTCAACAAGTAGTGCGGAAACTTGTTACATGAGTAATACACGCACAAGCAAAGCTTTTCCATAGCCGAATACCTTGACTCTGGATCTAGTAGCTTTCGGCTGAGGTAAGCTATTACTCTTTCTTTTCCCTCAAACTCCTGCATGAGGGTCGATCCTATTGTCAGATTATCGGCCGCCACGTATAGCTTAAAAGGCTTATCTAGCTGTGGAGGTACCAACACAGGTGGCGCCTTCATGTTGTTGACACTGTTTTTGGTATGTGTCAATATGAGTTAAGTATACTGATCGGCAAGAAGATGGTTGATGTTTCCTATCGGCATCAGGGTTCTACTAGTTGTTTGCCGATAGGAGCAGAGAAGATTGCCGAGAGCGAAAGAGATTGCAGAAGCGTTAAGGAAGAAGAGGATGTTGCCGATAGGAAGGTGCTGCCGATGGATATAGAATAACGTGGCCAACGTCAGCAAGAAATTGCCAATGACAATAGAAGAAGGTCACAGATTGGAGGAAGTCTGCCGATGGAAAGAGTCATCGTAAAGAAGATAGATATGGAAACTGGTTTTATACCAGTATTATTATTTAGTTTGAGTCTGACTCTTGCATGAGTCGTTTATTTCCATAAAAATAGGAGTTTTTTTAGGTAGGAGTCGTATCTGTTCACAACTCCTTCTACCGGAGTATAAATATGTACTGAGAGGTGGTGTAAAGATATACAATCAATCAAATACATCTATTATTTTCGTCTACTTTTTCAGCAAATTTACTTTCATCGCATTAGTTCTAGCTTATCTACGAGTTCTTACGAAGTCTCGATGGGCTGCATCTACACGATCTCCGTCAACCTCGCGAGTTCCGCGTTTTGAGAAATCTGAGCTTTGACGTCCGGGCGTATCGTTGTCGTCTCGTTCAATTTTGTTCTAGTTATCGTCCTTGTCGATTAACTGGTCCAATCGACTGGCACACCTTGGATATCGAATTTGGGTATAAGCCCGAGGTGTTCGCAGATCCGACGCTTTTTGTGTCAACTCCTCTTTTGGCACACCCGGTGGGACAAATAACACTTCTTGTTGCCACGGTTTTATCCATTATAAATCTATTATGGGTAATACTACTGAGGTTGATCAAAGCAATGTCATCGAAGTCTCCGAAGCAGATCTGAAAGATGATCAGAAGAAGGCTATGGAGCAGGCTATGGAGGAGTACAAGAAGTTATATCTGAAGTCCTTCAGCCTAAGCAGGAGCGGCGATGCTGTCCAAAAGCAAGATCCGTCGTTGCCGCGGCAGGTCACTTTCGACGCCAATCCTGGTAAATTACAAGATATGGTTAATTCTGCGTTAAATCAGGCGTTGATTATCCACTCCAATGTGTTGTCCAATACTGTGTACAATGCTGTTATGCAATCTTTCAAAGAGGGACATGCACCCAAGTATGTTGGTCCAGCGTATCATCAACTTGGATTGACATCTGCTACAACTTCATTGGCGGTTCTAGTGATATCTCTCCAACCTGTGAATCCGTCCACTGATGAAGCTACACCACCAAGATCAAGCCCTGTAGGCGTCAATTACCCGGTAGCTATTAATTATCGACAAGTCACATGCCGATGACTTATAATCCTGGATGGACTGGTCAGATTCAACAACTGGTGGTGTAACCTGGACATCAAGTAGCAGGAGCGCAACAATACCATTACCCGGCGAACACTCAGAATGAAACATCGGTGTATCGGCCGATGAATATAATGCCACAGCATACCCCAGTGGGTGTTAAAGGTTATACATCGGCAAATCAACCGATGCATAATATTCAGCAAGGGGGTGCTATGCCTGTGCCAATTAGACCGGCTTATTTGCCATAGAGGAAAGAAGGGGCGTATCAACCAGTTCAGCCAGTCAATATCCAGCCGGTGCATCGGCAGGATTAGGATGCATACTGGGCCGACAAAATTGCCAAAGTAATGAAAGAACAATTTGGCATCAAACCTAAGGTCAATACATACTCTTATCAGACGCCATACCCTCAGGCATATGACTTGATTCCTTTCCCAAATCGGTACAAGGTGCCAGATTTCACAAAGTTTTCTGGCCAAGACGATACGTTAACGATGAAGCACATCAACCGCTTCATCATTTAATGTGGAGAGGCGGCTAGCAGAGATGAGCTGAGGGTAAGATTGTTCTCGTCGTCTTTATCTGGATCAACATTTACCTGGTTCATTTCGCTTCCTCCAAATTCTGTGATCACTTGGGCCGATCTAGAGAAGCAGTTTCACAAATACTTCTTCTCTGGCGTACATGAGAAAAGGATTACCGATTTGGTCAAATTAAAGTAGCGTAATGATGAATCGATAGAAAGCTTCGTGCAAAGGCTGCGAGACATGAAGAACAAGTGCTACAGTTTGGTGTTTGATGATCGGCAATTGGCAGATTTGGCTTTCCAAGGGTTGCTGCCACACATCAAGGATAAATATGCATCCCAAGAGTTTGAGAGTTTGAGCCATCTCGTGCAAAGAGTTGTCGATCAGGAAATCAAAGCTTTCGAACCGAGGAAAACTTGGAATAAGAAGGTGTCTTTCATTGAACAAGAAGAGAGTTCTGAGTCGGATGAGGAACCAAGCATTGGCGTTGCTGAATGGGTGAAAGACAAGAAGACGATATCCTGTCCGTTTGGCCAGAAAGAAGCTGAAAGATTCACCTTTGACATCACCAAGGCCGATAGGATATTTTACCTATTACTTCAAGAAGGGCGGATTAAGCTGTCGCCTAATCAAGTAATTCCATCGACAGAAGAGCTTAGAAGGATCAGGTATTGTAAGTGGCATGCTGCAATTTCACATAATAATAATGATTGCAAAGTCTTTAGGTAGCAGTTGCAGTCAGAAATTGAATCTGGCCGAATCAAATTTGAAAATTCTAAAGCTCAGAAGCCGATGAAAATTGACCAACATCTGTTTCCAAATAATATGGTGGAAACTAGCGGGAAGATTAAAGTACTGACATCGGAAGTTGCCAAGAAAAATGCATCGGTAGATCCCAAGCATCAAATAGTTGTCCATGATGTGAAGGGAAAGAGGCTTGCCGATGAAGGAAAAGGTAAAAGGACTGCCGATGGAAGCAGCAGTGCTAGAAGGCCTCAGAGACATGCATCATATGGCGTTGTGATCAAGCACAGGAGACCATGGCAAGAATATGGGCGCTCACAAGAGGAACAACGTCGACAGCAAGAAGAAGAAAGACACCAAGAGTGGTATCGGCATAAAGATCATTGGAAGTGCCCCTTCTTCGTCCATTGCTGGGAAGAAAGCATCAAGCTGCCAACTGCCAATAATTGCCCTGAGTGCAACGGATACTATCTTGCCAATCGGTTAGAGAAGAAATCCCATTTTGAAGATCGAGAATCAAGCTATGCTAGGCTGATCAGAGGAAAGGGATCAGTGCATGATCGACTAGGGGGCAAGCTCAGTGTACATGATAGGCTTGGCAAGCGTATCCATCAAGAGGAGCTTGAGGAGAAGGCTAATGCAAGAGTGCCTAATGAGGATATATTCTCTAGGGATCCAAACATAAGGAGTGGTGCAAATACGAGCAGTGAAAAACAGTACCAGTCTGTTTGGAAAACTAAGCTTCCTCAATGGTGTCCCAAGGGTTTGACGAAAACTCAGAGAAGGAGGATCCAGCGTGAACGCCAGAATGATCTGTGTTATTGAAAGGTCTAGGTATGGCTAGAGGGGGGGTGTGAATAGCCTAGTTAAATTTTCTACAACAACACTTAGCAAACATGTTAGAATAAAACACGGCGATAAGCAAGTTTGCTCTAGCACTACAAGGGTCGGCAAGCCTCCTATATCAAGTCTAATTACTAGCAAGATATATCCTATGTCACACACAAGGGCTAGACAACTAGAGCTACTAAGCTAAGCTACACAGGCTAAGCTAGAATATCTACTTTGCAAAAATGAAGGAAAGTAATACAAAACTAGAGATAGAAGGGTTATACCACCACGAAGGGATGAACCAAAAGATAACCAATCACAATACCCTGCGTCCGGACCTCTGTCCGAAGCTCCTTTGGGCTGCCAAACACTTCTCCAACTTCTCCAAGCTTCCAAGAGCCAACACTAAGTGATCCCAACACTTGTGCACGTGTGTTAGCTTTTAGTTCACAATTATCTTGGATTTAGTTGGTTGTTTCCACTAGTTCAATTGATTTTAATGCAATGCATATGAACCTAGTGGCACATGATATCCGTAATCATACTTAAGAGCTCCCTCCTTGATAGTACGACTATTTATCCTAAATGTGATCACATCCTCTATGATGTCTTGATCACCAAACCGAAAATGGTTCCTAGCAATCACCTTTGCCTTCACACCATTTTCGTTTCCACCACCATGCTAGAGCTTGTGCCATCCACACTTGATTCACCTTGCTCCATCACATGGTATGTACCAACCTATCTCATGATTCACACTTAGAGATCAAGGTTAGTACTTAGGTGGGTTTCATCAATTACTCAAAACCAAAACACATGGGAGACTCTCAGTTATAGCGAAAATCCTTCAAAGGAGGAATCTTCAGTTTGGAAGTGGAGGCCGAAACGCCAGAATAGGAGTTCATCGGCAGAAGTCAATATGGTTGTTATGTTGCCGATGGAATTTATGGCACCTACCGAGGCTGAAGAAGAAGCTGCTGATATGGCTCAGTTAGTGCTAGATCCGATGGTGGCTATTTTTGAAAAGTCTGTCGAGGATGAAAGGCAACACTTAAGAGCTTTGTTTGTCAAAGGAAAAGTTGATGGACAGCCGGTGTCAAAGATGCTAGTAGATGGTGGGGCATCGATCAATATAATGCCGTATGTCATGTTCAGGAAGCTTGGAAAAGGTGACCAAGATTTAGTCAAGACAAACATGAAGCTTAAATATTTTGAAGGCAATGTGTCGCCAGCTATGGGAGCAGTATGCGTCGAGTTAACTATCGGCAGCAAAACTTTGCTGACAACGTTTTTTGTGATCAACGACAAAGGTACCTACAACTTGCTCCTGGGAAGGGATTGGATCCATGCTAATTGTTGTATTCCTTCCACGATGCATCAAAGCCTCATGTAATGGGTTGGAGACAAGATTGAAGTCGTCCAAAGTGAAGCCCCACCAATTGTTGCATCGGTAGAATTGGAAACCTATGAGCAGACCAAGTGCATATCGGGTGAGGCTTGGGATACAGAGTTCCTCAAAATTGCCGATTACCGAATTACACCAATCCAAACAGTCGGTTCTAAAGAAGAGTTTTAATGGATCAATTCGTCGATGATGGAAAACTCGGGCAGGGGTTCACATCGGCTGATGATTTAATAGAAATAGACATCGGCGATGGTAGCAAACCCAGGCCGACTTTTATTAGTGCTAAGTTAGATTCCCAGTATAAACAACAGTTGAGTGATTTGTTAAAGGAATATAAAGATTGTTTTGTTTGGGACTATATAGAGATGTCTGGTTTAGACCGATCAATAGTTGAACATCGGTTGACTGTTAAGTAAGGTGTCCACCCACATCAACAGCCAGCACGCCGATGCAATCCTATTGTGTTATCTGACATTAAAGCCGAATTTACAAAATTAATTGAAGCTGGATTTATTCGACAATGTCGATATGCCGAATGGATTTCTAACGTAGTTCCTGTGTATAAGAAAAACGGGAAACTTCGTGTTTTTATTGATTTCAGGAATCTCAATAAGGCTATGCCGATGGATGGATATCCGATGCCCGTTGCCGATCTGCTGATTGATGCTGCTGCTGGACATCAAATCATTAGCTTCATGGATGGTAATGCTGGATATAATCAAATATTCATGGTTGAAGAAGATATATCCAAGACTGCTTTCAGATGCCCAGGTCATGTTGGTTTATTTGAGTGGGTCGTGATGACTTTTGGTTTGAAAAATACCGGTGCTACTTACCAAAGGGCAATGAATTCTATTTTCCATAAGTACATCGGCACATTGGTTGAAATCTATATTGACGACGTGGTGGTTAAATCCAGAGACTTTGAGAAGCATCTTGCTAATTTACGGAAAATTCTAGAGTGCACAAGGGAACATGGGTTAAAAATGAATATTAATAAGTGTGCATTTGGTGTATCGGCGGGCTAGTTTCTAGGTTTTATGGTGCATCAAAGAGGTATCGAGATCGGCAGAAAATCCATTGATGCGATTAATAAAGTGGTTTCTCCTACAAACAAGACTAAGTTGCAATCCTTGATCGACAAGATTAATTTTATTAGAAGATTTATATCTAACTTGTCTGGGAAGATTAAGTCTTTTAGCCCATTGCTAAAGCTGAAAGCCGGTCAAGAATTTGTGTGGAAGGAGGAACAACAATCAACCTTGGAAGAAATTAAGAAATATTTGGTGAGTCCTCCAGTATTGGTTCCACCTCAACACGGGAAACCTTTCAGGTTGTATTTGTTTGCCGATGATAGTATTATCGGATCATACTTAATCCAGGAAGTTGAAAGAAGGGAATGTGTAGTGTATTATTTGAGTAGAAGACTGGTGGATGCTGAAACCAGATATTCGGCCGTTGAAAAGTTATGCTTGTGTCTGTACTTCTCTTGCATTAAACTGAGGCATTATTTATTATCAGCCGAGTGTACTGTCATATGCAAAGATGATGTGGTTAAGTACATGCTGTCGATGCCGATATTAAGTGAAAGAATCGGCAAATGGATTCTAGCACTGTCAGAGTTTGATTTAAGGTATGAATCGGTTAAGGCGGTTAAAGGTCAGGTGATGGCCGATTTTGTTACTCAGCATTGTGGTACAGTGGGTTCTATGAAGATTGCTCCTTGAACTTTGTTCTTTGATGGATCCACGTGTAGAGGGGGCAAGAATCGGTATTGTCTTGATCTCACCCCGAGGACAGAAATATGAAATGTCATTACCGATTGTAACTACTTCGACAAACAATCAGGCTGAATATCAGGCTTTGCTAAAGGGATTGGAATTACTCAGGGAAGTACATGCCGATGCCATTGAGATTTTTGGCGATTCTATGCTGGTGATCAATCAACTGATTGGAACATATGAATGGCGAAGTGAAATTTTGATTATACACTATGAGAAATGTTTGCGATTATTGAAAGAGTTTAAGGAATACCGCCTCGAGCATGTTCCCAGGTTACATAATGAAGAGGCCAATCGGTTAGCGCAGTACGCTTCGGGGTATCAGCCGATTCAGGAAGTGACTGTATCGGTAATAGCTGCCGATGATTGGAGGAAAGAGATTGCCGATTACTTAAAAGATCCGTCTAAAAAGGTCTCAAGACGTATGAGGTTTCAAGCTACCAAGTATGTGCTCCTTGATAATGAATTATATTATCGGACGATTGATGGAATTTTGCTCAGATGCCTTGATGAAGAAGAATCGAAAAAGTCAATGGGTGAAATTCATGAAGGAGTATGTGGAGCGCATCAATCGGCATTCAAAATGAAGTGGATGATTAGGAGGAACGGTTATTATTGGACGACAATTCTTGAGGATTGTTTTAAATACTTTAAAGGATGTCAAGAATGTCAGAAGTTTGGTAATGTTCAAAGGGCACCTGCATCGGCAATGAATCCCATAATCAAGCCTTGGTCGTTTAGAGGATGGGCTATCGATCTCATCGGTCAAATCTACCCACCATTGAGTAAAGGGCATAAGTTTATACTTGTTGCCACTGATTATTTCACGAAGTGGGTTGAGGCTATTCCTTTGAAGAAGGTGACATTGAAAAATATGATAGACTTTGTGAAGGAACATATTGTTTATCGATTTGGTATTCCTGAGACTATTACGACTGATCAAGGGACTATGTTCACTTCGAGAGAGTTTGATGAATTTGTCGTCGGTGTGGGGTTTAAGGTTTTAAATTCTTCTCCTTATTATGCTCAAGCTAATGGTCAAGCTGAAGCAACTAATAAAGGGGTTATTAAACTTATCAAGTGCAAGATTGATGAAAACCCTAGAAGGTGGCATACAGTATTGAATGAAGCGTTGTGGTCATATCGGATGGCGTGCCATGGTGCAACTAAGGTTTCGCCGTACCAGTTGGTCTATGGACATGATGCTGTCCTACTGTGGGAAGTTAAAACTGGTTCTAGACGATTGTCCTCCCAAGACCAGTTGACTGCCGATGAATATGATATTCTTATGAAAGATGAATTGGAGGATCTAGCAAGTCATCGGCTGAGAGCTTTAATCAACATAGAAGAAAATAAGAAAAGGGTTGTCAGGTGGTATGACAAGAAAGTAAAGGTAAAAGAGTTTGCCGATGGAGATCTGGTGTGGAAACTGATTTTACCGATTGGAACTAAGAGTTCAAAGTTTGGGAAATGGTCTCCTAATTGGGAAGGTCCTTTTCGAATAAATCAGTCTGTTCCCGGCAACACATATATTTTGGAGACCCTCGAAGGGGTTGTGTTTTCCAGAGCAATCAATGGTAAATATTTAAAGAAATATTACCCTAGTATCTGGATGGATGCGTAAAACAATACATATATACTAATGACGAAGTTATTATGCAAAAACATCGGTAAAAAGGCATTAAAGTTATGATACAAGAAGGTCGGTCATCAAGTTCACAGTTGCCGATACAACAAATTATAACAGGGATTGGATGGATGAGATTGCACGAAGACGAATTTGGTCTGCTTCTTCTATCTCCTTGGCATCGTCATCGGCAAAACTCTCGATGGGCTTAATCTTCTTCCTCAACAGAAGGGCATGACGAGCATCAACATCCCTTTCTTGTCGTAGAGCTTTAGCGGCATCAGGGAGTTGGGCTTTCTTTTGGTTGGCCGCGTCTAGAGCTTCATCGACTTTCTGTAGCTCCGCTAACAGTTCTTCTTTTCGTGCCGATAGATGGGTGATTTCTTGTTCAAGCTCAAGGCTAGAAGCTTCCAGACGGCCGATGTCTCTGTGCTTTTCTTCGGCGGTTTGCTTGAATTTGAGCATTTCTTCTTCAAGTGTTGCTTGAGCAGCTCTATCGGCAATACGGCGCAAAGCCTTTTGATATTGTAACTGCCGACTCTTGAGGAATGCCGCTTGGAAGATTATTTCTTCGATATCAGCAGGCAGATGGCCTTGGATTGCCCTGAAAGCTGCCCTTACTGCACTATAATCTAGGACTAGTTGGGATGTATCCTGTTGCAGTAGAAGTAGCAGTGCCTCAAGCTTGGATTTTACTTCTGCCGATATGACTATAGAAGCTTGGACAGAGCTTTCTTCTTCATCATCATCATCTGGTATGTTGATGGCAAAGGAGAATAAGCTGTTGGGAGAATCTTGGGCCTGAAAGGAAAAGAATTAGAGTTTGTCAGTTGAAAACTTACGTCTTGCGAGTTTATAACGGATAGTTGATTTACCTACTTTAGAGCGATTTCTCGCCTTGGACTCGGCAGAGTAGCTGGCATGACTGTGTCAAGAGGATCGACAATAGTTGCCGATGAACTTGCCTCTGTAGAAGGAGCAGTTGGTGCTGGTGCTGGTGCCGATGCCGATGCCGATGCCGGTGTCGATTCTGTTGTTGTGGCCAACTCCTGCGGTGCTGGTACTGTCCCTTGGGTGGTGATTTCAATCGATGATTGATCAAGGATGGATGCCGATGCTAGCTCTGGTGTTGGCGTATCGGTAGGAGATTGAGGAGACGCTGCCGGTGATGTGGCTAAAGCTGATGGCCTTGGACGTTGTGGTCGAGGAGCGGTACTTGATGAGCCTTGGCGTTTCGGCTGTTGCACATGAGGGGCATCGGCAGGCCGAGCTGAAGAAGTTTGTATACTTGGAACAGCTACCGATGAACTTGTCTGCTGCGGAGAAAAAACATTTGATGCAGTTTGAAAATTAGATGAGAATTGCCGATTAAAAATGTTGTGATCGGTACGAATAAGTGAGGATTTGTTACCGTGAAAGCTTGCGCCAAGATAGCGGCAGCGGTAGCAGTAGCCCCAGCTGGTGTTGGTCTGGATTTGATGGTGACCTTCGGAACTGCCCTTCGATGCATAAGGGAAGCCAACGAAGGGGCCCTACTACCGATTACTGATGTAGGGTTAATCGGTCGCAAGTTGAAGGATTTGCCGCTTCTGCTCTTTTTGGGGATCAAGTCGTTAACCTGTTGGCAGAAAACCAGTTACCGATGCATTGAAAAGAAGATAACAGAAAAATAATGTTGGAAGTAAACTTACCGCGTCATCGGGAACGATGTGGTCAGCATCAATCAAGTGCCGATAATAGTGTGACGAGGCAGCGAACAATTGATCTTTCCACTCTTGCCAACAGGATTTGTATGATTCAGTGATGAAGGATACTAGCGCCCAAATGGATAAATCAATGTTGGTTGCATCGATATGAGGAGAAAGATGGACAATCTTGTCCCAGTCCATGACACTAGTGATGACTTCCCTTGGTTTTATCACATCGGCATAGCTAAGACTGATCGGCAGTTGACCAAATGCTAGCTGTCTTGATGCTGCCGATGGATAATAAAATTCATAAGTTGCATGAGTTGTCTTCCCACTCCCAAAGATATTAACTGGGATGTCCCGGGGAGTAATGGTAGCCCTCATGATTTCTTCATTATTTGGTATTTCTCCATCGGTAAGGTTGAAGGAAAGTGGGAATCGGTTATCTTCATCAATATGGGGCCACCAGACCCTTTCCGCAGCAGGAATTCCACAGTAAAATCTCTGAAAGAACATGCCGAATTGATCCTCATTGGCATCGGTTCCTGGTAGCACTATTATGGCTTCACCGAAATTGAGTGGGGAGCGGGTTGCCGATTCATCATCAGGAAGCATGTAGTCCTCAGCTAGATCTCTTGGGAATTGCTGGCTAAACAAGTCAAATTAAAGACACTTATGCATATGGCCGTTTAGCCACATATTGATGAACCACCAGGGGCCTCCGAGGTTGCCGATGGGCTCGCCTAGCAGTAGTTTTTCCGACACCTGGTGCAGGAGGTGATAGACTGAACTGAGAAGGTATCGGCCAAGAGGAAGTCCTGCTCCGTCGGCCAAAAGCTCTGCTGCAGGAAGGTACATTTTGGTGGGTCCAATTGTCCTACCGTAGAAGATAAACTTCTCCAGCCATATGTTCAGGAAAGTGGCGTGTTCCCTCTGGTTTACCGATCCAGTATTTTGATATTCTTGAACATATCCGGTCCAACCACCGATGTTGCGAGTGGTCACTCGATGTTCGGGCTTCCTGTGGAAGAGAGTGGCAGTATCGGCAGAAGAAACGTCGAGACCAGTGAGCATATGCACATCGGCAAGTGTGGGAGTGGCTGGTCTGTGTCTGAATAGGAAAGCGTTCATTGTGTCAGACTAGAAATAAGAGGACGCAATCATCATATTCTCATTCTTGGCCATATCGGCAATAGATAGTCTGATGCACTATCTAAGTGGCGTTCTGCCTAGTAGATTTGTTGTGTCCTGGCCATCCTAAGGTACCAATTCTTCCATCCTTTGGTGGGTTTAGGCCAAGAACGGAAAATATCTGTCCATAACCCCAGATTGAAATGTTCAGCTCTGAAAGGGATGCGGGTGGTTTCCGCATTGCTGATTTCGGTTGGATCGGGATTCCCCATCGGACCCAGACAACAAAGGTGTGCTTGATCAATAGGGATTACTATTTTGTTGCGCATTTCCTAGATTCAGAAATCAAAAGAAAAGAAAAGGGGAAAAGGGATCACGAAACAGTATAGAGAAATTGCAAAGTGTAGAGCGGGGAAAGAAGAAATTTACCGCAGAAACATTGAAACTGATCACCATCGGGATGGAGGAGTTCTTGCAAGATTTGCGCTTTCTGGTGAAAGAAAAAAGCGCCGTTTGGGTGATTGCCAGACTACTCTTCGGAAATGCTGGTGAATTAGGGATGAAGATATGAACTCAGGGTGAAAAGAAGAATGAACAGTGGTCTTTATAGGCCTAGGTCAAAGGGCGTTTTCGGTTTTCCTTTTTGACTGAGCAGAGATGTGGTAGGATATCGTGATGAATTTAGGCGGTGATCGAGGAATTGTAACTGTTGGCGCTACAGTTGCGGGAGTTGTTGGTAATTTACAATAATGGCGCATGATAATCGAAGTGATGGCATAGTCATTTTGGAGGGAAAGATTACAACAGAGGAAATTTCGGTGCATGAGATATTTCATACTTCGAAATTGGGGGGGTTTTGGTACATGTCAATATGAGTTAAGTATACTGCTCGACAAGAAGATGGTTGTTGTTTCCTATTGGCATCAAGGTTCTACTAGTTGTTTGCCAATAGGAGCAGAGAAGATTGCCGATAGCAAAACAGATTGCAGAAGCGTTAAGGAAGAAGAGGATGTTGCCGATAGGAAGGTGCTGCCAATGGATATAGAATAACGTGGCCAACGTCAGCAAGAAATTGCTAATGACAATAGAAGAAGGTCGCAGATTGGAGGAAGTCTGCCGATGGAAAGTTTCATCGTAAAGAAGATAGATATGGAAACTGGTAGTTTTATACCAGTATTATTATTTAGTTTGAGTCCGACTCTTGCACGAGTCGTTTATTTCCTTAAAAATAGGAGTTTTTTAGGTATGAGGCGTATCTGTTCACAACTCCTTCTACCGGAGTATAAATATGTACCGAGAGGTGGTGTAAAGATATACAATCAATCAAATACATCTATTATTTTCGTCTACTTTTTCAGCAAATTTACTTTCACCGCATTAGTTCTAGCTTATCTACGAGTTCTTACGAATTCTCGACGGGCTGCATCTACATGATCTCCATCAACCTCGCGAGTTCCTCGTTTTGAGAAATCTGAGCTTTGACGTCCGGGCGTATCGCTGTTGTCTCGTTCAATTTTGTTCTAGTTATCGTCCTTGTCGATTAACTGGTCCAATCGACTGGCACACCTTGGATATCGAATTCGGGTATAAGCCCGAGGTGTTCGCAGATCCGACGCTTTTTGCGTCAACACATGTACTCTTTGATCTCATCAAAAGCCTTCTATTGTATGTCATCCCATATAAATTCTTGATCCTTGCCGAGAGAAAGGCAAAACTCTTTCTGACAAATTAAATATGAATCTTCTAACAAAATTAATCTTGCCGAGCAGTGATTGCAACTCTGTGAGATTAGTTGGAGGGATTACTTTGTCTATCGCTTCCATGCTCTTCTTACCGACTTCGATCCCTCCTTTATGGTCTAGAAATCCTAAAACCTCACCAGCCGATACTCCAAAGGCACATTTGTTCGGGTTCATCCTCAAACCATGCTTCCTAGTGCACTCCAAAGTTTTCCTTAAATCGGCTAAATGCCCCTTGTGATTTCTAGACTTGACCACCACATCATCAATATAGATTTCCACGATTTTGCCGATCAATTCGTGGAAAATAAAGTTCATGACCCTTTGATAAGTCGTGCCGACATTTTTTAAACCAAAAGTCATGACGATCCACTCAAACAAACCAATATGATCAGGGCATCTGAAGGCTGTTTTTGCCATAAAGATTTGGTTATAGCCAGCATTACCATCCATAAAGCTGATGACTTCATAACCAGCCGATGCATCGACAAGAAAATCGGCCATCGGCATTGGGTAACCATCCATTGGAGTGTCTTTATTAAGATTTCTAAAGTCAATGCAGACCCCCATCTTTCCATTCTTCTTATACACTAGAACTATGTTTGAAATCCACTCTGCATACCTACATGGCCGAATGAAATTCGATTCTAATAATCTTTCAACTTCCTTTTTCACGTCGGCCAGTACCTCCTCTTTGAAAATTCTCCGAGGAGGTTGTTTGTAAGGACGATACCCGGGCTTGATCGGCAATCGATGCTCAACAATAGAACGATCCAGTCCGAGCATCTCTGTGTAATCCCAAGCAAAGCAATCCTTGAATTCTTTTAGAAGGTCTATCAATTCTAATCTGCACTCTGGGTCTAAATTTGCACTGATATACATCGGCCTTGGCTTGACATTATCACCAACATTTATTTCCTCTATCTTATCGGCCGACATAAAGCCATGTCCCAACCTTCCTTTGTTGCCATCGATCGGGTTCCCCATTAAAAATTGCTTTGAGAGCCAACTGCTTGGATCGGCTGTTGGTCCTTGTTGAAGACATTCACAAGACCTTCCTCCCATATTCTTCCAGAGAAACAATCGACGTTATCATATTCCCAGAAGCTAGGCTCCGTAGAAGCAACTTCAACATTTTTGAATCATCAGCATGAACAATTTCAACATAATCTCCAATCCACTGAATGAGAATCTGATGCATGGTTGAAGGTATGCAGCAATTAGCATGGATCCAATCTCTTCCTAGGAGCAAACTGTATGCCCCCTTGCCATCGATGGCAAAGAAGGTAGTAATCAACGTTTTTGATCCAATCATTAACTCGACGTGCACAACCCCTCGGGTGTCAGAAGGATTGCCAGCAAAGTCCCTAAGCACCATGTGAGTCTTCAACAGCTCCTCATTTGTCATCCCGAGCTTCCTAAAGGTGGTATAAGGCATAATATTGATGGCAGCTCCTCCATAAACAAACATCTTGGTCAGGGGTTTGCCATTGACGTATCCTTTCACATAAAGCGGCTTCAAATGTCGATGCTTGACCGGTTTATCGAAAGCTCCCTGCTGAGTCAAGACAAGTTGGGCCATTAGATCCTGATATTCGCTCTCATGGAAATCTGAGTACACTTCTTCTTGGATGTCTTGGCCTTCGGGAGCTATGAACTCTGATGGAATGAAAAAAGCCATGCATGCATCAGCCGAACGGTCGTGCTCGTCAGGTTTCTTCTTAGGACGCCATATCTGTTTCTTTTCGGTAACTGTTTGTGTCAGTTCTCTGTTCCTCAAGCGTTGTACTCTCCTCTTCTGGCTTTTCCTCAAACCCAGTGGGCACCATTGTCCCTTCTACCATATATATTCAGGGTGCTCTTCCTCCTCAGCGTTTTCATCACAATGGATCCACTCCTGATCGGCAAACCTCTTGCCTCGCCGATTCTCAGAGCTGCTTATTTTTAAAACGTTGATCGTCCTCAGAAAACTGTCCTCCAAGTCTTTCATGGACCGGACGGCGGTTGACCCGGGACTGCCTATACCCTGAATATTGATCACTGCATTTGGGGCAGTTGTCTCTAGCAGGCAGCTTTAGGCCTTCATTCCAACAATGTTTGAAGAACGAGCATCCCCAATAAGTCCGCTCCTTCTCTCTCATGTACTCTTGCTCTCTCTGGTACATCTCCTCTTCATACCTTTAGCATTCCTCCATGAACTCCTGTTCCTCGTAATACATCTGCCTTTAATATTGCTCTTGCTCCCGTTGCCATTTATTTAACAGGATCCGTGTCGTAACCCTCGGCCTGGAAACCTCCTCTCTCTCGGTTCGGCTATTCTGGAACTGAGCCCATTGCCGAAACTCCTCATTTGTAATCTGCCGATCAGGTCAACATCACCAGCTCTTCTTGCTCTGTCTGAGGTTAATACCTTCATTTTGCTCTTGCCCTTGGGGTCATCCATGGCAACCATGTTCACAGAGAAAGACACCGTGTTCTGCGCAAAAGGATTAGCATCATTTTTCATCTTGCCATCAAACTTCAGATGCCCTTCTTGAATAGCCTTCTGGATTTTCATTCTGAACACTCGACAGTCATTGATGGAATGGGAATTAGTATTGTAGAAGCCGCAAAACTTCTTGTCTTTTACTCCTTCAGGACGCAGCATGGGGTGCCCTTCCAGCAATTTGATGCGTCCCTCTTTTAACAACGACTCGAACAGCTTGTCTGACTTGGAGACATCAAAGTCATAAGTACCCTTCTGCTGCCTCAACCATCGTTGACTGACCTGAGTCGGCTCTTTCGCGCAGACCAATTTGGCTGCGGCTATCTTGTCTTCACCGTCCTATTCTGTTGCTTCTTCCAGGAAACTTTGATACATCTCATTAGCCACATCGCCCTTCTGGAAGCGGTTATCTCTCCTGAATCCTTGAGCCTGATTATTCACCATTGCCAACCGCTGCGATAGTTGACCAAGGTCATCAAAGTCCATGCCGAACAACTTTTCCTTGACATTTGGATGCATACCCGCTACTGCCATCCCTAGCAGTTGGTCATCTGGCAGATTCAAGGAGTAACAGAGGTTTTTGATCTCTCTGAACCTATGGAGGTACTCCTACGGTGTCTCATTAGCTTTCTGCCTCAAACTCATAAGGTCAATCAGCTTCTTCTCATTAGTGCCCGTAAAGAAATATGCATGGAACCTCTGCTCTAATTCTGCCCATGTACTAATGGAATTCGCTGGCAGAGATGTGAACCACGTGAAAGCTGGCCCTGTCAGAGACAACGAAAAATACTGAATCCTCCAAGCTTCATCTGCAGATGCCTCTCCAAGCTGCATCAAGTATCGGCTGATGTGTTCTATGGTGCTAGTATCATCCTGACCAGAAAACTTAGTCAAATCCGTGGGAGCCTTTACCCTCGGAGGGAGTGTCACTCGGTTATACCATTCCGGATAAGGGGACTTGTATGCGTAGGATTGGTTCTTTGGCTTTAAGCCGAACTGATTCTACATCATGTCTGTCATCCTGTTCATGATAAGATCAATATTTGAATTCGGAGCTCCATGTGCTGGCCCTTCAAAAGGCAACCCTGCTGAGTTTTAATACCCTGGGTTTGGGAGAGCATCAATAGCACTGTAATCTGCAAACTCTTGATATCCATCTCCATACATATTCTTATGCAACATGTTCGCTGTTGGAGACACCTTGAAAGCCGACAGTGGGGTATTTCCTGTCGTACCGAACGTGAGCTGGCCATAAGTCGTGGGAGGTTGTTGTTTCTGGTGAGGAACCATCCCACCTTGGTTCATACTAGACCCGCCTCCATCCTCAGCAACCTTCTCCTGGCGCTTTGGCACATGGAACAATGTCAGTCCTTGCATTGGACCAACAACCTCTTCGAAGTATTTATCAGTAGATAGAACGAAAGTACTGACCATGATAGTGCAAAAGGTATTCAAGAAAGAGGTATGATGATTTCTCATGGTGTCACTCATGGCCTTGTAAACCATCTCAGTTATCTTTTGAGCATCTTCCTCTTTGGTGTAATCAGTCTGATGTGGAAGGAGAGTCCTCGGGAGCGACTACTTCTGAAAAACTTTGTTGCTTTTATTCATTGAAAAGGACAGCAAGCACTTCTATTGAAACTCATCACATGCCTGCTGGACCATATTCCTTAGGTCTTCTGGCAACTCATCCATAGTCACGTCCAGAACCTGGCTATTATCGATTTCAGGCATCTTGAAATGTAGAGTCCCACTGGGCATGCAAAAAAGTGTGTTGACACAAAATGTGACGCACTGTTTCTCACACAAAGCAAGCCAGAAAGTGTGGCTTCAATCGGGTGCCCGGGTGTTTCGAAGTATGGAAACGTGCCAGTCAGTTTACCTGAAACTAACAAGGGATGAAAATCATTAGATACAAACTGGAACATGCCGGGTGTGACCAGACAGTTCCATATATACGGCCCTGAAGCCACTTACAACGACATACAACTATAGAAGTTGTTTGCCAACAGGTCTTATAGATCATTCAGCTAAAACAACCAAGGTGTACGTAAAAACATTGATTGCCGAACATGCATGCATGGGAAAAATACGTTTAAACGACACATAATTGACTATGAATTAAAGCATAACCAAGCTCGGCAATCCAACCGAGTTGGGATCCATGATGAAGGAACACATAAGCAAAACATGATCAAACTAATCTAAAGCTTGTATCCGTCGCACGATACCTAACTTTATCGAAGCTCAAACATGATTAACATGCATGAACCTACAACATGTAGCAATCTAGATCAAACTAATTCGGCTATTATGAACGTAGATCTATTTGTAGAAACAACATCAAAGCAATAAATGTTAAAGCGTAAACAGATCTATAAGAAAGAAAAGAGCCGAACTGTATCAATCTAGATTGGGCAAAAGAGTGTTACAAAGATATAAAATATCTAAAACATGCAACACGTGATAACTTAATGAATCTATTAGATCTTGCCAAATCTAATAGAGTCGATAGCTATCTTGCTTTTGCTAAGCTTATCGAGCAAACACCTGCCGCACGGTATTTAATCGTAAACAAAACATAAGCAAAGACTTCTTGATTGTCAAGCAAGGATCTGTTGCACGACCATGGAAAACAAACAAGACTACTTGCATCGACATCTAAATCCACTGCATGATACTAGACATGATAACAAGGTTGTCGGGACTTACGGAGGTCGACGGATTGATGACTCCTCTTGAAGAACTCGACGACAAGACAAGAGACTCGAAATTGGCACGGGGCCGGTTGTATTGATTTGGTTGTGAACCCTTTTTACAATGGCCAAGGGTTTATATTTATACCCTGGTCATGACATGAGTCCTAAAAGGACACGACTACAAAATATTAAGAAAACACGACAGTTTTGACTCTAGTTTCCTTTGGAGTCTTTATTTCCTTAATTATCACAATCTTCATTGCCCGATTGGCTCTTTACTTGCCGATTTCGTCGCTTCTTCAATAGAAAACCATTTTTCCTTAAAATAGCCGACCGCACGATCATTTGCCGAGTCGGAAGAAATTAGCAGACCGCACGAACACTTGCCGAATGCTCCGAATACCTGCCTCTGCAAATTTACCTCACGCCGGCCCACCTATCATCTTCCTAAGTGTGCCAAAATCCAGTGTTAACATCCAGTAATCAACCATTTACTTTGCGTTCAATTCTTGAGAAAGATAAGTTGAATGGAACAAACTATGCGGATTGGATCCACAACCTGAGAATTGTTCTCAGGGCTGAGAAAAAGGAAGTTGTTCTAGACACCCCATTACCAGATGAGCCTGCTGATAATGCACCTGCTGCAGAGAAAACCACTTACAAGAAAGCATGTGATGCTGATCTTGAAGTGGGCTGCCTTATGATCGCTTGCATGGAGCTAGATCTCCAGATGTAATTTGACAATAATCATACAGCGTACGATATGATCGTGGCGCTTAATGATATTTTCCAGACTCAAGCCAGGACTGAAAGGTTAAATGTTTCCAAGGCTTTTTGTCGAAACCAAGCTAGCAAAAGGCGCAATAGTTGGCCCACATGTGATCAAGATGGTTGGTCATACTCAGAGATTGGAGAAGCTAGGCTTCCCAATGGGCCCAGAGATGGCCACTGATTTCATACTTGCGTCTCTTCCGCCTAGCTATGGAAACTTCATTTCGAACTACCATATGCATGGGGCGGAGAAGGGCTTGAATGAATTGTGCGGCATGCTTAAGACAACAGAAGCTGATATCAAGAAAGGTGCTAGCAATATCCATGTGATGGTGGTCCAAAACAAGCCTAACTTTAAGAAGAGGGCTTGGAAGAAGAAGAAGGTGAAGGTTAGAGATGAGATCTCTAAGCCAAACCCTCCTCCTGCGCCCAAGGCTGCTGGACCAGTTGCTGAAGCTAAATGCTTTCATTGTAATGAGAAAGGTCACTAGAAAAGGAACTGCATGCTGTACTTGGAATCCTTGAAGGATGGTAGTGGTAAAGGTACTCCCGCTGCTTGTACACTTGCTGTTTATGTTACAGACATTTTTCTCGCTGATTCTTATATTAATTCTTGGGTATTTGATACCGGATCGGTTGCTCATATTTGCAATACGATGCAGGGAATGATAAGAAGTAGAAGCATGAAAAGAGGAGAAGTTGATTTCCGCGTGGGCAATAATGCAAGAGTTGCTGCGTTGAACATTGGGACCATGCAACTTCACCTCCCGTCAGGATTTTTCATGGAATTGAATAATTGTTATTTTGTTCCTAGTTTAAGTCGAAACATTGTGTCACCTTCATGTTTGATGAAGGATGGTTATTCATTTGCGAGTAAAGACAATGGTTGTGTGATCTCAAAGAATGACATGTTTGTGGCTTTTGCATCCATTGTGAATGGGTTGTTTATTTTAAATCTTGATGATGTACCTATCTGTAATGTTAATGCTAAAAGGCCTCGACTTAATGAGTTAAGTCCTACTTATATGTGGCATTGTTGTTTAGGTCATATAAGTGAGAATCGCATGAAGAGGCTCCATTCTGATGGGCTTCTAACTTCGTTTGATTTTGAATCATACGAGACATGTGAGGCTTGCTTGTTGGGAAAGATGACCAAGTCACCTTTCACAGGTTTTCCTGAGAGGGCGACAGACTTATTGGAACTTGTACATACCAATGTATGTGGACCAATGAGTACGACAGCTAGAGGCGGATTTCAATACTTCATAACCTTCATTGATGATTTTAGTAGATATGTATATGTCTACTTAATGAAACACAAGTCTAAAACATTTGAAGAGTTCAAAGAATTTCAGAATGAAGTAGAGAATCAACGTGGCAAGAAAATTAAAGTCTTGCGATCTGATCGTGGAGGCGAATATTTGAGCCATGAGTTTAGCAATCATCTAAAGAGTTGTGGAATTGTTCCACAGCTTATGCCACCTGGAACGCCTCAGAGAAACGGCGTGTCCAAACGACGTAATCAGACTTTGTTGGACATGGTTTGGTCTATGATGAGCCAGTCAGACCTACCACTCTTGTTTTGGGGATATGCTCTAGAAACAGCCGCTTTCACATTGAATAGGGTATCGTCTAAGTCCGTAGTTAAGACATCATATGAGATGTGGACTGGTAAGAGTCTCAGTTGGTCTTTTCTAAAGATTTGGGGTTGTGAAGTTTATGTCAAACGACTTATGTCAGATAAACTTACACCCAAGTCGGACAAATGCTTTTTCGTGGGATATCCAAAGGAAACTTTAGGGTATTACTTCTACAACCGATCAGAGGGCAAAGTGTTTGTTGCTCGGAATGGTGTTTTCTTAGAGAAAGAGTTTCTCAATAAAGAGAAAAGTGGACAAAAGGTGTATCTTGAAGAAGTTCAAGATGAGCCAATAGGGGATAACTCTACGAGTGATGCTAATGTAGCAGAACAAGTTGAGATACCTGTGGCAAGAGAAACACCACCACAACCACGAAGGTCAGCAAGAATCCGTGAGGCACGTTGGGAAGTGTTATTATTAGACGATGACGAACCTGCGGCATACGCGGAAGCAATGATGGACCCAGATTTTGAGAAATGGCAAAGTGCCATGAGATCTGAGATAGATTCCATGGGAGACAATCAAGTTTGGAACTTGGTTGACCCGCCTGATGGGGTTAAACCTATTGAGTGCAGATGGATCTATAAAAAGAAAAAGGATATGGATGGAAACGTTCATGTCTACAAAGCTCGACTTGTTGCAAAGGGTTTTCGGCAAGTTCAAGGAGTTGACTACGATGAGACATTCTCGCCGGTAGCGATGCTTAAATCTATCCGGATCATTCTAGCAATTGCTGCTTATTTCGATTATGAGATTTGGCAGATGGATGTTAAAACAGCCTTTCTAAATGGAAATTTGGAAGAGGACGTGTATATGATACAACCCGAAGGCTTTGTTGATCCTAAAAATGCTGGAAAAATATGCAAGCTACAGAAATCCATTTATGGGTTGAAGCAAGCATCTTGGAGTTGGAATATTCGTTTTGATGAAGTGATCAAAGGGTTTGGTTTTCGTTAGAATGAAGAAGAACCTTGTGTTTACAAGAAGGAAAGTGGGAGCGCTGTTGTATTTCTAATCTTGTATATCGATGACATACTATTGATTGGGAATGACATTCCTATGTTGCAATCCGTAAAGACTTCACTGAATAATAGTTTTTCTAGGAAAGATTTAGGAGAAGCAACATACATTTTGGGCATCAAAATCTATAGAGATAGATCAAAGAGGCTTATAGGACTAAGCCAAGATACGTACATTGACAAGGTGTTGAAACGGTTCAACATGGAACAATCCAAGAGAGGGTTCTTGCCTATGTCACATGGTATGCGTTTTAGCGAGAAGCAGTGTCCTTCGACAGCTGATGAGCCAAAGCACATGAGTAAGGTTCCATATGCTTCGGCCGTTGGTTCCATTATGTACACCATGATATGTACTCGCCCAGATGTCTCATATGCTCTAAGTGTTGCGAGCAGGTACCAAGCCAATCCAGATGAGAGTCACTGGACGCTTGTTAAAAACATCCTTAAGTACTTGAGAAGGACTAAAGATGTGTTCCTAATCTATGGAGGTGAGGAGGAGCTCGTTGTAAATGGTTACACCGATGCTAGCTTCCAAACTAATGTGGATGATTCACAATCTCAATCAGGTTTTGTGTTCACAATAAATGGTGGTCCTATAAGTTGGAAGAGTTTCAAGCAGGAGACGGTGACTGATTCTACAACAGAAGCCGAGTACATTGCAGCTTCTGCCACTACAAAGGAAGGTGTTTGGATGAGGAGGTTTCTCATCGATCTTGGTGTGATTCCAAATGTGTCTCGCCCATTGAATTTGCATTGTGACAACAATGGGGCGATAGCGCAGGCTAAGGAGCCTAGGAATCACCAAAAGAACAAACATGTACTACAGAAGTTTCATCTCATTCGAGAGTTCGTCGGTAGAGATGAGATCAAGATGTGCAAGATACATACGGATTTGAATATTGCAGATCCTTTGATAAAGGCTCTTCCACAACCTAAGCATGAGGCGCACGTGAAAGCTATGGGTATTAGATATCTTTGAGATTAGCTTTAGTGCAAGTGGGAGACTGTTGGGAGTATGCCCTAGAGGTAATCATAGAGATGATTGTATTTCCTTGTATCCATGACATGTTATGAGTTCTTTGAATATCCATTAAAGACAACTTGTATCGATTAGCAATTATGTGAATTGTTTGTGAAACTCTTTTACTTATATGGTTATTCTAAAGTTGTCCCTGGTCGGAGTTTGTGCAAGAACGCACATGAATATTAGATCAACACATTATTAGTTGATGACTATGTTTCACAAGTCATGGACATAGAGATGTCAAACTAATAATGTGGGCACATGTATGACATGGGGCTGGATAGACCCAACCTGAGATTGTCTCTATACACATCGTATATGTTATGTCCTTAGACCTGAGATTGTCGTATGTACTCAAGATGTGAAACGACCTACTTAGGGACTACCAAACGCTACTCCGTGACTGGGTAGTTATAAAGGTGGCTTTCGGGTTTGTCGGGAAACATACTGTGAAACAGAGTCAATCAATATGGAATTTGCCACTCTCCATATGAGAGAGATATCATTGGATCACTCAAATGATTAGATCATGAAATGCATGACCGTGCTTGGGTTAAGTGTTAATCCATAAGTTGAACCAAATATCATGAGGCAAAGGAATAACATGTATATTGTATTGTGGTGGTTCGTCTGATATGATCGTAGCGTATGCCTAGGAGTTGACACGCCTTGCTAGGGCCGCTGTCAACTATTGGCCGAGTAAGAGTACTTGGGCCATGTCTATGTGTGCGTGAGCCCATAGAGTCGCACGCTTAAGGGTCTGGAAGCCTAATTCGGGTTGGACCCGAATTAGACTAGGTTTAGGGATACTAATGGGCCTCCAACGTGGGAGCTCGTTAAGACGCCTATATAAGCAAGGGTGGGCGCGGGGCGAGATTGATCCACGCCTTTTGGTAGTCGTCGTCGCCCTCTCCACGCTCGCGCCTAGTACTCCTCGCGGACCTAGCAGTCCGGAGGCGTGACGCTTCTTCCCTGCATGTGTGGGATTCCTCGGAGGTGCTGCATCTGGAGCACAAGGACGAACCGCGAGAAGGAGACGTTGAGACGGACGACCTCGCAACTGCACGGCACTGTTGCGACGCGCACGACTACATCAAGTCGCTTCCGCTGCTCCTGCGCGTCTAGTGGTAACCCCGTGATCTATAACTAGCACCAGTTCCTGGTTTATGGGGTAGAAATTTTTTGTTTTCCGGCTAGCGTAGCAACCTCATAACCCTTCACTTGGGACACACTTACACGTGTATAGTTGTGGTTACTAGCTCACGTGGTAAGGATGGAGAAGTTTGACATATGGGATTTGATCGTCAGTGAGTTAGAGGACATCATAGCCGTAGGCTTCAGAGGTCACTGACAGCTATAGTATGCACATTGGATCTCCTATCTGATAGTTGCTATGACTAGATCTTCAGCACTGAGAGTCACTCTTACTCGGTCAGCCACTGAGTTTCTAGTGTACTCGATGAGCCAGTTGGTCATCCACAGGAACCTACCTCGCCCCAGCCGTGCTTACCGTCTAGGCACCAGGCAGACAAGAGTGCCACCACAGTCAGATGAGCAGACAAACACTACAGTTGAGAAACATGTATAGGCAGAGCTAGCAGACCTCGATGCGCAGATAGATGCAGCGGCTGATGCCACCTACAGAGAGGATCATGCTTCAGACAGGTCGGACGAGGACTACATGCCTATTCTAGAGTACACACACCCGGTCTCACGACCACGAGGCCGGTGGGTCAGGTGCAGCTCCCGCTCCAGCCTCAAGTTCTTCAGAGGCTACTATACTCACCATCCTTACGAGGATGCAGGAGGAGCATTCACGACAGGTAGAGGAGCAGAGGAGGCAAGCTGAGGAGGTACGGAGGCTCACAGCTCAGTAGTTGGCAGCTCAGGCACAGGCACAGGCCCGGCAGGACGAGTTCCAGATGCATTTTCTGGCCTTCCAGAGGCAGCAAGCCGAGGTGCAGCGACATCAGACAGAGCTACTTAGTCGGCTCCTCGGGTCCAGCTCCGGTCCGTCCCTCACGCCACCGATAGCTCTACCTGAGACCTCTCAGCAGCAGTACACGTCTCACACTCAGACACCTCCAGTGGTAGTTCCGACTTCAGCGTTACAGCCCAGCGGGCTTCAGAGTCAGCCACCAGCTTCGCCTTTGTTTCAGACGCCGATGACTCAGGTGTCATCATGGCTAGCTTCCCCCGGTGACTTTGAGATCGGATTTACTCCTACCCGGGGGACTACCATTGAGGAGACTAAACGGGGATTCACAGCTACCTATAGAGAGATCACCGGAGAGGACTCCCCTGTAGTAGCAGCTCCAGAGACTCAGCGTTCAGAGGAGCACCCTCCGGCGGCAGGCACTCACTTGTCTTCTATCGCCTCATCGGAGGCAGCGCCAGACTGCTCGACTCAGAAAGTCACCACTCCTCCTCGTGTTGCCATTCAGACGGATTCTACTATCGAAGCACTAGATGCAGTTGAGACAGAGAGACAGTTGGCAGTGGATGCTGGAGTAGTCACAGTTGCAGCATCCTCACCTCTTCACTCTTAGAGCCAGCCAGCAGAGCTTGTCGCAGCAGTCACCCTTGCGGCTATGGCAGTGACTACTTCCCCCGCGCCTCGTGTCTTGACTCGTCGGGCTCCCAGACCTGCTACCACAGAGGCCGGACCGTCTGAGGCTCCAGTTCAGACAGCTACACCGTCTGAGCCTCAGGGGGAGCTAGGAGCGACAACGACAGTTTCTGAGTCATTAGCTCCAGTTCCTGAGGACACCCCAGCGGAGCCTACACCGACAGAGACAAAGGCAGATGATCAGTCAGCTGATTCAGATCTTCAGGACTTCATCATGCTAGATCGCAAGGCTGCAGCTTCTTCGCCTCCACCCCCAGCTCTAGATGCTTAGTGTTGGTGCTAGACGCCAAAGGGGGAGAGAGGGTCGAGTATATCAGAGATAGGGGGAGAGTTGTGAGATAGGGGATTTGGTTCTTACTTGTGTGTTTTATTTTCCCCGTACTCATGTCATCATATCTACCTTTCATGCATTTGTGTATATGCGTGATGTTTGATGTTTGTGAGATACTCTCCCTTGTGTGACATACTCTTGTCTATCACTAATATATCCTATGAGTTGTCAGTTAATTCATGATATGTCTCTATAATCTAATGGCAATTGAGCTTCCGCGCTAAACTCTGATATATTTGTGAGAATATCTTGAGGTACTCTGATTCCATTTCATATCTATGAGTACATGTGTGTGGCTTTGTTTGGATGAGCAAGTAATTGTTCTCTCTTATTCACAAACCCTTGTTCAACCTATCCAAGTCACTTTAAATCCTAACCATTCATCTCTTATATCTTATACTCGAGGATTATTGTCATCAATCACCAAAAAGGGGTAGATTGAAGAATCATGGTCCTATTGGTTTAGGTAATTAACGACAAGTAAAATATTATTATGGCTAACGTGTATTTTGCAGAGGCTATGCGTAGCGTAGCCATAGTGATCAACATAAATGGGTTATAATGGTTATCACTTTGCCCCCAAGATGGATATCGTTTTGGATTTCAAAGATCCATAATGAAGACTCTAAAGTGATAGGCTAAGTGCCATAAGGTGATGAAGGGCACTTAGTATAGATAGATCTTTATTTGATCTTTGGCCGTACTATTAAGAGGGGTTGAGACTAGTAGCTTGACTTAGGAAAGCTTCATGACTTAGGTGTGGTGCACACTTAACTTCCTTAGCTCTAAGCAAGCCTATGATGACCGTAAGATAGCCAAGAACAACTTCTGAATTCATCGCGACGAAAACCGTAGTTGAGAGAGAAGTTGACTAGGCGTCGGACACTGAGTCCGAAGGCGCCGGACGCTGGCGTTGGACGCTGACGCCTGCATGACGTAGCGTCCGTCGGCCGCCCAGTGCAAGACCTAGAGTTTCAGAGGGCGACGGACGCTGTCCGTCATCGAGGCGTCGGATGCTGCGACAGCGTCCGTCGGCCTTCCAGTGGACATGTTTTCAGCCAGCCCCAGTCTGGGGCGTCGGACGCTGGAGCTCAGCATCCGTCACTCAAACTGTGAACAGAAACTAGCCGTTGGGTATGTGACGGAGCGTCCGTCGCGTAGGCGACGGAGCGTCCGTCGCCAACTTAAAAGTTGTGTCTTTTTCCAGCCCGAGGTAGTTTTGTGAGTGGGCTATTTATAGCCCACCCCTTGCCTTCCCACCTTGCCTTTGCTCATTTTAGTTGCTGAAGTTCTTGAGAAGGTTGGGAAGAGAGCAAGAGCCCTAGAGAGAGAGAGTGATTCGTGAATCCATCCATCCTCTTCTCTAGTTCATCCAAGAGACCAAGTGTGCATCCACTCTAGTTGTGAAGCTTGAGTGAGTCAAGTGAAGATCAAAGCTTGTTACTCTTGGTGATCGACATCACCTAGACGGTCCGGTGGTGCTTGGGAGGAAGGTGATAGCGGGAGGATTCTCGGCGGCCCTTCTCCATCAACTTGTGATCGGTTGTGAGCGGTTCACCGAGCCGGAGTGGCGAAGAACCAGCCCGTAGAGAGCACTCTACCCTTACGCGGGTAGAGGGGGAGCAATACCCTTGCGCGGGTGCTCCAACGAGGACTAGGGGGGAGTGTCGACTCCTCTATATCTCGGCAAAACGTCGTCGTGTCACTTTCTATCCCTAGCTCTTTCCTATCGCATTACTTACCGCATCGTCCTTACTTTCATTGAATTGCTATCGCTTTCTAGTTAGGACACACTACCGGTAGGCACTAGGGGGTGATTGACATTGTTAGGATTTCATATTGCTTTAGAAATTTGAAATAAGCCCAATTCAACCCCCCTCTTGGACATCTTGATCCTTTCATATATGCAGAATTCATTCAATGCTGATTGATTTCAGTTTTAGTAATAACTAGCTTACTAGCCTGATTCCATTTGGAACTTGCAGTACCAAGAACAATCGTGGAGCAAATTGTTGGCGATAAGATAAACAGGGGAGATACAAGGGTGTTTATTATTCTTTTTTCTTTGGGTTGGCTGCACCTCATATAGAGGAACTCCTCTTACAGATGTCAATTTTCCTATGGATTTTCTTTTTTCCCTTGGTAGCACCGTATTAGCAAATCGTGCATTCATCTTTGCTTTGAATATTTGGAGTTAGCGTGTCTCTTTGACTTTGTCATTCTTACCTTTGTGTCCACCTGCATGCATCTTGCATTGCTACATGAATGAGTTCGAACCAGGTCAAGTTTTCCTGGACTCTGAACTGTGAGTTTTGAAGTTTTTATTTGAATATGAAGTCTTTTGGCAGTAATTTTTAGACCTACTCTTAAGCCGATTAGTTCATATATTTATATTTTCCACTAACAAGAAAACAGTTAGTTGTATACAGCACCACTATATACGCTTAGTCAAGATTTGCTTTGTTAAGTCAGCACATCATATGCATTTTCTTTTTTGTTGCATTGTACCTGTTTTTTTGCCTTGTTATTTCATACAGATATGCGGTGCTAAATCAGCTCAGCACATTACTTATTTCATTTTCTTTTGTGTTGCACTAGTCCCCTTGTTAGTTCATAATGATATGCGGTGCACCATCTTCTCCAGGATCCGTGCCCCCCTCAAACTTGGATCTGAATTGATCTTGGATTAGCGGATTACATCTGCTGTCTGTAGTCGTTGCCGTGTGGCCACTGTCCCTCTGGTGGTACGTAGTGACACCTGCAGGGTTTAGTTTAAGAAGTCTGGGACGAAGTGCTCTATCAGTTAGTTTTCAGTACTGTAAATCTTAACAATTGTTGTGCTTGTTACTCAGGTTAGTTTGTTCATTGTCTTAACAAGGTGCAAACGGAAAGTGCTATTTTCTTTCTTTTTGTTTGTGTATAGACAACTACTCCCTCCGTCCCAAAAACAAGGACGTTATGGGAACATTTATATTTCTAAATAAATTTATTATAAAAGTATATTTAACGATATATAATTGGTCAATGTTTAAAAAGTTAGTTTTTGGAAAGTGAAAACGACTTCTATTCAGAGACAGAGGGAGTACTCCAGAGTTAACTAAGATTCCCTTGATGTTTGCTTTGCAACAGATATAAGCTGAAGGTATGAAATGTTTGTTTTGCAATATTATCCAGTGTAAGAAAATAATATTCCATGTCAATAGTAGATTGATTTAGGGTCTACAGGATACAACATATATATATATAGGCTGGGATCCGGTGTTGGGTTTATAGAATATACCCAATCAACAGATCTCATTTCTAGTCAGCAATGACTTGTGCGTTGGCTTTCAGTTCGATAATCTTCCCATTATTTGCAAATTTCTCAAAAAATTAATGCTGTTGATAGATGCAACAGCGCTGCCAGAGCTACTTTGGTCATTGCTCATGAATCAGAGAACGGCTGGCATAGTATTGGCTATCATGAAAACACTTCTGGTGTTAGCTTGTGCAGGTCAGAATTTGGTAAAGCTTAACCTGTCATGGCTACTCTCAGTAGCAAAGAACAGCAACATAAAACCACATACACTTTCGTCAAAATGCTCCCACCGTCGCAGACATGATGGACCCATGGAGAGACACAGAGGGAGAGGGATCTGACAGGTGGACCAACAAATCGGTGGCCACACGTTTCAGATCACGCGGACCCGGGCTCGCTCGGTCGCCGGCTCCGGTGTTGCTCCCCGCCCGCCCCTCCCATCCGTCATATTCTCCGGCGACAGTTGATTGGGATCCGCAGCGACGAGTCCGACGCGGCAGCGCTATTCCCCTTCACGACCGCACAAGAGGTGAGCAAGCAATCGACGCTCAAGCTCTCAATGTGCCCCCAAATACCAGTGATAAATAACCCTAGCGAATCCATTCGGGTCCCGATGGTAACCAGGCGCCGCCGCATGAATTGCAGGTTCCGCTGCACCTCTTCCGTCGAGATGGAGGGAGGGAGCCGCCGGGCGGCAGCGGCTTCGGCCATCCTCCCGGTTCCGGACGAGCTCATCGTCGAGATCCTCGTGCGGCTGCCGGCCAAGTCGCTCTGCCTCTGCAAGTGCGTCTCGCGGGGCCTGGCGCGCCTTCATCTCCGATCCGACCAACCGCCGCAGGTTCGCGCAGACGTTGTCCGGCGTCTTCTTCCCCCGTCCCTACGGCAGCCGCCCGACCTGGGACTTCATCGGCTTGTCTATGTCTTCTGTTTTGCCTCCGCCTCCCGGGGTCGATACGGTTCTCTCCTTCCTGCCCCCAAATGCGGGGAGATGGAGCTGCTGGACTCTTGCAACGGGTTGCTGCTCATGGGGTGCGAGGACTCGAGGGAGCTGCCTTCACCACCACCCTTCTACGTCGTGTGCAATCTGTTATGGAGGACGTATAGGAATATATGAAGTAAAGAATCAAGCCATAAAGGAGACACACGATTTAACGTGGAAAACCCCTTCGATGTGAAGGGGAAAAACCACGGGCACCAGCCAGCAACAATCTCACT
The DNA here is from genome assembly GCA_022036555.1 of Microstegium vimineum. NCBI lineage: Eukaryota > Viridiplantae > Streptophyta > Magnoliopsida > Poales > Poaceae > Microstegium > Microstegium vimineum. The sequence continues at coordinate 7,045,971 of CM039129.1, forward strand.
ATCTCAAGAGTTTGGGTTACACGCTTATGGCGGCTTACAAGAGAATCAAGTCTCCGCGAAACCCTAGCAAGGTTATATATTCCGTACCGCGGGGGGCTCCGCCCCCCGCACCCCCCGACCACAAGGGCGAGACCTGATGGGGTACGCTCCGAACCAAGCCTCCGGCAACGGGCCTCCGCTCCGCTCCGTCAGAAGCCCCGCCTATATCCTGGAGTGAATTTGGAACAACTCCAACACAATCCAGCCACCGGGGAGTGGGTTACCTTACCCCAACCAAGCCTCGTGCCAGGTCTTGTTGACTATTCTGACGAAAATCTACCCGTTGACACCAACACAGCAGCGCTAGGCTTCGATCCCTCCATCTCCCCGCATTTCCATGTGTTTCAGCTGGTGCAGGAGATGAATGGGCCAGAATTCATCGTCTGGTCAGTGGAAATATACTCATCCCAAACGGGAAGATGGGTTCTTAGAGAAGCCCCATTTGACAGTGCCATAGAATATATCAAATACATTGACCAAATGACCTATTTCAAAGGCTTCCTGCATTTCTGCATGAAACACAATTTAGTCGTGTCGGTGGACACAGGGCCAGAAATGGAGGATCTCCCAAGTGAATCAAAATGGGGGTGGCTCTGGTTAATCCATCTGTCATTCTCAGGGCCGCTTACTTTATGTTGATACCAATCTCGAGTCAAGTGATGCCATGTCAATCTATGTTCTTGAGGATCTTGACAGTGAGGAATGGACTTGGATCTTCAAGCAAAGCATCAGCAAGCCAGATCTATTTGGACCAAGAATGCCTGGAAGGGTATGGTGGGACTGCTACACAGCTGCGTTTCATCCAGACAGCGATTTGATCTTCTTCTATGATTGGTTAAAGAAAACACTGGTGTCCTATGATATAAAACACAGGGATGTGCATGTTATCTGTACTCTAGAAGTGCCCTATTTTGAGTTTCTAGAAACAGAATACGTGCATCGTAAATTTTTCCCATATGTTCCATTGTACTCAGGGGCATTACCATCATCTAGTCTCAGCTAGAAATGATTTAGAACATTCAATAGAAGGTCCATATTTGGCATTGATTTCTTCAGAAGGCGCTGGCAAACTAAATTATTTTAGGGAGTTTCATGATGGAGGAACCATTTGTTGCGATTAGCTTTGTTTGGTGATTCAAGAGGGTTTCAGTCCTATTGAGATGGAAATATGTTTGTGTCAATCTGCCATCCACAATTTATATGAGCTGCTAACAATGCTTTGGTCAATTAGCTGGCTACATCAGGCAATATCAGTGATGCATGCATGGCACGTGCTTCTGAAGCTTCTTGACAAGAAGATTGAAATTTCAAGGATTGGTTTCAGCAGCATGACAGATGAGGCCTTCGTGCCTTTGAACCATGCTGTCAATATATCCTATCTTCTATTTACTATGTTGGATGGAACAAGTTTTAGATGTTACTAGTAATTCTGGATGTAATGAGTTGGAAAGTAGATTACCTGTTAAGAGTCTTGAAATTTTCTTGTTTATCTGCCTTTGTTATTCCACTTGTTTGGTGTTGTATAATTCCTAATTTAGTAACTATTCTGAGTGCACTTGGAGCAACTAGTAGGACTAATCTTGTTATTATATTTGTGGCAATGCAATGTGTGGTTTTATTATGATGTACTTGGCTACTTGCATTTTTTTTGTTGCTAACTGCAGGTCTTGGTCAATTTGCTTAACTATTTGAAATGATATTGATGAATCTAGATAGGTCTGGTGGTGATACCATTATCTGGTTGTTTTGCAAAGAGCGGGGCATGTGAGCATAATTATGTTCACTGTGATAATCAGCAGATTCATGCTAGCATTTTGGCTTTAACAAACGGCAATGGCCAATTATGGATATGGCTGGTGTTTGAAAGTGTGGTAACTTCAGGGGATCTCATTGAAGAAACCACTTACTGATGATTTTCCCTAATTAACCATTGATTGGCATGATGAAATCTATAGGATCAACATTTTTTTGGTCAGTTGGCTGGTTCAAGGAATATTTTCAATATGTGTGAATTCACTGTTAAAGATTGAAGCAGAATTTTCATTAAATTCAGGTTCTGAAGGATTAAGATAAGCAAATAACGAACATTGAGTTGTGAAGCACCCATTTGAAGACAAGTGTTGTGACAGAGGAGCACTGATTGCCTTTGAATTCAGCTGCTCTTACTCTATATTTTAATATGAGATTTATTATGTAGCCTTACCTATTAACAGGGAATGTGTTGGGAACTAGGGAACGTAGAGCGTAGGAGTGCGTGGGTTGCCGGCGCTTGAATGCCGGGCGAGGGGGAGGCGCCGTGTTCGACGCCTAGCCCTCTAGTCCCCTCTAGTCCCGGTTTCCCAACCGGGACTAAGCACGCGGGTCCCGGTTTGTCACAACCGGGATTAAAGGTCCTTCCAGCAAAAAAGAAATAAATCCTCCCACCACTGCGCCTCGCGAAAATCGAACCCAAGAGCTCCTGCACAGCCTCGCATGCAACTTACCACTCCACCTACCCAACGCATCTGACAATGAATGAGACATTTTCCTTTTGAACCAACTCAGCAAGAGACCTTTAGTCCCGGTTGGTAATACCAACCCGGACACCAACCGGGACTAAAGGTACCTTTAGTCCTAGTTTTTAACTCCAATCGGGACTAAAGGTGGGATTAAAGTGCCCCACCTGCAAAAGGCTTTTGTACTGGCCATTGAGCAAGGGGCTTTAAGGTCTCTTTAGTCCCAGTCGCAAAAAATGCCGAGACTAAAGCCAAATTGGCATATCGTTTAAAGGCATGTTCTCCACTAGTGGGAAGCCGAGAGAGATTAACTCAATCTCTGCTTAATACTTTATTGCTTAACTTGCTCATACTTATACTGGCTTAACAACCCTTGCCTATTTCTAAGGACTCGCAACAAATGCAACATCCCTCTAACAAACCCAAACTATTAATCCTCTAACAAATCACGCATGCTAACTGATAGAGCTTATCTAACTGACTCGGTCGGCACCTGACGGCGTGCTAGCGGCACTGCCTCGCGGCTATCCCTTAGCCACTAGTCTTGGTGCGACGCTGATACACTTTGCCGACCATAACATCACTCCCGCCCTCGATGAACAGGTCGTCCTCGAGAGGACGAGCTGGAAGGTCGGGAACTCCACCTTGAAGACCTCCACGGGCTCCCAGGTCGCATCCTGGGCAGGGAGCCCCACCCATTGGACCAGCACGAGCCACGTGCCGCGGTGGAGCTGTGCACGGAGCACTTTGTCGGGCTGGAGGAGCCAACGTCCCTGGTGCAGTGGCGGCAACGTAGGTGGTGCAGACGGCGGCATCCCCCTGAAGGGCTTGAGAACGCGAACGTGGAAGACGTCGTGGATGCGGGCGCCATCCGGTAGGTGAAGGCGGTAAGCGACGACGCCGATGCGCTCAAGGACCTGGAACAGCCCTGCGAACCGCGGGCTGAGCTTGCCACGTGGGCCTGGCAGCAGGGACTGGGCGGGGTGATGGAGGATGCGGAGCAGCACCCAGTCCCCCACTGCGAACTCCAGGTGGCGGTGGTGATTGTCTTAGTACCGGTGGGCGTACTCCTGGGCCTGCAGCAGGCGTTCGCAGACCTCCTGGAGGAAAGCATCACGATCATGGAGGAGGGCGTCGACGGGGTCGGTGCGAGCCGCGCCGGCGGCGTACGGTAGAAGCGCTGGGGGAGGTCGGCCGTAGACAACCTGAAACGGAGTAGTACGCAGGGCAGAGTGATAGGATGTGTTGTAGCAATATTCCGCCCAGGGGAGCCAATCCAGCCAAGCACCCGGCCGGTCCCCTGTAATGCACCGCAGGTACATGGCAATGGTCTTTTTTACTGCCTTGGATTGCCCATCCGTTTGCGGGTGGAACGCCGTGCTGAGCCGGAGTTTGACACCGGCGAGTTTGAAGAGGTCCCGCCAGATGTGGCCGGTGAAGACTGGATCGCGATCACTTACGATGGAATGTGGGAATCCATGCAAGTGGACGATGGCCTCGAAGAACGCCTTGGCCACCGAGAGCGTCGTGTACGGGTGGCTGAGGGCGATCAAGTGTGCGTGCTTGGAGAAGCGATCGATGACGGTGAAGATGACGCTCTTGCCATGGACCCGAGGAAAGCCCTCGATGAAGTCAAGGGAGATGTCTGCCCAGACTTGGGACGGCACATCCAGTGGTTGGAGGAGACCCACCGGCTGTAGGGAGTCCACCTTGTTGCGCTGACAGACTGCACAAGCACGCACATAGTCACGTACCAGCGCGTGATCGTGGTCGATGATGAATTCAGCGTGGAGGCGGTGGAGCGTCTTCTGCATGCCCTCATGGCCGGCGTCGTGTGCGAACGCCAGCACTGTGTCCAGCAGGGGCGAGGACGCTGACACGAACACTCGCGAGCCGTGGAGGATGAGGCCATCGGCCGTGCGCCACGGCTCTCCGCGCGTGGTCACCACAACGTCCCGGGCGGAGGGGTCTTGTGCCAGCTCTTTGCGCAGCGCGGTGAAGATGTCGAACGTGGGGGCGGATAGGGCCACGATGTGGGTTGTGCTGTCCTCCGCGTCGCACCGGGATAGGGCGTCGGCGACCGTGTTGAGGCAGCCGGGGCGGACCTCGATGGCGAAGTCGTAGCCGAACAGCTTGGACACCTAGTGGTGCTGTGGCACCGTCGAGAGGTGCTGGTCGAGGAAGTACTTCGGCGCGAAGTGGTCGGTGCGTACCACGAAGCGCCGGCCCCAGACATAGGGCCGCTAGTGGCTAACCGCCTGGACTAGGCCGATCAGCTCGCGCTCATAGGCAGCCAACTTCGTATGGCACGAAGAGAAGGGGCGGCTGAAGAACGCTAGGGCGCCGGTGCCCTGGTGCAGGACGGCTCCGAAGCCCGCGCCAGATGCGTCGCAGTCGATGATGAAGGGGGCGTCGAAATCCGGCAGCTGCAGGACCGGCGCGGCCGAGAGCGCCTGCTTGAGGGAGACGAAGGTCGTGTCCGCGGCGTCAGACCAATCGAAGGCGTCTTTGCGGAGTAGGCTGGTGAGCGGCGCTGCAATGGCGCCGAAGTCCTTGATGAAGCAGCGGTAATACCACGTCAGGCCGAGGAAGCCACGGAGGCCACGCGCGGAACGCAGGATGGACCAGGACGCTACGACCGCGACCTTCTCCTGGTCCATCGCCACTCCCGAGGTGGAAATGACGTGGCCGAGGTAGCTCACCATTGGCGACGCGAACGAGAATTTGCTGCGCTTGATCCGAAGGTGGTGTTCCCGGAGAGCCGACAACACAGCCTTGACATGCATGAGGTGCGTCGTCCAGCTGCTACTGTAGATTAGGATGTCGTCGAAAAACACTAAGACGAACTTACAGAGGAACGGCTGGAGCACCGCATTCATGAGCGCCTGGAATGTCGAGGGCGCGTTGGTTAGGCCGAATGGCATGACGAGGAATTCGAAGTGGCCGTGGTGAGTCCGGAACGCCGTCTTGTGCACATCGGCGGCCGCGATGCGCACTTGGTGATAGCCGGAGCGCAAGTCAAGCTTGGTGAAGTACTGCGGCCCGTGCAGCTCATCCAAGAGTTCCTCCACCACCGGGATCGGGAAGCGATCTTTGACGGTGATGTCGTTGAGAGCGTGGTAGTCGACGTAGAAGCGCCACGTAGCGTCTGCCTTCCGGACCAATAGGCCGGGCGCCGAGAAGGCCGCCGTGCTTGGCCGAATGATGCCTTGCACCAACATCGCTGCACATTGCACCTCCAGTTCGTCCTTCTGGTGCTGCGGGTAGCGGTAGGGACGGACGGCCACCGGCGCGGCGTTGGGGAGCAGATGGATCTGATGGTCGCACGACTGGGCGGGTGGCAGCTCCGTGGGCTCGGCGAAGACGTCGTCGAAGGACTGCAGGAGGGTTTGCAGTAGCGCCTGCTCGTAAGTGCGGATGGAGTGGACGCGCTGCGGGGGCTGGCCGGTCCAGCACGGCGACCCGATGCCGCGCCAGACGACGCGACGTTCACCCCGTGAGAACGCCATGCACAAGTCATCGAAGTCCCACAGAACCGGCCCAAACGTGCGCAGGAACTGAACTCCGAGCACCATGTCGTAGCCGTCGATGGGGATGGAGTAGCAGGACACCGAGAAGAATTCGTCGGTGATGCGGAGCACGACGTCGCGAGTGAGGCCACGACAAGTGACACGGTCGCCGTTGGCCACCAGCACGCTCTTGCCCGGGCATGGTTGGAACTGTAGGCCCACCCGACTGGTAACGTCGCCGCGGATGAAGTTGTGTGTGGAGCCGGAGTCGAGGAGGGCAGTCAGGCTGACTTCGCCGATGGACACACGCAGCTGCATGCTGTGCCCGGAGTTGATGCCCGTGACTGCGTGGAGGGAGATCATGGGGGCGTCGGGGTCGAACAGCGTGGCGGTGGCGGTCTCCAGGGTCGGAGTTGGCTCGTCCGGCTCCTCGACAATGTAGTCGGCTGCCTCCAGGAAGAAGAGCCGTGCGCACCTGTGGCTATGGATGTACGGCTCATCACAGCTGTAGCAGAGGCCCGTCTTGCGGCGGTCCGCCATCTCCTCTGGTGAGAGTCGCTTGTGGGGTCGGCCAACAGCCGGCGCGGCCACCATGACGCCTGCCGCTGCCGGGGCCAGGGTCAGTGGAGCGGGCAAGGCCCGCCGTGGGGGGCGTGGTGGTGTGGGCAGAGCCAGCTGAGTGGCTGCCGCCCACCGATCATAGGCGCGCGCCAGGCGCATGGCGCGCTGCAAGTCCTGGGGCTCGTGTAGCTCCACGTCCACCCGGATGGCCTCTGGTAAGCCCCCAGTGAACAGCTGCGCCTGCTGGAATGGAGTGAGGGAGCCGGCATGGGCCAGCCATGCCTGGAATGCTGCCAGGTACGTCTCCACGGACAGGAACGGAAGACAGGCCAGATTGGCAAGCTGATTGGTGCTGAGGGCCGGCCCAAAGCGCTGATGGCAGAGGTGCTTGAAGGTGTCCCAATCAGGCGCGCCCGCATCGCGCTCGAGGACGATGTACCACTGCTGGGCAACGTGGGCAAGGTGGTAGGAGGCCAACCAGACGCTATCCACCAGCCGCGTCTGTTGAGCACGGAAGAACTGCTCGCACTTGTTCAGCCAGCCGAGGGGGTCTTCAGAGCCGTCGAATGTGTCAAAGGCAAGCTTGTGGTAGCGTGGCACAGCTGGTCCCTCCTGCTGTGGCGGTGCAGGGTATGCTGGCGAAGTGCGATTCATGGCGGGTGCGGCAGAGTGGAGTGGTTGGTTCATGATGGTGCAGAACGAGGGGATTGGCGATGGTGAGTGTGGGAAGGAGATCTGGGTGATTGGAACGAAGGTGGAGTGGGGCGTAGCGTGAGGTGATGGCGGGGTGACGCGAGTGGAAGGGCTCGCCATGGACTGGGTCGAGCCCAGCGGAGCCGAGAAGAACTCCGCGATGGTGGGGCCCGACGACGGCAGCGCCAGCAGCCCGCCATAGCCGGGCAAGCCATAAGGCAACATGTTGGATGTGGGTGGGGTGGTCCGGTGTTCGACGTTGGCGAGGCGGACGGACATCTCGCTGATCTGCCGCTGCATGCCGGTGACGACCGCGGTGAGGTTGTTGAAGGCCTCCACCGCAGATTGCGATGGCGAAGGGAAGGGGGAGGGTGGTGGCATGTCGGAGGCGACGAGGCTTGGTATGGGGGTGGTGGCGGCTGGGGTGTTGGCGGTGGAGGTGTGGAGCGCCGCGGAGGCGCCGGAGCCGATCGGATCGGGCGACGGAGGTCCTGACATTGATACCAGGTTGTTGGGAACTAGGGAACGTAGAGCGTAGGAGTGCGTGGGTTGCCGGCGCTTGAACGCCGGGCGATGGGGAGGCGCCGTGTTCGGCGCCTAGCAGATGGGCTGGAAGCCGAGAGAGATTAACTCAATCTCTGCTTAATACTTTATTGCTTAACTTGCTCATACTTATACTGTCTAGCTTAACAACCCTTGCCTACTTCTAAGGACTCGCAACAAATGCAACAACCCTCTAACAAACCCAAACTATTAATCCTCTAACAAATCACGCATGCTAACTGATAGAGCTTATCTAACTGACTCGGCCGGCACCTGACGGCGCGCTAGCGGCACTGCCTCACGGCTATCCTTAGCCACTAGTCTTGGCGCGACGCTGATACACTTTGCCGACCATAAGAGAATGGTTTCTTGTATTCTCCACCTCTTATATGCAGAATTTATTCAATGCTGATTGATTCCAGTTTTAGTAACTAGCTGACTAGCCTGATTCCATTTGGAACATGCAGTAACAAGAACAATCCGGGAGTAAATTGTTGGTGATAAGATAAACAGGGGAGATACAAGGATGTTTGCTAATTTTCTCTTTTGGTTGGCTGCACCTCATAGGATATAGAAGAACTTCTGTTATAGATGTCAATTTTCCTATGGATTTTCTTTTTTCCCCCTTGGTAGCACCGTATTAGAAAGTCGTGCATTCATCTTTGCTTTGAGTATTTGAAGCTAGCGTGTGTCTTTTGACTGTCATTCTAACTTGGTGTGCACATGCATCTTGCACTGCCACATACTTGAATCAGTTCGAATAAGGTCAACCTTTCCTGGATTCTGAACTGTGAGTTTTGTAGTTTTTGTTTGAATATGAAGTCTTTTTTTTAAAAAAGGAATATATTAATATCTCATCCTCTGCATCGACTAATGCATATGGCAGTTCAAAATTACAGAGCGACGGACTAACACAGAGTCCAAGGAATCACAAAAACAAAGTTCTGAAACAAAGATAGAAAAGTTCCGATAAAACAAAGCTGACTATCACTCAAGTCTATTCCTGAAACTCCAGCCATGCTGAGCAAACAACTCCATTGCTACTGATTCAAGGAACCTACATCCATCTTGCTTAGGTCGGCGATCCTGTTCCTTCTGCAGTAGCGTCCAGTATCGTATCCAATACGTCCCCTTGAAAATAACCTACAAATAAGATGGTGCTATGACCTTATCAAACACAAATGTATTTCGAGATAACCACAGCACCCAACACATCGCACTTGCTTCCACAAGCATCTGTAACTATAAATTTCTATTCAACCCACTCCCTCAACCTGAAAACAAGTTCTGCACACTTGTTGGGGGTTTTAGATTGAAACAGAATTGAATCAATCTCCATATAAATTTGGCATAATGACAATCAAAAAACAGATGATGAATAGATTCATTAGACAAACAGAAACAACACTTCCTGTCTCCTTGCCATTGTCTTCTAGCTAAATTATCTTTGGTTAAAATTACTCCATTGTATAGGTACCAGAGAAACACCTTAATCTTTAAGGGAAGTTTTAATTTCCAAATTAAAGAATTATGAGGTAACGCAACTGTGTCTAGACACGCCCTATCCATAGAGCGAACCGAAAACAACCCGTCCTGACATTGCCCCATAGAAATCGATCCGGACGATTAGCCAGATTAACATCTGCCACCATGACAACAATATTATGCCATGTGTGTAAATTAATCCCGATTAAAGATCTCCTGAAAGCAACATTTAGGAGTCGTCGACAGTACTGTCTTAACAGTAGCGCTCTTCTTCCTCACAATATTATATAAAGATGGAAATATGTTCTTGAGAGGCTGCGGTGTCACCCACGAGTCTTTCCAGAAACGTGCTTCTGCTCCATCCCCCAAGTCAAACCTACCCAAAGACAGGAACTCCCTCTTGACCTTCGTAAGGCCAGTCCAGAACTGTGAGTCCCCTGGCATATGTTCAACCTGTGTCATTGTTTTATTTCTTAAATACTTATTCTTAAGCAATTGTTGCCAAATTCCATCTTCGTTTAGTAACTTGAAGATCCACTTGCTCAAAAGACATTTGTTATGCACCCCTAAATTCAAAACCCCTAAACCACCTTGATCCTTTGGTGTACATACAATTTTCCACTTTGTCAACCTATATTTCTTCTTATGCTCATCGCATTGCCAAAAGAAGCGAGACCTAAAGTAATCCATTTTTCTCAAGACCCCTCTAGGAACCTCGAAAAATGATAGCATGAATAGAGGAAGAATACTTAGAACTGAATTAATAAGGACCAATCTGCCTCCTACTGACAAGTCTTTTGCCAGTACTTTTTAGACCCACTCTTAATCCGATTAGTTGATATATTTTATTTTCCACTGACAAGTGTGAGAAAACAGTTTGTCGGATACAGCACCACTATATATGTTTTTTTTCACTATATGCTTAGTCAACATTTGCTTTGTTAAATCAGTACATCACATAGATTGTGCACTTTCTTTTCTGTTGCATTGGTCCTACTTTTTTTACCTCGTTATTTCATACTGATATGTGGTGCTAAATCAGCTCAGCTCATTACTTATTTGATTATTTCATTTTCTTTTCTGTTGCATTAGTCCCTGGTATGCGGTGCACAATCTTCTCCAGGATCCGTGCCCCCCCTCCCCTCCTCTCAAACTTGGATCTGAATTTCATGTTGGATTAGCGGATTGCATCCGCTGTCTGTAGTCGTTGCCGTCTGGCCACTGCCGTCAAACCTCTGCAGGGTTTAAGAAGTCTAGGACGAAGTGCTTGAAAGGATCAAGATGCCTAAGAGGGGGGTGAATTGGGTTTATTTCAAATTTCTAAAGCAATATGAAATCCTAGCAATGCCAATTACCCCGTAGTACCTACCGGTAGTGTGTCCTTAACTAGAAAGCGGTAGCAATTCAATGAAAGTAAGAACAAAGCGGTAAGTAATGCGGTATGAAAGAGCTAGGGATAGAAAGCTTGACACGACGACGTTTTACCGAGGTATCGAGGAGTCGACACTCACCCCTAGTCCTCGTTGGAGCACCCGCGCAAGGGTATTGCTCCCCCTCTACCCGCGCAAGGGTATAGTGCTCTCTACGGGCTGGTTCTTCGCCACTCCGGCTCGGTGAACCGCCCACAACCGATCACAAGTCGATAGAGAAGGGCCGCCGACAATCCTCCAGCGATCACCTTCCTCCCAAGCACCACCGGACCGTCTAGGTGATGTCGATCACCAAGAGTAACAAGTCTTGATCTTCACTTGACTCACTCAAGCTTCACAACTAGAGTGGATGCACACTTGAACTCTTGGATGAACTAGAAAACAGGATGGATGGATTCGCGAATCACTCTTGCTCTCTTCCCAACCTCCTCAAGCAACTCAGCAACTGAAATGAGCAAAGGCAAGGAGGGAAGGCAAGGGGTGGGCTATAAATAGCCCATCTGAAAAACTGCCTCGGGCTGGTTAAAACACACAGTTTAAGTTAGCGACAGACTCTCCATCGCCTAGGCGACGGACGCTCCGTCGCCCTTCCCAACGTCTAGTTCTGACTCCCTTTTCTCAGCGGGGCGACGGATGCTCTGCTCCAGCATCCGACGCTCTGGCTGTAGCTGGGCTGAAAACAACCCTCACTGGAAGCTCGACGGACGCTCCCCCTACGTTTGACGCTAAGCCGACGGATAGCGTCCGACGGACTCAAAATAGCTAAGATGTTGGTATTTCTTATGACTATTGGATAAATCCGCAAAGGCACAGATTATACCGATGTAGCACTTCACCGGGAGTATTCCAGGTATCATATTTTCTTCAGGGAATGATAGTGATCAAACTAGGATTAAAGATATGCCCTATGATGGATCAAGGGAGATTATGATAACTGGGTAGAGAGGTTCAATATAGCACAAATTTCTAACAAGGGATAGCTGGTTATACTGGCCTTATCGGCCCTTCTCTTGCAAGAGGCGACGGGATAGATCAGAAAGAGGGCAAAACTCTAACCGGACCGCACCGTCATGTTGTATTAAAGCCTTACCTTTTAAGAACTTATCTAACACACGTGGTGGAATACAAAGACTAGATAGAGTTGTCACCTTCTACTAGCATCCACAAACAATCCGCGCGATAAGCGGTTTACAAAGGCAAGATTAAGCTTAGACACCACGTCTACACTAATCTTACTACTTTAATCTTGGCCTAAGATTAAAGCACTTTACTCAGAGCAAAGCAATGATCAAGCATGAAAAGTTGTATAACAGCTAAACCAGATCTAGAGCACTGAATACTATAAAGAACTGTCGATGGGATATCCTATAGGGTACTCAGGACCGGCTTACCTGAGCTTTGGGCCTCATTTTCTTAGTCCACGAAGGAAGACGGATAGAAGAAACCAAATTCTACTCGGTTAAGACGATAAGACCAAAACACAGCTTAGGACTCTAAGTTTGTAACCGAGTAGGATTAGAGAAACCTCGGCCAGTCCTGGACTATAAAGGGTTGGTGAGGGCATCACCCAGAAACAGTTCCCTACATACTACACGACACCCGATACGTAGAATGATATACAACATCTTGTATTACGATCAAGAGCAATAACAGAGACGACTCAACTGGACGTAAGGTTATTACTCGACCTTGTCAAGGGCCTGAACCAGTATAAACCGTGTGTCCCTACGTGTCCAACCACCAAAGTTTCACTATTCGCCGAGGCACGAACTATTGTCTCGGGTAATCCCATGGCAGGCTATCGGTGGTAAAACATCGACAGCTGGCGCGCCAGGTAGGGGCTTTCGGCAAATTTTTTATCAAAAGCTTGGTGGACCACGACCTCAAGATGATGAAGCCGACGGAATCCATGTTTCTCTTTGGATTATGGATCTGCAAGATCAACAACGACGGAAAAATTCAAAGTCGACTCCAAGGAGAAGAAGGAGCATAGCAAAATCTTCAAGAACTGAACCAAAGGATCCAGAATCTGACAATTTTGAAACCAATCAGACCAACAGAGGAAGAAGGATACGAAACCGACTCAAAAAAGGAGACGCCACCACACGCCAACTCCGAATCAAACACGAGAAAAATAAGCACAAATCTAGTCGGAGTGCACAAGCATATTTCAATCAAAAGCAAAAACAACACAGAAACCATCGAGAACTCAAATTTATATGGACTACACAATTCAGCATACACTTATGGGAATTTCCTTCGAAGAAAGATGACGAGAAGCAAAACCCTGAAAGGTGCCCAATAAGGATTGATCATGTCAACAACTCCAGATGGATGTATGGTGCACTGACCAAACCTACCCACAAGAACACAAGGCCAGGCTACAGAGCTACCGTTCCAGGTAGGAAAAGAACTCGGACTTTACCAAGAACTATCAAACGAGACCAAAGGCCAACAAGCAAAAAGAACTGAGAGAATGCGTACCATATACATGGAAGAGTTGGAACCTTATTTAGAGCCACCACAAATACCTGATTTGAAATCATCAGATGAATCAGAAGGAGATATCTCAGACGATGAAGAAGGGGACGACAACAAAACAAATGATCACAAAGCCGCAAGATTGAAAAAGAACAAGGCTAGAGCAAGAAGAAGAAATCGAGCCGCCCAGAGGAAGCAAATCTGGAACAAGTATAAGGCAGAGTTAACGGAATATAATAAAAAGAAGGCAGAAAGAGAATCCATGAAGAACACAAAGAGAGAAAGGATCGAAGAGTTAACAAAAGAACTGAACATCCTCACTAAAGAAGAAAGAATTACAGATGAGCCAATGAAAGAAGACGGAGAGCCAAACAAACAACCCGAAGGCAATACGCCTCAAGAAGGACAAGGAGAGAAGCAAGAAGAACAACCACCCAAGAAGTCAATATTCCCCAGACTAGGGAAAACAGGAGTACCACAACCATCGGAAAGACAAGAACAACACTTCGAACTAGTAAAACAAAACAACCCAGATTGGGATCAGCGCTCCCGAGAAGACTATGGCGAATCCAAATATAGAGGGAACAGAGATTATTACAGAAGAGATGAATCACCAGACTTCAATAGAATAGAACAATACGACAGGTTTTCATGCTTTGCAGGAAGACTGCAAACATTGAAATTACCACACAAGTTCAAACCAGCAAATCACTCCATGTATAACGGAAAAGTAGAGCCGAGACAATCGATAAGAGTATATTCCCAATCCATAGAACTTGCGGGAGGAAACAATGACATCAAGGCCCTATATTTTCCAATGGCACTGGAAGCCATGCCGTTACAATGGTTTGATAAGCTGAAGCCAAGATCAATTAAGTATTGGGAAGATTTGCGAGAAGCATTCTGCAACAACTTTGCAGGAATAATAACACACCCATGATAGCAGCAGAATTGAAGAATGTAAAACAAAGAAGAGGAGAAACTTTAAGGGAATATTACAGAAGGTTTGCAGAACTCAGAGCTCAGATACATGACATTACCGATAGGGAAGTAATAGAAATATTTGCGGATGGAATAGTAGTAAATTGGCAGTTCAAAGATTACTTTAACGAAAACCCGAGATCCAACGAAGACTTCAAGAGGGTTGTTGAGAAAATGATATCATCAGAGGAAAGAACCCGGCACAGGTTTGCCCGAGATTTTCATGAAAATAAAAGGCCAAATTATAGGCCAAATGACAAGAGACCAAGACAAGACAATATGGTAGCAGCAGCAGATAACGAAAGAAGATACAACGACAACGACAAGGGAGGATACAACAACAATAGCAACAACTATAACAACAACAGAAACACGAACAACAGATATCCGAACAACAATTACCAGAGCAACAATTGCACGAAGAGACCAGCAGAAAGGATAGAAGACCTACCCTGCTACATACATCCTAATTCAAGTCACAAGCTAATCGAATGTGACATTTTCCAACAGAGATTCACAAAAAAGTAAGATGCACGATCAAACAACTCCGAGCAAAGAACAGATGAATCAGGGAAGGACACAAAGAAAGCAGAAGGGAATTATCAAGAACCCCAATGGCAAAGAGTAGTAATCTTTTCGGGAGTATCATATACAAGAAATAAAAGGCATGAAAAGCTAGCACATAGAACCATCATGGCAGCAGAACCAGCCACCCCAAGATATCTGGATTGGTCAGAATACCCAATTCAATTCACAAGAGAAGATCAATGGACAAGCGTAGCAAATGCTAGCTATTATCCTCTAGTAATGAGACCAACAATAGCAGGAGTAGCAGTTTCCAAAGTACTCATTGATGGAGGAGCAGGATTAAACATAATCTTCACAGATACTCTGAGAAAGATGAATTTGGACTATGAAGGCATGATCACATCGACAAGCATTCCTTTCTATGGGATAGTACCCGGAAAAGCTTCACTACCTTTGGGACAAATCACCTTACCAGTCACCTTCGGGACACCCGACAAATATAGAACTGAGTTCATCAAGTTTGAAGTAGCCGACTTCGAATCATGTTATCACACAATCCTTGGAAGACCAGCACTCACAAGATACATGGAAATTCCCCACTACCCATACTTACTACTCAAGATGCCAACAACAAAAGGAGTTCTTTCACTGAAAGGAGACCTAAAAAGTGCATATGATTGTGACGTACAAGCAATACAAATATAAGAAAAACTACAAGACCACAAGGAAAAAGAAGATATTGCGAGGAAACTTGAGAAAATGAACCCGGATGAAATCCAAATACCGACAAAGAAGCCAAACACCTTCACACCTCCTAAGGAAGCAGCTACAAAAACAATCGACCTACTAACTGGAGATTCAGAGAAGACAGCGATAATCAGTGCAAACCTGGATCCTAAATAGGAACTCGTGCTCACCAACTTTCTGAGGGATAACAAAGACATATTTGCATGGAAACCAGCTGATATGCCAGGAGTCCCAAAGGAGTTGGTTGAGCACAAAATTGATATAAACAAAGGATCAAGACCAGTAAAATAGAAGTTACGCAGATTTGCACCAGACAGGAAAACGACAATGAAAAAGGAAATTACAAAGCTATTAGCAGCCGGATTCATCAGAGAAATAATCAACCTAGATTGGTTAGCTAACCCAGTGTTAGTAGAGAAAAAGAACTCGAAAGAATGACATATGTGTGTGGACTACATAGACCTCAACAAACACTGCTCAAAGGACCCATATGGGCCACCCAGAATTGATCAAGTCATAGACTCAACAGCGAGATCATCAATGCTATCATTTCTTGACTGCTACTTGGGATATCACCAAATATCATTAAGAGAAGAAGACCAAAGCAAAACATTCTTCATAACACCTTTCGGAGCATACTGCTACAAATCAATGCCTTTTGGACTAAAGAACGTGGGAGCAACATATCAAAGAGCAATACAAACCTGCCTTGGAGATCAAATCGGAAGAAACGCCGAAGCCTACATCGATGACGTAGTAGTCAAAACAAAAGAACCAGAATCACTGTTAAAAGACCTAGAAGAGACTTTCAAGAACTTAAAAGAGTGGAAGTGGAAACTCAATCCCACAAAATGTGTCTTTGGCGTACCATCAGGACAACTACTCGGCTTTTTGGTCAGCAATAGAGGGATCGAGGCTAGCACCAAACAAGTCAAGGAAATAATGGATATGAAGCCACCCAAAAAGATCAAGGACATACAAAAACTGACAGGATGTAGGGCAGCTCTCAACAGATTCACATCGAATTTGGGAGAAAAGGGACTACCCTTCTTCAAACTCCTGAAGAGAAAAGAGAACTTTGAATGGACAGAGGAAGCAAATCAAGCCTTTATCAAATTAAAATAATACCTATCATCATCGCCAGTAATGACACCGCCAAGAAGTAAGGAGGACATGATGCTATACATTACAACAACAAAAAATGTAGTAAGTGCGACAATCATCGTGGAAAGAGAAGAACCCAGACACGTCTACAAAGTGTAGAGGCTAGTATATTACATCAACGAAGTACTCACAGAATCAAAAATCAGATACCCACACGTACAAAAGCTACTATACGCAGTACTTATATCATCAAGTTGAGGCATTATTTCCATGAACACAAAGTAATAGTAGCAACCAATTTTCTGCTACAAGACATACTCAGAAACAAAGATGCAACAGGCCGAATATCAAAATGAGCAGTAGAACTCGGATCTCTAAATATAGACTACAAACCAAGAACAACAATCAAGTCACAGATACTACCCGACTTCATTGCAGAATGGACGGAAATTGCACAAAAAGAACCCGAGCCAATACGAGATCATTGGAAGATGTACTTTGATGGGTCACTAAAACTCGGAGGAATAGGAGCAGGTGTAGTGCTAATCTCCCTAGAAGGAAGACAATTAAAATACGTATTATAGATATTATGGCAAGCAACAAATAACGAAGTAGAATATGAAGCACTCATACATGGCTTAAGAGTAGCAACTACACTCGGAATCAAAAGAATTCTCGCTTATGGAGATTCAGCGATAGTAATCAACCAAGTAAACAAGGAGTGAGACTGCACAAAAAACAACATGGGCGCATACTGTGCAGAAGTAAGGAAACTCGAGAAGAATTTTGAAGGACTAGAAATTCACCACATTTTAAGAGATTCAAACGCAGCAACAGATATATTATCTAAGTTAGGGTCAGATAGAGCAAAGGTACCACCTGGAGTATTTGTGGAAGAACTCATAAAGACATCAATCCAGGAAATTTATAAACCGAAAGAAGACCCAATGGATATAGATAAAGCAAAAGAACCCGACAGCTCAAGACAGATCCTCAACATAGAAAGCGATTGGAGACAACCATACATTGATCACAAAAGTGAAAACAAACTACCCGGAGACAAAGAAGAAGCGACAAGGATTATAAGGAAAAGCAAAGCCTACGTTCTCGTAAAGGACAAATTATATAAAAGAGCAGCATCTTCTGGAATATTATTAAAATGTGTATCTACGTAGGAAGGAAAAGAAATATTGGAAGAAATCCACTTGGGATGCTGTGGAAATCATGCAACATCTAGAACACTAATCGGCAAAGCATTCAGAAGCGGTTTTTATTGGCCAACAACACTCAAGGATGCAAAACAATTAGTCAAAACGTGCAAGAACTGCCAAATGTTTGCAAGACAATCCCATGTTCCAGCACATAACCTAAGCTGCATACCACCAGCCTGACCCTTCTCATGTTGGGGGCTAGATCAAGTCGGACCCCTCAAAAAGCAAAAGGAGGATTCGAGTACATATTCGTAGCAGTTGACAAGTTCACCAAATGGATTGAATACAAACCACTAATCAAATATAGCGCAGAAAAGGCGACAGAGTTCATACAAGAAATCATGCACAGATTCGGGATGCCCAATAGAATAATCACTGATCTTGGATCACCGTTTACAGCAAAGGAATTCCAATATTTGGCAAGAGATTGTGGAATAGAAATAGACTATTCATTGGTAGCTCACCCCCAAGCAAATGGACAGGTTGAAAGAGCCAATGGACTGTTATTACAAGGCCTAAAACCAAGATTATATGAAGACCTAAAAGATTATGGAGGAAAATGGATAGAAGAACTACCAAAAGTGGTATGGGGTTTAAGAACTCAAATCAGCAGAGCAACAGGATATTCACCTTTCTTCTTGGTATACGGATTAGAAGCTGTATTACCAATCGACTTAATATGGCAATCACTTAGAATTGAGCAATATGGTTCAGTAATACAAAATGCAAGATATTTACAAGGCTTGCGAAGACATTATGACAGAAATATGCACCCAAGAACGTTAAAACCAGGAGATCTGGTACTATGACTAATCCAAAAAAAAGATGGAAGACATAAACTACTAAGCCCATGGGAGGGTCCTTTTATCATCAAGACAACAATACAACCTGGAACTTATGAGCTAATGACAGAAGGAGTTCAACTAAGCAATACTTGGCATATCAACCAACTCAAGAAATTCTACTACTAAAAGCGCAAGATACAAGACATCAAGAACTAGCCGGCAGTTGCACAATGAGAGGCACTGTCTGGAGTCGAGTTGTTTCGTGAGGCAACTTGGCAAACCGACTACTTTGCACCATGAGCGGCATAGTCTGATTCATATATCTAAAACCTACCAGCTTTGCACAATGAGAGGCACTGCCTGGAGTCAGTTGTTTCGTGAGGCAACTTGACTAACCGACTACTTTGCACCATGAGCGGCACAGTCTGGTTCATATATCTAAAACCTACCGGCTTTGCACAATGAGAGGCACTGCCTGGAGTCAATTGTTTTGTGAGGCAACTTAACTAACCGACTGCTTTGCACCATGAGCGGCATAGTCTGGTTCATATATTTAAAATCTACCGGCTTTGCACAATGAGAGGCACTGCCCGGAGTCAGTTGTTTCGTGAGGCAACTTGACTAACCGACTGCTTTGCACCATGAGCGGCATAGTCTGGTTCATATATCTAAAATCTACTGGCTTTGCACAATGAGAGGCACTGCCCAGAGTCAGTTGTTTCGTGAGGCAACTTAACTAACCGACTGCTTTGCACCATGAGCGGCACAGTCTGGTTCATATATCTAAAATCTACCGGCTTTGCACAATGAGAGGCGCTGCCCGGAGTCAGTTGTTTCGTGACGCAACTTGACTAACCGACTGCTTTGCACCATGAGCGGCACAGTCTGGTTCATATAAAAAGTCTACCATTTTGTGAGGCGGCATGACTAGCTGACAACTTTGCACCATGAGCGGCACTGTCTGGCATCTTTTAAGTCGATTGTTTCGTGAGGCAACTCGACAAACCGACTGCTTTGCACCATGAGCGGCACAGTCTGGTATATATAAAGTCTACCGTTTTCATGAGGCGACATGACAAGCTAACAAATTTAGCACCACGAGAGGTACTATCTAAACATTCACAAGTCAGTTGTTTCAAGAGGCAACCTGACAAACCGACTACTGTGCACTAAGAGCGGCACAGTCCGGTTCATATATCTACAAGTCTACCGTTCCGTGAAGCGGCATGACATTAAACTACTCGGCGCAGTAAAGAAGAATAGCCTACCTCAACAACAAATGCTTGAAAAGCATAACGAATTTGGCGCAAAAAAAGAATGCAAGCCAAATATCCTCACATCAAGAAGAAAAATATTACTTGTCAAGAACTACTCGTCAGACAACAACAACATTATCCCAAAACTACTCGGAGATCTTTTACAACACAAAGCCTAAACTAAGAGGCATAGGCCATTCTACAGGCAACACTATCAGTGCAATCATCAAGGCTTGAAGGCCAACAATGTTACCCAGGAAGAACTCAGGACTTCAGAACCTAATACAGAGGCGCACTACTTCAGACAACAATCAAAAGAATTCGGCATAACTCATAAAAGGTTGGAAAACAAGGTATTCATCAAATCAAAAAGCGAGACTGTACAACATTGACATACATAGATAAGAGCATCAGGACGAAGCCTGACAATATATTAAGCAAAGGCATTAAATCAAAAATATCATCAATAGTATATTACAAAACCACCATCAAGGGACAGATAAATGCTATCAAGGAGAAGGGGGCAACACTTCCATCTGACCAAGTATTTCACTACATAGACTCTTGACCTCAGGTTTTGTCTGCTCCCACCGAGTCAAAAGATAGGACTTCATAGGATCTTCAAGAATGCGGGCTAAAGGGACTTCAGGAGCGAGAGCCCGGACAAAGGAAACAATATTTCCAATACATCATTCAAACTCATTTTTTACAAACTCACGGAACCGTGATGGCAATACGGGGATTATACTATCTATACAAGCACTATCATCTCCAGTATGACAAACAGTAACAACAATATGCTTCACAACCTCAAGGAGAGACCTAAATTGCGCCCGAGTAGAAGTTAACTTCCCTTGCAAAGTCTAAACTGATTGTAAAGCCTGAACAAGATCACGATCAGCACCAACCCGAATCAACTGAGCTTCGGCTAGCAAATCTTGAGCCTTTTTTAAAGTATCATCAGCCGATTCACTTACATGATCAACCCTGTTCTCAGAAGATCGAAGGGTCTCGATCATCACTTCACGGTCCTTTTTCTAGGCTTCACGTTGGCGCTCAGCAGCTAGCAAATATCAAACAAATAAACAAAAGTAGTCTGACAAAACCAAAGGAAAGTAAGCAGGAATGCAAAAATTACCAGCAAGTCGAGACTTCAGATCAACAATTTCACCAGAAGCCCGGGGAGCAGCAGAATCTCGCATCGCTGTCATCTGAACCAACTCAGCCCTGACACGAGACAACTCGGCTTCAGCCTTACCAAGACTACCCTGAATAAAGATAGCAGACCTCTCTTCTTGAGGACCAAAAAGAACATCCTGATCTTGATGGAAAGCCTGCTGACCAAATATAAAGATAAGAAAAAGGTAGCAAGAAAAATGGAACAAAACAAGAAGTATCAAAGGCACCTTGAGCTCTACACCATACTCTGAAGAAAAAGAATCCCAGGTTGAAAGTAATCTGCCAATCCGCTCAGACCGAGCAGACAACAAAACACAAGGATCAACTACAGGTGGATTTGGTGCAGCAGTTGGGGTAGTCACATAAGACTCCCAAGGAACTCTAGTCAAACTGACATCAAGGGAAGCTACCGGATCACCTGCAATAAAAAGTAAGCAAAGAGAAAAAATGGAAAGGTGAAAGCAGGCAAGACAACAAATTTTTACCTTGAACAGATAAATTCACAACAGTCTTAGAAGAAGAGGAACCACCCAAGGCAACACTGTAATAAAAATATATTACAAACCTTTACAAAAAAATTCTACAAGTACTAAAGAAATAAGCAAAGGAAAGAAAACATACCTAGAAGACTTCTTGATCTCAACCACAGTCTGAGAAAAGGGTAACTTCGGGATAGCCAAGTCAAAATCATCATCAAAAGATGGTGAAGCAAAAGAAGAAGGCACAATTGAGCTAGAAGCAAGAGAATCATCAACAGGCACTCGACTACATCAAAAGAAATAAGTGTCAACACATATCATGGAAACACATAAAGAGAAACAATAGAAAAAGAACTCACCCTGACGAACTCAAAGGATCAACTGACTCATCTTCAGTCGAAAGAGCCTAATGACCATCTACAAAACAAAAAACAAAGTCAAACAAAGAGACAAAAAGACGGGAGAAAGCGGCAAAAGAACTCGACAATAAGACTACCTGACAAAGAACCATGACGGGCAGACCACCTTCTTTTTGGCCGAGGAAGCTTAGTGTCAACACTTGAACGACCCCGCTTCGGAGAAACAACAGTATCAGTATCATCATCATCATCCTCTTCTTCATCATCATCAACATCCATGTGTCCACCATCATCAGCAACATGCACATTGAGAACAAAGTTATAGCCAAGATCCTGCAAAATAGGAACACATCAGGCAGGGATAACAAAATAAAAGATTCAAATACTTACATCAGGTGGCAAATTGACAACACTATACTCCTGAATCGCAACAGGAAGAATAACAACACCACTCAATACTCTATTCATCATCTCAAGAATATCATCATCAGAAAGTTCAACCTCAGAGATAAGATGAGATGGGTTAGAAGAACCAGTATATTCAAAACCTAGATGACCCCCCTTCATCAAAGGTTGAACTCGACGACACAAAAAGCTAGCAACAATACCATTACCGATCAAACCAGATTGCGTCAAAAAACTAAAACGATCAATCAAAGGTTTGAGAGCACGTCTTTCAGAGGCAGATATTTTATTTGACCAACAAGGAAGAGAAATCGGGAGGGAAGACAAATCAAAAGGTCTAAGAAAAGGCGGTTGAGAAACATAAAACCACTTCTCAACCCAGTCACGAACATAATCAGACAAGGACAGCGAGGGGAAAGTGTTTTTGTGACCTTGTCGGGATTGTATCATACAACAACCACAACTAGGAGCTTTCGACCGACCAGTAAAACAATCCCGAAAGAAGTAGCGGAAGAGCAGAAGACAAGGAGGAATTCCTATGAAAACCTCACACAGATTTGCAAAACATGACAGAAAGAGGATAGCATTAGGAACAAGATGAATAAACTGGAGACTGTAGAAGTCAAGGAATTGAACCAAGAAATCAGAAGGTGGAAAGCAAAGTCCAGATCTAACATAAGAAACAAAAAGAATAGATTGGAAAGGGGATAGGGTTGGAGATAATTGACCAACAGGCAACTCGTAGGCAGAAAGAGTCGATCTTGAAAGAAGTCCCTGCGCAATCAAGAGATCAAGATCACTCTGCTGAATGGAAGACTTCGGAATTCCCTTATCCTTCATTGCGAATTTTTTTCTAAAGATGAATCTCAGAGATAGGTTAAACCAAAGACAAAGGACAGAGATTTGCTGATTATAGACATAGCCGGTAACAAAAGATGGGAGTGCTTATATAAAGGCTATAACAAGAGGATTAGTTCCCAAAATAACCGTTACTCAGGGGCAGTAATTATGGAAAAATAACGAAACAGTCGCTCCCTAAGATTGCGCATCAGAAAAGGAAAAGTAATGGCCAGATTTAGTCCGACCTCAGCCAAATACCATAAACAGTTACACCATGAAGAGTACAACATAACAGGAAAACAACTCGGCAGAATATGAAAAGTGCAGATCAGAAAGATCTCTTCATTAAGGGGCTTCAGCATACAACGGATGGATATAAGGGTGCAAGGCCTCAATCGATACAAAAGTACCTTAAGCCGTAGAGAAAAATTGAAAATTACATGAACCGGAGCTGGTAATTGTCGCGCAAGAATCAACAATGTGGATAGATTTGATTTCAGACAATAAGAAGATCACCCTTCCTTATTACAAGCAAGAAGTCGTCCAAGACGAACATCATCAAGGGCATCGAATCCAAAACAACAAGGAGGGAAACACAAATAAATGACCGAAGGGTTAATGACAGTACACACTAATACCATCACAAGGCCTACATCATTTACTTCGCTTTCCTCCACAAAATTCCACTACCCAAAACCTAGCCATCTACTAGTTTTTATCACAAGAACTACACCATTTACCAGATTACAGCTCAGAAAGGGAAGAAAGAAGCCCGGGGGCTTGTCAATCTTGCCAATAGCAATATCCATGATATAGCAAGGGCCTTTACAAAGGAAAGTAGAAGACATATGGCAAGAGAGCCACACTATAGCTAATTATAGAAGAATAACGGGTGCACATTCACCAAGTCTATGAAGAGAAGATTACAACAACAACAATACATAAAGGAAGAAGTAAAAGCAAAAGATTCTACAAGGACCACATTGATGAAAGAAATACGGTTACAATAAAGACAATACATCAAGGTACTACACAAAATATCCAGAAAAATATTCCAAGGACAATCATACAACTAGGAACGACCCCATAGGCCATAAAAACAACTCGGTCAACATTCTTACAACAGCACTTTACAAGGTTAGAATAGGACTTATCAACAAGAGGCTACAAGTGACGAAATATAAAGGCTAAAAACAACTCGGAACTTCCACACAGCATGAGGAAAGTTCTGAGTAACAGGCAGAAAGGCCACTCTCAACAAATAAGATTGGAAAGCTCCAACTCTAGGCTTTCCAGCAAGAGTGCGATATAAGTATAGCCGACCAAACGGATGAAGCATACCACGTCAACCAATTCGGGAGCGGCAACGGTGACAGCCCGGGGTTCAGCAGTTAGACAGAGAAGGTATGGAAGCCACTTCACAAGACTTCTTCTGCCTACCACGCCAAACTTCCCAGGAAAATCTAACCAAAGAGTCAGTCTACCTCTAACTCCATTCACAAGAATTCTTCTACCCACTCAACTACCAGAAGGAGGGCATAGGCCCGGGGGCTGCTCAGTTTCACTTACCAGCGTAGTCATCAGACGAAAGAGGAGCACCCTAAGGATCAAGGCATCGGTACAAGCACAACGAAATTTATAGAAAGGAAGGACCACCAAAAGCCATAACTCACGAGAAAGGAAGAGAAAGAAAAAGACAAAAAACCTGACCAAAGCAAACAGTGAAAGCAAGATTCTACATACCCGTGAAGACACAGTACACACCCGTGAATAAAAAGAGGACAAGAGCACACTATTTAAGACCCTTCCGCCGAGCTCTTTTGAGATATAAAAGAACTCGGAGAAGGCTCGGGGGCTAGAAATACCTACCTTACAAGATTTTTTCTTTCAGATCCTCTAAATACTTGTATCAAGTATCTAGAGGCTCGGGGGCTACACTCAATGAGTGCACCAAAGGTGCACAAAAAAGCCACGAGACAAAGAATATAGAAGACTAAAGCTAAGACATTTTTTAGATCCTCCGAATACTTGTACCAAGTATTCATAGGCTAGGGGGATACACTCAATGAGTGTACCAGAGGTGCACAAAAATCCGCAAGGCGAAGAGCACAGAAGATCATTTCATGATTTTACATCAAAAAGAACTCGTCTCACTTCCAAAGTGTTGGTATTTCTTATGACTATTGGATAAATCCGCAAGCGCACAAATTATACCGATGTATCACTTCACCGGGAGTATTCCAGGTATCGTATTTTCCTTAGGGAACGATAGTGATCTAACTAGGATTAAAGATATGCCCTATGATGGATCAAGGGAGATTATGATAACTGGGTAGAGAGGTTCAATATAGCACAAAATTCTAACAAGGGATAGCTGGTTATACTGGCCTTATCAGCCCTTCTCTTGCAAGAGACGACGGGATAGATCAGAAAGAGGGCAAAACTCTAACCGGACCGCACTGTCACGTTGTATTAAAGCCTTACCTTTTAAGAACTTATCTGACACACGTGGTGGAATACAAAGACTAGATAGAGCTGTCACCTTCTACTAGCATCCACAAACAATCCGCGCGATAAGCGGTTTACAAAGGCAAGATCTAGTATAGACACCACGTGTACACTATTCTTACTACTTTAACCCCAGCTAAGGACTAAAGCACTCTACTTAAAGTAAAGTGATGAACAAGTGCAAAAAGATGTATAACAGCTAAGCCATATTTAGAATACTGAATACTATAAAGAACTCAGAAGCAGTCACTTACAAGTGCTAAACTTACAAGAGACTCGCATCCGCTGAGGTACAACTCGGAGAAGATGCCAGATAGGCCCGGCTCTCCTCCAGGCGCTCCTCACTCTCCTCCAACTAGCATAGCACTACTACTAAGGAGTAGTTTCTCCAATGAGGCACGAGTGAGAGTGAGGGCCTACGGGGTCTATTTATAGCTAGAGGTGTAGTAGGGGCTACTCCGGTGCCACGTTAGCGATCCGCGTCACTTCCATCATCCACCGTAGGATCAAACCGTCATTAAAACTGACTTAGATCAACGGGGAAGATCAAGTGGATGCATGGAGGCATGCAGGGAGTCGGTGGGGAGGTCGGTGCACCTTTTGGGCACCTGACCTGGTTCGGCCGAACCCAATGTCAGGTGGGCCCTACCACTTTTCCCTCAGGAGGTGTCCCCACAGCACAGGGATCATGTGGGTGGTCTGTGGGCCCATAGGGTGGTTCGGCTGAATGTCTTTTGTGGCCAAATGGGCTCATCTTTCGCAGGTGGCTTCTAGACATAATGCCCATCATGATGGTGTATGCATTTTGCACATTTGCCTTAGTTGGAAATATGTCATGTTGGGCCCATGGATCCTCGTGCTTTGATCCAGAACCGCTGAGAGGTAGCACACTTGGATCCAAGGGGTAGAATGTGCTTTGGAGAGTGTTACTTGGATCATGGGGGGCTTGGGAGGTCTAGTGGCCCCACAGAGTGGTCGGTCGACCCCCTAAGTGGGCCCACTAGCTCCCAAAAGTCCCCACTTGTCATTACCTGCACTCAAATAGTCATGGGACATGTGGAACTAGTCATTGGATAAATTATGTTCATGTTATTCTTGTTTTCCTTTGAATATGAGGATGTTGACGGTGTTTTGATGGTGATAAAATAGCTTGTAATTACCGTCAACAAGACCCCCCCATACTTACCTCTTTGCTCGTCCTCGAGTAAAGGTTAAAAGATAACAAGACTGCTATTCTCAAAGTATAAAGCAAGCATAGAGATTTATTCAAGACACTTTGTTATACAAGTGGGATATGTGGTATGGGCTCACATCTATCCTTGAGAAGTTGAGAAATGGAACAACTCTCAAGGAAAAGTCATCTTTCCCAAATCATATTTTAGTACTTGGAGTTTTTGATAATTTTTTCAAAAGAAAGCTCATAAGTCAACTTACTCCTCTTATAGTACTCTAAGTCACTCAAAGTGTATGTTTCCTCACCAAGGCATAAAGAGGTTGTCTTCTTTGTATCTCCCTATTTCTAAATGGCTTATGTGGAGCTTAGGTAGGGATAAACAATGTAGCATACTTACCTTACATATATTGTAAAGTCAAACTCTGGATCCAAGGAGAGAAATGTCATACTCTTAGATCAACATGTGCAAGTGTGTGGAAACATGGCAAAAGATCAAAACTCCTTTATATGATCTCTCTTTCCTAACTTATTATTTTGAGACATAGCTATCTTTATTTTTCTATGAGCTTTGATATGCTCATCATCATTTTTTTCTATGAGCTTTGATGCGCTCATCATTTCATTCATTTTTTATATATATTTCTTTTCATAATTTTGCATAGTCTATGTCTCATTTACTATTATTATACTAGAGAGAGATTTTTCTACTAGAACATGGAGCATGAATCTATGTGGAAAATGTAAGGCATGTTTCTGCGTACTTCCAGTGTAGAAGCAGCATGTATATGTGGCGTGTACGTGATCTTGATCTTGGGATCATGATAAGTCTCTCAACAAGGGTCACAAAACTTGACCAAACTCAACACAAAGCAAACAGTTTATGTAGAAAGCTTATATCATGAAAGAGCATATATGGTTGTGGTAGGAATTTTCTCACTATAGAGGAGTAGTGACATTATGGTTTTATGACATTTTCAAAAATTAATCTCCAAGAACTTAAAATAGAAAGGGTATGAATCATGAGCCGAGACTATATCACATTAATCAACAACTTAGTCGGATCCCTATCAAGATATTTTCCCACTAGCATAAGCAAGAGCAAGAATTCATCTTTATGACGCTTTTACCCTCAGAACGTCATAGATCATGTCACTTTTTAAATTTTAGTTTCAAATGCGATCTTCTTGTTTTTATTCACTATTAAAGGGAAATAAACTAAGCAATTCATTTTATGAAGATATCAAATTTTATTTTATTTTATGATTATTATTATTATTTATTTATTTATTAATTAATTATTTTTTTAGTAATTTTTATTTTTATTTTTAGAATGAAAATTAACTAAGTGATTACTTTCATGAAGAATTTTTTTTCATTTTTATTAAAAGAGAAAATGAGCAAACAAAAGAAAAACATAGAGGAAAGGGGGAGAGACGTGGCAAACCAGTCAGATTTGACGTTTGAAATTCAAAGGATGCTGGCTGGTGGGTCCAGGCCCTAGAAGCACGTTCGGCCGAACGTCTTTGGAGCCGTTTGGCCACTTCGAACTCTGCATTTAGATCCCTTACCTCTGAATGTTGATGTACTCTGAACTTTCTGAATTTTGGCCTCCAACATGGTTCGGTCGAACCACAAAAGTGGCCGTTTTGGTCCAATTTTTTTTCTGGTACATGTCATGGATGTGCTCAGCGTGATTCAGTGATCCTTTTGGTGTTTTGACAAGTTGGAGTGTCGACCGACCTCCCCCATACTTGTTTCAGCGCATGCTGTGACACATGACAGAGAAAGATCAAATGCAGGGGTTCTGCTGGGGTAAGATACCAGCAGAACCAAGAGTTTCATTTGCCATTGACAGCTTAGGCATACGTGTTCATTGATTCAAGAGTGATAGAATATCAAGCCTAAGAATCTTGTTGCTACAAAGGGTTAAGGTGATCCAAGGGAGAAGACGGAGAGCGAAGGTCCTTAGCATAAAGGATGACAAGCATCTCTTCATGCTTTCTTCTATTAGGGCCATGAGGCAAGTTGTGCTGATGGCTCTAGAGGATTACTAGGGAGAAGGAGAGGCAAGGAGATCCTCTCTCTCAATGGCTATGGATAAGCATTTGAACTTGGCATTAGTGATAATGCGAAGATCATTAAAGCTATCTTCAAGACCGAGACGCGTCATTCTCTCCTCAGAAACTCTTTCTTCTAAGTTGGTAAAGCTTTCTTTGGAAACAACACGTAGAAACTTTTCCATATCGCTCTTCTTCTTGGTGGAACCATGGTGAGGTTAAGGAAGGTAAGAAGGGAAGCAAGAGATGGAATTTCTACTGGTGGTGAAGAAGAACAAGGTAAGAGAAGGAAGAAGGAGAGGGAGAGGTCAAGAAGAAGAGAAACAACGTTCAGGGCCTTCGTTTTCGATCGGATCGCAATGAAAACCGAAGGGTAGCGTTGGACCGACGTTTTTGTGCAGCGGGGTGTTTGAACTAGTTCGAAACACGTTCGGCCGAACGCTTTTTGAAAGATTTTGAACAAAAGAGCCAGGTTTCGAACTTGTTCGGGTCAGGTGAGTCAGCTTGTGAAGTTTCGAGCTGTTTGGCTGTAACACCCAAAATTTGCATCACTTTTGAAAATTTCTAAATTGTTTGAATTATGCTTTTACTCCTATGCATTTAATATAATCAAAATATATATGTTTTGATGAATTAAAAAATTTCATGTAGAAACACGTTGAGCATACATGCTGGTGCATTGTGTTTCTGTTCTGAGTGGTTTTGAAAGATATTCAAACCTGTTTTGAAAACGTTTGCAAAAGAAAGCTTGGAAAACCTATTTCTGGAAAATGAAAAGAGTTTTTTCTTCTACTCCCTCCCTCCTTCCTTCTTTCTGGCCCGCTCAGCCCAGTCCTCAGTGGCCACTTTCCCTCCTCCCTTCCTTTTCTCTCTTGGGCCCGCTCGGCTGAAGCCCAATGCGAAGCACCGCACTGCCCTCCCGTCCCTCACCTTGGCCCAGGAAAGCCCGCGTGGGAGCAGGCCTTGTTTCCCCCCTCTCTATGGCTGATGAGGCGGCCCCGCATGTCAGCGTTCTCCCCCCCTCTCCTTCCCAAGTGTGTGCAAGACACGGTGAAGGGCAGAGCCGCCCCAACCCCGATTTCTCGGGATTTGTTTCCAACCGAGTCGCGTTTGAGCACCATATACGACCCCTGTCACCCACCGCCTCCTCCTTTTCCATCTATTAGCCCTCTTCAAGTCCTAGCTAAGCCACGACGAGTTCCCAAGCTCGAAAGACTCGCTACCGCCGCCATTGACATCCTCCCGAGTTTTTCTGTCACTCTCGGGCCTTCATCTTCCTCCAGAGCAAGTTAAGGGACCCCTTGAACCCTTCACACACCTCGGTTTTGCCTTGGCTCGACCTCACCGACTCACCGTCGTTTGCAGTAGGTGAGGATCCACCCTATCGTGCCGTTGTCCGCCCCCGACGCTTCACCGAGCTCACAACACCCCTCCGTGAGTCCGCGTTCCTCCCCTCTACCTCCCGGACCTATCAGTTGATCAAATAGTGGTCTATAGGGCCGTATCTGCTTGCGCCGGCGAGCTTCTCGCTGGAATCCATGGAGGGCCGCCGCTCCAGTGCTGTTCGCAGCCACCGGTGCCTTTCTATCCCTCCCTCTCGTAATCCTGTCCGCTCATCTCTGATCGGACGCACCACAAGAGCCAATACCCGTTCGATCCGGCTCTTTTGCTAAAGAGTCCCTGGTTTTTCCCCCTACTCAACCCGCAATCCAAAGCACCTTCAGTCTTTACGTTTTCTCCTCTGAAAAGCGTAATCTCCGTCGGATCTGTTTTTATTTCAAAATAAAATGAAAATCTATATTTACAGAATTGCCACTCAATTTCAAATGCCCATATCTTTCTCGTTTTAAATCCATTTTGACCCGTTCAAATTGCGTTAGATTCGTAATAAAATTCTCTTTATGTTACTACCACTGTTAGTTAATTTTGAAACTTTATAATTTCGTTATTAGATTTAAATTAATATCTTTCTATAGGAAGAATTGTTTAATTCATAACTTCATCGCTTTGGCTCTGATTTTCGTGAACGAAACGTCGATGTGATCGTAGAAATACGTAGATTAGTTTTATACACTTTTCATATTGTTTTATTACTGTTTGTGTACTGTTCTAATTATAGTCTTGTTTGCTTTGTGTATGGTTGCCCGTGGATTGTATGATGTTGCTTGCCGATCGGTATAGTCGTTGGGCAACCCGTTGAAGAGTCTGAGTTTTTCTTCGATCAAGAACAGCAAGACCAGTAGGAATACTTTGAAGAAGGCAAGTATAATATGGGATTGTCCTTGTTGTCCTATTCACAATTAATATAATTCATATGCATGATATCCCTTGTTTACCATAGTTGATCCTAGAGATTGATATCCTGATTACCATGTTACCTATGATTTGTGCCACCACATATGATTAGTATTGCTAGCGCTCATACCAGATGTACATGATCTTAATTTGTTAATGACTATATGAAATAACGATAAAACTCACTTTTTAGCAACATTGGATTATAGGAGCTTATCTGTCGGCAAAAGTTGGGATATACAGTACAACCACGGGGGCTATATGGCTCTGGCTTTAGCTCGGTATGGGGACCTTTTCTAGCTTGTTCAGTGGTTACCTTTATGGCGCGAAAGGGGCGTGCCGAGACGGGTATAGTGTGGTTCCTAATCTATGCGCATAGCCGCGAAGGAGTGTGACCGTAGACAGGTTGGCTCTACATCTGCTTGCCATGGAAACCTTCCGGCCCTAACTTGTTAGAAGAACCCTTGAAAGGTTTCATAGTGTACCCTGCCTATTCACCTCGGTAGTGTTTTGGGAGTCATGATCCCAGGCATATGGGCAACACGACTCGTGGGTAAAGTTGTACACCTCTTATCAGAGTTAAAAACTATCATGATAGCCGTGCTCACGGACACGAGCGGCTCGGAAAACTTATAGAATTATTAGGTTCTTATTTCTATGTTGGCTTATGCAGGTCTTATTTATTAATTGTATCATTTGTCATTTACTTTATGATCATGAATATTTGATCTTATGCAATTACCTTGGTAATTGTTGATTATTTAATATGAACTGGATCTACTTAAAATGCTTACCACTATGAACCATGCATAATCTTTTGAGCCTCATGAACCCCATGTTATATTTGTTGAGTACCTATGTGCTCACCCTTGCATTCAAACATGACAGATGAAGATTGGATTGATGATTACCGCATTGAGTACTAGTCTTGGAGTCAACCAGTCAACTAGTCCCTTTGGAGCTTCCGCAGAAGTCGTCGTTTAGTTTAATATTTATTTGTTTACAACTCTGTAATGAATATTTATTCGCTATGTAATAAGCATTGTGATGGTACTTTTTATAATTTGTCAACTCATGTGTGCGACTATTCCTGGGGTGCACATGAGCCTTTTGCACTTGTTTTTGTTCTTGAAAATGGGTGTGACATTGGCCCAAAGAGAGGTTCGACCGAACCACTTTAGAGGCCAAATGGGCCGATCTTTCACGAGGGGGGAGTCAAGGCTAAGTCTAGGCCATTTCTAAGGTCCTTTTCGAAATTTGAACAAAAAAGTTAAAACATGTAGATTTTAGTTCTAATTTGAGATTAAGAACAAAATCTATCATATCAGTTTCTTGCTCAGGGATTTCATGCTCATGTAAACTTTACTGACCATTTACCTTTAAAGGTGTTGCAGCCGTAATCTC
Organism: Microstegium vimineum; assembly: GCA_022036555.1. NCBI lineage: Eukaryota > Viridiplantae > Streptophyta > Magnoliopsida > Poales > Poaceae > Microstegium > Microstegium vimineum. The sequence continues at coordinate 7,078,519 of CM039129.1, forward strand.
GAAGCATGACGATTCCTTGCGTCATGACATTGATTATGACGAATGGTCTTTCTTCTGTGAATCGTCACATTGTACTCAGACCCTTTTTCTCCATTCATTGCTTCTCTCCTACGAAGGATTAGTGGACAACACATACCTGAAGGAATGTACAGATGATTTGAAACAAGGGCATTGCTGTCATGGGAATAGAGGTACTCTTCTATGCTATAGAAAAGTTGTTTTTAACATTTTAGAATAGAAAGAGATGCTCCCTCATTGTTCACCAATTAAAAAAAGCCAAGCAAGGTTAAGGAAAAGGTGCACAAGATTATTTCATTACTACCTCAACCCTTGATTTGTCTCTATGAAAAAAACTCATGACTTAACCACCAAAATTTTGAAGTTATCATGCATTGGTTAGTCCAAGAGCACAACCAAATTCCATACAAGTTTACTTTAGGTTCATTAATCAAACTTGACACCATGTCTAATTTGATTAAGGAAGGCTATTTAACCTAAGCACCACGCTTAATTTAAAGATCTTATAGGAGTATGTACACTACTCCCAAACCAAAGCATACTCAAAACAGAACTAGGAAGCATGAAGGCATAGAGAGATTCATTTAAGAAGAGACAAAAGCATGGATGGTGAACCAGATGAGCATTTGCAGATTTTTTTTATATATATATTTTCTTTTTTTATTTTTTTATTTTTATGACTTAGAAAGATGAACAAGGTAAAAAGAGAAAGCAAGGTAGAGACAACCGAACAAAATTAAGAATGAACATAATATAAATTTCTTAGAGAAATCCACTCCCCCATACTTGGATTTTGCAACATTTTACAATGTGAAAATCTAAGTCTAGGATGTGAAATTTTCTTTTAAATGTGCTTCATTATTGAAGGATGTTTGGTTGGACATACCTTGTGTTTTGCTCCATCGTTCTTTTTGTTCAAACCTGAAATGGTTAGTGACAAAAATACTCGAAGGAACACTTTCACAAATATTCTCTGAATCTGATTTTACAAAGTCATTTTATTTATTTTAGAATTTTGGGAAACTAAAAGAAAAATATTTTTATTTTGTTTTATATATTTATTTTTTTTACAAGCAAATTTTAATAGAAAAGAAGAAGACTTGGGTTAGCTCCCAAAAGTGCTTAATTTTAAGACACAGGCTTGTCTCTGGAAAACCTTCAAGTTGCAACTCATGTTGGTGAAGCAGTTTCCCCTTCAACTCCAACATTTTCAAACCTATCCTCAAGACCAAAACCACTACGAGATTTGCAAAATTTATGGTAGACAAACACATCTACAACCATCCTTGCAAAGATTTTTGAAACAAGAAGAATGAAGGGGTTGTAGATCATGTGTGTAGTCATGGTCGAGGGAAGGATTGATTTCGGAGATTTCTCATTTGAACATGGAGTTGATTGGAAGATCGGGAATAACTTCCATGCTCATTGACATCATTCTCCCTTTCAAAGAGTGGGTGAGTACTTTCTTTCTCATGACATTTCAAGTCATTCTCAAGGCTTGAATGAGTCATGGGTGTTGGCGAGATTGATATTAGCTCACCCCTTGGATCAAGAGCTGGTTTGGATTCTAACCCTTTGATGAGAGGTCGGGAAGACCAAACAGGTAGATAATCTTCACCTATTCTATGATCAAGCTTCTCATTTCCTATTGTGTTCTCCAATATTCTCATGATTGGCCTTCCGATAAAGGTGAGATGAAAAGAAAGTCCAGGAAGGTCAAAGATATGGAAATATAGGAAGATCTTGAGATCATCAACCATCACAAGAACATTATGAAGGACTCCTAAACAATCAAGGATTTGACCATTGGGGAGTCTAAGGTGTTTTTGTGATTGGGATAGATGATCCTTTGATGATGTTGGAACATGGAAATGAGGAATGATGTTGATCCCGAGGCTAGGATCATAGCAGATTTCACCATTAATGCCTAACACTTAACAGGATATTCTCCTCACATGTGTGGGCATTTTTAGTGACTTCCTTTGAGGATTTGTCCTCATCCAACCATTCTTTACTTACAATGGTAGACAAAGGCTCTAACCATTGATTATGCTCCTCTTGGTTAGATTTATGGCCCTCATGGCTTCCATACATCAGGTGTCTTAATGAATTCCCAAAGTCATTACGTGGGTCATCATAAGACTTGAATGAAGAAACACATGGGGGATCATCAGGATCAAGGATGGGTTCATAAGATAAGTCAGATGTGGGCATAGAGAAGGATAGGATAGATTTGGCTTCTAAACACTTTAGTTTTCCTTCTATAAGCTCACTCGTCATTCCTTCATCAAATATCTGAAGCTTTTCCTGATGTGCCATGCGTGAAGTCGAGGCACAAGATGATGTTGATTTGGGAGGTTTTTGAAGAGATCCCTTCATGAGAGGCCTAGAAAGATGTTTCTTAGAAGGTCTCTTTAGGAAAGGATTATTTTGGGCATTCCCAAAACCAGCAAGATCATATGAAAGATTAGCCTCGAACTCGAAGGAATGGTTTAGATGTTGAATTTCTTCTTCCTTCGAGATTTGTGGTATTTGTGGTTCAGGATCGATGGTAGAATATTTGGATAGAAATGGTGGTGATTCGGCTATCGAGGATTCTTTTCTAGGGGCTGGTTTTTGTTCTTCCTCGGGTCCTTCATTATAATCGTTAGTAGAGGTGGTGTTCTCAAGAATCTTTGTAAGAAGACTCTTCCCTGCACTAATGGATAAACACAGGACTGGCTTACCTATAGGGTACTCAGGACTGGCTTACCTGAGCTTTGGGCCTCCTTTTCTGAGTCCACGAAGGAAGACGGACAGAAGAAACCGAATTCTACTCGGTTAAGACGATAAGACCAAAGCACAGCTTAGGACTCTAAGTTTGTAACCGAGTAGGATTAGAGAAACCTCGGCCAGTTCCTGGACTATAAAGGGTTGGTGAGGGCATCACCCAGAAACAGTTCCCTACATACTACACGACACCCGATACGTAGAACGATATACAACATCTTGTATTACGATCAAGAGCAGTAACAGACGACTCAACTGGACGTAAGGTTATTACTCGACCTTGTCGAGGGCCTGAACCAGTATAAAAACCGTGTGTCCCTACGTGTCCAACCACCAAGGTTTCACTATTCACCGAGGCACGAACTACTATCTCGGGTAATCCCGTGGCAGGCTTTCGGTGGTAAAACATCGACAAGAACTCAGAAGAAGTCACTTACAAGAGTAAACTTACAAGAGACTCGCATCCGCTGAGGAAGAACTCCGGAGAAGATTCCTGATAGATCCTGACTGTGAGACCGACTGGTCGAACAGAGACGAAAGTCGGCCATAGTGATCCGGGAGTCCCGGGGCTTTCTCCAGAAGGATCTCCTCACTCTCCTCCAACTAGCATAACACTACTAAAGAGCTCCGCTAAGAGACTAGAGAGTAGTTTCTCCAATGAGGCATGAAATGAATAGGGAGCTCTAGGGTCTATTTATAGCTAGAGGGAGAGACTAGTGCCATGTCAGCGATCCGTGTCACTTCCATCATCGACCGTAGGATCAAACCGTCATTAGAACCAACTTAGATCAACAGGGGAGATCAAGTGGGTGCATGGAGGCATGCAGGAAGTCGGTGGGGAGGTCGGTGCACCTTTTGGGCACCTGGCTAGGGTCCGCCGATCCACCTATGGCAGGTGGGCCTTGCCACTTTTCCTCAGGAGGTGTCCCACAGCACAGGGGGGCATGTGGGTGGCCTGGTGGGACCCTAGGGTGGGTCGGCCGATCCACCTATGGGGCCCCTGGCCCATCTCTACCTCTTGTATGCTGGTCCCACTTGTCATCTTCAGTGATTGTCTGTTCTGAGGTGTTTATCTCGCTGATATCCTTGATGTGGGTCCATGGATCCTCGTGATATGAATCTGAACCGTTGGGAGGTAAAGACACTTGGATCCAAGGGGTAGGAAGTGTCTTGGAAGGTGTTTCTAGGATCATGGGGGCTAGGGAGGCCAAGTGGGTCCACAGGGTGGTCGACCGACCCCCTAAGTGGGCCCACTAGCTCCCAAAAGTCCCAATTTGTCATTACTTGCATCAAATAGTCATGGAACATGTGGAACTAGTTATTTGGCACAATATGTTCAGGCTATGTTTGTTTTCCTTTGAATATGAGGATGTTGATGGTATTTTGATGGTGATAAAATGGCTCTTAATTATTGTCAACAAGATCCTACATACTTACTTCTTTGCTCATCCTCGAGTAAAGGTTAAAAGATAACAAAACCATGTTATTCAAAGTATAAAGCAAGCATAAAGATTCACTCAAGACCTTTTGCCATACCAATGGGATATGTGGTATTGGCTAGCATATATCCTTGAGAAGTTGAGAAATGGAATAGATCTTCGAGGCAAAGTCATCTTCCCAAATCATATTTTAGTACTTGGAGTTTTTGATAAATTTTTCAAAAGAAATCTCATAAGTCATCTTACTCCTCTTATAGTACTCTAAGTCACTCAAGGTGTATGATTCCTCACCAAGGCATAAAGAGATTGCCTTCTTCGTATCTACCTACTTCTAAAGGCTTATCTGGAGCTTAGGTAGGGATGATCAATGTAGCATCACATATATTGTAAAGTCAAAACAAGGATCCAAGGAGAAGAATGTCATAATCCTAGATCAAGATGTGCATGAGTGTGGACAATGGTATATGACTAACATGTACTCCTTAACTCTATATATGATCTCTAACTTTAGGATTACTTGAGACATGGCTATCATCAGATTTTTTTTTTGAATTGAAGAGCTTTGCTCATCGTAATTTTTCATTTATGATAGCCATATCTCTTTTTGAGGGAAAAGGGAGAGATCATAACATTTATTTCAAGAGTATTTAGTGGATGAACATGGATCATGTAAATGGACAGGCAAGTTTTTGTGTACTTCCAATGTAGAAGTAGCGAAATATATGGCGTGTACGTGATCTTGATCTTTGAACTATGACATAACTCTCTAAGGGTCACAAGGTTTGACCAAACTCAAAGTAATTACAAGAAGCATTTGAGGAAGGTTTTGAACATTCATAAGTATTTGTGGCTTTGGTAGGATTTTTTCACTATAGAGGAGTAGTGACATTATGGTTTTATGACATTTTCAAAAATTAATCTCCAAGAACTTTAAATAGACAGGGTATGAATCATGAGCCGAGACTATATCACATTAATCAACAACTTAGTCCATAAGATCTTCCTATCAAAGCGTTTTCCCACGAGCATAAGCAAAAAGCAAGAATTTGTCTTTATGACGCTTTTGCCCTTTAAATGTCATAGATCATGTCACTTTTCAAAGTTTTAATTTTTTTTGGAAGCGATCTCTTGTCTTATTAATATTAAAAGGAATTTAAACTAAAGTGATGAATTTCATGAAGGAAATATTTTTATTTCATTTTTATTTTTGAAAGGAAAATGAGAAAACAAATGAAAAAGTATAGAGAAAAGGGGAGAGACGTGGCAAACTAGTCAGTTGAGATGTTTGAAATTGAATGGATGCTGGCTGGTGGGTCCAGGCCCTAGAAACACGGTCGGCCGACCGCTCTTTGGAGCCGTTTGGCCACTTCGAACTCTGCATTCCGATCCCTTACCTCTGAATGTTGATGTACTCTGAACTTTCTAAATTTTGGCATCCAACGTGGATCGGCCGATCAACAAAAGTGGCCATTTCGGTCCATATTTTTTGTGGAACGTGTCATTGACATGTACAACATGATTTTGTGGGTATTCTGGTGTTTTGACAAGTTGGAGTGTCGACCGACCTCCCCCATACTTTTCGGAACATGCTGAATTCAGTGACAGAGAAACATCAAATGAAGGGGTTCTGCGGGGCAAAATACCAGCAGAACCAAACATTTTATTCAATTCAAATTTTTGCAGGCACACATTACATTGATGAAAGGGAAATAAACAAAATGATTGAAAAAATAAACCTAAGTGCATATCTTATTTGTAGACTAGTGATCTATGGAGAAGGTGGGGCATAGAGATCCTCTCTCTTGATGGCTTGGGCTAGACGCTTGATCTTCTCATTAGTGCTAATGCGAAGATCGTTAAAGTTGTCCTCTAGATCTAAACGTGACATCCTCTCCTCTGCTGCCTGCTCTGCCAACTTATTGTTGCTTTCTCTAAGTTTGTCCACTATGCGGAGCATCTTCTCCATGTCACTCTCTTCATCTTCATCTTCGAACTGGCCTGGAGGGCCAGAGATCGACGGCGCTTTGCTAGTCCGTCGGACGGACTTGCGAGATTCCTCTGTCTCAAGCGATCTGCGCACCCCGTCCCTCCGCTCCTCGGAGTTGAGAGGAGGGATGAGCACCTTGCCTCTCCCCAATCCACCATGGTCCCTCTGGAGGCGCATCCAAGGCGGTGTTCACGGTGAGTAGGAGTGGGTGTAGCCGGTGCTTGTGTCGTCGTCGGTGGAGGAGACGGGTGCCTTCTTCATCCCCAATTGACCGGTTGTCGGCCTTTTGGGTGTCACTAGTCGCGAAGCGGGCTTTTTGAGGTTGCGGAGCAGAGACATCGACCGAGCGATGGTCCGCATCCGCTCCGACTTCTAGGAGTCGGTCGGCCGACCCCCCCTTGGGGTTGTTGGCTCTGCCGGCGGTGGTGCCATGGCTAGAGGTGCAACCTCGAGGACCTCAACGACCATGGCGTCAGAGTTGATGAGGTCTTGAGTCTAGGAGGGGCTTCCGTCGAAGGGAACGAGCAGTGCCTTGCCATTGTTGCGTGGTGGTGATCAAGGAGGTGTGAGGGATTGCCAAGGGTGATGATGGCACTGCTGGTTGTGAAAGAAAGCAAGGTGGAAGGAGGAAGAAGAAGGAGAGGGGTTAAGAAGAGAAGAAACAACGTTCAGGGCCTTTGTTTTTGTTCGGATCGCGATGAAAACCGAAGGAGAGCGTTGGATCGACGTTTCTATGTAACGGGGCGTTTGAAAAAGTTCAAACCACGATCGGCCGATCGCTTTTTGAAAGTTATCGACCGAACGCGCCAGGTTTTGAACTTGTTCGGGTCAGGTGAGTCAGCTCGTGAAGTTTCGGGCTATTTGGCCCAAAAACATGGTCGGGAGATCCCCTTTAGAGGCCAAATGGGTCGACCTTTCACGAGGGGGAGTTAAGGCTAAGTCTAGGCCATTTCTAAGGTCATTTTTGAAATTTGAAAAAAAAAGTTAAAACATGTAGATTTTAGTTCTAATTTGGATTAAGAACAAAATCTATCATATCAATTTCTTGTTCAGGAATTTCATGCTCATAGAAAACTTTAAGACATTGGCCATTTACCTTGAAGATTTTGCTGTTGTCGTCCTGGAGTGTGATTGCTCCATGAGTCGCGGCGTTGACGACGAGGTATGGCCCTTCCCATTTGCTTTTTAGTTTTCCATGACCGAAGAGCTTTAACCTTGAGTTGAAGAGCAGGACCTTGTCTCCTGGGTTGAATTCCTTGACCTTTATCCTCTTGTCATGCCATTTCTTGGTTCTCTCCTTGTATATCCTGGCATTATGGTATGCTTTCTCTCTCCATTCTTCCAATTCAGAGATTTGCGTCTTCCTGAATTTTCCAGCAGCTGGCAAATCCATGTTTCATTTCTTGATTGCCCAATGTGCTTTGAATTCTAATTCCACAGGCAAATGGCATGTCTTCCCGTATACAAGTTGGTATATCGTCATATCAATTGGGGTCATGTATGCGGTCCGATATGCCCAAAGTGCCTCTGGTAGCTTGTAATTCCAAGCGGTACCCATCTCTTTCACGGTCTTCTGCAGAATGTTCTTGATTTGTTTGTTGGATGTTTCTGCTTGACCACTTGTTTGAGGATGGTATGGAGTTGCAACATTGTGCCGGATGCCTTGCTTAGTGAGAAACTGGCGGAAGCCTTTGTCAATGAAGTGAGGCCCCCGTCACTTATGACTAACTTTGGGGTTCCAAATCTGGGGAATATCACTTCATGGAACATTCTCTTTGAATTGGCCGCATCAGCTTTGCGGCAGGGTAGTGCTTCTACCCACTTGGACACATAGTCCACCGCCACTAAGATATACTCATACCCTTTCGATGGAGGAAAGGGACCCATGTAGTCGATGCCCCATACATCAAAGTGCTCGACTTGTAGGTTGTTGGTGAGTGGCATGGCATCTCGGGTATTGATGTTCCCGTGCTTCTGGCACCTTGCACATCTTTTGACATAGTCATGGGTATCCTTGTACATGGTTGGCCAAAAGAACCCACTCTGCCAAATCTTGGCATGAGTTCTGAATGCTCCATAGTGACCTCCATACTCTGCTTCATGGCATCTTTCCATGATTTTGGTTACCTCCTCCATAGGTACGCATCTTCTTAACAGCCCATCATTGCATACTTTATAGAGGTATGGTTCATCCCAGAGATGCACTCAACTCTCTTGAACTAGTTTCTTCATATCTACCCCTGGTGGTACATGGCAAGCGACCATAAAGTTGATTATATTTGCATACCAGGGGTTGGAGTCTGTCACCTTGAGGAGTGTGTCATCTCTGAGGAAGTCGTCGATGGGCAAATTCTGTGCTTCTTTGAATTGCATTCTAGACAAATGATTGGCAACAGAATTTTCTACTCCCTTTTTATCTTTTATTTCAAGATCAAATTCTTGGAGTAGCAAGATCCATCTTATTAGGCGAGGTTTAGCATCTTTCTTAGTGAGCAAGTACTTAAGAGCAGCATGATCTGTGTAAACAATTACTTTTGCTCCTACTAAGTAAGATCTAAACTTGTCTATAGCAAACACCACGACCAACAGCTCTTTTTCAGTTGTTGCATAGTTTAGCAGTGGCCCTGTTAAGGTCTTGCTAGTGTAAGAAATAGCATGATGCTTCTTATCTTTGGTTTGGCCTAATACCGCACCGACAGCATAATCACTAGCAGCACACATTATTTCAAAGGGGAGCTTCCAATCAGGGGGTTGAATGATTGGAGCTAAGACGAGTGCTTTCTTAAGAACGTAGAAAGCATCTAAGCACTCGTCATTGAATTCAAAGGGTGCATCTTTGGCTAGCAAGCTTGTTAACGGATGGACAATTTGAGAGAAATCTTGTATGAACCGTCTATAAAAGCCAGCATGGCCAAGGAAGCTGTGAATTCCCTTGACATTCGTGGGAGGTGGAAGTTGTTCTATAACTTCGATCTTAGCTCTATCCACTTCTATCCCACGTTCAGACACTCTATGTCCTAGCACTATGCCTTCGCGAACCATGAAGTGGCATTTCTCCCAGTTCAGGACTAAGTGTTTTTCTTCACATCTCTCTAAGACTCTATCCAGATTCTCAAGGCAATCATCGAAAGTTTTTCCATAGACTGAGAAGTCGTCCATGAAGACTTCCATGATTTCTTCGATCATATCGGAGAAAATGGACATCATGCACCTCTGGAAAGAAGCAGGAGCATTGCATATGCCAAAATACATTCGCCTATATGCATATGTTCCATAGGGGCATGTAAAGGTAGTCTTACTTTGATCATCGGGGTGGATTGGTATTTGATGATATCCCGAATAACCATCAAGGAAACAAAAGAAAGAATGCTTTGCAAGCCGCTCCAACATCTCATCGATGAAGGGTAGCGGGAAGTGATCTTTCTTTGTAGCCTTATTAAGTTTTCGGTAATCTATAGACATTCTCCAACCCGTGACGGTTCATTGAGGAATCAACTCATTCGTATCATTTCGAACGACCGTCATACCTCCCTTCTTAGGCACTACTTGCACAGGGCTAACCCATTTACTGTGAGGAACGGGGTAGATGATCCCCGCGTGCAAAAGTTTCAAAACCTCCTTCTTTACTACTTCTCTCATCGCATTGTTCAATCTACGCTGAGGTTCTCTAGATGGAAGGGCCTCAGGTTCTATAGGGATGTGATGTGTGCAAAGAGCGGGACTAATTCCCTTAAGATCTTGAAGAGAATAGCTTAAGACTGACTGATGCTTTTCTAAGATGGTGAGGAGTTTGAAGGACTCTTTAGGAGAGAGTTTGTCACTGATGATTATAGGGGCCTCACGATCGTCATTTAAAAAGCCATACTTTAAACCAGCTGGAAGGGGTTTAAGCTCTATAGAGGGCTTAGATGGGGGTTAGGATTTCACCAGATCTATGGGTTCTTCTAGATCGTCTTCTCCCTGGATGAAATCTTTAGCTTCTTCTTCTATATCAGGATGAGATGATTCTAGAAGAGATGCAACCATCACTTCCTCTATGGGGTCAGATTCCGGGAGCGATTCCGTCATGGTGTTTATGGAATTGGTGAGCGGAATCGAGAGTTTGATCCTACTCCCTAGGTGACCCTTGAGACTTGCATCAAGAGATCCATCAAGGAATCTCATGAGTGGATGTCCAATTAACAAGTCGAATTCCTCCATATCAAATATGAAGTAATTCAAGAGGATATTGACTTTGTTAATTAGCGTAGGAATGGTCTGTGCGATCCCACAACTCTCGATCAATTGTCCTGAATAAAGCTTCAAGAACTTGTTGGTTGGAGTTAGTTTTACATTGCCTAGGAGAGCATTAGCTAATGATTTAGACATAATGCTAACTCCTACGGCAGGATCGTAAAGAGAGTCTAACTTGGCTCTATCGATCTTACAAGGAATGGTGGTAGAGGAAGAAAGAATTCGAATTGGTTCGGATGAAGATTCGGCCTCTTCTAACCACTGATTTCTCATGACAGAAGCCAGCTCTTGAACTGTCTCCTAAAGATATGCTTCTTCTATGAGATTAGGGATGTGGCGGTTCGGAGCTTTTCGAGCAGAAGACTTCTTTTGCATAGATTGATTCGAGGAATTTCCAAAATCGGAGAATAAATCAGCCTCGATATCAAGGGAAAATTTCAAGGGATGAATTTCTTCTTCCCTTGGTGGTTCAGGTTCGATAGCAGGATCTTAAGAAGTAGATGGAAGAGTTTCAGCTATCGATGTGGTTTCTATTCTGGGGGTTGGTTTTTGTTCTTCTGTGGGTCCTTCATAATATACGTTAGTATAAGGGGTGTTATCAAGAATCTTCGTGAGAAGACTCTTCCCTGCACTAACGGGTAAACATAGGAAGGCTCCCCCGGAAGATATGTCAAGCAGTTGCGCGGAATCTCTGCTAAGACCGCCATAAAAATGTTGTAACAGTGTAGGCTCGGTTATAGCAAGATCAGGGCCTGAAGATACTACATCTAAAAGACGGACCCATGCATCACCCAGAGACTCTTTCTCTCTTTGCAAGAAATTTATGATCTCTTTTCGAAGACGAATGACGCAAGGGATAGGGAAGAAGCCAAACAAAATTTAGGCATCAATTTTTCCCAATCTCCTTTTGCGTCATCTACGTGGCGAATGTACCATCGTTTGGCTATTCCCATTAAGGAGAATGGAAATAGCTTCCACTTAAGGGTACCTGGCCTCAACCCTTGGAAATGGACACATGAACAAAGTTGTTCAAAGTCACGTATATGAGTATAGGGATTTTCGTCTTCGTCCCTAGAAAATGGTTTTTTCCTGAATCATTGCTATGAGACTCGGGTGAAGCTCATAACGAACGGCCAAAATGGCCTGAGATGATTTAGGTGGCCCCAAGCTAGCGCCCGTTGGAGCACCATATTCGATAAGTGGGGTTTGATCCATATGTGTATGTGGAGTGAAAAGATGAAATCAAACAAAAGATAAAATAGGACCAAAGGGTACTAGTTAAAAGCTACCGTTCCCCGGCAACGGCGCCAGAAATGCTTGTTGGTATTTCTTATGACTATTGGATAAATCCGCAAGCGCACAGATTATGCCGATGTAGCACTTCACTGGGAGTATTCCAGGTATCGTATTTTCCTCAGGGAACGATAGTGATCTAACTAGGATTAAAGATATGTCCTATGATGGATCAAGGGAGATTATGATAACTGGGTAGAGAGGTTCAATATAGCACAGATGACTAACAAGGGATAGCTGGTTATACTGGCCTTATCGGCCCTTCTCTTGCAAGAGGCGACGGGATAGATCAGAAAGAGGGAAAAACTCTAACCGGACCGCGTCGTCACGTTGAATTGAAGTCTTACCTTTTAAGAACTTATCTGACACACGTGGTGGAATACAAAGACTAGATAGAGTTGTCACCTTCTACTAGCATCCACAAACAATCCGCGCGATAAGAGGTTTACAAAGGCAAGATTAAGCTTAGACACCACGTCTACACTAATCTTACTACTTTAACCTTGGCCTAAGATTAAAGCACTTTACTTAGAGCAAAGCGATGATCAAGCATGAAAAGATGTATAACAGCTAAACCAGATTTAGAGCACTGGATACAATAAAGAACTCAGAAGAAGTCACTTACAAGCGTAAACTTACAATAGACTCGCATCCGCTGAGGAAGAACTCCGGAGAAGATTCCCGACAGATCCGGGGCTTTCTCCAGAAGGATCTCCTCACTCTCCTCCAACTAGCATAACACTACTGAAGAGCTCCGCTAAGAGACTAGAGAGTAGTTTCTCCAATGTGGCATGAAATGAATAGGGAGCTCTAGGGGTCTATTTATAGCTAGAGGGAGAGCCTAGTGCCACGTCAGCGATCTACGCCACTTCCTTTATCCACCGTAGGATCAAGTCGGTGGGGAGGTCGGTGCACCTTTTGGGCACCTGGCCAGGGTCGGCCGATCCACCTATGGCAGGTGGGCCTTGCCACTTTTCCTCAGGAGGTGTCCCACAGCACAGGGGGCATGTGGGTGGCCTGGTGGGACCCTAGGGTGGGTCGGCTGATCCACCTATGGGGCCCCTGGCCCATCTCTACCTCCTGTATGCTGGTCCCACTTGTCATCTTCATTGATTGTCTGTTCTGAGGTGTTTATCTCGTTGATATCCTTGATGTGGGCCCATGGATCCTCGTAATATGAATCTGAACCGTTGGGAGGTAAATACACTTGGATCCAAATGGTAGGAAGTGTCTTGGAAGGTGTTTCTAGGATCATGGGGGCTAGGGAGGCCAAGTGGGTCCACAGGGTGGTCGACCGACCCCCTAAGTGGGCCCACTAGCTCCCAAAAGTCCCCATTTGTCATTACTTGCATCAAATAGTCATGGAACATGTGGAACTAGTTATTTGGCACAATATGTTCAGGCTATGTTTGTTTTCCTTTGAATATGAGGATGTTGACGGTATTTTGATGGTGATAAAATGGCTCTTAATTACCGTCAACATCAGCCAGAACAGGGCTCTCGGGAAGGCCGACGGACGCACTGGAGTGAACACACCAGCGTCCGACGCCTTTGTCTGGCACGATGGACCGCGTCTGACGCCTCGGTCAGGAGCGTCCGTCGCCCAGAACTTAGTCCTCTCAACTCCGTTTTTCGTCGCTATGAATATGAAAGTTGTTCTAGGCTATCTTACGTTCACCATAGGATTGCTTAGAGCTAAGGAAGACAAGTGTGCACCACACCTAAGTCATGAAGCTTTCCTAAGTCAAACTACTAGTCTCAACCCCTCTTTATAGTATGGCCAAAGATCAAATAAAGCTATATCTAATTCTAAGTGTCCTTCATCACCTTATGGCACCTAGACCTATCATTTTAGGGTCTTCATCATGTCATCTTTGAAATCTATCCATCTTGGGGGCTTAGTGATAACCGTTGACACCCATCCTCATTGATCACTATGGCTACCTCATTGATCACTATGGCTAAGCTACGCATAGCCTTTACAAAATACACGTTAGCCATAATAATCTTTAACTTATCGTTAATCACTGAAACCAATAGGGCCATGATTCTTCAGTGTTGTATCAGTTAGTTAGTTTTCAGTACTGTAAATCTTAATAATTGTAGTGCTTGTCCACTCTAAGGTTAGTTTGTTCTTTGTCTTAACAAGGCTGCAAACAGGAAGTGCTAACAGTGGGGATTTTCTTTCTTTTTGTTTGTGTATAGACAACTACTGTAAGAGTTAACTAGTTCCCCTTGATGCAACAGAGGTAAGCTGAAGGCATGAAATGTTTGTTTTGCGATATTATCCAGGAGAAGGAAGCAAGGCTGCAATTTATGTATTAGCAGTGGTTTGAAGACCAACAAAGAGATTTAATTGTGCTATGAGCATGTAAGAGCAAGGCTAATAATACAACCTATTACTGGTTGTATGAATCCTTACAACCAATCTCTTAGCCCACTCATATAATGGTTTTACCTTCACATTCAATGTATGATGCACTTGTCTATCTCACAATATTTTTTGGTTCTTGTGCCAAAGCTGGTTGTAATCTTACAACTCACTTCTCCTCTCTCTCCTCCTCTCTATCCTCCGCCTCAACATTCAGCTTGCTTGCAGCCCATCAGTATACTTGCTCGGGATCAGGTGAGCAGACGTGGATTTTCCTTCCTACGTGAGTTTGGACACCTCCCTGCCAAACGAAGCCTGAAGCTTAACCTGTCATTTGCTGGCACGCTTGGTTCTATTGCCTCCCCAGTGATGACCATTTTCCGGCTGTCACTGGATTTGTTCTCACGACGCCCAACAAATGCTCGTTGCTTATCTCACATATCTACCTTGAGATTTTGACGTAATCGGTGTAACTGATCAATATATTGGGTTCGTCTAACATACTCCATATAGGTATGTGGAAGAATGATACACTGCTGTGAAATTACAATTGCCGAGCTGCCATAAATTCTGAAGTTTATCTCTGAAATTACGTTACGTTCGCTTGGCTTATCAGCCACCGAAATAGTGTTTTTCTCTCACAACAAAACAGCTAGAAACAACATCAGTTAGCTTATCAGTCACCGAAACAATCAAGCGAACCGGGCGTATAGGTGAGTTCATATTGGAATAGTGGTGTCATATGAACTCTTCCAATATGCGGTCTGTTCGCTTGGTCGTTTTTGTGGCTGATAAGCCGGCTGTGGCTATTTTTTACTGTTTTCCTTGTGAGAGAAAAAACATTATTTCGGTGGCTGATGAGCCGGCTGATTTGATGATTCTAGTCAGCAATGACTTGTGCGTTGGCTTTCAGTTCGATAATCTTCCCAGTATTTGCAAATTTCTCAAAAATTTAATGTTGTTCATAGATGCAACAGCGCTGCCAGAGCTACTTTGGTCATTACTCATGAATCAGAGAACGGCTGGCATAGTATTGGCTACCATGAAAACACTGATGTTGTTGCATAAAAAATACACTGTTGTTAGCTTGTGCAGGTCAGAATTTCGTAAAGCTTAACCTGTCATGGCTAGCAAAGAACTGAGAGTTCCAACAGAGTTCCAACAGCTGGGACTGTTGTAAACAGAAACATAAAACGCTCTCACCTGTTGCGGCTCCTTTCCACCCTTCGGGTGGGCGCAAGAAGTGTCGTCGGTGGGCAGACGACGAGGATGAAGAACCCCACGATGGCCACCCACCTACCTGGACGCTGTTCGTTGGCCTGCGAAGCCAGTAACCATGCCCACTCCATGCTCCTCAATTGTGGTCCAGGGATGTGGCAGCGTGCACGCCGGACGACACGGACGTGGGCGTTGCCAGAAGAAGCGCAGACAGCTGCATCCCCAGCTGGTGTGCGGCATGCCCGCTCGACCAGTGGAGGGTCGGGCCCCGTCCGCCAATGCCTCGGCAAGCGCGGGAGGGTCTCCGCTCCCGATGCCGATGGGTGGAGGGAGATGCTACCCCGACCTGAGACACAACCTGTGACCGTCTTGGTCGAGCCTCGTCCAGAGCAGCTCCCGTGCGCCCGAAGAATCCCACCCGAGCTTCGCGACAGGTGTTTCAACTGCCTCTCCTACTCACATCGAGTAGCGACTTGTCGGTTGCCACGGCGTTGCTTGCGCTACCATGGCTTCCCCCACATCACCAGGGATTGCACGCGGCCTAGATCAGCGCCGAGAGGAGGTGGTTTGCCTCGCCGTTCAGCTCCTGCCGACAACGGTATGGCCATCCTTCACACACCCATCATCACTTCGAATCCAGATGGGACCGTGTCGCGTGCCGTGGGGGGGTCACTGACGGCACCCGTCCAAGCAGAAGGCGACACCGACGGCCTCGAGGTGGGCCAGCGAAGGGCTTCAGCATAGGCATGTCTGCCACCGACGACGCCACTGCTCCAACCGTCGCACATCGCTTCACCGAGCTAGATCTGCTAGCGGAGGTGCTGTGTGGGGGCAGAGGGCTGCCTGCTCGGGTCGTCTTGTTCGACCCAATGGTGGATGAGCTTGTCACGAGCCAACAAGTGGTGGCACCCACAAGCAGGTGCCTGCAGGCTACGACATTCGCAGCGGACATCAGTCCTCCAGCGACGTCAACTCAAGGCATGACGTATCCGCTTCTGTTGTCGCCTGTGCAGGGCACGACAGGTCCACTTCCATTGTCGCATGTGCATGGGACGCCTCCACAGACAGGATAGGGCACTGGAGCAGGTGTAGTGGCATCAGGGGAGGATGGTGAGGCCACGTCCGATCCCAGCGACACAACGCCCACGCCACGCGAGGCTGCTCGGCGGCTCGCAGGTTTACTGACGAGGTGCAGCTCAAGCCAATGTCGCCCTTACTTTCCAATCCACCAAGACAGAAGGCGACAACTAAGAGGACCATGCCAATCAGGAGCAGGAGGATTGAGGCTCAGCCATTGGCACACATACCGACCGCCAAGTAGGGTGAGGTCCTCCTCATGCAGAGGATGGGCACCGCACCGCCGGCAACTCTAGTCTCTTCTGCGTCTAAGGGGGCATATGATGCCTTATTTGCAGGGAATTTGACGTCGAACCGAGTGGCAGCTCTGGATGAGTTATTTCTAGCGACCAATAACAAGGTTGGTAGAAAATGCTCTTCTCGGACGGCGGAGTAGGTTCGCATGCCAAGGAGCGGAGACACCTTGCTCCGTAAAGTTGTAATGGGGTGCTCATAGTTTAGTTGTTTACGAGTTATGTAATATCGAGGTTTGAAGCAGTCTCCTAGGTTGGTCCAGCTTTAGTTGTAAGACCACCTAGAGCGCTCATTAGAAGTGCGTCGTTTGTATGTTTAAACTCTTATTCTTAATTAAAATGATACGCAAATCTTTTGCGTATTCGAGAAGAAAAACCCAAAGACACATCCGTTAAAATGCTCTACCGTCGCAGACATGATGGACCCACGGAGAGACACAGAGGGAGAGGGATCTGAGTATCTAACAGGTGGACCAACAAAATGGTGACCACACGTTTCAGTGGACCCTCACTGTCCGGGCTCGCTCGGTCGCCAGCTCCGGTGTTCCTCCCCGCCCACCCCTCCCATCCATCATCTTCTCCAGCAACGGTTGATTGGGATCCGCAGCAACGAGTCCGCAGCGGCAGGGCTATTCCCCTTCCCGATCCCGACCACACAAGAGGTGAGCAAGCAATCGACTCTCAAACTCTCAATGCCCCAAATCCCAGATTCCCAGCGGTAAGTAACCCTAGTGAATCCATTCGTGTCCCGATGGTAACCAGGCGCCGCCGCATGAATTGGAGGTTCCGCTACACCTCTTCCGTCGAGATGGAGGGAGAGAGCCGTCAGGCAGCAGCGGCTTCGGCCGTCCTCCCGGTCCCGGATGAGCTCATCGTCGAGATCCTCATGCGGCTGCCGGCCAAGTCGCTCTGCCTCTGCAAGTGCGTCTTGCGGGCCTAGCGCGCCTTCATCTCCGACCCGACCAACCGCCGCAGGTTCGCGCAGACGCTGTCGGGCATCTTCTTCTCCCATCCCTACGGCAGCCGCCCGACCAGGGACTTCATTGGCTTGTCTATGTCTTCGGTTTTTCCTCCGCCTCCCGGGGTCGATACGGCTCTCTCCTTCCTGCCCCCAACATGCGGGGAGATGGCGCTGCTGGACTCTTGGAACGGGTTGCTGCTCATGCGGTGCGAGGACTCGAGGGAGCTGCCTTCACCGCCACCCTTCTACGCCGTGTGCAATCCAGCCACCAGGGAGTGGGTTACCTTACCCCAACCAAGCCACGTGCCAGGTCTTGTTGACTATTCTTATGGTGTCAATCTACCCATATACACTAGCACAACAGCACTAGGCTTCGATCCGTCCATCTCCCCGCATTTTCATGTGTTTCAGCTGCTGCAAGAGTTGGATTATTACGAATTCATCGTCTGGGCAGTGGAGATATACTCGTCCAAAATGGGAAGATGGGTTCTCAGAGAAGCCCCATTTGACCGTGACATAGAATATGTCCAATACACTGGCCAAATGACCTATTTTAAAGGCTTCCTGCATTTCTGCATGATACACAATTCAGTCGTGTCGGTGGACACAGAGGGCCAGACATGGAGGATCTCCCAAGTGAGGCAAAATGGGGGTGGCGACCTTTCTTCTATCTATCATTCTCAGGGTTGCTTACTTTATGTTGATAGCAATCTCGGGTCAAGTGATGCCATGTCAATCTATGTTCTTGAGGATCTTGACAGTGATGAATGGACGTGGATCTTCAAGCAAAGCACCAACAAGCCAGATCTATTTGGACCAAGAATTCCAGGAACGATATGGCACTACTACATAGTTGCATATCACCCAGACAGCGATTTGATCTTCTTCTATGATTGGTTAAAGAAAAGACTGGTGTCCTATGATATGAAACACATGGATGTGCGTGTTATCTGTACTCTAGAAGTGCCCTATTCTGAGTTTCTACCAACAGAAGATGTGCATCGTAAATTTTTCCCATATGTTCCGTTGTACTCGGGGGCATTACCATCATCTAATCTCAGCTAGAAATGCTTCACAACATTCAATGCAAGGTCCAAATTTGGCATTGATTTCTTCAGAAGGAACTGGTAAACTAAATTATTTTAGGGAGTTTCATGATGGAGGAACCACTTGTTGTTGAGATTAGCTTTGTTTGGTGATTGAAGAGGGTTTTGGTGTTGACGTGCTGTTGAGATGGAAATATGTTTGTGTCAATCTGCCATCCACAATTTATATGAGCTGCTAACAATGCTTTGGTCAATTAGCTAGCTACATCAGGCAATATCAGTGATGCATGTATGACATGTGCTTCTGAAGCTTCTTGACAAGAAGATTGAAATTTCAAGGATTGGTTTCAGCAGCATAGCAGATGAGGCCTTCATGCCTTTGAATCATGTTGGCAAATTGGCAATATATCCTATCTTCTATTTACTATGTTGTATGGAACAAGTTTTAGCCGTTACTAGTAATTCTGGATGTAATGAATTGGAAAGTAGATTACCTATTAAGAGTCTTTCAGTTTTCTTGTTTATCTGTCTTTGTTATTCCACTTGTTTGGTGTTGTATAATTCCGTGCACTTTGAGCAACTAGTAGGACTAATCTTGTTATTATATTTGTGGCAA
The DNA here is from genome assembly GCA_022036555.1 of Microstegium vimineum. Taxonomy (NCBI): domain Eukaryota; kingdom Viridiplantae; phylum Streptophyta; class Magnoliopsida; order Poales; family Poaceae; genus Microstegium; species Microstegium vimineum. The sequence goes on from CM039129.1 coordinate 7,097,840, forward strand.
TGCAATATGTGGTTTTATTATGATGTACTTGGCTACTTGCATTTTTGTTAGTAAAGTGAGACTCAGATTTTGTGCTAGGGCTGAATTGCCTCTAGGCTTTGATCCCCTTTATATACACTAGAGCTCAATAGAGCTTCTTGGGATACAAGTTTGCTTTAAGAGCAATATTCCTAATGCTGCTAAGTAAAGCTAGCCTAAAGCATAAAGCAACTGTCTAAGACTGAAAGTAGAGACTACCAACTAAAGTGTACTAAAGTGCTCTAATAGCCAAGGCTTAACCATCAATTCCCCCCCTAAGCCTTGCTTCATCCTGTCTTGACAATCTTCATGAGCCCAATCTTGCTCCTCATCTCTTCAAACTTGGTTTTTTCCAAGTGCCTTGGTGAGAATATCTGTAAGTTGCTCACTTGTGCAGATGTGATCTGCCTTGATGCTCCCTTCATCCATGCAATCTCTGATGAAGTGGAACTTTGTCTTGATATATATGCTTGCTCCTGTCATGGAACATAGGGTTCTTGGCAAGAGCTAATGTAGACTTGTTGTCCACCTTCAACTCCACAACTTCCACTCTTCTTCCCAGCAAATCAGCTAGCAACCTTGATAGCCAGAGTGCCTGAGTTGCTGCTATAGTCATGGCCACATACTCAGCTTCACAACTTGAGAGTGCCACTACCTTCTGCTTGACAGACTGCCAACTGACCAAGTTGTTGCCTAGGAAGAAAAGACAAACAGTGGTACTCTTGCTGGAATCAATGTCTCCAACAAGATCTGAGTCACAGTAGCCCAAGAACCCTGCTGAATTTGGTGCCTTGGTGAAGTGGAGGGCATAGTCAAGAGTCTCTGCCAGATATCTGAGAATCCTCTTGACTGCCATTTGGTGTTTAGTAGTTGGTCTCTCCAGAAACCTGCTCACAAACCCCACTAAAAATGCTAGGTCTGGTCTAGTGTGGACCAAGTACCTTAAGCTTCCAACCAATCTTATGTATTGTGTTAGATCCACTTCTTCTGTTGTGCTCTCCTTGCTCAGCTTCAATCTCTCTTCCATTGGAGTGGCAGCAGGGTTGCAATCAGCCATGCTTCCCAACTCCACAATCCTCTTGGCATAGTGGCTCTGCCTCAGAGTGATCCCACTACTGCCTTGCTGCACTTCTACTCCAAGGTAGAAGCTGAGTAACCCAAGGTCACTCATCTCAAAGATGGATTGCATCTCTGTCTTGAAAGCCTTCACTTCCTCCTCCTTGACTCCAGTGATGATTAAATCATCCACATAGACTCTAACCAATAGGACAGAGCCATTGGAACCTCTTCTGTAGATGGCAGCTTCATGGTTGCTCTGAACAAACCCCATCTTCTTCAAGGTTGAGTTCAGCTTTGAATTCCATGCCCTGGGTGCCTGCCTCAGCCCATACAGTGCCTTGTGGAGAAGATAGACCTTGCCTTCTTCTCCTGGGACAGCAAACCCAGGTGGCTACTACACATAGACCTCCTCCTTGAGCTCACCATTGAGGAATGCTGACTTGACATCCATGTGGTGAACCTTCCACCCCTCTTGAGCAGCTAGTGCCAGGAGTAGCCTCACTGACTCCATTCTTGCAATAGGAGCGAAAGCATCTTCATAGTCCACCCCTTCTTGCTGCACAAAACCCCGAGCCACAAGCCTTGCCTTGTGCTTGATCACAGCACCTTCCTCATTCCTCTTTAGCTTAAATACCCACTTCAGAGTGATTGGTCGATGACCAGCTCGGGGTGGCACTAGTTCCCAGGTGCCATTCACTCAACGGCGCCCAGCTCTTCCTCCATCGCATCTTGCCAAGCTGGATCGTCCTTCGCCTATGCGTAGGTAGTCGGCTCGCCCGAGCAGGAGAGGTGCAGCTCGGCGAACAGTCGTTGCGCTGGCGGCGGGGTGGCCTCATCCCCGATGAGGTCAGTTATGCGGCGGTAACGCAGCTGCTCACTGCTGTGGTAGGCGTCCACCCTTTCTTCGTCGTCCTCCAGGGGAGTCACATGCTTGACCCGGGGACTGGAGCTGCCTGCCACTGGCGATGGCGTGGCGGGCAGTGGAGTGGCCGCCTCCATGGGATCCTCTGCTTCCTCCTCACCTTGTGAGGGTTCCGGTGTAGTGAAGCGCGGCGAAGGAGTTAGCGATGGTGATGCCGAGCTAGGAGCTCCAGGCACCACCTCTTCCCAAGGATACTCGACGGTGAAGTCGCTGCCGCCTTCCTCCGAGGTGCTCGCCACCGGGGATGTCCAGTCCCAGCCGCGTCCTTTGTCGAACACGACGTCGCGGCTGACACGCACACGCTGGGACACCGGGTCATAGATCCTGTAGGCCTTCGCGCCCTCCGCATAGCCGATGAACACACTGGCCTCGCCACGATCCAGCTTGCGGAGCTGGGTTAGGCGCCTGGTGTAGGCGATGCGGCCAAACACCTTGAGGTAGCCCAAGGTCGGTGAACGACCGTGCCATGCCTCGTATGGGGTGATGCCCTCCAGTGCTCGCGTCAGGGCGCGGTTCAAGAGATGCACCGCCGTCATCACGGACTCCCCCCAAAACCTTGCCGGTAGACCGCGCTGCTTGAGCAGAGCACGCGCCATGGCCACCACCGTCTGATTCCTGCGCACAATGACCCCATTCTGCTGAGGGGAGTGAGGGGCACTGAAGTGCCTTTTGATACCTTGGTTGGCGTAGTAGGAGCTGAAATCGGCGACGGTGAACTCGCCGCTGTTGTCCGTGCGCAAAACCTTGAGCTGGCAGCCGCTCTCCATCTCTGCTGCCGCCTTGACACGCTTGATCGCTTCCCCAGCATCGTCCTTGGTCGGTAGCAGCGCCGCCCACATGAAACAGGTGGCGTCGTCCACCAGTAGAAGGATGTAGCAGTTGCCCACCGGAGTCGCCGGCGTCACGGGTCTGCAGAGGTCGCCGTGCACCAATCCCAGATGCTCCTGGGCACGGTACGACATCACGGATAGGAACACTCACTGCTTCTGCTTGGTAGTGACGCAGACGTCGCAGACCTGCTCCACATGGTCGATCTTGGGGATCCCATGAGCCATCTCTGCTCTGTTCAGGCGCCGTAGTGCATCAAAATGCAAGTGGCCGAGCCTCTCGTGCCATTGCCACGCCTTGTCATCCTTGCGCGTGGCAAGGCAGCATGGCTGCGCACCTTCCAAGTGAAGAATGTAGAGGCGGTTAGCTCCTCGAGTCACCTTGGCAAGCAGGTGGCCGCTGCGATCCCAAATGTGCAGCACACCATTGTCGATCTCCACCTTGGAGCCGCCTTCATCCAACTACCCAAGGCTCATGATCGAGTTCTTGAGGGCAAGGATGAAGTACACCCCGTGCAGCACGCGGTGCTCGCCGGTCTTGCCTTGGAACACGATAGTGCCGACGCCGCGGATGTCCACCTTGGACGCATCCCCGAAGCGCACGGTGTCACGGACGTCCGTGTTCAGGTTGGCGAAGAGCTCGCGCCGGCCTGTCATATGGTGTGTCGCGCCGTTGTCGAGGTACCAGCCTCCCATCTTCTCGTCTTCTTCATCGACGCCGAGGTAGGCGTGAGCCCTTGGCTCCTCCAAGTTCACTTCTTGCACGGCCAGGGAGTAAGCCGACGCATCCTTGTCTAGCTCGACGAACGCGTGTGCCATGAACAGCGCGCCGTCCTCTTCGCACTCGGCGTACTGGGCACGCCCAGCATATCCACCGGCACTGCCGCCGTGGCCACCACCTTCATTGCCTCCTCGGCCGCCACAGTCACCTCCATCGCTGCGGCCGCCGCCGCGCTCTCGTCGTAGCAGACGGCAATCATGCGCCCAGTGGCCCTCCAAGCCACAGTTGAGGCAGGTGTTCGGCCCACGGTTGTCACCCGGGGGCCGCCATCACCGCCGCCATCACCGCGACCAGCGTCGTGCCCTTGGCCACGCACGCTGCCACAGCCCCGCTGGAACCTTCCTCCGCGACCACACTGCTGCCTGGGAGCTGAGCCACTGGCATCCTCAGTGCCCTTCTTCTAGCGCTCTCTCCACTGCTCCTCAGTGTACATGAGCTTGCCTCCGACGGTGATCGGCTCGATTGGCGCTTGCTCCTCCCGATCATCCACTGCCTTGAGCCTCCCGGTCACCTCCTCGAGTGTGAGTGCCTTAAAGTCGAGGAATTGCTCGATGGCAACGACGATCTACGCGTACTTCGTCGGCACCGTACGAAGGTACTTCACCATGCGCGGCTCGGTGATGTCTCGGTCGCCGTGGATGATGAGCTGCTGGTGCAAAGTCGATAATCGGATGGAAAAGTCGTCGACTTGCTCACTGGGCTTGATGCCTATGTTCTCCCAGTCCCGGCGAAGTCGCTGCAGCGTCGCCTGTCGGACCCTGTCCACGTCGATCCTTGATGCAGCGATGGCGTCCCACGCCTCCTTTGCTGTTGCCCTGTCCATGAGCGGGATGCCCATCTCCTTGGGCACGGCAGCGACGATCACCTCGAGTGCTCGCCGATCGTCGCAGTACTGGACCGGACCTCCTTCGACGGCCTCCCACATGTCGCACGCCTACATCCGCAGCTTCATGAGCTGCGACCACTCATGGTAGTTGGTCTTGTCCAGCATCGGCCACGCCGTGCTGCTTCCGGAGTCGCGGTATACCACTCTGTCCCGCGAGTCATGGCGCCCGCCGCCGCGGCCTCGACTGCGGTCGAGCGGAGACTGAGAGCGGCGCCGATCCCTCCGATCGTGCGGGCTCTCAGAGCGCTTGGCGTCCTTCTCCATATTGTCCTCCTCCTCTACGGCAACCTCTGCTCGCAGCGCCTACGCGGTCCTCGCAGCGCCTATGCGGTCCTCGCCGCCTCCTCTGCTGCAGCTGCGGCCTACCTCGCTGCCTGGATCGCCGCCGCTGCTGTTGCCTCTGCAGCCAGCAAGCGCGCAGCCCGGATGTTGGATGAGCAACACAGCTATGGAAGGTATAATCCACACGTTCGGCTGCTTGCCCACCAGCACTTCCACAGATATAGATCTTCGCCTTCCAGTAGGTGTTGGTGAGGGGGTGTTTGTATTCCTTGCAAGTGTACATGGTTGCAACCTCGGATCCTGGGTGGCATTCTACCACAAGGTCCACCAGTTGGGAGTGAGTGTAGCTGTTGTTCGCTCCTCCTCGGATATACTTAGTGCGAATCCACCCTGGCTCTTCTAGCAGATCTTCTTCGGCAACATCAGGAGTAGAGGAATTAACGTCAGCACTTGGGGCATGGGGGCTTTCTTCCCCGGGGTACTCTTCACTACTGGAGATTTCCTGGATCTCCTCCTCTGGTTCTTCCTGAGATTCCACCACTGGTGATTGAGGTTCAGGAGGGGCACGTCCTCCAGTGCTGATGCGGGCTGACCGACGAAGGTTAGACATCTTGAACATGATAGAGATAGATTAGAATAAAATTTTCACAATAGAATAAGCCAAGTGTAGCATAAACAGTTTGAGAAATTATATATACAAGAATGTAAGCATGAAAAGAGAAGGAAAAGATAAGGTAAGAAGACCATTCTAACTAGGCTTGCGTCCTACAGTCAACACTTGCTTTGATACCAATTTGTCACACCCAATTTTAAGAATAAAATTGAATACGAATAACTGATGTGTGCCCAGAGATCAATCACACACATAAGCCGACAAATCTTTAAATAGTACCATCACTGAGTGCTTATTACATAACGAATAATATTCTTAAACATAACAACGAAAATAAAGATAACTCTCGCGACGAAGCTCCACTTCACAGGGAACGCCGACTGGTTGACCACTAGCCTAGTACTCCTCACGGTAGTCTTCATAGCCATCTGAAGGGGTTGAGAAAGCAAGAGTGAGCACTTAAAGTACTCAGCAAGAGTAACATAGGGTTATGAAGCTCAAAGGCTGACACTGTCTGTACTGCGGTTGCTTTTATCTTGGTCAAGTTTTACCAACACTTAGCTTTAATTATGCATAACCCAATTAATAACCACATGATAAGATTAATAATCAACATTAATAATTAAACAACATGATCATCTACACTGTGAGTTTTTCAGGCCACTCGTGACCGTGAGCACGGCTATCATGATAGATTTACACTCTGCAGAGGTTATACACTTTACCCACAAGCTGTGTTGCCCATATGCCCGGGTTAATTACTCCCAAAACACTGCCAAGGTGAGCGGGCAGGGAACACTATGAAGTCTTTCAAAATCCCTTTCTAGCATGTAGCGGACCCTACGGACCCAATGCAAAGGGGAATATGGGACACCCCGATGGTACCACCCGCAGCGGTCCCCACACAAGCTATACCCCATAACCAGCTCGGCAAAGGTGCCTTTCACGAACCACAAGCATGCTAGTCCAAACTTCATACTTAACTAAAGCCAAAGCCATTATAGCACTCGTGGTTGCATTCAAATCCCAGCTTTTGCTCTACAGTGGGGTCCTATTCCATGTTGCTACAAAAATCAATTTTATCTCATTGTTGCATATATCATTAATCAGTATTCGATTCAATATTCATCATGTAAAGCATAGCAAAGCTACCCATATGCATAGAAACCCATGGTGACAAGGTACAAGGTAACAAGCTATGGTATAGATCTAAATAGGAATCAAAATTAGACACATGCAATATGATTAGATGAATTAGGGTGAATAGGTAACAAGGATGATCCCATGTTAAACTTGCCTTGATCACAAAGCTCTTGGTGGTCCTGATCTGCTGCAAAGAACTCTGACTCACCGAAGATCTCACCGGTTGTACTCGATCAACATCACCACGCAATCATTCGAACAATCATACACGAAGCAATAAAGATATGATCAGAACATTACACCATAAACAATAAAGAGGTTTTGAAAAGATTATAAAACAGGTCTAAACTATACTACGATCACAAAGACGCGAGAATCACGCTAAACGGATCTAAAACGAATAAACTATAGGTTAAACAAGATTTTGAAAAGGGCAAGATTAAATCATTAAAATAATTAATTTACTTTGATTTTCAAAAGTAATTAACATAGATGAAATCTATACTACTGGATAGAGCATAAAATTACGGATCTAACGCAACTTGAACGGATCGATTTGGATTTAAAACGAGCAAAATATAAGCATTTGAAAATCAATGGCAAATCTGTAAATAGGGATTTTTATTTAAAATCGAATTTGAACAAATTCAGAAGGGAATACGTTTTCCAGAGAGGAAAGCGTAGTGCTGAAAGGCGCTTTTAGGACTGCGGGTTGAGACTTAAAAGAACCGAGGGCTCTTTAGCAAAAGTGCCACGCGAAGGGGTATGGATGGATCTGATCCATCCGATCTAATCTGGACGGACCAGATTAGAAGGACAAGGGTTGGGCGGCGCTCCTGCCGGAGCAGAGGGCAGGGCGGTGGTGCCATGGCCGGATCGAGCCCTAGCTCGCCGGCGCAACTAGACTGGGGGCTCTGGTGCTCGGTTTTTCGATCCGAGAGCACCGGGAGAAAGAGCGGAGAGAGACGAACTCACCAAGGACAAAGGCGGGGCTCGATGAAGGACTTGGACGGCCGACGACGACGAACAACGGCGGCAGAGCTCCTGCACATGGCGACAAGGTCAACCAGAGCGTAATTGAAAGAGAAAAGAGAGAGGGCGGTGTTCCGAGACTCCGCGAAGATGATTCGAGGCTCGGGAAAACTCACGGAGATGATGGAACAGTGCTGTGCTAGGCGGCGGCGCTCTGCTTCGGCGGCGGACGCGGTGCGAGGCGGCGCTGCTGCTAGCTTGGGGCGAGGGCAAGGCGAGTAGATGGGGAAAAAGCGGCGGGGTACGGCGCTATATATAGCGGCTAGGGAGGAGGCCGGTGCGGCTACGCCTGTCCGCGGGGAAATCACGAAGGCGGTTGCGGGTTTGTCGCGCACGCTGTGAACGAGCAGAGTGCGGGTCGAACTCGACTGGAGGGAAGGGAAGGGGCTGACGCACGGGGCCGCTTCGTGAGAGAGAGAGGGGTCGAGGCCGAGCGGAAGTCAAGGCTCGAGCGAAAGTCGAGCTCGAGGCCGAGCAGGGGACGAGGCTCGAGGCCGAGACGGAGTCGAGACGGAGCGGGGGTCGGGGCTCGAGGCCGAGACGGAGCGGGGGTCGAGGGCACGCTCCTGGGCCGAGGGCGAGGAGGTGGCCGGCCCACGCAGGAGAGGAAGGGAGAGGGAGCAGGCCATCTGGGCCGAGGCCGAAAGAGAGAGAAGGGAGAGAAAAGGGTTTTTTCCTTTTTATTTTCTTTTGCAATTGATTTTCCAAAATGATTTCCAAAAGGGTTTTGAAATCCTTTTTAAATTTTGCAAACTCAACCAACACAAGAAAAATGCAGAGGCATGAAATGCACAAACATGTTGACCCTAACATGAGATATTAGTTTTATTTAATTAATTCTATGATCACCAAAAATTGCTTGAAAATAAATCAATTCTAAGTAAATTCAAATCTAATTTCTATTTCAAATTTTAGGGTGTTACATGCTCTAATAGCCAAGGCTTAACCATCATTTTTTTTGTTGCTAACTGCAGGTCTTGGTCAATTTGCTTAGCTATTTGAAATGGTATTGATGGATCTAGGTACGTCTGGTGGTAATACCATTATCTGGTTGTTTTGCAAAGAGCGGGGCATGTGAGTATAATTATGTTCACTGTGATAATGAGCAGATTCATGCTAGCATTTTGACTTTGACAAACGGCAATGGCCAATTATGGATATGGCTGGTGTTTGAAAATGTGGTAACTTCAGGGGATCTCATTGAAGAAACCACGTACTGATGATTTTCCCTAATTAACCATTGATTGGCATGATGAAATCTGTAGGATTGACATTTTTTGGGTCAGCTGGCTGCTTGAAGGAATATTTTAAATATGTGTGTTAACTGTTAAAGATTGAAGCACAAATTTTCATTAAATTCAGGTTCTGAAGGATTAAGATAAGCAAGCAACGAACAGTGAGTTGTGAAGCCCATTTGAAGACAAGTGTTGTGACAGAGGAGCACTAATTGCCTTTGAATTCAGCTGGTCTTACTCTATATTTTAATATGAGATTTAAGAGGGAATGGTTTCTTGTATTTTCCACCTTTTATATGCAGAATTTATTCAATGCTAATTGATTTCAGTTTTAGTAACTAGCTGACTGGCCTGATAACATTTGGAACATGCAGTACCAAGAACAATTGGGGAGCAAATTGTTGGTGATAAGATAAACAGGGGAGATACAAGGATGTTTGCTAATTTTCTCTTTTGGTTGGCTGCACCCTTTATAGATGTCAATTTTCCTAGGGATTTTCTTTTTCTTTTCCCCGTGGTAGCACCGTATTAGAAAATCGTGCATTCATCTTTGCTTTGAGTATTTGAAGCTAGCGTGTCTCTTTTGACTCTGTCATTCTAACTTGGTGTGCACATGCATCTTCCACTGCCACATACTTGAATCAGTTCGAATCAGGTCAACTCTTCTCCAGGATCCGTGCCCCCCCCCCCCCCCCCCCACCCCCCCAAACCTGCAGGGTTTAAGAAGTCTGGGACGAAGTGCTCTATCAATTAGTTTTCAGTACTGTAAATCTTAATAATTGCAGCGCTTGTTCACTCTAAGGTTAGTTTGTTCTGTCTTAACAAGGTAACAAGGCTGCAAACAGGAAGTGCTAACAGTGGGGATTTTCTTTCTTTTTGTTTGTGTATAGACAACTACTGTAAGAGTTAACTAGTTCCCCTTGATGCTCGCTTTGCAACAGAGATCAGCTGAAGGCATGAAATGTTTGTTTTGCAATATTGTCCAGGAGAAGGAAGCAAGGCTGCAATTTTGTGTATTAGCATGTGGTTTGAAGACCAACAAAGAGATTTAGGGCCCGTTTGATATAGCTTATAGCAGCTTCATGAAGCTGTTGTGAGCTGTTTGTTTGCCAAACACCTCTTTTCAAAACAGTTTTACCATAAAGTTATTTTTCTTCCCCTCTCATAAAAATATGAAGTGGAATGAAGCTGAAAATAGTAGTTTATCATAGCTCTCTCCCTCTTTCTCTCATATACATGCATAAAGTTGTTGGTGAAACTGTTTTGCCAAACACTTTTTCTAAAATAACTCAGCTTCACTTAGAGAGTTGTTCATGAAGCTATTTTCTAAAAAAAATCGGGCAGACGTGGATTTCCCTTCCTACGTGAGTTTGGACACCTCCCTGCCAAACGATGAAGCTTAACCTGTCATTTGCTGGCACGCTTGGTTCTGTTGCCTCCCCTTTTCCTAGGGGAAGGGCCTTACAAAAGTGATGACCACTTTCCGGCTGTCAGTGGATTTGTTGTCACGACGCCCCAACAAATGCTCGTCGCTTATCTCACGTATCTACCTTGAGATTTTGACGTAATGGGTGTAACTGATTAATTTACTATGACGTAGCTCAAGTTAGGAGCAACAATACATTGGGCTCGTCTAACATACTGCTGTGAAATTACAGATGCCGAGCTGCCATAAATTCTGAACTTCCTCTGGTTCTTTACACTTGAGTAGGTGGTGATAACAATATAGTGTTCATATCGGAAAAGTGGTGCCATCGTGATCTTGTTGCTGCCGATCCATTATCAAGAGATGCACGCAAAAAAAAAAGCACAAGTGCAAATACATGTATTTGATCAACTGTGACCGGAATAACCAACCAACAGCACTGCAGATCTTCCTACAGCTAAAAAAGAAAATGAGTCTTGTGTTGCTTAATTAACTAATGCATATAAATATCTAAAACAATGCTAGCTACCGATGTTGCTGTCCGTCTCGGGTGACCCACCTCAATGATCTGAATTTAGCAGGTCTTTCAGCTCGTGAGCAATTGCCCGGTAGCAGAACTTGTATTGTTCCTGAAGAGTAGAAATATGCTATTTTAAAACATCAAAATAATTTGTAGCCCATGCACACATTTACCTTGAAACCATAGACCATCACTTGTACTGTAACATTATGAAAAGGTTCATTTGAAACTACTGATAACTGTTTTGTAAATTGTAATGTGAGAGACACTTTTTCAAGGCTATGTTTCATGAGCTGAAATTATGCTGGGCATGTGATATCTTTTAGGTGAGTCTGAAACAGACCGCGCAATCAACAAACAACAGCAAGCATTTTAGTCTCAAGCAGTTTGGGACTTGGGGTAGGCAGTAGGCTAGAGATGGAACCCAACAAGAGCACCAACAATACGTCACATGACTAAAAATAAAATTAAAATAAAGCACAACTTACCTCTGTTTGGACCATTCCAGGTCGTTGGGATCTAAAATTCTTTACAGTTTCGACAAGATCATAAGAGCTTTTATCTCCAAGGAGAATTCGCTCAATTGTAGTATGGATTGTGATGTAAGCACCAGTTCTTCCGATACCTGCGCTGCAGAAAGATGCAATAACAGTGTTAATAGAATGAAATGTACGTGTAGGGTGACATGGCTGAGCTGAAGGAAACCTGCAATGGATAGCTATAGGATGTTCCGTTGGAATGTGATGCAGTCGTTTCCAGATTTGCCGTACAGCATCGGTATTAGTTGGCACTCCATGGTCAGGCCAATCAGGATATTCTATATGGAGTACAGAATGAACGTTGCCTGACTACATTATGAAATTTACAATCAGAATAACCTTAACCATGAAATACCTATAGATGTACACAGGTCTAATAAGCAATACAAATTTTTGACCACCACTCAAAAGGCACAATAAGTATGACATCTACCAGTGATGATGGCCACATCCATCGTCACATGTGACCAAACTGTGATCTTCATTATCACAACGTTTAATCATTTAAACCATCACTAAACAATGTTATAACAAATCAATGAATAAATGATATCTTTGTAAGAACCTTGGGTTAACAATACAATTATATTTCAACAATAGAGCAGAGAATTCATAAATAAAAAGAAAGGATGTCATGTGCCACCTAGGAGATCTAATACAACAGAACTTGACATGATCAGACTCCTAGGAGAGAACAAATACTAAGTTTTGGAATAAATTTTACCTATTGCTGAAAAGACTAATAGATTGAAGAAACTAAACAAGAAAACTGACGTCCATGTGTGCATCTTTTCTTTAATAGAAAGAAGTCCTTAGTGAGATAAATATGAGGGACAATGAAGTAACACACACATGGATGCCTTCAAATTTCTTTACCTCATTGTTTTGCACCTTGACATCACGCAACTGCAAATGGTGGCTATCTGTTCTTGTCTTCATAACCTTGATATCATAATTCCCATATGTTCGTTGTCCACTTCCCAGTGGAAGATATTGATCACACTGTCATTAATTAAACATAATTTCATCAACAAGCCAGGTAAAATATTTGTGTTTCAAAGCATATATGTATAGGGATGAAAACGGTCGAACTCGGTCGAAAAACTCCTCAACCGTTTTCTACTTCTACATTTTGAATACGAAAACGAAAGCGAAAACGGTAAAGTCGAACACGAAAACGAACGCGAACTTACGAAATATTGTGAATTTCGAAAACGAATCAATTCGAGCGAAATTCTATCGAACACAGTCGGTATACGAAAAGTCAATTCGAAATACTGACCTACCATTCATAACAATTAACAAGTGCCATTGTGGCAAATTTTGAGTACAAGAGAGCAGATTTATCAACTTTGTTTCTTTTGCACGAGAAATAAATAAAGAAGAGAAAAATTAAGATGCCATGGATATCAGTGTTTCACATTTACCTTTGCTTAGTTAATGATTGACAACCAAATTCGGTTTAAATCATATTTGAATTCGGAATATTTCCACATTAAAAGTAGAAAAGTAGAAAACGGTCGAACTTGGTCGAAAAAACGGCTTTCCATTCGGGATTCGGGACATTTGAAATACGAAAACGGAAGCGACTACGGTAAAGTCGAACAAGAAAATACGGATTCGATCGGGTTAAATATAGGAAACGGTGCGGTTCGGTTCGGGATATTTCCGTTCCGTTTTCATCCTTATATATGTATATAGCACAGTGAAAACCAGTGGATCCTCCTACAGTTTAAAGTTCATCATCATTACCTATTACTCTTGCAAAACCAATGACCTAGGATTCCAAATACCAAACAACGCTTAATCACGTCAGATACTTGTACGAGTCTAGAGAAGCTTTATAAAAAACACATGTCAGCCATTTTGCTCATGAAAAAAACTAACTTATGGGATCATGTTACTAGATACTTGATCACCAGTGTCAACAATCAACCAATGCTATCAAACTGTCTAGTTGACCCTAGTCGCCATGGGACTGACCAGGTGACTAATCACGATTAGTCATAACGAGCCCGATTAGTCGAGCTTAGTCAGTCCTATTCATCAATATAGCTGTCTTGTATATTCAAGGACCGATTACTATATACTCCCTCCATCCCAAATTACAAGTCATTCCAAGAATCTTGAGAAGTCAAAGCATCTCAAGTTTGACCAACAATTATAGAGAAAACTATAAAGATTTATGACATCAAATAGGCATACTAGGGAAATATAATTGATAACAAATCTAATGATACTTATTTGGCATCATAAATATTATTATATTGCCATATAAGTTTGGTCAAACTTGAGATACTTTGACTCTTCAAGATTCTTGGGATGTCTTATAATTTAGGATGGAGGGAGTAGTATACAGTATAAAGCAAGCATGAAGTGTCTAAAAGCACTTGAGCACAGATTCTTGTGAAATTTGATGGCCAGTTGGCCGCTTATCCACATATGCGCACACATCACACAGCCACACAGGTGTACGTAAGCACTAAGCAGAGAGCAGCAGTAGTAGAACATGAGGCAAGGACAGCAGTAGCAGTATAGCTAGAGCAGCAGCAGCAGCAGACTAGAGCAAGGCAGAGAATCGGAGGAGTCAGTGGATATAATCGGAGTCATGGGACCAATCAGTCAGCTTAATCGCGATTAATCTGATGACTTGATAACACTGAAATCAACTTATAGGATGTCCTACTACTCACTACAAAACATTACTCCCTCCGTTCATCTACGATCTGCGATGTTCTACTACTCACTACAAAACACTCTCCCTCTGTTCATATACTTTGTGTATTTGGGGAAGACACACCAAGGAATGTCATCCTTCTACCCGTGCATTAACTCTGTATCATTATCTGCCACAAAGACGCTTCTGTTAAAAGTATGTTAGCTTCTTGTGTTTTGATCAGAAGGGCCGGCAGTGGTAGAAGGAAGGCAAAAGAACGGTGGGGCTGAGGGCAAAGGAGGTGAAAGGGCAATGTCATGCGACAACCATTTACTTGACCACAGCCCTGCAAATGGCCATGCACTGTTGCTTGAGAAAAAAACAGCTCCGCACTTGCGAAGATCTATAGTGAATACTTTTTTTTTAGTGTAATATGTACAAGAAAAACGAACAGTGGGAGTATAATCAATCCAAGACTGCACCACTTAGATTCACTATTTGTGAGATGAGAGCACTTAGGAATATCTGGATCATCAAAGAACTCATGCCTCCATTGTTTTTCAATTTCTATATTATATTTTCTTTCGAAAGAAAGACCATGAAATCCCATCAACAAAATAAGTAACAGATCTAAAAGCACACAAGGAACTGGTTACAACACAACGTTAGCTCAACAGAAGCACAATATCCAAAGAGCAGCATGAAACAGGATACCAAACTAAAAGGAGAAAAGCAAAACAATTTTCTCATAATTCATGAACTTGCATCTAATGTTTTTCTTCCAAAAGAATTCTAAACTTGCATTAAGTTTTCTTCCTTTTTCATCTTTTAAAGGCAACTTATACTTAAGATCTCATATGGTATGCATGCCACAGTTTTATTATAGTAATGTTCAACAGTGCTTAAATATGCAATGGAACGATGTTAAGTCTAAAGTGTTGTTCAGCTTAGAGAATTAGTTAGGTGTACATCTAACAGTTAAATTTACGACTTGGAATTTGCAATGGGAATTCTATAACACTTATCATTAAATTTGCATGGCCCTATTGTTCCACATCCCGGCTACATTTAAGCACACACAGGGGTGGAGCCAGAAACACGCTTGGCCCAGGCTTATCAAGTGTTAATACAAGATTAAGTCATTTGAAGTTTGAACCTTTGACATTTGCACAATGTCTACAGGATTTGCATTGCCTTTTTGGCTTGGAACCAGGACTAGGCAGCCCAGGCCCTGGCTCCTCCATTGAGTACACAAGGTTATACATTTATGAGTTCCAGCATGACAGTTGACAGATTTTATTACCTTAATATAACAAATATTTTATATGTTGAACATGTCAATTAAAGGAAGTTGTGAAAGAGGTAATGTGATGCAAGCATTTATTACCTTAATACTGTCGAATTTTGTGAGCATGACAATTGCAGGGCACTGATATTCACAGATCATTTCCCAAAAATCTCCAAATGTCCTCACTAGTGGACCTTGTGTAGAAATAAATCCTGCAACTCTGTTGTTCTCAGTAGCCTGAAAGTTTCATACACCATAACTACTGAATTATCCCAAATAGGATTCAGGAATATACCACAACCTGAGATGCATAAATAAATGATACACAACTTTTACCTTTATAAAGCTTGCGTTGATGTAATCGTTGTTTGGAGGCCGTGCTGAGGATTTTAGCCGTACTCTGGTATCATCAACTAAGCACGAGAAAGGAATCAAATTCAACTTTTGTAATGCTTTAAGTTCTAGGAGTTCTTGCTTGTTGCACACGAATAATAATCAGAATGGTAACAAATACAGGCAGAGAACCTCACATGGTAAGACATCAATATATCGGTTCTTTTCTCTATTAACAGGATAATGAGCTACACTGATCGTTTTCATATGTCTAATATCCTGCAAAAGTGGCCATGAAACATTAGATATTTAGAATGCATAGATTTCATCATGACTACAAACATTCAGCAGCCTGCTAAATAAATTCAAAGCATAGATTTTAGATTTTATCATGATGTCTGCTTCAAAAGAATAAAAATATTATGAACTGTTGTGTTCTGTAAGACAGTTTCTGAAAGTTTTGATGGATGGAAGTTATATATTCTTTTTTTCAATACAACTTTTCTATAGATCTTCATGCATTTGTATAAGATAACAAAATTGGGTTCTTAAGTAAACAGTTGAAGAATAGCCGATCAACAGACCATGGACGCATGGGTTAATATGTCGGATTGGCCATATTACATAATGACAGAACAATCCTTTCGAGTTTATCTCCAAGAAGGTTAATGAAATGATAATATGAATAAATATGTGTCATGGATGACTGGGTGGAAAATATTCAGGCTCCTAAATCAAGAAATCATACCCCCTCTGTCCATCATGTAAGCAATATTTTGGTTCGAAAAAAAAAGTCAAGAGTTTGCATCTTTTGATCAACAATTTGACAAATTTTGTGTGTTTAGAGTAAAAAGACTGTGTTAATAGATTTTTATTCAAAGGTTTTTAAGATAATGTTGATTTTATAGCAATTGATAGCTTATAGCAAGAGAAACTAAAAGTCAAAATATATTTATGGAGACTTCTCCCTGACAAAATACACCTTACATTTATGAACACCCTAGTGTAAAAAAACTTTGGCAGCTTTTTCTTCTAGACAGACCGACAGAGACATGAATCAATCTCGAGCCTGATAGTAGTGACATTCTACTTTTTTTCTAATAATATAAACAAAAACTAATCATGATTAAAATCTTGTATTGTATTTGAGTTTAGCGAAAACATTTAACTTATTGTAGTATCCATGTATACGGCATCCTATACCAACACACTCCGATCAGATCCCCAATGCTTCACATTAATTAAGCAACCTAATAGCAACAGCCGTGCTTTTGCTTCGAAGCAAAAGTAAGTAGAATCAAACAACAGTCATCCATACCGAGAGGCTTCTGTACTCCTTGGACAAATAATCCCGGTGCTTCCCCTTGTTCTCTAAGTGCGCTAGCGCGTCACTGCAGAGCCCGATCTGTTCGGGCGTCAGATCAGGCCGCCGCGGCGGGTCGGCATCGATGTGGAACGGGTCGAAGGCGGCCCCGGGGGCGGGAGCCCGGGAGGAGGAGGACGCCGGCTCCGGGGGCCGGGGCGATCGGCGAGGGAAGGCGGCGGCCGCCTTCATCCACATGCCACGGAGGCCGCCACCGCCGCCTCCATGACGTCCGCCGGCGCGGGAAGCCAGAGCGCTGCCCGAGGATGCTCCGGAGGCGGGGTCGCGGCAGCGGCGGTGGGAGAGCGGAGCGGAAGGTTCGCCGGAGACGACCGCGTGGACCTGGGTACGTAATAAATGAATATAGAAATTGAACAAAATTCTCCTCCCTTATAATAGTATACTAATATTTTTATTAGGACGGAGAGGGAAATGGAGGAATTATTTTAGGACGCGACTACAGACTGCACGCGCAGGATATACCCTGTCTGGCTGCACACTTAAAACGGCTCACTTGCTGGCGCGAGAAAAAAAACGGCCGGTTACATACAGCGGACGCGCGACATTATTAATTTGGGTCCACCCCCTCCCCCGCCCCCGGCACGTGCTCTCCGCCAGGGCACCTTCTTCTCCACCAAGCAAACAGATCGCAAAGATGGACGTACCACCGTAAAAAACAAAAAAAAACTTCTTCTCAGATCCCACAAATCGCATGAAAAGTCATCAACTCCCCCCAGGAACTGGCGGCTACCAGTAGAAAAAAATCCCCCCATTCATTCGCAAGAGGCATGAGTAGAAACAACCTCAACAATTTATACCAAGTAAAAGTACTAGCCAAGAGGTATTTTAGTTACAGTTTGCCATGTAACTGTAGAAGCAACTTCTCAGATCCATTCAATCTACTTTAGAATTCTTTACTTTTTCACTTTGGGTGTGTACTTTGCATCAAAAAATGGCTTGGAGAAGGACTACAATGACATTGTCAACTACAGCCTAAGTCCAGAAGAGTTTGAAAATAGGTGGCAGCGTATGATTGAAGAACATAGAGCTGCTGAGAATGATATACTTTTCAACTTATACCAGATTAGGCATCTATGGGTTTCATCCTACTTCATGGGCAGGTTCTATCCATTCCTGCAGTCTACGCAGCGGAGCGAGAGCTTCAATGGTGTCCTAAAGAAGTATGTGAATCCACACAACTCTATATTGGACTTTGTCTACCAGTAAAAAAAATTCAGGATAAGATAGATGTAGCTGAGGACAACCAAGACTACAAGACAGACCAAAAGTTAACCCCCCCCTTGGTCGAGATTCCCTTTGAAGAAGCACGTTATTCAGGTCTACACAAGGAACATATACTACAGGTTTCGCGCTGAACTTCAGATGATTGCATCATACATCAGTCAGCAGATCTATCCAAGCGTGTATAGGTTGAGCCCTATTGAAGAATTTGTTGGAGGGTATGGCTTTAGAACGTATGATGTTACTTACAATGAAGAACATGTCCTAATCACCTGCCAGTACTACAAGCTCCAAAAGGATGGCATTTGTTGCTGTCATGTTCTAAAAGTCCTGACAGACAAGGAGGTGAAAAAAATCCCAGACCCGTATATTCTGCAGAGGTGGACACCAAAGGAAAATGCGACTTCAGCGTCAGCTCTATAAGTCAGTGGTCAGATAGGTAATATGCCAGAGAAATCGAAGAAAGCAGTTCGCTTTGCAAACATGGCGCGCATGTTCGCGAAAATATCCAAGCAAGCTAGTGTGTCATATGAGTTTTGTGAAATTGCCACCAACCACGGGTGTGCGATCGAGGCTGAATTTGTTGCTATCAAAAATTCAAGAAAGATGAAGAAGAAAGCACAAGATGAAGCTGCTACAGCACAGTAGGCGCTGCTGAACCACTCTGAAAATGTTCAGCAACAAGCTGAAGCTGCTGCAGCACAGCAGCAAACGGCTCCTCCAGCTTCTGCGTCTTCTACTATCCATCCTCCCCCTGAAGAACTATTGCAATGGCATCTTTCTCAGCAGGCTACTGAAGCCTATGTGGTGTCAAACACAGCTGGATTGGCTGCTCCCCATGAGACCACTACAGTGTTGGATCCTGACGTTACAAAGACTAAAGGGCGTATGAAGACGAGGAGGAAGAAGTCTGAACTAGAAGTGCATTCAAAAAGAAAACCAAACAGATGCAGCGCTTGTGGATCTACCGACCACAATGCAGCAACATGCAAGAAAAAAGAGAAGCAGTGGACATCTTTTTTGTAATTTGCAGAGGTTGTTATTAAGTTAATGTATGTCGGGTACAAAGGTAAGGGGTACCCTAAACGTGTGATAATCTAATGCTTAACATAGCAACTATTTTTAAGGCAGGATCCGATCAGCCGTTCGAGTCAATGAAGGAAGGCCCATCACGCAAAGGTTTCCTTCACCGGCAACAATACCGGTCGTGGGCCGGCCCATTGCAGGAAAAACAGAAGACAGGATACCCCTCCGTCTCTACCTCAACTGACGGACGGGGGTCGAACGAATGACCCCTCCGCATCTACCTCGACTGACGGACAAGGGTCGAATGAACGACCCCTCCGTCTCGACCTCAACCCCTCGACCTCGACTGACGGACAGGGGTCGAACGAACGACCCCCCCCCCCCCCGCCTCCGTCTCCGCCTCGACAGACGGACAGGGGTCGAACGAACGACCCCTCCGTCTCCACCTCGACCCCTCGAATGACGGACAGGGGGTCGATCGAATGACCCACGTGCAGGAGGCTCGGTCAGCTCACCTGCTCCCGGTATGGGTTAAAGGGGATCCAATGTGCCTACCTGCACCCACCTAACGCCATGGGCGCCCACTACCGCAGTCAAATCCACCAACTCGCCGCCTATGCCCGGGACCTCTGTCAACCGTGCGGCCGCTGTAGCCACGTCGCAGGTACGGAATCCAGAGGCACCCTCTCGAGCCATAAACAGGACAACCCTCGACTGTGTCTTCAGGGATACGACAGGGTCACGCCGGCCTCGACCACTCCGGCATGACTCCCGTCCAGTCTGTCCCACGTCAACTGTGGGACTCATACCCGTCTGCAGAAGGCCGACCGCATTGCGCCATGACGTTCGGTAGCGTCCAGTCTGCCATCACCATGCCCTGGAGCCCCGGAAGGACAGGGAGGCCACGCCGCTACAGCGGTCGACGTCCCACCGCAAGCATGGAGCACAAACACGCCTCCCATGCCGCTACAGTTTAGGACTCTATACTCCCGTACCTCCCCTTGATCTATAAAAGGGACGCCGGGATAGGTGAAAAGGGGGTTGAGGGACATCGGCTCAGACATTCGGACATCAGCTCTGACCCGCATACACCAAGAGCCAACCCGCATACACCAAGAGCCAAGTCGCATACACCACACACCCGATTGCTTGATCAACATCTCAAGCAATCAACCAACCACCTAGGATAGCCCTGCTAACCCTAGGCCTCAGCTCATCCTGAGCACCTTCGTGTAAACCTGCTTGTACCCCCCCGTACGAGCACTTCGGTGCAAGATAATACAATCCATCCTCCCCCGCTAGACGTAGGGCCTTCTGTGCCCGAACCAGGATAAATCTTGTGTTCTTTGCATCACATATGGGAGAGGGAGCACGCAATATACAAATTTACTAGTTGGTGGTCTTGACCCCCTGGGTCATAACACCGACAGTTGGCGCGCCAGGTAGGGGACTTTGCGTGTCGATCAACTCCGAACTACTCTCCCAGATGGATTCCACGATCCCATCGCTTCCATTCACCACCATCATCTGGTTCGGGAGCCTAGAGTTCATGTCCACGGGCCACGGCCATGACATGATTCTACTCTCCAATAGTGGCATGGACAGCAGCAGCTCCGGAACGCCGGGGCCAAGGAAGACCAGAGTACGGTCCCACCACTCGCGCCTCTCACTTGCGACCAGGGGGAGGCGTGACGACGCCGCCGCAACTCTTCGCCACGCGGATCCCGAGACGTCGGACGCCGTCTCCCCGGCCTCAGCTGGCGACACAGTCCCTCCCTTCGGGAGCCTGTTTGACCCATGCTTGCAGGACGGGGGCGGGTACCTCTCTAAGCTTGACTTTGGCTCCGCCATACCGTCATCTCGAGTGTCCCCGTGGCCTCTCCGACGTACTCGGCCACGCCACCGAGCAACTTGTTTCCCTACTGGGCTCTACAACAGCGCCAGACTCTTTTCTGCTTTTGTAGGCCCGCAGATGCAGGCACATTACGGCTCCCCGGGAACCTGCTACGTACGACGATCGAACCTCGTCACCACCCCTCCACTGGACGAGCGCCCGGAGTCACACGAGCCCCGCCCTAGGGTGTCACACCTGGGGGACGTACGGCAATGGCTGGAGGAGGAATGTTGGGATCTTTCCCCAACTTCTACCACGGCTACCCCGACTCGGACTCCCCCGACGAGGGTTACAATCCCACGCGGGAGTGCTTCCACCTCGTCGATCCGGTCGACTCCCAGGACGACATCAACGACGCCGCGGCTACGGATGAAGGAGGAGGGGCAACGCTACCCCGGCGTGAGACATCGCCCCCCCCCGTTCCAGTCGAAGCCGATCCACCTCAGGACACCCAGATCGCCGGGTCAGAGAGCTGCTCGCCAAGCTCGAGGAGGAACGCCTACGACTTTAGCAGCTCGAGCACGCCCTCAAGCAGATCACGGCGCCACAGGTGTGGGAGCCCGTGGTCGGGCCGGGAAGTCCATCGACAGATCATCAACGAGGGCGAACGAGCGCCGCGTCTACAACCGCGCTAGCCAGAACGTCATGGCAGCCGCGATGTTGCTCCGCGACATGCCGGCACCATCGACGCCCCATGCGCAATGCATTAGAGATGAAATCCAGGGCTCCTCCAAACCGCGGCCGTTCAGCAGCGGAGAGCTCGGCCTCGAGGCGCAGAGGAGCTGCTTCCGAGCGGCGGGACGTGCCCCCTCGACAAGATCGAGAGGTATCTGTCCACCAAGATAAGGCGCCCCAAGGCGGAGCGGAGCGGCAACCAGTTCGAGACCGCATCCTCGACGATCGACAACCGCGAGACGCACGATACGACATCAACGACAACAAACGACGCTGACACGGTGACGTTGAGGCTCGAGGTTATAGTGCTCATCGAGGTGGGCGCTACGATAGCGACGAGATCAACGTCGATCCCCAGAACCACCAGGGCCACAAGTCTTCAGCAAGGCAATCCGGCAAACCACCTTGCCTGTTCGTTTCCGTCCACCCACCAGCCTGGTCAAGTACAACGGCGAAACCAAGCCGGAGCTCTGGCTTGCTGATTTCAGGCTGGCGTGTCAGCTAGGAGGAGCCAACGACGACCACGTCATCATTCGGCAACTCCCGCTCTTCCTCTCCGATACCGCTCGAAGGTGGCTCGAGGAGCTCCCCCCAGACTTGATCCATGGCTGGCCCGACCTGGTCAGGATCTTCGAGGGGAACTTCAAGGGCACCTACGTGCGGCCAGGAAACTCCTAGGATCTCCGCAGCTGCAACCAGAAGCCAGGGGAAACCCTCCGCGACGTACTGAGCAACGTACTGAGCTAACCCACATCTCCGACCACGACGTCATCACAACGTTCGTCGCCGGGACAACCTGCAAAGAGCTGGTGCGGGAACTGGGACGAAACACCCCCAAGACCGCCAACGAGCTTATGGACATCGTCACCAACTATGCCGCCGGCGAGGAAGCCATTGCGCGTTCTTCTATGCATCCCCGAGCAAGGGGAAGGCCAAGGGGACGAGCCCGGGGCTCGAATAATGGGCCCAAGAAGAACAATAACAACAACAAGAAGAAGAAGAACCAGCCGAGTCGACCCGACGTCAAGCCCTACGATCTTGTCGCTGCGACAGACAAGAAGAAGCCTCGAGATCCCCTCTCGAGGGGGTGTCTTCGACAAAATGCTGAAAGAGCCTGCCCCTATCACAAGGGACCAGCCAACCACAGCCTCGAGGATTGTCGCATGCTCAAGAGGCACTTCTGCTCCCTCGGCCTCAAGAAAGATGACAAGGAGGACCCACAAGACGAGGGCGATGGCAAGAATGGGGGCTTCCCCGAGATCCTCAACTGTTTCATGATCTTCGGGGACCCTCGACCCGACTCAGCACGCGTCAGCGCAAGAGTGAGCGTCGGGAGGTCTTCTCCGTTCGAGCTCAAGCTCCTCGATACCTCGACTGGTCTCACGTGCCGATCACCTTCGATCAGGACGACCATCCCGAGCATGTCCCCAACGCAGGGGTCTATCCCACTCGTCGTCGACCCGATCATACTCAACACCCGCCTTTCCAAGGTACTCATGGATGGGGGAAGCAACCTCAACATCATCTACGTCGAGACCCTCGACCTCCTGGGGATCCCGAGGACCATGCTCCTGCCCAGCGCAGGGGGATTCCACGGGATCATCCCAGGAAAGAAGGCACTCCCGATCGGCCGCGTCAAGCTACCCGTCTGCTTCGGTACCCCCTCGAACTTCCGGAAGGAAGATCTGACCTTCGAGGTGGTCGCATTCCACGGTACCTACCACGCCATCATCGGTCGACCGGGATATGCCAAGTTCATGGCGGTCCCGAACTACACCTACCTCAAGCTAATGATGTCGGGGCCCAAGGGATTCATCACCATCGACACCTCCTACGAGCACGCTTACGACTGCGACGTCGAGTGCGTGGAAAACGCTGAGGCGGTCGAGGAGTCAGCCATCCTCGCGGCCCTCGACGACTTCTCCAAGGAGATCCCTGACCCCAAGCGGCACGCCGGCAACTTCAAGCCTGCGGAGGACACCAAGACCATCCCGCTCAACCTCGGCCACGTGGATGGGAAGGCGCTGACGATCAGCGCCACCCTCGAGCCCAAATAGGAAGCCGTGCTCGTCGACTTTCTCCGCGCGAATGCCGACGTGTTTGCGTGGAGTTCCTCGGATATGCCAGGCATTCCGAGGGATGTCACCGAGCACTCCTTGGACATCCGGGTCGGATCCAAACCGGTGAAGCAACGGCTGCGCCGCTTCGACAAGGAGAAGCGCAGAATCATCGGGGAGGAGGTCGACAAGCTTTTGAAGGCCGGATTCATCAAGGAGGTACATCATCCCGAGTGGTTAGCAAATCCTGTACTTGTCAAGAAAAAGAATGGAAAGGATAGGATGTGCGTAGACTACACTAGTTTAAATAAAGCATGTCCCAAGGTTCCTTTTCCATTACCACGTATTGATCAAATAGTAGATTCCACTGCGGGATGTGAAACTCTCTGCTTCCTTGATGCGTGTTCTGGCTATCACCAAATAAAGATGAAGGAGTCCGATCAGCTCACGACTTCCTTCATCACCCCTTTGGCATGTTTTGCTACCTCACTATGCCCTTCGGTTTGCGGAACGTCGGGGGCACATATCAACGATGCATGCTCCATGTCTTTGGAAAACACATAGGGCCGACCGTCGAGGCCTATGTCGATGACATCATGGTCAAATCCAAGAAAGTCGAGAACCTAGTCGGGGACCTTGAGATCACGTTTGGGTGCCTCAGGGCAAATCACATAAAGCTAAACCCAGAGAACGCGGGATCGAGGCCAACCCTGAGAAGGCAACCGCAATCACCAGGATGGGCCCGATCAAGGATCTTAAGGGCGTACAAAGGGTCACAGGGTGCCTCGCTTCCCTCAGCCGGTTCATCTCACAGCTCGGGGATAAAGCCCTCCCCCTTTATCGCCTCCTTAAGAAAACAAAACACTTCACATGGACCGTCGAGGCCGAGGAGTCGCTCTCCAAACTCAAAGCCTTGCTCACCTCGCCACCTATCTTGGTGCCCCCAAGCCCAGCCGAGCCCCTCTTGCTCTACGTCGCAGCAACTACCTAGGTAGTCAGCGCTGCCATAGTAGTCGAGAGGGCAGAAGAGGGACATGCCCTGCCGGTTCCGAGGCCTGTCTACTTCGTGAGCGAGGTACTTTCCGAGACTAAGACGAGATACCCCCACATCCAGAAGCTGTTGTATGCCATCGTCCTCACTCGGCGCAAGCTCCAGCACTATTTCCTGGGCCACCCGGTTACTGTGGTCTCATCTTTCCCCCTCAGGGAGATAATCCAGAACCAGGAGGCATCTGGAAGAATCGCCAAGTGGTCGGTCGAGCTCATGGGGGAAACTCTCTCCTACGCCCCTCGGAAGGCCATCAAGTCTCAGGTATTGGCAGACTTCATTGCAGAATGGACCGACACCCAGCTACCCCCGGCGCAAGTTCAAACTGAGCTCTGGACCATGTACTTCGACGGATCTTGATGAAGATGGGGGCAGGCGCCGGATTGCTGTTCATATCACCCTCGGGGGTTCACATGCGCTACGCCATCCGCCTCCACTTCGCCGCCTCCAACAACGTAGCCGAGTACAAGGCTCTCATCAACGGTCTGCGCATCGCCATCGAGCTCGAGGTTCGACGCCTTGACGTTCGAGGGGACTCGCAGCTTGTAATCGACCAGGTGATGAAGGCCTCGAGCTGCCACGACCCCAAGATGGAAGCCTACTGTAAGGAGGTCCGAAAGCTCGAGGACAAATTCTATGGCCTCGAGTTCAACCACGTCGCTCGCCAGTACAACGAAGTTGCTGACGAGCTGGCAAAAATCGCGTCCACCCGAGGCATGATTCCTCCCGATGTCTTCTCGAGGGACCTTCACAAGCCGTCCGTCGACCTAGGCTCGGGGGCTCCCGCCCTCGAGCAACGGGTCGACCCTTCCTCCTCGACCGATCCTCCCTCGAACGGAGGAGAGGTCATGGAGATCGATGAAACAACTGCAACACAAACCCCCTCGACGGACTGGCGCACACCCTACCTCGAGTATCTGATACGGGGCAAGCTCCCCGAGGACCGCACCGAAGCCCGACGCATAGCCCGACGCGCCAAAACCTACGTCTTGTATGGGGATGGCCGCGAGCTGTATCGACGCAGCCCTACCGGTATACTTCAACGTTGCCTCACCCTCGAGGAGGGAAGGGAAGTACTGAAGGACCTACACTCGGGGCTTGCGGCCACCACGCGACGCCAAGAATGCTGGTAGGAAGCGCCTTTCGACAAGGCTTCTACTGGCCAACAGCCATCGCCGATGCTACCAAACTGGTTCGATCTTGCAAGGGATGTCAATTCTACGCCAGGCAGACCCACCTGCCTGCGCAAGCTCTTCAGATGATACCCATAACTTGGCCATTCACAGTATGGGGGCTTGACATGGTCGGCCCCCTAAAGAAAACAAAAGGTGGCCACACCCACCTCCTCGTGGCCATAGACAAGTTCTCGAAATGGATCGAGGCTCGACCCATCGCCAACATCCAATCCCAACAAGCCATGTTGTTCTTCACAGACATCATCCATCACTTCGGGGTTCCCAATGTCATCATCACCAACAATGGCACGCAGTTCACCGGTCAAAAGTTCCTGGACTTCTGTGACCACCACCACATCAGGGTGAACCGGTCCGCAGTCGCCCACCCTCGGACTAACGGCCAGGTCGAGCGCGCCAATGGTATGGTTTTACAGGGCCTCAAGCCAAGGATCTTCGACCGGCTAAACAAACACGGCAAG
Organism: Microstegium vimineum; assembly: GCA_022036555.1. Taxonomy (NCBI): domain Eukaryota; kingdom Viridiplantae; phylum Streptophyta; class Magnoliopsida; order Poales; family Poaceae; genus Microstegium; species Microstegium vimineum. The sequence goes on from CM039129.1 coordinate 7,124,359, forward strand.
AGATGGGTCGATGAGCTGCCCTCTGTCCTATGGAGTCTCAGAACGACGCCAAGTCGAGCTACAGGGCCCTCCCCATTTCTTCTTGGTCTACGGGTCTGAGGCCGTCCTCCCCACTGACCTCGAATACGGGTCCCCTCGATTAAAGGCCTACAACGAGCAAGCCAACGCAGCAGCCCGAGAGGACTCCCTCGACCAGCTCGAGGAAGCCCGGGACATGGCCCTCTTCAAGTCAGCAAGGTACCAGCAGATGCTACGGCGCTACCACGACAAGCACATACGCAAAAGGGACCTCGATGTCGGCGACCTCGTACTGCGCCGCCGACAAAGCAACAAGGGGTGTCAAAAGCTGACGCCACCTTGAGAAGGACCCTTCATCGTGGCGGAGGTGCTAAAGTTAGGGACTTACAAGCTGAAGAACAGCAAGGGCGAGATCCTCACCAACACATGGAACATCGAACAGCTACGTCGCTTCTACCCCTAAGGCATCGAGGCCTCATACATTTTCCGCATTATGTACACTTATCGCATTAGAAATGAATAAAATATTCTCGAAATACATTTCACATTCGTTCGTAACTCTGAGGTAGCCTCGACTCTGCTCTTGCAAAGTCAAGCCTCCCTCGGGGGCTGACAGGGGGGAACCCCCCTCCTAAGTCCTCTAAAAACTCGAATGTTTTTTCGAAACTCGACCTTCTCTTTCCACCTTCGCCCCGAGTACGCTTCACGGCTAAGTAAAAAACGCCTCGAACTCCCTAAGGGTCGAGGGTCATCGAGCTGGGGACTCTCCTACGCCTCAGGGCTATGGTACCCCCACTCGCTCCCCCCCTCTAAGGATACGAGCGTGCGTCGAATACTTAGTCCACAAGAAACGACTCAGGCAAAGAGAAATAGAGACAACTCAAGAAATAAAAACACCCAGATGCATCTCGAATAAAATGCATTAAAGTTAAGAAGCCCCCAGGGGCTCGACATCATATTGTCACAAAAGCTAATCTATTACATGGACCTTCTTGTCCAGATTTGGCTCACAGGCCTCGAATACTCATCGTCATCGCCGTTCGGCGTGGGAAGCACCTCGGCCTCGAACAGCTTCGCCAACTCACCGCCAGGCACCTCTGTGGCGTCGATCAGCTCATGGCATCTCGCCATGTTCGCTTCATCGGTCAGCTCCGAGTCGACGACGAAGCCGCTGGCGACGACGTCGAGGTCGTAGTTGTAGCCCGAGCGGACAACCGCGAGCGCTCGCTTCATGCCTATGTGAAGGGCAGCACGGACCTGCTCCATCACTTCATGGGTCGCGGCGAAGAGCCGGCGCAAGAGGGAATCTCCACACACATCTCCCACAACCGGCAGCTCCGGCTCGACACCCATGCCGTCGCAGAAGGAGGAGATGGCATCCCCAAGCCTCTCGTTCAGCTCGTCTCTGCCCCGAGGAGGTTCTAAAGACTGGTCAGATTCTCGTGGGCTCAAGCCTTGTCCCCTTCGAGTTCTACCAGAACAAAGAGGACTCCGCCAAAACAAAAAAAAGCAGGGGAAGGGTCGAAAACAGGCAAGTTTAATAATATCTCTAAAAAAACTCACCTTTGGCGTGTGCTTCCAGGGTGACGTAGTCTTGCTCAGCCCTCTGAAGTTGGTGGCGGACGTTGACGAGCTCTGCAGCTTGGTCGCGATTTTTAGCCCAAAGGTCCTCGATGATCTTGCCAGTACCATCGAGGGCCCTCTTCTGGTTAGCCACCACCTCCCCCAGAGCGGCGATCTGGGCTCGAGCCTTCTCCTCTGCGACACCCAGTGCGTCGCGGTCGCGGGAGACGGTGTCAACATCCGCCTGGAGTTCCCGGACCCGCCCCTCGAGGAGGTGCGGTCGACAGCCGCTTGCTTCAGGTCGGCCTCGAGCTGCCAGACACATTCCGCCGCTTGAGCCAATTCCTCCCTCAGCTGGGTGGACTCCTCCTCCACCTTACGCCGGGCCTCCCGGGCAGCGTCCCGCTGCTGCCCGACCTCGACAACCTCCTTGAGGGCGGCCTCTGCCCGCGACTGCGCTCGGGAGGCCTCCTCCTGGGCGGCCTTGGCCCCCTCCTGCGCGGCCGCCACCTCGACCTTCGCCTGGGTGGCCTCGGCCTCCGCCTTCTCTAGCGAAGCACGGAGGGCGGGGAGCTGGCGCCACTGCTCCTGTGTCCGCAGGATGAACTGGGACTTATCGTGCGACCTCGCCCTCAGCATCTACCAAGGATAAAAAGGAAGGTCACAATAAACGGCAGCAAAATAACCAAGGTAAATCGAAAGGGAAAGGACAAAGCTTACGTTTACTCCTTTGTAGAAATCTTCGGACGCAACTCCCATGGCCACGCGCATCACATGGTCGAGCCACGCCCGGAACTCCTCCATGTGCTCCCATTCCCCGAGCTCGGCTTGGTCGTCGAGCTGGAAGAATCTGCGCCCTGGATCTCTGAGTCGGGCAGCTCGAGCACCTCCTGCCCCCAGAGATCGCTGGAGCGGTCGACCCTCCTCCTTACCTCATCCATGATGCCCTGTCCCATCTTGAGGGTACCTCCGTGGGACATCACCCGCTCGGACAGGTTGGGGAAATCGGTTGCCCCCTCGAGCCGGGTGATCCTCTCCTCGAAGTGGTCTTGGAGGGCCGCCATCGACGCCTCCGGGTCATCATTTGGAGGTGGAGGGGGCTCCCACTGCGGGAATAGCCCTGGGCGGTAGAGGAAACTCAAGTTAGCCTCCAGCACGGTGGGCTCGCCACGGTCTGGCAGCACATCTCCTTCCTCCACCACGACCGAGCCAGGGGGCGGAGCACCTCCAGCAGACGACTGCCCGACCTCGACGAGAGGCCGAGCATCTGCCTCGGACATTGTCACGTCCATCGCGCTGCTTCCTTGCAGCACCAAGACAGCCCCCTCCGGCTCCGACCGGGGGGTCGTCACCACCACCATCTCCACCGCCGTCGCTGTCTCCGCAGCGGGCGTTGCCTCGAGCTCCTCGGCCCGTCCTCCCTCCTCGACAGGCTCGGGGAGCGGCGTCGAGGCCCCTTCGATAGGGGTCTCCACCGACGGCGGCACCTCCGGCGCAGCGACAATCGCTCCCTCCTCTTGCCGCGCCTTCTCCTCATGCTCGCGCCGCTGACGCGCCTCCCGCGACCCGAGGTTCTCGGGCCACCGCCTCGGCACCGGGCGCTCCAGCGTCTCTCCCTCGCCGGCGGAGGTCAAGTCGACCACCTCCACCTCTACGACGGATGGGGGCTCAACCCCCTCAGCCACGTCCATCGTTGATGCCATCTCCACGCCTTCCGAGGTTGCTGGCACGCCCCCCTCCGACGGGGTGGTGAGCACGGCCTCGACCGCCACTCCGGCGGACCCGGCCGATGCGATGGGTCGACCCGCCTCTTCCTCCGCTCAAGCTCGCTCCGTGGCGGCCTGCGCCTGCCCGTGCCCTATCGCCTCCCGCGCCTTGGCCGCCCACGCCGCACCTGGGGCGAGGGTCGAAGGGGACGGGGCGGCAGGACTGGCCTCGACGGCCATCTTGGCCGTGACCTACGCCTTCAGTCTCTTGGCCGGGGTGAGGGTCGCATCCTCCGACGAGCGCTTCACCTTGAAAAAGGAACTCATACGCGACGGTAAGCACAAGTCATAACCAACGAAAAATACTCGGGATCGACAGGGAAGCAACTTACCCCAGCGGAATCACGGGGGTCCGACAGTGGACCTCGAGCCACTCGGGGGCTTCTGCGAGGCACGTCAGGAGCCACTTCTCCCGCCAGCGCTGGCCGCGGCGGGGGTTGAGGCTGCTCCCGGCACCGTATCCTTGGCAGGGGCCAACGGCGACTTCGTCGCCACCGTCCTGGTCTCCTCCTGGGTCGACGAGCTGATGCCCGCACGCTCGACCGAGTAGGCGCCGGGGGCGTGCTCGACCGACCCCTCGATGGGGACCGCGGCGAACGGCTACGCGTCTCCCGCGACACTTCACCTTGAAGAGCCGCGGGGCGCTCGTCCCGCGACTCAATTCCGACAGTTGAGGTCGACCTCGACGTCGACCCTCCTCCTCCTCCAATACCGATGGCCGCCCCCCGACGCATGGGCACCGCTCTTTCTTCCTTGAGCCCTCACTGCGGCTCGACCTCCTCCTCCTGCTCCGGCTCCTCTTCCTGCATAAGTACAATACCTGTCAGGACCAAAATAATGGTCACAACCCTACACCACTATGCCATGCTGCCAGCAACCTCGCCGCTGCTCGTCTCCTCGTCCTCATCCTACTCCGAGGGGGACTCCTCCTCGGGGAGGTTGGCCTACCTCTGCCGTGCCCGGCGTCGTTCACGCTCCTCCCTCTCTCGGGCCTTTTTGCCCTTATCCCTCTTGGCCTTGTCCTTGGCCTTCTTGTCCTGCTCGGCCTGCAAGCGTCTCGCTTGGGAGTCGTTCCGCTCCTTCTTCACCGGCGGTAGCGACTTCCGGTAAACGATGTTCCCCTGGAGGAACGCGAGGCGTGGTCAGAAAATGGGCAAAAGGGGACAAACAAGACGAACAAGGGGGCATTAACAGGGAAAGGGACCGTACCAGCTGGACGTGGCCCTGGCCAAGCATCATGGGGACGCTGGCGATGTTCTCCACCTCGAACGCGCCGGCGAAGGAGGCTCGTACTCGGCGGACCACCCTCTCGAGGGGCAGCTCGTCCTCCACGAGGCGACACCCCGTGAGTTCTGCCCCCGGTTGCATCTCGTTGAGGCGTCACGGGCGAGCCATCAGCGGCACGACTCTCCGCTGATGGAACACCGACGCCACGATGGCCGTCGTAAGTCCCGCCTTCTTCAGATGAGAGATCGCGCCGAGCAGGTGGTCGAGGTGCTTCTGCTTCTTCTGCTTGACGCCGTACCTCCAGTGATCGGGCCTTGAGTCGATCGTCCTGCCGGTGTAGGTGGGGAATAGGCCGTCGTCGTTTCTTAGGTAGAACCACCCGGAGTGCCATCCGGAATGGCTCGACGTGAGCTTCGCCGGGATCCAGCGCTCCGTCCTCTTGAGGGAGATGCTGCAGCACCCCGCCCTGACCGTCCTGCGGCTGCCGCTCCCGACCGAAGCAGTGAACAGGCTCGCCTCGAACAGATGGAGCCACAACTCCCAATGTGGCTCCATCCCCAGGTATCCTTCGCACATGGCGGTGAATACCGCCACGTGGCAGATGTCGTTGGGGGAGAGGTGTTGGAGCTCCACACCGCAGTGGTGGAGGATCCCGCATAGAAGACAGTTGGGGGGGGGATCCCAGCCCCACCCGGTGGAAAAGCTTCGAAGCTAACCATGTAACCTTCCGGCGGGTTGGGCTCACGATCCTCCCTCGACGGCACCGTCCACTCCGGCCGGTCCGCGGAGGTGATAGGCAGGAGAATGCCGCTCTCCACCAAATCTCCCAAGCGTCCCACGGTCGCCGACGACGGAAGCCAGGCGTCAGGGCCGCGCAAGCTGTAGGTGGCCATGGGAGCAGGGAAGCGGATGCGCTCGGATGCGGGGGTGGAAGGTATGTTGCCAATCTCTCCTCTCCCTACTCTCGCGCACGTAGAGATCCGGCTCGGTGGGCGACAGGGAAGGCAATGGCAAGCGTGCGGAAGCCAGACCCCCACCCCCAGTATTTATAACCGGAAGCCCAATGGGCGGATCCGACGAAAAGGCAAGTAAGTCTCTGCTTTAATGCGCTCACCTACCACCTCCTCGTATTCCGTAAGATAAGCCGCACCCATCACGTCATCGGGCTCCGCGCCGCACGCCTCACCGCACCCTATGCCTGCTACGGCCACAGTCGAACGGACATCGCCTAAAAAGACACGCCTACGGCGGACAACGTGTGACAGGTGGACATTATCTTCAGAGGTAAGCAACGGACGTCGACCCGTCCGTTAAAATCTCGAGGGAGTGAAGGCTGGCCCTCAAACAGGGTTCGACAGCCGCCCTCGGGTACCTGAGGTCAGGGAGGACCCAGGGTTACGGACTCCGGTTCACCCCCAAATCTCGAGGGGGCGAAGGCTGACCCCACGAATAGGGTTCCATAGCCACCCTCGAGTACGCGAGTCAGGGATGACCCAGGAGGGGCCGGCGCGAGCCCCTAGCTCGAGAACGAACTCTCGAGGCCCCCCGGGACATATCCAAGGCATAACCACGGAATACCCAAGGATCCCTTTGACGGGAGGCATCAGGCCACAGACTTTCATCGAACAGAGTTGGCACCTAGGTAATCCACGCGGTGTTGCTTAAATGAGAATGCCTCAGGGCTTCTATCGACCCCCATCGAAGAGGGCACGAGTTCTCACTTGGATTTCACTTGAATTTATACCCGTTATTAGCTCGCAGAGGACTTCGAGGTTCGTCCTTATGAAGGCTCATAGAGGACTTCAAGGCTCGTCCTAACGAGGATAGCACAATGCTCTTCGCCCCACAATCCGAGCACAAGGATCCGTGGGAAGGACGCTAGGAGGTAGTGAAAGCCCAGCCACACGAGGCTCGAGGGCTAGACTACACACGACACCCCTCGACGAAAGAGGGTCGAAAACACTCGTAGCCTGACAGACAGAGTTGACCCCTTGATAGGGCACCATGACTCCAGTTTAACCCTCGAGGGAGCGAAGGCTGGCCCCCGAAAGGGTTTCGACAGCCGCCCTCGAGCACCCCTTTCCCAAGGAAGTGAAACGCTCGTAGCCTGGCGAACATAATCGACCGCTCGATAGGGCGCTATGACTCCAGGTAATCCTAACTCCCCTCGGTAGGACACACGTCAAAGCCCCCAGAGGAGTTCTTAATCACTACTCTGGGGCCTCGGGGGCTACCCCACGGAGAATCGAACCTCTTACTAACCCTGCAAATCATCAGCATAAACCTCTACGCGGATTTTCCTTATCCGCATAGAGGCTCGGGGGCTACTGTCGGGTACAAAGGTAAGGGGTACCCTAAACGTGTGATAATCTAATGCTTAACATAGCAACTATTTTTAAGGCAGGATCCGATCAGCCGTCCGAGTCAATGAAGGAAGGCCCATCACGCAAAGGTTTCCTTCACCGGCAACAGGGACCGGTCGTGGGCTAGCCCATTGTCGGAAAAACAGAAGACAGGATACCCCTCTGTCTCTACCTCAACTAACGGACGGGGGTCGAACGAACGACCCCTCCGCATCTACCTCGACTGACGGACAGGGGTCGAACGAACGACCCCTCCGCCTCGACCTCAACCCCTCGACCTCGACTAACGGACAGGGGTCGAACGAATGACCCCCCCCCCCCCCCGCCTCCGCCTCGACAGACGGACAAGGGTTGAACGAACGACCCCTCCGTCTCCATCTCGACCCCTCGAATGACGGACAGGGGGTCGATCGAACGACCCGCGCGCAGGAGGCTCGGTCAGCTCACCTGCTCCCGGTATGGGTTAAAGGGGATCCAATGCGCCTACCTGCCCCTGCCTAACGCCATGGGCGCCCACTACCGCAGTCAAATCCACCAACTCGCCGCCCATGCCCGGGACCTCTGTCAACCGTGCGGCCGCTGTAGCCACGACGTAGGTATGGAATCCAGAGGCACCCCCTCGAGCCATGAACAGGACAGCCCTCGACTGTGTCTTCAGGGATACGACAGGGTCACGCCGGCCTCGACCCCCCCCCTCGACCAGGGGGCTCGACCATCGTCTCCAACCACTCCGGCATGGCTCCCATCCAGTCCGTCCCACGTCAACTGTGGGACTCGTACTCATCTGTAGAAGGCCGACCGCACTGCACCATGACGTTCGGCAGCGTCCAGTCTGCAGTCACCATGCCCTGGAGCCCCGGAAGGACAGGGAGGCCACGCCGCTACAGCGGTCGACGTCCCACCACAAGCATGGAGCGCAAACACGCCTCCCATGCCGCTACAGTTTAGGACTCTGTACTCCCGTACCTCCCCTTGATCTATAAAAGGGGATGCCAGGATAGGTGAAAAAGGGGCTGAGGGACATCGGCTCAGACATTCGGACATCAGCTCTGACCCGCATACACCAAGAGCCAACCTGCATACACCAAGAGCCAACCCGCATACACCACACACCCGATTGCTTGATCAACATCTCAAGCAATCAACCGACCACCTAGGATAGCCCTGCTAGCCCTAGGCCTCAGCTCATCCTGAGAACCTCCGTGTAAACCTGCTTGTACCCCCCCTGTACGAGCACTTCGATGCAAGATAATACAATCCATCCTCCCCCGCTGGACGTAGGGCCTTCTGTGCCCAAACCAGGATAAATCTTGTGTTCTTCTTGCATCACATCTGGGAGAGGGAGCACGCAATATACAAATTTACTAGTTGGTGGTCTTGACCCCCTGGGTCATAACACCGACAATGTACTATATGCTTCTTAAGCTATAGACAAATACACATCATAAAAATGCTTTGTTTTCCATGCATAAATGCCTCGTGTATTGTTCTAAATAGCTAGTATTTTACGTACCTTTGTTGAGATTTAATTTCTCACACCAATCTGTCACATTCTCGGGGGTGTGTCACCCACCTATGTGTCAAGATCTTTCGTATATTGGGCATGTCTTCATCCTGAAAGTTGGGTATTGTACGCCCATCCTAGTGCTCAGCATGCATGAGCATATGAAATCCACAATCATGGCTGCAGGAACACAGAAAAAAATGCAAAAACACTTGTCAGCAAAAGAAAATGCATAGAATCTGCACCACAAAAAAGGGGAAAAGTTTTGTTCTTACAAGGAACTTACTTATTTGATTGTTTTGGCACAGCGATGTCTACAGGCTCATACCCATGTATGTCTTTTTTGAGTTTGGATAGTGTTTCTTCCATAGACTTTTAATGCCCTCAATGATTTTGTTGCAGCTTTTTCTTAAGCTTTCATCTTCCAAACTCCTCATCGAGTCCAATACCTCAAATCTTTTCCCCTTAGGTTTAGAACCAGCAAATAGTAGTGGCCCACTGTCTCTGATCCATTGTTGGCAATGGCCTCAAGCACAGGGAACATTACCTGTAAAAAAGAAATTTGAAGAAATCTAGAAAAAAATGTTCTAAATTTTAGAAAAATCATGCATATGTCAACGCACCATATGACGGTGGTCAAGGTGGTTATCAGCACGTGCAAAAACATGGGACACTTGAGTCCTGTCAAGCTGCCCTGATTGGGTAAACGTCTGCCAAAAAAGAAATAAAAAAATGCCAAACACACAGTTACCAAAAAAAGTGGTAATGGGTACATGTTAAAATACTTGACCATGAACTGAGAAGAAAAAAAAGTAGTGAAAAAAGGAGAACAAGATATATAGAATCTAACCGCGACACGTAGTGGAAGCACACGGTACTTGATGGGATTGACCTTGGTTAAGAACATGTCAATCGCTAGAATCGTTATCTCTGCAACTGTGTTGTGTAGGTGGCCTCCTGGTTTAACTGATGCAGCAAGGTGATCCGCGTAGGCATAGAACTCCCAACAGACCAATATAGGCATCGCACATCTTAAAACAACGGTGAAATCTGGGATGCCCACTTGTTTTAAGTTAGATGAATCTGATGTACTTTGGTTCAAGGACCGTCTCGTGGTACCTAAAGTTCCAGAGTTACGACAAGCTATTCTTGATGAAGCTCATACTTCTCGTTTGTCCATTCACCCTGGAAGCAACAAAATGGACCAGGATTTGAAGAGAAAGTTTTGGTGGACAAAGATGAAGATTGAGATAGCCGGCTATGTGGCTAAGTGTGACACTTGTCAGAAAGTGAAAGCAGTGCGTTTGAAGCCAGGAGGTCAACTTCAACCTTTACCAGTTCCAGTTTAGAAGTGGGAAGACATCAGTATGGATTTCATAGTAGGTTTGCCAAAAACCTCGAGTGGCTATGATTCTATCTGGGTCATTGTTGATCGGCTCACCAAATCTGCACATTTTCTACTAGTGAAAACAAAACATCCTACGGTTGCTTATGCCAAGTTGTTTTTGGCAAGAATAGTGAGTCTGCATGGTATTCCTAAGACCATCATATATGATCGTGGAACTCAGTTTGTCTCAGCTTTCTGGAGGCACCTCCATGAATCTTTGGGCACTAAACTTTTGTACAGTACTGCTTATCATCCTCAAACCGATGGTCAGACTGAGCGAGTCAATCAAGTTCTTGAGGATTTGTTGCGATGTTGTGTTCTTAACTTTGCTGAGAAGTGGGATGAATGCTTACCTTTGGCAGAGTTCTTTTACAACAATAGTTACCAACAGAGCATAAAAATGTCACCATTCAAAGCTTTGTATGGTCGTGGTTGCAGAACTCCTCTTAATTGGTCGGAACCCGGAGAACGTGAGTTCTTTGGTGTTGACCTAGTTAAGGAAGCTGAAGATAAAGTTAAACAGATTCGCATCAACCTTGAAATAGCTCAGTCAAGGCAAAAGAGCTATGCTGATAAAAGGAGAAGGCCACTTCAATATCAACCGGGAGATCATGTGTATTTGAAAGTCACACCTATGAAAGGAGTCTCTCGTTTTGGAGTGAAAGGCAAGTTAGCACCTCGTTATGTCGGTCCTTTCCTAGTTCTGAAACGTATTGGCAAGGTGGCTTATTGTTTGAAATTGTCTGACATCCTCTCCGCCGTTCATGATGTGTTTCACGTATCACAATTGAAGAAGTGTCTTCAAGTTAAAGATACAACAGTGGAAGTTGAAGGAGTGCAGTTAGAACCTGATGTGACCTACTCTGAGTATCCTGTAAAGGTTCTCGATCAAAAGGATCGAATTACTCGTCGCAAGACCATCAAGTTTTACAAGGTGCAGTGGAATCAGCACTCAGAAGAAGAAGCTACATGGGAATCTGAAGATTTTCTTTTAGAAAATTTCCCAGAGTTTTATGCTTCTATCGTTTAAGCTGTTTGTAAAGACCTGGTCATAGTTGTAACAAGGGTGATGTGAAAAAGAAAGGTTCTTGATACGTTTCCTTTTCCGTTACTTTGTTTCACTCCTAAATCTCGGGACGAGATTTCTTTTAGGGGGAAGGATTGTAACACCCCGGGTGTTAATCTCTTAATTAAAATTTGATCATGTCATCATATGCATTAAGCATCATTCATTTGTTTGAGAACCTGGATATGCATTGAACTAAAATGAGTTTAATTGTCTATGTTGATCAATTGTTTGAATGCAGGTCATCTTTTCAAATTCTTAAATTAAAATTTGGAATCCAAACCCTAGTTCCAGAGGGGGTGGATTAAACCCTAAACATGATTTTCAAAATCTATAAAGTTTTTGCATATGGTTGTTTAAGCAAAGTTGTAGATCTCTAAGTTTTGAACATCTTTCGTGTTCAAAGTTTTTCTTGAAAACCCCTGGAAGCTTGAGCATTTTGCAAAATAGTCGCAGGGTCAGTTTTGTCCTTTCGTCGAGCAGTTGCATGGCGGGGTCGATCTCGACGTCGCTCCTGGCCGACACTTGTCGCCAGCCGCGCAACGCCTGTCCAGGGACTCCTGTCTTGTCGTGGGTACGTGGCGATCTTGCGGAGCCCGTTGCCATCTTTAAAAGCGAGGCACTGTCCTCTCTTCTTTCCTTTCCACGCCACTGCTCCACTCTTCTCCACTCTACTTCGCTCTGCTCTGTTCCGCCGAGCGCTCCACCTCCATCGTTGGCGAACTTGTCCGAGCTCGTTAGCTGCTGCCAATCACTCAATCCTTCGTCATTGCCTTCACCTTGACCTTGCGCATCCTCGGGGTAAGTTGGTTGAAGTCGTCGAGCCGCATTCGCTCAGTGCGGATCTGTCTTCCTCAGCCCCGCCGAAACCGTCGCTCTGGTCCGTCTTCGACCGGGCTGTGCAGGAGCCGCATTGTCTTTTTGTCTTGTGTTTCTTGCTCCTTGTTCATCTCTGAGTCTTGCCTGGTTCTCCATTTTGCAAATGGTGGACCACAGCTCCGGGAACATCTTCGTGCCGCGCAGTTCTTCGTCTCCGCCGGCACATTCTCCATCGACGGTCGTCTCTGCTTCATCTCCGGCCACGCTTGCTTGTGCTCCGTAACCAGGGTGAGCTCCTCGACCTCTTCGCTGTACTCGTTTATCCCTGTATTGAGCATTCGAGCTCTGTCCTCGAGCGCCGCCGCTGTTCTTGTTCGGCGCGGCGGAGTGTTCGTCGTCTAGCCGTTGCTGTTGATCTTTTCAAGATCTGAGTCTTGCGCTAGCTTCGCCTAGCCGTCCTGAGTCTGTCTCGAGGGGTAGTTTCCCTCGAGCGCGTGCGTGTTCTCTTCGGCGCGCGTCGCGCAGATCTTCGTTGACCGCTAGTGCCGTCGTCGAGGGTGTCGCTTGTAGCTCTGCGTTCTTTTGGCTTGCGCTTCGCTTTGTTTGGGGGCCGCTTAGCTTGCTAGAGTTGTTGGTTGTTCCGATCGAGGTTTGATCGAGGCCTAGCTCCTTTGATCGAGGCCTGTGTCCGTCGGCATGTGTGTGCGGTCGAGCTCAGTTCACCGCCATGGTTGTCGACGAGGTTGGCTGTGTAGGTTTTAGCCTCGTTTCTGTGGGCGTTTTGCTCGCGGTTGTCTTCTGAGTCGTGATCGAGGCTTATCCTTTTTGATCGAGTGTCGATCGAGGCCTAGCGTCTCTGTTCGAGGCCTAGTTGCGTCGACCGAGGCCTAGCTTCTCTGATCGAGGGTTGGTCGAGGCCCAGTTTCATCGATCAAGGTTTTTCTTCATCGATCGAAGTCTCGTTTCTTTCGATCGAGGTCTCTCGTCAGCGATCGAGGGTTAGTTCTTCGATCGAGGCCTGCGCTCGACGGTGCGCGATCGGTCGAGCCCCGTCCAATCGTCCGCACCCTCGATGAGGTGTCTCTGAGGGTTTGTTTGGGTCGCAGCGTACCTCGTTGGGTTCGGCTCGGCAAGCCGAAGCAAGTTCGAGGGGTAGCCGTTCGGTTTGGTCACCAACGGCGACTCGCCGCCGTGTTTTGTGGTTCTCGACGCCGCTCGAGCGTCTGTGCCACTAACGGTCGAGGCCCAGCCGTCAGTAGGTTTGTGCAGAGTTTTCCTGTTCCTGTTTAGTTCAGTTGTTTTTAATCCTGTAAATATGCCCTGTTTAATTGTAAAATGTTTAGAAACCCTAATACCTTTAGGCTTTGAGTGATTTTGGATTATTTGATACATATGGTCATGTGTCCAGTGACAAACACAAGTTGGACATGCTCGATGTAATGTTGTTTGCTCAGTTCTTTTGGGTGTGGTTGTTAACCTAGATAATCCAGATAAATAGGGTTTAAGTGTTGCTTTCCTTCATGAAGGGAAGTGGTACTTAAGGTGTAATCTGTTTTAGTCTTCTCTTATGAGCATGCTTGTTTGAGTTGAGCATCATGTTTCTATTCAAGCATCATCTAAGACATGTCATTATATCGTGTAGATTGTTCGTTGGTTGGGTTGGATACCTCCAGTGCAGAGGTCTTCTCTCTTGAATCTGAGCCTGAGTTCGTTTATCCCTCCAACCAAGGCAAGCCCTGGTGCATTCAAACATTTCCTTGTATTTAAAATGATTGCTTTAAATACACTTATGTTTATACTATTGCATTACGGTACTTTATTAAATTCCTACTTGATGCATAGCCTTACCTTGAATTATTATTCCTGTACCTTGATACTGTTTTAAAAATACGATTGTTGCTTTATGCTGCTTAGCAATGCTTAGACCGATAGAGTCAGATGATTTCCTGTCATCTGCGAGAATAGGTGGTAACTTGATTGCTTCGGCAATGGTTCTATTTTTGAGAAGAATAGCGGATTGCTGCGGCAAATGGCTATGTCTTCTTGATGGAAGTAATAATCTGAGACCGGGCGGACACGGTGTTGGAGAGCCACCAGATGTGGATATCTGGTGAGCGGGTTCTTTCCGCCTGTGTCGATTAGGAACCGTCCGTTGTAGACGTCCAAGGGTTGTGACTTTGGAGTACTTGTCACATACTTCGGGAAGCTGGACTCTGGCTATTCTCGCTTGAAGAACGGTTTAACCCACACTGGGAGTGGAGAGATGGCGAGAGTAGTGTGTACCCTCCAAGTTAGCGAACTGGATGAAGGTGTACTGTGCTCTCGGGTGGCGGAACCCCGGTCTTGGCGAGGATCCAGGGAAAGGTAGTCATATGCGTGCTTTAAGCGGCTGTATATGTCGTGTGATAGGGAAGCCCCAGCTGGGATAAACCGGTTCGAATCGTCGTGTTCCTCAGAAATGGAAACATGACCCTGTCCTCTACCGCGTAGTAATACACTTTAACTGGATACTTGTTGGATCCCTTCGTGGATGGTTATTACCTTGTTATCGATCATACATCTAGATCGATACTTGAGTAATCTTATGGATAACATAAATGATTTCAATTCTTTTTATAAATGCTCATTTATGCAAAATACTTGATTCTTGTAAACCACACCTTGAATCCTATGACTTGCGTACTGCTTTGTCCACCAAATACTTTTCTTTGTCGGATAAGTCTTGTGGAGTACTCCCGTACTCAGGGTTTGTTAACCCCTGTTGCAGATGAGGATCACAACCCGGTGTGTGTGGCTCCTTGCTGCATGACCGTGGTCAGTGTAGATGAAGATGAAGAATAAACTGTCTTTGCTTGACTCTTGGGCAAGAGTAACTCGGTTGTTTGTCTTACATCTATCAGCAGCTTGATGTATCTTTATTGTATGACACTAAGTTATGTTTCAAAACTTATGGTTTGTAATATGACTTCAAATTTCCGCTACTTTGATGTAATATAAAAATTTCGTATTACTTCTGTCATGATTGTAATGAGGTGATCCTGTTCGGAAAGAGGTGGATGACCTGCTGCAAAGTGGCGACACCTGATGGGCTAATTAAGGTTTGGATCATCTGTTGGGATTAAGTGGTTAATCCTGACAAGTGGGCCCTATCTTAAGAGGTTCTGTCACAGCTGAGGTCCATCTGGCCCTTCATCATTTTTTCCTCCAGCAGGTCCAATGGGTGGGCATGAGTGCTTGCAAGAGCCTTTGTCTTCATTAATATCTTGAGCAGCTTTACGAATCCTGCTGAGCCGCGCACTCAAAGGCTCATGATCTTGGCTGTTGTGCTCATCTTCACTGAAGTTGCAATTAAATGTACCATCAAAGCCTTGGGGTGGATCAGAGTCTTTAGGTGAGATTTTTTCAAGTGGTCCAACTTCAGGTGGAACATCTTCTTCTTCTCCTCTTCCTTCAGATTCTTCAGTTTCTTCTTCTTCTTCAGAATCTATAGCTTCGTCTTCTTCTTCTTCTTCTTCAACTTCTTCATCATCAGATTCTTGAACTTCGTCTTCTTCTTCTTCAGATTCTTGAGCTTCGTCTTCTTCTTCAGCTTCTTCGTCTTCTTCTTCTTCTTCAGCTTCTTCATCTTCTTCGTCTTCTTCAGCTGGTTCTGCTCTTGGTTGACTAGAAGATTCTTCAATCTCTGAAACTTTTTGTACCAAATTACCCAAAAGGTTGGTGAACCTAGCGCAAAACTCATTGACAGCAGTACATAGCTTCTTCTTTTTCTACAAGAGAAAAACAACAACAAGGATAAAAAAGTTCATTAAGCAAAAAACATGGAAGGAATCAGTAGGAAAAAAAGCTTGGAATGCACATAAAAACACCTAGCAGACTCAGGGACAGACCTGAGCAGCCATGTTTCGCGACACATTTGAAGTCACAAATCTTTCCAACTCATCTTGCTGGAATAATGAAGGTTGTGCAACTGTATGTGCAGAATTTTTTAGCTGAATAGAATCAAAGAGACGTAGTTAGAGTAGATTAGCAGGAAGCGTTATTTAATTGTGGTGACGAAAAAAGGAAAAAAATGCAGAACTCTTGTAATCCATACCTTGAGCTTTCCAAAGGAGCCATCGGGTTTGGTGTCCAACTTAATAACCTTATCTATCAAAATCCTTGACCATGCTGTAGCCCTTGGTGTCGTGTCTGGGATGTCGACATTCTCAACCACCAGAGAATCTACATATATGATCTGAAAAAAAAGAAATCTAGCATTTTAGTATAACACACAAAAGGCACTTATGTATGGAAAAACAAAAGCACTTTTGATGTTGATTGCAGATGCCTTATGGTACACAAACAAGTAAAAAGTCGTAATATGTAGACTACATAGGCTGAGAAACATATCTAGAGAAACACTGTGTTTGAGACGTGTGAAATAGAAAAGTACACACTGCAAGGGGCAAAAAAAACAGCGCACCAGGCAAAAGAAAAAAGAAAATAGACATTGGAGGGCAGAGGAAAAAAAGACAGATGAACTTACAACTAATAGAAGAAGACAACCCTTCACAGAATTTCTTTTATCCAATTTTGAACCTGCTACCTTGAGCTGGTCAACCACAAAGTGACACCAATTGAGTTTTTTTGACTTTGCGCATGTCTACAATTGGTGGGTAGCATCTAGGGCTGATTCGCAATCCAAGAGGGGGGCACAAGAATCTTGATATAGCAAGCATCAGCCAAATTCTTAGAAAATCATCATCGGATTTCTTGTTTTTCTCCAAAATTTCCAATACTGCCTTAATTGTAGGTGCTTTTCCATGAGCAATTGTATACTTGGACTTAATGAAGTTGATTGCATTGACATCTAGCTCATATTTTACTTCATCACCCTTCTTTGGCAAGCCAAAGGCAGAATGCACACCTTCAGCTGTGACTTTAATGACACCTCTTCCTGAAAATTTTAGTTCCATGGACTCTGCATCGAAACAGTCCATCGCTAACCAATTTGCTAGCTTTGTTGGTAATGTAGCACGCTTTATCTTTAGGAGCCTCCGAATCCAATTCCCTGTATCTTTCTAAGCTGATGGTTACTCAATTCCTTGTACAACTTAAAAAGTCGAGCAGGGGAAGCACGGTTCCTTTTGCCATCAGCTTTACTTGTCCCCTGAAAAAAAAGCGATGTCATAAGTAAAAATGCATAAGAAACTATACAAAGATGCTACATATAAAAACAGAAAAATGCTACATGTAATGCATGTAAATGCCAACCAGAAAAAATGACCTTAAAAGAAAGAGAGGTCTGTATTGACTATAGTAACAACATGGTGGGCAAAAAAAACTGGAATGTTCTTAAAGGTTATATTGACGTATCAAAACTCAGTAACATAAGACTAGTAACCCCAGAATAGTGAAAACATACTTCCTCTGACCCCCGCTAACAAAATACTCTAACCGTTACTGCATTGCTGCTCAGGTGGAATATTCAACCTAAATATGTTGCACAATTTGCTGCTTAGTCATCCATTCTTTGTGGTCTAGCAGTACTACTACCCCCCCAACTTTGCATGGACAAATATAGGTGGTTCAGTCAAAAAGTAACTGTAAAGGTAACTGCTGCTCGTTTGGATTTTTGTCGTTGGGGAAAAGGCTTCATGTGTTCAAATTTGAATCAAGAGGTTACAGCTAAACACTTGATAGCCTAAAACAAATGTAATGGAAAAACCAAAACTGTTTGTAAACAACACACTAAAATGGCTACCTAATTCAACAAATCTGATAGGCAAAAAGTATTGAAAGCAACAAAAGCTCTGGATCTCTCATGTTGTATGATCATACCTGATCAGAGGAAGATGCACCTTGACGCTGTCGAAGTCCTCTAGCCATTTTGATATAGCTTTCAGTTCCTTTGAACTGCAAAAAACGCAGAATTAAATTCCACCTAAAATGCTAGTACATCATAAACCAAAAAAAGCAAAAAAATCATCTACATTATATGCATTCATCTGCATTATATGGTTTCATTCATCTGCACTAGTGCATCATATCCACAGGCATTAAGCACAAAAAATACTCAAACAAAAAATTGCACATGCATCATATGAATGGTTAATTCAGCTACATACAGAGAGAAAAAAACACAGAAAAATGCCTTGCCTCATCTGCACCATTGCATCATATGCACTCATTCAACAATATTCAGACAAAATTTGCACATGCATCTATATGCATGGCTACATTCGGCTACATACAGAGAGAAAACACACAGAAAATGCCCATTATATAATGATTCGGAACTAAGAACATGGCTAAAAACCCTAGAGCACTGCTCGAAAAAACTATATATAGCTGAAATGGGGATTTCAAACACATCTATGTGTGAGATTCCTCCGACCAAAACGTGTAGATTAGAACATCATGCACTGAAAAACGGATAAGAAAAACAGAGAAGCGGGATGAAGAAGACAAAAACCGCGGAAGCAGAGCACAAAAACGTCAGCCGGTGGATCCCCGCGCGGACACCGGGGGAGGGAGCGCGTCGAAGCCGGGGAGGGAGTGCGGACGCCGGGGGCGAAGCCGAAGACTGAGCAGTCGCGGGCGCCGGAGAGGGAGCGCGTCGAAGCCGGAGAGGAGGTGCGGGACACCGAGGGGTGCGGGACGCCGAGGAGGAAGCGCGAAGATGGGAACAGCCGCGGGCGACGGGGAGCGGTTGCGCGGAGGCCGGAGATGCGTGCGGCGCAGCAAACCCTTGGAGCGCTGCCGGGGCAGTTGCTGTGCGCGGCGTTGGTTCTCTGCAGCCGGTGCCGAAAATGTTGGAGCCGCGGCCGCCAGAGGTTAGTAGCGCAGGTCACCGGGGGGGTGGTTGTAGCCGCGACGCACGCCTACGCCGCCGCAGATCTGCGGCGTCGCCGGCGACGCGACGAGCGCGGGAGAGAGAGAGTGGGAGGGGATGAAATGAGGAGAGAGACGGAAACGGATAGAGAAAGAGGGGGAAACGGACAGAAAGTTTGAACAGTGTAATTAAGTTGTCCTCCAGCATAACGTGTCGCGCGGGCCGCGCAGGCCGCGGCGTTAACGCCTGCGCGCGCTGAAAGTAGCATTTAGGATTATTTTATTACGAGGCTTAACTAATGGCCCGTAGGCCATGCACGGCCCATGTTCATCCCAGACGACACACACGAATTCCACTGGACTTGGGCCTCTCGTCAGTTGTGAGAATTACGTGAGAACTGTTGATGTAGTTTGATATTTTATTTAAACTTTTAAACCAAATATTTTACCATTTCATTTCTCAAAACCATTTAAATGGATTCTCAGTTGTTTTCAAGATAGTTTCATTATTGTTCGAAAAAACTAAAAAAATATTAATATATGATAAGATTTTTAAACCACAAAAAATGTGTCTAAGCTTTTAAATAGATTGAGAAATAGCAACCTCAAATAAAATACTTAGAGCTTCTGAAAGTATCTTTAATGGTTTTTAAAAATTAAGTTAGCTTTAGAACAATAGGAAAAGTATCCTGTAAAAACCTATAAATTCCAAAAGCATCTTAATCAATGTTTAAAAACATCTAAAAAAATTTTGACAACAAAAACATGCAACCAGCATGATCACATTTGTTGTATGTTACATTCTTGATGGTTACATCTCATAGTTTTGTTGTGGATAGGTTTTAAAATGCATTTAGACATCACTTAAAATGTTTTGATGAGATTTCAAAGAAAGTTGGATATTTTTCCTGTTTTCCTGGAGCTGGATCTTATATTTTGGAATCATATAGAGATACGGTATTTACACAAGCTCTAATTATTTTTGTTTTGCAGTTTTTTTTTATTTTCTTGAATCTTAGAGGCGTTGTCATGGTTTAAAAATCATATCATGTATTTCAAATTTTTAACTAGAAAAGGTTGAAAACGCCTCGAAAAAAATACTTCTAACCTAGATAGAGAGGTAATCTTTTGAGAGTTGATGGAATAAGATGCACAATTATGAAGGGTAAGGCGTGCACCAAAGATTGTCTATTACTAGAGGCCCATAACGAAATACTGCCACTTGTCCAGTCTCGACAGCCACTTTGAGCAGTCGATCCATGCCCAAAAGTATCACATCAGCTTTGAGCTAAAAAATGCTAGCTTACAAGACAAGCGAACAACACCAACCGACTTATCAGCTACATAAACCATGAGCCAAACAAAATATGTCGTACGAATGGGCTCTACATAACCAATTCCCAACACAGGCGGTATGCTAGCAGCGCGAGCTTGGCTGGGGATCACTTCACTTGGGTGTGTCGTTGGCACAATGTTTCTCCTTTCTATTTTCCTAAATGCTCCCTTTGCAGCCTTTGGTACTAAGTGTGCCGTCGTGTGCAGGGGCGAATCCAACCATAAAATTCATCAAAGGCATACCGCATTTACACAACAGGGTCAACATCGCTAATGGACTATGATGAATAGGAATTGTCCATTGGTTTTTTGCTGAGGTTCGTTGGGGTCATGCGACCTCGATAACAAAAGCTAGATTCACCCTACTCATGTTGTTGTCCATCGTAGATGGGGCCGTATGATGGCCACATCTCGAGCTCATTTTAGCCTTCTTGGTTGCACCTAGCCTTCTTTCCTCACACCCTGACCTCTCCTCACCGACTTTGCTTAAGGTTCTCACTTCTTAACCAAGGAAAATTTGTTTATAATATATAAATTAGTATAATGTCCGTGCTAACGCAACGGTTTAATCTAGGAAAATGCTTTAAAAACAACCAATTTGTTTTTGTAGAGTTTAACTTGTTACACAATAATATTTGAGCTTATACATAATAGATGAATCATTTTTATATTTAAGAAGACATAGTTACATTCTTCCTAGCTCCTTAATCATATATTGGATTTCTTCAGGGATATGAAGTGCTGATCATCAGCCTGGTAAAAGAAGACGTCCTTCCTGTCGCCCCCCTGCAAGTAACTTAAGCAATTAGAGCTGGCTCTTGTCTAATTTAGACACCAATATATCCCAGATAAATAGAAATGGTAAAAACCACTACCCCAGACAAATTTTTCCGTGGCGGTTAGAACCGTTAGGGAAAGTGGTAGAAACCGTCAGGAATAGCGTTCCCTGACAGTTACCGTCAGGGAACAGCCGTCAGGGTCAGACTGACGGGAAAAGTGTACCTTCCCGGACGGTAAGCCGTCAGGGATTATTTACTGACAATGACAACCGTCAGGAAAGATCTGGCGCGACGGCTGCTGGGGGCTCCGTCAGAAAATATTCCCTGTCAGGTACCAAACCGTCAGGAATGGTTTAAACTTTCCCTGTCAGTGGATAACCCGTCAGGGAAAGTTCAAATTTTCTCCGCCAGGCGGTAAACCACCGTCAGGGAAAATGTTTTCTTCCCCGTCGGTTCGCAACCATCAGGGCTGGTATATATTTGACAGGATTACTTTCCTGTTTGTTTGCAGATCCAAAAATATAGCCTATTTGAGCCATTAAAGATACTGTTAACAAGTAATTGCAACAATGTTATAGCAGTTCATTGAACCATTCATCCATACTCAAGTACTACAATAGTCTTGGATCATTCAAGTTGTTCATAACAAATACAAGTCAATCCAAAGCTAAATTACAGTTACTGCCTCCTACTTAGCCTTCTAGTTAGGCACAGCTAGCATAAATCGAAGTACAAGATCCTTGTTAGGCACTAAGAACCACATGTTAAAATGATTGCTTGTTAACAGGAACCTCTTGAGTCGATATATAGCTCCCAACACAACTTGGTGCTGCACCAACACACATGCCTTAAATAGGCAATCTGGCATCTATTACTGAAGATGACATGCCTTGACCCTTGATGAGTCAATCTGCTAGTAGCTAGCTCTATCTCACAAACCAAAATACCTCTGTTGCACAACACATGTCCTTCAAACTGCATGCTGGTTGTTGCCTTGACCCTTGAGAAGGCAATATAATCTGCTAGCACCTGTGGTAGCTAGTTACAGAGCTGCTACTTCACAACAGAATCCACTTTTGTTGCATGACAACCAAAACACCTCTCTTGCACAGCAAATGCCCTTCAAACTTGCTGGTTGTTGCCAAAACCTGTAGTCCAATGAACAAAAGACTACAACTCCAAAAAATTCTTCCTGACATCACACAAATCAATGGCCATCGCTGTTGTCCGGGTTGGCTGAAGCATGAGAGGATCCATCTATAGCCCCTCCCTACATCCAAAACGAAATAAATTGGACCATTCATGAGAATATTTACACACCAGATAAATTCTAGAAATGATTAGCTATTAAAGAAGCATATAGATAACAAAAACATGTATTTAAAGTATGACAACATGATAACTTAAAATGCATCAAGAACTTAAGATTTAATCTCACCATCTCATTTTCTTCTTCCTGCAGCAGTTCAGGTGGTATCTCTATCTGTGTTTTGCTAACAATGAGCTGCAAGTGAAGAATTACCAACAAGGTTAATATTTTTTTAGCTTCCATTGTAGACAGATAGTGTACCGGAATAGAACTGTACCTCAAGTAGACAACCATTGCGCTTCACATTTCGAAACAATGTAGCATTTTGCTCAGCCAAGGCCACATTTTGTTGAGTTAACTGATCTACGGTTGCAAGGGACTGCTCATATCTTGCCAACAAATTCTGAAAAGCCCTAGAGGTTGCTGTCCTTGTCCCACTTGCCTTAGCAACATCAATTATCATAGCCTTCTTCACAGCACCATCTCCTATTGCAAGACGACCATGGGGCAAGCCACCACCAATCTTGTATGCAATTTGACCATCAAAGGGTTGATCTTGCCAGTTATCTGGGTATTTTTTTTGTAATGCCTCATTGTAGTCATCCTAAAAATAATATAAGTTGTTAGCAGAAGTAGATAGACAGAGAGGAAGTTTGCAGCCTCTTCATTGTAATCATCATATCTAGGTGCTTTATTTCGAACAGAATGTACATTAGATCTAAAATACAAAGAGAGGAAGTTTGCAGCCTCTTCAACAAGGTAAGCCTCAACAATGGAGCCCTCAACTCGAGCCTTATTTCAGACTTTGTTTTTAATGCTCATAATAAACCTACATGTTAAATTGTATTTAGTAAATTCAATAGGTACCATACTAAATAGATAGATGAATGACAAAGTTTTCGGTTCACCTCTCAAATGGATACATCCAACGATACTGGACAGGGCCTCCTAATAATGCCTCATCAGCAAGATGAATTATTAAATGTTGCATTGGATTGAAGAAACCTGGGGGGAATATTTTCTCTAGTTTGCAAATAAGCACGGCTATGTTCTCTTGCAATGATAATATTGATTCTT
The DNA here is from genome assembly GCA_022036555.1 of Microstegium vimineum. Lineage (NCBI taxonomy): Eukaryota > Viridiplantae > Streptophyta > Magnoliopsida > Poales > Poaceae > Microstegium > Microstegium vimineum. The sequence goes on from CM039129.1 coordinate 7,147,385, forward strand.
CGCTGATTTGTTTAGCACACAACTGCCTATAAAAATAACTCAACTCTGCCAAAGAAGTGCAAATACCATCAGGTATAAACCCTCGAAATGCAACAGGAAGTACACGCTCAATAAAGATATGAAAGTCATGACTTTTCAAACCAAAAATCTTCTTTTGCAGCAGATTAACCCCACGTCTAATATTAGCAGCATACCCATCTGGAAACTTAAGTTCTTGGAACCAATTTAGAATTTTGATCTTATCATTCTTATCTATACAGTATGGTGCCCTTGGTCTCTGCCACTTCCCATTCCTTGAATACAAATGAAGAGATGGACGGTCACAAAGCAGCTCAATGTCTTGTCTAGCTTTCACATTATCTTTAGTCTTATCTTTAATATCAAAACATGTGTTCCAAATAGCTTCAGCCACATTTTTTTCATTATGCATCACATCTATATTGTGACGAAGGAGTAATTTAGTAAAGGAAGCTGCCAAAAGCCACTTATATATGTCCAGTTGTGTTCTTTGCCATATTTCTCTGTGTCATTGACCAGTCTGTATAGCTGATCCTTAACCTCCACTCCAGTTAAACTCCTAGGGGGTCCTTCTCTCACTACCTTTCCCTTGCGAAACGAATTTGCTTCATTTCGGAAGGGATGATCTATAGGAAGAAACCGCCTATGGCAGTCAAACCATGTAGCCTTAAGGCCTTTCCTTAATCGATATGCATTAGCCTCACACATGCATTGTGGACATGCAAAAATCCCATGGGTGCTCCAACCAGCAAACATGCCATATGCTGGAAAATCATGTATTGACCATAAGTATGATGCTCTCATTGTAAAGTGTCGCTTCACCGAAGCATCATATGTATCTACCCCAGCCCACAGATCTAGCAATTCATCTACCATAGGTTGCAGCAGTACACTTAGGTTCTTTCCAGGATGTTCTGGTCCAGGTATGACCATAGCAAGGAATATATACTCAGGCTTCATACAAACACCAGGAGGAAGATTATAGGGAACCCAAAAAACTGGCCAACAAGAGTAAGAAGCTACATTCAATTTATATGGTGTGAACCCATCAGTTGCAAACCCAAGTATTACGTTCCTAGCATCTTGTGCAAAATCTGGGAAATCATCATCAAATTGCTTCCATGCCTTGCCATGGCATGGATGCAACATTTTTGTAGACCTTGCGACATGAGGTTCTTTGTGTGAACGCATTAGTTTTGCTGTGCCCTCATGTGCATATAATCTTTGTAACCTATCTGTAATGGGCAGGTAGCGCAACACTTTACATGGAACCTTGTTTGATCCATCCTTATAGCGGGAGGTACCACATATGTCACACTTATCCTTATCCTTGTTATCTTTGTAGTATAGCATGCAATTTTTTTCACAAACATCAATTTTATGGTATGGCATACCAAGGCCCTCTAGCAATTTTTTGGAACGATAGAAATTTTGGGGGATCCTAGAATTAGGTGGAAGAAGTTCATGGATGAGGTCCACAAAATCATCATAACATGCTACTGACAGATTGTACTGTGATTTAATGGCCAATAGACGAGCAACATCAGAGAGACGAGAGTGCAAGGTTTGTTCATGTACTCGCTCATCTGCACTAACAACCATTCTATAGAAAGCTTCAGCAAAACCAGTTGGTGTTTCCTCTACTAATGGTTGGTGCCCATCAGCTAAGTCAACTAGCATATCATGCATCCGATCTGTCTCACCAAATCCCTCATGTTCTACCTCTGAACCAATCACAAGGCCATGGTTTTCCCGCCTCTCTCCATGTGCTGTCCAAGTTTGGTAATTTTCTTTGAACCCATTTTGGCACAAATGCAACTCTATCCTAGGCCTTTTATGCTTGAAATAATTCCGACAGATGGCACAAGGGCACTTAATTGTATCAGACTCAACTAATTCAGGGATTGAGTAGGCACGATCCAAAAACTCATTTGTTTTCTCAACCCATTCATTCGATGGCCTACCATGCTTCCAACCACTATACATCCACCCACGATCTGTCATATCTTATCTGCCAACTAATAAGTTTAGAACGACTAACCAGCTGCAAATCAAATTTTGTGCATACAGTTCTGGAGGTTGTTGTGAAATGGCAGCAAGAACAACCACAATGAGATCAGCACTGAGATACCTGGTAAAGATCGAATGATAATATTAGTCATTGTTTAACAAGAAATGTACAACAAAAACATTTTTAAAATATTAATGCAGTGCAGTATCAAAAACGTGCTTTAACCCATTTTAAAAGATGGCTACAGAGGATGACAAGGTAATTAAGCAGGGAAGAACTAACCAGCTATTTCAGTAAAACCAAAGATATAATAAATAAAACAAAATTTGATCACATTATAACAAACAAATATAGAGATGAATCAATCAGATTAATTGCATGTATGCCAGTCATGTGTTTTCAGGAATTAATCAGATGAAGTAAAGCATTAATAATGCTTCCCTGCTGTATACAGCTAAAAAGTTCAGAGATAACTAGTCAGATGCAATGGACATAGCGTATAGCAAAAAAAAAACAGAGATAACACTAACCAGCACAATGTTTAGGACTTGAGAACTGCAGGATGAAAGCTTGCACTGACCAAATTTCTCCGCTCCCAACTGGTGTAAATTAAACAATACAATTTGATTGAGACCAAAAATACCAAAAAGTAAAATTTCCCAATCATAAAAGAAACAAATTTCGTCAGATACCATCAATGTTGCAGAGACATCATTCTTGCGGACACCAGCAGCAGCCAATTTCCTAGTGGTCGCCCCAAAAGCCTAGGCAACAAACCCTACACAGTCATGGATATTCAGATCTGAAGCATTTCTTTAGGTATGAGTTGAAAGGGGGAGGATAAATGGAAAATCCGAACCTGGTGGAAGGGGACGACGGGGCTGGGGTCTGGGGCGGAGGTGAGGGCAGCGGCAGCAGGTCCTGGGGCCGGCGGCGTGACTGGTGACGGAGGCCGTCGGCGCAGCGGGTGACGAAGGTCGCCGGCGCAGCAGGTAGAAGGACGGCTTGCGCAGCGGGTCGCGGAGGCCGGCGGCGCTGCTGTTGGAAGCCGGTAGACCTGCTGGCTGTGGACTGGGGGCAGAGAGCTTCGACCTCAGTATTGGTGTGGCCAGCAGCTAGGAGAGAGGAAAGGATTTGGGGAAGAGGAGAAAGGTCACGAGCAATTTGGGGAGGATCGAGGAGAAAAGGTCACGGGTGCGCGCGTGCGAGCGAAAGTTTTCCCCAGATCCCGCGCTTTCCTTGTGTCTCTGTCTCTGTTCGCTGGGCCATCACGAAACGCTGCAGCGCGGGATGGCACTAGAATGGCTCGCAACAGCTCCGTGACGGTGCCCACCGACAGCAGAGACCATCCCGGACGGTACCTGGGCGCACGTGGGGGATGCTCGTGCTCCCCTGACGGAGGCTGCGGGCCGAGAGGGTTGCTTTTGCACCGTAGGGAGAAAATCAGTCTGCGGTAGTGAACTGCATCCATCCACTACAGACGGCAACATTAATTTGAGAATAAACACTCACCGGGCATGGACTTAGTGGAGACAAGATTGGAGATCTAGATGGACTGGTGGAGCGATCGGCGACACGGGCGATGGGCGACGGGAGGGAGAGGCCGGGGACAGCCGGACACAGTCGCAGACTCGCAATTCGCAGCAACCTAGCGAACGGACAGGAGCAGGGACGTCGGACTCTGCACATGCGGAGATGCGGATGGCGGTGCTGGGACGGGAGGGCCGTAGGGCGCGCGCGCCGGCCGCATCTGCCCGTGCCGGCCGCGAATCCCGCGCCGGCCCCGCTCGCCACGCCGTGCGCGCTCTCCTGCGCCGTCCGCATCCGCAGCACCCGCTCGAGCCGGCCATGCTGCACCAGCCCCGCTCGCCACGCGGTCGCCTGCCCTGGAGCTTGCCGTCGTCCACGCGGTCGCAGGCCCCCACCGCCCTTGGCCGCTTCGCAAGGGCACGCTCTCGCCGGCCGTTGTTTGCCTGCAGAGCCGCTCTGAGGTTGGGGGTGAAGCATAGGAGAGAGAGAGAGTATCGGATGAAAGGGAGAAAGCAAATCTGAAAAACAAAAATACAACTCACGCTGGTTGGGGCGCGTGGAATAAATCTGGATTGTTGATTTTAATGATGTTGTTTTTTTAGGTATATTTTTTTTGGTGGATGGATGGGGGACTTATCAGCGGGGGACGTTTTTTTTGGATGGACCAATGAAAGAAAAAAATTGTGAATTAGTAGGGTAGATATAGAAAAAACGGGTAGGTCATCGTTATAAGAAAGAAAAAGGAAAGGAGATGGAAGAAACAACTAGCAGTGATATTTGGGAAATGGGAAAAAGAAAATAGTACAATTGAGTAATGTCGAGGAAACAGGCACTAGTACAAAATAGCTCATAGTTGGCGCCCCCCAAAACAGACCACAGACGATTTTGGTTATCATGCGTCTGTGGTATGAAATGACCTGTGCGGAGCTTTCAACCGCCAGTGTAGATGGATTACCACTGACAGTTGACTTAATCTAACCGCCTGTGTAAATCCTCCATTTACACAGGCGGTTCAGTAAAGACAGACGGTTCAGTAAAGACAACCGGTTGTGGTAATTTATTTCCACCAGCGGTTGGCTTAACTAAACCGCTAGTGTAAATGGACGATTTACACATGCGGTTCAGTTAAGCCAACCGCCTGTGGTATATCCTGTATAAATGCCCCTTCTTCCTCCCGATCAGTTACTGTTCTCGCCACCACCTTCCATTGGAGACGATTTTGGAGGTCGAGATTTTTCAAAATACAGAGATTGCTAAAAAAGGTTCGTTTATGTCCCTTTTGCCTCATTTTGCTCAAATTTTTTTCAATTTGAGCCACATTTTGGATCTAGGGTTTCACCATGAGTGAGAGAGAAGAATACCTAGGTTATTTTCTTTGTTTCTTCAAGTGAGGTTGATTAAGATGGTTATATAATATCTCTCATCTCTCCATTTTCATGTTTGCTTTTTAATTTAGTTTATGCTAGATATATTTACTTATTTTTATGAATCAATGGTGTGTTAAAGAGAATTTATGTATAGAGGGAAGTGTAGTTTTTTTGTTAGTTTTTTTAATTACTCTACTTAGGTTTTTTTATTATTCTTTTTATTTCTCAATTTATTTCATCCACTATGCATTTATGTTTCATGAATTTTATGTTTTTTAATAATGATACTTATGTTTTTTAATTATGCTACTTAGTTTTTTAACTTTAAACCCCTGTTATATAAACCCTTTACTCTAGGTAAATAATCCCTAAACCCTAGCTAACATTTCCTAGCTAAATCCTATATTCCTAGCTAAATAATCCTAGACCCTAGCTAATAATCCCTAGCTAATAAACCCTTTACGAGGCTTAATTCATGAGCCGTAGGCCGTGCACGGCCCATGTTCATCCCAGAGGACACACACGAATTCCACTCGACTTGGGCCTCTCGTCAGTGGTGAGAACTACGTGAAAACTATTGATGTAGTTTGATATTTTATTTAAACTTTTAAACCAGATATTTTACCCTTTCATATTTCAAAACCCTTTAAATGGTTTCTGGGTGGTTTTTAAGATAGTTTCATTATTTTTAAAAAATATTAAAAAATAATATATGATAATATTTTTAAACCACAAAAAATTTGTCTAAGCTTTTAAATAGAATTGAGAAATAGAAACCTCAAATAAAATACTTAGAGCGTGTGAAAAGTATCTTTATGTTTTTTTAAAAACTAAGTTAGCTCTAGAACAATAGGAAAAGTATCTAGAAAAACCTGTAAAATTCCAAAAGCATCTTAATCTATGTTTAAAAACATCTAAAAAAATTTGACAACAAAAACATGTTATGCACTTAGTCACCGCGTTCCCGGGTCGACCGGATCAAGGAATGGGGACGAGGAACATGGTACGTCAATTTTGAATACTGTTTGGAACAACGAGTATACAGCCTCAGCACGTCCCAAATTAACATGGAACGTGATCCAAGTTAATTTGGGACGACGTTCCCGGAACGACGAGAAGGAACGAGGGACGCAAAACCATGTTGTATGGACCGATACTATTTTAAACGAATAAAAATTAACCAAATATATTGGCTGACAGGTCACAGCGACATACTCTTAGTTCAAACATAACATAAAGAATTAACTGACGTAATTGTCTAATACTCAAAGCTAGAAAAAAATAGCAGCATGATCCACCATGACTGAAGGCTGATCACCGATGGACTCCTTAGTGACTTGAACTCCTGATGAACTCCTCGTGATTCCAGCTGACGTCCTGCAAGAACAAGATCAAAAGCACATGATTAACATTTCATCAACTGAACTTAAATCTCACTGACATACTGAATATGCATTCAGCTACACACAAATTGAGTTCTGTTGTACCTTTCAGTTCTTAGATGGTTGAATCACTGGGATCTATGTCCCACTTAGAATGTGGCCCTTTTTTGTAACTCTCATTGGCTCTTGACAGAAGGCGCAAATTGGAGTGAATATAGACAAGCTTATCTGCATTCTTAGCATTCATTTTGTTCCTCTTTGCACTGTGGACATATTCAAAAGTGCTCCAAATCTTTTCTGTTGATGAGCTACTGATGGTTGAGACAAAATCTTTATTGCGATTGCTGCTAGATCTGGAGTTTCAGAGCCATAAGTTTCCCACCAATCAATTGCATCCATGTTGTATGCATCTTGTTTCACTGAGGACAGTGCATACATTCCCTTATTCGAAATGAAATGAGTGAATTGCTCACGGAGGATCTTCTGCTCACTTGCATCATCTCCTATTTTTTAATAGCTTCTAACACTCCTTTCATGACATCAGGATCTTTGTTTGGTGCCTTTCTTACAAAACCCCCAGGAGCTGGCTTTTCAATATACCTCTGATCATAATATTTTGGATTGAGAGCAAATGCCAGACTGTGAAGAGGAATATTCATCTTCTCCCAGCGGTCCATAATTATTTCTTCGACCTCTGGATAGTCCAGCTTGTGAGGGTTGTCATCCTAGGTCATGATGTCTTTGATCTCTCCAACCATGTTGTCCATTCTCTCATACATTTCTCCCATTTTTGGACCTTCTCCATCGCTGAACCTCAATACTGAGTATATAGGCTCTGTGATGGCAAGGATGTTGTCAACCTCATTCCAAAAGTTTTCATCATTGATTGTATCAACGATAGCCTTTGCTTGTTGCTGCTTATCTGTTGGATACCTAGAAATAGGGTACCCAATTTACTGCACTCCGCAAAAATCAAATCATCCCTGGGAGCTCCTCCGCCTCGCCCGAGCCAGGGTGACGTCAGCACTCCCGGGGACTTGCCGCCTTAACCAAACCAAAAGGGCAGTACTCCCTCGGAGGGTCTTCCGCCTCGTCCGAGCAGGGTTGACGTCATCCGTGACGACATCTACCCTCGGGGGCTTCTCGCCCGAAAGGACTAAGGCAACGACACTTCATCGGGGGCTCCTCCGCCTCGTCCGAGCGGGGGTGACATCATCCGTAATGTCATCCGCCCTCGGGGGCTTCCCCGCTCGAACCGGCTAAGGCAATAACACTCCCTCGGAGGATCTTCCGCCCCGTCCGAGCCTGGATGACGTCATCCGTGACGCCGCCCACCCTCAGGGGCTCTTTTGCCTCGTCCGAGCCGGGGTAACGTCATCCATGACGTTACCTGCCCTCAGAGGCTCCCCGGATCCATGGTGCACTTTAGCCCGTAGTCAAAAGGTCCGTAGTACAGACTCGTCCTTGGGGATGGGGGTTACATACATGGAATGTCAGGCCCACCCCTGTAGAATCCTTGCGGTACAAGCTCTAGTACTACGGATTGACGTCCACCATCCCTCTGACGGATAGTTGGACATAGATTAAGGCGTATTTGTCCCTGTATGACGGAACATAGGGGTACCGCGCCCTGTTCTGCCAACCTCTGCCCATGCCCAAATATGGCAACAGGAGCGCCACCAAGTACGAAGCACGTGGCTACAATTGCATCAAGGACGAACAGGACCCACGGTGTGCCAACAGGCGAAGCCTTTCTCGGGAAGGAAGGGGAACAGAAGCCAGGAGCGTCCCCCCGAGTCAACAGCCTATACCGGGCCCACGTTCGCTCTCCCTCTCTCTACTATACTCCTCCATCTCTCCCTACGTATAGAGGGGGAGAATGGATCTCCAACCACCTGTATCGACTCTCAGAACTCATTCACACAGACTCATACTCGCATCCACGCGAGCTCTCACAACGAACCTCGAACCTCATACGCACGAGACCTGGGAATCCGCTTCCCTCTCTCACCAAAGCTTGTAGCTTCCCTCTACGAGCTCTTCGCGCTCGGTAACATGACTCAGCTGCAAACTGGACGTAGGGTGTTCGTGCCCGAACCAGTATAAATCTTGTGTTCTCCGGGCGTAACCATCCGATCTCCGACACGCTTAGAAATTTACTCGTTGGCCATCTAGACCCCGCCATTTTAGACACCGATAGTTGGCGCGCCAGGTAGGGGACTTTGCGTGTCACCCGTATTTTCGAGTTTCAAATGGCTAACCGTCACGCTGATTTCGCCTCGGGCTCCATTGTTCGTTTTGGTAGCCTGGATTTCTAGTGCCACGGGCAGGGGGCCGACTTGGCTCTCTGCCTCCCTACGGCATCCTCCGAGGTAGTCGTGGACGCCATCTTCGCGTCCATGGCCCACCTCAACCTATCTCCCCCGGGGAACAGGTCGCTCGTGGGGCAGCCGTCTAGCGGGCCGACTATCCTCAGTTCGAGCGCCAGCTCGACACGTTGATGGGACCCCAGCCGACTCAGGAGTCCCTACACAACCTCTATTTCGCATTCACCAACATGACGACGCAGCTCGCGGGAGGGCAGCCGCTCTCTCCCGGGCACATCGAAGCGCCCGTCCCGGAGGCACTACCATTCGCCATGAGGAATTCCGCCGCGTCTTATTCGGAGATGGTGGCCGCATGGTTCCATGCTGACCCCACGGAAGGGACACGCATCGGGTTTGCGTCCCACCACCCTCGGCCCGCCTCCGATTTCCTCACAAGCTCCGAGGCCACGTCTTATGCCGACTCCAGCCGTGGGAGCGTTGATCCCTGGGATCCCCTGGACATCGATGGTCTGGGGGATAAGGAGGCCTTCTACGGTTTCCTTCGCGCCAGCGATTACCTGCTCGATACCTAGAAATAGGGTACCCAATTTACTGCACTCCGCAAAAATCAAATCATCCCTGGGAGCTCCTCCGCCTCGCCCGAGCCAGGGTGACGTCAGCACTCCCGGGGACTTGCCTCCTTAACCAAACCAAAAGGGCAGTACTCCCTCGGAGGGTCTTCCGCCTCGTCCGAGCAGGGTTGACATCATCCGTGACGACATCTACCCTCGGGGGCTTCTCGCCCGAAAGGACTAAGGCAGCGACACTTCATCGGGGCTCCTCCGCCTCGTCCGAGCGGGGGTGACATCATCCGTAATGTTATCCGCCCACGGGGGCTTCCCCGCTCGAACCGACTAAGGCAATAACACTCCCTCGGAGGATCTTCCGCCCCGTCCGAGTCTGGATGACGCCATCCGTGACGCCGCCTGCCCTCGGAGGCTCCCCCGATCCATGGTGCACGTTAGCCCGTTGAAGGACCGAGAACGGCGACCAGAGGGGGGGGGGGGTTGAATGGGAGCCTCAAATTTCTCTCAAAATGTTCGGGCCACTCTTCCCAAAAACCAAACCCAGTTGCTGGGTGCTCAACCTCCCCCGAGCAACGCGAGCAGGAATTCAGACGAAAACGGAGAAATGCGAGCTCACCAGCACTGGAGGAAAATCATCGAAAACCCCCAAAACACAGATTCTCAACCCCTAGGGAAAAGAGGCAAGAACCTAGGCAAAACGGGAGAAAACAACAACCAACAGGGAGCTTCGGACCAGATCAGACTGAGCCACCGGACTATAGCAAGTAGTCCGGTGCTCAGGTCCGATGCCTTCACCCACTGGGACAGGCCAAAACAGTGAGCACCCTAGCTCCGGACGAGAGGCTCTGGACTAGTCCGATGGACACTTTCAGAAGTCCGGTGCTCACACAAAAATCAACTAGTGTGTCTGGGCTCCGGACAACTAGTCCGATGCTCACCGTCGGACTATGGAAAGTAGTCCGGTGCTCACACTCGCCACCGAGCAAAGGAACACAGCAAGCACCCTACCTCCGGACACCTGGTCCGACGCTCATCATCGGACTAATGAGCCTGGTCCGACGCGTGAGTGTCACCCTCAGCAGAGCCACCGGACTACTTGCCTATGGTCCGGTGCTCAAAAGCTGGGTGGTATAGAGGGTAGTCCGACGCCCCTTGCTGCTTGACACTTGGAAAGTCAAGACCACCGGACCACTTGCTATGGTCCGAAGCTTAGGGAAAAGTGGTCCAACGCTCACAGACAGAAAACTATTCCTCGCGAAAATGAACTTCTCTCCGCAAAATCTTCTCCAAACTCAACCAAATGATCACCAACTGCAACCAAACTTTGTAGGCATGATCCTATTGCAATTGGGGAGCTATCCCGAAGAAATCATCGCTCAATTTGGAGAAAATAAACGAGAACACTCGGATTTGGGGGAGAAAGAGGAAAACAAAGAACGCAACAAAGAAAACACCCAATCTATGCACTCGTGAGGTTTGAGGAGAATTCCTTCTGTGCAAAGAAGCTCCTCACGAATACGAACAACTTGGTTCAAACGGAATTGCAAGAGCTACTCCCTACAAAGAGAAATCATCTCGGGAAAATAGGGAGCAAAAGCAAAACGCGAAGAGCACAAGCTAAACAGGGACACAATCACGAAATCGAAGCCACGATGGCTTACGGAGATTACGGCCTCCGATTCCTCGCGACAAACTCAAGTTCTTACAAAGGTTGGTGGAAGCAACCTAGGGATCTCATGAACTAGAGAGAGAGAGTTGGGGCAAATGATTAGGGTTCAAGAGATGAGGATGAGGATACCCCTTCATCCTCTACTTATCGGGCTTTGGCTATTTCCTAAAGACCCCCCTAGATACATTGAGTGAACTACCTAGCCTAAGCATTGCAGTCCAAGCTCCGGAAAATATCTCCCGCATTTTGAATGGACGGCCCCGCTTCCTGCCAGGAGTTGCCGTCGCCTCGACGCAACCTCCAGGATTCCGCCACGTGCCATCCCCGCTTCCTCGGAAGCTCCGCCTAGGTTTTGAGGCCCAAACCCAGGAAACCCGCCACCGGTAGCTTTGGGCTCAACTACCGAACCCCGACTTTTGCGGCCCAAACTCGGAAACTGACGCGGATGGTTTTGAGGCCCAAACCACCAAACCACTCGACGCGAGCCACCTTGTGTTCGCCCGGTCGGACTCCGAGTCCCCTGAGCCTCCGCACAACTCGCGCGTCCACCGTCTTGACTCGGCCGACTCGGTCTACCTCCATGTCTTCTCACACTCGCCGGTGCCAAGTACTAGCCACCACAGCTAGTCCGCCGGCGCCCATGGTCCCTCAGTCCGAGCCCTGCTTCCGCCCTTCACCACTCTCAGTCCATCGGCACGGCAAGCCTCTACTCGACCTTCTCCACGCCATTGACCACTGTCACTAGGCATAGCACCTGCACACCACAAGCCGATAGACAAACACACATTTCTGCTTTTGCAGAGGTTAGGATAAGCCACTCAAACTGAAACACTCACGTGTTGGACGATCACTCATCATCAAAGCTGAACATACATGGGTACTTATCCACCATGTGTTCGCAATCTTCCCCTTGATGAGTGCATTGTCAACACAAGTGCATTTCAGATTTGAGCCACAAGGTAAAGCTCTCCAAATGACCAAAAAGCTACCAAAGCCAAAACAGGGTCACTTGAGAGAAGCAAACAAGATACCAATTAAAAGAGAGGCAAAAAATGATACCAATTAAAAGCATCCTTCAAAACACCTCATGACAAAGCCACTTACTGATGCTAAACAAAAGCATATGGGCAAAACAAAGCTAGCCCTCAAGAAGAGGCAGAAAACGGGCTCAACACCGCTAGCAAGTCCAAGATACCAATCACAGCTCTCAAAGCTCAGACTTCCACAATAAACACTAGGGGAGCTCAAAAGATACCAATTGAAACCACTTACGTCCCCTAATGCTCAAGAAGCAATCAAAACCTGTCGAAGTCAACAAAACAAGCTAGATCCTCCAGAAGAGGCAAAGGCTCAACACATCTAGCAAAAGCTCCCCCTGGGAACTAGCATTCTCAAGATACCAAGAAGGGGTGAAAAGAGCCAAGTCAAAAAAGATACCAATTAAGCTCAAAAAGCACATTTCCTCCCCCTTGGAAGTATATGGCTGAAAATGGAATGAAATGCACATCTCTCCCCCTTGTTGACACATGTAGCTCATCAAACATCAACAAATGCCATGAAGTGCAAAAAGAGTGCAAAAGCTTCATACTTAGAGCTAAGACAATGAATAGATGCTCTAAGTGATGTGATCCTGTGAGAATAGGAAAAGGTCTATGTGCCCAACAAAGACTCAAGTTGAGCTTAAGATCACTTTAGAAGCTATTTTAGAGAGCATATCATGTGAGAGCAGAGAAAGGGTATCACCTCCTAGAGACAGCTAGACATGACAAGCAAGATAGAATCTATCTCAAAGCAATCTCATGTATAGAAAGTAAAACTATCCCTTAGTAAAGTTCATACAACAAGCCAATGACCCAACTGAATGAATTTTCCAAATGTCAGAGTTTTGCAGCCAGTTTTCAGTTTTAGACACATTTAAGTTGTATGCGAGTGGTTGTAAGCAAGGTGATGCCACTGCTTACCAACCGGGCGAAGTCAAAGGACTTGACACACCGGTTTTGGTCATACACGACACCGCTCAAGTATCAACCCATATGGGAAGCAGTCTCGAACACACGGTGAAGTGCTCACAATGCAGACCCAACTCGATCTTTCAAATTCACAAAACGGAGAGCAATTTCAGTTTAGATATTAAACATGGTGCTCAAAGGTAGTGAATGAAACAATGAAGAACCATAGTTACAAGCTATATACAAGGTAGCCAAGAAGGATCTTCAAAAGCATACACATGCTAGTGCCATTTCAGAGGTGACATGGGGAATTAAGTTCAGTTTTAAAGCTTTTCTAACTTAGCTCTATTGCATATCATAAAGATCAAAAAGAGTCTAAGTTAGACAACACCATAGACACATAAAAACACCTCAAATAGAGCACAGATTCATTATATCGGCTATAGATATGAAGCTTAAAATGAACTATGTCACAAATGCAAATGAGATGCAAAAATTAATGACACCAACTCACACTAACAAGACACCAAATTAGAAGAAGGACAAAGAAAAGACAAAAGAACCAAAACGAACTATGATACACAAAACTTTCCTCCTCTAAAAAGGAAAGCAAACAACCAACTCGCCTCGAAGGCGAGAAAACGCCGCTTGATCCAAAGGCTTCGTGAGAATATCCGCAAGCTAGTTTTGGGTCTCGACATGTCGGAGGTCAATGTCGCCCTTCTCATAATGATCACGCAAGAAGTGAAAGCGGACCTCAATGTGTTTGGTCTTTGAATGAAGCACAGGATTTTTGGCCACACTAATTGCACTCGTGCTATCGCAAAGCAGAGGCACCTTAGTAAGCTCAAGACCAAAATCTCTCAAAGTGGCAATCATCCAAAGCAACTGAGAGCAACAACTAGCCGCGACAACATACTCAGCTTCACACGTAGACTATGCCACGCTAGATTGATTGCGAGAAGACCAAGAAACCAAAGAGGACCCGAGAAACTGGCAAGTCCTAGAAGTGGACTTCCGATCAAGTCGGCAACCGGCAAAGTCGGCGTCAGAATAACCGCAAAGCACAAGAGAGGAAGAGGTGGAGAACCAAAGACCAAATTCGGGAGTGAAGCGCAAGTACCTCATGATGCGTTTCACCGCCTACTTGTGCGAAGTCCGTGGGGACGCCTGAAAGCGAGCACACAGGGAGATGACGAACTGAATGTCCGGCAGGGTCGCGGTCAGGTACAGAAGCGACCCGATCATGCTGCGGTACTCCGTATGGTCCACCACCTCTCCTTCCTCGTCTGCATCCAAGGCAGTCGTAGTCGACATGGGCGTCGAAAGAGGCTTTGCCTCACCCATGTCAAATTTCTTCAAGATATCCTTCGTGTACTTGCCTTGGTGCACGAACGTCCCTTCCCGGGTTTGCTTGATTTGCAACCCGAGAAAGAAAGTCAACTCTCCTATCATGCTCATCTCAAATTCCCTGCTCATAAGATCTACAAACTTGGCAACAAGAGCATGAGAAGAACCACCAAAGATGATATCATCCACGTATATTTGGACAAGGAGAGTGTCTTTGCCTTGCTTGAGGAGAAACAACGTCTTATCTACCGATCCCATTTTAAAGCCCTTAGCAAGCAAAAAGGTTTTTAGCCTATCATACCATGCTCTAGGTGCTTGTTTCAAACCATACAAAGCTTTGTGAAGTTTAAAAACATGGTTTGGAAACTTGGGATTTTCGAATCTGGGAGGTTGTTTAACATAAACTTCCTCCTCTATGTAGACATTTAAGAAAGCACTTTTAACGTCCATTTGAAAAAGTTTAAAACCCTTAGAAGCCGCAAAAGCTAGAAGGATTCTAATGGCTTCTAAATGAGCTACGGGAGCAAAGGTTTCCTCATAGTCTATTCCCTCCTTTTGACAAAAGCCTTGAGCTACCAACCTAGCCTTGTTGCGCACTACCACCCCATCCTCACTTTGTTTGTTTCTGAAAACCCATTTGGTACCTATAGGGTGGCAACTAGGTGGTGGAGGAACTAAGACCCAAACGCGGTTTCACTCAAAGTTTTCTAACTCCTCATGCATGGCATTAACCCAATCCGGATCCATCAAAGCGTGTACAACATCTCGGGGTTCAAAAGAAGCGACAAAAGCCGAATTAGCAAAGTGAGAGATATAGGACCTGGACCGCGTGACTCGATGGTCAATGTCGCCAATGATGTTCTCCGGTGGGTGCTGCCGCTGGATGTGGCGGGGAGCCTGCCTGGACGAAGTGGTCTCCCCCTCAACAGCAGCTGGAGCTCCCTCATGTGCAACGGGCACCGACTGAGGAAGCTGCTCGAACGACCCCCATGTAGAAGAAGTAGTCGGGTTGGGACCGTGAGCCGAAGTGGACGTCGCAGGGTCGACGGGGGCAGCTAGTGGAGTTAGCTCGGGATCACCCCAATCGGCATCATCCTGCTCCTCCTCCACAAAGATGCTAGTGTTCACCTCATCATCATCTGCAAGCTCAAAAGTAGTGGAAACACAGGGCATAGTTTCATCGAAGGTAATCTCACAAGTCTCCATCACTCGGTTAGTTTCAAGGTTAAGTGCACGATAAGCACGAGAGTGAGTAGAATAACCAAGAAAGATACCGTCAGAAGACCGTGATTCAAATTTATCCAACTTACCGCCCTTTTTGAGGATGAAGCACGTGCACCCAAACACCCGTAGGTGACTTACCTTGGGTGGTCTCCCAAATCGCAACTCATAAGAAGTGTTCTTCTTGAAAGCTCAGAGGAAAATGCGATTGGAAAAATAGCAAGTAGACCTGAGTGCCTCGGCCCAATACCGCCTAGGAGTCCTATGCTCATCGAGCATCGTCCTGGCCATCTCAACAAGGGTCCGATTCTTGCGCTCAACATCACCGTTCTGCTGGGAGTGTGAGGTGAGGAAAACTAGTGATCGAGACCCAAAGAAGAGAAAAGAGTTGCAAAGTGAGCATTCTTGAATTCTGTGCCATTGTCACTGCGGATAGCTCTCATGGCATTCTTTGGTAGCTCATTTTGCAATCTCAAAATCAGATCTCGAACAAGTGGAAAAGCCTCATCCTTACTCTCTAAAAAGAACACCCAAGAGTATCTCAAGTAGTCATCAACGACTACAACCACATACCACTTCCCTCCCTCTGACCTAACCCGAGCTGGACCAACTATGTCCATGTGTAAGAGCTTGCCGGGTCTAGTGGTCATGATCTCCGTCAGAGGAGGATGGGAAGCGGCAACCATCTTACCATGCCTGCAAGGATGGCAAACCAAATCCTTCTCGAACTTTAGCTTTGGCAATCCTTGGATAAGGTCCATTGAGCTAAGCCTTGCAAGCAAGTCAAAACTCAAATGTCCCAATCTCCTATGCCACTTCCAAAGCTCGGAGGAAGAACCGGCAAGAAGACAACGAGAAGGTCCAGAAGAGACAGAAAAATCCACACGAAAAACCTTCCCGAAGGGTAAAATCCTGCAAACAAGCTCACCACGAGAGTCCAAAATCCGAGACAAGTTTGGCTTAAAGCTCACTTCAAAACCATCTTCAAGAAGTTGCGAAACCGAGAGAAGGATAAAATGCAAATTCACAACCAAAGCAACATCCTTGAGGACAAAAGACGAATTGACTCGGATCGACCCTCGGGACACAACCTTACCTTTACTCTTATCCTCGAATGTAATGTACTCGGTGTGGCGCATGGGGTCGAGGCTGGAGAACCACTTGGCACTTCCGGTCATATGGCGTGAGCATCTGGAATCCACAAGCCAAGTCTCTGCCAGTCCTCCTTCCTACATCAATAAAAGGACATAGGGTGAGCAAACGAACCAACAATGGGGTTAGTAAACTGTGAAGGATACCAGTGTTGTCCCACTTGCCCAAAGAATGGGTTAGGAGAAAAACCAAACATCTCCTGCCCCACGGAGGCATAACGATCACCACAATAGGGAAAACGTGGTCCGCTAGAGAAGGGTGGAGTAAAGCCACCGCCACGAGGCCCGTAGTCGTATGGGTCATGACCGGTACCCCACCGGGCACGACCACCGCGTGGTCTCGCCACCTGAGGCCTAGCACATTGAGGAATTGTACCTCTAGGCCTAGTAGTGCGCCTCCGAACTTCCGGTCCATGTGCCCCAACTGGTGGGTGGTACATGTCCCGGTTGTTCAACTCAAACTGCCTCCGATCATCTCTCTTCCTCCTATAGCAAAACTCAGCCAAATGCCCATCTCGTTCACAATACTCACAATGGTACCTCACCGCACTCTTGGTAGGCACTCTCTTGTTGGGTTGGGTGGCTCTAGCTTTCTTAGGAAGGGGATCACTAGATATGTCTGGCAGTGTGTCAAGTGGGTTGCGAAGATGGTTCGGTTTTGCAATCCACACTTGCTTCTGTGGAGTGGTTTTGGGTGTCTCTTCAAACACACCATCTCTCACAGGAAGCTTGGAGGGGTCGGTAGGCTTAGGTGGAGTGATCTTGGTAAGCTTGGGAGTTGTGGTGGGTTTGTCATTCTCACTCAAACTACTACACTCACCGATCTTACCGAACAAGCTATTGTCCTTCCCACCTATAGCAAAGTCTACTCCCGTGCTGCCAGCCCTTTTGCATTGGCTAAGAATCATCCCCAACTGCGGCTCTCAGCAAGACACCCAGCTCAAGATGGACCGAAGATATGTGTTTTCTTCCTCGGTACGCATCTTGTCGTGTCTGCACGACGCGATCTCAAGCTCCAAAGCCTCAAAGAGATCCGACTCTCTAGTGCTATCTGAGCTGACCTTCTCTAGCATAGCAATCCTAGCATCTTTTTGTGCTAGCTCAGAACGCAAGCCTAAGCAAGACTTGCACGCACCAAGTAAGCTAGGCCTAGCCTTCAGCTCACTGACCTCCTCAAGTAGAGTGCCATACTTGTCCTGGAGAGTGACAAGATCAGCCATGTGAATGGCGCAAGCATCACACTCTATCTCCTCGGTAACCACCACACACACGTTAGCAAAATCTAGCTCATGAAGACCGCTAAGGTACTTCGCCTTAAAGTCGTTCCTCTCTACAGCAGCACGCTTGAGCAACGCATCTTGACTCATCAAGGCGTCGTTCAGAGACTCAATCTCAAGGGAGAGGGACTCGATGGTGGGTGGTACCTCGGGTGTGTCGGAGTCGTAGTCGTAGTCGTAGTCGGGGCCTTCCTTGCGCTTGCCAACCTTGCCTTCTTCAATCGCCATGGTGCAAAAGCCACCGTGCTTGGCGTCGGCGTAGAAGCATAGGTCGTTGAGCTTGTCCTCAACCTTTCCCTTGGACTCATCATCGCTCGAAGAAGCATCTCCGTCGGAGGAGGCATCAATGTCACTAAGGGAGGCGAGGAAGGCTCGGTGCTTGGCCTTCACCTTGTCGATCACCTTCTTGGAGGACCTTATGTGGTAACCACCCTTGGGCTTGTGCTTGTCCTCGAAGTGATGCTCGCGCTTGTCCTTGCGCTTGGTGAAGTCGCCCACAACTTTCTTGGGGCAGTTTGCGATGAAGTGATCCTCATCACCGCAACAGTAGCACCCCTTGGCTGAGCCACCACGCCGACGGTTCAAACGGTTGTTGTGAAATCGTGAGAACTTGGTGATGACCAAAGCCAGCTCATCATCTCCAAGAGCCTCCACTTGCTCCTCTGTCACAGAAATCAAAGACAAAGCAAACAAGGAGTGTGAAGGGTCAGAGGAGGAAGAAGACGTACCGCCGGGGCCAGAAACCAACTTCTTAGATGGTTTCGACGGGTTTTCAAGCTTGGCCCGGGTCTGGTAGTCAATCTCCGAGGACTTGAGCTTGCTGAACAGCTCGTCCATGGTCAGGGCATCATAGCCTGGTGACTCCTGGATGATAGCCACCTTCATCTCCCATATCTTCCGATCAAGAGCATGTAAAAGCTTGATAGCCATCTCATGATCGTCATAAGGCAAGTTGGCTCGATTGGCACACATCTTGTTGACGATAGATTGGAAGCGAGTGAACATCCCGTCAACAGATTCGCCGGCCAACTGAGCAAAGTTCTCGTACTCTCTACGGTACGTATCAAAGAGTCTGGACTTGATCTGAGGGTTGCCCTCATGATATCTCAAGAGTGTTTGCCAGATCTCCCGTGCCGTAGTGAGACTAGAAACCCGCTCAAACTCCGGAAGAGACAGACAAGAGAAGAGAATGCTATGGGCTCTTGCATTAGATGCATGCTGCGTAACCTGGGCATCGGTGATCCGAGCCTCAAGAACCACGTAGTTCTCATTCTCATAAATCTCCCAAAACTTTGTGTCAAGCCCTTGGAGGTAAGCCGACATGCTCACCTTCCAATAGGCAAAGTTGGTTCCATCAAACTAGGGAGGTTTACCAGCACCTCGCTCCATGTCGCCTTCGCGGATCAAAAACCGTGTAAGGTGGATTGATCCTTAACCGGCAGGGCTGGCATGCAAGCGAAGCTCTGACCCCGTACGGGCGGGGCAGTCCTCTTCTGATCCTCACCTCTCGAAAGGGGCGAAGGCCTCGGGGGCTACACCCGGCGGGTGCGCTCGCGCGTACCCACCGGAATCCAAAATCTAACCAAACCACATAAGCTCTCTCGAAAGCCTCCGGTGTAGTCCATCACTACATCGCAGGCTCGGGGGCTACTGTCGGATACCTCAAAATAGGGTACCCAATTTACTGCACTCCGCAAAAACAAAATCATCCCTGGGAGCTCCTCCGCCTCGCCCGAGCCAGGGTGATGTCATCACTCCCGGGGACTTGCCGCCTTAACCAAACCAAAAGGGAAGTACTCCCTCGGAGGGTCTTCTGCCTCGTCCGAGCAGGGTTGACATCATCCGTGACGACATCTACCCTCGGGGGCTTCTCGCTCGAAAGGACTAAGGCAACGACACTTCATCGGGGGCTCCTCCGCCTCATCCGAGCGGGGGTGACATCATCCGTAATGTCATCCGCCCTCGGGGGCTTCCCCGCTCGAACTGGCTAAGGCAATAACACTCCCTCGGAGGATCTTCCGCCCCGTCCGAGCCTGGATGACGTCATCCGTGACACCGCCCACCCTCGGGAGCTCTTCTGCCTCGTCCGAGCCGGGGTAACATCATCTATGACGTCACCTGCCCTCGGAGGCTCCCCCGATCCATGGTGCACGTTAGCCCGTTGAAGGACCGAGAACGGCGACCAGAGGGGGGGGGGGGTGAATAGGAGCCTCAAATTTCTCTCAAAATGTTTGGGCCACTCTTCCCAAAAACCAAACCCAGTTGCTAGGTGCTCAACCTCCCCCGAGCAACGCGAGCGGGAATTCAGACGAAAACGGAGAAATGCGAGCTCACCAGCAGTGGAGGAAAATCATCGGAAACCCCCAAAACACAGGTTCTCAACCCCTAGGGAAAAGAGGCAAGAACCTAGGCAAAACGGGAGAAAATAGCAACCAACAGGGAGCTCCAGACCAGATCAGACTGAGCCACCGGACTATAGCAAGTAGTCCGGTGCTCAGGTCCGATGCCTTCACCCACTGGGATAGGCCAAAACAGTGAGCACCCTAGCTTCGGACCAAAGGCTCCGGACTAGTCCGATGGACACTTTCAGAAGTCCGGTGCTCACACAAAAATCAACCAGTGAGTGTTTGGGCTCCGGACAACTAGTCCGATGCTCACCGTCGGACTATGGAAAGTAGTCCGGTGCTCACACTCGCCACCGAGCAAAGGAACACAGCAAGCACCCTACCTCCGGACACCTGGTCCGACGCTCACCATCGGACTAATGAGCCTGGTCCGACGCGTGAGTGTCACCCTCAGCAGAGCCACCGGACTACTTGCCTATGGTCCGGTGCTCAAAAGCTGGGTGGTACGGAGGGTAGTCCGACGCCCCTTTCTGCTTGACACTTGGAAAGTCAAGACCACCGGACCACTTGCTATGGTCCGGAGCTTAGGGAAAAGTGGTCCGGCGCTCACAGAAAGAAAACTGTTCCTCGCAAAAACGAACTTCTCTCCGCAAAATCTTCTCAAAACTCAACCAAATGATCACCAACTGCAACCAAACTTTGTAGGCATGATCCTAGTGCAGTTGGGGAGCTATCCCGAAGAAATCATCGCTCAATTTGGAGAAAATAAACGAGAACACTCGGATTTGGGGGAGAAAGAGGAAAACGAAGAACACAACAAAGAAAACACCCAATCTACGCACTCGTGAGGTTTGAGGAGAATTCCTTCAGTGCAAAGAAGCTCCTCACGAATACGAACAACTTGGTTCAAACGGAATTGCAAGAGCTACTCCCTACAAAGAGAAATCATCTCGGGAAAATAGGGAGCAAAAGCAAAACGCGAAGAACACAAGCAAAACAGGGACACAATCACGAAATCGAAGCCACGATGGCTTACGGAGATTACGGCCTCCGATTCCTCGCGACAAACTCAAGTTCTTACAATGGTTGGTGGAAGCAACCTAGGGATCTCATGAACTAGAGAGAGAGAGAGTTGGGGCAAATGATTAGGGTTCAAGAGATGAGGATGAGGATACCCCTTCATCCTCTACTTATCGGGCTTTGTCTATTTCCTAAAGACCCCCCTAGATACATTGAGTGAACTACCTAGCCTAAGCATTGCAGTCCAAGCTCCGGAAAATATCTCCCGCATTTTGAATGGACGGCCCCGCTTCTTGCCAGGAGTTGCCGTCGCCTCGACGCAACCTCCAGGATTCCGCCACGTGCCATCCCCGCTTCCTCGGAAGCTCCGGCTAGGTTTTGAGGCCCAAACCCAGGAAACCCGCCACCGGTAGCTTTGGGCTCAACTACCGAACCCCGAGTTTTGTGGCCCAAACTCGGAAACCGACGCGGATGGTTTTGAGGCCCAAACCACCAAACCACTCGACGCGAGCCACCATGTGTTCGCACCCGTAGTCAAAAGGTCCGCAGTACATACTCATCCTTGGGGATGGGGATTACAGGCATGGAATGCCATACCCACCCCTGTAGAATCCTTGCGGTACAAGCTCTAGTACTACCGATTGACGTTCACCATCCCTCCGACGGACAGTTGAACAGGGATTAAGACGTATTCGTCCCTGTATGACGGAACGTAGGGGTACCGCGCCCTGTTATGCCAACCTCTGCCCATGCCCAAATATGGCAACAGGAGCGCCACCAAGTACGAAGCACGTGGCTACAGTTGCATCAAGGACGAACAGGACCCACGGCGTGCCAACAGGCGAAGCCTTCCCCGGGAAGGAAGGGGAACAGAAGCCAGGAGCGTCCCCCGAGTCAACAACCTATACCGGGCCCACATTCGCTCTCCCTCTCTCTACTGTACTCCTCCATCTCTCCCTACGTATAGAGGGGGAGAATGGATCTCCAACCACCTGTATCGACTCTCAGAACTCATTCACACAGACTCATACTCGCATCCACGCGAGCTCTCACAACGAACCTCGAACCTCATACGCACGAGACCTGGGAATCCGCTTCCCTCTCTCACCAAAGCTTGTAGCTCCCCTCTACGAGCTCTCCGCGCTCAGTAACATGACTTAGGAGCAAACTGGACGTAGGGCGTTCGTGCCCGAACCAGTATAAATCTTGTGTTCTCCGGGCGTAACCATCCGATCTCCGACACGCTTAGAAATTTACTCATTGGCCATCTAGACCCCGCCATTTTAGACACCGACATTATCACTATTGCAACTTTTCACCCAATCTTTCCATTGTCTGGTTACTACAGTGGTGGTAAGCCCATCTCTCACCGTACGGAGCCTTTCCAATAAAATGTAATGGCTGGCAAATCGAGTTTTTGCCACCTTCAGTAGGTCCAAATGAGAATTATTTCTGAACATGGCTAGACAATGAGAATGGCTCCGGAAAAAGTTGACAATAGCTTTACCCGCAGTGTAGGTATCTTCCATCCATGGGAATTTTCTCGCAAAATCTTGAATATGAGATTCAAGGTGTGCACTGTACATGGACTCCAAAAGATGTGGTTATGAACCTGAAAAAGATGTTTCAAAACTCTTACTTTCTGACAAAGATGTGCTTATATGGGAAAGTAAGAAACAAACAACAAATCAAATGATCTTACTTTCTGAATTTCCCTGCATGCGAGTTTATAGTTTGATGCATTGTCGGTCACCACTTGAATGACATTTTTGGGTCCAATTTCTTCAATGGCTTTCGGTAAAAACTCAGCAATTGCTTCACCAGTTTTTTCAATTCCAGAGAAATCTTCTGCAAATAAGAAGCATGAACCGACGCTATTTGAGGCAAGAACATCTAACAGTGGCTGGCCTTTAATATTAGTCCATCCATCAGACACAACAGAGACTCCTTGTGTTAACCTATTTTTATAAAACAAGATAAGAGATTGTTAGTTACAAAATATATCGGTAGCTTGTAAAAGAATTGAAAACTTTAAAATTACCAAGTATCTCTCGCTGTTGATAAATCATTTTCTACATTCCTCTTGAGTGCATCTAAGAGAGTGGTTCTGGCCTTCTCACTGCCAGGACCTTTATATCCCTTTGGAGCATTATTAATAGCTGTAACCATCTCAGAATAATAAGGGTTTCTTAAGACGTTGAAAGAGATGCCATTAGCTGCAATGAATTGCATTACTTTCAAATCAACAACACCCCTTTCTGCTGCACCAAAGGCTTGTGCTAATGAATTGTTGAACAGCCTCCCTTTCTGCTGCACTGATTTTGAAGATTGTTCAACTTCTTTAACCTGTTAACACCAACAAAAAATGCATCTCTGAAGTCTGAAACTCTGAATCTAACAACATCTACTATCTATTATGTACAGAAAAAGACTATCTACCTTATCCCGTAATTCCCGGGTCTTGGTCGCATCATTTAGGAGAACAGGACAACGCTAAATCTGCGGTTTCTTGCCCGGTTGAGCACCAAGAAGATGAACACGAACCTTGGTTAAGCTACTTTTGAATGTCTTCTTGCAATGGTTGCATCTCCAATGCTTTGATCCACCGTCGTTCTTTACTTTTTCTCCTCCAAGCATAGTAATTTCAGCGATCAGAGGATTTATCTTACCAGCTGCTTGAGCTTGACAGGGTTGTTCTTCCTCTTCATCGAAGAGTTCGATGACCCCTTCCTCACCGGCATCTATGTCTTCACCATCGGCGTGTATGTCTTCATCATCCTCGGACCGCCTGCGCTTCCTAGACCCCGATCCGAACGCCATTGCAGTCCAGCAGTTCCAGTACAACAGAAGAGGGACGAGGGATTGAGGCCTGGGACTGGGAGAAGTGCAGGAGCAGGAGTATATCAACGGGATCTGACCTCTTGGCCTTCCGCGGCGGATTAATGGGGGCGGTTGCGCTTCGCCTCCCTCGTCTAGCCCGATGCAGACGCGCGACTCCCGCTTCCCGATGCGGCGCTTGGCCTTCCCCGCGGTGGTCTTCCATTCCGCGGTCGAGTTCCCGCGGCGGCGGGGTCGATTTCCGCGGACAGCGCGGGCGGGCGGCGGGGTCGAGTTCCACCGGCGTTCCAGCAGCCGACCCGGCGCGTTCCCGTTCCGTGATTTGGGACGACGTTCCCGGGAACGAGGATTGCTGCGTCGACCCGCGATCTTGGTGACTAAGGTTATGCAACCAGCATGATCACATTTGTTGTATGTTATATTCTTGATGGTTACATCTCATAGTTTTGTTGTGGATAAGTTTTAAAACACATTTAGACATCACTTAAAAGGTTTTGTGGAAATTTTAAAGAAAGTTGGATATTTTTCCTATTTTCCTAGAGTTGGATCTTATTTTTTGGAGTCATATAGAGATATTTACACAAGCTCTAAATATTTTATTTTGGAGTTTTTTTTGGATTTTTTAGAATCTTAGAGACGTTGTCATGGTTTTAAAAATCATAGCTTGTATTTCCAAGTTTTCAATAACTAGAAAAGGTTGAAAGTGCCTCGGAAAAATACTTCTAACCTAGATAGGGAGGTAATCTTTTGAGAGTTGATGGAATAAGATTTGAAGTGCAAGGCGTGCACCGAAAGATTGTCTATCACTAGAGGCCCATAACAAAATACTACCACTTGTCCATTCTCGACAGCTGCTTTGAGCGGTCGATCCATGCCCAAAAGTATCACATCAACTTTGAGCTGAAATGCTGGCTTACAAGACAAGCAAATAACACCAACTTGATCCATGCCCAAAAGTATCACATCAACTTTGAGCTGAAATGCTGGCTTACAAGACAAGCAAATAACACCAACTTGCTTATCAGCTGTAGAAACTATCAACCGAACAAAATATGTCATACTAATGGGCTCTACGTAACCAATTCCCAACGCAGGCAGTCATGCTAGCAGCGCAAGCTTGGCTGGGATCACTTCACTTGTGTGTGTCGTTGGCACAATGTTTCCCTTTCTACTTTCCTAAACGCTCGGTACTAGGTGTGCCGTCATGTGCAGAGGCGAATCCAACCATAAAATTTATCGGGGGCATATCACACTTACACAACAGGGTCAACGGAACACAAATTCTCCATTGGTTTTTGCTAAGGTTCATTGGGGTCATGCAACCTCGGTAACAAAAGCTAGATTCACCCCTGCTCATGTTGTTGTTCACCGTAGATGGGGCCATATGATGGCCACATCGGCCCATTTGAGCTCCTTTTAGTCTCTTTGGTTGCACCTAGCCTTCCTTTCTCACACCCTGACCTCTCCTCGCCAGCTTTGCTTAAGGTTCGCACTTCTTAACCAAGAAAATTTGTTTATGATATATAGATATAGAAAAAAATGGAAAGGTCGTTATCAGAAAGAAAAAGGAAAGGAGAGGGAAGAAACAACTAGAGGTGATATTTGGGAAATGGGAAAAAAGAAAAGAGTACATTAATTGAGTACTGTCGAGGAAACGGGAAAAAATATACAGTAAGAATATAGCTAGCGCTCGGTCCGATCGAACGACTGTGGAATTGAATTCTCGGAGAGTTCTGAACGTCATACATATTCAACTAGATCGGTACAAGAGAGGAAAAAATGGGAGAGAGAACGTAGAAAATGGGAAGAAAAACAAGCACGAGTGCCATGCAGCTAGCTAGCTAGTAGTAGCACAGAAGTACTATTCCAATCATGAGAGTGAATTTCGATGGCAATAGTCAAAACCCGCAGCGAGCGACTCAGCTAGTTTTCAGGGGGAAAGGGTCCAAACGTGAAAGGAAAACATGTGCATTTTTTTTTTGTGAAACATGTGCATTTTGTTTTGTTGTGTGCCTGTACTTTGCTGGAATATGTGTAGTTGATAGGATTGATTTCTACTATAGGTTGCAAATAAAACTATTTTTGGTTAGGGTAAAATCGCGTGACATGATAAACTCATCATAAACCATAGTTGTGCATTTAAATAGCCCAATTTAGGTTTGTATATATCTTCAGACAACATTTTTAATGAACCATAAGATTATCTTTTAAGTTGTCTGTTTCATTCTCTTGTAAACTAATTAGGCCCTCTTTGGATTGAAGGATTGGCATGAGATTTTTGGAGGATTTGCTTTCCTGAGGATTGTTTCCTATCTAGCCCTTTGGTTCACATAAAAGTGAAGAAATAATTCCTTAGGATTGTATTCCTATGGTCTAATTTCACCGGAAAATAAACATGAGGCAGCTCTTGGAAACTTTCCTGGCGCGAAAACAGACTGCTCGCTGGTCTTCCAGCTCGCTGGTGTCAGCTTTGCCAGGCTCGAGTAACTAGTACAAAAACAGTTTTTGCCTGTGCCCCTAAAAAATAGCACAGACGGTTTGAGTTATCAATCGTCAGTAGAAAAAAAAACGGTTACGACCCGTCACTAAAAATTAATTTTTACAGGTGGTATTACCGACTGTAAAAATACCCTATTTTTAGTGGCAGTTTTCTTAAAGAAAACCACCACTAAAAATCGATTTTTAGTGGCGGTTCCTTAAGAAAACTGCCACTAAAAATGCCTGGACACTGATTTTTTTTATTTTTGGAAACGACCTCGGATGGAAAAACTTTCTACATGAAAATTGTAGATCTCGAAAATTTATGAAACTTTGTAGTTCACAACCTTTTCATTTGAAATCATCTTTTCATCGAAAAATACGTTCGAATTTGTCAAATTTAAAATTCAAAATTTTGAAACAACCTCGGATGGAAAACTTGCTACATGAAAGTTGTAGATCTCGAAAAGTTATGAAACTTTGTAGTTTACAACTTTTTCATTTGAATTTGTTTAGTGGCTCAAACAATCAATTTACACTCGGTTTAGTATAGAATATGAGAAAGTAAAATAGAATCTAGAGACAAGTGAGTCATGAGTGGAGTGGTAGAGGAGGTACCGCATGAGGCTAAGGTCGGAGGTTCGAATCCTTGACGGGTAGCTTGCTTTGATTTTTGGACTTGCTTCTTAGCTCCTCCCAGAATTTAATTGTTTTTTTTTCCATTTTTAAAAACCGATTTCTTGACAAATATTTCTACAGGCGGTTGCTTAAGAAAACCGTCTGACGGTTCACAAGCAATCGCCAGTAGAAAAGCCACATTTTTACTAGCCTCTCCCACAGCGGGTCTGAGGTTCGAATCCCTGGCGGGCGGCTTGCTTCTTAGAGAAACTTCAACAGTTTGACATTTAGACTTGGCATATCTAATTTTGCAAAAAAAAACTAAAAAACTGGTGACCAACAATTTGACATTTTGGCTTGACATTTTTGCCAAAGTTGCAAATAGGAGCCCGCACTTGACAATTTGGAGACATTGAAAAGGGGAGACAATTTTTTTCCTTCTTTTTTTTTCACGGCAGAACCGTAGGAGTCGGCCTTTTTTTTCCTTCCTTTTTTTTCACGGCGGAACACTAGGTAGCGGGGCCACGGGTCCATAATTTCCGTTTTTGCCAAGTCATTATGGGGAACTGTTGGAGATTGCATATTTTTTGCTTTGGCATATCTATTTCAGAGTTGACAAATTTCATGTTTTGCCAAACCAAAATTGCTAAACTGTTGGAGTTGCTCTTAGCTCCTCCCAGAATTTAATTCTTTTTTTTCCATTTTTAAAAACCGATTTCTGGACAAATATTTCTATAGGCGGTTGCTTAAGAAAACCGTCCGACGGTTCACAAGCAACCGCCAGTAGAAAAGCCACATTTTTACCGGCCTCTCCCATAGGCGGTTCGGAAAAACAGCAGTAGAAATACGTTCCGAACCGCCGGTGCAATACAACTTTGTACTAGTGAGTACAGGCATGCAATTGCTCTTCAAATCCAAAACGGTGTACAGAAATAACGTTCTTTTTCCTATGGTGCTGCCAAAGACCCTATATTGTTTAAGTGTCACATCGTTGCCTAAACTTTGTTTTTGGCTACGTCGGAAGACACGCATATCCATGACTCTGCTGTACGTCTAATAGTAAAACTGTGAAGTTGACATCAGCTCTCTCTGATTCAGTCGAACACTTTGGAACTGCAATCTCATGATCAGAACATGTGGCGATGTGAACACACAAAGATGCCAAGAACAGAAGAAAAAAAATCGCATCAAAAGCATATAGTCCAATGGCATATCGCTGAGAATCCAAAATGAGTCAATCTACCTACACAGAGTTGATATAATTTGTTATAATTTTGCGTAGCAATATTCAACAGTGACGCAAGGAGAAAAATAAAACGAACATGTAAATAAACTGCATGAACGTCAGTTTGTGTAATAATCATGACACAGTACGGATATGATAATCCTTACATGTAGCTAGTGTGTGATAGATACTACATTATAATGTATACCCAGTTTTCCATTCGTAATCATCATTCAGGAGTACATAATCTAAATTTCATCCAAGACGAGTCATTACTCATCGCGTGGCCAGGTAAGCAGCTAGGAGAGTGAGAATGCAGGCCTACTATGGCTACCAATTAGTAGCTGCCGGATCGAAATCCGACAATGAAAACCTGTTTAGAACCGACAGTAAAAGTAATTTCTTCGGGAGTGTACCTTTTTCAAAAGAGATCAAGAGACCATGCATGCTCCACCGTAGCTTCTGAATCGTCCCTAGAAAATATTTTAGGAATAATTTCTTATACCAACTACTCGTAGAAATAGGTGAAATTTCAGAGATGGTTGACTTCCACTAAAAATCAATTTTATGGACAGTTAACTAAGTCATCATCCTAGAAATAGTTTTCAAACAAATAATTTCCTATTTGAATAAAATAGGACCACTACAGGAATCTGACGTTGCACTCGGCAAATCGTACTCGGCAAAGACCAAGTCGGCAAACAATTCCTTGTCAAGTGCCATATTTTGGGCACTTAGCAAAGAATTTGCTGAGTAATGGAGTACTAAATTATTTCCCGAGTGTCTGGATAAGCACTTGACAAAAAAAATTCACAAGTTAACCTTGACGGCATCTTTGCCGAGTCCTGACATGTTCCACACTCGACAAAGATTTATTTTTTATTTATTTTTTGTAAAAATGTTTGCCGAGTGTGGGAGCTGACACTCGGCAAAGAATTTTCCTTTTCTTTTTGGAAAATATTTGTCGAGTGCCTGGGACCTGGCACTCGGTAAAGAATTTTTTGCCGAGTGTGGCACTCGACAAAGCTTAAAAAATGCTACTTTTTTTGCTTTCCAACAAAACAGAGAAATAATAGACAAATATAGATTATGTACTCCTGGATGAAATTACTCATGTTTTTAAAAAAGACCACCGCCTTGGATGAGTAATGACTCATACACAAATATAGATTATGTACTTCTGCTGTCGAGAAGGACCACCGCCTTCAACTGTACGGTTCGAACCCAGAGACTATGGTTGCACAAAGAAGAAGTCAATTCATGAGTATGTGCAGGAGGAACACACAAGCTAAAGGAATAAACAACCAGACATATTGACCGGAGTCCCCAAAGGAGGAGGAAGAGCCACAACTGGACAGAGAAGCAACTCGGGCACAACCACACCTGGCAATGCCTGAAGGCTCGACATAAAGCTGAACATGTCCCGCATACTCTGCTCGTCGGCCGCCCTCTGGGCTTGTACAACCTCCATTTCCAGCCGATTTTGTATGGAAGAAGAATGTCATCGAAATAAGGGAGTGTAGTCAAGCCTGATTTATGAGTCCACTGATGTTCCACACCATATCTAATAAAACCAACTTTATCTTTATCATCTTTGAGAGCCTCTATCTCAGCATGGACCTCGGCACTGGTCATCATCTGAGGTGGAGGGTCGGTGACTTGAACCCCTTTCCTGAAGTTCTTGATGTCTCATCTGAATGGATGGTCAAGAGGGAGGAATTGACGATGTAGGTCAAACGAAGAAAACTTGCCACCCTTCTTTAGATGATGAAACTTTACAACTGTCTAACATAATGGGCATGGGAACTTCCCGTGAACACACCACGTGCAGAATATGCCATATGCCAGGAAGTCATCCAGGGAGTACTGGTACCATAGATGCATTGTGAAGTTCTTCTTTATAGCTCGGTCATATGTCAGTATCCCTTTTCCCAAGCAAGCATCAATTCATCAATGAGAAGCTCCATAAACACACCCATCTTGTTTCCCGGGTGTCCAGGAATTATCAGCGAGATGAATACATTCTTGGGTTGAAACATGATGCCGAGGGGGGGGGGGATATTGAGGGGGATCACGAACATGGGCCAACAAGTATTTGGGACCGCCAGGAATCCATAGGGATTGAACCCATCTATTGCAAGCGCGACACGTACATTTCGAGCCTCCTCAGCTTTACCAGGATGTATGTCATCGAAATGTTTCCATGCATCGCCATCCGATGGGTTATCTTGTCCGCATTGTATCTTTTGCCATGTTTGTGCCATGTCATCTGTTTCGTGGACTCCTCTATCATGTATAGCTGTTGGATCCTCGGTATGAAAGGAAGGTACCGTAGGAGCTTCGCGGGGATACCAAGCTGTGACTTCTTGCCATCACTAGGCTCGACCAAATATCTAGAGGATTTGCACTTTGGACAGTGTGTTGCTTTTTTGTGTTCTTTCCTAAATAGGACACACCCCTTCGGGCAAGCATGGATTTGCTCATATGGCATATTAAGTGCACGAAGAAGTTTCTGTGACTCATAGATGTTCTTCGGCAGAATGAGACCGTCCGGAAGCAGGGATCCAACAATTGCCAACATAGCATCGAAGTTGTCTCGACTCATGCTACACCGCGACTTGAACGCCATTAGGTGTCCCATGACATCCAGTTGCGAAACCATTGTCTGTTCGTGAAGGGGCTTCTGTGCCGAAGACAACATATCGTAGTACGCCTTTGCGGATTCCTCTGGCTCGTCCTCAAATCCTTCATCGAACCGTGCCTCCTGAAAGTCATCCATCCATGCATGCTCCACTGTAGCTTCTAAATCGTCCCTAGAAAATATTTTAGGAATAATTTCTTATACCAACCACTCGTAGAAATAGGTGAAATTTCAAAGATGGTTGACTTCCACTAAAAATTGATTTTTATGGACAGTTAACTAAGTCACCATCATCCTAGAAATAGTTTTCAAACAAATAAATTCGTATTTGCATAAAATAGGATGAAGAGAAACTTTAATCAAATTGTAGAGGCCAACGTGATCTAAAACTTTGAAGTGGAAGATTTTCTTATTTAAAAATAAGAATGTTTATTATTAGGGGTTCAAAAATTATATTTACATTCTTATATCTTGAATTTGTTTTATTTTTATTTTGTCAAACGTTCTCGGCTGGCTCTATACGAACTTGTAGTTTTTTTTGTGAGATCTATTTTTGACGAAATCTAAGACTTTACAGTTGAAACTCTTTCCATTTAAGATTGTTTATATGGGAAAATATTCAATATAAGATTTATGAAAATTAATATAAAACTGTAGCATCTTATATACTCTTAGCCATAGGTGACTAGTTAGCTATATGGTGTGGTGGTAGAAAGACCACACACGAGACAAAAGATCATGATAGGTCTAAATATCAATGGACGTGCTAGAGTGATGTGTGACTATGCGGCAACCGCTTGTGC
Organism: Microstegium vimineum; assembly: GCA_022036555.1. Lineage (NCBI taxonomy): Eukaryota > Viridiplantae > Streptophyta > Magnoliopsida > Poales > Poaceae > Microstegium > Microstegium vimineum. The sequence goes on from CM039129.1 coordinate 7,179,171, forward strand.
ACGTGGATTTTTTTTTAAATCTTTTTTTTGTGCAGTTTAACATTATTTGATTGTTGTTTAAAGGTTTCTAGAGAGGCAATATGGTTTCACTTAGTCAACAGCTTCTGAAAATATTGTATTCTAATATTTCAGACATAGTAGTAGAAATTTGGACAATAATATCATCCAATTGATTTTGGCCGCGAACTGTAGTGTACATAAGAGAAAGTGTGCCACACACACGCTACGCTAAATGGTTCTAGCTAGATTGGACACAAACGGGCCGGTGATGTTCACGAGAAACTACGCGCTAAAGCATGATGTGTGCATGAGGTAGCCTGGTAGGTAGAGCCCTTCTAGAAGACTAGCGCTAGAACACTCAGCAAATGACCAACCATATACATGTATATATATTCCCTAAACATGGATCGATTATATGCTTTTGGTAAACTCGTGTCGTGTCGTGTCGTCAACTGACGTATGTGTGTCGGCCCCCATCCGGACCTGAATACAATGCTGCAAAGTCGCAGGGGAAAAATAAATTGCCTTGTTATATTGCAAAGTTCCAAAATAGCAGATGACCCTTGATCCAAAGGCTCTGCACTTAGCTAGTTATTGTCTCTCCTTTTCTTTTTCACGTTTTCTCAAATCTTGTGTATTTAACATACTTTACATCTTCAATACAAAATGTTCATGTTGAGCCTACCGTAGTTTTGGTAAAAAAAAACTAGGATCCAATCTGAATGCAAAAATTACAAAAATAACCGTATGCAAATTTGATCTAACCCTTGCCACAGTAGTATAAGGCCCCTATTTGGTTGGGCTATGACTTTTGGAAAAACAATTATGAACTGTGTTTTTTGAAAAGTGGTGGTAAGAAAGTCTAAATCAATCTAGTTCAAATGCAGTGGTTTCTAAGTAAATATTGAGCAGATCCCACACATATATCATCCATGACCCATAACTCTCAACTCTCTAATCCCTTTTTCAGTGACGAGCCTCTTCCCTCTTCCCTCTTCTTCTTTCGGTGGTGCACACACAGGGAGGAGGCTCGCCGGCTAAGGCTTGAAACGCCGGCTTATCAAAGGGGTTATGAGAAAGCTTCTTCATAAAGAGCATGTATCTTCCAAGGATCAGGTTGCAGATGGGTTTCCTAAACCCCTTGTTGTTTGGCAATTGGAGATGTTCAAGAATCTCAAGAGCAATGTAAATTTAAAAAGGTTAGATCAAGGGGGGGCGGGGGGGGGAGTATTAAGATAATCAAGGTGTTTGTGTGGGTCCTGTACTAGAGTAACACTAACAGAAATGGATTTGGTTGAGCTGATGGATGGTTGATCTATTGTAGCCTTGTACATGATTTAGAGAGTTTGTTGTAATCATGTAACAACCTCGCTCCATCGGCCAGATCTTAGCTAGCCAGGTTGTGATCTCGCCTATATATATCTGTTCGCTTAAACTACTCATAACTTATTTTAGCTTATTCTCTCACACACAGAACACTATTCAATCAACCGAAATCAGTCGGCTCTTCTATAGCCGAACAGAGTGAAGTCGAATCAGTCGGCTTTTCTATAGCGGAACAGAGCCGTAAAGTCGTACGTCACACGCTGGGGTTCCTCCACGTATGTACAACACAAATTAACACCCAGCCATCGCACCGTGAATAAGGACGTTTTGTTAATTAAACCACACTGTAGGGCCTTAATTTGATTTCTTTCAAAAAGTGCGTTTATAATATTTCCAAAGTCTACCTCAAGGTTCTGTATGCAAGAGAAATAATTGAGCTTCCATATCACGCTACGCTAATCAAATATATGGAACGCTAGCACACATATATAGTCACACTGCGGAAAAGTTGGCTTGCTAGTAGCAAACGGTGGACTTACTGATTGTGTGTTTGTGTATCCTTTCAACTAGCTGGTACGTATTATTCATGCATGAATGGTGCTGCATGTGTTGACCACGTCTGAACGGCATCAGATCAACGTAACTATTGTCATAATGTCAACACAGTTCTTAACTGTCAGTTTCAGTTGCTGGTGTAGCTGCACTGTCATAACATATGTCTGAACGGCATCTACTGTTGTCACAATCTGAATTAATTTACCGAGTCTCACGTAACAGGAACATATTACACATATATGAATCTATGCCTTTGCCACCGGTTGCTAGACCAATTGGTCAAGCCTCTCGAGGGCGATCTCCATGACCAGGGGTTCAAATAAAGATCTGAGAGAGGGAGAATTTTTGGTTGGCGGTGTAAAAAAAAAGTCTTCTCACCAACAAGCGTTCCCAAAACATATATTTGTGACATTGGTTCTCACCAGGTTACGGGCCTTGTGTGCAGATAGAGTACGAAATTCGAGGGTTTTCTATCTTAATAAGTTACTCCCTCCATCCCAAATTGTAAGTCATTCCAAAAATCTTGGAGAGTCAAAGTTTAAAAAATTTGACCAACTTTATATAATAGGATAATAACATATTTGATACCAACTAAGTATCATTAGATTCTTTATTAGTTATATTTTCATACTATAGCTATTTAATGTCATAAATCTTTATGTTTCTCTCTATAATCTTTGGTCAAACTTAAAATGCTTTGACTCTCCAAGATTTTTGGAATGACTTACAATTTTGAATGGAGAGAGTATTACAATAGCTCGGTGTGCGAGTGGGATACGGAATTCGAGGATTAAGTGTGCCGGTAGGGTACAAAGTTTGAGGGTTTTCTATCTTAAGTTACAATAGCTCGGTGCGCGAGCGGGATACAGAATTCGAGGATTTTCTAGCTTAAGTTACAAATAAAGTTACAATAGCTGAGTCAGCAATAATCGTGACTCGTGATCGAGAATACTCCTCGTCATGGAAACGTATCTGATACCCTCGCGCAGAGAAGTTCCGGCCAGGTGGGAAGAATTCTTTACTGGACCTCCTGCATGCCTACGACGTACAAGCTAAGTACGTATACACGTACGCAACTAAAAGCCATCCACATATATATTCAGCAGTAAGGCCGGGAAGCGGCAGCAGTTGGTGGCCGGCGATCGGCATCATCATTGGTAACCTCACCTACTACGCGTGCAGAACTGCAGATAGCTGCGCTCATGCATTGCCAATAAGAAAATCCTAAAAGGCTAAAACATAAACTTCTAATTATCAATTTGTAAAGAGGATTGTGAACCAATTACAGTGCCACCTATCATTTGCTCCATTAGTTATCTTGCTAAGGATCTGTTTATGATGTTGGTCCTAAGGACTAGCTAGTACATACTAATGTGTTTTTGTAGAAAACTTATTAGGTGTCAAGGACTCAAGGTGCAAAGAGGGCTAAAATTTTAGAGCCCAATATTCACTCCCTCTGTCGATTTGGTCCTCACACATGGTTGGTTTTTGGTGGCTCCTTTGTTGGCGTGGTTCCGTTTGTACAAGTGGCAAATGATGGTACAAATTAAACCCACCATGGTAGAAATATCAAAAATTTGTACTGCCAGTGAATGAATCACTTTATGGGATGTGGTAGTAATATTAGGTAGCTTTTGGCTGGGAGACAAGATGGAGTGGGATGGGCCTGCCTTAGGATGCTTGTCGCGATAAACTATTTACCGTGGCGGGCAACCAGTGTGCCGCCACAGACTTCACATTTGGGGTGTCTTGGAAAATGAATTATGTTGTAATGTAACTCTGTTTTCTGTTTGGTTGAGAAACAATGAGAGTAACCCATTTTCTGTTCGGTCTAGAGATATCAAAAGTGGAATAAGCTAAGTCAATGACAAGTGGAGCCTATTTATCTATTTTTTTCTTTTTCTTCATGTCAATCCTTTATCTCTTCGCCTCCAACAACTGTCCAACACAAGCTCAGGCACTGTGGCTCCTTCCCTAGTGAGGACGATCGCGCGCCGTCCCGCACCTCCTTCCCATATCACTTTTATGAGATGTGAATTAATTAATGAATCACTTTTCCAATTCAACTCCCTAGAAACTTAGTTTATGTGTTGACAAGTGTTCCTATATATATATATTTAGTAGCTATCACAATGACTTGTATTTGTCCAAGAAGAAAAATAGGTAGCAATCATATAATATGTTACTTTAAAAAAATGGAAAAATGATACCTTTATTATTTTAGTTATGTTAATCCAATAATAAATATTATGAGTGTTACTTATGGCCCTAAAACTAGCCCTTGATCTCATGGCACGTTATTATGTTGTACCCAGTGAATAATGTGGCTTGTAATAAACAAAGCAACAACTCTTGCTCTCAAAGTCTTGTGTGCCGCATACAATGTGCTTAATTGTCTTGTGGACATTGAATCATCTGGTGTTATAATAAAGTGGTTGAGAGCCATTTGCAAGAACGGTGACCCCTCCTGCATTACTATCAGGAATATCCTTTGTGTTCAACAAACCCCTAGCTTAGACTATATATATATATATATATATATATATATATATATATATATATATATATCTTAATTTCATGCCCCAAAACAAAGGATATGTAAACAAGTTTGAAGTATTGAGTATAGCATGCTCCAATTTGGAACTGGTTCCATTATTTAATATTTACAAGAAGCGACCCTTTGTTTCATGAGGAGCTAGCATATGCTCTAAAACATGTATAATTGTATATAATCTCCTTCTGATATATGTTATTCTTCCACTCCCATTAGTAAAACTTTGTGGGAAAAAAACTTCTGTGTCGTTCTACCCCATTAAAATCCAAGTTCAATCTGTTCTATTGAAAAAAATAGCTATTCAGTCAGATTTTTTTTTAAACATGTGCAGAGCATGTTCTCGCAAAAAAAAAAAAATCTCATTGTCCAGAGGAGCCTCCGCCACCTGTCTCAAAACCAAAAGTTTTCCCAGAGATGTAATATAATCTAAGCACTTGTTGATAGAAATATGTGCAGGTAACTTTCATGCTTCAACCTAAACTTTTTAGAACATATTAACACTGAGAACTTCTGAAAGCCAAGGAATTGTCGTTGTTCATAGCAACAACAAAACGCATGTCTGACGCCAGAACAACAACTATGGATACCTACCGCAAAACGTTCGAGCATCTAATATATATTCTAGCCTAGTAAAAAAATATTCATGAAATTAAAGGAACTTAATTTGGAGCCTTTGGATACGGGGTGCAGAATAATCGTACGTTGCAGAGGTGCAGAAGCAAGCACACACCTACTGTACTCACCAAACTCATTTTTCTAGGGCTGCGCGTGCGCCTTTCTCTCTCTCTGTCATACTCATACCTACTCAGTCAAATGTCACGGGGCGATGACGATCCGGGTCAGTGGGCCCTCTTTCTCTCTCCTCCTCATATAAACAACAACCTTCGTCCTCTCTCACTGTACTCTCGCCACAACACACATAGTCACCACCGGACACCTGCAGCGTTGCGATCGATCGAACAGGATCGAACAAGATAAGATTCAGACATGGGGAGGTCACCGTGCTGCGAGAAGGCGCACATGAACAAGGGCGCCTGGACCAAGGAGGAGGACCAGCGGCTCGTCGCCTACATCAAGGCCCATGGCGAAGGCTGCTGGAGGTCTCTCCCCAAGGCGGCGGGGCTGCTGCGCTGCGGCAAGAGCTGCCGCCTCCGGTGGATCAACTACCTCCGCCCAGACCTCAAGCGCGGCAACTTCACCCAGGAGGAAGACGAACTCATCATCAGGTTCCACGGGCTCCTCGGAAACAAGTACGTTTACATACGTTACTGATGATGTGATGAATATGATCACAGTAGATTATATATCAGAAAGAAGAAAGATCAGATTTTTGTCAAAGCAATTCTCTGCTGATTTTATATATCAAATTGTTGTCGAAGCAATTCTCTGATGATTTTATGACGTGTATATATTATGTTTTTAATTTATTGTTCACACTTCAATCTTACGGTGAAACCATGCATGAAACAGGTGGTCTCTGATCGCCGGGCGTCTGCCGGGTCGAACGGACAACGAGATCAAGAACTACTGGAACACGCACATGAAGCGCAAGCTCATCGCCCGCGGCATCGACCCCAAGACGCATAGACCGCTCGATGTCTCCACCTCCGCCGCCGCAGCAAGCAGCCATCTTCAGGACCACCTATCCTCAGCACGGTCCAGCTGCTCGCCGGAGACCAGCGGAGCCTGCCAGAGCGGTGACGACGACAGCGCATCTGCGTCACACGACGGCGGCGGCATCGACCTCAACCTATCCATAAGCCCGCCGAGGCAACCGCCGTCACCGTCACCGTCGCCTCTGCCGATGAGGCAAGAAGCATCAAGCGGAGAGGTCTTAGGGGATGCAGGCTCCTCATCTGAGAGGAAAATGATATGCTTGTGCTTGAATCGCCTGGGTTTGCAGGGCACTGAGAGATGCACCTGCGGTGATACATAGTTATTTAGCTTATCTTCTTCGATCTTACTTAATTACAGGCAGGGAGATCAAGGTCGACTCACCGCCACCGCCACCGGTCATTTAGGGCACATTCACGATGTTGAATCAGTGATTTCCGCAGAGCTATATGATTTTGATTTGATGATCGTGAACAATTCGATCTGCTCCTGTTCGTTTAAACTTTGAAGACAGAACATATTTTTGCTGCTGGTTCATCTGACATCTGGTGCATGCATGTTCTTCTCTAAAATCTACTCCTATGTGCTACTTTGATGTTTCCTACCCTTCGATGCAAACTGATGATGCTCTGCTAGCCTGGTCTAGTCATATCTGTAATAGCTAGCCTTGGCTGGCTTTAATTTCTTCTTTTCCATTGACGTCGAACTCTTTTGTCCATTACTGGAATCACATAGTCTTCTGTTGCATCTTCTAGATCAGTGTTTGGGAAAAGCAACAGAACTCCTACAAGTCCCACGTAATCACAGACTAGCTATTAATTCATAAGCACATATTTGGGTCTATTTTTGCTAGCTAGTTTTTCCATGGATTGTACCTTCAATTTGAATGGTGGCTATATACATCAGCTGTACGTCTTACCTACCACATCACCAAATGCCCCTAGAAGAAAGAAAAATGTTCTCTTCCAGATGAAGAGCGCTAACATATATATAATCATATGCACGCAAGGAGATCTAAATGTTACATATGGATACTATGCATACTATATATATAGAAAAACATGTTGAACATGCATGCATGTACTACTTCTAGAATATTACCTTTGTTTAGAAATGGTGGATTGCACAAACATTGTTCACTAGTAGAGAACCTGCCTTTGAACGATATGCCAAATTGGCTTTAGTCCTGACATTTTTTACGCTCGGGACTAAAGGGTGTTGCCCAACGGCTAGTACGCCAGGCGTGCAGCAGCCTTTTGCAGGCAGGGGCCTTTAGTCCCGGCTGGAGCTACCAACCGGGATTACCTTTAGTTCCGGTTGGTAGCTCCAGCCGGGACTAAAGCTTCAATCCCGGTCTGAGCTACCAGCCGGGACTAGAGATGAGCCTTTAGTCCCGGTTGGTAACTCCAACCGAAACTAAAGAGCCCCTGTATAAATAGCCTTCTTCCTCCCTTGCCCGAGCCAGAGAGGACACATCAGTGTTCTTGAGAAAACAGAGAGTGTTCTTGAGCAAGAGAGGAGGAAGAAAGGTGTTCTTGGTGATTTTTCTTCTCCTGGCCTATACACAAGAGTTTCTTCACTCGTACTTCACTCCTAAGCAAGGTTACCAATCTCATCCTCTCTTGTTTCATCACCATTTCATTTCATGCTTACGAATTGTTGTTTTTGTTGTGTATTTTGAATTTTGCATGTCATTTTCTCTCAAATTGGCCTAGAAATGATTTCATAGTTTTAATTATCGTTGTAATTTCAATGAGACGCTAGTGACTTAGAGAAATGTATAATGAGTTTATTTTAGAGTTATAGTAGTATTTGATAGCTCATTTTAATTGAGTTTGTTTAGAAAATAAGATTTTTAATTTAGTTTAAATAAATTAATCTAGATACTAAGTAGATGGCAACTACTTATGGTTTTAATTGTCCTTTGTAATTTCAATATGAGACGATAGTGATTTAGAGAAATATATAGAGAATTTATTTTAGAGTTATAGTACTTGATAGCTCATTTTAATTGAGTTTGTTTCGAAAATAATCTAGCTAGTGAGTAGATGGCGACGACTTATGGTTCCTCGGCCTCTCATGGGGTTGGAAATGGACGACTGAGGCCGGAGCTCCCTCTCATTCCGTGCGGCAAGTGTGAGCAGAAGATTGTGATGGAGTACCGAGTGTCCAAGGCTGGTCCCAATAAGGGTCGTATCTTCTACAAGTGTTTGGATCGCAATATGAGCTATTTTATCGCGTTTGACGTTTTTTCAGTTTGTCTTATTTTGCTAAGTGATTTTGATTATAGTTCTTAATTTGTTGTTTTATTTTCAGTGGGACGGTACTGGATGCAAAGGATGGTACTGGGAGGAAGAATATGTGACACACGTGCAAAAATCTCTTCCAGAAGAAGCGGCTGATGAAGCAGTGAGCTAGCAGACGAGGCCCATGAATGTTGAACAAACGAATGATGTGTCGTTTGTTTTAGTTGGAATCAGGCGCGAAATTGTTATCCTGTTGAAGTGCATTTTATGTCTAGTTTGTTTAGTGGTACTTGTGATTTTCTATAGTGTGGTTATGCTTACATAAGTTAATATTGATGTGATGTAACTGACCTGGCTATCTTGTATCTTGATAAGTTAATAAATTGAAGCCCATGGATGTCATGTTTAAGATTTTGATATAGTATGTCACCTGTAATTGTGCAGATCGATGAGCCGACATTGGATGTACAACGCTGATCGCCGCTCCAAAGAATTTATTGATGGCGTGCATTATTTCTTAACTGTGGCAGAGGCAAACAAGCGAGATGGTTTTATACGTTGTCCATGTGCATTATGTAAGAATTTGAAGGAATATGCTAGCGCGAGGAATATCCATGCACACTTGTTTAAGTCTGGTTTCATGTCAAACTATATTTGTTGGACCAAGCATGGAGAAATCGGGGTTATAATGGAAGAAGACGATCGAAGACGAAGAACCAGGGCACGATGAAGATATTTTTGCTGAATATGCTGCACTAAATGATATTGCAATGGCGGAGACTGAAGAAGAGCAAGAGGGAGAAGATGTGCCCGTTCTTGATGATCTTGGTCAGGTCATTCGTGATGCTCAGAGAGACTACGAAAGTGAAAAGGAGAAGATCAAGTTCGCTCGCATGCTAGAGGATCATAAGAGATTATTGTACCCGACAGCCACAGAGGAGAAAAAACAGTTGGGTACCGTACTGGAATTGTTGCAATGGAAGGCAAAGAATGGTATATCTGACAAGGGATTTGGACAATTATTGACTATTATTCAGAAAAGGATGCTTCCAAAGGGAAACGAATTGCCAACAACTACGTATGAAGCAAAACAGGTCGTTTGTCCTCTGAGATTAGAAATCCAGAAGATATATGCATGTCCCAATGACTGTATCCTCTACCGCGGGGAGGGCTATAAGGATTTGGATGAATGTCCGGTATGCCACACATCGCGGTACAAGATCAGACGAGATGACCCCAATGATGTTGATGGCGAACGTCCGAGGAAGAGAATACCTGCCAAGGTTATGTGGTATGCTCCAATAATACCACGTCTGAAGCGTTTCTTTAGAAACAAAGACCATGCCAAGTTGTTGCGATGGCACAGTGAAGACCGTAAGGTAGACAATATGTTGAGACACCCTGCCGATGGGTCCCAATGGCGAACAATCAATAGAGAATTCCCAGAGTTTGCGGGGGACGCAAGAAACTTAAGGTTCACTTTAAGTACAGATGGCTTGAACCCTTTTGAGGAGCAGAGCAGTAGTCATAACACATGGCCCGTTACTCTATGTATCTACAATCTTCCTCCATGGTTGTGCATGAAGCGAAAGTTCATAATGATGCCAGTGCTTATCCAAGGACCTGAGCAGCCTGGCAACAACATCGATGTGTACCTGAGGCCCTTAGTTGACGAACTTATGCTTTTGTGTAATAAACCGGGTGTACGTGTGTGGGATGAGTTCAAACAGGAATACTTTGACCCGCGAGCAATGTTGTTCGTAACAATAAATGATTGGCCGGCTCTTAGTAATATTTCAGGACAAACAAATAAGGGATATAATGCCTGCACACACTGTTTTGAGGACATTGAAAGTTTATATTTGAAAAAATGTCGAAAGGTCATGTACCTCGGGCATCGTCGGTTCCTTCCTGCGAATCACCCCCTTAAAAAGAAAGGGAAGCATTTTAAAGGTAAGACAGATCATCGGACCAAGCCTCTCAACTGAACTGGTGAGGATGTATTTGATATGGTGAAGGATGTGAAAGTAGTCTTCGGAAAGGGACCAGGGAGCGAACCTGTTCTGAAGGATGCTAACGGACGCGCACCTATGTGGAAGAAGAAGTCCATATTTTGGGAGCTACCTTATTGGCATGTGCTAGAGGTCCGCAACACGATTGACGTAATGCACCTAACGAAGAATCTGTGTGTAAACCTACTAGGATTCATGGGTGTGTATGGGAAGAGTAAGGACACAATTGAAGCCCGACAAGACCTGCGATGTTTAAATAAACGAGACGATTACACTATATATGTATGTAGACATGAGATGAACAGGCTCAGAAAAATAAAGGACAATACTATCGGTTTTGTTGATCCATACATTGTATTCAAAGACCAAGTTACTCCCGAGTCTAATTGGCGACCTCAAGTAGAGAAGAATCTCATCAGGTTCTTAGTTCACCAAAAGGACAAGAAATCGATACTCTTCCCGTATAACTTCAAGTGAGTGTGCACATTTTATTTCCCTTAATTACTTGACCCATATATAGTTATTGAATTATATGACTTCATATGCTATAAACATATATGCAGCTTTCACTGGATCTTGATGGTCATCTACGTGGACAATAATCGGTTAATAATATTAGACTCGTTGAGAAAAGATCGAGCCGATTATCAAGACATGATAGACATTATCCAGAGGTAATTTAATATCGGTCACGAACCAAATTCTTTATTGCTCTCTTAAATCTTGAAGGTTAATTAACAATCTTCAAAACTTTGTTGCTAGTGTTTGGGAAAAATTCATTCAAGATCACCGTACTGATCGTAAAGCGCCACTGAACGTAGTGTTAACCAAAGTTAGTACTACTAGCTATACATATACATATATATATATATATATACATACAGTTTTCATGAACTTGATAATGTGAGTGTGTCTTCACTAGATAACGAGAGGTTTCTTTTTCTCGTAAAGTGGTGTTTGCGGCAGGAACCGGGGAATAATTTGTGCGGATACTATGTTTGTGAGTTCATCAAGGCGTTTACGAGTAGACCTAGACTAGAGAAGCTTAAGGTATGTTTCACAATTGATTTCTTACTATTGTTGGTACCTATTCGTAGTTAGTCATATATATATCTATACTAATATATTTTCTTTACTTTGATTCAAACTGAAGTCTGATTGGTTGGCGGCAAAGGTTCTACAATCAGACAAGATCAATGCAATTGTCGAGACGATTGCAGGATTTATTGTGGACGAAGTCATACAACCCAATGGAGAGCACTACTACGACCCAAAAGAAAAAATCCTGCCCAACCAAGATTAAGTCTAATTTGTATTAGATGTTATCAATATCGTATCAAAGACATATCTTGTGTGTATATATATTGTGTAATATTAATTACCTCTCTAGTATATATATATATATAGTTTCGTACTATAATTATGTCATTTATATATGCTCAAAATATATACGCGTATATATATAGCAGCATAAAATATGCCTTCGAAAACATATTCTAAAACCCTAGCTAATATGAAATGAAAAGAAACCAAAAAGGAAAAAAAAGGACAAAAAGGAGACGGACCTTTAGTCCTGGTTCGTAATAAGAACCGGGACTAAAGGTGGCAGCAATGTTGCACGTGGGAAAGCACCCTTTACTCCCGGTTCTTATTACGAACCGGGACTAAAGGCTGTCCACCTTTAGCCCCACATTCGTGTTCCCGTTGGGAAACCGAAAGTAAAGGGGTTTTCCAATCGGGAACAAAGACGTGTTCTGTAATAGTGGTAATAGTGGTTTCAGATGAGCATTTGGATCCTAATTATATTATCCGGGGCAAACAATTCATGCCTGATGACGATTTATTGACTTTCCATTACGAGTAATTTAAGAGAAGGTGTACTTTTAATTTAGGCCCTTCTATGATGGCGGTGTGGGAGAGATGAGGTAAACCTACATGGGAAGTTGCAGAGCAGGAAACCGATCCATTACTTGATTAACATGTCCTTTATAATGCAATACCACAAGATGAGTTTAATTTGGGACTAATAAGCACGATAGCTAGACATTGAGGCGTGCATGACATGTGTGACGTGCATGGGCTGCCACGTGGCATCTACTATACATACGCGCAAACCCAACGTTGCTCAGCTCGCTCACGCCAACTGACGCTGAGGCTAAAACAACTCGAGGCCACATCTCTCCGATCCGTTCCAAAACTTTGAACAGGCCATTGGACCTTGGCCCGAGTTTGCTTTGATCCCTGACATCCATAGACGACAAAGGGCGGGCAAGAGGCGCAACCACAAGTCGTCGCCCACCTTGGTGCAAAACGGCAAGTGTTACTCTACTGCCATTTTGTCTTGAATAAGAATTGGAATCTAGTACTTGTGTGCCCCTAAATGAATGGAAGAATACACATTCATCTTGAAATTAATGTGCATATATTCACTTTCAAATAACGCAATGCATGTGTATCATTACAGGAAAACGGCAAGTTGTCGAGTGCTGAACTAATTGCCGAGTGCCAAATATCGGGCACTCGGTAAAAAAAAACACACTCGACAACTATTTAAATGCTGAGTGCCTGGTACTCGGCAAAAAAAAAACACACTCGGAAACTTAATTTTTTTTGCCGAGTGCCGACTCTTGGCAAAAAAATACACTCGGCAACTCGACACCTCAACTAACGCCATCCCGCTCCGTTTAAGTTGCCGAGTGCCTGCCGTTTGGCACTCGGCAACTTAATTTTAGTTGCCGAGTGCCACCCTAGGCACTCAGCAACTTAATTAATTTTTTTTGTTTCTTGGCTCCTAATTTTTTGTGTGTTTAGTGAACTATTTTAAACAACATGTTCAAATTTGGAAGCCTTTCATTGTTTTTTGGTATTTTTCCTTCATTTATTTTGTTTTTTTCAATTTTCCCGCTGAATCTTCGTTTGAACTGCAGGTGCATGAAATAATAGATTTCTTTCGTTGTAAAAATGGTTGGCTTGTTTGTTAGTGTAAATGATGGCTAAATCCATGGCCTGTCTCGATAGTTCGATCAATGTGCTCACGGGAGAAGTACTTGTCGGCCTCATCCCATCGACCATCACGTCACTGCAGGCGTCGCCGAAAAGGTATACACAATAGTAGTAGTAGTTTCTAGTATTAGTTTGTAGTTAGTAGCTAGTGGTTAGTAGTACTTAGTAGTATAGTAGTAGTAGTTAGAATAAAGAAAGAGGAGAGTAGTAGTATAGTAATAGCTAGTAAGTAATAATTAGTAGTGTTAGTAGAAGTTAGTAAGTAGTGGTAGTATGTGGTTGGTGAAGGTGCCTATATGTTTGGTGTATATGTAGTTGTTGGCCTTTGTGCCACTATTTTGTACAGCTGTGGTTGTTGGCCTTCGTGCCAATGTTTTTTGTAGGTTTGGTAACCTCCTCGTGCAGGGGAGGTGCTATCAAAATTTTCAGTTGACACTTACCAATTGTTTTTCTTGTAGGAGGACCCGTGAGAGGGACTCGGGGGCATTGCTGGTCTGCCTGCACCGCGTCGCCTCGCCACCGCACCGCCTCGCCACTGCCTCGCTAGCCTTTCTTCACCGACACCACCTCCTCCTTTTCATGCATGTTTTATATGATCACGTAACCAAGTTAGGTGTCTCCCGTTCGAAAGAGATACGGTCGGGATAAGTTTCTGAGGCTCCTCCTCCTCTTCCTCCTCCTCCTACTACTACTAGTACTACTACTTCTACTACTAGTACTAGTAATTATACTGTTTATTTCTTGCATCTAGTAGAACAAGGCACGAAATGTCGCGGACATCAAAGAGCGCACCCCGATGCCCTATCAATGAGTAGCTTACTCAGGAGGAGTTCGATAGCGAGTTAGAAAAGGGTCTAGAAGTGATGCTTACTCAGGAGGAGCTTGTTGAGGAGGACGAACCAGTGGGGGGAGCCCAGGGAAGAGAAGGAGGAGAGGATGCCCAAGGAGAAGAAGGGGATGAGGATGAGGATGATGGCACCTCATCAGGGGGATATGTAAGTCCCGAGGATCCTTTCCCACAAGAACCCAGACAGAGCCAACGAGCGACGAGTTGGACAAAGATTTTGATCCAAACGATGAGGTACGAATAAACCTTTAGTAGCTAGTAAATTTTGGCTAATGCTATGGCTATATGGAACCTCTGATAACACTTATGACCTGTTGTATACACAGGCCATCCCTACTCAACCGACGAAAAGACGGCGTCGGCCTCTGGCTCGTCTTGCTGGACAATACATCGCCGGGCAAAGGAGATCAGAGGAAGGAGCCATAGAGAATCAAAATGAGACCTCTGCTCCACAACCTCAGGACACAACCACGGGCGAGACTGCCCAGCAAAAGAGGAAACGAGGAGGGATTAGAAAGCCAAACCAATATCACGACAAGGCATGCTATGTGATAAAAGAGGTCGAGCGAGACGGGGAGATCCTTGAGCCATTTGTATACAGGGGAAAATTCCGTAATCACATCGGGTTTCTAGTTAGAGATAAGTTGAACCCTGCTATCCGTACCTGGAATCTTGTACCTATGAGCAAAAAGGTAGAGCTATGGGACAAGTTGAAGCAGAACTTCAGGTTTCCAGAGGGAACACGTGAGCTAGTACAAGATAATGCTTTTAAGATAATGGGGCATAGCTTTCGGCGTTGGCGAGCGGATCTGAACAAGAAGTACATCCAAAAGAACTTAACTCCCTTCCACGATTATGGCAACATAACTCCTAGTCAATGGGAGGAGCTCATTGCTGAGAAGACTTGAACCCTGCTATCCGTACCTGGAATCTTGTACCTATGAGCAAAAAGGTAGAGCTATGGGACAAGTTGAAGCAGAACTTCAGGTTTCCAGAGGGAACACGTGAGCTAGTACAAGATAATGCTTTTAAGATAATGGGGCATAGCTTCCGGCGTTGGCGAGCGGATCTGAACAAGAAGTACATCCAAAAGAACTTAACTCCCTTCCACGATTATGGCAACATAACTCCTAGTCAATGGGAGGAGCTCATTGCTGAGTAGACTTCAGAGGAAGTGTGCAAGCAAGAGGTGTTTATGAAGATGGACGTAGAGGCCATAGCTTCTGGGAACACAAAAGTGACAAAGTTGAAACCTGACCTCAAACAATGGATATACGCGAGGAGTGTGGATTCATCCGGTAGTAGCCTCAAGTTTGCTAAGCCGGAGACTGGAGAGGTAGTATCAAAGATATTGAAACTTGCTGAAGACAAGGAGAAGGGAGCATTCGCCCCTTCTAGGGAGAAGGATGAGCTTACCGTTGCTTTGGGAAACCCCGAACACACAGGGCGGACTAGGGGGCTAGGGAAGAGGACAGACTGGAAGCACGGATTCGTAGAGGACAGGCACATGTACAAGAAACATGGCAGAGACCGAGAGTCTGATCTGGCGCTCCAAGTGAAGGTTTTAGTTGAAAAGGCGTTGGCAGAGAAAGGACTGTCTATGACGGAGCCACAATCAATAAGGGGTCCACCGGGAGAACTGGCTATAGTTTGCAACCCTCAAAATGTTCCAAGCAGTCAAGGTTCAACTACAATCGGAACCCCCGTTGATCGCATACGGGCACCAACCAGTTGCACCTTGGTTGTTCTGATGGGTAGGAAAAGCGTGCCCGTTGAGGTGGCAACGGGCGTGGCACATCCTCCGGGTGGAACGTGGCACCATATGGACATCCCGCAGGACTACACTCGAGTCGAGGTACATAGCGTGGTGAAGACGGAGTTCGTGACTTGGGAGATAGAACACGCTACTCCCGAGGGGCTCGTGTTACTCGGAGATGTCATAAACCAGTTCATCCTCTGGCACAAGCGGGACATTGTATTGACCGAGTCTTCTCCAACTCCGACTGAAGTTCAACCTCTGAAGGGACCTATCGAGGACGAGGAGCTATGCTCACCAGCCCATGACCATGACCACCACACGCCGGAGACTTCTCCATCTCGTACCAAGCATGGGCATGATGACGTGCCACGTCCTTCTCCACCTCGTACCGAGCATGGACACGATAACATGCCATGTCCATCTCCACCTCGTATCGATCATGGGCATGATAACATGCCATGTCCATCTCCACCTCGTATGGAGCAAGGGCATAATGAGATGCCACATCCTTCTCAAGAAGTGCAACCGATACATGAACAAGTGGCCCCTAGAGCAGGTGATGCACAAGTAGACGAGGACGTTCCCGAATGGGAAGCTCGAAAGAAAGTCCCAATAAAGATAAGGCCATGTTATGTGAGCGTTTATGATGTCTCATCGTTGAACAAGTGGATGACCCATCAACAGTTAAACAAAGAAACCACTAGCAAACTGCACAAAGGGTTTATCAAGTATCCATCTGTTGACCTCAAATGGACAAATGATTGCCCGGATAAATACCAAAAAGGCAAGAACTTCCTACCAAACCGAGTCATACAATGCTTGCCACGTGGAATGAAAAAGTTCCATGATTGGTACTTGCATGCTCAGAGGACTGAACTAGAAATCTTACAAGCATGGATCCCTACTGGCACATTTGGAGCCCCAAGTGGGACAATTGCCGTCGAGTTCGGTGATATCCAGGCATGCTTCCACCTCGGGCGAATGGAAATGAATCTAATGCGCATGTGGTGTCTGTAAGTCCTTGCCCCTCTCAATATGATATGAATGTAATCTTTCGATTTTGTTGTAACTAACCCGTGTCGTGATTTGTAGAATGCAAGTGCACATTGTGAAAATGAGGTCATCTACGATAGACGCGTATATAGACCCTTCTCCTATAGCATCAACAAATTTTAGTTATCCCAGACAGTGGAAACTAGATGGCAAAGAACTAAATGCTGGAAAGACACTTGAGGAGAAAGAGGAAATCTGAAATAAGTGAATATCGAGAGAGTCCGTCAAGGTTGCGGCATACATTTCATCGATGCAAAAGAGCTTATGTGTTCCTTCTATGACTAAATTCATGCAGCGACCACTGGATTTGCATAGCTGTCTCCCTCAAACTTAGCATGGCATGGGTCTATGATTCATTGGATTACTCAGTCGAGGCATACAAAGACTTTGTAGATATTGTCCAGAAGTAAACAATCCTTGTTTTAGCTACTATGTTTGTATAACTAATTGTAAGGTTCAATTTATGATACTAACAAGTTGTATTTGCTAAAATCATTTGAACAGGGCATTCAAGCACTATGTCTTAAAACTTAAGGGAATTCATGATCCAGGAAGGATGCACAATTTGTATGTCAAAACTCTATGTGCGGTAAGTGTTATTTACTTTGGTACTCCATATATTACGCGTCTGTCAATAGCATTACTTAACATCTCTGTATGCGAAACACGCAGTGCAAAAAGCAGAAGCCTGGGAGTCTACATTGTGGATACTACGTATGTATTATAATGAGTATCATCGGTGGCTACAACAGAAACCCAAAGCTGGTAAGTTTAAACCTATTCGCTCATATAGTATGAAAAGTCTGCATATGTTATTATATAGTCAAGCTAAACTTGGTCTATTGTAGTTGGACAAAGAAGAAGATCAGAAAAGAAACCCATACAAGGATGATGAGCTCTTAGAGATGGTCGGTGACCTTTGCAACTTCATAATAGACGACGTTGTGAACCACAAATGTGCTTACCATGACCTCGAATCTGACTTAGCTACAAATCCACTATACAAACAGCTTCGTGAGATAGAGAGGCTAGCCCTAGGCCGTTGATGACAATGTGGACTAGTGGTATGGTTTGGATCCGACATGGGAATGGTTTGGACTTTACTTTGCATGTGGACTTGTGGATTTCTGTATGAACTATATGTTGTAATGATGGACTTGTGAACTATGTTGTAATGATGGATTGCCAATTATGACTTGTGATGATGTTCTAAATATTGGTCTTGTGTTTGTGGATGCATATATGTGTTGGTCAGATTTGAATTTGAATTATATATGTGGTCAGATTTAAATTTAAATTAATTATTGTTTTGCCACAAAATCCACTGTAGGGGCGGTTCTTGAAAGAACCGCCCTTACAGATACAAACAGTAGGGGCGGCTGGTGAACCAACCGCCCCTACAGAAATCGCTACAGGGGCGGTTTAAAACACCAGCCGCCCCTACAGAAGTCGCTACAGGGGCGGTCGGGAAACCGCCCCTAGAGCGGGTCTTACTATAGAAACACCCTGGGAAGGGCGGCTGGCCTAGCCGCCCCTACAGAGGTTCTTTAGCCGCCCCTGCAGTGGGCGTCTGCAGTAGTGTAGGCGCCTCTGAACCATGCATGGTGACCTCTCAACCACCCAGAGTGCATATTTAATCTCTATAATAAGCACGGGTAGAGATAAGCAAGAATTATGAAATAAAACCCTTCTCTTTTGTTCAGCCATCGGAAAGCCCCCCTGGCTGGACCGTCTTGCTCTCCCTCTCACAATCCCTGCAGCTATATATATCAGCCATCATAACAACATCACTGTACCCACACTACAAGTTAAGTGTTGCAATTGCTTGTGAAAAAGAACAAATAGGAATTCACCACATTTTACCTTCACTTCAACTAATACCAAACACAACCTAACACACAATGCCAGTCTAATATAACGAGTCACATAAAAGTCCAAAATCCATTGTGGTGAAATTTCAGAGACCAATAGAACCCTGGTCGATAACTTATCTCAAGCATATCATATATATCCATTGTGGCTTTATCATTGCTTTTGTGTTGTTTACCATGTGTATAAAAAAACTATAATTTCGTTGCGTTTAACTAGTAATGAAATTCGGTTTCGACCAATGTGGATCATATATATCTTATGTGAGATATCGGATTGAATTATTTGTGTTGTGCTGATGGTTAATTGGTTAAAATATAGTGAGGTGGTCGATCTGCTGATGGTTAATTGGTTAAAATATCGGTCGAACAGGTACACACCTTTCTGCAGTTAGGTACAGTTGTGATGCCATGACAAAGATCTGCCTGCGCTGCTTTCATTTTCTTGTACGTGCAGTACCTGATCACAACCAACTCTAGCTAGCTAGCTACCGATCGATCTTCTAGAAAGGTTAGTGGCCTGCTTAGTGCACCCAACATATCTTTGATGTAACATGTAGTGAGATTCTCTTCATCTTTCTATTGAGCAGTACATCAACGAAAGTAATGTCCATGATCTCAAGTCTGCAAAAGAACTGAAGAAGTTTGCCTCATCATCATTGATGTTGCGCCTTTTGTTATATATATATATATATATATATATATATATATATATACTGCTACTCAAAACCTTCTGACTCGTGACTCCTCTAGAAACAAAATAATTCGGCGTTCCAGACGGTGGAGCCTTGATCAATAAATTTGTTTTAATTTCCCTTTGTTTTCAGCTATATGAGCCATGATTACTATACTATGTATTAATAACTCTTTGAAGCTAAGCAATGATTTTTCTTCTCAAAATATATAACCGCGATGCATGTCGTAATTACCATGTGCTACATATATATATCTCCACTACACTGTAGCATGTACAAAATGAATCACTGGATGTTAGCATGCATCTGATGTGTTTGAGTCTGATAAGGACAGCTCGTGAGTCCATTTTATTTACCATTGGTAGGGAAGCCACTGGGTGGGGCCACCTTAGCGTCTAGAAGGTGAAGGCCCACACATATATAGAGCACTTTCAAGAGTGGCTCATTAAGTTTTTGTCCCAACCTATTGAAAGGACACTAGAGATTTTTAGAAAGATGACGTAGGGTAGGGGCAGCGCTGACATACAGAAAGGTAGTGCAAGCAGGGGTGCTCATGCAAAGGAGCTACCTACGCACTATGGGTGGTTGTTCAATGTTCATAAGCGGCTAAGTGCTGTCATTGTGCTACCAACCACCAATTACCACCGCCAAATGTAAGATGACCGTCGCAATCGCCATCAAAATTCTGTTCTGATAAAACACTTACGTACACTGAGGTAGAGCCGTAGAGGATTATACCATGCCACAACAACAGAGCCTGCACCATAGTTCGTGCAAGTTTATTTGGCCGCCACACTCGCCTCAGAAAAACGCATGCAAAAACTGTGACGGCCGCATAACTAACCGAGCAACCAAGCACCAACCATTTTCTATGGTTGTCGAACTTTAGCTACGGCAAGCTGTGGCTAAGAAACAAATAGTTGCCTTTTTTTCATGGCTGCCGCGAACTTTAGCCGCGACGAGTTGTGGCTGGGAAACAAACAAGTTGTATAGTATAGCATTATGAGGTCCAAAAATTCAGTTTTGTAACATCTCATTGTAAAACTTTACTTAGACACAGCCATGTAATTAAAAAATATCTGACGAAGATAGGATTATCTCTGCTACATACAATGGTTGGTAGAACAAAAACAAAAAGGTTGTCCAATAGAAAGACCTAGACTTCAACGAGGAAAATCATTTGAGATTTTACCGGTCCAAACTTAAACCATTTCCATTTCACATAAATATTAAAATCTAAATTTTTATTTTTAATGATATGTTGTAAGGGGCCTAATTAAAGGAAGAAGACGAACAAGAATAGGAATAGGTTTTTTTTTACCAACTTCCAACCCTCAGCCAGTTAGTATATTAGTAACTATAGTTTTTGTAGTCAAGGGATTCACGGCGCAATGACAAAGACCATTGGTTGGGGGGCTCCCACCCAGGGTTCAAAACCTGGGTGCGACACTTTATTCTGGATTTATTCCAGAATTTTCCGTCGCTACGCATTAAGTGGTAGGCGGCGTTCCCGTCGATAGCGAGGCGCCTGTGGTGACTTTGTGAACTTCAAGATTTGCCGGCTCAGTCCTTCGAAAGTGCTCATAGGGGTAGGGTTTGCGTGCGTGTGTTCGTAGGGGCGAGTGTGCGTGCGTGTTGAGTGTCTGCGTTGTACTGTGTACTCTCAAAAAAAACTATAGTTTTTGTAGTATTTTCTTTTCTGAAATGAGTCTGGTTCTTGCATAGCAAGTAGCAACTCAACAAGTGTCAACAAGTGTCAAGAATTTAGATTAGTTTTCTAAGAATTTTCATCGATGAGATATGACAATATTAGCTTTTCCTAGTGACAAGATCGGACATGTGGAAAAGTACTTGACATTAGTTGTCTCAAGTACGTGGCTCTAGCCTATGTATAGGAATGATTGTCTTAGGGGAGCGACAAAGACAAACGAGGACGCTTAGTTTCTAACTAAGTGCTCACTAATATTATTTTCTTGAGATCCTCTTTCAAACCATAACTCATGATTTTCTGCGTGCATGGATGCAATGTGAAGCTTGGTAGTTGCTTCATCACCTCAAGAGTAAGCTCAAGGTCAAGAATCTCCTCAATCCCTCTCTAATGCACTTTTGTGGATCTTGCAAAAAAAATAATGGAATGGACAAATCCATCTCTTTTGCTTGGAAGCAAGATGGAATAAGACCCCATCTCTGATCTTAGTGGCATGGGGGTCACCCAATCTCAAATATAAGTTGCCATGCCCAATCTCATAAATTTCTCTCTTATTTCTCATGATTAAATTGATTCACCAATAACTATGATGCACATGATAACTAAAGCCCAAAGCCTAGTCATCAGTAAACCCAACATGTCACCTAAACAACCCTAGAGAGCCTTTGAACAAGCATGGTAGACATTATCCACAATCTAGGCTGGAATCAGAAATAAGCAATATGAACAATGAAGACCATATTGGTTATATCAACCTATTGAGGGAGCATCCATCACATTCACGGATCATCCGTCAACACCAGTACTTAACCAAATCACAACCAAACACTTAGTCTTCATTGAAAATGAATTTGTGGATCATCCATAAAGAATAAAAAAATTGTTTTCAAGAGAACCCGACAACACCTAGTTCACCATGGAGCATCCGTCAATTTCATGGATTGTTTGTGAACCACACGACACCTAAAAAGCTAAGTTCATCGGAACGTTCCAAAAATTCACTCAAAGCCCAACCCAAACTTGGAAGTTTCAATAATAATTTCCATGGATTGTCCCTCGATTTGACAGATCGTCTGATGAGTATTTTAAAAGTTTTAAGTGTTTAACCCTTAACCCTATGAACTAACCAACCTATAACATGTCTAGATAAAAATCTGTACAACAATAATCCACTGTTGGAGCACTCAACGAGGCTCTCTATCTCAAATCACTCTCATATGCTCTTTTATCTCTCAATTTAATCAAGTGAACTCATCTCCAACTCCTCCTCCAATGACTTTTTGCAGCTTAACAAAGGATGTAGGGAATCTTTATGAGTAGACATGATCACCCTTGGTCATCAAGACTTCATGATAGGTAGGACCCACTACTATTACCCTATTTTGGTTAATTGTTGTTCATATGAGTTGCATTTCACTAGAAATAAATGAAACCTTTAATAATGCTTCATTAAGTTAGACCAACTGGTGCAACTTAATTAATCATAGCCATAATTAACCAATGGGCTTGGATCGGTTAATTGCTTAGTCAGCTAGTTTTGTTAGAAGTTGAGTATGAGTGGGTACTCACTCTCACACGTGTAGCTTGTTGTTTCTTCTAACATCACTCTAATGCTAAGTTGTCATCCCTAGCAGTGGCACTAGCCGAATGGTAAAAATACTATGCTCCTAATATCCATAAGCGCACAGATAGAAGAATACTGATGTAGCACTTCACCGGGATGACCCAGTTTGATATCGAACCAAGGAGAAAAGAATGGTAACAATAATTCAGCTTGACTCTAGAGTAACAAAGCAAGTGCATTAGACAAAGACCGCCTAAAGTAATTCGAATTCTCTGTCTAGTAGGCAATCTTCTATTGTATTACTTAAAAGTGGACAATCAGGCTTAAAGGATTGCAAATAGAGCACACTCCTATAAGAGAATAAGTCTTGCTAATTCTCTAAACAGGAGGGAGACTACAAAGGATT
Organism: Microstegium vimineum; assembly: GCA_022036555.1. Taxonomy (NCBI): domain Eukaryota; kingdom Viridiplantae; phylum Streptophyta; class Magnoliopsida; order Poales; family Poaceae; genus Microstegium; species Microstegium vimineum. The sequence continues at coordinate 7,202,381 of CM039129.1, forward strand.
CAATGGGTCTATAAGAGTCACACCCACGAGCTACCCCGATCCGGCATATAGAGTACATATTACGAGGATCTAAGTCTAAGCACCACGCTTACACCACATTTCTACTGTAACTCGTAGCTTCTCAAGTTAAAGTACTCAAAAGACAGTAGCTACTCAAATTAAAGTACTCAAAATAGAGTCATAGACTAGTAAATACAAACAATAACTTACTTGATTAGAATGTAGAACACAGTAGTCGATTCAGACATAATCTCCAGAAGAACTTGAATCCGTGGGTACAAAGCATAGAGGTAGCACCGACAGGCTAATAGCTCCTCCAGAGACTTGTCCTTTACTCTCTCCTCTACTTCTAAACTAGGACTAATCTAGAACTAGGTTGACTAACCAATGGATTTGGATCACTTAATTGCTTAGTCGGCTAGTTTTGTTAGAAGTTGAGTATGAGTGGGTACTCACTCTCACACATGTAGAAGCTTGTTGTTTCTTCTAACGTCACTCTAATGCTAAGTTGTCATCCTTAGCAGTGGCACTAGCAGAATGGTAAAAATACTATGCTCCTAATATCCGCAAGAACACCGATAGAATATTGATGTAGCAATTCACTGGGATGACCCCGTTTGATATCAAACCAAGGAGAAAATAATACTAACAATGATTAAGCTTGACTCTAGAGTAACAAAACAAGTGCATTAGACAAAGACCGCCTAAAGTAATTCCAATTCTCCGTCTAGTATGAAATATTCTATTGTATTACTTAAAAGTGGACAATCTAGCTGAAAGGATTGCAAATAGAGTACGATCCTATAAGAGAATAAGTCCTACTAATTCTATAAATGGGATGGGGACTATAAAGGATTCAATGGGTCTATATGAGTGACACCCACGAGCTACCCCCGATCTGACCTATAGAGTACATCATATGAGAATCTAAGTCTAAGCACAATGCTTACACCACATTTCTACTGTAACTCATAGCTACTCAAGTTAAAGTACTCAAAAGAGAGTCACAAACTAGTAAATAATACAAACAGTAACTTACTTGAGTAGAATGTAAAACACAGTAGTCGATTCAGACACAAGCTCCAGAAGAACTTGAAGCTGTGGGTACAAAGCATAGAGGTAGCACCGACAGGCTGATAGCTCCTTTAGAGACTTCTCCTTCACTCTTTCCTCTACTTCTAAACTAGAACTAATCTAGAACTAGGTTGACTAGAACTAGAGCTAAACTAGAACTAATCTAGACTTGAATTCTTATTATTGATCTCCCATCTAAGGTTTCTGAATTGTAGCTCTTCTATTCTGATGAGGATGATCCCTCGGCGGGTCAAGTTCTGGTTATATAATCTTGCGGAATGAATGTCGTATGTTAGATCAATCCGAATTAAACCAAGGGTGTAGATCGAAACCCTAGGAAAAAAGGAGGTAGTACAACAACGGAAGCGAGATAGGCCAAGGCAGGGTTAGCCGACCCCCCATCGACTGACCCATGGTGGTCCACTTTGTGGCTTCCTTCACTTTTGGTGTTTTCTTGATCCTTCTAGAAAATTCTTGCTAGTCCTTTCGTTCGAATTCCTGAATTATTGTGTCAGAAAGCTTTATTCTTGTCGGTTTTCCTGATAAGTCCTTGGAAAGTCATAGATTCACTAAAGCTATGAAATTCTATCAATTTATACCCTATTCTCTACTTTGGTGATCCTTTTTAACCTTTTTCTCAATTTATATTGATTGGTTATGATAGACTGTAATGATCGTCAATAGAGCTTCACATGTATAATTAATTACTTAACCTGTAAGGCTATCAACCTTACTCAATTTTCTCAATGTGACTAAGGATCAACCTCAATTTGAGGATTTTAAGTGATGTCAATTGATAATCTATACTCAAGTGAGGGGTAAGGTCACTGTGAGGGTGTGATCTCAAGTGTCATAGCTCCTGGAGTAGCTAAGAACCATACATGGGACAACAAGCTTGAACTCCACCCATACAAACGATATATCGCCTATGGGGTGGCGACCCAAGTATTTGGTGGTGACTCGCTTATAGGTGGGCAACGGGCCGGCACGACCCGATGGCCACTGGACCGAGAAGGCCCGCCGTGCCCTACGGGCTATGCCTCACATGCCTACGGGCCAGGCCTTCAGCCCAGGCATGGGCCCGGAGGCCAATTTTCGTGTTAGTCCGGCCCATGAGGCACGGAAAAATGGGCCATGCCAGCCCATACCTCATTTGACCCATTTTTATGTATTTTGTTATGCGAATTTGACCCATTTGATGTTTTTTCTTTTTTTTTTTGCTAATTTGGCCCATTTTGATGTTGGGCTGCAATGTGACGTAGATGTATGTTTATATTTAGCAATATTATATATTGGAATTCCATATATTAGTAGGCATGAAGCTTTTAGCGGGTTGTGTCGTGCCGGCCCATGGGCCTAGGGTGCAGCCTAGGCACACCCCGCACACCGGGTCAGGCCAGCCTTGGCCCACACAGTACTGGGCCCGTGTCGGGCTTGTGTCGTGCCAAAATGATAGGCTTCGGGCCGGGTCATTGAGCTTAGGCTGCATGCCCAGCTATAGACTCGCTTATCACACAAATTCGGTGTGATGGGTGATGCGATATAGATGCGATGGCATTACATTGGTACCCATTCAAATCGCTCATTGTTTTGAGAGCCACATCAAGGAAGGGTTGGAACCATGAGGCAACCCTTATTCGAGCATAAGTTTGTGGTTCATCCTTGGTAGGTTGTTGGTATAGTTGTACACCTATGCAGAGATCTTTTTGAAAGCATACAATACGTCTTTTAGGATATAACTATTTAGTTGTTCTTAGTTCTAGACTCAGTGTAGTGATGATAATGAACTTGATGATGTGATAAACTGTAACTTGATCATTTAACTATGTTTGTCAATCTTGAGTTGTTAAACTTAATTAAATTTGTTAAGAGCTGAATTATGAACCATGAGCATATCATTGTTAAAGAACACCATTCACTTATGCAAAAAATACAAACACCTATTAATCCACACATCCATCAAATATACTAATGTGATGGATTAAGTCCTATGAGTATGCAATGTACTTATGGTACTACCAATAAGTTGTTTTGCAGGTGTATTTGACTTGATGATCATTGAGCCAAGCTCAATGAGAAGTCAAATTATAGCAGACCACGAGATAGGCGTCCTTTAAGTGAGTTATAGTTACTTTGATGATTATTAGTGAAGAGACAAAGAGTAAACCTAGGTAGACAATGAGATAGTTAAGGAAATGTTTCTTGTCTTATGATGGACACTTGTCATTATTAGTCTTTTATGGTCAATGATGTTTATGTAACTTAATGTTTATTTCTAAATGAATGATGATCGAGATATATGAGTTGCTTGATGATTGGCTTGTGTGGCATAACTCAACCATAAAAGATCATAAAGAGGAGGTACAGATGACTCTCCTAAGGATCCTTGAAGTCGGTCTAGGCTAAGATGGGTCAGTCAAGTGGTTGACATCTAGGCTAGCTAGACTAGTGCCCCGAACCCTCACATCATTGCCTCTCCATAAAGAATCTTTTGGCATTTATCAATCACCTCCATTATAGTCTTTTGGAGTTTCAAGTGCTCAAAAAAAGAGGTGGCTAGCATTGAAATTACTCAATTGATGAGATAGAGATGATCTAAGTATGACAAGAAAGTTGAATTTGTTGATAGCCTCCTTTCCATATGGTAAATATATAACACATAATCATTGACTAGGTGCTTTGTGGTCCTAAAGGAAGACTTAGGTAGGTATAAGGCAATTGGTCAATTAAACAACTGAACAAAAACTCATTGAGTGGAATGAAATAGAACTTATGATAATTTACCATCCAATCAATGGAACGGGCAAAGCTTTGTAAAAGATACTTGAGACAAAATAGTTGCCCAATGTTTGCTTGCAGAAATAAAAGAGTGACATCTACATATCGAATAATGGGGAAGTTGTTTGAAATTAGCAATCCAAAAAGTCCTTGTGTGTAAGCCTTATTGATGATGGTCTATAGAACATCAACACTAAGATGAAAAAGTAAGTGATAGATGATCATCTTATGTACCAAGTCTTTGTAGTGAAAATGTATACATGGGACATCATTCAACAAAAATGAAGCAGTTCTAGAGCCTAAGATAATAAGAATCCAATTGTACTACTTGGCAAGAAAACCATTGGCTTTCAATGTTTGAAGTATGACAAAATGCTCCACTGTATCAAAAGCTTTCTCAATGTCTAAATTGAGGAGGATGGTTTCTCTCTTAGAGTGGTGAAATTGGTGGAGGTACTCAAAGGATTAGGAAACTTGAAGTATGATTTTAATATCTATTTTCTAATATCTTAGTGATAAACTCAAAGGATATTGGTATGAAGTCAGCCACTTCCTCTAGTTTTGTTTTCTTTGGCACCTGAGTTATATAGAAGTAATTGATGCTTTTGAGACTACTTGCATGATGAATTCACTACATAACTCATAAATGTCATACTTGATAATGTCCCATCCCTTTCTTAAAAGGGTACTATTAAAGCCATTGTGCCTAGGGGCTTTGTCATAAGGAAGTCCCCTCAGCAATATTGTACATTTCATCATTTGAGAAAGGAAAAACTAAATCATATGGATCATGGGGCTTCATAAGTGTTTCTAGGTCAAAATCATGGTAGGGTTTACTGAGACTCCTATTCTAGCTTTGAATACCCATCAAAAAATTTAAAATACAACAATTTTCTCCTCATGATTAGTGACCAACCTACCATCAGAAGCAGAAATCTTAGGAATTGTATTCCTCCTGTAACGCTCAGTTGCAATGCCATGAAAGAACTTGGTATTTTCACCTACAAACCTAACTAACCTTTTAGTGTAATCTTGCCTCTAGTAGATATACTCATAGTTAAGTAAATTCTAGAGATGATTTTTGAGAATATTTCTAAAATTTCTTTTAGGGGGTGAAAAGTGTCCTTGGTTCGTCCAAATCATCCAAAAAGGAAATAATAACATTATAGCGGAGAATAAGCTTAGCAAGTTTAGACTTATTTTGATCCCATGATTTTAGAGCTATTCTTAGGGTTCTTATTTTTATAGAAATTCTACATACACCATCAACATGATCAGACTTCAAGGACCAAGCATCCTTCACCATCTCTTGGAAACATGAAAGCATCATTCAAATAATTCAAAAAGTGGAACATAGTGAATTTTGGGATGTGTTTAACCAATTTACACTATGCAAGAGTATGATGCGACACTAGCTTAGCCAAAGGTAACACCACCTTATAGGGGAACTAGAAAATCAATCCAACTATCAAAGTAACAACTCTGCCTGCATATTGCTCCATGTATAGGATCCACCTTTGAGAGGCAATCCAATAAGGAGGAGGTGACTGATTATGTCATTGACACTATGGAAACTGCATTTTGTTGGTGTGGTAGATATTATTTTGTCATGTAGAAAAACTCAGAAGGAAATTATTATTTAACCTATGAGTTCACTTGGCTCACAGGAAAAACGAAATATCCCTATACATGTCCCATGATCCTTAGTAAGGTTTCATGACCAATAGTGTACCTCGATGTAGCTCCAACATGGACTAGGGTTTGTGTTTTGGCATGAACCCATGGGATACATCACTATGTCTTAGGGATTTGCACCTCCTTACTAGAGCTCTTTACTTATTAATTTGTGCATGTTCTTTGTTTTTGTAAGTAGAGAATATTAGATCAACCTTATGTGTACATCTATCTAATTAATTGTTTTAATTTATGTAAGTAGTTCAAGTTAGAGAAGCCCTAGGTTATGTTTTTCATGATGCAATTGACCAGCTCCTCCTCTTGGGACAAGTTCCCTATGTCTTGCCTTTATGTGTAGATTTCAACTCTAATAGAATGATGCTATCTTCTATTTTTTGACTTTGCAACTCCAATACAATGGCGTTTCTACATCCTTTCTCACTTCATCTATATTTTTGAAATTTATTACACTAAGGAAACTTGTTTCTACATCATGCATCATCTTATCTAGCTTATCTTCCATGGTATCATTGGCTAATGTATTCCTAAATATGTCTATTTCATGGACATACTCTTGGGAGGCATTGTCGAGCATGTTCACATGGCCACATTGGTCATCCGCTATGTTCTCACCCTCTTCCCCATGCCTAGTCCACATCTTATAGTATTCTACAAACCCTTAGTACTCAAGTGACAACATATATGCTTGTGAAATTCCCAAGCTTGGTTTTGGTAACTGAATGGAAACTAGTGAACTAATACTTTCGTGTAGATGTTTATGCTAGAGTCCACAAGATGGTGTTGACCAATGTGATGGCAAGGAGTGGTGATGGCATGATCATGTGGCACCAAGTGCTCAACATGTGATGAAGATGGAGATGGAGATGATGGATGGTCGAGAAGGATGTGTGGGAGCTTGGAGGCAATGGTGGTGTAGCCTAGTTGGGTTTCACTTTCACTAGCCATGGTGTGTAAAGACTAAATGGTGTAGAGAAGTTTAGGATAGATAGGTGTACTACTAAGAAGAGAATTCTTAAAGCTAATACAATTTCCTAAGTGCCACTAAGTGAGGACTATTATTGCATATGTGTTAGATCAAGATATATCGTTTTGGTATTCCTGTGGGAATCCTTTTGGAGTGAGTGAATTCGAAAAGGTTTGAAAGAGAGGTTTTGTGGGGTATTTTTATACCCAATAGAATGTCTAGTGTTCCTAGTAAGGGCCATAGGACATATGCTGCCTTGACTGTATTGGTAGATTGTCTCGGTGTTCACTATGCTAAGAACCATCAGAAAACTCTGGTGCTCCTAGGTAGAGGGGAACTAGAGCTTTGGGTACATAGTGAACACTAGTAGAAATTAACTATACCCAGGGGTTTTATTCTGGTGCCCGACGAAGAAAACCCTCTGATATGTGGTGGTGATCAACTATGTTGGCACTCGTGGAAGATTTCAACCAAAAGCACCGATGAGGGTCACTGAAAGGTTCCATTGCTCCCATAATGATACTACATAAATCTCTAGTGGTTGTTTAAAGAATCAACATGGCTAGATTGGGTTGAATAACCTATAAAAGTTTTCTCTATAAACCACAATACTAGAGCACATGTTAATTAGTACAATACGAAGCCATAATAGCAACTACTTTGCACTAACTCTAATTCACCCAATGCAAGCCACTGCACAAATCTAGTAGCTTGGTTACTTATCTAATTCACAACAACACACACGCTACTACTAACAAGAGCTACACATGAGAGCAACTAAACAACATAACTAACACTAGCTAGTTACAAATATAGCTACAACTAAGCTACTCTAGCTAGCAAGGAAAAGAACTACCCTCAAGTGCAAGGTAAGGTAAATACAAGTGAGAGTAGTGAGCAAAGAAACAAAGGCAAGTGAAGAAAATAAATATCCCCAAGGTTTGATTGCTTGCTGACAACCTATGTCCTTGTTATGGTGAGTCCCCAAGTGGATGATTCGAGCGCTAACTAGTGTGACATGCTAAACCCAAAACTTCGGTGCCTCAAGAATCAATCAAATGTTCCATTCTTAGAGCCTCACTTTTGGCATTGGAATGAACCGATGGATCACATCGGCACAATCTGGTGCCTTATTCAAACCTTCCTACACGCTTACAAGTGGGGCCATCTGATGAGTATTGCGCCCCTATACTCTATGGCCCCATCAGATGGCCCCACTTGTAAGCATGTAGGAAGGTTTGAACAAGGCACCAGATTGTGCTGATGTGATCCATCGGTTCATTCCAATGCCAAAAGTGGGGGTTAATGGCCACAGAATTGGTCTGATACCTAGCAACTGGCCATCCGATGTCTAACCCTAGGAAAGTTAGCACATAATAGTGCTACAACGTAACCCATGGTCCGATGCACCACATTAGCACAATCCGATGGTGCACCAAAGAGCATTTTGAGCTTAGTTTCAACCCCTTTTCGAAAATGTGCCAACACCACAAGTGTTCCACCACCACTATGTTGTGAAAATGAGTTAGATTTTTGACAAACATTTCAAAGACTTTTCACTTGATCTCACATCTTGACTATGCCTAATGTATATGCAATGTATTTTCACACTTAGTGGTGGTCAGATAACTTACTGAACTTATTTGGAGTTCCCCTCTAATATGCACTTAGACGAATCTCCAAATCCAAATTGGCTATTTGTTTTCTCTCCTTCCATATCATGTTTGCACGCAAGAATGTACTCCATCCTAAGAAAACATGTAATTCTAGTACAGTGTCACGTTTTAGTATCTTAAGTTTGATCAATTATAGATAAAAAATATCAATATTTATAATATCAAATGAATATCATTATATTAGTTATGAAATATATTTTTATAATAAATTAATTTAGACTTATAAATATAAATGTTATTTAATAGCACTACTAGAGACGGACCCTTTGCGGAGTGCCCGCGACACTCGGCGAACGCCTAAATACACTCGGCAAAGGCTTTGCCGAGTGTTGCACTCGGCAAAGGGCACACGGTAACGATGTTAACGGTAAAGGTCCTTTGCCGAGTGTTTTTTTTCGGGCACTCGACAAATGATTTGCTGTGTGCACGTGTACACTGGGCAAATCAAATAGGCACTCGGCAACAAAAAGTGCACGGTAACGGCCGTGGGTACGGTGACGGAGCCGTTTGCCGAGTGCCCCATGCATGGCACTCGGCAAAACATACCCGTTTGCCGAGTGCCCCATGCATGGCACTCGGCAAAACATACCCGTTTGTCGAGTGCCCCATGCATGGCACTCGCCAAAACATACTCGTTTGCCGAGTGTCCCCATGCAGGACACTCGGCAAATCATACACCCTGTGCCGAGTGTCTTGGTCATGACACTCGGCACAACTTCGACACTCGGCAAAGGGCCTTCTCAGGTGCTCTGGAATGATCTCTTTGTCGAGTGTCATGACCAAGACACTCGGCATATCATTCCTTTGCCGAGTGTTACACTCGGCAAATCGACCAGAAACTTTCTTTTTTTATTTGATTTTTCAATTCCATCTAGACAAACAGAACATATATATCACAAGCAACTCATATACATCACAAAACAACACGTATCACATCACAAACAACACAGATATCACAAAGATCAAATATATCTCACAATATATGCAATTCATCCATAGTTCAACATCACAATGCATCCATAGTTCACAAAACATCCAAAGTTCAATACAAAACGTTCACGACGAGGGTCCAGGGTCACGAGGCCCACAACCTGATGCCGGCGAAGCTCGCAAGCCCAACGAAGCTCCCAAGCCCGGCGATCCTCCATAGCCCAATGAAGCTCCATAGCCCGGCGACCCTCCCAAGCCTTGGAAAGGTCCATAGACCGGCGAAGCTCCCAAGCCAGCATGCGAAGCATTATTTTATGCTGCCAATTGATTATGCACAAAGTAAAAGAGGTTGCATGTGTTACACATGTGAACTATAAGTTTCTAACATTCGAAGTATGCTAGGTTACAAGTGCTATTGTGCTTTGACCACAAGCGTAAACATATGAACCAAAACATTTATACTCACAGGAGTGCCGAAGTAGATAGGTCGAGGTGGAGGTGGACGTGGAGGCAGCTCCAAAGCCAGAGGAGCCATACCCTGAGCGGCGCCAAGGCTCTGCATGTACTCAAACATCTTCTGCAGACTCTGATGGTTGAGTACTCGCTCTTCCGCCATCGTCTGCCGCTCAAGCTCCGCCGCCTGCCGATCAGCCTCCATCCTCGCCTCCAGCTCCTCCCGTCGCCTCCTCTCATCCTCCAGCTGGGCCTACACCATTTCATTCAAATGTTAGACGAATGCAAAGCTAAGGCAAATCAATGAACGACAAATAAAACAGAAATAACCTGGAGTGCATGCATCTGCTCCTGTGAGGTGTTTGGACGCTCGCGTATGACCGGGCCCGATCTGCCCCTCGCTTTAATCTGGCTGAGACTGGGCGTACTGGCTGTGTCGAGTGCACCATCAGCAATCCAGTACCGCTCATGCTTCTTGCCGCCTCCAATCCTGATGATGACCTCTCCATCAAGATCCTCGGTGGTCGGATCGTAGTCTACTCCATGGAGATTCTTTACCGCTGAAGTGTACTCAGTAAGGCGGCCGTGGACGCTCGGATTAGTGTACTTCTCTGGCGGGCCATCCGGGTTGTAGTCGACGTTCGATGACGCCATGCCCTTTTTGGACAAGGCAAATGCCTTGAACAGATTGCAAGGCTGGTTGTCATGCTTTGCCGACTGCGAGAAAACCAACAAGATGATTAGAAACCATGCAAAGTAACTGTTGCACTAAATTGTAGTCATTGACGTACCCAAGTGGCCGCCTATGCCTCTAGGCTCTGGCTTCCTTGTTAGTGTGTTGTGCCTGGCCTCATCAAACGCCGCTCCCGACAAGCGTTATGCATCTCCTCCCAATCGGGGCCGCACCACTTCTCCACTATCCGCTTCCAGCACTCGGTATGATGGGAGCACCACCATGGAATCGTCTACACACATCAAGTGACATTGTCATATTTAGCCTACTAAATCTTAAATAAAATCAATAGTAAAGTTGTATACTTACATCTTCGTACTGCTGTCGGGTGAGCCTCATGTTCCTTGCGTCACCTTTGGAGACCTTTTCCTTAAGGACGTCGTCGTGGTAAGTCACAATGGTCTGGACACGCGCCTGCCGAGTGTCGATGTTGCCGTGTGCCCGACACTCGGTAAACGGTTCTTTTGCCGAGTGTCACGTTTTACCGGGTGACGGACACTCGGCACAGGCTATGCTGCCGAGTGTTATAATATGCCGAGTGTCCGACACTCAGCAAACGAGGGTTCTGCCGAGTGTGACACTCGGCAAATGAGCCGTTTGCCGAGTGCCCGAGGGAAAGCACTCGACAACGACCTTGTTTCCGGTAGTGTAGAAACTTGATCAAACAATAACTACTTTTTATGACACGCAACATATGTTCAGCAATTCTCCCGCTATTTTTCACTACCCCGGCCTGCATAGAACTTGATGATGTGGTAGGTGAGACAAGGAGAGACAGGTAAGTGGCGCCATCCGGCGGGCATCTTCTTTCAGCAATAGGCTTCAATTCAGGGACCATGAAGGGCACTCACTACATTATTACAAGCCAGTTCAGACTTTAGATCTAATTTATTTATTTATTATTGAAACATAATAATAAGTCATGCAGTTTGATAACACAAGGACTATCCTTTTTTATCGGCAAACACTAGGACGCTCTTTAACTTACCTGGCTGACATGTTTATAAAAATTGGTGTTCTTTCAAGTTGGTGTAGCCTGTTCTCATGTAAACCATTATGTCAATTTAAATATTTACCTATCTAAATGATTTATGCTTCGGGTGAGAGAGAGAGAGTAACCAGTAAAGGCTTATCTAGCACTCAGCTTCACTAGTGAAGTGAAGCTGTTTGTTTAGAAAATAATTTCATGAACAACTTTTTAGGTGAAACTAAGTTGTTTTGGAAAAAGTGTTTGTATATGAGAGAGATGAGAAAGAGAGCTAAGATAAATTACTTTTTTCAGCTTCATCCCACCCTATGTTTTTATGAGAGGGGAAGAAAAACAGTTGAAAAAAGTTGTTTGACAAAAAAAAACCCACAACATGAGCCATACCAAACCGCCCTCGAGAGAGAACAATCTTATCTAAATATAAAAAATCTGAACTAAAAGGAAATAAATATAAAATAAAATGTAGTTACCTTTATGATTAATTTCGTGGGACGTCACGGGAGTTTTTTGCCTTTTCCACACGACCACCGAGAAGATGCTTCGGAAGCGTTTGGATTGATGTATGTTGGACGAAAAGAACGTCACACTAACAAAAAAAAAAGGAAAATGCTGAAAGATAGATAGTACAGTAGTAGTACCGCTAGTGCACCTGCCTACGCTCTAGCAGTGTGCATCAAAAGCCAAGAAAGAACAACATGCCTAGATTTTGGTGAAGAAGGGCAATTAAGCTGGGCTGATACTGTTTTAGAAAAAATGCTGATAAACTTAAATCAACATGGCCATCACAGATATTTAATTTAGTCTCAAAAATCAAAATTAAGAGAGGCCGTAGGGTTCCTCATATGCATGGTCAGATTTTACAGCGTCCGATCGATCTGATGAGACGATCGAACAACAGACATGAGCTTTCATTCTCTCAGACACACACACACACTCTCTTTAGATCTTCCGGGTTCCGGCCAGTCGCCTGCATGGAAGAAGAAGACGAGGAGGAGGAGGAGCTAAGAACAACCATCGTCGTCGCAGCGCGCGCAGAGCTGCACCGTACCTCTCACTCTCACTCCCTTAGATAGCCATATCCACTAAGATTAGCTCGGTGCTAGTGCTAGCTAGTTGGCGGCGGCCGGCGACGACGGTTGGCTCCTCGGCGGGCTTAGGGAAAGGTTGAGGTCGATGCCGCCACCGCCGCCGAGTTGGTGCGGCACGGACCCGGACGTGTTGTCATCGTCGCTGCTGTCTCGCGAGCCGCAGCTGGACCGCGCCACTGCCACCGCCACCGCCACCGCCGCCGGCGCCACCTTGTCGTCGCCATAGTGGCGATGGCTGCTTGGCGCGGCGGCGGGGGCAGCAACGGCGGCGGCACTCGCCCGCTGGTGCGTCCGTGGGTCGATGCCGCGGGCGATGAGCTTGCGTTTGATGTGCGTGTTCCAGTAGTTCTTGATATCGTTGTCCGTCCGCCCTGGCAGCCGGGCGGCGATCAGCGACCATCTGTGCATTTCATTCCATTTCATTATATTAGTGATCTAAGTATATATATATATATATATATATATATATATATATATATATATATATATATATATATATACACTACACCCTCGTTCCAAATTATAAATCATTCTAAAAATCTTGAAGAGTCAAGACCAAACATTATAGAGAGAAACATAAATATTTATGATATCAAATAGGTATAGTATGAAAATATAGCTAATAAAGAATCTAATGATACTTATTTGTTATTAAATATGTTATTATCATATATTATATAAATTTAGTCAAACTTTATAAATTTTGACTCTCCAAGATTTTTGGAATGACTAACTTACAATTTAGAATAAAGGGAGTATATAAGAATCTCTGTGAAATCGCGAGTGAGTACGTCTTTGTGTGAAATGAACAGATTATATATACACATACGTACTTGTTTCCGAGGATCTGGTGGAGCTTGATGATGAGTTCGTCCTCGTCCTGGGTGAAGTTGCCGCGCTTGAGGTCGGGGCGGAGGTAGTTGATCCAGCGGAGGCGGCAGCTCTTGCCGCAGCGCAGCAGGCCGGCCGCCTTGGGGAGCGACCTCCAGCAGCCTTCGCCGTGGACCTTGATGTAGGCGACCAGCCGCTGGTCCTCCTCCTTGGTCCAGGCGCCCTTGTTCGTGTGCGCCTTCTCGCAGCACGGCGACCTCCCCATGCCTGCTGCTGCTGCTGCTCTATAGCTTGCTGCTAGTTGCTCAACAAGACAACAACTACTACCAAAGACACCACAGAGGATGAGCACTGTACTGTTGGATGATACTTGTAGCTAGGGAACTTTGGGATGAGCAGCAGCAGCAACAGCAGGGATAGATGTGGTGGAGAGAGGACGAGAGAAAAGGCCTGGCTGCGTTTATAAGAGAGAGAGACGGAGAGAGTGTGAGAGAGAGAGGCAGCTAGCTAGGGAGCGCATGCGCTGGAAGACATTTGACCGGGTAGGTAGGAGGAGGAGTAATTGCCAAGCCCCTGCCCTAGGGATGAGTGTGGTGGCCTGGTGGTAGTGGTAGGTGGGCAGCTTCCCCGGCCGCTCCCGCTGCATGCAGTGCACTCCTCGTCCTCCGGCCGCCTGCTACTAGCTGCTCAACCGCTTCGGCGTTTTGCTATCACTGGTGCTCTCGTGCCTCGATCGCACAACGTTTTTCAGACAGACTAGCACAAGTTGAAAAGACATGCGTTTTCTTAATTTAAGCGCGTTGATATTTTGGTAACCACCGTAATTGATCCCCCACAAAAGACAGGATTAGAGCTCTCGATCAAGAAGTTTAGTATAGTTTTTTTTTTGTCTCTCATAGCTTTCTGATCTAGAATCCTCTTCATTCTTTTTTATTTTACCCATGCATCTAATTTACTCTGATCTCCCAAGCAAACCACGTTGGACACGAAGCGCGGCTTTTGTCTGCGTGACATTTTTTTAATTTTCAAGGGGCTCTTTTACCAAACTGTTGGAGAGGTTTTCCCCTTCGTTAGAAAAAATAAAATAAAAATATAGATTTGTTTTAGAGAAATCTTGGAGATGCTTTTAGCTATCTCCTTATAAGGTTATACAACATTTGCCGAGTGTCGCGGGCACTCGGCAAAGTACGTGATTCCGTAGTGATTATTCCGTAGTATTATGTATGTTGGTGGGCCAAGCAACTAGAATGAGTTTTAGTTTCTTTTTAATGGTGCATACATAATCATAAATGCAGGCACACTTACCCATCTAAATATACTTGTGTATACATCATATGAATTTTTCTTTTAAAAACAGAAGATTTTATTGCATTTCACGAGTAGTACATCGAGTGGATACACAACTTTGGAATAAAAGAGCAGCTGACAGTCAATACTAGCTAGATTCCCATCCATATGTACGGGTAAATATATCCTTCGCCATCTGCTCCAAACGACGCGATGCTACCACAACTATATCTTGGAACTCCGAATTCTGAAGGATAACTCACGAAAGAATCCTATGGGAATATTGTATAGATAACCTGCAAAAGAGAATTAAGTTTTTTCTTTTCAAAAACAAAATCATTCCTATGTAACCAAATAGACCAGCAAGTCACAATTGTCCCAAGCATAACTATAGATCTAAGATGTTTTGTAACTCCATTTAGCCAGCTGCCAAACATATATATGTTCTACACTTTATGATTTCGTTTGGTTAAAAGACTACCTGACAAAAACTTCAAATGAAGCGTGCGGAATGACAATAAAAAATTAAGTGCTGAACTGTCTCCTCTTCGTGACAAAAGCAATAAGTTTTGTTTCTATGCCAATTACGCTTAATTAGATTGCCATTTGTTTCGAGAATATGTATCGTATCATGCACATATATAAGTACATTTGCGAAACCAAGTCAGCAGATTTTGAGATCTACAAAGTTACTGCCATAACCACCACATTGTTAATAAGCATGTTGGCTACCACACAAAGAATAGCAACATTAAATTTTAAAATAAATTAAAAGAATAAGAGTGCCAGCATTAAGTCAAGGACACACGAACGTAATTGGACAGTTTCCACCACAAACAAAAGTAACCCAGCCAACTGATTTTAATGATGATAACTAGGGATGGATTAGTATTGCCTTTATTTGTTGGATACATTAGAGAGCTGGAATACATTTTTTGGGTGTAGAAGAAAGTATCTCGCTATATTTTGCCTTCCGGGCGCACGCCTAGCTTTATTTATTCATATCCCAATTTTCTTGCTTTGGAATTAGAATCGGATTCATTTGAGTTTTTGATCGAACTGATGATACATATTCTAGCAACAAATAAGGCTTCAGTATTGTTCCTACAATTTAATTTAATTTTAGATAGTCACTCTTATTTTTGTTCCAATTCAAACTTCTATAACTTTGACTAAATTTATAGAGAAATATATTAGCATCTAAAAATAAAAATAAATGCACTGAAGATATGTTTTACAGTGAATTTACTAAAGCTAATTTAATATTCAAAATTTTAGTGCGGTTGTCTACTATCGATTTGGTAAAAGTTACTTCCTACATCTCAAATTATAAGATGTTTGATTTTTTTACTTCAAATTTAACTACTCGTTTCATTAAAAAAAGTGTCAAATATCACCTTTTTGTCATGTCCTGTTTTATTAATAAAATTTCTTTAAAAATGACTTCAATTTGACCATGTTTGCACCGCTTTTTTTTAATAAGACGAATGATCAAACTTTGGATAATAAAGTCAAACATGTATAATTTGATGGAGGTAGTATAAAAGTTTGACCGAGAACAAAACTAAAAAATCCTAATAAGTTTACATATATTCCCAATGTTGATTACTAGATAAAAATTGCATCTTATTTATCACAAAATAAATAAATAAATAAATAAATAAATAAATAAATAAGTAAAGAGCATCTTGTAGCTTGGTGATCAGGATCGTGAGAAGTAATAATAATCTAGTTACTCAAAACGAAAACCGAAAGTAGCATTTTCTCTATAGTAGAAAAAGTGACAATAATAATTGCATTAAATATGATAAGCTTGTGCAAAACAAACGACATGCATGATTTTGCTAATGTTCAGTATGCATTATTCTCGCATGATCTAAAGTACGTGCTAGCTTTTTACCCTAATTTTGTCGGAACACATTCTAGAAGCCCAGTGCAAACATGCATGCCTATTCTTTGTATGAGAGAGGGAAGTGAAAACAAGCATGAAAGAGGCCAGGGATCGAATTAATAATAAATAAATACAATTTGTTGGTTGATCAACTACCATTATGCCTTCCTTTTTGTTGGAGGCCCTTTTTTATTACCACTAACTGATTAACTACTTTTCGCAGCATACATATTGGTCGTGTACCTATCGAAGCAGTAGGGCAAAGATTCCACGGCCTCGGAATTCGCCTTTTTGAAGATTATTTTGCCGTGGTCTTCGGTTGGTAGTCCTTGTCACATTTTTTGTTTTCTCTGGAACAAACTTGCCGAAAACGAGCAGTCTTTGTAGGGACGAAAAGCCGTGAAACAATGAGCTCAGCCGGAGTTGGCATATGTCGTCTGTCATGGCCGCCGGCGCCGGGACTTTGAACAGCTAGCTAGCGTTCCATGAAGGAGCAGCAACAACATTTGCTTAAAACTTTCTGAGACAGACAGAGGTGCCAACTTAATATAACAATATCGGTTTTTCGATCAACAAACTTCTAGCCTCAACTATCCATAATATATATATATATATATATATATATATATATATATATAGTACCAGTAGCAGTATATAGTACGTCATAGTCGTTGTCAACCACTTAATAAACTTTAAAATCTCTAAAAGAGTTTACATGTTATCAATCGGTAGATTAAAATTTTCAAACTTCTTCCGGCTGTCCAACAGAACCCAACCTCACAAGATTAGGTTGCATTGGCATCTCAACGATTGGCGCGGATGGCGAAGGACTTTTTTACCTGGGCACTAGATAGATATATGATGATATATGGTCTAGTCTTAGGATTAAGTATTATTAGTGTCCATCCTTCACTACGTCAAAACAGATTTTTGGTGTCGCTCAAAATGAGTTTTTCGCAGCGGACAATGGCGTTCGCTGCGATGATAAGGCCACGGTTAATGGGGCGTTAACCGTGGCGGGCGCTGGTGCCCGCTGCGAAAAAAGCATTAACCGCAGCGGGCAACATAAGAAGCCAGAAGTGATTCGAGATATTTTTTATAAGGTTGTGTATCCTTGTTATACCAAGGCCAGAAGTGATTCGAGATATTTTTTATCATCTTCATGTAATGATTTTGAAATTAATAAATTTTTTCTTATCATAAAATATTATAATTATCAAATACTACTAGACAATAATTGTCAATGGAACTATCCAGTTCTAGAGAAATAATGTTACCGCATTTACTATGTTTAAATGTAACGTAAAGTAACCTTGTAAGTCTATATTTTTTTGTGACTCCTTGTAATATATAAATACATATGTAGTATGCCTATATAATGAGATACTAGTGCACAAATAATTTTTACAATTGCCTCCTATTTCTAACCGAGGCGATCCACTTAGCAAACTACCCGTAACCTTGGCGGAAGGTACTGTAACTACACAACTGTTTGCTAGAAATCAATTTGTAGGGGTAGTTCCATTAATAAAACTGTCCTTAAAAATGTTTAGATTTCCAAGGGCGATTATAGTTGAAGACAAAATCTATATCAAAATTATAGAGCTTGATGATTTCTAAAACTTTATAGTTGATAAAATTTTTGTTTGAGATCAATTTGGGTTCCAAACTTTATAGTTCTCAAATTTTGAATTTCAAATTTCAAATTTTAAGCTGACTTTGGATGGAGAAATGTCCTATACTAAAGCGATAGTGCTTGACGAGATTTAAAACTTTTTATTTGAAAATCTCTCATTTAAGATTGTTTACGCGCATATTTATTACAAGATTCATATAAATTAGTACAAATAGACAGTATCATATACATGACAATATACGGGATGTGCAAGGTGAGACGTTGTCGGTTCAAATCATAGTGGCTGCACTTGTTCAAAACAAGCGAATGGTCAGTTCTCTAGCCTTCAAGCACATTACATATATTTTTATTAGACTAAATAATTTTAAAATTTCTAAAAAATATTTTTAGTGAAAATCAATATTTAAGGATGATTGTCTTAAGAGAACCGTCCCTGAAAATCGTATTTTAAGAACAGTTTCAAAATCATCTATGAAAATCTCTTATTTTTATAATCTGTGATATTGTATCGGTTTTTCAAACCGCCTCTATACATCGAGTTTAATCACCCGTAAAAAAACCTTTCAGTGACCAATAATTTAGACTGTTAGCTTTTGATTGTAAGTACTCTATTTTATAAAATAAATACTATGCATAATCATTTCATAGACAAAAACTAACTTCTAATTAAATTAAAGCATTGAAATGATAATTTATATATGCAATTGCAATAGCTAAGAGTATACGACCTATGATCATTTTTTTTCAATATAATACAAGAATAAGATTTATGTATAGTCTATTTTTCAATATAATAGGCAACAGAGTTTTCACTAAAACTATGATAAATAAGAAATTATAACAATCTAGATTGATGACATCATAACAATTGGGTTGCAAATAGAGTTGTTGTAACTTTAGCTAATATGATATTTTAACTACATATCTGTTGAAGACACATAGGGATATGATAAAATGGGAGAAATATAAATATAGATGAAAAACATAAAGATATCTATATGGGTGTTATATGTTATAAAATGAATATAGATAGTGTATAATAAGCAATTTTCACTACTACTGAGATAGATATATGAGGCTAAATAATTGGAGAATTCTTGTAGGCTACACAATATGCCCTAAGAACTCTAAAGATTCGACCAAATTTTATTTGTCACAACCATATATAAAAGGAGAGAGAAAGAGAAAACTAATAACATAGTTAATCAAGTAATCTAGCATAAACTTCAAAAGGATGTTTAGAATGTCATTAACTTAATTTACCTTCTAGAGTCGCTCCAAGGAAATCATGAACAAATCCTCCGCATTAGATGTGAAATTTTAGGGTTCATCTGGGATGAGCTCCCTCTTGCTTCGTCCTTGGGCAACAATTCCGTCTCTAGGAGGAAGGTGGTGCTATATATTTTTGGCACTATTTATATAGAGCCAGATGAAAATCTAGCTGTCCTTAGAAATACTTTCTAGAGCAGCTAGAATTTTAGCCATCTTCCAAAATATCCTCTATATTTTCAGATGAGGATGGTCTCAACTGCCTTTAGATCGGTTTGTAGGGTCTGTATAGAGGTGGCTATAGAAGTGATTTTGTGTGGAGCAAATTCTAAAAAATAGTGATGGCTCTGAAACTAAAATATGTAGCAATGATTTAAATAATAACGGAGAAGCAAGGGTTGGTCAACGACTAGTGAAAACTAATAGAAATGGTTACCGATAAGAAAATTCTACTTAACCTACCCCTCACCTATCTAGTGTGGTCAACTTCACTCCCTCAACTATGAAATCATCTATTCTAGCTCCTGCACTTTTCAAAAACCTTAGACGGTGATTTTACTATAGTGTCGTTGATTCTGTCTCTTTCTTTTTTATTTATTTATGCTAAATCTTTAAAAAAAATATAGTAAATCATAGAAAAATCATAAAATAAAAATCCAATTTTTTGGACTCTACATGAGTAGGTTTCGACAGTAGATATATAATATGGTTTGTTTTAGTATAAAATTTTGTTGTACATTTAGATTAATTGAAAAATCAAATTTTGTGTATAATCGAGTTGGTTAACAACTAGTGAAAACTAATAGAAATGGTTACCAATAAAGACTAACAAGTATACCCACGCTGATGTTTCAAGGTGAGAATAATTATTGATGTATGAACTCCCTCCATTCTAAATTATAAGATTTTTTTTGACATTTCTAGATACATTACATCTACTATGTATCTAGACATAGTGTATATCCAAGTGCATAGCAAAAAGTATGTATCTAGAAAAATCAAAATGTCTTGTAATTTAGAATTGAGGGAGTACCTTTCAGATTAGATGGTGCTAAAAAGAAAGGTTTAGGGCCTACTCCCTCAGTCTCATTGAAAGTGTCACTAGAAAACCGTGTTTCCATCACAGACACGCTTTTCAAACGACACTCTCAATGTGACGGAGGGAGTATTTAGTACAAGATGTTTGTTTTTTTTTTCTAAATACCTATTTTCAAAACAACTTCATACTCCTCCCCTCGCAAAGACATAAGTTAGATGAAGCTGAAAAAAATAGCTTATCTGAATTCTCTCTCATTTCACTTTTCATCTATGCATGAAGCTATTGGTAAAGCAGTTTTGCCAAAGAGTTTTTCAAAATATCTCAGCTTTAGATAGGAAGTTGCTCATAAAAATACTTTTTAGAAAACAACTTCATTGAAAACTGGATTGTGACAAACAAGCTCTTAATGTTGGTGAAAAGAGATCGATATTGATGGGTGTGGCATTTAAATACATGAACCGTATATGCATACCTGGAATTTGCTGGATTTTGGTAGCTAGCTAGATATTGAATTTTGAGAGGTATTTAAGGACTTGTTTAGTTCCCTTCAAAATTCCAAATTTTCTGTCACATCGAATCTTTATTGAATCTTTGAATGTATACATGTAGTATTAAATATAGATAAAAATTATAACTAATTACATAGTTCATCTGTAATTTGTTAGACAAATCTTTTGAATCTAATTACTCTATGATTGGACAATAATTACCACATACAAACGAAAATGTTACGGTATCAAAATTTTAAATTCTTTCAGATCTAAACAAGGCCTTATAGCACTAGTACAGTACTATTATTGAATAACAACCTGACTGTTGTTTTGTCAGATGAGACCATCTGGTAGGTAGCTGCAGCAGTTGCAGGGAATACCATTGCGTGGAGTAGTATAACAGTAGTAGTTTTATGCTTGGCGTGTTGAATCAGTCATCAATGCAACAACCAAGCCAGGATGTTTGCCACACCAGTTCACAAATGCGTGTAACAGAGGCTGCAGAAAATATGGGCCGCGCGCGGGTACGTGCCACAGAACCCATATACGTACCATGCAGCTACTGCTAGTACGTGCCACAGAGCATGCGCGCCTCGCATTGTTGGATTGGATAGGTGCCGTTCTGCTGCGCTCATGCTCTGCTATCTGCAGTTGCATCCGAAACAGCTAGTAATGGTATGGTGTTATTGGTGGCGGGAGTAGTCCGTTGGCTGGACAAGAAAATGGATGGAGGATGACTGGATTCACTGTTCTATCTACTCTCATGTACAGTACGCTTATATATAAATATATGATGCAACTGCAACGTCAACAAAATGCTTATTAACTCCTAGTACTGGATCTATCACAACCGATTAACCCTAGCTGTTATGCAGTCATGCAGACAGGAGGTAGGTAAGGTGATGCCGACCCATTTAAGTCCCTAAAACAAAGCCTCTACTTTTTATGTGAGGGATTTCTCTATTTGTTATAGGGGCTGATTTCTAAGCTTCGCTCTAGTGGGAGCCCCACATCAAATTAAAGCCATCAAATCTATTTTTAGAGAGGATGACGCATAGAGCCCAATCGTCATACTCATCTCATCTTCTCCACATAGGAAAACGGTCCATAGAGAAACTCGGCCATCGCGGACAGGAAGGACATGGTGAGGAATTGCCTCGCCTTCGATCCACCCTTCCATGGGCGCAGAGGAGATCCAAAGGAGGTTGTTGTGGCTACTAAGGGAGTCACAGTCGTTAGTGGGAAGGTAGTCGCACTCGTCAATGGGGAAGGACCCACCATTCGGTCGCGGAGGAAGCTGCTGCGCCGGGAGGTCTCGCCATAGGACCCTGGAGGAGGGGAGGAGCCGCCGCGCCAGGAGACCTCAGTGGAGAAGAGGAGGATCCAACTGAGGAGGGTGCAGCCTTGCCAGATCTGCGCGAGGGAGTTGCATCATGACCTTACCGCGAGAAGCTGCGTCGGCAACTGGTAGCGTGGGACAAGAGGATGGGCACTGTGACCCCGCATCGCCGGTCCAGGGACACCTTGTCTGTCTGCATTGGGCAAGAGGGGAGAAGAGCGCGAGACAGAAAACGGCCAACTAACAAATGCGGGCTTGGGGAGACACCCGCGAGAATGCGGGCTGACACTACTACAGAAACCTTAACCGCAACAGTCAAAATTGATTTTTCGTGGCGGGCAGTAGCGTCTGCTTGCGCTGCCACGCCACGGTAAATCAAGGCTTTACCGCAGCGGGCACCCTAAGGCCCCCGCAACGGTTAACTACGATTAACCGCAGCGGATGGCTTGAGCTGCTCGTTGCGGTAAATGGATATACCGCAACGGCAACCTTACAACGTCCGTTGCGGTTAAGTTTGGTTAACCGTAGCGGGCAGTTAAGTTATCCGCTTCGGTAAATAGTTTTCCAAATAAAAAATAAAAAATAGAATTCAAATAATTCCCAGAATTTAAATTCAAATCATTTCCAGATTCCAGATTTCATATATATGCAGCAAATATTTAAATATAAAGCATCCAAGTATTGCACAAGACATAATACACAATTTTTAACATCCATATACACATCACATCAAACCAACAAAGTCATTTTGAGTTACATTTACAAAATCCTCTAAACAAAGTCCACGGACCACTTGTAATCACTTGGGCGCATCAAAGTCGGCCATTTCCTAGGCCTCTCGTACCTGGGTTCGGTAGCCAAATCAGATTCTTCGTCGTAGAATTGTTTTCCTTCGAGCATCCATTTCTCCATGACGAACATGCAGATTTCCGCCTTAACTTTCTTGAAGGATGGCTTGTAGGTGTTCACCCAATATTTAAATCCTTCCTTGAGCTTCGTCCAACTTTGAGTGTACTCCCTGCACTGCCTCAGGTGCTCGCATGTGTACAAGCCACATTCCTTCGATCCGATCGGTTGTTTGGCGCATTGCATGATCGATATAGAAGCTTTAGAACAAACATATATGTACGTAAAGCACACATGAACTTTAATTTGCATTTACTTTACGTACTGGGAAGTCGCGTCGGATTTTGATGTGGTCAGTATTCTTCGTCTTGCACTTCTCGATCCTGCGATCGTAGCATTCGGGATCCTTCAAGTACAACTTATAAGCCCTGCACGAAATGTAATTGTCGGTGTTAAGAAACTACCAACAAGTAGATTTGTACGTGTGTCGGGTTCTGAATGGTGAGACAAAGAGACAAGAGATTTATACTGGTTCGGGCAAGAAATCCCTACGTCCAGTGTGGAGTTGCTCGTGTTCCTTATCTCTGCTTGGAGGGGGTTTACAAGCTGGGTCGAGAGAGGGGCTGTGAGTCCCAAGTCTCTGAATGTTGCGGCGAATAGGTGTGTTCTAACTTCGGTGTTCAGGTGTCTCTCATCGCCCCCCCCCCCCGTCCTCCTTTTATATTCACAAGGAGGACAAGAGAGGTTACAAATGTGGGCCGAGAAGGATCTACCTAGGAGGCCGCGCCTTATCCTTTCCTTCTCGAGGAAGAGTGGTGGGCGCTTCATAATAATATATTCTTATTGCCTCTGTACTTGGTCGGGTACGGGATATCATGTCGATCCCTTGTTGTATTGCCGAACGGGGGGTCTGGCCAAATCAGCAATCTGGGGGGAGGCATGGTTGCCTGTTGTATTGTCGGTGTAGGGGCCGGTTCACGGCCACTTGTCCGGAGGTACGCCGTTGTACCATATTCCAATTCTTTACGTTCCATTCCCAGCGGGATTCCCTCCTACCTGGTCAGCGGACGTCCGCTCCTCTGAACTCCCCTGTACCCGACGTACTTCCCGTTTGGAGAGTCGGTGTGGGGGCCGGGGTAACCTGAGACTGACTTTGTTAAGAGAGGATCATGATTCCGCTCCGTTCAGAGGCCCTGCTTCGTCCCGTCTCCTGATTGGGAACACGACCTGTCCCAATTCAGGCAGTGAGCAGAGCGTTATCCTAGCCCCGGATTACGTGGGGTGTACGATCCATCACGCCCCCCAGGCTCCATTCTTATCTTGTGGAGGATGCGTCATCAGCGGCTGGAGACTAGCGACGTCTCACTCCCTCGTAGGGGAAAATGGGTCATTCTCTTCTTCGGGGATCTTATCCCTTGTAGCTGTGACCTTGTCGTGAAGACCTGAGCCGGTATGAGGTGGCGGTACATAGATACAGGCCGGGACGTGGGCACGTCTTCTGAGATGCGAGGCCATCCTGCTTTTGATGTCGGGCGAGGTGGAGTCACGTCTTCCCAGGGTATGTCTGCCACCCCGGGTCGGTCGGACCGCGGTTCCCGCACCTCTTCCTCTATGGGCCCTCCATCGCGGCCATGACGTTACTCATAATGGGCCATGTGTTTCCCTTCGGGAGATGTTTTACTAGGTTCTTGGTCGCTAGTTTTTTTTTTTGGAATTTTGTCATTAAATTAGGTATCCGACAGTAGCCCCCGAGCCTTGGGAAGGTTTTTGATTGCCTTGCCAAGGCTTGTCTACTTTGTTACGTCACTGTGATTTCCATTTTTCGTCGAGGGGGTGCGCGCGACTGCACCCGTCGGGTGTAGCCCCCGAGCCTGGGTGAGGGCGTAGCCCTAGCGCAGGCTTTGATATGTAATTTTTGTCGTCTTCGTCTTCATGCTCCGGTCGCAGCTGACAGATACGCTTTAATTTTGGTTGCGTATCCGGCCTAGTTTTGGAGCGGATTTGGTTTTCGCTCTGACGGTTCGCTTCCATCGCTGATAACACTGTTCAGTCATGATGTCGTGCGCCACATGGCGCTGAGTCTCGTGACTCATCTGCCTCTTACCGCCTACCATGTACCAGGCTCTCCTGCCGCCGGTGCCTTGGCCCGTCTGTCGTGATTAGACGCAGCGGAGCGGTCGTCGCGTCTCCCTACACATCCATTAACGAGCTCTCTGTCTATGAGTTGTACGGTGATCTTTTGTGGCGTGTAGCCCCTGAGCATGAGCCGACACGTCTCTCTTTTGCTTATTGGTGTTATTTTTGGTCGAGCCACACGGATCGATGTGTGCCCGGGCCTTGGTCGGGATCGTGGTAGTGCGTTGTCAGCGACCGGGGCGCAACTACGACAGCCCTATGGGTTAGGGCGACTCGTGTCGTTCCCTATCCCTGTGGCCTTTGTCGGCGTTGTACGTGTCCCGCTCCTAGTATGCGCGACACTTTGGCCGACTTGTCATGACGGGACAAGACATTGTGCCCCTTATGCTTCTCTGATCGCTTCATAAGTCGAGAGACGATGGTGGTGGACCCTCTTGAACACGAAGCGATCTAGCCTCGCTGGCTCCGCTCCTTCCTTGGCCTATTTAAGCCGAAGCGGCGATTGGGTTGACACGCTCCACTTCACTATTTCACCTCTTCCTCCCTGCTCAAGTTTCCTTTTTCTCAAGTCGTCGTCCATTGAGTCATGGACCGTGGCAAGCGCCCCATGGAGGGTGGCTCCGACAGGGGGCGCGCGTCCGACCCTCGGGGCCCTCGCCGCCGGACGATTGAGACGGGATGGTAGCAATGTCATTTCTACTAGTTTTTCTTTCTTGTTTGGTTCACGTATTTACCAAGTCTTGTTCGTTGACCAGGACGATCTCACCGACCCACAGTGCCTCCCTCCCATCCGGCTTTCGGGCATGGGTGGTGCCATCTCATGTGCTTGCGTCGACTCATCCGGCGCCCGGCGCGGGTTCGGGAGTCGGTCCTCGCCTAACCGTGACCCTGGTCGTGTCGAGGCCTGCGGCAGCACCTCGTACACGTAGGTGCCAAAGCGTGTTGGAGGAGCTGCTCAGCCATCCAATGCAGAACCTCCGCAATGCGCAGGACATGTAGCTGCTCTAGCGGATGCTCGAGGGCTTTCGCCAGAGCCTGTTGGAGTCTGTGCAGGAAGGA
This sequence comes from Microstegium vimineum, assembly GCA_022036555.1. Taxonomy (NCBI): domain Eukaryota; kingdom Viridiplantae; phylum Streptophyta; class Magnoliopsida; order Poales; family Poaceae; genus Microstegium; species Microstegium vimineum. Next base: position 7,228,584 of record CM039129.1, read on the forward strand.
TACCGTCTCCGTGACCAGCTAGCTAAGGCTGACGGACGCGTCGTGGGTAAGCAATGTTGCTCTTCTTTAGGTTCTGTTTCGTTGTGGTCTGCTTGGCATGTATCACATTTTTCCCCCCTCCTAGTGCTAGAGGAGTTGCAGGCTCTTCGTTCTGCCGCGAACAACGTCACCGGCCTCCTTCGTGTACCTGGGGACACCGTTGTCGAGCGTCTCTAGGCTACTCCCACATGTGTGCATGACGTCGTTTCGCGCGCCGTCTTCCGTGGGGCCAGGGTTGCGTTCGCCATGGCCGAGGTCCATTCCGGGACGGACATGGTGGACGCCGCCGGGTTCCCTCATGGGCGGAGTGTCGACCAGTACGCCGGCCTCATCGAACGGCTCTCCGGTGCCGCGGAGGCCGTCGTCGACGTCATCCCTGCGGAGGATGTCATGGCGGAGCAGCCGAGGGCGAGGGCTCCATGACCCTTTGTTAGTTTCTCTTCAAGCTGGGCGCGTTGCGCTGTGCCGAGTGCTTTTATTTTGCTTGTAAGGACTGGGCCTGCTGAGCCCCTTCTGGTTTAAAACACCGCTGTTTAATTACTTCTTTCGTATTTCGTATTTTCCTTTTTCGTTTTACTAGTTTGATCATGTGTTGGGAGCTGCCTTCGTGTGGCTCCCGTTTTCTTCCTCGCATTCCCCATGATCTGGGATGTGGAAGTGAGCAGCCTCGTGTATTTCTTCGATGGACGAGATCGAGCGCTCGACGAGTTGCAATCGGGTAGTTTAGGGGAGATCCTGGGTCCTCATCTGTTGAGGCACGCACCGGCATAGGTCTGCTGGGGGCCGATCTCTGATCCCAACAGTCAATACGTATAGTACCCGGATCCGTTCGTTGGGAGCCGAGGGCCCGATGCCACCCCTTGAGGGGTTTACCACGTATTCTGTTATCTATAGCCTAAACACATCTTCCAAGCGCGTTCGACGTGAAGACGTCTACGTTCCGGCCGCTGGGGCCCGCTTAGCGATGTCCCTCACTCTTCGATTTTCAGCCGGGGAGGCTGTCGAACCCAGGAAGCTGTGCCAGCCCATGGTCCCGCGGCCTCTAACTGCCTGTTAGTTTGGTGCCTCCATCGCCACCGCTGCTGTTCCCGCACCCCGAATCGGAGATGGTATAGAAAAATTGGAATTTTTTCGGGCAAGTGTACTTACCGCTTGTTTTTTCCTCCTTCGTCGGCCGTTGCGGGTTGGTTTGCCTTGTTTTCTTAGAGGAGCGTCACTTGTTGTTTGCAGCTTGTGGGTGTATGTTGCAGCAGCCGGCGCTTCGGTTTGGGCGGCCCCCATGAAAGTAGCGGTCGTTCGTGTGGTTCATGCTTGGGATGCGAAGGGTTGTGTTTTCGCGATTCAAAGGACGTGTGTGCGCGCGCGCGGAGGACGCGAAGGGACGACGACTTTGTATTATATATTCCGTTGAATCCGGGTAACTCTCAGCCGCTTTCTCCCACTCTTTCATATCCTTTGAAAACAGAGAGTGAGAGGGTTTCGCCGCCGTCTCCAGGGAAGATCCCAGGAGGTGTGCCATCTTCGCCGAGGAAATGGATGCTGGCCATGCGTGCCTTGCCGTGGCGTCCGACCTCTAATTGGTGCTGCCGGAGGACTTCCTCTTCCATATTTTCCTTCGTGCCACCAATAATGGTGGTGACATTCTTGAGTACTTGCGTCTTCGCCAAGTTTGTCACGTCTTCCGAAGGGTTTGCGACGACGGCTCGATGATTCGATTTCTGTCCCTCCGGGAGATTCAACGTTATTGTCGACCTAACCGTCGTCTGTTGGAATCCAACCTCGAGTAGCGCTTCTTCCAGGCCAATCATTGGGAAGCCTTGTGCTTTCGTGGCGTGGAAAGGTTGATGTTGTGGGGGCGAGATCCTGCCGGTTGGGCGCTTATCAACCGCGCGGTTGCGGCTGGGGACGACGGCGCGAGGTACTTCAGGGCCATGATGGTGAATCGTGCGGATCCAATGAGTCCTGAAGATTTCGCACTTGTCGACCGAGTCAGTAGCGGCATGCTTCAAGATGGTAGGTGGGGCAACCATGGCCTCGACCGACTTCGCGGCTACTCTCGTGGTTATCTTCGTGCCATCGTGCAACGGAGGAGGATCCGCTACCCAAAAGACGTGCCGAGGTTGGTCGTCGATGATCCCCCCTCTTGCAGCTGGGAGGAATCTAGACGCTTTGGGCCGCGAGGTAGTGACTTGGCTAGGATCATTAGGTACTGTTTCTCGGAGTGTCGTCTCCAGCATGAGTTCGAGCTCTGGGCGAGGGATGTTGATGAGGGGGTTGCCTATTGCGTCGGTAGGATGACACTGTAATAGATAATTTTGTCCAGATGGTGGCTCTTTTGTCCCCCCTTTCTTCCCTTTCTTTTTTTACTTTATACGTATTGTGTAGCGTCCGGGTAAGAGGTTTCCTTTACACGTCATTCATGGAAAGGAGGCTCTTGCCCAAAGCCGGCTCTGGTTTTTCTTTAGGAGCGACGAGGTGTCGTATTCTCTTGATACATAGAATTTTTTTTATTGGATGATGAAACTTAAGGATAGAAGCGATGTAGCTTTTGTATGTTCCAAGCGTTGGTGAAGACTTCACCGGCGAAGGTCTCAAGTCGATACGCCCCTGGTCTTATTACCTCGTCGACAATATATGGTCCTTCCCAAGGCGACATGAGCTTCCGTCGCTCCTTGTTACTTTGGATTCTTCGGAGTACTAGGTCCCCTGGCTGGAAACTTCTTGGTCGGACGCGTCGGTCGTGGTATCGTCGCAGTGCTTGTTGCTACTTAGCTGAGTGTAGGAGGGCGGCGTCCCTGGCCTCGTCGACTTGATCTATGGCGTCTTCTAGGAAGGTCTCTGCCTTCCCTGGGTCGTTGGCCTCCACCCTCGGGGAATCGTATTCGAGGTCGGTGGGTAAGACGGCCTCTGATCCATAGACCAAGAATAATGGGGAAAACCGGTAGCTCTGCTTCGTGTTGTTCTAAGACTCCAAAGGACAGAGGGGAGCTCCTGGAGCCACCTTCGGCCGTACTTACGCAATCGGTAAAAAATTCTCGATTTTATCCCTTGTAGGATGAGCCCGTTGGCGCGTTCCACTTGCCCATTGGATTTTGGGTGTGCGACGGAGGCCCAGCTTACTCGTATGTGATGCTCGTCGCACCATTCTAAGAACTCGTTAGCGGTGTAGTTCGTCCCGTTGTCGGTGATGATGGTGTTAGGGACTCCGAAGCATTGGATGATATTGGTGAAGAAACTGACGGTCTCCTCATCTCTAATGTTGGTGATGGGACGTAGCTCAATCCATTTGGTGAATTTGTCTATAGCGACCAGCAGGTGCGTGTAGCCCCCGGGTGTTTTTTCGAAGTGCCCGACCATATCGAGTCCCCAAACCGCAAACGACCATGTGAGGGGGACGGTTTGGAGCGCCTGAGTAGGCGTGTGGATCTGCTTGGCGAAGAATTGACAACCCTCGCAGGTGCGAACTAGGTTTTGCGCGTCCGCCATGTCCGTTGGCCAGTAGAAACCTTGTCGGAACACACTTCCCACAAGGGTTTTGGGTCTAGCGTGGTGCAACGGTTTTTTCTCTGCTCGGTTGGGATACAACGTTGTAGGATACCTGTTGCGCTTCATTTGTAGAGCTCGTTGTTGACAAGAGTGAAGGCCTTCGCTCGCTGGGCGAGTCTTCTGGCTTCCACCTGGTCCGCCGGGAGTTCGCCCTTTGCCAGGAATCCACGTACGTCCTCCTCCAGTCGTTTTGCTCAGGTGCAGAATCCCCCTATTCTATGTTCATCGCTTCTGTTGTCCCATTGTTGGTGGTCGTGGAGGCTCTGGTGGTTCCCGTGGCTGCTAAAGAGCTCGCGTCGGAGGGGCTAGAGGCTTCCGATTCCCCGACACAGATGGATGGCTTCTGCTGGTCACTCGCAAACACCCCCGGAGATGCGGGTTCTCGCCCTGAGGCCGCCTTAGCCCACGTGTCGGCTTCTTCATTTAGTGGCCGCGGCACATGGTTGAGCTCGAGACCATCGAATTTGGATTCGAGTTTTCGCACCTCTTGGCAATAGGCCGCCATACGGGCATCAACGCAATTTGACTGCTTCAGGACCTGGTTAACTACCAACTCGGAGTCATCGTGGGCGTCGAGCCACCGGATACCTAGGTCAACCATGATTCGCAGTCCGTTAAGCAGGGCTTCGTACTCTGCTTCATTGTTGGACGCTAGAAACAACAGGCATACCATGTATTTCATCGTTACCCCTCGGGGTGACATCAAGACGATTCCCACTCCCGTGCCGGTGATGATGGTGTTAGGGACTCCAAAGCATTGGATGATATTGGAGAAGAAACTAACGGTCTCCTCAGCTCTAATGTTAGTGATGGGACGTAGCTCAATCCATTTGGTGAATTTGTCTACAGCGACCAGCAGGTGCGTGTAGCCCCGGGTGCTTTTTCGAAGTGCCTGACCATATCGAGTTCCCAAACCGCAAACGACCATGTGAGGGGGACGGTTTGGAGCGCCTGAGCAGACGTGTGGATCTGCTTGGCGAAGAATTGACAACCCTTGCAGGTGCGAACCAGGTTTTGCGTGTCCGCCACATCCGTTGGCCACTAGAAACCCTGTCGGAACACACTTCCCACAAGGGTTTTGGGTCCAGCGTGGTGCAACGGTCTTTTTCCCTGCTTGGTTGGGATACAACATTCTAGGATACCTGTCGCGCTTCATTTGTAGAGCTCGTTGTTGACAAGAGTGAAGGCCTTCGCTCACCGGGCGAGTCTTCTGGCTTCCACCTGGTCCGCCGGGAGTTCGCCCTTTGCCAGGAATCCACGTACGTCCTCCTCCAGTCGTTTTGCTCAGGTGCAGAATCCCCCTATTCTATGTTCATCGCTTCTGTTGTCCCATTGTTGGTGGTCGTGGAGGCTCTGGTGGTTCCCGTGGCTACTAAAGAGCTCGCGTCGGAGGGCCTAGAGGCTTCCGATTCCCCAACATAGATGGATGGCTTCTGTTGGTCACTCGCAAACACCCCCGGAGATGCGGGCTCTCGCCCTGAGGCCGCCTTAGCCCACGTGTCGGCTTCTTCATTTAGTGGCCGCGGCACATGGTTGAGCTCGAGACCATCGAATTTGGATTCGAGTTTTCGCACCTCTTGGCAATAGGCCGCCATACGGGCATCAACGCAATTTGACGGCTTCATGACCTGGTTAACTACCAACTCGGAGTCGTCGTGGGCGTCGAGCCACCGGATACCTAGGTCAACCATGATTCACAGTCCGTTAAGCAGGGCTTCGTACTCTGCTTCATTGTTGGACGCTAGAAACAACAGGCATACCATGTATTTCATCGTTACCCCTCGGGGTGACATCAAGACGATTCCCACTCCCGTGCCGGTTTTCATGAGGGATCCGTCGAAGTGTAAGGTCCAGTACTCCTGCTCGACAGCTGGGGCGGGGAGGGTTGCATCGGACCACTCCGCGATGAAGTCGGACATGACCTGCGATTTTATGGCACTCCGGGGTGGCGTAGGTGATGTTTTTATCCATCAGTTCCAATGCCCACTTGGCTATCCGGTGTGCCACGCCCTTATTCAAGATGACCTCACCCAGTGGGGCGTTACATACGACCGTTATCTCATGGGATCCAAAATAATGTAGTAGCTTCCTCTTTGCCATGACCACCGCATACACCAGTTTCTGTAGGTGGGAGTACCGGGTTTTGGAGTCGCTTAGTACCTCTCTTACAAAATAAATGGGCCTTTGTTCTTTGAGAGCGTGCCCGTCCTCCTCTCTCTCCACGACGAGGACGGTGCTCACCACCTGCCTTGTGGTGGAGATGTAGAGCAGTAGTTTCTCTTCGCTGCAAGGTGAGACTAGGATGGGCACGCTGGTCAACTTTTGCTTAATGTGATCCAGGGCCGCCTGGGCCTCGGTCATCCAAGCAAATCGCTCGGATTTCTTTAGGAGTTTATATAGCGGTAGGCTCTTCTCGCCGAGGCGAGAAATGAAACAACTAAGCAAAGCGAGGCATCCCGTGATCCTATGTACCCCTTTTATGTTATGGTTCGGACCCATTTTCTCGATGGCAGCGATCTTCTCGGGATTTGCCTCGATTCCCCTTTCAGAGTCGACAAAGCCCAGCAACATGCCTTTAGGAACCCCGAAAACGCATTTTTTTGGGTTGAGCTTGATGTTATTCTTATTGATACTTTCTGGGTAAGGTCGGCCACGAGCTCGCAAGCGTGTCACGATTTTACGACGATATCGTCCAAATAAACTTCCACCGTATTGCTCACGAGCCCGTCGAAACACCGGATCATGGTTCGCTGAAAGGTCGCCCCCACGTTTCGGAGCCCGAAGGGAATGGTTACATAGCAATAGGATCCGAAGGGGGTGATGAATGACGTCGTGAGCTGGTTAGGCTCATTCATTTTGATCTGATGGTATCCTGAGTACGCATCAAGGAAGCAAAGGAGCTCACAACCAGAAGTCGCGTCGACTATTTGGTCTATACGGGGAAGTGGGTACGGATCTTTGGGACCAGTGTAATCGATGCACATTCTCCATTTCCCATTCTTTTTGAGTACCAGGACAGGGTTGGCGAGCCACTCAGGGTGGTACACCTCTTTAATGAAACCCGCGATCAGAAGGTTTTTGATTTCCTCTCCAATCGCAGCGCGCTTCTCATCGTCGAAGCGGCGCAGTCGTTGCTTGACAGGCCTGGAGCCTGGCTTGATGTGCAGGAAATGCTCGGCGACATCCCTGGGTATGCCCGGCATATCCGAGGGCTTCCACGCGAATACGTCGATGTTCGCGCGAAGGTAGTCGGCGAGCTCGCTTTCCTATTTCAGGGAGAGGGAGGAGCTGACGTGCACGACCCTCTCTTCCCCGTCACGGGTATCGAGGAGGACTGCCTTCATGGCTTCCGTCGGCTCGAACAACCCGACCTTCTTTGTGCTTGGAGCCTCTTTTCGCAACTCGCTGGCTTTTGTGGTCATCTCTGCCTCCAGTTGTTTGGAGGCCACGAGCGCCGATGCATATGTGCCCACGGTACACTACTACCTTCGTGGCTTCCGTCGCACTCGTACACGTGTCGAGGCACGTCGCCCACGATGATGACGCCCTTCGAGACAGGCATCTTCAGCTTTAGGTAGGTGTAGTTTGGAATGGCCATGAACTTCGCATAACACGAGCGCCCGAGGATAGCGTGATAGGTCCCTCTGAATCCGATGACCTCGAAGGTTAACGTTTCCTTGCGGAAGTTTCTTGGTCTGCCAAAGGTGACAGGTAAGTCGATCTGGCCGATGGGGTGTGCCTTTTTGCCTGGGATTACCTCAAAGAACGGAGCCCCAGAAGGCCGTAACCGCGAACGAGGTATCTTCACTGCGTCTCAGCATAGAGGATGTTGAGCCCACTTCCGCCATCCATGAGGACTTTAGTAAGGTGCTTAGTGCCGATGATGGGATCACAACTAACGGATATCACCCGGGATACGGTATATAGTCGGGTGATCGTTACGATTAAATGTAATGGGAGACTCTGACCACCTGAGGAAGGTGGGAACAACAGGGGTGGTTTTGTATACCTCTCGACGGGCGACCTTTTGTTGACGCTTGGAGTTGCACGAGGCCGGGCCACCGAAGATCATTAGCGTCTTGTCCGCCGGAACGTAGTCGTCGTCCTTTCCTCCGCCATCCCCCCCCCCCCCCCGTCGTCTTCCTTCTTCTTCATCCACCTCTTCTTATTTAATCCTCCACCAAGAAACTTCTTCATGACATTGCAGTCTTTGAGGAGATGCTTGACCAGGGATGCATAGTTCGGACATGGTCATTCCAGCATCTTTTCGAAGTGGTCGTTGACCTGCTCGTCTGGCTACCCATCTCTTTTTTTGGCTGCCGCGACGAGCGACGGGTCATAGCGCGATCAGTTCTGACCCTTCTTGTAGGGACGACTCGAGGGCCCTTCTTCCTCCGCGTCATCGCGCTTGCCTCGGCTAGTAGTTCCCGGAAAAATGGCACCGACTGCTTCCTCACCCGAGGCGTGGTTTGTGGCGATTTGAAGTAGTTCCCTGGTTGTCTTAGGCTTCTTGCGCCCCAGTTTGTGTACCAAAGATTCGCATGTTGTCCCAGATAGGAACGTTGTGACGATGTCGCCGTCGGCCACGTCCGGGAGCTCGTTGCACTATTGGGTGAAACGGAGGATGTACTCTCGGAGAGTCTCGTTCCGCTTCTGTTTATAGTTCTTGAGGTCCTAGGAGTTGCCAGGGCAGATATAGGTTCCCTGATAGTTTCCAACGAAGGATTCCTTCAGATCGCTCCAGCTTCCAATCTTGCCTTTCAGGAGATACTCCAGCCACTATGTGCGCGGTATCTGAGAGGTAGAGCGGTAGGTGACGGATTATGAAATTCTCATCGTCGGCCCTGCCTGCCTCATAGGTCAAATGGTAGTCTTCTAGCCAGAGGCCTAGGTTTGTGAGTCCGATGTACTTCTAGAGGTAAGTCAGTGGCCAAAAACGCGACGGAACCCGTGCCGCTTGTATGCGTGACGAGAAGCAACGTGGTCCGGTGGGCTCAGGGCTAGAGTCCTGGTCCTTGTCGGGGTCGTGTCGTCCTCCCGTGCATGGATGTCGCCCACGTCGCCTGTTGCCGTCGTCGCTATCGCTCCGTTCGTGATCGTCGTCCTACGACGCGTCTCTCGACCGAGTGGTCGTCCGACCGGAGCGCGGTCCCTAGGAGGAGCCAACCTTGGTCTCTGTCGGACAGAGCTTGTAGGTGGCAGAGTCTCAGGGATGCCAGAGAGGGCTCTGGCTCTCTGGCGCGGTGAGCTTTCAACCTGCTGGACCGCCGCACAGTCGAGGAGGGTGCTCAACTCCCCGCGGAGCTTCTTTTCTTCGGAGGTCGTGGCCTCGGGAAACTATCGCACAAGCATGGCGGCGGCAGCTATGTTCTGCTGTGCCCTCACGAACGTTGGCGGAGACCGGTCGTCCTCGATGATGCAAAGTTGGACCTCTAGAGCTCGGGCCTAGGGACCGACCGCGGGTCGGGGGTCTAGCTGCTGTTCGAGGAGATCGCGCTCGACGTTGATCTGATGCCGAGCTTCATCGAGCTCATCCTGTCGGGCACGCATGGCATCAAGGTTAACGTGTGGTGGGGTGTGGACCTCCTGATCCTCGGGGATGATTTCGTTGCCGTCCGCGTCGAGGTCACGTATAGCTCCTTCGGGAGTCGGTTCCCTCCCGTCGCACATGAAGCACTCCCGTGACGGGGCTCTGTTGCTTTCGAGCGTGATGCACTCTGTTCTCGTGTTGTCAGAACTGGAGAGGGTTAGCTCTTCCTCCGTCAGGAGGTCATAGAATGACTCGATTATCCCCACGAACCCATCGTCCATGGGGACGTCGGCCATCCTCAGGGCGATGAGCCGCTCGACAATGGAAGATGCGTGAACGAGACCGAACAGATATGTCACGGGGACGCCTTCCTTTAGTGGCGCACATCCCTCAATCTGGATGGCAGCCTCTATGTAGGAGAGCGCCTATCTCTGTGCGTGGTCTGGGGAGGGTCGTGGTGCCCTATAACCCCTTCTGGTCTGCCGGTGCGGCCTTCATTTGCGGAGGAGCGGTCGGTCGCTGCCTTCCGAAGATGGTTCGTCCGAGGAGTAGTACGTCGTCGGCTTCGTAGCCGGCTTCATACTCACATCAATCTTAGAGGGAAGGTCGCTGGTGCGTTCTTTTCCACCTTGGCGTTTGTCCATCGTCGTTGTGATAGTTCCGAGATGAGCATCGTGCGGCGGCGTTGCTTCATCGTCAGAACTGTGACCCGACTCCAAATGGTAGTCGTACTGAGAACGCACAAAACATAGCACGGCGTGCTCAGCCGCGCGGTCAGTTTCATAGCCATAGTCGTCAGAGTGCCCCACACTGTTCATAAACGTCTCGAGCCGGTGGGGTCCTCTGCCGTCATCCCGGGAGGTTTCCTCCCCGAAGTCGGGGAAGGTAGTCCCGGGCCCTTCTGACCCAGAAGGCTTCACTGGTGCGTCCATGCGAGGAGTCGAGAGGTCCTTGTCCGTCTTGACCAGGACGTCGGTGTCCGGACCCAGTGTGGACGACACACGGGTGAAGGTCTCGTCCGGGGAACAAGCGAACTCCAAACTCCCGAAACGGATGGTGGGGAGCCCGAGGCTGTCGGCGTTGCGGGTGGCCATTCAGAACCCTTGAGGCGTCGTGACACGCGATGCCCCCTACCTGGCGCGCCAACTGTCGGTGTTAAGAAACTACCAACAAGTAAATTTGTACGCGTGTCGGGTTCCGAATGGTGAGACAAAGAGACAAGAGGTTTATACTGGTTCGGGCAAGAAATCCCTATGTCTAGTGTGGAGCTGCTCGTGTTCCTTATCTCTGCTTGGAGGGGGTTTACAATCTTGGTCGAGAGAGGGGTTGCGAGTCCCAAGTCTCTAAATGTTGCGGCGAATAGGTGTGTTCTAACTTTGGTGTTCAGGTGTCTCTCATCGCCCCCCCCATGTCCTCCTTTTATAGTCACTAGGAGGGCAGGAGAGGTTACAAACATGGGCCGAGAAGGATCTACCTAGGAGGTCGCGCCTTATCCTTTCCTTCTCAAGGAAGAGTGGTGGGCGCTTCACAATAATATATTCTTATTGCCTCTGTACTTGGTCAGGTACGAGATATCGTGTCGATCCCTCGTTGTATTGCCGAATGCGGGGTCTGGCCAAATCAGCAACCTAGGGGGAGGTATGGTTGTCTGTTGTACCGTCGGTGTAGGGGCCGGTTCGTTGCCACTTGTTCGGAGGTATGCCGTTGTACCATATTCCAGTTCTTTACGTTCCGTTCCCAGCGGGATTCCCTCCTACCTGGTTAGTGGACGTCCGCTCCTCTGAACTCCCCTGTACCCGACGTACTTCCCGTTTGAAGAGTCGGTGTGGGGGTCGAGGTAACCTGAGACTGACTTTGTTCAGAGAGCAGCATGATTTCACTCCGTTCAGAGGCCTGCTCCATCCCGTCTTTTGATTGGGAACACGACCTATCTCAATTCGAACAGTGAGTAGAGCGTTATCCTGGCCCCGGATTACACGGGGTGTACAATCTATCACGACCCCCAGGCTCCGTTCTTATCTCGTGGAGGATGTGTCGTCGGCGGCTAGAGACTAGCGACCTCTCACTCCCTCGTAGGGGAAAATGGGTCATTCTCTTCTTCGGGGATCTTATCCCTTGTAGCTGTGACCTTGTCGTGAAGACTTGAGCTGGTATGAGATGCCAGGAAGTTGATACAGGCCGGGACGTGGGCACGTCTTCTGAGACGCGAGGTCATCCTGCTTTTGACGTCAGGCGAGGCGGAGTCACATCTTCCCGGGGCACGTATGCCGCCCCGGGTCACTCGGACCGCGGTTCCCGCACCTCTTCCTCCGTGCGCCCTCCGTCGCGGCCGTGACGTTACTCATAATGGGCCATGTGTTTCCCTTTGGACGACGTTTTACTAGGTTCTTGGTCGCTGGTTTTTTTTTTGGAATTTTGTCATTAAATTAGGTATCCGACAGTAATAGAGTTAGACATGTTTTTAATAATGACGATAACCGTAAAAGATGAAAATGCTTATTGACTTACACTTTCAAGCAATCTTGAAATGCCTTGTACCCTCCATTGTTTTGTGTCCTCAACGAGTCAAATACGACCGCTCGACCATCTTGAGGATAGATGATATACGCAACCTAATGGCCCTCGAGGCCGTTGCTGCACGATTCAAATAGGGTATTGGTTATGATGATTACAAAGCTTGATCCTACCCACTTCGGATCTCTATGGACATGTTTTCATACTTACCCAATGTGATAGGAGCCATGATACACCGTGGCCCATCCTCCTTGATCTTCTTCATTACTGAGCACATGTAGTCTGCCACTTTCTTCTTATGTTTCCTCATATTGTTTTTATATTCCCTTTCTCTCACCTTTATTGTATTTTTTTATCCGTTGGCATGTGACCCTTGATTATATTCTCATTAATATGCATTGGAGAGAGAAAAAGAGTAGGACGATGCTTTTTGTTCCTTACGGTGGCAGACATCCTGCATAGATAAATCAACGTACCATATAGTATAATAAGTGTAGAGTTGACATATACATAGGTCTATGGAATTAACTCTCATGTCGTCACTTACATTGCAAACAGGGTGAGTTGGACGATTGCTAGGTCTTCTCCCTGCAGCAGCGTATACATGTCTTGGAAGTCCACTGGAATAGTGAAATCGGTATCAGGCAAGTGGAAACATCCGCTACAATCTTCACGGTGAAACTTGACATGCCTCTTTTTGCCGCTTCCATGTACCAAAGATGAAACCTCCTTGTATCCCACAATTCTTCATCAAGGAGTGCTTGCTTGGTTATCATGAACTTCTCGTTCTCGAAGTGGCCGCTACAGTCATCCGACTCGGGAAATAGATGATGAGGATCAGCTTGAGGCCTGGAAAAGTCGGGATAGAACATTATGCTCAGCTGTGAATTGAGGTAATGTACCTTAGAAACGTACGAAGGCGAATTGAGGTACAAATGTGAATTGAACGTTATGTGTGCTTGTCTGTAATGTACCTTGGAAACGTAGTCGAGTATGTGAGCGATGTAGAGTCGTCCTTCGGGTTGCCCGCCTCCGTACCTCCCTGTTGGCTTGCTGCACCTGGCATTGTCTGCGTCGCTTGTTCCCCCTCCGTATATCCCCCCGGTGCATCCCCTTGAGCCCCCTCCTCATTTGTCAGGGCCATAGGCTGAGTGTTGGGAGGTGGAGGTGGCTCGCTCGGGCACGGCTGGCTTCCAGGCATCGTGTTGACTCCAAAAGCACCCCCTGAACCTCCTGCCTCAATGGTTGGGCCCAAAGGCGGACTTTTCGGAGTACGAGGAGGGCTCTTGCCAAGAGGTGAACGAGGCGGGTCCTTGTTAGGGCCTTCGTCATCGCCGTCATCGTCGCCTTCTGGGGGGACAAGATCCAGCAACAGAGTTTGTCATCATTGGCACGATCTCAATGTCGTCCTTCATCCAAAAGATATCATCAGATTCCGTTGCTTCAAGGTTACGGTGACGTTGTAAGTGGGGAACATGTAGTTCGTATTCTTTATGCTCTGGGTTAACACACGTTATGGTCACCAGCGCATAGTTCTCAGGTAACCAGGCCTGATATGCTTTTGGGATATTGTTGGTTGGATATACAACTCCCTCGGCCACTTCAATCTTCTTGCTCCCGCCAAACGGAATCAGAAGCCGCACATGTGTCATATCCTTCATTTTCCCCGGGATGTCTAGCAGAACACCAATCGTGCTCTCAAACACATTCTTCTTGAAGAAGATCGACTTCTTCTTGAAAGGGACGACTGGGACGTCATCATCAGGAGATGCCTGCTTGTCGCGCTTTCGCTTCCTAGTCAGTTTTGTCCCTTCCTCTGGTGGTTTATTCTTCTTGTCGAGCTCGATCTCATCCATATCCTTCACCATCTCATACACCTTTGGCCCCCACTTTGTCTGTGACATTGGAAGACGTTGTGGCTCATCCTTATTGTCAAAGTATTCATTCATATCACTTCTTCTATACCTGTGTTTGGCCTTAAGGAACCTTCTATGCCGAGTGTAGACCATCTTGGTGGAACTCGAAAGGTAAGTGTAGCAAGTCCCGTCGATGCAAACTACACATCCAGTCTTCCCTTTGATCTGCCCCGATAGTGAGAAGAGACTGGGGTAATCAGTGATGGTGACAAAGATGATGGCTTTTAGGGTGAACTTCTCCTTTTTGGACGCATCCACCATCTCGACACCAACATCGAATAGCATCTGCATTTCCTCCATATGATCGGCTCTAGGAGCACATCTATATCATTGTCGGGCTGCCTCGGTCTAGAGATAAGCATTGTCAACATAAGGTACCTGCACTTTAGACATACATAGGGAGGTAGGTTGTAGATGCTGAGGACGACCAGCCAAGTACTGTGTGAGCTACTTAGCTCACCGAACGGGTTCATCCCATCGGTACTCAGCGTGAACCAGACATGTCTGGGCTCATCACGAAACTTAGGGTAGTCCTTATTGAAATCCTTCCACTACTGTCCATCGGAGGGGTGTCGTAGCTTGCCATCGTCCTTGACCCGATCAGGAGATGCATGCCATGACATCAACTTTGCATCCTCTAGATTCCTGAACAGTGCACGTAGACGATCGACCACAGGTAGGTACCACACATATAGTGTGGGCCTTTTCCTCCGCGTGTATCCCTCTTCTTCCCCATCTTGCTGAGCCGAGATCTGCTTGGCCGCAGCACTGGTCTTCTTCTTGTTGTTGTTCGAAAGAATGTCGTCTGCATCCACGTGGCAACCAACATTCCTTTTGTACCGACTAAATCCACAGTGTGGACAACTAGTCATGTTCTCATACTTCTCGCCCCATTACATGATGTAGTGGTTAGGGAAGGCATCAAACTTTCTAACTTTCATCGCCACTGGATGGATCAGCTTCTTCCCTCGATATGTATTAGCTTGCACCTTGTTACCTCACATAGGGTACGTCGTAGCAAAGTAACTTAATAGCTCATTGAAGCCAATGTCTGACCAACCATGTCGAGCCTTCATCATCAGCATATGGAGGTTGAAACGGTGCGCCATGCACCCCTCCGGACATTTTCCACCATCCTGGTATAGAGGATCAATTGCCGCCTGCTTCATCTCTCTAAAATTTTCCAACCACTTTGGGCTGCCAAACATAACATCATCCTCGTCGATGTGGTTGACAAGATCCTAAAAGACCTAGACATCTTCGAGTTCCCTCAAAGTAGCATCTTCACTAGTGTCACTGATGCATCCAGCCTAGGTAGGGTTGGCCGAGGCCCGATAAATTGAGGTTGCCCGGACTCCAATAGTTCTTAGGCACACCCACTCGGAGAAAGGCCCAATCTCCCTAAAAGACTAGTCTAATAGGGGAAGGGTGGCTTCCTCCTCCCAAGCTAAGCAAGGTGGGATTATTCAGAGGCTCACACGGTCGCCGCCCGACTACAACTGGGCCACTTGGCCCATTATTTGTTGTGTCTTTGCCAACGGGTAATAATGGAGGATGTCCTCATCATTCCAGTGGCCCGATCTTCCGTGAGGTAACCGATAAATTCGATTGGGGAGAACTCAACGTTGGCGATCCGGCTTCAAATCAGACATGATTCGAACCCTACAACCGTTACACCACTACTCCGTTGGTTATCAACCAAGCACAATTTGATTGACCTCGCAATAAGGCTTTTCCTGCAAGCGAATCGAAGAACACAAGCAAGAAGGTATAAACACGCAATCTGAAATTGCAAATATGAATGATGTGAATATCAATAGAGGGTTCAAGAACTTGGTTCCAAAGGACTAATCTACATAGTGGAGGAGATCAAGAACAAGGGGACCTGAATCATTGTAAAACGACTAATCGACACAGTTACAATGAACGATTCAATTTCTCGATGAAAAACTAAACTCGAAAACAAAACCCAATCTGTTTGTGGTGGCTCTAGGGGGATATAAGGAGGAGGGAGGACGACCACAAGGGTCCTGGGTCGTCCTAAAACCCTAGGATGAGTCCCTAATGGACCCAAGTTGATACATGGGCCATGGCCCAAAATTGGGTGACGCAGCACCAGAACAGATTCTGGACGCTGACTTGTTTCAACGTTTTCTGATTCCTCAAAAGGAATTTAGACCTGAAACCAACGCCATTGGTTTCCTTATGAAATTATCTTTTCATCCGTGGGTGAATCATCGAAAACGGAGTCCGTATGGATCCTGGGCGTCCGTTTTACTCCTTGCTGGTCCTGAACTCTGAAACAGACTCGAAGTTGACGTGGCAGCTGAGTTGGAGATGAGTTGCAACTTGGAAACGACGTGTCCAGCGTGGTGATGTCCTCATCATCCTCTCCTTCTTGAATTGGAGTCGTCCTCGACTCCATCATAGCTATGGCCTCATCATCCCCTCCTTCTATAATTGGAGTCATCCAAGACTCTATCCAATCAATGAACTCCTGCAAAAGGTTAGTGACAACAGTCAATGCACAAGACATAATAGGTTGACAAAACATAGTATAACATGGTGCATCAGGATTATCACATAACTCAGCAGTAGCAGAAGTTGTAGCAAGAAAAGCACCTCCTGGTAACTTAATCTCATTTTTATCAATGTTTTGCGGAGGTTTATTTTCAATCTCTTTAGCATGTTTAACAATATCCGTAGGAGATAAAGGCAGCAAAGTAATTTTCTTGTCCTTATGCATGAAAGTGTATTTATTAGTTCTACCATGGTGTAAAGCATCATTATCAAATTCCTATGGACGTCCTAACAAAATTGAACAAGTTTGCATAGGTACAACATCAAAATCAGCAGTATCATGATACGAGCCTGTGAAAAAGCTAATGCGAGCTAATTTAGTTACCTTCGTCTGTCCACTATTATTGAACCATTGAAGTTTATATGGATGCGAATGTTGTCGGGTGGTTAAGCCAAGCTTCTCAACTAAATCTAAACTCACCAAGTTATTGCAACTCCCGCTATCAATGATGGTGAGAACACGACAACCCTGCACAATAAGATATATGTGGAACAAGTTGTGGCGTTGGATGTTCATCTCTTCTCCATGTTCCACACATGAACTCAGCACACGCTGCACAAGAAGGCTAGGATAGCCTGCGGCGGCAGCCACTGAATCAATTGTCTCCTCGTCTTGATCGCCCTCGGTGGAATCTGCAGCAAGGTTAGTAGCAAGGGCTAAATCATCTTCAACATCACTAGCACATACATATCCATCCTCAGTAGCAATGAAAGCACGACGACTGGGCCATTCCGCAATTTTATGTCCCATGCCTTTGCAACGGTGGCAAATGATTATAGCGCTAGAGGAGGAGGCACCTGGCAGGGCACCTTTCTTCGACTCTGAAAGATGCACATTAGACAATTTACTTACCCCGGAAGAGTGTGGAGGTGTTGATGTCTTGGGCGTCTCCGGCGTAAAGCGCTGCTGAAAATTCCTCCCAGTGTTAGACCTGAAAGGCTGTTGTTGTGTGCGTCCCTGTACTTCTCGTTCGGCCTTAATAGCAAGATTATACAATTGGGAAAAAGTGCGTCATTCTTTATAATCAAGAATATTTTGTATATCATGATTTAAACCACCAAAGAATCTAGCACTAGCATCATCATCCTCTTCATTTATACCACACCGTGCTAAACTAATAAGAAATTCTTGATAGTATGCTTCTATGCCTTTATCACCTTGTTTTAAAGTTTGTAGTTTCAAACATAAATCATGTTGGTAATAAGGAGGAACAAAACAAGATTTCATATGTTGTTTTAAAACATTCCTAGTTTGAGGCACAGCAGCAGCATTACCAGCATTGCAAAGACCACTCCACCAAAATAAAGCAAAATTAGTAAACTCACTAGTAGCAAGTCTAACTCTATGCTCAGCAGGTACATTATGAGAATCAAATTTTTGTTGAACAGCAAGCTCCCAATCTATGTATGTCTCAGGATCAATATTACCAGCAAAAGAAGGTAGGCTAAATTTAATTTTAGCAAAAGGATCATTATTACCATGATTATTACCTGCCATACCACGACGATTGAAGTTGTAGCGGCGACGGTTGCGTCCATCACCATCAGCATCTGCATCTTCATCATCAAAAACATCTCCATCTTCATCATTATCACGAGGAGGTGGACGACGTTGTTCGACCTGCTCAATGCGTGTGACCAGATTGTTCACGTTGCTCGTCAACTCGTTCATAAGATTGCGTTGTTCATTGATGAACGTTGTAAGCTCGCCCTTGGGCACGCACTCATTGAAATCTGTCGGAGATCCTGACATGGTTAGTAGATAGAAAAAGACAACACCAAAGTATTATCCCTATCAACTAAAAGGAACCAAGTGGTGGTGGTGGTGGTGGTGAAAGTGGAATGCAAAATCACAAGTGGCTTACCACCATCTTGCAAGTGTTCTTACCAAAGCCAAACAACAGCAAGACCAAATTGACGAAGCAATCGGTTGTTGAGTGTGGTAACAGTTGCAAGATGAACCTGTGCTGACTGAAGTATATGTGGAGGTTTGGGAAAGCACACTATGAGCAACAAGGATTAGCAAGTAACGAAAGTAGATTTAGCAAAGTTCAATAAGTATCCAAAGTACAAGTCACAATTGTTGGCTAAGATGTATCTAGACGTAGTGCAACAAGGTGAAACAAAGGACGATGGAAAAAAAAACTCACAGAACAAGCAAAACAAGCAAAGGCTCGGATTTTTTCCTTTTTGCTGAATTTCCCCGGATTTTCCCAAAAGGCACTTGTAGGAATCAAACTTTTTTTTCACTATTTTTTTATATTTTTCTCTGAACAAGGGTCACAAAAGATGCAACCACAAAACTTGACACCTTCAACTGAGGTGGGATGTGGTCTACAAAAAATCCGCAAGTTCTTTATTTTCCCAATTTTTTTGGCAATTTTGGCAAAACCAAACAGACAGGTCTGTTTGGGTCGGCTCCAAAAGATGTCAAGAAGCTCCACAATTGTTTTCAGATTTTTCTAACAAATGAGCGAAAAGTTATGCTTGTTTTACCAAAGGTATGTCAAGTTATGTTTCTCAGAAGACACAACACGACGACGACGACGGCGACGGCGGCAGTTAGAGCAAAGCGTGAGTAGGTATTCGCCAGATGATGTAAGGAGGGTTGCAATGCAGGCAAAAAGAACAGCGGCTGACAACCTATCTAGGGTTTGCGCGGCAGCGAGAGATTACACAAGGCGGCTAGCGGTGGCAAGTCGAGTGATGTGGTGGCTTCGGCTTGTTGTTTGGGAACGATGGATGGGATAGCGGCGGAAAGAAAGAACAGCAATGGTGCCGTTGACTATGACGACAAACACAATCTAAACCAGCAACTAGACTCAACCACGGACACAAACTCAACAAAGCAAATCTGAAAACGAAATTTCAAGGCACAAAGGGTGATAGGACAATGGAAATTGAATTTTTTTGTAGGCTTTTTAAGGACTCTAGGTAATGAACAAATATGAGTCTAAGGCAAACGAGAGTATACCTCGCGGTAAACCTAAAGCTCTGGTACCAATTGATGAGGAGTGGTCCGATCTTCCGTGAGGTAACCGATAAATTCGATTTGTGGAGATCCAGCTTCAAATCAGACACGATTCGAACCCTACAACCGTTACACCACTGCTCCGTTGGTTATCAACCAAGCACAACTTGATGGACCTCACCAATAAGGCTTTTCCAGCAAGCGAATCGAAGAACACAAGCAAGAAGGTATAAACAAGCAATCTTAAATTGCAAATATGAATGATGTGAATATCAATAGAGGTTCAAGAACTTGGTTCCAAAGGACTAATCGACACAGTGGAGAAGATCAAGAATGAGGGGCCCTGGATCACTGTAAAAGGACTAATCGACACAGTTACAATGAACGATTCAGTTTCTCAATGGAAAACTAAACTCTAAAACAAAACCCAATATGTTTGTGGCGGCTCTAGGGGGATATAAGGAGGAGGGAGCACGACCAAAAGGGTCCTGGGGTCGTCCTACAACCCTAGGATGAGTCCCTAATGGACCCAAGTTGATACATGGGCCATGGGCCCAAAATTGGGCGACGCAGCACCGGAACAGATTCTGGACGCTGACTTGTTTCAACGTTTTTCGATGACTCAGAAGGAATTTAGACCTCAAACCAACGCCATTCTTTTCCCCTAAGTCCAGTGACACAACATCTAGGGTGTCCGTTTTACTCCTTGCTGGTCCTGGACTCCAAAACAGACTCGAAGTCGACGTGGCAGCTGAGTTGGAGATGAGTTGCAACTTGGGAAAGGTGATGGCGTAGGCTTCTCCAGCGTAGCGATGTCCTCATCATCCTACCCTTCTTGAATTGGAGTCGTCCTCGACTCGAACGTGGCAGTGTCCTTATCAGTCACCGTAATCGGTGCCATCTGGGATGTTCTCGAGCAGTTCATCCACTGTGATGTAGTCACGAGAATTGTTGTCGTCGTTGGTGGCAGCTGGCACTGGCACCAAAGGTGGTGGTGGTCAAACATGATCTTGGTTATTCACCGTCGTCGTCAACGAGCTCACTCCAGATACACCGCAACTCGCATCGAGAATTTCACCATGAGAAGTCCAAACCGTGTAATCCTCCATAAAACCGTTGACAATCAGATGCGATTGCACCATTGTCGTCGAAATATGCATCGCAGTCTACCTAGGGGGTACCCTACGGTAGTAGATTGTAGGCGGAGGTGTGGCAACGGCGATCAAGCGTAACACAGAGAGCGTAGCCACGACAATTTATAAAGGTTCGGGCCGGCAAATCGCCTTAATACCCTACGTCCTGTGTTCTGGTGGCTGGATTGATATGAGTATTAGGTTACACGAGGTGTAGATGAGATCTAAGGGATTGTGAGAGGGGTGTTTTCGAGGGGGTCTTTGCTAGCCTTATATAGCCAGGGAGCAGGGTTACAGTTGTCAAATCCTAACAGATTGCGATCGGTCCCTTAAGGCAAGGGATCCGAGTTTATCTATCTAGATCTTCCTTGGCGAGCAAGGCTTCTTCAGAGTCCTTGGCGAGCACAACGGACTGGTCGCGCGCCGCAAGGCCTCGTGACCTAGGTCGTCTTCTCGTTGGTAGGCCCATAAGGTCCCTGGGGATATGCCAAGGTAATATCCCCAACAAGTCCCCGAGCACGTTGTATTCTTCCGGTGAGCCTGCAGCGTTGTCCTTGGAGGTGTTCAGCTGGTCGCCATCATGCGTCGTGATCGTCGTGAAGCTCCGACCAGGCTGCTTGGTCGAGGTGCTGCTCGGAGAAGGCTCCCGACCAGGTCGGGCTGGTCGAGAGCGTCTTAGCTTGATGTGCGAGTTGGTCGCCTCGTCGGATGCTGCGGCTGCTTGTTGGGAGGATGTGACATGCTGAAGAAGAAAAACTTTTGAAAAGTCCTTTCCTGGTGAAGTGTACCCACTTAGTCCCCGAGCTTGGTAGCAGGTGAAGTATGCACGTGGTGCCAAGCTTTATAAAAAATAAAGGATGAATGAATAAGCGTAAATAATGAGTAAAGCATGAGTTTTGTAAAAAATGACTGCGAATACCCACAGTCCCCAAGCCTGATGTAAGAAACTAGGAGGTTCTTGTATTAGGATCAAAATTTTAAATATAAGTTTAGTAAGAAACGACTGCGAATACCCGTAGTCCCCGAGCCTGATGTGAGGAGCTTAGGAGGTGCTTGCATCGAGGTCACATTGCTTGATTCGCAGTCCCCGGGTGTCAGTCCTCGGACGTTATCCTGCTTCGCGCCGTCCTTCTGTGCCATGACCGTAGTTTCCGAGCCTTGCTCGGTGTGATGGACGGATTCCCCGAGCCTGGTCGGGAATGCGACCAGGCAGTCGAATCGTGGTTATTGTCGACGGAGTCCCCGAGTATCCTTGTTGACGACCAATTTTGTGTTGCTTGCCGACCAGACTACTGTAGCCATGTTACTGTAGCTGCAGAAAAGAGATTATAACAAGGTTTCTCATCCAATCCCCGAGACTGTAGCGTTAGTGGTATTTTACTAAACAATTGACCATAAATTGTGGAAAATAAATATGAAATAACTGCTAAGTTTAAGTAAATGGGCCGTATTTGTTTCGCAAAGTTATCGGCCCGTGGTTGAGGCACAAGAAGGTAGGCGACGTGGCACTTCCGTATTTGATCGTTGCGGTTTCCCAAAAACCCTAGAAGACGAAGCGTCGTGCCGCTTGGTATAAAGGGCTACCCGATGGTTGGCGAAATGGGAAGGGTCGCATTTCCTCACCTTACTGAGTAGACCTAGGATATGGAAAGCCGGCGATTCTGTACCATATATCTCGGTGAACTGAGGGGATTCCCGTCCGCCTTGTTCAATAACCTCCACGCCTGCAGGCCGCAAGGGAAAAACGGAGAGCAAGAGGGCTTCATCGGTGCTAGGGTTTTGCCGGTGAAGATGGAAGGTGACGGTGCACGCCTTGTAGTCAGTTTCTCCGCTTTGTTGATGCTACCGGAGGACTTGCTCTTCTGGATCCTTCTTCGTATTATCGATGATGGCGACAATGTACGCGAGTATGTGAAGTTTCGTCTGGTATGCCACATCTTCCGCAAGATTTGAAATGATGCTTCGACGATTCGGCTCTTGTCTCTTCGGCATGTTCAGGATTATTGTAGGCCCTATTACCATTTTTTGGAGACTGCCTTCAAGCAGCATTTCCTTGACGCCGATCATCGAGAGGCGTTGTTCTTTCGTGGTCTGGAAAGGTTGATGTTGCAGGGGCAAGATTCTATTGGGCAGTCGCTCATTGGCATGGTGGTGGCGGCTGGAGACGATGTCGCGATGTATTTCAGATCTATGATGTTGTATTTTGCTGATTCGGCGAACATGGAGGCGCTTGCTATCTTCGATCAACTCAGCGGAGGTGCCCTTCCAGATGGTCGGTTTGGTAATCAATGCTTGCGTCGTCTTCGGGAGCGCTCTCGTGATGATCTTCACGTCATCTGGCATCAGTGGTGGATTCGTGCCCCAGAAGATGTGCCGGATTTAGTCATCGGTGATTTTGTGTGTACCTGGGGAGAATGTCGTCGTTTTGGTCCGTCGGGTAACAATATGCCCGGAATCATTATGTACTGTAGCCAACTGTCGACGAAATATGCGTCGCAGTCTACCTAGGGGGTACCCTATGGTAGTAGATTGTAGGTGGAGGTGTGGCGATGGCGATCAAGCATAACACAGAGAGCGTAGACATGGCGATTTATACAGGTTCAGGCCGGCAAATCGCCGTAATACCCTACGTACTGTGTTTTGGTGGCTGGATTGATATGAGTATTAGGTTCCACGAGGTGTAGATGAGATCTAAGAGATTGTGAGAGGGGTGTTTCCGAGGGGGTCCCTGCTCGCCTTATATAGCCGGGGAGCAGGGTTACAGTTGCCATATCCTAACAGATTGCAATTGGTTCCTTAAGGCAAGGGATCCGAGTCTATCTACCTAGATCTTCCTTGGCGAGCAAGGATTCTTCAGAGTCCTTGGCGAGCATGATGGGCTGGTCGCGCGCCGCAAGGCCTCATGAGCTGGGCCGTCTTCTGGTCGGTAGGCCCATAAGGTCCCTGGGGATACGCCGAGGTAATATTCCCAACAACCGTACCATCTGGGTAGCCTCTGAGGTTCCGGCATTTAGAACATGGACATATGGTTGTCGTCCACTTCAAACTAGCACGATGAGCTTTCGCAGCTGCCATAAACTTCCTCAATTCGCTAAGGTACCGAAGATCAAGCACTCTATCTATGTGGTACATCCATTTGGACCTGTCCATCATAGCTTAACACATGACAAAACAACAAAGTGTTATATAAAAAAATAGATCTACTTCATGAATCTAGATAATTAGACACACATGATGAGACATATCGCACTAAAAAGTGAGAATAAAATAGAGAAAGAGGTGTGTGGAAGAACAATCATGTACCTCTTATTGTCCTCTCCTCCCCAAATCAAAGCTCTAAAGCTCAATTTGATGATTTACTGGAAAAATTCGGGTAAAAACTCCGCCCCAACAAGATGAGAGATCAAGACAAAACTTTAGCGCACCTATATATATCACACGGTGAATCTAGATTAAAAAACACAAGTTTTATATATCTAGTACATGGATCTATGAAGAATCTAGACTAAAAAACACAAACTAGATCTAGATCCCTGCGTGGTGGATCCCATGGATCTAGATCTAGATCCACATGAGGAATTGCACTAAAAAGTGAGAAAATGAGAGAGAAAGAGGGGTGGGAGAGCAATCATGTACCTATTATCGTGTTCTACTCCCCAAATCGAAGTTGTAAAACACAATTTGAAGATTTGGTGAATAAATCGGGCAAAATCTCCCTCCCCCCCACGTTTTGGAAGAGGAGAAGTCAAGGGGAAGAAGAAGGGAGGGTTGTTGCTATATATAGGACGGGGGATAACCGTAGTGGGCAACTTAATATGCCCGCTACTGTAAATGAGCATCTACCGCAGCGAGCAGCATAATCCGCTCGCTATGGTTATTTCATTTACCGCAGCGGGTGGGTTATGTGGCCCGCTGCAGTAAATCGAATAACCGCAGTGGGCAACGGAGTGTCCAGCTACCCAAGCTGGCCACCGGTTTACCACAACAGAGGGTTAAGATGTGCGCTGCGGGGTGCCAAATGTCAACTACGAACACATGGTGGGTAAGTACCCATGTAGTTCAGTTTTGTGATGAGTGATTGCCCAACACTTGATCGGTTCAGTTTGAGTGGCTTGATTCTAACCCTTTGCGAAAGCAAGTCTATGCATGTCTATCAGCTTGTGGTGTGCAGGTGCTATGGCTAGTGACAGTGGTCAATGGCATGGAGAAGGTCGAGTAGAGGCTTGTCGTGCCGATGGACTGGGAGCGGTGAAGGGCGGAAGCGGGGCTCGGACCGAGGGACCATGGGCACCGGCGGACTAGCTGTGGTGGCTAGAGCTTGGCACCGGCGAGTGCGAGAAGACATGGAGGTAGACCGAGTCGACCGAGTCAAGACGGTGGAAGCGTGAGTCGAGCAGAGGCTCAGGGGACTTGGAGTCCGACCGGGCGAGGACAAGGTGGCTCGAGTTGAGCGGTTTGGTGGTTTGGGCCTCAAAACCATCCGAGGACGGTTTCCGAGTTTGGGCCGCAAAACTCGGGGTTTGGTAGTTGAGCCCAAAGATATCGTTGGCGGGTTTCCTGGGTTTGGGCCTCAAAACCTAGGCGGAGCTTCCGAGGAAGCGAGGATGACACGTGGCGGCATCCTGGAGGTTGCGTCGAGGCAACGGCAACTCCCGACAAGAAGCGGGGCCGTCCATTCAAAATGCGGGAGATATTTTCCGGAGCTTGGACTGCAATGCTTAGGCTAGGTAGTTCACTCAATATATCTAGTGGGGTCTTTTGGGAAATAGCCAAAGCTCGATAAGTAGGGGGGAAGGGGTATCCCTCATCCCATCTCTTGAACCCTAATCACTTGCCCCCCCCCCTCTATCTCTAGTTCATGAGATCCCTAGGTTGCTTCCACCAACCTTTGTAAGAACTTGAGGTTGTCGCGAGGAAGCGGAGGCCATAACCTCCGTAAGCCATGGTGGCTTCGATTTCGTGATTGTGTCCCCGTTTTGCTTGTGTTCTTCGTGTTTTGCTTTTGCTCCCTCTTTTACCGAGATGATTTCTCTTTGTAGGGAGTAGCTCTTGCAAATCCGTTTGAACCAAGTTGTGCGTAATCATGAGGAGCTTCTTTGCAACGAAGGAATTCTCCTCAAACCTCACGAGTGCGTAGATCGGGCGTTTTCCTTGCGGAGTTCTTCGTTCTTGAGATTTTCCTCAAATCTCTTTCCTCCCTTTGCTCTAAGCCAAATTGAGCGATGATTTCTTCGGGATAGCTCCCCAACTGCACTAGGATCTTGCCTACAAAGTTTGGTCGCAGTTGGTGATCATTTGGTTGAGTTTTGGGAAGATTTGGTGGAGTGGAAGCAATTTTCGCGGGCTTCAGCTTTTTTGTTCGTGAGCGTCGGACCACCCTCTGGACCACCCAGCCTATGAGCACTGGACCATTGCAAGTAGTCCGGTGGCTCTGCTGAGGGCTTCACTCATGCGTCGGACCAGGCTCATTAGTCTGACGGTGAGCATC
Source organism: Microstegium vimineum (assembly GCA_022036555.1). NCBI lineage: Eukaryota > Viridiplantae > Streptophyta > Magnoliopsida > Poales > Poaceae > Microstegium > Microstegium vimineum. Next base: position 7,254,301 of record CM039129.1, read on the forward strand.
GGACGAGGTGTCCACAGGTAGGGTGCTTTCTGTGGTTTTTGCTCTGTGGCGAGTGTGTGCACCGGACCACTTCCCATAGTCCGATGGTGAGTGTCGGACTAGTTGTCCAGAGCCTAGGCACTCACTAGTTGTCTTCTGTGTGAGCACTGGACTTCCAAAAGTGAGCGTCGGACTAGTCCGGAGCCTCTGGTCTGGAGCTAGGGTGCTCACTGTATCGGCCTGTCCCAGTGGGTGAAGGCGTCGGACTTGAGCTCCGGACTACTTGCTATAGTCCGGTGGCTCAGTCCCATCTGGTCCGGACCTCCCTGTTGGTTGTGTTTTCTTCTCGTTTTGCCTAGGTTCTTGCCTCTTTTTCCTAGGGGTTGAGAACCTGTGTTTTGGGGTTTCCGGTGATTTTCCTCCACTGTCGGTGAGCTCTCTTTTCTCCGTTAACTCCGTTGAGCACCCAGCAACTGGGTTTGGTTTTTGGGAAGAGTGGCCCGGACATTTCGAGAGAAATTTGAGGCTCCCATTCACCCCCCCCCCCTCTGGTCGCCGTTCTCGGTCCCTCAATTGGTATCAGAGCCGGTTAAGGATCAATCCACCTTACACGGTTCTTGATCCGCGAAGGCAACATGGAGCGATGTGCTGGTAAACCTCCCTACATCGATGGAACCAACTTTGCCTATTGGAAGGTGCGCATGTCGGCTTATCTCCAAGGGCTTGACACAAAGTTTTGGGAGATTTGTGAGAATGAGAACTACGTGGTTCTTAAGGCTCGAATCACCGATGCCCAGATTACGCAGCATGCGTCAAACGCAAGAGCCAGTAGCATTCTCTTCTCTTGTCTGTCTCTTCCAGAGTTTGAGCGGGGTTCGAGTCTCACTACGACACGGGAGATCTGGCAAACACTCTTGAGATATCAAGAGGGCAACCCTCAGATCATGTCCAGACTCTTCGACACATACCGTAGAGAGTACGAGAACTTTGCTCAGTTGGCCGGCGAATCTGTTGACGGGATGTTCACTCGCTTCCAATCTATCATCAACAAGATGCGTGCTAATCGAGCCAACCTGCCTTATGATGATCATGAGATGGCTATCAATCTTTTGCATGCTCTTGATCGGAAGGTATGGGAGATGAAGGTGGCTGCCATTCAGAAGTCACCGGGCTATGATGCCCTGACCGTGGACGAGCTGTTCAGCAAGCTCAAGTCCTCGGAGATTGACTACCAGACCTGGGCCAAGCTTGAAAACCCATCGAAACCATCTATGGCTTTGGTTTCTAGCCCCGGCGGTACGTCTTCCTCCTCCTCTGACCCTTCACACTCCTTGTTCGCTTTGTCTTTGATTTCTGTGACAGAGGATCAAGTGGAGGCTCTTGGAGATGATGAGCTGGCTTTGGTCATCAACAAGTTCTCACGGTTTCACAACAACCATTTGAACCATCAGCATGGTGGCTCGGCCAAGGGGTGCTACCGTTGCGGTGATGAGGATCACTTCATCGCAAACTGCCCCAAGAAAGATGCGGGCGACTTCACCAAGCGCAAGGATAACCGCGAGCACTACTTCGAGGACAAGCACAAGCCCAAGGGTGGCTACCACCGAAGGTCCTCCAAGAAGGTGATCGACAAGGTGAAGGCCAAGCACTGAGCCTTTCTCTCCTCCCTCAATGACATCGATACCTCCTTCGACGGAGGTGCTTCTTCAAGCGATGATGAGTCGAAGGGAAAGGTTGAGGACATGCTCAACGGCCTATGCTTCTACGCCGACGCCAAGTACGGTGGCTTTTGCACCATGGCAATTGAAGAAGGCAAGGTCGGCAAGCGCAAGGAAGGCCCCGACTACGACTACGACTCCGACACACCCGAGGTACCACCCACCATTGCATCCCTCTCTCTCTCGAGATTGAGTCTTTGAACGACACCTTGATGAGTCAGGATGCTTTGCTCAAGCGTGTCGCGTGCGAGAGGAACGATTTCAAGGCTAAGTATCTTAGCACGCTGCATGAGCTAGAGTTTGCTAAGGCATCAGTGGTGGTTACCGAGGAGGTAGAGTGTGATGCTTGTGACATCCACATGTCTAGTCTTGTCACTCTCCAGGACAAGTATGACACTCTACTTGAGGAGGTCAGTGAGCTGAAGGCTAGGCCTAGCTTACTTGGTGTGTGCAAGTCTTGCTTAGGCTTGCGTTCTGAGCTGGCACAGAGAGATGCTAGGATTGCTGTGCTAGAGAAGGTCAGCTCAGATAGCACTAGAGAGTCGCATCGCTTTGAGGCTTTGGAGCTTGAGATCGCGTCGTGCAGACACGACAAGATGCGAACCGAGGAAGAAAACACATACCTTCGGTCCATCTTGAGCTGGGTGTCTTGCCGAGAGCCGCAGTTGGGGATGATGCTTAGCCAATGCAAAAGGACTAGCAGCACGGGAGTAGGCTTTGCTATAGGTGGGAAGGATGATAGCTTGTTTGGTAAGATCGGTGAGTGCAGTGGTTTGAGCATGAGTGAGAAACCCACCATACCTCCCAAGTTTACCAAGATCACCCCACCTAAGCCTACCAACCCCTCTGAGTTTCCTATGAGAGATAGTGTGTTTGAAGAGCCACCCAAAACCACTCCACAGAAGCAAGTGTGGATTGCCAAACCGAACCATCTTCACAACCCACTTGACACACTGTCAGACATCTCTAGTGATCCCCTTCCTAAGAAAGCTAGAGCCACCCAACCCAACAAGAGAGTGCCTACCAAGAGAGTGGTGAGGTACCATTGTGATTATTGTGAGCGGGATGGGCATTTGGCTGAGTTTTGCTATAGGAGGAAGAGAGATTATCGGAGGCAGGTTGAGTTGAACAACCGGGACATGTACCACCCACGAGTTGGGGTGCATGAACCGGAAGTTCAGAGGCGCACTTCTAGGCCTAGAGGTACAATGCCTCAAGGTTCTAGGCCTCAGGAGGCAAGACCACGCGGTGGTCGTGCCCGGCGGGGGTACCGGTCGTGACCCATACGACTACGGGCCTCGTGGCAGTGGCTTTACTCCACCCTTCTTTAGCGGACCACGTTTTCCCTATCGTGGTGATCATTATCCCTCCGTGGGGCAGGAGATGGTTGGTTTTTCTCCTAACCCATTCTTTGGGCAAGTGGGACAACACTGGTATCCTTCATAGTTTACTAACCCCAGTGTTGGTCCGTTTGCTCACCCTATGTCTTTTTATTGATGTAGGAAGGAGGACTGGAGGAGACTTGGCTTTTGGATTCCGGATGTTCATGCCATATGACCGGAAGTGCCAAGTGGTTCTCTAGCCTCGACCCCGTGTGCCACACCGAGTATATCACATTCGGGGACAAGAGTAAAGGTAAGGTTGTCTCCCGGGGGTCCATCTGAGTCAATTCTTCTTTTGTCCTCAAGGATGTTGCTTTGGTTGCGAATTTGCATTTTAACCTTCTCTCGGTTTTGCAACTTCTTAAAGACGGTTTTGAAGTGAGCTTTAAGCCAAACTTGTCTCGGATTTTGGACTCTCGTGGTGAGCTTGTTTGCAGGATTTTACCCTTCGGGAAGGTTTTTCGTGTGGATTTTTCTATCTCTTCCGGACCTTCTCGTTGTCTTCTTGCCGGTTCTTCCTCCAAGCTTTGGAAGTGGCATAGGAAATTGGGACATTTGAGTTTTGACTTGCTTGCAAGGCTTAGCTCAATGGACCTTATCCAAGGATTGCCAAAGCTGAAGTTCGAGAAGGATTTGGTTTGCCATCCTTGCAGGCATGGTAAGATGGTTGCCGCTTCCCATCCTCCTCTGACGGAGATCATGACCACTAGACCCGGCGAGCTCTTACACATGGACACAGTTGGTCCAGCTCGGGTTAGGTCAGAGGGAGGGAAGTGGTATGTGGTTGTAGTCGTTGATGACTACTCGAGATACTCTTGGGTGTTCTTTTTAGAGAGTAAGGATGATGCTTTTCCACTTGTTCGAGATCTGATTTTGAGATTGCAAAATGAGCTAGCTAAGAATGCCATGAGAGCTATCCGCAGTGACAATGGCACAGAATTCAAGAATGCTCACTTTGCAACTCTTTGCTCTTCTTTGGGTCTCGACCACCAGTTTTCCTCATCTCACACTCCCCAGCAGAACGGTGTTGTTGAGCGCAAGAGTCAGACCCTTGTTGAGATGGCTAGGACAATGCTCGATGAGCATAGGACTCCTAGGCGGTATTGGGCCGAAGCACTCAGTTCTGCTTGCTATGTTTCCACTCGCATTTTTCTCCGAGCTTTCAAGAAGAAGACCTCTTATGAGTTGCGATTTGGGAGACCACCCAAGGAAAGTCACCTACGGGTGTTTGGGTGCAGGTGCTTCATCCTCAAAAAGGGCGGTAAGTTGGACAAATTTGAATCACGATCTTCTGACGGTATCTTTCTTGGTTATTCTACTCACTCTCGTGCTTATCGTGCACTTAACCTTGAGACTAACCGATAGATGGAGACTTGTGAGATTACCTTCGATGAGACTATGCCCTGTGTTTCCACTTCTTTTGAGCTTGTAGGTGATGATCAGGTGAACACTAGCATCTTTGTGGAGGAGGAGCAGGACGATGCCGATTGGGGTGATCCCGAGCCGACTCCACCGGCTGCCCCCGTCGACCCTGCGACATCTACTTCGGCTCACAGTCTCGATCCGACTAATTCCTCTACATGGGGGACGTTCGAGCAGCTTCCTCAGTCGGTGCCCGCTGCACCTAAGGGAGCTCCAGCAACTATCGAGGGGGAGGCCACTTCGTCCAGGCAGGCTCCCCGCCACATCCAGCGGCAGCACCCGCCAGAGAACATCATCGGCGACATCGACCATCGAGTCACGCGGTCTAGGTCGTATCTCTCTCACTTTGCTCATTCGGCTTTTGTCGCTTCTTTTGAGCCCTGAGATGTTGGACACGCTTTGATGGATTCGGATTGGGTTAATGCCATGCATGAGGACTTAGAAAACTTTGAGCGAAACCGTGTTTGGGTCTTAGTTCCTCCACCACCTAGTTGGCACCCCATAGGTACCAAATGGGTTTTCAAAAATAAACAAAGTGAAGATGGGGTGGTAGTGCGCAACAAGGCTAGGTTGGTAGCTCAAGGCTTTTGTCAAAAGGAGGGAATAGACTATGAGGAAACCTTTGCTCCCATAGCTCGTTTAGAAGCCATTAGAATCCTTCTAGCTTTTGCGGCTTCTAAGGGTTTTAAACTTTTTCAAATGGATGTTAAAAGTGTTTTCTTAAACGGCTACATAGAGGAGGAAGTTTATGTTAAACAACCTCCCGGTTTCGAAAATCCCAAGTTTCCAAACCACGTTTTTAAACTTCACAAAGATTTGTATGGTTTGAAACAAGCACCTAGAGCATGGTATGATAGGTTAAAAACCTTTTTGCTTGCTAAGGGTTTTAAAATGGGATCGGTACATAAGACGTTGTTTCTCCTCAAGCAAGGAAAAGACATGTCACATCCGGCCCGTTTGGCCCGTAGTGGCCCATGTGTGTTAATGAGATATTGTGGAGGGTTTAGTCCCACCTTGGTTGTTTAAGGTGGGATAGACCAACATATAAGGCTTCTAGAGTCCATCCCACCATCCCGGGTTAATCCTTTTAAGCGAAGCGAGGACGAAAGCTTAAGTGGGATGGTGGTGGGTGTGGTTCGCTCAGCGTGCAGAGTGGATCTGAGCCATTTGGACTCTGGGGCGTTACAAGACACTCTCCTTGTCCAAATATTGGTGGATGATATCATCTTTGGTGGTTCTTCTCATGCTCTTGTTGCCATGTTTGCAGATCTTATGAGCAGGGAATTTGAGATGAGCATGATGGGAGAGTTGACTTTCTTTCTCGGGTTGCAAATCAAGCAAACCTGGGAAGGGACGTTTGTGCACCAAGGCAAGTACACAAAGGATATCTTGAAGAAGTTTGACATGGGTGAGGCAAAGCCCCTCTCGACGCCTATGTCAACTACTACTACCTTGGATGCGGATGAGGAAGGAGAGGCGGTGGACCAGACGGAGTACCGCAGCATGATCGGGTCGCTTCTGTACCTGACGGTGACCCGACCAGACATTCAGTTCACCGTCTGCCTGTGTGCTCGCTTTCAGGCGTCCCCACGGACTTCGCACAAGCAGGCAGTGAAACGCATCATGAGGTACTTGCGCTTCACTCCCGAATTTGGTCTTTGGTTTTCCACCTCTTCCTCTCTGGTGCTTTGTGGTTATTCTGACGCCGACTTTGCCGGATGCCGTCTTGATCGGAAGTCAACTTCAGGGACTTGCCAGTTTCTCGGGTCCTCTTTGGTCTCTTGGTCTTCTCGCAAACAATCTAGTGTGGCACAGCCAACGTGCGAAGCTGAGTACGTTGCCGCGGCTAGTTGTTGCTCGCAGTTGATTTGGATGATTGCCACTTTGAGAGATTTTGGTCTTGAGCTTACTAAGGTGTCTTTGCTTTGCGATAGCACGAGTGCAATAAGTGTGGCTAAAAATCATGTGCTTCATTCAAAGACCAAGCACATTGAGGTCCGCTTTCATTTCTTGCAAGATCATTACGAGAAGGGCGACATTGACCTCCGGCATGTCGAGACCCACAACCAGCTTGTGGATATTCTTACAAAGCCGTTGGATCAAGCTGCGTTTTCTCGCCTTCGGGGCGAGTTGGGTGTTTGCTTTCCTTTTTAGAGGAGGAAAGTTTTGTGTTTCATAGTTCTTTGTGGTTATTTTTGTCTTTTCTTTGTCCTTCTTCTCAATTGGTGTCTTGTTAGTGTTAGTTGGTGTCAATGCATTGTGCATCTCATTTGCATTTTTGACATAGTTCATTTTAAGCTTCATACTTATAGCCAATATAATGAATCTATGCTTTGTTTGAGGTGTTTTATGTGTCTATGGTGTTGCCTAACTTAGACTCTTTTTGATCTATATGATATGCAATAGAGCTAAGTTAGAAAAGCTTTAAAACTGAATTTAAATTCCCCATGTCACCTCTGAAATGGCACTAGCATGTGTAGGCTTTTGAAGATCCTTCTTGGTTGTCTTGTATATAGCTTGTAACTGTGGCTCTTCATTGTTTCATTCACTACCTTTGAGCACCATGATTAATATCGAAAATGAAATTGTTCTCTGTTTTGTGAACTGGAAAGATCGAGTTGGGTCTGCATTGTGAGTACTTCACCGTGTGTTCGAGACTACTTCCCATATGGGTTGATACTTGAGCGGTGTCGTGTATGACCAAAACCGGTGTGTCAAGTCCTTTGACTTCGCCCGGTTGGTAAGCAATGGCATCACCTTGCTTACAACCACTTGCATACAACTTGTAATGTGCCTAAAACTAAAATTGGCTGCAAAACTCTGAAATTTGGAAAATTCATTCAGTTGGGTCATTGGCTTGTTGTATGAACTTTGCTAGGGATAGTTCTACTTACTATACATGAGATTGCTTTGAGATAGATCCTATCTTGTCTGCCATGTTTAGTTGTCTCTAGGAGGTGATACCCTTTCTCTGCTCTCACATGATATGCTCTCTAAAAAAGCTTCTAAAGTGATCTTAAGCTCAACTTGAGTCTTTGTTGGGCACATAGAGCTTTTCCTATTCTCATAGGATCACATCACTTAGAGCATCTATTTATTGTCTTAGATCTAAGTATGAAGCTTTTGCACTCATTTTGCATTTCATGGCATTTGTAGCCGGATCTTGAGTTGTTGATGTTTGATGAGCTACATGTGTCAACAAGAGGGAGAAGTGTGCATTTCATTCATATTCAACCAAGGAGGAGAAAATAGTGCATTTTCATACTTGCATTAGTTAAGGGGGAGTTTTTGGAAATTGTGGCCTTTTGAGCTTTGTTCCTTCTTGGTATCTTGAGTGTGCTTTTTCCCAGAGGGAGCTTTTGCTAGATGTGTTGAGCCTTTGCCTCTTCTGGAGGGTCTAGCTTGCTTTGTTGATTTTGATAGGTTTCGATTGCTTCTTGAGCATTAGGGGATGTAAGTTGTTTCAATTGGTATCTTTTGAGCTCCCCTAGTGTTTATATTGGAAGTCTGAGCTTTGAGAGCTGTGTTTTGGTATTTTGTTTTGCTAGCGGTGTTGAGCCCGTTTTCTGCCTCTTCTTGAGGGCTAGTTTTTTTTTCCTTGGTTGCGTCGAGTCGTTGCCCATGTCTTTGGAAACCAAGTTTTGGATTCGCTTTGCTTCTCTCAAGTGACCCCGTTTTGGCTTTCTCAGCTTTTTGGTCATTTGGAGAGCTTTACCTTGTGGCTCAAATCTGAAATGCACTTGTGTTGACAATGCACTCATCAAGGGGGAGATTGTGAACACATGGTGGGTAAGTACCCATGTAGTTCAGTTTTGTGATGAGTGATTGCCCACTTGAGCGGTTCAGTTTGAGTGGCTTGATTCTAACCCTTTGCGAAAGCAAGTCTATGCATGTCTATCGGCTTGTGGTGTGCAGGTGCTATGCCTAGTGACAGTGGTCAATGGCATGGAGAAGGTCGAGTAGAGGCTTGCTGTGCCGATGGACTGAGAGCGGTGAAGGGCGAAAACGGGGCTCGGACCGAGGGACCATGGTCACCGACGGACTAGCTGTGGTGGCTAGTGCTTGGCACCGGCGAGTGCGAGAAGAAATGGAGGTAGACCGAGTCGACCGAGTCAAGACAGTGGACGCGCGAGTCGAGCGGAGGCTCAGGGGACTCGGAGTCTGACCGGGCGAGGACAAGGTGGCTCGAGTCGAGCGGTTTGGTGGTTTGGGCCTCAAAACCATCCGACTACGGTTTCCGAGTTTGGGCCGCAAAACTCGGGGTTCGGTAGTTGAGCCCATAGCTACAGGTGGCGGGTTTCCTGGGTTTGGGCCTCAAAACCTAGGCGGAGCTTCTGAGGAAGCGGGGATGGCACGTGGCTGAATCCTGGACGTTGCGTCGAGGCGACGGCAACTCTCGGAAGGAAGCGGGGCCGTCCATTCAAAATGCGGGAGATATTTTCCGAAGCTTGGACTGCAATGCTTAGGCTAGGTAGTTTAGTCAATGTATCTAGGGGCTCTTTTGGGAAATAGCCAAAGCTCGATAAGTAGGGGTGAAGGGGTATCCCTCATCCCATCTCTTGAACCCTAATCACTTGCCCCCTCTCTCTCTCTCTAGTTCATGAGATCCCTAGGTTTCTTCCACCAAACTTTGTAAGAACTTGAGTTTGTCGCGAGGAATCGGAGGTCGTAACCTCCGTAAGCCATGGTGGCTTCGATTTCGTGATTGTGTCCCCGTTTTGCTTGTGTTCTTCGTGTTTTACTTTTGCTCCCTCTTTTCCTGAGATGATTTCTCTTTGTAGGGAGTAGCTCTTGCAAATCTGTTTGAACCAAGTTGTGCGTAATCGTGAGGAGCTTCTTTGCACCGAAGGAATTCTCCTCAAACCTCACGAGTGCGTAGATCAGGCATTTTCCTTGCGGAGTTCTTCGTTCTTGAGCTTTTCCCCAAATCTCTTTCCTCCCTTTGCTCTAAGCCAAATTGAGCGATGATTTCTTTGGGATAGCTCCCCAACTGCACTAGGATCTTTCCTACAAAGTTTGGTTGCAGTTGGTGACCATTTGGTTGAGTTTTGGGAAGATTTGGCGGAGTGGAAACGATTTTCGCGGGCTTCAGCTTTTTTGTTCGTGAGCGTTGGACCACCCAGCCTGTGAGCACCGGAGCATTGCAAGTAGTCCGGTGGCTCTATTGAGGGTTTCACTCACGCGTCGAACCAGGCGCATTAGTTCGACGGTGAGCGTCGGACGAGGTATTCGGAGGTAGGGTGCTTTCGTTGGTTTTTGCTCTGTGGCGAGTGTGTGCACCGGACCACTTCCCATAGTCTGACGGTGAGCGTCGGACTAGTTGTCCGGAGCCTAGGCACTCACTGGTTGTCTTCTGTGTGAGCACCGGACTTCCAAAAGTGAGTGTCGGACTAGTCCGGAGCCTCTGGTCCGGAGCTAGGGTGCTCACTATATCGGCCTATCCCAGTGGGTGAAGGCGTCGGACCTGAGCTCTGGACTACTTGCTATAGTCCGGTGGCTCAATCCCATCTGGTAAGGAGCTCCCTGTTGGTTGTTGTTTTCTCCCGTTTTGCCTAGGTTCTTGCCTCTTTTCCCTAGGGGTTGAGAACCTATGTTTTGGGGTTTCCGGTGATTTTCCTCCACTAGCGGTGAGCAACTGGGTTTGGTTTTTGGAAGAGTGGCCCGAACATTTCGAGAGAAATTTGAGGCTCCCATTCACCCCCCCCCCTCTGGTTGCCGTTCTCGGTCCTTCATCAACGCTGCGGTAAATGAATCCTGTAGTAGTGTGAGGGGGCTAGTTTATGGGCAACCAAAATTGTAGGACCTAAATAGGAACCCTACTAGAGCTATGCTTTTAGCTTTAGCCTTCAAATTTTAGTTTAGGGGCCTGGATCGGGTCCATGCTAGAGCTACTCTAATACTCCTCTATGATATGAGTCACGTGGATGTTTACCTCGCTACCTACTGAGTCAGTGCCAGTTGAGCCAACCCAGATCGTTTCTCCTACACTATAGTTTCAGAGGGTTAGCAGCCGGTAGTTCCAGCTCAGAGACCGACTACTCCCAGTTCGCGATGTCTACTCGCGACTCGACTGCTCTAGCCCCACCGTCAGACCCATAGTTTTGGTGCTTGTCGCTAAAGGGGGAGAGGGTGGAGTATGCTACCTTTAGGGGGAGTTTGTGAGAGGGTTGGTTCTTTTGTGTGTTTATATACTCTGTTTCATCATGCGTTATGTTTACCACTTCATACATTGTATTATATGTGTGATGACTTGCTCATTGTGTGACATAGATTCTTTCGCTTCACCTATATTTATGATATGCCACTTGCTTATGCTCATTTTATGCTTGTTATGCTTCTGCACTTAACTCCGATATACCTTTAATTTTGAGCATAACTAGTTGTACTTGTGCTTATTTCATATCTTTATGAGTGCATGTTGTGATTTGGTTGATATAAGCATGTTCATTCACTCTTAATCACTAACCCATGCTTATATGAACCAAGTCACTTGACAATCTCACCTTATACATATTCAAGATCGTATTGTCGTCAATCACAAAATAGGAGGAGATTAAAAGCATCTAGGCCTTAAAAGTTTTGGTGATTAATGACAATGCAAGATTACTATGACTAGCGTCTGTTTTGCAAAGGCAAGTTGAGTTAGGTCATATTAATGGTGATTGATTGGGCAATCAATGATTTTCATGCCCCTTGGCGATGGTTATCGTTTCAGTTTTTAAAGGTTGGCGACAAGACTTAGAATGATCTAGGTCTATCATTGGAATTGAGAGACACTTAGAATAGATTAGAAACTTTGTTTTACCTTTGATCGTACTATTAAGAGGAGATTGAATGGGTGGTTGACTTAGGTGAGTCTAATATTTTAGGTGTGGTCCACAATTGTCAAACATAGCCCTACATAGCACAAGATTAGCCCTAAGATCGGTTTGAAACAACTTCTGATCTCGATGAAATTTGATTCAGAGTTGTTTAGGGGGTTTTATATGCACCGAACGCGTTCGGTTAGTGCTAGGTGGAGAAGTTAAGCCACCGGACGTACCCCCATGAGTCACCGGATGCGACGGTGAACTGAGTTGACTCTCACATCTGCACCGGACGTGCCTGTGCACGACATTCGGTCATTTTGAGTAAGGGTCTAAAGAGGTATATTTGTGACCGGACGCATCCGGTCAGTACTTATCGGACGCTCGGTCTCATCCGATCACTATATAGAGAGTGTCCAATGTGACGGGACACGTCTGGTCAGTATGCACCGGAGTATCCGGTGAGTGTGCTAACGCGGAGAATCTAGTCATTGGGCTAGCGACCGGACACGCCCGGTCGACCCGACAGACACATCCGATCGCCACTTAAATAACACAATTCAAATTCAATGGGTATGTTGGAGGTGGGGGGTATCTATACTCCTCCCTTTGCCTCTCTATTGCCTTTTGCTTATTTGATCAATAGAGATACACTTGGAGAGTGAGAGAGAGAGCAAGGGCCCTATTGAGGAATTGAGATTTGCTAATTCGGAGATTAGACATCATTAGTGACTAGAGAGTAGCAAATGTGCATCCACTCATATCATTAGGCTTATGTGAGTCAAGTGAGATTTCTAGCTTGTTACTCTTGGCGATCGACATCACCTAGACGCTTTGGTGGCGGTTGAGAGCTTGGTGATCATCCGGAGGTGATTGTGGATGACCTAAGCCATGTTGTGATCAGTTGTGGTCGATTCACCGAGCCGGAGCAACGAAGAATCAGACTGGGGAGAGCACTGCACTGGGTCCTTGCGCGGACCAAGGGGGAGCGATATACCCTTGCGCGGGTTCTCCAACAAGGGCTAAGGGGAATGTCGACTCCTGGATACCTCGGAAAAAATGTCGTCTTGTCCTTTCCTTTGCTTTACTTTGTGCAATTTACCTTGAGTACTTCAATTCTCGCATTTCTTTATGGAGAGTTAAATTGCTAGCTTTGGAATGAAACTAGATAGCTAGCCTGTGTGCAAGTAGATCACTAGCTAGAACACTTGTTTATGCATTTAAGGGTGATTGACTTTTAGTATAAGGATTTAATTATCGCTTTAGGAATTTAGAAAAACTTAATTCACTCACTCTTGAGCATCTTGATCCTTCCAATAAAAATTTTGTTTGAAGACATAAACGTTAATACTATTTACTATAAACTTGGTTAGAGTTTAGTTAGTTTGACTATCTTGTTTATCATAGTTGTATTCTTTTATGGATGAACATAGTATACATGTATACTTGCCAGGCAGTTGGTACGCACTGTAGGTACATATGCATGATATTTATTTGGAGGAGTACGATCGATGTGCAGATGCATGAAGGCCAATAATAAAATCTCGTCACCTGCACCCTCCACTGCGACGTTTCTGCGCGACTGTTCTCACCTACTCTGCTTCTTGCAACAACGACCCTTGCACACAGTCGCACGTAATCCAGGGAGAGAGTATATAAAACAGTTAAAACTTTGACTCATTATTGGTGTCTTTTAATTTTCAAGTTCCCGCTATTTAGCACCTAACACTCTAAATAGTAGTAGTAAGAGTTACTACTAATTCTTTCGTAGCTATAAAAGTTTTTGAAATGGGGCTGACTGATGACTGGATTTTAACTGTTACAGGATGAGAGTTGAGTTAGTAGTAACTTTTACGATTATGGGTTTGAATGTTTAAAACGGAGGGAGCTAAATAATAGTTTATATATATGGAAATTATTTTCTACTCTCTTAAGGAGTAGTTACTCCCATATATATCTTTAGATTTAGAGTGCCTATGGCTCGACCAAGTGTATGTGTATGTTGACTAAAGTATATGATCATATTAGACCATTTAAGATAGTATGTATGTTAAGATATAAGTATACATTGAGTACGTACACTAGTAGAAAATTCGTTTTTGCTAGCGCCACCGAAAACACACCACAGGCGGTTTTGGTTGCCAACCACCTGTGGTTTGAAATGGCCCGGGCAGACTTTCCAACCGCCAGTGGAGATCGATTATCACTGGCGGTTGGCATAAGAAAACCGCCAGTGTAAATACTCCATTTACACTGGCGGTTGGCATAACTCAACCGCCAGTGTAAATGGGTTGATTTACACCGTCGGTTTGGTTATGCCAACCGCCAGTGGTAAGGACTCCCTATATATACCACAGTCTCGACCTCCACTCTCTTCTTCCTCCCGACCAGTTACAGTTCTAGCCGCCACTTTCCATTAGAAGCGATTTTGGATCTCCAGATTTTTGAAAATACAAGGGGAGAGGTTTTGATCTTCATTTCTTCGAATGAGGTCGCTAAGGAAGGTTAGTTGGTGCCTCTTTTGGCCTCTTTTAACCTCGATTGCTCAATTTGTACCCTTTCTGGATCTAGGGTTTCATGAGCTAGCTAGAGAGAGAAGAAGAGCTAGATTTTTGTATTTATTTCTAGTAATGAGGTCACTTAATTAGGATGGAAAGATATATATTATTGTGCTTCTTCTTGATTTATTTTCTCCAAGATATGTTTATATTCACAATAGCTACATTTTTGTATTTATATTTCTAGCTAGGTGACTAAAATAAGATGGTTAGATATATATTTGTACAATAGCTACATTTTTATATTTATATTTCTCCAAGGTTAGTTTATGTCCCTTTTGCTCAATTTTATCCACATTTTGGATCTAGGGTTTCACCATGAGTGAGAGAGAAGAACACTTAGGTTATTTTCTTTGTTTATTCATGTGAGGTTGATTAAATTTATCATCCAGTGACCCTAGCTAATAATCACTAGGTAAATCATAAATCCTTAGCTAAATAATCCAGTGACCCTAGCTAATAATCCCTAGATAAACCCTAAACCCTAGCCTTCATTTACACAGACAAGGGGGAATTTTTATTTGAGGACTGTTGGAAGGAGGTGATTTTGGAGAGCCATATTTACAAAGGGGGGAGGTTTTCATCCTCATTTCTTGGAAGGAGATTGCTAAGAAAGGTCAGTTTTAATCCATTTTCTTCAAGTCAGGTTGATTAAGATGGTTACATAATATTTGGACAAAGCATGGAGAGGAGAGCTTTGTGCCCTATACAACTGTTAGCCGTGCAAATATCGACGCCGATGATCCAGATATGTTTGTTGATGGTGAGTTTCAGTTAGTACATGAGACACAACAACTTGTCACCGATGGTCCTGATCATGGTTACTCTGGAGGAATTGAAGGCGTCGAAACTGAGGTGATGCAAAAATAATATGGCTGTGGAAGATGCAGAATTCCTGGAGGCAATGTTGCGTCGTCATGCAGAAGATCCATCAATGTTCTTCAAGAAAGGTATGGAGGCCCTGATGAAGGCAGTAAAAGAGCCTTTGTACGATGAGTCTAAGGGTTGCACCAAAGAGTTCACGACCTTGCGTTCGGTGCTAAAGTTGTTGGTATGCAAAGCTAGGTTTGGTATTTGTGATGCTGGCTTTGATGCATTCTTGAGTATTATCACAGACAAACTTCTTGAGTATTAACAAAGTGCCTGCTAACACATACTATGCAAAGAAGCTAATCAGACCACTCACGATGGGTGTTGAGAAGATCCATGCTTGTAGAAATCACTGTATCCTATATCGAGGTGACGAATATAAGGACATGGAGAGCTGTCCAAAGTGTAATGCAAGTAGGTATAAAACGAATAAAGACTACAAAGAGAAACACTGTGCTGCCTCGGTGGTGTGTAAAGGAAAGAAGCGAAAGAAGACCTAACAGAGTTCAAAACCCACGATCAAAGAAAAAGAAGAAGTAGACTATTATGCGCTGAAAAATATTCCTGCTTTGGTGATATGATACCTGCCTGTGGTCGATCGATTGAGGTGTTTGTTTGCTAACCCATAGGATTCCAAACTTATGAGTTGGCATGCTTCTAATGAGAACATCAAAGATGATGGGAAGCTTCGGCACCCAGCCGATGGCAAGCAGTGGATAGATTTCAATAACAACCATGAAGACTTTGCAAAGGAACAAGAAATGTTAGGTTTGCACTGAGTACTGACGGAATGAATCCATTTGCTGAGAGGAGCAGCACGCACAACACATGGTCGGTGATCCTCACCATCTACAACATTCCGCCATGGTTGATGCAGAAGCAGAAGTATCTCATGCTAACCATCCTTATCTCTGGACCTACACAGTCTGGAGTTGACATAGATGTTTTCTTGGAGCCCTTAATGGAAGACATGAAGATATTGTGTGAAACAGGTGTTAAAATGTGGGATGAGTACCGCCAAGAATCATTCACGTTGAGAGCAATTATCTTTGTTACCATCAACGATTACCCTGCTCTCTTCACATTATCAGGGCAGTTCAAGGGAAAGGTTGGTTGTGTGGTATGCATAGATGAAACTGCTCACGTGTCCCTTACTGCATCTAAGAAGATAGTGTACATGAGGCACAGACGCTTCTTATCGAAAGGACACAGGTACCGCCAGAAGAAGATGGATAAGTACTTCGACAATAACGTTGAACTCCAGTCTACTGCCCCACTAGACAACAGTAAAGGCAAAAGAGTTTTCAACCTAGTCAGGAACCTTAAATTTGTTTTTGGGAAGAAGACAACAGACGAAAAACTAAGAAAGAATGTTAAACCAACTCTAGGGGCTACGTTCAAGAAGAAATCTATTTTCTTTGAGTATGTCATACTGGCCTGAGTTATACGTACGTCATGCGATCGATGGTATGCACGTTTAGAAGAACGTGTTTGAAAGCCTAATTGGAACCTTGCTAGACATAAAGGGCAAGACAAAGGACGGACTAAAGTCACGTCTGGACATGGTACAGTTAGACATAAAAGAAGAACTCCATCCTGTTCTTCAATAAAATGGAAAGTACCATCTCCCGGCAGCAAGCTACAACCTTAACAATGATGAGAAACATTCAATGTGTGTGTGGTTGAAGAATCTGAAGGTCCCATCTGGATTCTGCTCTAACATACGAAGTATTGTGTCAATGAAAGACCTTACACTCACCAACTACAACTCACATGATTGTCATACCATGTTGACTACTTTCCTCCCTATTGCCATCAGGGCTATAAATCCAGTGTGGATAAAGGTTGCAGTTATATGGTTGTGCTACTTATTCAATAGGATCTCACAGAAGGTGATCGACCATGATGAGTTGACATCTCTTAAGGAATTTGCAGCGGAGACAGTGTCACAGTTCGAGATGTGTTTTCCTCCAGCATTCTTCGATATTATGGTTCACCTTGTGGTGCACTTGGTTCCACATATAGAGGCACTGGGTCCCATGTATTTGCATGAGATGTGGATGTATGAGCGTTTCATGTCAACACTTAATGGCTACGTATCAATTCGTGCTCGTCCTGAGGCATCCATGGTAGAGGGGTACTTAACCGAAGAGGCAATTGAGTCTGGTGGTCCATTCTGCAATAGCGTCCTAAAAGACCAGGATGCAATAGGTTTGCCTCCGTCAAGACATGATGGTAGGCTGAATGGAAGAGGGAGGATGGGAAAGAAATCATTAGTTCCGCAATATTACAATTCAGTCCTCGAGGCACATCACAACATCCTTCATCAACTCTCAATAATGGAGCCTTTCATCGAGCAATATTGATGAGCTTCGCAAACAAAATCATGGGCACACAGATGAGTGGTTAATGAAGGAACACAAGAATAAGTTCACCTCATGGCTAAAGGAGTTTGACATTCCAGAGGGGGAAACAATTGAGGAACGCACCATCAAGGTGTTAGCTTCTGGACCATCACGCCAGGTCACAACATGGCAAAGCTATGACATTAGTGGCTTCACATTCTGTACCAAGTCCAAGGACCAAAAGAGCATTGCACAAAACAGTGGACTTCGATGTGATGCCTTAGACTCTGAAACTGGGGATGAAACTATGTTCTTTGGCTTCGCTAATGCCATATGGGAGCTAGACTATGGTACATTTGAGGTCCCTATGTTTCGATGCCAATGGGTTGAAGACAAACATGTCACATTGGAAAACTATGGGGTCAGAGTTCTTGATCTAAGTAGGTAGGCTACAAAGATGATCTGTGGATAATGACTAACCGTGCTGCACAGGTCTTCTATGTTGAACAGGTCCTTTGTCCTAATGAGAAGAAAAGTACCGACAAGCCGAAGCATGTAGTTATTCCTGGAAAACAACAAGCTATAGGGGTTGATGGTGTATCTGACCTGGATGAATTTAATGAGTTCAACAACATGTGTCTCTTTGTAGATGACCATCCACTAAAAATAAGGAGTGTTGAGAAAAGCATCCCACAGAAATTGCTACCTTGGGTGCGCCACGATGGACAAGGAAGAACAATATAGTTGCCTAGATTATTTTTTATTATTTGCCATGTAATCCATTTATGTTACAATGTGAGACCCTATTTATGTTTGAACATGTGGAGACCCTATTTTTGTTACTAGATGTGAGGCCCTATGCTTATTTCACATAATTGCAATCTATTTCTATAATCCCGAGATTATGAAACATATGTATTAATCGAGATATGTATCCCGAGAATATAGATACATAAAAAACTATCTCAAACATGTCATTCCACATTTAAAACATGTATATCCCTAAACCCTTAAACATGAACCCTAAACCCTAAACACTTAACCCTTAACCCTAAACCCTAAACACTTAGCCCTTAACACTAAACCCTAGCTAAACTCTAGTTCAATACAAAAGTATCTCATACATGTCATTTCATATTTTTAACATGTATATCTTGTCAAGACAAACACTACAAAATTTAAGTCACAATTTTTGGAACATTATTTCTCAAGATATGATTTTTTGAAGCTTATGTATTAATCGAGGTATTAGACATATAAATATAGCTACATATAAAAGTATCTAAAACATGCCATTTCATATTTTTAACATGTATATCTTGTCAAGACAAAGACCACAAAATTTAATTCACAATTTTTGGGACAATATTTCTCAAGATATGACTTTTTTGAAATTTTATTGAATTATTTTTGCAAAATTGTTTGTACTGGCGGTTGGTGTTGCCATACAGGCGGTTGTCAATGCCAACCGCCTGTAGAAATGCTCCCCCTTTATAACGCCGCGCTCGAGGCCGAAATTTTTCTAAGTCCGAAGGCGCCAATTCTTTTGAAAGAACGCCGTCAGGCTGCCAAAATTCTCCACGAGCCGCCGCCGCACCTCATCTCCTCCCTTCCCGGCGCGACCATCTCCTCCGAGCTCGATCGGGGTAAGTGCTCGGTCGTTCCCTCTTATCTTCTTCGTCTCTGTGGCGTCGGCGACAGCTATGCGGTGGCGAGCTCGGAGGCAGCGCGGTGGCGGTGGCGCTCCCTCGCGCGCGTAGGCGGCAGCGAGCTTGGCAACAGCACGATGGCGGTGGCGCTCCCTCGCGCGCATAAGCGGTGGCGCTCCCGTGCGCGCGTGGCGAGCAGAGCTCGGCTAGGGTTTGGAGCTTGGCGGCGGCGCTCTGGTGCTTCGCGGCTGGTGTGTGAGGGAAAGAAGGAGGTGGAGGGGGTGACGAAGGTGGCGGTGCTCTAGTGCTGCGCTTGGTGATGGTGCGGTGGTGCTCGGTGGCCGCGGTGGTGCTCGGTCGCGGGAGGTGGGCGTGTTGGCGAGCACGGCGGCGCTACGCGGGTGGGGCTGACGCGTGGGAGAACCACGTCAGCGAGGGGAGAGGGGGAAGGTTCAGCTGACTGAACCTTCTCGGGGGAGAGAGAGGGGACGGGGGAGGCTGGGCTGGCTGCGCGAGCGGACCAGAAAAGAAGATAAGGGGAGGAAGAGAAAAGAAGGGCTTTTTTCTTTTTTTCATAGCTAATTTTTATTATATATATTTAAATGCCTCTTGTATGTATATGTAAATGCTTATATATATATATATATATATTTAAATGCTTATATGTAAATGCTTCTTTATATCCAATGACTTATATATATATTTAAATACTTATATAAATCCTTATCGTTTATTAGATAAATGATTATATAAATGCTTCCAATATATGATTATATTAGATATATGATTTAAATCCAATGACTTATATATATTTAAATACTTATATAAATGTTTATCTTTTATTAGAGAAATGATTATATAAATGCTTCCAATATACATGTATGTGTTGGTTATAATAACTTATATATGCCTCCAATACATATAAGTCATATATATAATATATCGATGTCTATCCTTTATTAGATTTCCGCGATGACATATCCAAGCAATAAGGACCAAGCACAAGGGCCCATTCATACGGAACAGGCCCCAGGGTCCGACCCCATGGAGCAACTACAAGATACCCACCAAACGGGGCAAGGCGTGGGGTCGTCTGACCCCACGAAGCAAGTACAAGATACCCATGAAACAGGACAAGGCCTGGGGTCCTCTGACCCCATGGAGGAAGAAGAAGGGACCCAATCATCTTCGAGCAACGACTTCGAGCATCCCGAAGTGAGGAAGGCTCGAGAACAAGTTGAGCATGAATTACGCCATGACCCTGATTATGATCAAGAAGCCTAGGAGGTAATTATACTGTGCCTATTATTATATGATAGGATGTTTATAAACCATCACCATTAAACTCACAATGTCTATATTCAGAGGGCATTGACTCAGATGCAAGAGTTAATGTCGCAACATGCCACGGAACGTGCCGAAGGTGCACCCGAACCGACCGCGACGATGACTACTGAGAGCTCAACGAAGAGAAAGCGGAGTGGTGCCAAATGAGGCGAGGGAGGATTGAACAAGTTTCCAGACGATGTATATGCCATCTTAGAAGTCAGTCTGACCGGACAACCCACGACTCCTTTGGAGGCCCTAGCTAAGTACTGGAACGCAATTTGGAAAAAAATGAAGACGAGGTTCCAGTTTCCTCGAGCCATACCAGAGGCACTGGTAAAGGACTATACATTGAAGCAGTGTGCGGTCAGTTTCTGAAACTGGAGGTCCGATTTGAATAACAAGTTTGCCAAGAAAGGGTTGGACCCTACAACAACGTACAAGATCTCTAAAGGGCAGTGGCGGTCTTTCTAGAGCAAAAGAAAGAGACAGACTTCGTATCTATGAGTGAAGCCAACTTCGCTCTCGCTAAGAAGAATAAGTACCACCATCGTCTAGGCTCAGGTGGTTATCAACGTCAGGCTCCCAAATGGCAACAAGAAGATGCTGCGCGGAAGGCGAAAGGGTTGCCGGCGCTGTTCGAACAAGTTGGTGAAAGGTCCGTGAATTGGATTCAGGCTCGAAAACCAAAGGAAACCGAGAGCGGTTTGTCCTTTGATGACCCTGAGGTTGAACAAGTAGCAAAGAACATCTTTGCGGTGGCAGCCAAGCAGCAGGAAGGTAAATTCAAGCCACGAAGAGAGAGGGACATCCTTAGCGAGGGCTTGGTAACCCTGAGCATCCTGGCCGTGTTCGAGGCGTGTCATCCAAATAAGGATGGAAGGAGGGATTCGGCCCTCAGTGGGAAGGTGAGTATAGGAAACGTGATCGATACAAGGAAGAAATTGCTAGCTATTGGAAGGAGGAGGCTAAGAAAGAGTTCACAGAGTTTATGAAGAAATTGGTAGATGATCCTCTTGCTGAGTTGATGCAGAAACTAGCGAGTGTAGTGTCAAATCAACAAATGAGCACTCAGGCACCCGAGATGCAGCTAGTCCCAGTGGTGTCCCAGCAGATAGTTGCTAAGATACCAAGCAATGTTGCGTCTATACGGAATAAGGTTCAATATCCGGTTGACGACATTGTTACTCCAGTGGCTTGCTCCCTAGTCATAAGATATGGCATTAACAATCACCGTACAAGGGAAATAGCCACAGGCAAAGCGATCCCAGGATGCAAGTACCACGGTGCTGACATTCCTGAAGACTACTGCAGAGTAGAAGTATCGATCGTGGTCCAAGGACATGAGGATGAGATTTTAGACATCCCCGGTCCTGAGGACATTGAGAAACTCGGACAGACTCTAAACAATTTCATTCTTTGGCCTCGGCGAGACGTCCAGCTGACGGAATCGACACCGTCCTCGCAAGTGATATCAGTTGAGGAGTCATCAGGACTGACTAATCCTCTTCCGAACCCACCACCATCACCAATCCATTCTCATTGGAGCCCACCTCGGTCACCTCCGCCACCTTCATCACCCCCGCCACCTCCATCGCCGCCGCCACAGTCATCACCTCCGCCACCTCGGTCACCTCCACCACAGTTAGCACCATCTGCACCACAAGCATCACCTCTGCCACCTCCACAACAAAAATCCACACATTCCCCACAACCCAAAGATCCTAATAAACAAACACCAGCGCCGCCAAAGAAGAAGTTTCCGGTGCCCAAGTTGATTTCCCCCTTCGAGCCAAAGAAGAAATCAGCTGGCACAGCCAGATTTTTTAAAGGACTGGGGATAAAACACAAAATTGAAGTCCACGACTTGTCTAAGCTAAAGAAGTCAGCGCAACCAGTGCCTAAGGTAATTCCCTGCACATTCAAGGTGCCCACTTTTGAAGACTACAAGTCTGTGCCTAAAAACTATGTGGTGGAAAAGCCTCTACTAAACTGGGATAAACTCCAAAAGGTGCCAAACAATGTAAAAAGGTTGAATGACTGGTACATGAGAGTCTCTTCTGCTGGCATTCACGCCATCAATGTGCGTATACCACATAAGGCATTTCAAAGTGATCATGATTTGTGTGTGATTAGCTTTGAAGACCTTTGGTTGATGATGAACTTCGAGAGGCTAGACGTACAGATCATAACGATGTTTGCATTGTAAGTGTTACATAGTTACACATCCATTGTTGTTGCATCAATATTCAATATCTGACATGCATGTGCCTTGTAGAATGCTATATGATCAGGAGGAGCAGACCTACGGCCAGGAATTCGATTATTGTGCCAAGCAAAGGGTTGGCTATCTAAACCCAATTGATATATGCGAAGAAAGGCACACCTTCAGAATCGACGAAAACAGCGACGATTTAAGGGGCTTAGTAGGTGAAGCATGTGCCGCAAAAAATAAAAGTTTAAAGTTTCAATTTGATTCCAAGTACGCCTTCTACATTTCAAAGTGTATACAGAAGTATCAAGATAGGAAATCGATTGTGGCACCGTACAACTTTGGGTAAGTATGAGTTTGGGTAGTGACACCGTATAACTTTGGGTGATAAAACTACATATTTTCAATGCAAAAATGTATCATGAATTTGATTCATGTAGGGACCACTGGATCTGTGTCATCATTTATCCTAGAAAAGGAAGGGTAGTGGTACTAGACTCCGCAAATTACCCGTCAGCAAACTATGCAGGTTTCATTGAGAACTTAGAGCCGTAAGTCGAGATATATGCACGTATACTTTTGCATTATAAGATTTTAAGAATAATTAACATGGTGATTGTATTCGTAGGGCATGGTGGTTTTATAAAATCAGCGGTGGAAAGTTTGAGTCGAAGAAAAAAGAAAAAGGAGTCATTGAAAGTTATATATGACTGGCCGGTAAGTTGTATGAAAACTTACTCTTATAAAATCCACGTGTGTGCGAGCATCTATAAATAACCACTTTTCTATTTTGTATATAGTGCCACAAGCAACCACCAGGATCTATTCTCTGTGGATACTACATGTGCGAGCACATGAGAGGAGACATGTCAGGATACATGAAGAAACCTTCCATCAGCTAAAGCAACGACCATCAATGAAAAGACGTTGTACGACGTAGTTGAGAACGTGAGCCTTTTCCTAATCAAACAAGTAATCTCAACTTTTGGAAAATATCATGATCATGACAGTGAATTAGCCAAGCCAGAGTATCAAGCGCTCACAGAGGTTTATAGCCTAAATCTTACTCGGGGCAGTTTTTAGAGGACATGTGTCAACTATTGATGTATATAGTGTGTGAGCATGAGACTTATGTATATAGGGTGTCATACACTTGTAACTTTATTGCGAACGTGTAACTTCGAAGTAATGATAGATGTATGTATGAAATATTTAAATTACATGTTGCTATATTTGAACATCATTCAATGAGGTTTACTAGTTTCAATAACAATATATATATAAATATATATATACAATATATAAATACAAAAAATATAAATTGGAAAATCATTTCCACAGGCGGTTCTCTTAGTGAACCGCATGTGTAAATGAGTCATTTACACAGGCGGTTCACTAAGAGAACCGCATATGCAAATGGGTTTCTACATGCGGTTCACAAGCAACCGCATGTAGAAACGCTCCATTTCTACTGGCCCCCAGCGCAGGCGGCGCTGGAAAACGCCTGTAGAAATGGGTTTAGAACCGCCAGTATAGGCCAGTTTTGTACTAGTGGTATATGGCTATACTTATTTTATACTAATATTGAGTATATATGCTACTCATCTTTCGAAAAAAATTACACGTAGTATGATTTGTAGTGTCATAAAATGAAATGAGTATACAAAAATACTGAAATTGATAAATGAGTATGCACCCCTAATTGGTTTATTAAACATGAGAATAACTCCTGGAAATAGAAAAAAAAATGAATCTGCACTGTACGTTGCATTTTGTAAATTGGGCGGCTTAGCTTTGAGTTTTTCATATCAAAAGTTTGCGTGTGGCACATTCTCTAATTCTCTCGCTGACATCGTGTATATGAAAGTTACAGAAACTTACAATGGAGTACTATTAGAAATGTCGATCGATCCACGATTGGAAGCACACCTGTGATTGTTGCTATTTATGTATATACATAGGGTCAAATAAAGTCTTTATACTCTCTCGGATCGTGAATCTTAGTCTCACTACTACAAAAACCATTTGTAAGAGTCTAAGCCATTTCACTGTAAGGGCGGTTGGTGATTGAACCCCCCTTATAGTAGGCTAGGGGCTTCAATC
Source organism: Microstegium vimineum (assembly GCA_022036555.1). NCBI lineage: Eukaryota > Viridiplantae > Streptophyta > Magnoliopsida > Poales > Poaceae > Microstegium > Microstegium vimineum. Next base: position 7,278,671 of record CM039129.1, read on the forward strand.
ACCAACCCCCTTACAAATGCCCACAGTAAGGGCGGTTGGATCAGTAAGGGCGGTTCGTGATCACGAACCGCCCTTACTGTGGCTCAGCTGGTCGCGGCCTCCTCTCCCGCGCCTAGGCCGCAACGTGGACCTGGGCTAGGATTCCTCCAACCCGCCTGGGCCGCTTCCGGCCCAAGGTGGATGCAGCAGCCGCCAGCCATCCGATCAGATCAAACGGCCAGCCGGCCTCCTAGGTCAGTCAAAACCGCCGACAGGGCCTTGTCCCTGAACCCTAGCACCACTTCTTTTCCCCTTCCCTCTGTCTTCTCCAGCACATAGCGATGGCAGCGGCTAGAGTACTGCATCGGCGCGAGGGAGCCCGGGTGAAGAAGGAGCGGTGCTGTCGCGGGCCCCCTCGCCTGCGCGCATGCTCGCTCGAGGCTGAGCATGCCGCCGTCGAGCGGTCCGGCGTCAGTGTCCGGAGCGGCGGCGGCGGCTGACCTGCTATTAGGGTTAGGGTTTTGTAGTTCATCTGAATCGAAATCCGTTCTTTTCTTCTTCCTCTTTCTCGACACTAGCACAGGTGACGGCGCCCCCGCACGGCTGATGCAGCGACCGGCGGAGCCACTGTCACGACCGCCCTCAGCAGCGGCAGCCGGTGGGGCCACGCCAGCACAAGCGCTTTGCAGCAGCCAAGTGATGGGTGACGGAAGATGGTTTGAACTTTGTTTCCTGTGCTCTTTCAATCATTCATTTGCGTTCATACTCGTCTCGTTTTTTTTTAGTTCGCCTCTTCGAGGGACGCTGCTGGTGGATGAGTAGATTCAGAGTGTAGTTCAGATTATTTGAGGAGATTCATATTATTTTACACGTAGTTCAGGTGCTTTTTAAAATGCCTACTTTAGGCCAGACTTGTAATATGGATTAGGAGTAGGAGTATCGTGCATGCTTTTGATTTTCTGACAAAAAAATTTATATTCGAATCCAAATCTAACCGCAACATTTAATATATCATTCAAATTTAAATTCAAATCTGAGATTTGAATTTAAATTATATATTAAATTCTGCGGTTTTGGATTCGAAAATAAATTTTTTTTGCTGGAAAATCATTTGTAGGGGCGGTTGAATCACCAACTGCCCCTACAAATGGTCATTTGTAAGGGGTTGGTGATCCAGCCGCCCTTACTGTTGCGTGATTTGTAAAAGCCCCATGGGAAGGGCGGTTGGCCCAACCGCCCTTACAGAGGCTTTTAACCCACCCTTACAAATGACAAATGAGTTCGGTAGTAGTGTCTACCAAGTTTTGTCTTCATTAAGATCAAACTTTTCAAACTTTACATAGTCTAAATTAAGATAAAAAATTTAGTGGGTTTTACTGGGGTACACCCAAATAACTGTGAGCCGTTTATTTAATTAGATCATACGATCAGAATTATCTATTAATTTCTAGAAGGTAATATGTGAAATAAGAAAAGTTTTAGGTATAAAAATCTTTTTAAGATCTCATTGATGCATATATGATTTATTAGATATAATGAATCTTTTTTTGTTGTAACTTTAGATATAAGATAACCTAATTAGAATAAAGTAACTAATTTTGTAAGCATGCAAACTAAGGAACGTGTGTATATGTGTATATACGTGCACAACTTACCAATGCATGTTGTTGCAAAAACAAAACTTACCAATGCACGTGTATGAAACTTTATGTGCATAAATAAATGTTTTATTATAATATAGTTTTAATTAAGTTAGTATAATATAATAAATACTCGATCATATAATGTGTTAGTGTGTAATATATGTTAAATCACTAAAGTTTTTGGCTTAATTAACATGTTAGTTAATAGTTATGATAGTTTATGTATGTAACATATTTTTTATTAATTGAGTCACATAAAAGGAAAAAAGTATACTACCAGCATAAAAAAGGATGGAACTGCATGTCCATTCGTATCTCCATAATTAAAGGGATTTGAGAATATTTTTTCTTTTTCTCAATTAAATAATTAATCTAAAAATCTAAAAAATCGATGGCTCAGATTTATTTGAGATATTATCTTCTAAGAGGTAAAGGATGTACCCTAGCATTACCCAAATTTAGTATCTAGTTTTACTCTCTCAGATCGTGAATATTATTAATTAGAATTTGAATATGCTAGTTAGAGTCGTTATAAAAATATGCATAAGAGATGAAAACTGACATAGATATGTGTGTTCCTAAAACGCTCCTCGAGGCGAAAAGAACATCATTATTCAGAAATGACAGAAAAGAAGTTTAAAGGAAGCAATCAATCACTGCAGTACCGTGTGTGGAGAATGAAAATTAAAGAGCCGACGTCCTTTTCGGCCAACCATCTCATCCCTTGCTATCTGTTGACGCCGAGTCAACACATTAAGTGTGCACTGCCGTATGCATAGCATCACTGGATGCCAAAGACGGGTGTAGGTAAAAGAAAGTGAATTGAAAGAGATCTACTCCTGCGTCACACATCAGAAATGCATCTCGTATTAGATGATGTTTAGTCAGTTTTGATAGAGACGACTTTCGTGAAACATTTAGCAAGACTAACATAAAAACTATTATGTTGCTAACTAACGATAATGGGTTTCATACAAGTAAAACTCGGATTGAGAACATGCCGAACAAGATGGGTTAAAAAAAGTCAGGGTAAAAGGCATAGTACATGTGTTTTTTTACGATTAGATGTACGTTAGATCTCTCAATGAATCGTAATTATCTGATTCTTATAGAGGGAGTTACTCTTATTCTAGTGCAAAACATATCCCCGTCAAAACACTAGCTGCCGGAACTAAGTTGGACTTAAACCGGAGACTCAAACCAGGAAAATAGGCTTAACCGGTGAGGTTTCCTCGGGGCTAGCTAGTCAGCTTTGCCCGGTGAGGTTTAGGTTTAGGAATCCAACTATGACGGTTTTAGCAAAGATTAAGGACAAAATAGAATGAATCTAAATATATGGTGCTCCAAATAATTATATATACATAGACACAAGTTACGTGTCGTGCTGGCGTGAAGCTTTATCACCATATAGTAGTTACTCTCTCGCCAGCATTGTTCGTCTAATCGTTTCGGTGTGTACGAGTTGCATTAATTAGTGTGAACCTGAACACTTACAGTACTAAAATGATTAATATTATGAGATAGAGAGAGTAATCAACAACCAAGAATACCATCAGCAGCAACGAACAACCACAACCGTCCACTGCTGGTGAGAGCACAATGTTTGAATAATAAATGGCTAGCTCCTAATATGACAATATACACATATAACGTATTGCTTCAATCGATCCTCCGTTTGTAAGTTAAAATCTGTGTGTTCAAATGTTTCAATAATAAATTTGGATATTTTCAAATACTATATTTTCACTATAATAATCTTAAAAATGAGGGGGGTGTGATGTCCTCACTAAGCGTGTCGTTGTAATATTTCAATTTTCTCAATCTTAATATAAAGATACGTAAATATTTTCTATTTTCTCGATCTTATAATATAAAAATGTACCAACACTTTCCGTATTCGAAAAAAACAATGGAAAATGAATAGTACACAACCAATCGGGCATCGTACATAGGCCGCAACTTCTATTCAATGACAAGTTAGCTAGTAAATGGCAGGCAGCATCGATATGATACGTAGTATATATACGTATACTGTACTATATCACCTAACGCAAAAGCTAATAAGCGTACAATGAAAACCTATAAGAGGGAATAATGCATGTGACTTGCACACAGTTGTTGCGCTGTTCGTGCGTGCGTGTGTGGTCCCATGGTGGAGACATCGATCATTTCTTGGGTGTTCTAGAAGGCCTACCTACCCCCATAACTCGTGCTTAATTAAGTATAATAACACTAGTACGTTAGGACACAAAGAGGACATCATCCACTTGACGCATCTAGAGACTAGGATGGGTACTTTCCTTATCCAGAATCAGAGCCGGACGATCAGAAATTTTCTTTTCTTTTTTTTAATTAATTAGAGAAACCAGTATATATGCATGTGGCCCGAAACATGCTTCATGCATATTTTGGAATTCTGCTAATTAACGAGGGAATAAAAATTGATAGCAAGCAACAGATAATTGTAAAGTACTACGTCTACGTGAAAGTTTTAACGAGATAATTTAGCTCAACCTACTCCCTCCATATTTATATTCTCGTATTAGATATCGTTTTAGACAGCGACACGGTCTCTAAAGTGTAAATTTGACTGCTTATTTTTGAAAAAAATATATTTATTGAAATATATGATTTTCATTTTTCTAAACTCAATAACTTAAAAGTTACTCATAATTTATATATGTTTTCAATGTTTGAATCAAACTTTATCCAAAATGACATCTAATATGAGTATGGAGGGAGTATGTAGGAGTCCACACCAACTAGTAGTTAGTAGTATAACCCCCTGATCCTTAATTATTCAATTAATTAATAGGCCATTATTATTAGATAAGCTCATGCTTCTTGTTTTCTAGACCATATTTATGTTATTAAGCTCACGCACCTCGGTTTCATTGTAACTTGCTGTAAGATATCGAGATTAACCTATGCATGAAGTTCGATTCATGATTATTACCCATAAATTTCAATGCCATTTACCATTATAGGGAGAGTTAGAGCACCCGCAATAAAAAACGAGATAGTTTCTATGTTTATTAATTATGTCACTAACTAGGAAAAAGATAATGTGGCATGTCAATATTTAAAGAAGAGGAGGAGAAAATGGTTTCTTAGGCCATTTTTAATGGGAGTTTCTTGTCCCAGTTTTCAAAACAGTTATATTTTAGAAACAATGTAGAAGAGTTTTATTCCCATGAAACTTTCTCTACTCCTATAAAACTCTCACCATCTCTCCTTAGAAAACAAACTAGGTCTACACAAAAACCAAAGCATTTAGAGGCAGGCAGATAACAGAAAAAGAACAAAGGTGACTGGTCAAAAAAATTATTCTAAACAAACTATATACTGTAGACAATGACACGGTCTCCCAAAGCATGACTTTGACTTTATGTTTCTATTAAAATATTTATTTAAAAATAATATATGTATACTTTTATGAAAGTATATTTCAAGACAAATCTATTCATATGATTTTCACATTTTCAAACTCAACAATTTAAAAGTTATTCAAGATTTATATTCCCAATGTTTGACCAAAACCTTGTTCAAAATAACATCTTTTGCAATATGGATGGAGTACCTATTGAAAACATGGTTTTTATGTGTATTGTCTATATAAATTAATAGCCATATAGAAACTACATGTGGTTTCTTGTATTGGAAGCTTGGAACTGTCCATAAAAGTACAAAAATGAATTATTTCACCAACTGTGGATAGCTTTTTTTTTGCGACTTAGGGATTTCATTCATCAAGAAACATCAGGGTTACAATCAGTAGACATCAGTGTTGAGCGGCACAGGGGACGGGGTAAACTGCCACTCGTTCATACTATTGTACATCCTCTGATCAGACCTGCTTAGCTAGAGTACGAGCAACTCGATTACATGATCTGCTAGAGTACAACAATTTAAAAGCAGAATAACCACATATTATTGGATCCATCATAAATATATTTTACAGTATACTCCCTCCGTATCCTAATTAGAGAAGGTTTTGGATAAACTTTGGGTCAAACATTGGGAATATAAATCATTAATAATTTTTAAGTTGTTACGACTCCAAATGTGAAAATTATATGAATAGATTTGTTTTGAAAAATACTTTTATAAAAATATACATATATCATTATTCTATAAATATTTTTATAAAAATAAGAGATCAAAGTTGTGTTTGGGAGACCGTGTCGTTGTCCAAAACGTCCTCTCTAATTAGGATACAGAGGGAGTACATATTTAGTGTCACAAACATTTTGATAATGTTTTCTTAGTTAAACCTAAGATAGTTCAACAATTTGACTTGAAGCCAAAACTGAATTATATATTTTTTTTACATAAAAGAGGAATGCATATCTAACTAGAGGAATGACGTTTCGAGGGAAATAAACATTGAGATGATGTGGTTGTCACATGGAATAAAATATATATAGTGGTGTGGATGATTCTAGCTATATCAGTCATCAAAACCACCGATATAATTCGAGTTGAAATTTGAACACGGTTTTGAGGGTGCGAGTAAAACTAATTATATTTTATCTTGCTTTCAAGATGATGGGATGGAACTAAATTTAAAAGATAAATTAAAGGGCTAATACTAGACTTTTTCCCAATGGTTTATTATATTTATATATGGGGAACTAATTATTAGGAAGAAAATTTGGTGACTACTCCCTCCGTTTTTTATTAAGGGTTATTCTTGTTTAGTAAGAAACAACTTTAAGTATTTTTTTATAGAAAAATATTAATATTTATAGTAAATAATTAATATCATTAGATAGATCATTAAATATATTTTCATAATGAATTTATTTAGAGATATAAATGGTGCACATATTTTCTATGAATCCATAAGTTTTTTATATGAAAACTAAAAATAATAAATATTTAGAGATAGAGAGTAGTACTCCGCATGGGGAGTTAATTTTACCGCACCAGTGAAAAATGTAAGCCCCATGCTATTACAGGTTCTGCTAGCTGAGATGAGCATGCATGGAATCGTGTGCGAGGAGGTAGGTATGATGTTTTTATCGATGATAAATGAGGCTAGTCGCCACCTACATCTGCCTTCGCGCCGGCTAAATCCAAAAAGATCTCGCTTGGTAGGTATGGAAACAAATACCATAACATGGTAGGTACGGGTACAAATACCATAAAATATGTACGATGTATACATGGATGCGCCATTCATGACTAAGCACATATAGAGGGGCTCATCCGGAACCGGCCAAATCGGCTCAATCATGACTTGGGGTCTCAATCATGTTTTATATCTTCTGCAATTGACATATAGAATTATATGTCAATAATTATAGTCTTTCTGTCAAATGATTCTCTAGTGAGTTTCTTATATATATGCGAGGTGACGATTTATTATTTCTCATTATGACAGTGTCATGACGTTCTGATGTTCCAACATTAATAATTAAGTGCACTTCTAATGTGGTACATGAATGTTGAAAATTCACCGCTCTAAACTTGTTGTTGAGTCACATTTACTAAATTAGAAGTTTTGTTCTTCTATTTCCTTTAGCACTTTTTTAGGATGTGCAAGGTAAGAACATCTCTAAGAGTTTTCTAAATATTTCTCCTAAAAGTCGAATATTTTCCTACTACTAAAAATATATTAGGAGAAGAAAGAAGGTCATCTCTAAGAGTTTCTAATAATCTTCTCCGATCCTAAAATATAGAAGACAACTTTACATCAAAAATTCTATACTTTTTCTAAATTATTCTAACTATATATTTTCTCTCTCTTGTATATTTTCATAAAAAATATTTCTTACTTTTTATTCTTTCCATGTCCTTCCACATCTAGATTGGTTGGCTTTATGCGCATGACTTAGAACCGCATAACTTTATGTGGAACATGGTGTTTTTTTCCCAAGTTCTAAAAGATTAGGAGGATGGATTATGAGTAATTGGAGAGAGTTTTATTCTTATCTACCTAAAATCTAAGGATTAGGAAGGAATTTAGGAAACTTTTGGAGATGTTCTAAGGGGGGAAGTAAAGGCTACTACACCAAGAATGGATAAGTACTAAAAAGTACCAAGGATATAAGATAAGAGATTCTATAAGCTATATACTAATTGCTATTATGAAAACACAACTTTGTAGGCAATAAAATGCATGGTTTGGTATGATATATGTATAATATAACCTAGATGCTAGAGAGTTTTTTTCCAATAAATTGTTTGCCATATCAGTTGTCTTTGGTCAATATATAGAAGAAATTCCTCTTTGCGTTTTCAATATGTTTAGACATGAAGACCATTTTTTCTGCTCAATAATATGGGCTTGGCCCATATTCTAGTCGATGATTAAATAAATTTTAGACTCATGTTAAATGTTGTGTTGTATTATAGTTCGGTCCCACATAGGATTTTAACTATTGATTGATTCAACTTAAATATGTAGACTACATGTGTACTAATTGAGAAGTTGAGAGGAGATTGACTAGGTGCCACTCGCGCGTGCCACCACCGTCGCCGAGTCGAGCCGAGGCGAGGCGTGGCGTGGTGTGGCATGCGTGCAGCGTGCGAGCAAGTGTTGAATGGGATTGATGATCCGGTGCTAGAGTTACTTCCCGAGATTCAAGCCTATCGGTTGAAAAGCGATTGATTGTTTTCTTCCTTGTACCATGTATTAGTTCTCATGTCTATAGACAACAAACCTTCCTTCCCTATTGAGTAGTGTTCAGATCTTCCCATTCCAACCTTCAGCGAGAATATAGAAAGTTGGAAGAGTAGGCCTCCGGAACCCTTTTGCTTCACAAGAGTTGCCTGCTCAGGTGTGCGGGCAATTAGGTTTTTGGAGAGCATCTTCGCGGCTGCTCACACCCACCGCAAGACGTCTGACTATGCGTCTTCTTCCTCTACGTCCTGATCCGCGCCTGCCCATCTTTTTTCCTGGAGGTCCACGCGGTTCGAGGGATAGCACTGCAAACGACAACCTACATCGACTGAGGTCTACTACTTCGAGCAACTCACGTAATGTCTCGTGAGAATAATGGAGCCACCAGCACCTTCAGCACAAGTACCTCCGTAGGGTATATCTTCTCATTCTCACTATTTGCCCATTACATGCTCTTGATAATTAATGTTCATATTTGATAGTAGTACCAATATCACACATGTGCACATACTAGTTGTCACAAATATGCTATTGTTTTTCTAGATTAAATTAAACATGAAAATACCTAATTCTCCAACACTTTCGAATGTCTCTAGAGCTAGCTAATTAAGACATGAGTCGAATTGAGATACAATAACATATTTTCTAGCCATAGAAAGTATGACAGTGGCACAACCCGAGTCTACTATCATTACATTTTGTCCGATTAAAAATGATTAAGATTAAGTCTAGTCACTAATCCGCGCTAGTCTTGATCCGTGGGATGAGATTATCTTATTATTGGTTCGTTTAAGATCTCATGCATGCAGGGCCTTTGAGATTTCCAAATATATGTTTGTCTCTTGTCTTTGACCATATATGTAGTCCAATAGAGACCGAATACAGTTATGTTGGGAGACATTTACTGAATGGTTGTCTGAATTTTTCTGGACACGTTTCGCAATACTTTGCATCTCGTCGATTGGAAGGCATGGAGTTTGTCAAGCAGAAGTTTTCTTGTTTGAATAATAATTTGGTTTGTCGGGACAAAGTCTTTGCAGTGTAGCTGGGCTAAACTAGCTAGTAGCCAACATATATGAGTTATGTCGTGTCCCAACACGTACGAATGACAAAGTTTCAACTCTCAACCAACCCGTGCAGAGAGATTGTCGGTTTTCAATTTGGTTCCTGTCATAGCTATTTTGGAAGGAACGTAGAGTGCTTCATCAGGAGTAAACTGCAAAAGAAAGCCGAGGCGCCAGCATGGAATTTCGCCGAGCTGCTTACTACACTTCGTCCGTGCTGGCGTGGGGCTCTCGTGCATGCAGGAACAGCAAGGCAGACTTTTCTTTTACGGCTTTACCTACTCCATCTGATGAGGCGGGCAGCGATCACAGCGGCCAGCAGAGTCAGCACTATGGTCCCCTTTGTGTTGGTTCTACGATGTTAATATATTGTACAGAGCACCTTCAAAAGAATAGCCTAGTAGATCTCAACACTGACGAAGATACTATAGTCACGCATTGTGGATGGACACGTAGCCTACCACAGGAATAAATAGTATCGATAAATTATGGATAAATAAACCTAGACAATGCAAATGCAAGCATTATGTCAAGGAACCTAACTAGATGAGCTGTTGACTTTTATAGAATCTCAACATTTATTTCTCGTGGACTTTGGCAGAAACGAAAAAACCAAATGAAGAAAATTTGTTGAAATAGCAATAAAAGCTGAAATTGTGTATATTCAATCATAATTGTCGGTTACATATATAGGCAGAGGCTGCCGTATCTAACCGCGTGCTACTAGCACTGTTCGGTGCACTGGTACAGAAAACATTTTCACAGGCGGTGGTAGAGGCATTTATACAGGCGGCCAAGACGGACTAGGGGTCAGTACTAATCGGCCCACAGTACAGACGGCGGGCTGTGAGCCGCCTGTGAAAAAAGGATTTTCACAGCCGCCTGTGTAAATAGTTATTTACACAGGCGGCTCACTTTGTCAGCCGCCTGTGAAAACCTATTTTATTTTTTTTTATTTCAAATTTTAATATTTGCCTCCACATTGTACTATATTTGTCACATATATATATATATATATAAGATATGCAAACATGAACCATAAAATTGCATCATACATACAACACATATAAATATTACAGATGTGTCCACACGAAATCAAACATCAAGCATAAAATTACATATAATACACGTCATTTCAAGTTATGAGTTCAACCATTTGGTGTTTACATGTCATTTCGTTTCAAGTTTAGACCTGCTGTCTGTCAGCGCTCTAAATCCTTCACTTGCTAAATCACCGGCTTCATCAAAATATGATCCGGTACTTGAAATTATTTCTCTCATAATAAAACCGCACAAGTCTGCTACTATATTTTCCATAGTTTTTGGAGTGAATGACACGTCCTTTCCTTTGCTTCTCGGCTGGAAACAAAGTTTAAAAGCATCATTGACACATGTCCAATATTAATATTTCCAACTTTAATGAGAAAACTTCATACATAGATATTTTTTACCATATTTTTGTCCCTGACGTATCGTCCCCGCTGCCTTATGAACTCACACACATAGTATCCACAGTAGACCGATCCAGGTGGTTGCTTGTGGCACTATGTAATTAATGAGCAAAAGATTAAACTAAAATTGCCATGCCTTGTGTATTATTTATATGATGATATGTGTTCGGACAACTTACCGGATAATGGTGTTCTATCGTCAATGGCACACTAGGATCTGAGGCGGGCGGCGTCGACCGGCGTCGACCGGTCCTTTTTGCTTCTTATAAAACCGCCATGCCCTGTAGATATCGAATATAAAACACTATAGTTATTTAGAAACTCTAATTCATATAAGTACAGATGTGGTTGCATGTTGGCTCACCTTTCTAAATGAATCAGGAATGTTTGATACGACTGAGGAGGACAATGTAAGGAGTCTAGGACAAGCACCTTCCCTTCGAATGGATAAATATAAAAAACAATCCAATGATCACTGCATAAATAAACGAGTGAGCGACACATGTACTTAAGGTTAACACGATAATTTGAAGTACGTATACGAGGTCACGCTTACCCAAAGTTGTAGGGTGCCAATATAAAATCCCTGTACTTATATCTCAGCATTGCTCTACCGAGATAGAGGGCATATGTGTCCTCGTATTTTCGTTGCAATTCCTTTACAGCTTCTGCAACTTGTTCTGGTGTTTTGTCCTTCTCTATCTTTGCTCTATCTTCATTTGTAAGTACAAATTTGTGCATATTTTCTTGTAACCTGATTGGACTCAGGTAACCGACCATCGTGCCTGTAGTTAACGATCTCTGCTCGTGGTCTTGCAAACTGGTTACAACATCCACATATTAGAGTTTATCACATTCCAAATTTAATAATAACAATGTGTGTGCATGAGTGATACTTACAGGCACCAGATTGTAATAAGTTGGACGTCAAGTTTCCTATAGTTCAACAGCAGGTGCATGTCCTCGAAGATAACAAATGCCTCGCTTTTATCCTTGCCAGTAGCAAACACGTCTGCTGGTATGTCAACACTAACTGCATGCAAACCAGCATTCACTGCTCTCATGTACCAGTCATGAAACCTTTTTATCGTCCATGGACCATTTTCAAGCACTGTCCATTGCAGCATAGGCCTTCCGGACACGTAGTTACTGGGGACATTGACAATTAAAGGCTTGTTTAATAGGGTTAGATATTATTTCATGTACCTAGGGTTCGTGAATTAATTAAGTTTTTAATTAAAGGTTTGTTAATTAGGGTTAGTTAATATTTCATGTACCTAGGGTTAGTAAATAATATAGAATCCAAAGGTATACAAGAAGGGGAAAGAGGTTTTAATTAAGATTTGTTTAATTAAGTTAGAAAATAATATCATAGTCCAAAGGTATACAACAAGGGAAAATGTAAACATCTGCTTAATAAGAAAGAGTAGCATTAGGTACAAATGATAAGTGATACATTAATTAGTTACATGATAAACAATTTAGCGTGATACAGTCCTTCCTTGTCCATCATGACGCACCCAAGGCAAAGAGGTTTGCGGGATACTTTTCTCCACATTTTTGATCTTTTCTTCAAAGTTTGTAAAAAGAGACATCTCGCTGAACTGATTAACATCCTCTAAATCCATTACACCATCAACTCCTACAATTTGTTGCTTTCCAGGGATTGCTACGTGCTTTGGCTTTTGGGTACTTTTCTTTTCATTCGTAGATAGAATTTGTTCCACATAGAACACCTGTGCAGCACGGTTAGCAAGGATCCATGGATCATCTTTGTAACCTACTTTACTTAGATCAAGAACTCTTTGGCCATAGTTATCCACAGTGACATGTTTATCTTGAACCCATCGACATCGGAACACTAGAATCTGCAGGCGTGGACCATATTCAACCTCCCATATGTCATCAATGAATCCAAAGTATGTAGTTTCTTCACCAGTTGTATCATCTACAGCCTCACATCGAACGCCACTATTCTGGGCCATGCGCTTGGTGTCCCTAAAACTGGTGGAAAATGTGAAGCCACTAATATCATAGCTCTGCCATGATATGACCTGGCTTGATGGTCCAGATGCTAAAATCTTGATGGTTTCTGATTCATCTGTCATGTCCAAATTCTTTAGCCATGCGGTGAACCGACGCTTGTGTTCCTTGTGTACCCAATCATTTGTGCATCCTGGATTCTCCTCACGAAGCTCTTTCATGTGCTGCTTGGTGAATGGGTCCATTATTATGAGTTGTTGTAGTATGCTGTAATGTACCTCTAGGACTATGTTGCAATCTGGCGGGATGAATGATTTTCGTCCCATCCTCCCTCGTCCACCAAGCCTTCCCTCATGTCGCAACGGAGGCAAACCAATTGATACCTGGTCTTTTAGGAGATTATTACATAATGGTCCTCCAGACTCAATGGCCTCTTCTGTAGTGTATGCCTATATCATGGAACCCTCCGGATGAGCACGATTTGACATATAGCCATTCAATATTGACATGAAACGCTCATACGTCCACATTTCATAGAAATACATGGGGCCCAATGCCTCAATTTGCAGCACCAAATGAACAATAAGGTGTACCATGATATCAAAGAATGATGGGGGAAAGCACATCTCCAACTGGTTCAATGTCTCTGCAGCAAATTTCTGTAGCGACTCTAACTCATCACGGATAATTACCTTCTCAGATATCTTATTGAAGAAGTAGCACAACCGTGTGATTGCCATCTTTAAAAACACTGGATTTATAGCCCTGATGGCAATAGGAAGAAAAGTGGTCAGCATTACATGACAATCATGTGAGTTATAGTTGGTGAGTGTAAGGTCTTTCATCGAAACAAGACTCCTTATGTTGGAGCAGAAACCAGATGGAACTTTTAAATTCTTCAACCACACACACATTGCATGTTTCTCATCTCTGTTCAGGTTATAGCTTGCTGTCGGTAGATGGTACTTCCCATTCTCTAGGAGTACAGGGTGAAGTTCTTTTCTGATCTTTAAATGTTGCATGTCCAAACGTGAATTGAGACCTTCCTTTGTCTTGCTCTTTATGTCTAGCAAAGTTCCAACTACGCTGTCAAACACATTCTTCTGAACATGCATACCATCGATTGCATGTCGTACGTCTAAGTCTTTCCAGTACGATAAGTACTTAAAGAAAATAGACTTCTTCTTGAATGTGTCCCCCTCATTTTCCTTCACAACCTTTCTTGGTTTCCCATCTTTGGTCTTTTTTCCAAACACAAACTTGACATTCTCAACTATCTTATACACTCTGTGCCCTTTACTATAACCTGGTGGAGCAGTAGATTTTGATTCATCCATATTGTCAAAGTACTTATTCATCTTTTGTAAGCGGTACTTATGGCCTGCCGGTAGCCACCTCCTATGCCTCATATACACTATCTTGTTAGATGAAGGAAGAGACACGTGCCATGTTCCATCTATGCACTCTACACAACCAACCTTTCCCTTGAACTGGCCTGATAATGAGAAGAGAGCAGGATAATCATTAATTGTGACAATAATAATTGCTCCCAGTGTGAATGTCTCTTTGCGGAACGCATCGATCATTTTGACACCCACTTCCCATAGTATTTGCATCTCTTGCATTAAGGGCTCTAGAAATACATCTATATCAACTCCAGATTGTGTAGGTCCAGAAATAAGAATGGTTAGAAAAAGATATTTTCTTTTTTGACACAACCATGAAGGAAGGTTGTATATTGTCATGATCACTGGCCATGTGTTGTGCGTGCTGCTCCTCTCGGAAAATGGATTCATTCCATCAGTACTCAGAGCAAACCTTACATTTCGTGGGTCCTCAGCAAAGTCTGGATATTTCTTATCGAATTCTTGCCATTGCTTTGCATCGGCTGGATGTCGTAACTTTCCATCATCTTTCCTTTCATCAGAAGCATGCCAGGTCATAAGTTCCGCATCATCAGGGTTTGCAAACAAACACCTCAAACGATCAACCACAGGGAGATACCATATCACCAATGCAGGAATTCTTCTCAACGCATAATAGTCCACTTCGATATTGCTAGTGGGCTTTGAACGTTTGTCTTGTTGAGTCTTTGTTTGCGTCTTCTTTTGCTTCCACCCTGAAGAAACAGAGGCTGCATTCTCTTCCTCTTGATAATCTTTATTCGTCTTGTACCTACTAGCACCGCAGTTTGGACAACTGTCTAAGTCTTTATACTGATCACCCCGATATAGGATACAATGATTTCTACATGCGTGGATCTTCTCAACACCCATCGTAAGTGGACTGACTAGCTTCTTTGCATAGTACGTGTTAGCAGGCACTTTGTTCTCCTTAGGAAGAAGGTCTCCAAGTACACGCAATAAATCATTGAAACTAGCATCGGACCAACCATATCTAGCCTTAATCGTCAAAAACTGAAGAACAGCCCGTAGTGTCGACCACTCTTTGGTACAACCTTTCGACTCGTCGTACAAAGGCTCTTCTGCTGCCTTCTTCAAGGCTTCCATTCGCTTCATGAAGAATATTGATGGATCCGCACAACGGTTCATTATTGCCTCTAAGAAATCTGCATCTTCAATGGCATCAGGGTTAACATGCTGAGTTTCATTAACATCGGACGTAGAATTATGAGTTTGATTGACATCTGGCATAACATGATGAGTTTCATTGATATCTGGCATAGCATCACATTCATTGAGATATGGCATTGGACCCTCCACATTGATGTTACTTGCAGTGTTGTCAGTTGTCCGCATATAAGGTGTAGAACTACCCTCACCATGTTTTGTCCAAATCAAGTAGTCCTCCACAAATCCTCTGCAAACCAGATGAGAAGTGATTGCTTCCACATTGTCAAATACCACAATATTTTTACAGTCTGCGCATGGACAACATATGTGCTTCGCCTTTGTTCTCTGAGCATGTATCTTCACGGCATCAATAAATTTTTGGACCTCCACTACATAAGATGGGTCTAATCTTGATAAGTTGTACATCCATAATGACCTCTCCATATTTATCTGTAATTAGTTAGGAAAATATTGTATGTCACTCTAAAAACAAAACGAAAATAATCCCTCATAACTAAGATTCTATCCTCCATCAATTAAATAGATATGAAAACCTACCTCTTACAGAATTTACAAAATAAAAAATTTAAATAATTATTTAAACTCATTTTTATAATTATAAGAATTAATTAAACGGAGATGGCATCTTGATTAACAAACCCTAAGTATAAGCAAAAATAACAAACCCTAATTAACAAACCCTAAGTACATGAAATACTAACTAACCCTAATTAATAAACCATTAATTACTAACTAAATTAATTAACTAACTCTAAGTACATGAAATATCTAACCCTAAATAATAAACCATCAATTACTAACAAAAATTATTGAAAAACCTAAGCTACATGAAATAATAACTAACCCTATTTAACAAACCCTAAGTATAGACAATAATAACTAACCCTAATTAACAAAACATTAACTACTAAATTAATTCATAAACCCTAAGTATTCTATTACATAGATCTACTAACAAGAATTCTAAAAAGTATTTATTTTCTATAATCCGAGCAAGATACAATTTAATATGAATTTACAAAAAAAAAATAGCTAAAACTCTCTCTTGCCCTAGCTATGAACCCTAACCCTAGATTTAGAGCACCTCCAATACAAGAATTGAACCAAAGAATCACTAAAAAAATGGCGGCAACGACACTAACTAATCTTTTGGAAGTTTCTCACCAAAGAAATGAAGTTCAAAACATCCCCCCCTTGGAATCGCCACTTCTGTGTCGGCCACTGTGCACACAGCACGGGAGTAACTGTTCTTGTCTGGAGGTGGAAGAAGGGAATTTATTGCAGCATTAACACAGGCGGTTGGTAAGGAGGACCGCCTGTGTAAATACTAGGTATTTACACAGGCGATTGATAATGTCAGCCGCCTGTGTAAATACCATTTACACAGGCGGTTGTCATTGTAAACCGCCTGTGTAAATACCTGTATTTACACAGGCGGTAGAGATAGGAGAGTCGCCTGTGTAAATTGTTTTACACAGGCGGTTCTCTTGTTGGGCCCACCCTATTTTTTGTACTGGCGTCATGAAATTGTGAACCGCCTGTGAAAAAAAACAACGTGGCAGCAAAAATGATTTTTGTAGTAGTGGTGGATAGAAGGCAAATTGCTAATCATGGCCAGACTTGCCAAAACTGCAGTACACGCCAATCAATCAAATCAATCAACGGCTAAACATGTTGCCATGTAAGGGTACAGTGCCATGCAAAGGATAGAACACGTACTAGAGCAACTTGCCAAAGAGGCAAGGGCGGACACGCCACGAAAGGCGATCGGGAGGCGTCGCCGCCCTCGCTTCACGCTCCGGTGCCGAGTATCCCCGGGAGTTCTCAGGCGCCCCCGGCGCATACGCTTCCGGAGGAGACGTGACCCTCATCAGCGGAACGACGACGAGATGAATGGAGGGCGATCAACATCGGTGAGTCATCTTCTCGGCGGCGGCGGGGGGCTTCGATTTTGGGAATTCTCATCGAGAGGAATGCCGGGGGACGATCCGTGATGTTTCTGAGATCGAATCGGGATGTTGCGTCAACTCTGGTGTACACACGTCCTCGCCGGAGAGCTGGCCGTCCATTAAACAGGGGATAGCCTTGGGCATGGGCGCTCGTCGGCGTCTCACTGTGGTTGGGAAATGTCTCGGTGTCTCCAGGTTCAGGTATCCCCTCTCTCACCTACCGTGTGATTTGCTCCAAGATGCGTGTCCAATCGTGTTGAAGAAGCTTCGCCGAGATCGGATGGTTAAGATCGAGTGTTGACCAGAAATGGACGGTACATGAGAGGGGAGACACCTGAACCCGGAGACACAGAGACCGCATTCCACTATGGTTCCGAGTCAAGTGGATATGTGCTTTGTTGACAAATCGGGATATCGGCCTACGGCCCAAGGGGGGATCAACCAACTGCGTATCCAGATCGCGGATGAAATCAAATCCAACCTATTTGGTGAAGAGGATGAGGACATCCAGCTGCGGGATTTAGCTAGGTCCTGTGATAATCTGGAGGCTTCTATGGAGAGGATGCTAGCGATAAGAGATACATGGAGAAGGACATTGTAGCTGATACATCTCGCGATTGTGCTCTGGCCATGGTGGCATGCTCTTCGCCTACGTCCATGGAGGCAGCGGTTAGAGACCCCTCTCTGGTTGGGGACGACAGAGTTCTATCCTTAGTGGACTATGATCCGCGTTTTTCTCACTCATGGGCTGCCGGTGGGCCGAAACAGGGATGATTCTGGATTCCGCGTGGGAGACTCACTTTGGACATCTCCTACCCTGCTCGACCGAATGAGACCTACAGACATCCATCCCGAAAACTTAGGGTTCTTCCCCCTCCCACCATCCCTCACAAGCCTTACGCTGAAATCGCGAGACCTAGAGAGATGTCCAGAGACGGTCGTCCCATGGGCAAACGCTGGCAAGAGGAATGGATGGATGAGGATGATCTACTGGGAGGAGATCTCCAGGACCACGACCTTCGCCGTCATCTCCAGAGAGGCGACATCAGAGGGGCTGGAGGTGTTGATAGGGGAGGTGGCAGGGGGAGAAGGATGGAGAATCACAACGAGCAGGGACCGCATCAAGACGTCTGTGAGAGGCTAGGAGGCAATAGACAGTTCATCCAAGGGAGGATTGAGCCTGCTAGAAGCCAATTTCAGCAAGGAAGCTGGGGGGAACCAACAAGGGGGTTGGAACAGGCCATAGCAAGGAGGTGGTCCTAGCCGCCAAGAGTTTTGGCAGCGCAATCATCAGGGAGAGACCTACAGCAACGAAGACAATCGTGACAAGGGGGAGCAGGGACTACTGGAGGTAAGACCCCAATCCAATCTGACATCAAATGCTTCCGCTGTCTTGGGTTAGGACACCACCAATCTGACTGCACAAATGACCCAGTGTGCTACAAATGCAAAGGTAAAGGACACATCGCAGTGGACTGTAAGACCATAGGGGGAAAAAAGATTCAGATGTTTGGCTTCGGGATTCCAGGTCAAGGATTTTATGCTTTCAACATCCTTGAATCCAGAATTAGAGAGTCTACCACAACAGGATTGCTGACTGTTCTAGAAGGAGAAGCAAATGCAGACAAAATTGATCAGGAACTCAAAAACTTGGTGAAGGAATTCTGGGACTTCAAAGTTAGGAAGATGGATAATCAGCAATACTTGGTGATCTTCCCTGACAAGAATACCCCGGAAACTTTTACCAAGTTCTCTTGTTTTGAGATGTCTCTATTTGGGCTCAAAGGAAAACTTGAGAAGTCATCTCTGGATCCTGAAACTTCTTCTATTTTGCATACAATCTGGATCAGAATTCATAATTTGCCTGACCTTGCTCGTGATGTGGAGACAGTTAAAGAAGTAGCTAATCTTATAGTTGAACCATTGATAGTTGATGAGATCAGCTTGATCAGGTCTGGCCTTGTGAGAGTTCAAGGTAGATGTAGAAATCCTCAAGCTATCAGAGGAGATCTTGAGGTCTTTTTCAATGGTAAAGGAGTGAAGCTCAGATTGGAAGTTGAGGAACCCAAAGGGGGAGTCAAGGGGGAAAAAGGAGGGCCACCTGGTCCTGGAAAGCTAGATGATTCCTATAACCAGGACCCTGACAACAACTATAAAGGTGAAAAGAGTAGGAAAAGCCTAAACAAATTTGACAGAATGGGAAGAATGGATAGAGAACTGGATTCTGGCAATGATGGATACCTGGAAGACAGCAATGAATCCCTGAATCAAGAGGAGCCTGTTCATAAATCTACTACTCCTCTGGCTGCCTTTTACCCCTAAAATTGGCTTGGTGGTCATAAATTCAATACAGGAAGATGTAGACATTGCTTTAGACAAGGAGTATATTGATCCTATTCCTGATCAGAACAAAAAGGTGGCCTTAACTGAAGAGAGTAAGGAAGTTGGTGAGCTCTTTGCTTCTGAGGGGCAGATGATTGTGCATGGGGTAGATGGGGCCTATCTAATGGATAAACTTAAATGGCCTAAACTGCACCTGCCTGAGGAAATTCAGGACTCTGAACCCCTACAATCCCTTACTCAAGAGAATGATATTCTCTTTGTGACACTTGATCAACTAGACAAGAGGAGTGTGGGAAAAAGCACAGAGGAAAAGAACAACAGGGAGAACTACAGAACAGATACAATGGGGGATGAAATGCTTGGAGATGAAGTCTTTGATAATACCTTTGTTTAAAACATGGATTCTGAGGTTGAGGATGGAGGCCAAAGGTGGCAGACTACTAAAACAAAGAAAAAAAGACAGAAGAAGACCCACCTGGTAGTAGCAACCAGGGTAAGCAAGAGAGTTGCCAGAGATGGAGTTTCTATGTTGGAGAAGGCTACTAGGAGGGCTTCAGCTAAGGATGAGATCGCAGGTATGTCTACACAGAATACATTTACAGTCCTCAATAATACCCCTGATTCCTTACTGCATTCAGTTTTATCTGATTTAGATATTGAATCTACTAACATTGAGAACCAGCTGAATATTTTTAAACTAGAAGAACTAACTAGAGCCAAATTGGTTGAATCCATGTATAACAAGTATCTAGAGTCTTTACATAACAAATCTGCTCCTCAAAATGAGGAGGACTTAAAAGAGCTTAGCATGGATGCTATCTCTAATGAGTCAAGAGGAGTTGATTCACATGCCATGGAGGCTTCTGTGGATCTCCCTGAGCTTTTGTCTACCTCTAATAATCTTGCTGGTTAAAGATGAGAGTTCTTTTCTGGAATGTTAGAGGGTTAGGGACGTCTCATAGAAGGAAGTTTGTTGCCAAGCATGTTCTTCAAGAGGATCTAGACATAGTGGCCTTACAAGAGACTATTAAGCAGGACTTCTGTGACTAGGAGTTGAAAGAGATGAATGCTAACAGGACTTTCATTTGGTTCTGGATTTCTGCCAGAGGTCACTCTGGTGGCTTAGTTGTAGGGATTAATCCTGAATTCCTGATAAATTTGAAGTATAGGACAACAAATATCTACACTACAAGCTTTGGGTTTTGGTGAGAAATAGAGCTACTAACTATAGCTTTTGGGTGGTTAACATCTATGGCCCATCCCAACATGATTTTTCCTCAGACCTCATTAAGGAATTGTATGAGAATAGTCTCTCACAAAACCTTCCCCTTCTCCTGGGGGTGGGGGGGACTTTAACCTGATTAGAAGCAATAGAGATAGAAACAGAGGTCAAGGTGACCACCACTTGATGGACCTTTTCAACAACTTCATTGGCACACTTCAGTTGAGAGATATTTTCATTAGTGGTCACAAATTTACTTGGTATAATAAACAAAAGGTCCAGTGCTGATCAAACTTGATAGGATTTTGGCGTCTATCTCTTGGGAAATGAATTTCCCTACCTGTTTTGCATGGACTAAAGCCAGAATTGGCTCTGACCATTGCCCTATCTTGTTGGATACTGGTGAGCATGTGAAAGGTCTAGGAATGGCTAGAGGGGGGGTGGATAGCCTATTAAAAATTCTACAACAACACTTAGTCAAGCTTGTTAGAATCAAAGACGGCTTAAAGCAAGTTTGCGCTAGCACTACGGTTAGGCAAGCCACCTACCAGTTCTAGTTACTAGCAAGATAACAACTAATGCACACAACTTAGCTAGCAACCTAGAAAGCTTCTAAACAAGGCTACACAAGCTAGAGAGATACTCTACTTTGCAAGAAGGTAAAGAATGTAATGCAAAGCTAGAGTTAGGAGGGTTTTACTGCCGCGAAGAGAAGAGCCAATAGATAATCAATCACAATATAAGAATCCTCGGTAGAGACAATGTGACACAATATTTTTTATCGAGGTTCACTTGTTTGCCAACAAGCTTGTCCTCGTTGTGACGATTTACCTACTTGGAGGTTCACGTGCTAATTGGCATCACACGCCAAACCCGTCACCGGGTGCCGCAAAACCAACACAAGATAGGGATCCACAAGTCACGCGCAATTCACTAGCGATAACTTTTGCAAACACCTGCGGGGTAGGTTCAAGACCCCTCACAATCCACCGATCGGAGCCGGAGACAATCACCTTCCTCCGCTCAATGATCCTCGTCTCACCAAGCCGTCTAGGAGGTGGCAACCTCCAAGAATAACAAGAGCTTCCGCGATGGCGACGATCACCAAGTGCCACTAGTATGCAATCAAAGAGCAATGCACATGGATTCACTCAATCTCTCATGAATTATGAAATTGTGTTGAGAGGATGAGTGGTGGGCTTCTCACAAATGAGCACAAGAGTGTGAGTGATGAGAATGTGCAAGAAGCTGCCCCTTGGGCCGGCCATATCACAACATATAGCCCTCACTCACAACTAGTCATTTTCCACTCATTTTCCTCTTCTTTGCGTACCTTCGGACGCACTTTTCATAGGAAGTCCAGACCATCATCTGCGTCCGGACCCATCACCAGCCGAGAGCCAATGGCTCTGAGTAGAACTCCGGACGTGGCCTCTGAACGCGTGCAACGTGTAGTCCGGACCATGTCATATGGGTCCGGTCAGCCCTCCATTCAAATTGCCTTCTTCCCTCGCGCGCCTCTGCGCGCCACGTGGCTCCGGACGCACGCAACAGTGTGGGTCCGGACCAACGCCTCTAGCGTCCGGAAATATTTCCCAAACACCCCGAGAGCACCCGAGAGCTTCTTCTTCACTTCTTCCACTCCGGTCGCAAGTCTGGTTCCTTGTTCGGACTAACACCAGCGTCCGGTTCATTTCACACATAGAGCAACAGAGAGGGCCACGCCTCCGTACGCGCGTCCAGAGCTCTGTGTCCGGACAGCAACCAACGTTCGGATCCCTCTCCTCAGCGCAACAGCCTAGGGTTTGCTTCCGGACCCATGCGCCATGGTCCGGACAGCACATGCCCTAGCGTCCGGACCCTATGTCCGAACTGCTTTCCTTCTACCAAACACTTCACCAACTTCTCCAAGCTTCCAAGAGCTAACACAAAGTGATCTCAACACTTGTGCACGTGTGTTAGCTTTTAGTTCATAATTATCTTGGATTTAGTTGGTTGTTTCACTAGTTCAATTGATTTTAAATGCAATGCAATGAACCTAATGGCACATGATAACCGTAATCATTTGCAAGAGCTCCCTCCTTGATAGTACGACTATCTATCCTAAATGTGATCACATCCTCTATGATGTCTTGATCACCAAAGCGAAAATGGTTCCTAGCTTTCACCTTTGCCATCACACTATTTTCCTTTCCACCACCATGCTAGAGCTTGTGCTATCCTCACTTGATCCACCTTGCTCCATCACATGGCATGTACCAACTTATCTCATGATTCACACTTAGAGATCAAGGTTAGTACTTAGGTAGGTTTCATCAATTACTCAAAACCAAAACACAAGGGAACTCTCAATCTCCCCCTTTTTGGTAATTGATGACAACCTTTCCATAAAGATATGAAATATAATCATTTTGAACTTGAGTTGCTTGAAAAGCATTTTAATCAAAGATTTTTAGATTTGGACAAGTCACACAAATTCGGTTTTGGTATTTATTAGCTCCCCTACATATGTGCTTCTAGAGTTTGGTTCAAGTATAGCACATATGCATAGATAGACAATGTGAGAGAGGAAATAGCTACCAAATGATGCTAAGGTTTTAAGAGTAGACCTTTGAAGTGTGATACCATCGGAGTGCGGAATTTAGAATCACCCTTAGCACCATGATTAGCTAGACACCACTTGAACATTACTAGAAAATATGATCACTTGAAAGTTCATGGGTTAGAGCTAATCAACCTATGCATGCTAGTTGATCAATCATCAATCATTTTGGATCACTAGCAAACACCACACAAGCATAAGTATTGAAATTTAAAGTACTTGTGCAACAATACATATGAGGATGCAGGCATTCAAATGCCACAAATTGTTCATGAGCTTGTTCCCCCTATTTGTATGTTCTTTTCAAAATTGATTTTTCATTTTCTCCACTTTATATTTCAATTTCCCCTTATGTCATATATCTTTTGATTATCCCCCTTTGGTCAATTTTATATCTTTCCACAATCAATTCCCCCCCGCCTTTGTCATCCAATTGACACAAAAAGGTGGGACCGATTATAGATATTCAAGTTTTACTCCCCTTAGTGTGAGATAGGGTGCAAGATTGTTTTCAACTTTGGTTTGAACTAAGCTATTTGCCTAAGATATTTAATTCGGTTTAAACCATAGACAAGATTGTTCACACATGCTAAGATGGTTATCTTGCCTATGTTGAATTAAACACTTAAGGTTCATAGACATAGAGCAAACACTAGGATTGCAAGCACATCAACATGTCATATGCTACCACTAGATCCTATCAACTTATAGAAGCAATAGTGGTACCATATAAGCATCAAAGACATTTTAGTTTCCATGAATGAGCCTAGAAGCATGAGTGATGACTAGATGCTCTACAGAAGTCCTAGCAAAGTATGCATGAATGCTTTCAATCAACTTGTACCTTGCTTTGTTGGAGTAGAGGCATGTCATATAAGTGAGATGTATCAACTCATGTTGTAGAAGTCAAGTATGTTCAACTCATTCTTTAGCTTGCAAAACCTTTTCTCATCTAGTGGCTTGGTAAAGATGTCAGCCAATTGATCTTCGGTGACAACACTTGTGATAGATATGTCCCCTTTCAATTGATGATATCTAATGAAATGATGGCGGACATCAATATGCTTTGTTCTTGAGTGTTGAACCGGATTGTTGGTGAGCTTGATTGCACTTTCATTGTCACATAGCAAAGGCACTTGCTTGAATTTGACTCCAAAGTCATTCAAAGTAGCTCTCATCCATAAGATTTGTGCACAACAACTCCCCACACTAATATACTCGGCTTCGATGGTAGAGAGTGCCACACTATTTTGCTTCTTTGATGACCATGAGACTAGTGATCTTCCAAGCAATTGACAAGTGCCCGATGTGCTTTTCCTTTCTATCTTGCAACCCGCATAGTCCGAGTCGGAGTATCGAAGTAACTCAAAGTTTGATCCTTTAGGATACCACAACCCAACATTTGGTGTATGCTTCAAATATCTCAATATCCTCTTTGTGGCTTTCAAATGACTCTCTTAAAGAAGCTTGAAATCTTACACACATGCATACACTAAACATTACATCCGGTCTTGATGCGGTCACATATAGCAAGCTACCAATCATTGATCTATATAGCTTTTGATCTATCATGTTGCCACTAGCATCACCATCCAAATTTCCATTTGTTCTGATTGGTGTACTAATAGACTTTGCTTCATCTAGATTCAACTTCTTGAGCATGTCCTTGATGTACTTGCCTTGATTAACAAATGTCCCATTCTTCATTTGCTTGACTTGAAGACCAAGGAAGTAACTAAGCTCTCCAAGCATAGACATCTCAAACTCTTTGGCCATCATGTTGCCAAACTCTTCACAAAACTCTTGATTGGTTGATCCAAAGATAATATCATCCACATAGATTTGCAAAACAAACAAGTCCTTCCCAATCTTCTTGGTCAATAGGGTATCAACATTTCCCATAATGAATCCCTTAGAGAGGAGAAAGTCCCTCAACCTCTCATACCATGCTCTAGGAGCTTGCTTCAAGCCATATAATGCCTTCTTTAGCTTGTACACATGGTTGAGTTTCTTGTCATCTTCAAAACCGGGTGGTTGCTCAACATATACCAATTCATTGATGTACCCATTGATAAATGCACTCTTCACATCCATTTGATAGAGCTTGATGTTGTGAGCACAAGCATAAGCCAAGAGAATCCTTATTGCTTCTAGCCTTACCACCGGTGCATATGTTTCTCCAAAGTCAAAACCCTCTACTTGAGTGTACCCTTGTGCAACTAGTCTTGCTTTGTTTCTCACCACTATTCCATCTTGATCTTGTTTGTTGCGAAAGACCCATCTTGTGCCAATAATATTGTGGTTCTTTGGTCTCTCAACTAGCTCCCAAACTTGATTTCTTGTGAAGTTGTTGAGCTCTTCATGCATAGCATTTACCCAATCAATATCTTGCAAAGCTTCTTCAATCTTGGTTGGCTCAATAGATGACACAAAAGAGTAGTGTTCACAAAATGAAGCCAATCTTGATCTTGTTTGTACACCACTAGTGATATCTCCAATAATATAATCCAAAGGATAATCCTTGGCAATAGATGTAGGTTGGAGTGTTGGAAGTTGATTGCTTGTACTTGGTTGATCATTGGGTAGAGATGATGAACTATCTTGTTGATCTTGAGTTGGAGAGGATGAACTAACTTGATTGTCATTGAGTTACACATTGGATGAAGGATTCACTTGATCTTCATTATCTTGCTCATTATCCACTTGCTTTGGCCGAATGTACCCAATATCCATGTTCTTCATTGCATTGGCCAATGGTTCACCTCTCACATCATCATGATTGTCATTCTCATATTGAGATCCATTTGTTTCATCAAACTCCACATCATGTACTTCCTCCATGAGTAAGATTTCATAGTCTAAATGCTTTGCTTGTAGTTGAGTAGCCAAGTAGGAAGCCTTCATCACATTTCTTCTCAAATTTGTTCAATCTTGCACCTTTCTTAAAGATATAGCACTTGCAACCAAACACTCTAAAGTATGCAATATTTGGCTTTCTTCCATTCAATAGCTCATAAGGTGTCTTCTCAAGCATCTTGTGGCAATAGAGTCGGTTGCTATAGTAGCAAGCCGTGTTGATAGCTTTGGCCCAAAAGGAATCACTCACATTGTATTCACTAAGTATAGATCTTGCCATATCAATGAGTGTCCTATTCTTCCTCTCAACAAGCCTATTTGATTGAGGTGTATACTTGGCCGAGAATTGATGTTTGATTCCATATTCATCACATAGCTCATCAACTCTTGTATTCTTGAATTCACTCCCATTGTCACTCCTCACTCTCTTGATAGTTGTTTCAAATTCATTTTGGCATCTCTTGACAAAGATCTTGAATGTATCAAATGTTTCACTCTTGTCACTAAGAAAGAATACCCATGTATATCTAATGAAATCATCAACTATCACAAAGCCATACTTGTTTCCTCCAATACTTGTGTATGCGGTTGGTCCAAATAAGTCCATGTGCAAGAGCTCAAATGGTTTGCAAGTACTCATCATGCTCTTGGTAGGGTGAGTATTTCCAACTTGTTTGCCGGCTTGACAAGAGCTACATAGCTTATCTTTCTCAAAGACAACATCCTTCAAGCCTCTAACTAGATCATGCTTGACAAGCTTATTCAATTGCCTCATTCCAACATGACTAAGTCTTCTATGCCATAACCAACTCATGCTAGATTTGGATAGCAAGCAAGTTGACAATTGAGTTTCATTGGCATTGAAATTAACTAAGTATAGATTCTCATATCTAAATCCTTTGAATATTAAGTTAGAGTCATCTACACTTATGATCTCTACATCATCAACTCCAAAGATGCATTTGAAACCAAGATCACAAAGTTGAGCTACGGATAGCAAGTTGAAGTTCAAGCTCTCTACAAGCAACACATTGGATATGTTCATGTCATTTGGCTTGATAGATTCAATCCCATTGCAATCATTTGGCTTGATGGAGTTGAACATTCTTGAATCTCCGGTCATATGTTGAGTGCACCCACTATCAAGCACCCAATGCCTCCCTCCAGCTTTATAATTGACACCTACAAAAGATTCAATTCTTCTTAGGTACCCATTGTTGTTTGGGTCCTCCAAAGTTAGTGACTAAGGACTTAGGTACCCAAATAGTTTTCTTCTTTGAGCTCTCATTGGGAGTACCCATGTACTTAGAAATCACACCTTTCTTGCCCTTGGTAAGCACATAACTAGAATCAAAGCGAATAGATGCACTTGTAAATTTTATATTGCTTTGGTTTAGTTTGTAATATTGCTCATCATGCCCTACTTGCTTGCAACTAGTGCAAAACCGACCATTGCTCTTCACAAAGCGAGGCTTTGGAGTTGCAAAGGCCGCCTTGCCTTTCTTGGGGGTATAGCCAAGTCCCTCTTTGCAAAGGGAGAACCTTTGGCTACCCAAGCACTTAAGAAAGCGGGCGTCTCCACCATAGGCATTGCCTAATGCTAGAGTGAGCTTACCAACCTCCTTCTTAAGGTTCTCATTCTCAACCGTTAGTGAAGCATCACAAGTGACAACTTCACTAGTAGAAGAGGTAGAGTTAGAAGTGCTACAAGAAGGTTTAGTTGGGATGATGATGATGGGTTCATAGAAAGATTCATTGATTATATCACAAGTTATTCCCATGTTACTTGTTGAAACATGCTCTTTCTCATTTTTCTCAACAAGAAGTGAATGAGCCTTTTCAAGCTTAGAGTGGGCTTTTTCAAGCTTAGAGTGAGCTTTGCCAAGCTTCTCATGGGCATCCGTTTGCCTCTCATGAGTAAGATTGAGCTCATCAAAGGATTGCTTGAGAGAATGATTCTCTTGATTGAGAGAATGATTCTCCTTTCGCAACGCTTTGTACTCCTTTCTTGTGAGGAAAAAGTGAGTCTTAGTATCTTCCAACATTGCAATTAGTTCATCTTTAGTGGGTTCATCATCATCATCATACTAGAATCACACTCATCATCGGATTGTACCTTAGTTGGCCTAGCCATGAAGCATGTCGATGGAGTGTCAAAGAGAGAGATCTTGTTCTTCATAGCAATGCTAGCAAGTGCCTTCTTCTTGCTTGATCTCTTCTCATCATCACTTGAGTCATCATCTTCACTAGAATCACTATCCCAAGTGACAACATATGACCCTCCCTTCTTGCTCTTCTTGAGAAACATCTTGTTCTCTTTCTTTTCTTTCTTCTTGCCCTTCTTCTCATCTTCATCATCACTATGATGTGGGCAATCCGAAATGAAGTGATCCTTGCTATTGCACTTGAAACACCTCTTGTCATTGTTCTTGCTCTTGAAGGAGTTCTTCTTCCTTCTAGCTCTATAGCCCTTCTTCTTCATGAACTTGCCAAACTTCTTGACAAAGAGGGCCATTTGTTCTTCATCCTCACTATCATCATTGCTTGAGCATTCATCATTGCTTGACTCATCACACTTTGCTTTTGCCCTTTGATGATGATGTGTCTTTGAATGCCACACTCTTCTTCTTGTCTTCTTTCTTGTCATCCTTCTTTTCCTTGTTATCTCTAATCTTGTCCTTGTCTTCTCTAAAGGTGTCATCGGTCATCACCTCACCAAGAATTTGGTTTGGTGTGGTTGTGTCCAATCCACTTCTCACCAATAGAGTGACTAGCATCTCAAATCTTGAGGGAAGACTTCTTAGGAATTTGAATGAGAAGTCCTTGTTCTCCACCTTCTCTCCAAGTGACTTAAGGTCATTGACAAGCACCTCAAGCCTATTGAACATCTCCGGCACATTTTCATCTTCCTTCATCTTGAAGCTAGCAAACTTCTCCTTCAAGATGTATGCCTTGGCCCCCTTCATGGATTGAGTCCCCTCATAAGACTCTTCAAGCTTCTTTCATACATCATGAGCACTCTCAATGTTCTTGATTTGCTCAAAGACTTCTTTAGAGATTGCATCATGAATGACACTCAATGCAATGTCATTGTTTTGGAGCTTCTCCTCGGCCGCGGTGGGTGCCTCTTCATTTACCAAATCAAACTTCTTGTCGACCACCAACCATACCTTCCGGTTGATTGATTTGATATGGGTGGTCATCAAGGCCTTCCAATAACTATAATCGGTGCCATCAAACTTGGGTGGCCTCTTGGTGTTGTTGATAAGAGCCATTTTAACACCGTGGGATGTTAAGCCTTTGTAGATGGTGTACTAGCTCCGATACCACTTGAAAGGTCTAGGAATGGCTAGAGGGGGGGTGGATAGCCTATTAAAAATTCTACAACAACACTTAGTCAAGCTTGTTAGAATCAAAGACGGCTTAAAGCAAGTTTGCGCTAGCACTACGGTTAGGCAAGCCACCTACCAGTTCTAGTTACTAGCAAGATAACAACTAATGCACACAACTTAGCTAGCAACCTAGAAAGCTTCTAAACAAGGCTACACAAGCTAGAGAGATACTCTACTTTGCAAGAAGGTAAAGAATGTAATGCAAAGCTAGACTTAGGAGGGTTTTACCGCCGCGAAGAGAAGAGCCAATAGATAATCAATCATAATATAAGAATCCTCAGTAGAGACAATGTGACACAAGATTTTTTACTGAGGTTCACTTGTTTGCCAACAAGCTAGTCCTCGTTGTGATGATTCACCTACTTGGAGGTTCACGCGCTAATTGGCATCACACGCCAAACCCGTCACCGGGTGCTGCAAAACCAACACAAGATAGGGATCCACAAGGCACGCGCAATTCACTAGCGATAACTTTTGCGAACTCCCGCGGGGTAGGTTCAAGACCCCTCACAATCCACCGATCGGAGCCGGACACAATCACCTTCCTCCGCTCAACGATCCTCGTCTCACCAAGCCGTCTAGGAGGTGGCAACCTCCAAGAATAACAAGAGCTTCCGCGATGGCGACGATCACCAAGTGCCACTAGTATGCAATCAAAGAGCAATGCGCTTGGATTCACTCAATCTCTCATGAATTATGCAATTGTGTTGAGAGGATGAGTGGTGGGCTTCTCACAAATGAGCACAAGATTGTGAGTGATGAGAATGTGCAAGAAGTTGCCCCTTGTGCCGGCCATATCACAATATATAGCCCTCACTCACAACTAGCCGTTTTCCACTCATTTTCCTCTTCTCTGCGTACCTCCGGACGCACTTTTCACAGGGGGGCCCGGACCATCATCTGCGTCTGGACCCATCACCAGCCGAGAGCCAACAGCTCTGAGTAGAACTCCGGACGTGGCCTCCGGACACGCGCAACGTGCAGTCCGGACCATGCCATATGGGTCCGGTCAGCCCTCCATTCAAACTACCTTCTTCCCGCGCGCGCCTCTGCGCGCCACGTGGCTCCGGACGCACGCAACAGTGCGGGTCCGGACCAACGCCTCTAGCGTCCGGAAATATTTCTCAAACACCCCGAGAGCACCCGAGAGCTCCTTCTCACTTCTTCCACTCTGGTCACAAGTCCGGTTCCTTATTCGGACTAACACCAGCGTCCGGTTCATTTCACACAGAGAGCAACAGAGAGGGCCACACCTCCGGACGCGCATCCGGAGCTCTACGTCTAGACGACAACCAGCGTCCGGATCCCTCTCCTCAGCGCAACAGCCTAGGGTTTGCTTCCGGTGCGAACACATGGTGGATAAGTACCCATGTATGTTCAGCTTTGATGATGAGTGATTGACCAACATGTGAGTGTTTCAGTTTGAGAGGTTTATTCTAACCATTTGCGAAAGCAAATGTGTGCCTGTCTATCGGCTTGTGGTGTGCATGTGCTATGCCTAGTGACAGTGGTCAATGGCGTGGAGAAGGTCGAGTAGAGGCTTTCCATGCCGATGGACTGAGAGCGGTGAAGGGCGGAAGCGGGGCTCGGACTGAGGGACCATGGGCGCTGGCGGACTAGCTGTTGTGGCTAGTACTTGGCACCGGCGAGTGCGAGAAGACATGGAGGTAGACCGAGTTGACCAAGTCAAGACGGTGGACACGCGAGTCGAGCAGAGGCTCAGGGGACTCGGAGTCTGACCGGGCGAAGACGAGGTGGCTGCGTCAAGTGGTTTGGTGGTTTGGGCCTCAAAACCATCCGCATCGGTTTCCGAGTTTGGGCCGCAAAACTCGGGGTTCGGTAGTTGAGCCCAAAGCTACCGGTGGCGGGTTTCCTGGGTTTGGGCCTCAAAACCTAGGCGGAGCTTCCGAGGAAGCGGGGATGGCACGTGGCGGAATCCTGGAGGTTGCGTCGAGGCGACGGCAACTCCTGGCAGGAAGCGGGGCCGTCCATTCAAATCGAGGAAGATATTTTCCGGAGCTTGGACTGCAATGCTTAGGCTAGGTAGTTCACTCAATGTATCTAGGGGGTCTTTGGGAAATATCCAAAGCCCCGTTAAATAGAGGATGAAGGGGTATCCTCATCCTCATCTCTTGCATTACTCTCTCTCCCACCTATTCCTAGGTTTTCCCTTCCCTAGCTTCTTCTTGCTTGAGATCCACCGTGTCACCGGTGTAAGAACTTGTGATTGTTGCGAGGAATCGGAGGTCGTAACCTCCATAAGCCATGGTGGCTTCGATTTCATGATTGTGTCCCCGATTTGCTTGTGTACTTCCCGTTTTGCTTTTGCTCTCTCTTTTTCCCGAGATGATTTCTCTTTGTTGAGAGTAGCTTTGCAAAATCGTCTTGAACCAAGTTGTTTGTAATCGTGAGGAGCTTCTTTGCACCGAAGGATTTCTCCTCAAACCTCACAAGTGCGTAGATCGGGCGATTTCTTTGTGGTGTTCTTCGTTTTCCTCCTTCTCCCCCAAATCCGAGTGTTCTCGTTTATCCTGTCCAAATTGAGCGATGATTTATTCGGGATAGCTCCCCAACTGCACTAGGATCATGCCTACAAAGTTTGGTTGCAGTTGGTGATCATTTGGTTGAGTTTTGAGAAGATTTGGCGGAGTGAAAATGATTTTCGCGAGGAACAATTTTTCCCCTGTGAGCGTCGGACCACTTTGCCTTAAGCTCCGGACCATAGCAAGTGGTCCAGTGGTCTTGACCTTTCTCGTGTCAAGCAGCAAGAGGCGTCGGACCACCCTCCGGACCTCCCAGTTTTTTGAGCACCGGACCTTTGATGAGTGGTCCGGTGGCTCTCCTGAGAAACACTACCACACGTCAGACGACTCTCCTTGGTTCGACGGGCTAGTCCGGTTGTCTGGTCCAGAGGTCGGTACCTTACTGGATTGTCTGGCGAGTGAGCACCGGACCACCTTCCTTGGTCCGGAGGTGGCGTCGGACTAGTCTGGAGCCTCTGGTCCAGATCTAGGGTGCTCACTGTGTTCTTCTGTCTCGGCGGGTGAAAGCGTCGGACCTGAGCTTCGGACTACTCGCTATAGTCTGGTGGCTCAGCTCCATCTGGTCCGGAGCCTCTGTTTGGTTGCAGTTTTCGCCTATTTTGCCTAGGTTCTTGCCACTTTTCCCTAGGGGTTGAGAACCTATGTTTTGGGGGTTTCCCATGATTTTCCTCCACTGCTGGTGAGCTCGCATTTCTCCGTTTTCGTCTGAATCCCCGCTCACGTTGCTCGGGGAGGTTGAGCACCTACAACTGGGTTTGGTTTTTGGGAAGAGTGGCCCGAACATTTTGAGAGAAATTTGAGGCTCCCATTCACCCCCCCCCCCCCCTATGGTCGCCGTTCTCGGTCCTTCAATTGGTATCAGATCCGGTTAAGGATCAATCCACCTTACACGGTTCTTGATCTGCGAAGGCGACATGGAGCGAGGTGCTGGTAAACCTCCCTAATTTGATGGAACCAACTTTGCCTATTGGAAGGTGCGCATGTCGGCTTACCTCCAAGGGCTTGACACAAAGTTTTGGGAGATCTGTGAGAATGAGAACTACGTGGTTCTTGAGGCTCGGATCACCGATGCCTAGGTTACGCAGCATGCATCTAATGCAAGAGCCCATAGCATTCTCTTCTCTTGTCTATCTCTTTCAGAGTTTGAGCGGGTTTCGGGTCTCACTACGGCACGGGAGATCTGGCAAACACTCTTGAGATATCATGAGGGCAACCCTCAGATCTAGTCCAGACTCTTTGACACATACCGTAGAGAGTACGAGAACTTTGCTCAGTTGGCCGGCGAATCTGTTGACGGGATGTTCACTCGCTTCCAATCTATCGTCAACAAGATGCGTGCCAATCGAGCCAACTTGCCTTATGATGATCACGAGATGGCTATCAAGCTTTTGCATGCTCTTGATCGGAAGGTATGGGAGATGAAGGTGGTTGCCATCCAGGAGTCA
The DNA here is from genome assembly GCA_022036555.1 of Microstegium vimineum. Lineage (NCBI taxonomy): Eukaryota > Viridiplantae > Streptophyta > Magnoliopsida > Poales > Poaceae > Microstegium > Microstegium vimineum. Next base: position 7,312,365 of record CM039129.1, read on the forward strand.
CCGGGCTATGATGCCCTGACCGTGGACGAGCTGTTCAGCAAGCTCAAGTCCTCGGAGATTGACTACCAGACCCGGGCCAAGCTTGAAAACCCATCAAAACCATCTATGGCGTTGGTTTCTGGCCCCGGCGGTACGTCTTCTTCCTCCTCTGACCCTTCACACTACTTGTTTGCTTTGTCTTTGATTTCTGTGACAGAGGAGCAAGTGGAGGCTCTTGGAGATGATGAGCTGGCTTTGGTCATCACCAAGTTCTCACGGTTTCACAACAACCGTTTGAACCGTCGGCGTGGTGGCTCAGCCAAGGGGTGCTACCGTTGCGGTGATGAGGATCACTTCATCGCAAACTGCCCCAAGAAAGCAGCAGGCGACTTCACCAAGCGCAAGAATAAGCGCGAGCACCACTTCGAGGACAAGCACAAGTCCAAGGGTGGCTACCACCGAAGGTCCTCCAAGAAGGTGATCGACAAGGTGAAGGCCAAGCACCGAGCCTTTCTCGCCTCCCTCAGCGACATCGATGCCTCCTCCGACGGAGGTGCTTCTTCGAGCGATGATGAGTCCAAGGGAAAGGTTGAGGACAAGCTCAACGGCCTATGCTTCTACGCCGACGCCAAGCACGGTGGCTTTTGCACCATGGCGATTGAAGAAGGCAAGGTCGGGAAACGCAAGGATGGCCCCGACTACGACTACGACTCCGACAGACCCGAGGTACCACCCACCATTGCATCCCTCTCTCTCGAGATTGAGTCTTTGAACGACACCTTGATGAGTCAGGATGCTTTGCTCAAGCGTGCCGCGTGCGAGAGGAACGATTTCAAGGCTAAGTATCTTAGCACGCTGCATGAGCTAGAGTTTGCTAAGGCATCAGTGGTGGTTACTGAGGGGGTAGAGTGTGATACTTGTGCCATCCACATGTCTAGTCTTGTCACTCTCCAGGACAAGTATGGCACTCTACTTGAGGAGGTCAGTGAGCTGAAGGCTAGGCCTAACTTACTTGGTGCGTGCAAGTCTTGCTTAGGCTTGCGTTCTGAGCTGGCACAAAGAGATGCTAGGATTGCTATGCTAGAGAAGGTCAACTCAGATAGCACTAGAGAGTCGAAACGCTTTGAGGCTTTGGAGCTTGAGATCGCGTCGTGCAGACACAACAAGATGCGTACCGAGGAAGAAAACACATACCTTCGGTCCATCTTGAGCTGGGTATCTTGCTGAGAGCCGCAGTTGGGGATGATGCTCAGCCAATGCAAAAGGGCTGGCAGCACGGGAGTAGGATTTGCTATAGGTGGGAAGGATGATAGCATGTTCGGTAAGATCGGTGAGTGCAGTGGTTTGAGCGAGAATGAGAAACCCACCACAACTCCCAATCTTACCAAGATCACTCCACCTAAGCCTACCGACCCCTCTGAGTTTCCTGTGAGAGATGGTGTGTTTGAAGAGCCACCCAAAACCACTCCACAGAAGAAAGTGTGGATTGCAAAACCGAACCATCTTCATAACCCACTTGACACACTGCCAGACATCTCTAGTGATCCCCTTCCTAAGAAAGCTAGAGCCACCCAACCCAACAAGAGAGTGCCTACCAAGAGTGTGGTGAAGTACCATTGTGAGAGTATTGTGAGCGGGATGGGCACTTGGCTGAGTTTTGCTTTAGGAGGAAGAGAGATGATCGGAGGCAGGGTGAGTTGAACAACCGGGACATGTACCACCCACGAGTTGGGGTGCGTGAACCGGAAGTTCGGAGGCACACTACTAGGCCTAGAGGTACAATGCCTCAAGGTGCTAGGCCTCAGGAGGCGAGACCACGTGGTGGTCGTGCCCGGTAGGGTACCGGTTGTGACCCATACGACTACGGGCCTCGTGGCGGTGGCTTTACTCCACCCTTCTTTAGCGGACCACGTTTTTCCTATCGTGGTGATCGATATCCCTCCGTGGGGCAGGAGATGTTTGGTTTTTCTCCTAACCCATTCTTTGGGCAAGTGGGACAACACTAGTATCCTTCACAGTTTACTAACCCCAGTGGTTGTCCATTTGCTCACCCTATGTATTTTTATTGATGTACGAAGGAGGACTGGAGGAGACTTGGCTTGTGGATTCCGGATGTTCACGCCATATGACCGGAAGTGCCATGTGGTTCTCCAACCTCGACCCCGTGCGCCACACCGAGTACATTACATTCGGGGACAAGAGTAAAGGTAAGGTTGTCTCCCGGGGGTCCATTCGAGTCAATTCATCTTTTGTCCTAAGGATGTTGCTTTGGTTGTGAATTTGCATTTTAACCTTCTCTCGGTAGCACTACACCAAAAATCGGTTTTGTCGTAGTGCTACGGCTTTGCAAAGATTCACCCCGCATAAGCCAACCTAGACTGGTTTCCGAACCAGCTAAGCCAGTTTTTGTTGCCATACCAAGTTGGAGTTGTTTTTGAATCGATTTGCAAGAGATCTCGACCTGATGGAACCATCCACGCCCACTAATTTTATATATATATATATATATATATATATATATATATATATATAATATATGAGATTTTTTACAATTCTTGAGAAAATATTCGACGGCTCACGTCGACCGATCCGACGGCTATAAAGGCTAGAGGAAATGAGAGGAAATTATAGAGAGGAAACGGGAGGAAATTCTGATGTGTATGGCCAGTGGGTCATATGCGCCAAATTTTCTCTCATATGCGCCAAATTTTTTCTCATTTCCTTCAAAACTCAGATAATTAGGATTCCAAATAAAGGAGTGGTAATTCCGTTTCTGTATTTGTTTTTTCTAATCAAGGGTAATACGGTAATTTGATAGGGTAGCTGCGGACGATACGGCTAGGCGCGTCGGCGTTCTGCACCCACACGCCGGAACTCTCCTCCTCGCCACAGTGCTCGGGCCGCGCTGCCGCTAGGCTCCCGCGACGAGGCCGTGGTGGCCGCGGCTTCCGCGCTCATCGTGCTCGCGGCGTTGATGGACTACTGCGCAACGCCGCTGGCACACGTCGCCGACGTCGTCTCCGTGCTGTCAAGCGATGCCGCGCGCTGGGCCGTCACGGACTTCGTCCGTCGACGCTGGCGACATCGGCGCTGACGAGAGGCCCGTCGATGCCAACTACTGTTGCAACGATTTCCTCATGGACAAGTTCAATTTCAGGCATTGGAGTGCTTCCGTAGCATCAAGAGCTTCATGTCCACGTCTCCGCGCCCAAGTCACCACTGCCGAAGTCGGAGTCCCCGTCCAGCTGCAACGCCAACTAGTAGTGCTCTTCAACAAGCTGCAGTACTGCACTACTACTGTATGTACAAGCGTTGTGCCACGCCGGAGTTTCCTCGACGGCCAGGCTGCGTCGAGTCATGGCCTTGCGGCCGCCGGCACAAGTGCTGCTCGCTACGGCTGCTTGCTCACCACCCGTGGTCGCCGGATTCACTGCTTCCCATGCCTGCTCGCTAGCATACACCGGTGCTGTGCTGGGGATTTTTGCGTTGGGTTCCAGGGGCATGGTCGCCGCCTTCTGCTGCCGCCCCTCGCCGGACGTCGGGTCTCCTCTCAGCAAGACAAACTCATCCACGTCGGACGGGGCCGGTGTGCGGGCGGTGCGGTGGGGGTTCACAATGCGAAAAGACCAAAATACACTTCACGAATATAATTAGAAAAGATTTAGAATATTGTGGAAAAAATAGGAGGAAATGGCAGGAAATTTCAAGCATAGTAAATATATATATATACACACGCGCGCGATGGACATATCAAATCAATAAAAGACAAACCAATCTACTATTTTACCTTTTTCGAACCCTATATATCTCTTCAAACATCCCATATATTGATTTGTGGACATCCTAGGTGGTCTTATATTCACCTAGAACAACCCTAGTTATGTCTTGCCATGTGGGTCTCCTTCATGAGAGGTGTTTGGAGGTTTTTCACTAGGACTAGCTGGCCTGCCAAAACCACCCTAATTAAGGTCGGCCCAAAGCCACTTTTCTCTGCCTCACAGTGATTTTGGTCCTCATGTGGTCCGAGCAATCATCGTGTGATCAAGACGTGCTAGCCCTTCACGTCAACAATATGCTGTGTAACTTATATATAATATGCTGATGGTGGTTTGATAATGCATTGCAAGTTGCAACACTGAATAATGGGTGGTGTGTACAGGTAGCTGGAACGAAAAGAGAGCGACAGCATGGAATTTGAAGCTTATATATATATATATGTGCATGGTGTTCTGCTGGCATGGAGCTCTCGTGCATGCGTCATGCCTGCATATGGCATTGGTGTAGTATATTGCACGCACAAGCTACCAACAATTCCACTACGTACTAGCTCGCATGCACCGTCCTCTAGAAATGTGTTGTCCGGTCGTCATCTTCTCACGCGACTTTTTGCTTCGACATTACCCTCAGCAGGGCATCCTCAAGAAAAGTACTCGATCCGTCCGTTCAAACAAAAGTCATTTTAAAATACGTATAAGTTAAAATTTCTCAACTTAACTAGACTTTTGGAAAAAAAATGCAACATTTATATCTATAAATAAATTTATTATAAAAATATATATTTAACGATGTACCTATATAATATAAATTATATATTATAATTTTTATATACTTTATATTTATATTTATATATATATATAATTTGACTTCTCGAGGAGTAAGAATTACTTTTGTATAGGGATGGAGGCAATAGTATTTTGCAGACATGACATATATACGCGTCATGCTTGGTCCTTTGATCGTACCATGGTTGTGCATATGTTGGGTGTTCTAGAAGGCTTACCTACTACCCCCAAGCTACTTCGTGCTTAATTGAAAGCTAGTGGACGTCTTTCATAAATAAAAAAAAATAAGAGTGGACATCATCCACTTGGCATGCAAATCTATAGACGTAGACCAGCATTTTCCTCATCTAGTACTGACAGGAACATGTTTTTATATAGACGAAGCATGCATGTCACTAAAAACATGCAGTGACACATTTTCCTGTGGATGATCTAACCTTTCGATCGAGATAAGGCTGAGATCCTTCGTCGTACGTTTTTTTGAACCAGTTTCCCTTATAAACTAGGTTAATTCTACACCTTTATATATATAATCTTTAAAAAATAGATGGAGGATACAGTACAATGCTAACTTTTCAGCACGGGTGCGTAGTTACGCGATCATTAATATATAGGATTAAGTTCACTTTTTGCCCTTCAATTATCACGATAGTTTAATTTTAGCCTTCAACTCCAAAACTGTTTAGTTTAGGCACACCAACTTACAAAACCAGTCATTAAATACCCCGGGGCAGGATTGAGGCGGTTTTGACCGTCCATGTGGCGTTGACAGCCACGTTGGCGTGGGGTCCTCCCACTGACACGTGGGACCCACTTGTCAGCTCCATCTTCCTGCTCGCGGCCGTGCCTGCTGCTGCCCACCGCGTCGAGCTCGCGGCCACCCCCGCTGCTGCCCGCCACGCCAAGCTTGTGGCCGCGCCTGCCCTGCTGCCCCCGTTGTGCCTGCTCGAGGCCGCGCTCGCGCCCGTGCCCGGCGTCGTCCACCACGCCAAGCTCGCTGCCGCGCGCTCCTCGCGCTGCTGCCCCCCGCCATCACGCGCTCGAGGCCGCGCACAGCTGCTGCTGCGCCCGTTGTGCCTGCCCGCGGCCGTGCCAGCCGCCACCGTTGCGCCCGCCGTGCCTACCCGCGGCCGCGCCCGCTGCTGCCCACCGCGCCAAGCTCTCCGTCGTGCGTGCCTCACGCGCCTGCTCGCGACCGTGCCCGCTGCCGCCCGCCGCGTCGAGCTCGCGGCCGCGGCCGCGCCTCACGTTGCTGCCCCCGCTGTCGCGCGCGCTGCGGCGGCACCAGCACTGCCCGCCGCGCCCGCTGCTGCCCACCGCCCCAAGCTCTCGGTCGCGCGCTTGCTCGCGGTCATGCCCGCTGCCGCCCGCCGCGCCGAGCTCGCGGCCGCGCCCGCGCTGCTGCCCCCGCTGCCACGCGCTCGAGGCCACGCGCCGCCGCCACTAGCGCCAGCCATGGCTGCCCGCAGCCGCGCCAGCACTGCCCGCCGCGCCCGCTGCTGCCCACCGCGCCAAGCTCTCGGCCGCGCGCGCCTACTTGCGGCCTTGCCCGCTGCCGCCCCGCCACGCCGCTCTCGCGGCCGCGACCGCGCCTCGCGCTGCTGCCTCCGCCGTCGCGCGCTCGAGGCCTCTCCCTGCGTATCTATGGTGTTGGAGGTGGAAGATGGAGCTGACAAGTGGGTCCCACGTGTCAGTGGGAGGACCCCGCGCCAACGTGGCTGTCAACGCCACGTGGACGGTCAAAACCGCCTCAATCCTGCCCCGGAATATTTAATGACTGGTTTTGCAAGTTGGAGTGTCTAGACCAAACGGTTTTGAAATTGGGGGCTAAAATTAGACTAGTGTGATAGTTGAGGGGTCAAAAGTTGACTTAATCCTAATATATATATTGGACTCAATGGTTTGAGATCTTTAAAAAAAAGAGAGATGGAGGATACGATGCCAAATTTTCAGCACGTAGTGGGTCGTCACGCAATCAGGGAACAACTAATGATTTTCATCATCCCCTGCCTCTTGCATATGCTGCAGGACCTTTAGATATTTTCACATGGCTGCCTCCAATCTTGATCGTGCAAGCGAGGTGAGTACGACAGCGCTCATTATTGATTTAGAAAACTATGACTGGGTGAATTTTTGCTACACGTTTTTGCCGTACCATAACTTGAATCTTTGGAAGGCTTCTAACTTGTCCAAGGTCTGGAGTTCCAATTGAAGAAGCATATGCTGTGACAAAAATCATTTGGCGATACAATGTTATATATAGATGACAACGTGCGATCCATAATAAGTGTGTAGTGCTTCTAAACTTGTTTAGCTGAACTTATCAACATAGTTTATTAGTCATAGTATAATATTTTCTATCAGAACAAAACAACATCAGTCAGCTTATTTACCATAGAAACCAGTGTCTTTCTAGAGTGGTTTTAGTGATTATGGTGAAAACAAAATTAAAGTGTTAGGTATGTTCTCTTAGACTCGGGATGCAAGAGAACAATTGGCTTAAAGCCCAACGAATACAAATTAAAACAAGTAAATCAGCAAGGAAAAACTCATTGGATGGGTGATTCATTTTGTGATGCACATAACTATTCACTAGATAGTCCAACGGAGATGTAAAGAGAACCACCACATTATGGTGACTTGTCAGAGAGTTAACCGAGGATGAAGATTCTCATAGAATATTTGCAACCGGGAGATTCGACTATGAACGAATAGGAACATAACAGCAGACGATCTATATCGACCAAAAACTTGATCACCAAGTAGCAATGCAATGATCATCTCCAATGGTCAGTGATAGTAACACCTCACGAATGACATCAAGAAGGATCAGTGGCTAGTACTTAGTGAATGATCTGATGATAGGAAAAATACAAGCACCGGACCATAACCCAAGGCAAATTTGTAGTAGCCTTTTCTAATGGCTCTTTGAGGTCTATGGTCTATATATATTTGGTTCACCGGCTGGGTTGTTGGAATTTTTGCTAAAAGTGAAGGGCCGAATTGGCGACCAAAAAGGGATGAATGGGAGCCAAAATGCAAATCACACAGGACAACAAGTAATCAAATGTCAGAGACAACGGAGAAACTTCACAGAAGCAAGGATAGAAGAGCACACAGAGGGAAAATAGAAAATGCAGAGAGGACACAACCTTCAGCTGCCGATTTTTCAGTGCCTCCTTGTGAAATCGCCATGGGCCGGTTTCACAAACCAGCCTAGCAAACTTGCCTAAATCAAATCCAATCAACATGAAATTTGGCATACACTTTTGCCATGATCAAACAAAGATGTCTGCAAATGATCAACTCAAGAAAATAAACGAATCAATGCAGATTTAAATAGAGGCTCTCCAAATTCTTACAAAGTTAAATATGAGGTGCTCAAGGGAAAACTGGTTGAACTAGTGGCAAGAATAGTTCCTACAAGGCCATAGAACCTAGAGATCAACACAAAGGTATCCCCAAAACCTCATGTTGGAAAAGTACACAAATTCTCAATCAAAAAGTACACAATAGATGGAAATTAGACTATATATATATATATATATATATTCCTTGTGATGGGCCTATGGCATGTGGGGCATAGAATCTAGCATTTTTGTAGTCATTGACAAATTGTAGTGACATCGATTTGATGTGGAATAGTAAAGATTTCAAAACTATGACCATTGTAATGGCACTGTTTGAATATAATAGGTTTAATTCAAACAATGCCATTACAATGTCCCGCTTGTCCTCAACCGACCCAGTTAGTTGGGTTTCTTGTGGTGGAATTTGTCCATCCAGATTTAAATTCTCAAATATGGCATGAGTGTTTGTATTTTTCTAGATTTAATTTAGGATTTAATGATGCTATGCTTTTAATCGTAGACGGTATCTCTGAGACTAAATGGCACAAAATATTTGTTGTGAGATTACAAGGAAATTCACGGAGGAAAAAAAAAAAGGCATATCCGTGACAAGTCACGCAGACATATGATGCATCGTCTCATCTTCCTTTCACCAACGTCGTCATTATAGCTATGGCACGAACACAATAATAACAATTTCTTGGTTTTATATGAAAATGGAATCTCCATATGTTCACATTACGTGCACGGGTCATATTGGCAGGTCAAGATCAAAATGATAAATGCCCCTATCAAGAAAATCTTTCGCATGTGTCACAGCGTTGTTAAACTGATCGAAAAAAAGATTTTTTTTTTGTAAGATGCTTCTGTTAATGTACGTAGTCACTTGTACACTATGGTGACACATACACGTACGCCTTCATACTACTTGTATGATATTGGTAGCCTTTATTTGACGGGAAAAGTCTACATAACCCCCTCAACTATGAGGGATGGACTGCTTAACCCTCTGAACTACAAAACCGGTTATTCTACCCCTTGAACTATCAAAACTGGTCAAATAACCCCCTCTAGGCAGTTTTGAGGATGGTTTTGTTTTTTTATTTTTTATTTATTTCGGTTGAATCTTTGAAAAATCATAATAAATCATAGAAAAATTATAAAATAGAAAATCTAATTTTGTTGGACTCCACATGAGTAGACCTACACATTGAACGTATAATATGGTATGCTTAAGTACAAAGTTTTTGCTATAAATTTAGATCTATGTTTTTCTATAATTAATTAGAAAAATTCATATCTACAATTTTCATAGTCTAATTGTTGTGAAATTTTTATGGTAGGCTAATTATTGTATGCTTCAATTATAGTAAAAAATTCATACCCATTGGATCACGTATAATTTAGTTATAAGTTTATTTGAATTTAACTAAGGTATAAAAATATATAAATCTATAATTAAATTATACGTGATCCAATGAGTATGAAATTTTTACTACATTTGAAGAATATAATAATTAGCCTACCATAAAAATTTCACCACAACTGGACCACAAAAATTACAGTTATGAATTTTTATAATTAATTATAGAAAAACATAGATCTAAATTTACAAAAAAACATTTTACTAAAGCATATCATATTATATGTTCAATGTGTAGATCTACTCATGCGGAGTTCAACAGAATTAATTTTTCTATTTTATGATTTTTCTATGATTTATTATGATTTTTCAAAGATTCAACCGAAATAAATAAAAAAGAAAAAGGCAAAACCACTCTCAAAACCGCCTAAAGGGGGTTATTTGGCCGGTTTTGATAGTTCAGGGGGTAGAATAGTCGGTTTTATAGTTAACGGGGTTAAGTAGTCCACCCCTCATTGTTGAGGGGGTTATGTAGACTTTTTCCTTTATTTGACTAGCTAGATGATTATATTTCTCACATATACTCTCTCTGTTTTAAATTATATGTTGCCTTAATTTTCTTTTACATTCATATTGTTATGTATTTTGACATATATTACATCTAAATATATAGCAAAAATGATGTACCAAAAAAGTGAAAGTGAATTGTAATTTGAAATAGAGTGAGTAATTATAATGACCCATCAGAGTTTTTGGTTTGAGGTACAACTCATCTAAAATGAAATTCGTCAAGAACTAGAAGCTAATAGATCAGCATATCCTATTACTCAATGCAATTTAATTAAATTAAAACGCATGAGAAATGAGATGACTACATTCCTTAAACCAAATACCTCAGTCTTGTTTAGTTCCCTTTAAAATTCCAAAAATTTACAAGATTCTCCGTTACATCGAATCTTTAGACACATACATAGAGCATTAAGTATATGTAAAAAATAACTAATTGCACAACTTGCCTGTAATTTACGAGACGGATCTTTTTAGCTAATTACATCATAGTTGGAAAATAATTGTCAAATACAAACGAAAGTGGTACATTATCTTTTTTTCTAAATCTTTTTGCATCTAAACAAGGCCTTTATTAATTTTCTAAATGATTTGAGGTGTCATGATGTGGAGTCTAACAAAATTGGACTTTCCATTTTATGATGTTTTTGTGATATACTGTAATTTTTTTAAAATTAAATAAATAAAAAAGAAAAATACAAAAATGCCTTGAAAACCATTTATAAGAGATAAAAGGTACGGTTTCAAAAGTTGACGAAAGTGATTTACTCGAGTTCAGGAAAAAAATAGATTTTCATAAAATAAAAGTTAAGAGAGCAAAAGTGGATTTTTTTTTTCCGCACCAGCACTACAACCGTTTGGCCCGGCTATGCTACTGTAGTGCGGATTGTCCAACAGGCCGGCCCATTTAACCATTTATACATGCACGCTACAACCGTTGGGCGGCTGCTTACCATAGCTTTTGGTGTTATATATGATCATATAATCAGGATTGCTTCCAGACCCTAATATATGAGTTGTCAAGGGGTTCACGGTGCAATTATTCTAGATTTATTCCAGATTTTCCGGCGCTATGCATTAAGTGGTAGGCGACGTTCCCGTCGACAGCGAAGCGTCTGTGGTGACTTCGTCAACTTCAAGATTTGTCGGCTCAGTCCTTGTACTGTGTAATCTCAAAAAAAAACCCTAATATACGAGTTTTTTTTCTTTTTTTTTTTTAAAAAAAAAGAAACCTTTCCCGTCGACAGTGAGACGTCTGTGGTGACTTCGTCAACTTCAAGATTTGTCGGCTCAGTCCTTGTACTGTGTAATCTCAAAAAAAAACCCTAATATACGAGTTTTTTTTCTTTCTTTTTTTAAAAAGAAGAAACCTTTTAACTGGATGCTACCTTATATACGAGTTTTTATCTTTTTTAAATAAAAAAAACCTTTTAACTGGATGCTACGATGTATTATGCGTTGGAGGGTAAATTTTAGATATGAGCTCGTTGCCTTGTTTGAATAAATCGTTTTTTTATTTCATCATTTCTATTGCAGTAGATTGGGCGACAGGGACAAATTTTGTTTAATTCCCCATCCAATCTACATATTGGGACGAAATGGTCAAATGAGTCTATCCGCTAATATAGTGAAGAGCTTGTGCGGACTGGAGGATTGAGGTGATAAATAAGTTCAACCCCATCGATCCTCGTACAGAGAATGATTTAAACGAATAAGTCCTAATTGGGCTCGCGCCATCAACATTCACTGGTTACATCCTACGGAATGAAGTATTAATAAAAACAAAAGGAAAAGAAAATTATGAAAACAGGTGCTACTACCACAGGTATACATTATGAGGACGATTTCACAGGAATAAGCAGGCAAACAAAAATGCGTATAACAGCGAACAAAGGGAGCAAGTCCTCAGCAGTTTCAAAAACCTATTCAGGGTCTACCATTAAAATTCATTTTTGAGGCCTTGCTTCCACTGACAATACATATGATCTTTCTGCTAGTAAGTAGCAGGGATTTAATCACATTTGATATTTCTGTAGATTCTCCTTACAAAAAGGGTTGACCCTAGATACCCAATAGCACCTGAATCATCAAAAAAAACAACCGGTCAAAAACCGAAAATGGTCCCATATATTGTCAAGGCACAATCTACGATTAAAAGGCAATCTTACCACAAAGTATGCCTAGACCAAGGCAGAACATCAGTGTGTAGCCAAAGTAGAAACTTGTCTGGAAGAAGCCTGACATCTTTGTTTTCACATGGTAGTAGTAGATGGAGTACAGATACACATACAAAGCGGTTGATGCTGCAGAGGAAAACGACGTCCATTGCCAATGATAGTTCTCAGCATTCAGCAAAAAATAAGTACCCACAATAGTGACACAGATGGTGACTATTAGAAGGATGACGAAGACCAGCAACATGAAACCATAGACATAGTACACCTGCAAAGAAGCCCCAAAAAATGTGTCATAATTGCAAACTTGGTCAAATATGGTTCATATAAATCGACAGAGAAATGGACTATGAAGCATGGACATCATTTGGAATCACCAGACGAAATTCAAAAAATAACCAATCAAGATCACAGTGGAAAGAGAGGTGATGTCAAGAAGTACAAAAATGTTAAAAAGCACTTGTTTGTTTACCTTATAGTTCCAGAATGATGTGAACACGAAGTACATCTCAATGAAGATGCTACCAAAGGGAAGCAGACCACCCATCAATGAGATGACAGAAGGTGTAAGGTACCACTTCTTCTCAGGAATAGGCCGTGGAATAGTCTTCACTCGGCAGGGGTTGTTAGGAGCACCACTCCAGTTCCTACCAACGACAGTTCCCAAAAGCACCAAGGGAAAGGAGATGAAAGCCCAAAGTACAAACATGACAACCATTGTGCCAAATGGTATTGCTGCTAATGAGCGGTAGAAAATAGCAATTGTATTCAGTGCGAAGCCAATTGAAAAACACAAGAATGGAAAGAGAGATGCTGTAAGAACCATCGCTTTAATCCAGTTTTTGCCTGCCATGAATTCAAGAAGCAATCGATAAGCCATAAATTGTGAGGTGAGGATTCCATACAGTATGGAAACAGATATTGCAAAGAAACTGAATTGCGCAAACAAACATGAGAACTAATAGAAAATTGTGCAGAACCATACCACCATTCCTTGAGTAAAGACCACCACTAACATATCCAGAAATAAACGATGTAAGAGCATAGCACACAATGAAGGTTGTGATGATAGCCCCTCGCCTGACAAACACCATCCAATTGAAGTTAGAGAAATCATTGTGTAAATTATGCTTCTGCTTAAATTGTTGAAATGTGTCAAATAACTAATATGTCTTATAATCCATCACATTGGTTCAAAAGGGAAGCCCCTTATAAAGCGTGTGGTGCATCCAACCCCCCCCCCCCCCCCCCCCCCTCTCCAAAAACAACTAACAAAAAATAAATACTGTAGTCCTGTACCATGTATTGTGCATTTATTTATAATATATGTTTTCTGCTAATAATTTATTTCTCTCAGATATTTCAAGCTATATGTTGTGCATGCAAGGACAGAAAAGGGTGTATGTTGAGTGTACCCAATGTATAGCATGCCAACAATGGCCAAAACAATCACAAGTAGGATAAGAGCTGCCAATTGGGTGCCGATACCAACAAGTGCAGAAAGAAACATCAAACTTCGGGGAGGCCGAAATACATCACCATGGACAAGCTTCCATCCTGATTCCTCATTAACATCTCTCTCCTACAAAGGTAATATCATAACTTAAGCAACAATGGAGTGGGGAAGCCAGCAAATTCTAGTGAAAACATTTCTCTAGATATTAAGTATACAGTTAAACAGTACATGCACCAGAACTCAGATCCTCACCAGGGACTCTAGATCATCATCTTCACGAGCATATTTGGCATAATCATTTCTCAAAGTCCGCATCAATATCATCGAAACCAAACCAGTTAGAAAAATAACCATCATGAAAGAGTTGAAAATGGAGAACCAGTGAATCTGAAAATGAGAAATATGAACAGATCTTAGGACTTCTGATAGTTAGTTAAAACAAAAGATACAGCTGAATAGAAATAGAAAGTTGTCTGTAGTCTACAAACAAAGTATCACCTGGTGTTCAAAGAAAGGATAGTCCAGGTACACTTCAAAACGGCGTGCAAATGACACATCTGTTGCTACCCACTTCACTGAATATGTCATTTCCAGTTTCTTACCATCTTCAAGAAGCTTAGGAGACTCTTGGGTAAGATTTACATGAATTATCTAAAACAAAATTCACATCAGACCATGTTATTTAGCTGCATCCAAATTGATGTGTTAAAGTTCTGGAAAAACGCAATATAGCATACCCTGTTATCATTGTATTTAACAAGGATGTTCTTGTGTGTGTAAAGATAATGCTTGTTTTCACTGTTCTTGTCAGTCTCCCCAACAAAACCTGTTTGAAACATATGGCATCTATCATATAAGGAAAAACAGGTAGACACATTGAGAAAAGAAAATACTATGTTGAGAAGAACGTACCCCAAAGAGGCAGATCATCTAGAAGAATATTGCAGCAGGCAACGAAAAAGTAATTTACCCACAAAAATAAAAGACAATGTCAGAATTAAGAAATACATCCCAAATTATTATAATATAGAGCATGCAGAATTAAGAAATACATCCCAAATTATCATAATGCTACAGAGCATGATAGATCAAAGGTAAATCCACATACCTATAAAAAATTCGAACCAATATGAGCTTTCAATGGCATCAGCAAACTGCTGAACCTTTTTAGCATCTATCTCAAGTGTACAAATGAAGCCCCTGTCCACGTTTTCTAGACCAAATGAACATTTACACAGTCAGCAAGACAAAAAAAAATTACAAATACAGGAGAAGCATATATTAGATCAGCTTTCCAATAAATAGTAAATAAAAATAAGGACGAAATGGGAACAATATGGGCATACTTAAGAACTTTATCTCAAGCTGACTATCAATCAGCTCATTTCCACCCAGGACCTCTCCAAGACCACCCCATTTGTGTGTAGGGTTCTCAGACAGTTGGCAAAATGGAAGGCTGTAATAGTTGTAAGTTTCTTGAGGATTATTGTAAGGGCCAACTTTATTCACCCAAAGCTTTACTGCCTCTTCAGGTTTGTACTGCATGTAAGAAGTATTAAGAGGGATGAGAACTTTTGAATTCAGGACAAATTTGCACTGTATGTAGGAAGCACAAAGGAAACAACATTCCAGCAGCAACAACATAGTAAAATCTGTCAGGTACTGCGAATGATCCCTGCTTCGAATTTCTCTGGTGATTTATTTCTCAGGAATTGACAGATCGATATTTTTTGTAAGGTTCTATCCAGATTTAGGCACAAGAAGACATTGGGCTATTAGTAACTATATATTCCTGATAATGGTTGTCATTGAGACTAATTAGTGGTGCAAGTTGCTTACTGATTTAGGCACAAGAAGAATTGCTTCAATCTAATTAGTAACTATATACTAACTACGAAAGTACAGTATGCAATCGAAGGCAAACAAATTGCATGAGCAAGTTATATATTTCTCCTTCATGGAAAAAAAACACCCACCCACACACACACAATACAGTCAAGTCAACACAAATGTCCTAAACCCCAAATGTACAAGACTTTTTTCCTTAGCAAGAGCTCTACATTCCTATGATGTGATCAAATTTGCGTTCCTTCATAAACCAAAATTGAAAAGCCACATGATATAAATGCCATTATGAATTTATGATGTGATCAAATTTGTAGCATAGCTAAGTAACTAAGATAAAATGTAGTGGCCCTCAGTCCTGACAGTATTAAGCTATCAGCGACAACGCGACAGCATTAACTGTTACACCAGTGCTGCATCCTCAGTAAGCAAGTTGTAATTTGGTCGCATAGGCGTCTAATTAGTGTAAGGTTTTTCCCACCTTCTATATAACACAATGCACTAATAGTTGGCAACATTTGAAGCGAGACATAAAAATGTGAAGGATGTTGGAACTAGTGTGATATCAAGCATAGTTTTATGTGACTTTAATTCAAAAGAAAGGCTACAAGGAGTTTTTCGGGTAAAGGTGAGTGTGCATAGTAGTCTGTGTCATTCTTTTTTTTTTGTGACAGTCTGTGTCATTCTTGTTGAACAAAAACAAAAGCTAAGTGAGCATTGAAGCAATTCTAATCAAACAGATCCACAGCTTCAGGACAGCACATAACATGTACGTTGAATTATTGATGACAGGGCGCATAACTAACTATGAAAGTACAGTATGCAATCGAAGGCAAACAAATTACATGAGCAAGTTATATAATTCTCCTTAATGGAAAAAAAAACACCCACCCACACACACAATACAGTCAACACAAATGTCCTAAACCCCAAATGTACATTTTCCTTAGCAAGAGCTCTACATTCCTATGCATCACAACTCGTAGCATGAGGAAGCACCGCAGCCATCCGCTACTCAAAATTCAAAACCCATGAGCTATTAAGCTTTCCTCCCAAAGTCCCAGCATGCCAATTTACCAGCACTCACACATCGAGCAGTACTGCTCTAAGCAGTAACCCTCCTCTAAACGCGTACTCGACTGTCCAACGCCGGGAACTCTCTCATCGCATCAAGCCCCAACCGAACCTCACATTAGAATTAGAACAACCCCGAGCAAGGAGCCGGCGCCACCAACCCAGCAGCGTGAGATCCGACCGACGAGGCGGTCCAGATCCGGCGCGACTCCAGCGATCTAACCGGGATAGGCGCGAACAGGGACTTGGATCCGTGGCACGGAGAGGCCGCGTGGTAGAGTCGTGGACACGCACCTTGTGGTCGGACTCGGAGGCGGAGGCGAGCGCGAGCAGGGCAGCGAGGGCGAGGCCGAGGCCGAGTAGGAGGTGGCGGCTGCGGCCCCGGCCGCCGCCGGTGGAGGGAAGCATGCCGCCGGCGGCGAGATCTGGGGAGGAGGAGAAGGAGGACACACGAGTGTCGCGGTCGCGGGCCTTTGCGTTCGGGTTGGCCCGAGACGGCGAGACTCACGCACGAGCCTAGCAGCTGGCTCCTCCGGTTCCCGGGGCAGGCCGTTTTTCTCCGTTTTCTTCGCCGGGTGCCGCTGGACTCGTCGAGAGATCGTGTGGCCTGTGATGTTCTCCCTCCGCGGCTTGGACGGTCTCTGATCTTGCTCTGGATGCCGTGGACCGTTGACTTTGAGCATGTGACTTGTGGCAGGTAAAATTTTCTTTTTTTTTTTTTCTGGCTGCGAAAACCCACTTACATGCTTAACCTGAGTAAATTCATCGACACCTTTGTGTAAATTGGTCCATCACTCATGAATAGGTTAAATTTACTTTAGTCTGAAATAAACTATTCCAAATTTTAACCCTAGAAAATATATTTTAGATTTTGAGTTTGAGTGTAAAAATGATACGAGTAGATTGTCCTGCAAAATAGATACACATAGGTTACATTTTCTTCACTACCTCTTAATGTAAATACTTGGTTGAATGCTACGCATTTTTAAACAAAGAGTCAATACTCCTGATTTTTCAAATTTAAATGTTACATATTCGCAAAGTATAGTTGATACTACTATGCACATTCATCGTATAACTACTTTCATGATTATAAATTTAGCAAGAACTTCTACAAATGATTAGAAGATGAGAGGTATCCAATAGAGTGTACATAACTACAGTAAGTTGTAAATCAGTACATTAAAAACAATGACCAAGAATTTACGGTGTTAATCATTTTACTAGCTTGCTTGCTCGATTAATGATGAGGGGAACAACCAGTATATCATATCGTTCTCTTCCTTAGTTTATCAACATGTTATCTCATACGAAAGAATAGCAAATCTACTGCAACCTCACTCTATCATTGATAACCCTTACTCACCACCACCTAGAGCCTGATACTATCAAAAATAGTGGTGGCACACACTTCGTCATAGCTAGGTCGACAGAACCCGATTGAGGTACTTAGCGGTGCAATCCGAATTTTAATTCTTTTTGTATTGTCTTGGACAAAAATCTTCACGGAAGTCATTCGTATGTGGTGATTGACTTGCAGTTGCAGATCATATATTTCTACAATCTTATCGATAGATTACGATTGGTGGTGGCGAGGTACAATTAGTGAATTTGATTAACTATGTGATCATGCAAGTCTCGATTGGTCTATCGTTCCATTGTTTTACGTGCAAGCAAGTCTTAATGCCTCACATGCACGTCGCTAGCTAGCCAGGGAAGCTACATTTTTTTATCCTCCAGGGAAGCTTCCATCGGCCTATCGCTATGTAGTCTCGATCAGGTTGTCTCTAGAGACTAGAGTTAGATAGGAGGGACGACTGCCTAGCTCCTATATGCCAACAAGGGGCCCATGAGTAGTATATTATTAGACACTTGAGATGATGATCTTCGATTTGAGCTTGGGAATGTACCTAGAGTGTGAAAGAAATATCAAGTATATTTTATTTTTATGGGTAGTTTGTATTGACTTATGATATGGTCTTAAACTTATAATAGTGTGATATCAAATAGCAGTTGACACAAGCATAAGCTTATAGCGATGGGTGTGAATTGAATTTACCAAACATCAGCACCACTTTAGCATAGTTTTTCAGCGAACTAATCGCTAGTGTTTTTCTTTTACAATAAATCAGTATAAGTTAAATTTCAGTGAAACGAACATGGTCAAAGTCACGAATCAAAGGAAGAATGACACGATTAATAATCCGTTTATCAAAGTTCTTTGGAACATATTCTATGTGAGAATCATTTCTCTTCAACCAAAAACTAAAATCCCGTGCATATTTTGATGGGAAGCAAACAAAAATCAATTCTCTGTTTTTATTTAAGAAATAGCACCTGAGCCTATGGTGTACATAGTTGAAATTGGAAAAGACAAAAGTAGCGAGCTCTCCATTCCGGATGCCAAATCCAAACTCCAACCCGGTCGCGTCTCTAGAGAGGAGAGAAGGGGAAGGAGCCAAAGGAGGTGGCACGAGCGCGCGACGTGGCGAGATGCCGTGGAACCGCGCGAAATTCGGCAAGAAAGCCAGCGAGACAAGCGCCCGGACGAGCCCGGGAGAGAAAGCCGGCGGGCCCAGGAATGGCGGCACAATACAAATCAACCCGCCAGCCACCACCAAGAACAGCGGTGGCGGCCGGCGGGAGCGTCTCGACCCCCACGCCGGCCGATTGGAAGAGTCCTTCACCCTGCGGGCGTGAGGGGACCGTTCCAGTCGGGCCACCGGACGGACGGAGATGGCGACGTCGGCGGCGGCCGCCGCGGCCGTGTCGGCGTGGGCTCCGACCGCTTCCGCCTCGACGTCGTCCTCGTCCACGGTTGGGCTAAGCTTCCTCCTTGCTTCTGTTCCCTTTGTACTTTCTGCGTGGATTGGGAATGTGATGATGATGCTAACTGGGCGAGATGTTCCGGCGTGGAGGTGTGTGTCGCGTCGTGGTCGCGTGGGAGTCCTGCGCCAAGATTGGCTGCCGCCACGTCCATTGGCCGCCGTCCGCAAGGTGAGGCCTCCCCTTCATCGCCGGCTGCAATTGCCAGTTGCAAAGCTTTTTCTTGCAGCAGAGATGTTCTGTAAGCATGCTCTCACAGCTCCTGTATAGACTATAGGAATTCTTACATGATTCAGCTGAATAATTACATTGTTTCACACTGCTCGTAATGTGGTTTTGGATGACTGAAAACGATCATTTCATAGTTGCCTCTAGCTAGTGAACTGTCTTGCTGAATTTCTGCTTGGAATCTGATAGAGCAAGTTCATCTGAATGATCTGAACAATTCAGTACTTGCATTGCCCTTTTACGAGGACAACTGAACCCTTTACCTGTTTTATTTACGTTCTGTATGCGAAGCAGTTGCACGAGCTGTTGCCGGCCTGAATACAGTGGTCCAGTTGCCATTAACCACTAGAAATGTGGAATCAGTTCTGGACGAAGTCCGCCCGTATCTGATAGCAGATGGAGGCAATGTCTCCTTGCACGAGATCAACGGCAATGTGGTGAGGTTGAAGATGCAGGGAGCATGTGGATCGTGCCCAAGCTCGGTGACGACGATGAAGATGAGCATTCAGCGACGCTTGATGGAGAACATCCCAGAGATCAGCGCAGTCGAACGTGTTGCAGATAAGGAGATGGGGCTTAAGCTAAATGAAGCAAATGTTCAAAAGGTATTTGTCAACGTGCAGACTTGTTTTGTTTTATTTAATGTTCTGAGTGAATCTTGTAAACATACTAGTAGATGATTTGCACGAATAAACATAGTATGGGGTTCCTGTGATCACTTAAACCTGCAGCTGCAGGTGATTCAACCGTAAAAATGTTCGAAAGGCCCAGCACCGCTTCACACCGATTTTTTTAATCTGAAAGGGACGTTTGTACTGAATTTGATGCACTAGCTATCTCAATAAAATGTCTAAACAAATTCAAGTATTTGATTGATAGCCGCTGCCAGACCATTAGTTTGTGGCTTTGTGCAACTTTTAGTGGTTGGTAGTAGTTTTTTTTAACTCGCTTGGTAGTAGTTTTAGGAACATTTGAGGACATCTTTCTTTGATATATTGCATTGTTTTGGATTTGCATTCCGAAACTACATTGTGTCAATTGAATCTTTTTGCCTGAGAGGTCTACCTGGGGCAACACTCTTCCTGCTCCACGCCCTGCTTATATAAATACGAGGTATGAAATACTAAATTTTGTCAGTTTTATTACTTTGCAGGATTGTGGAGCACATCTGAAAGTCTGAATCTGAATTGATACAACATCTTCTTAAATGATATTTTTCTATTATCTTCATGCCAATAATCATTTTGACACTGTACATTGTCTTCTGGCATCAGTTTAAGCTATTTACACCACTAAATGATTCACCTTCTTACAGATAAAAAATACTCTATTAAGAGGAATATCTGAAAGTATTGTTGACTCCTTCAAACCAAATTTCAGGTACTAGATGAGATTAGACCATACCTTGCTGGCAAAGGAGATGGCGAGCTCGAGTTCAGCAAGATCGTTGGCCACATTGTGAAGGTCCGCCTCACAGGCCGAGCTGCAGGTGTGAAGACTGTTCGAGTGGCGCTAACTCAAAAGCTCCGAGAGAAGATCCCATCCATCGCAGCCATCCGTGTATTGTCATAATTTTGTGGATAATCTGGATGTCGCTCCAGGACCTAACAAGGATATGATGTACATGTGCTATCTGATCGTTGCTTTCAGGCAGTAGCCTCCTGATGTGTTCCTACTTTCGATGCAACCACCAACCAGATGTATATATATGGTACGGGTGTTTATATATAGCCTTGCAAAGAAAATTGAAGAAGTGTGTTTGGGTTGAAACTTATGCTATTGTCGTCTCAAGCACTGTGCAATTCTGATAGGAAGATAGGAAGCAAAGCAGAAACCGAGTGCTGACAGGTTTCTCGGCAAATAGACAAGACAACCTATGGCATTTGGTGTAGGTCAAAGCGTGCAAAATTTGAAATCACACCGATGTTGGAACAAATTGCCTGGCTGGTTTGTGGTGTTGAAGGCTAAATAAGGGTTTGATAATTTGACTTCATTCATGAAAAAAGAAGTAAGACGAAGGACAAGCCGTATTATTTAGGGGGAAACAAATCCTGCTCCATTCGAGGTTGCAGCAAAAATATGAAGTTATGAATAATTCCATTGCTGAAATGCCAGTTGATGGCAGTGCACATTTTCGATCAGATTTCGGTTTAATAGTGCAGGCTGATTAGAACGACCACGTTTATTCAACTAATGTCAGTCATGCTCAGGTATTGAATCACAGATTCATACATCGAAAATGAAGCATTAGATAAAGCTGATGGATATACTTTCAGTTGGCATCAGTAGCAATGAATTTCACAGATCGCCACACAAACTCCAGATCAATGCCCCAAGCAAACTCAGCACACGAGCAGAGATAGTGATTGAACAAGCAAAGATTTGTTACATTACCAGGCAAATTGCCAAGATCAAGAAGCACCGCTAGTTCTCCTCTCGTCAAAATGTGTCCGGATTACATCGCGGGAGCGGCATCAGATCGAGACGAGAACCAGCCGCCCGGTAAGATCTCGGTGCTCGGCTCCAATCAATCAAAAAAAAACGAAAACGTGGAAGAAAGAAGAGGGATCCACGAACGGGGACCGATCTAGGCGGAGCCGGCGGCAGAGGGGAGGATCCGCGACCCGATGAGGTAGGCGAGGAAGCCGGCGAAGGCGAGCAGGAAGGCGTAGTCCACCGCGACGAACAGCGCCGTGGACCCGTGGCTCCTGCTCTTGCCCGCCTTCTCCCCCGCTCCGGTGCTGAGCTTGTTGGCCTTGTCCATCTCGTACCCCCCCCCCCCCCCCCCCTCCCTTCTCCAGTTCCGGCGACGTCGTGCGGCGGTGCGGGGCTGGATGGGGGAAGCGGGCGCTTAGTGTAGAGGATGACCAAATACGATAGAGATATACGAGTACTCCCTCCGTCCAAAAAAAATTAAAAAAATAATACAATTCGAGGACCATATATGTAAACCAAAAATAAATACAATTCGAGGACCATATATGTAAACCAAGGCTACATATGAAATTACGAAAATATCTCTTGTCTCTTGTAAGTTGCTACTTCCTATGTCCCAAAATAATTACTCCTCCCTGAAAATAGATTCTCAGGTTGTCCTAAGTCAAACTTTTAAAGTTTAACCAAATTTCTTTAAAAAATAATTAAAATTTATAGTATCAAATTAGTATCATTAGATTTATCATAGAACATATTTTCACATGGTGCTCATTTTAAGTTAAATATGTTGTGATATTTTCCTATAAAGTTAGTTAAAGTTAAAAAATAATTAACTGACACGGATTCTAGGAATTGATTCTTTCAGAAACAGAGATAGTATAATTCTAGAGTTTAAAATTAGGAAATGTCACTTATCACAAAAAGATAGGAAATGTCTGGAAGCTTCTCACACCAAAAAAAAACTAGCAACTTATAAAAGACAAGAGGTATTTTGATAATTTAACATCTAACTTTGGTTTACGTGTCTAGCCCTATAATTGTATTTATTTTGGAACGAAAGGAGTAGCTATTTTCTTTTCTTTTCTTTTGGTGTGAGAACGTTTCAGACACTACCTATCTTTTGTGATAAGTACTATTTTTTGTGGGACAAATTTTTAACTCTAGAGTTGCAATTATTTTGGGATGGAGATTTACATTAGCAAGGTTGGAGCACTTATCAAGTGGAAAGGTGATTCTAGTTGTGTTTATTTATTTCCACAATGCAGTTCTACAGTGCGCACACCTAAGAATTAGATAAAGTTAGTATTGGCATTTTATTCTTGTAATTAATCATTATCATAAAAGTAAGACTTAGCACCTCTCTACTTGGTCAGACATTATCATCTATTTTTACTTGAGCTTTTCGAAGTGATTAAACTAATTTTAGATGCATCAATAGCTTTGATATGAGACTATAAAGTAGGCTGATTTACTAAATTATTCCCTAAATGCTTGCTTCTATATTTCTTTGAATTTTGTAAATTTGGAACTATTTTGAGATATGCAGGCATTCTGTTTTATTTTTTGCATGCAGGATTTAGTTGACCATTCTATTTGGTTGTTTATTTGCCTTTAAAAAGTAAAAAATTGCCATATGTGTCGGCAACCTACTTGGTTGTTCATAGAAGAGTTTTTGACGACAAAGAGCAAAAATCCGTACAGATAACAAGTTTACTACGGCAAACATCAACGGCGCATGGGAAATATTATGTAGATAACTAGCATGTATATACAGGATTGGCCATAGCTGCAATCACCAACAGCTAACACGCCCACTAGTTTTCCGTTACTTTTTCAAACCCTGTTCGCTTAGCATGATGCGATGTTTTTCTCTCATAACAAAACAGCTAAAACAACAGTAGGCTTATCAGCCGCAAAATGATGAAGCGAACGGGCATATGATTCTTAGCCAACTTGTAAAGCTGTATTGTTTTTTTAATCTCTACTTCAATGCAGAGTTAGAGCACTTACCATTTCATCCAACTTGATTCATGTTCAGTTTTTGTGATACATCCAACTTAGCATCATTATATCTTTGTTATTCAACACGACAAACTAGTGGCGCCTGTGGGGTGGGCAGATATCCCAAATGTAGACAGGGGACGGGGAAAGTCGCCCTGGGAAGTGAATGGCCACTGAAATCCCCGTGGGGGCGGTTGATCCCTGGGTTGAGCTACCCCTTCCTCCCAAAGGAAGCCTAACTATCCAAATTGAGCGGGAATGAGTCGGTGAAAGCGCGGCTTCTGCTGCGCCAGCAACAGATTACGTTAAACTTAAATAAGCAAAAAATAATGTTACTAGTTGACGCTATGATCAGATCACCCCATAAAACCACCGAACCAAACAGCTCCTTAGATGTGGCATATATCTTCTTATTCAGTTGCCACCTTACTTATAAACCTTAAATGATAATTTGCAGTAGCTAGCCAACCGCTAAAATTAAGTAAATGCTGATGGAGAAATATGGAGCGAAAAGCACAAATCATGGTATCTAGCAAACATGTCCTATCAGCTCAGCTTAGAGGACTAAACATAAGATAATTATAAGTTAATAATATCTAATGTGCTTTCATGTTCAATTAACCTATTATCACAAGATGTGCTAACTTTGTCCTGAGATTCAAACGCCCTTTATATCTTTGTTATTCAGGTTCAGATATACTGTCAGGAATGCTGGACACATTGGCATGTCTGTTGTCTGCTATAGATCAGGGCACTATTGGGATCATGAAGAGGACAAATTCAAGTGAATGAGGACAAGGAACAGAGAGCAAGCCAGCAAGGCCCACCAGCTTGGTTGCAGCTGACCGTTACCTTTCGAAAGAAAGAAAAAAAAAAAGTATCTGTATTTCACTCTCCAGTGTGTTCATGCAGCAAATTCTCAATGAGAAATTCAGACGCAGATGAGGCATGACCGCATCAAGGACTGACTCAAAGCAATCCCCTTACTATCCAACTACTTTTGAAAACCTTTCCTACACCATCATGTGTAAAACGTCATTATTTCTAGTGCTGGCTCTAAGACTTGTCTAGTCACCACTTATTTCTCATATTGAGAATGTGTTCCACTGGTAAAATGTTCTGCAGGCTGTGCAGGGGAGTACTCAAACTTGTATACTAATGGGAAGCAAATGATAAAAAGCATGGTCGGTTCACAAATGCGCTGAAATAATCTTCTTGCTCTTTTTATGGCTTAGAGAACCCAAACAGTTTGGTAAAGAAACTGTAATATTCATTTTTAGGATGAAAAAAAAACTTCCTCGAACTACTCCATGTCTAACTCATAAGAAAGACAGACAAAAAAGCATTCCTGAAGCCTGAAAGGGGCAACCATCAGTATTTTGACTTGAACACAATCAAAAGGCAATTTAACGAACTCATAAAGGCAGGTAATCTCTGGGTCTGGGTGTGCAGGGATATTGTTCTGTAACAAGTATTCACAAAAGCACGACACTGTACTAGGCAATTATCAACAGACAAGGAGCAATTTGAAAAATATGGATGTGTTTGTTTGGTAAACAGTATAGCTCATTAAAATGTACAAGTATGTCACATCTAATGCACAAGTAATTCCACACGCACAGCCCAAATATTTGATATGTTATCTAAGATGCATGCAAACACCAGCAGTCAGGATGAACATTTCTAAAGTTCTATCACAATCAGATTCAGTGAGGAAACATTCTTATGCTGCATCGCAGTCGGTGCATTGAGGAAACTGTATATCATCAAAATTGATAAAGGGAGATGTGACTCACCGACAAAAGCAATGTTACCACCCCTTTAATCCAACCGGCACATGCATAGTAACCCATAAAAAATGCAGAACAGAAGGAATAAACAACAGGAAGAACAGCAGCTACTTCAAGTACACATGCAGCGGGGGTAAGATTTATCTGCATTCCATGATAAAAGAAGACCCATCACCAGATAAAGCAAAACATTAAGTCTTGTGTTTAAACACAACATAACAAAATAATGCTGCAACGAGAATAGTAATAACAGCAAAAGTTCAAAACTTTTTTCTCTTCTGGTTTTGAGATTCACCCAGATTCTTTCAAAACCTCTTTCTCTTCTTGTTTTGAGACTCACCCCCCTGGTTAAAGCTTCTGAAATCATTAGTGGTCTCAGCAGTGTTTTGCTTCTTCAACCCTTTACGACCACCATGCCCAAACTTGGAATCCCTTTTCTTCCTGTTCTTTCCTTCTTTACCTCCCTTAGCAAGACCACCAGACCTGTCACCAGGAGAAACACCAGGCCTCTTTTTCTTTGATTGTTTAAATCCTTCTTCTCCTTCAAAATTAAGGTCTGGCACATCATCTTTTCCCTTGGCGAACCCCCCTTGTTGCCTCTGCTTCCTCCACTTCTTGACTGACTCAATCTGGTCCTTCTTCTCTTTAGCCCTCTCCTTCTTCTTCTCAGCCTGAACCTCCTTTGATTTCTTCCTGGACTCTCTAGCCTTCCTCCGCTCCTCAGCCTCCTCAATCCTCTTCTTCTCCGACAACAACCTCCCCTTGATCTTGTGCATGTGTGCATCAGTCTTCACCATCTCAGCATAGTAATCTGTTGGTCTGAGGAACCGTACCTTCATCGACTGCAGCTTCTCAAAGGCCTCCCTTGTGCCATCCAAAGCTTGGGTGTAAAACGCAAGTTCGCGGGCAAGATCATCATTCACATCAACTTTCTCTCCCCCTGATCATGCTCAATAGTGAGCTTGTGCATCCAGTCCACATTCTTGGGCCAGGCTATGTCTTCAAGTTTTTCGAGAATAGCCTCCTTGTTGTATATAGCTTTGTCTGAAGGCTTAGCCTGAGCTTCTTCACCTGAATCATCTTCTGAGTCTGAAACTTCAACATCAGAGTCAACATCATCCATGATGTCTTCATCATGGGCAAAGGCCTCTTCATTTGCAACGGCCACCATTTTCACTATTACCAAAGAAAATGAGATAATATGAATGAACAGAACCCAATACGACGGTGATACAAAAAATAGTATGAAAGCCAGAGGTGAAGCTAAAATTTCACAAAGCCCCAACCAGGCTTCCAAAAGGCAGCACGCTTCAGCGCGCTGAAGCCCTAAGCTAAGCTATGGGGTATAAGGGCTCCCAAAGCGGCGCGACCGCATTGGTGGAGCAGCGGCTGCTGGCTCCGGCTGCCCCGGCGGGCAGCCGCAGTGTCCGGGCGCCGTCGACGGTCCAGCGGAGGTGGGAGGGGAGAGGGAGGTGCGTACCAGGGTCGCTGGCCGGTGTGCGGAGGAAGGAGTCGAGGGCGAGAAGCGGGAGGGGGATCCGCCGCCGAGCCTGGGACAGCGCCGCCTGCGTGCCGAGCGCGAGTGGGGGAGGGGCGGCGGGGATGTCAGGCCGTGTGCGTTCCCTGCAGCAGTGTTAGGGTAAAGAAATCTATGGGTGTGGCGAGGTGGGTTTGGGCTGAATAAGTGGGCTCTTAGATGGGCCACTAAATAAAAGCTCACACTATTCTTTCTTTCTTTGTTTCTTTTAACACCTTTTGATAAATCGGCACATAATCTATATCTATTTATATTTATATCTACACTGATATATTTATCTGCAATTTAGAGAGCCATGTCAACCTCCATTGCCTTTTATTGATCCCCATGTATTTGTTAAATTCTGTGCTCCAATAAAAGACATCTGATTTTATACCTGGGCTGACGTCCATTAGGGTCGGGACGCATCCCGTCCGACACGGGAGCCGCCTGCCGACCCCCTACCAGCGGGCAGTGCTAGCTGCCGACCAGGGGACCTTTTTTTCTTCTGATCCCGCACTTCAGCTAATTGGGCCGAAATCGCCGAACAGGTCCCCGCATAGTAGCGTTTCAGCGCTTTTCGGCCCAGCTACCTAAGCCAATCACCTTTTCTCTCATGTGCATGGGCTGACCGCTTCTGCCGCGCTCCGCTCCCGCACATGGGCCACTTCGTTTCTCCTGCCCGCACATGCTTTGTGAACCGAAATGAGGATAAAAAATATTACAATGTAGCAAAAAAAAAAAAGTGTGTGTTCAACAGACCAACGCTCGACGTACCCACGTATTTAAAGTACTAGCACAAATGGGCACGCTCCGTTAGCGTCTGTTCTTGCTAAGAATTTGTTGGAAGCGTTAAATCGAGTTAGTTTTTTGTATATACTCAAATAATATATGTACAATAGTATAGATACGTACTCAAAATTGTTGTTATGGACTAATAACAGCCCAATATAAAGATGTAAGGGTCTGGTAGAAATATTACGAACTCGTTATTGTCATGATATGAATCACCATACTACACGCAATTTACTGCGTGTGATCGTTGCTTGTATAAAACTAAAGATTTAAAAATAATTGAGAAAAAAAAGAGAATTTAAAAAGCTTAAATAAATTTAGAACTTAAAAATAATAAAAGTTTTTGGGAAGTAGGAACTAAAAAAGATTAAAAATACCTCCAACAGTTCAATATAAAGCTATATTGGCCTGATAGAAAGACTACATTTTTTATTGTTATAATTGATATACATGTCTAAAACAAAAAAAATAAAAATAATAATACTACAGGCTCTTTTTTCGCTTTCTTCGAAACTAAAAATAAAAGATTTTTAAAAAAATCAAAATTATAATAAAACTAAAAATTTAAAGACTTAAATAAATAAATAAATAATAATAAATAAAAATTTGTCAAATCGATGAACAGTGCCGGAGGCACTCTCCCTCGTTCAATTTATTCACGGTTGAGAGAGTATCTATACCATTTGAAATCTCATGAAATGTATAGAAGCTACATAATAAATAAAACAAAATAAAAAAATAAAATGAAACGAATAAAACATAAAATATAGGAAACATTATATATTTTGTGATTGATTTTGTCGATTCATGACTTTTATTTTCATGCAATATGCACATGTCAGGTACACTTCTATTTTAGGATACAGTTTTGGTAGGATTTTGATATGATTGAAGTGTGGATTGTGGCATAACAATATATGTGTTATCTAAGCATGTCCAACTTTTTTACACTGAGTTTACTTTAGTTCCAAACATTGTTTTTGACTTGTTTTTATTCATAACAGTTTGGCTAGGTTTGAAGCAATTTGTTTTGTTACTTGCAGTCAAGCAAAAAGAGACATGATATTACAATTTTCGGATGATAATGTGGGTGTTGAAGAATTTGTTCTTCCAATTTACTACAGGTAACACGACTAGCTAATCATGGATGAAATTTCTCTTCAGTTTTAGAAAAGATTATTAGTACTCCCTCCGTCCCAAAAATAAGTGTCGTTCTCACTTCCCGAGAAATAACTGGCAGTAATTATATATTAAAATATATAAATATTTATGTTAAGTAATTAGTATCATCAAAAAGATCTTTTTGTCTAGTCTTTTAACAAATTTATTTTAAGATATAAATATTGCACTTATTTTGTATAAATCAAGTCAAATTTTGTGGCACGAAAACCTAAAACGACACTTATTTTTGGGACGCAGGAAGTATATCATAACCGTAGTTATATTATAATTATTGTAATTGCATATCATCTAGAATACATGTAATTTTTTTGTTGTATAGTACTTTTTTATGAATATGTTTGTTTTGATGTAGCACATATTTAGAGTGTCCATTGAGTCTCTTGTACAATTACTATGATATCAAGGAATCGGGCAAGTGATGCTACATTTTAATTAGAACACAAATATACACGTGTATAATGTTATATTAGAAAAGAACCCCCATATAGGTTAATATTTTTTTTGTTCGAATTGATTTTGTTTATCATCAACTGAATATATCATCATCACACCACATCACACCACATATGTACAATGTTATTCTGTCCCAATGTATAGGCACTCACGTAGTACTCCCTCTGTGTCTTAATTAGATGACGTTTTGGACGGCGACACGGTCTCTCAAACACAACTTTGACCTCTTATTTTTATAAAAATATTTATGGAATAATGATATAAGTATACTTTTATAAAAGTATTTTTCAAGACAAATCTATATTCATATAATTTTCATATTTAGAATCTCAACAACTTAAAAGTTATTGATGATTTATATTCTCAATGTTTGACTCAAAGCTTGTCCAAAACGTCATCTAATTATGATACGGAGAGTATATATATATATATAGGAATCCGTATTCGACTCGTAGTCCTAACTCACCCCTGCCGCCTACAAATTGTACCCAATCTCTACCGGCGGCTGCATCCTCAGATCCGCCGAATCACACAAACCAAACATACCAAACGTTTTTTTGGAGGCAGGCAGAGGACGCCCCGGCCAGAACCCTAATCCCAATCTCTCCCTTGCGCCGCCTCCCGCCTACAGTACCTACCAGTAGCAAAATGTCGCTGTATTCTCCGCCCGCCGATCTTGTCATGCCGCAAACCGACGCCGCTCCCACCCAATGCTCCGACCATCCTGCCTGGGTCCTCCTCGATATGCGTGCGCAATTCGGGGTATGCCACAACGAGACTAAACCTTTAGCCCCGGTTCGAGGCTATTCGGGGTCCACCTTTAGCTCCGGTTGATGCCACCAACCGGGACTAAACCTTTAGTTCTGGTTTAAGGCACAAACCGAGGCTATTTCTAGACCTTTAGTCACGGCTGGTTTTATGGACCGGTACTAAAGGTCTCCCTATTTGAACTCTCTTCCTCCCCTGTCTGAGCCCGAGAGCTCATTTCTTCATCTCTGTTCTTGCTTGTTCTTGGTGTGTTCTTCATTGTTCTTCATCTTCTCTTCGGCCATTGCTTCATTTGATCACTTCTACGCCTCCATCGACGCGTTGAAAGGTTACTATCTTCAACCTCTCATGTTTTAGCGGCAACATATGTTGTTTCTTGGTCTATGTGTGATTTTTTTATGATTTTATCTCTGCCATTTTAAGCTTCATTCACTTGACATTGTACCT
Organism: Microstegium vimineum; assembly: GCA_022036555.1. Lineage (NCBI taxonomy): Eukaryota > Viridiplantae > Streptophyta > Magnoliopsida > Poales > Poaceae > Microstegium > Microstegium vimineum. The sequence goes on from CM039129.1 coordinate 7,343,177, forward strand.
TTCATTTGTACTATGTCTACCACATTTTATGGTTTAATTAGTTGAAAATAGAGATTTTAGTGAATTATTTAGCTTAGTTAGAGAATTATAGATTTTTAGGATATTATTAATTTATTTAATTTGTGGATTATATGAGGAATGTATGGTGGATTGTTCTTGATTTATATGCCACTTGAGCTCAACATACATTCCATATTTAGATGAAAAAGATAGCTACCTAGAATACTTTTAGTTGTATACATGACACATTTGATGATTTTAGAGAAATATAAATTTAGTTGTTTTAATTTATTTGTTTACAAAATGAGGAATTTATAATTTCTAGTTTGAAAAAATGATTATAGAGAGTATGACAACTGCTTCGGGGTACTCGGTCTCTGATCGGGTTCCAAAGCGACTAAGGCCATACCTCCCTCTCATTACCTGTGGAGAGTGTATGCAAAAGACTGTGAAAGAGTACCGAGTGGGGAAGGTGGGTTTCAACAACGGTCGAATCTTTTATAAGTGTCCAGATCGCAATGTGAGTTTTATATTTTGTCACATTTGATGGTTATGGTTAATTTCTACCTATTATACGTGATTGTTTTGATTAAAATGCTTATTTTGTATTCTATTTTCAGTGGGATAGCACTGGATGCTGCTGCTGGTACTGGGAGGAAGAGTATGTTAAACATGTCACGAATGCTACAAAGGCTGATGAGGCAGTGAGCCAGTTCAAGAAGTATGTCGATGTTGAGCAGACAAATGATGATTTGTCTACTTTAGTTGGGATTGGTCGGGAGATCATTATGCTACTGAAGTGCATTTTAGGGTTTCTGTGTATAGTGCTAGTGGTCTTAGTATACGCTATGTCAAGACTTTCATAGAGCATAAATTAGTTGTGTGACTCAGAAATAACACATGATATGGTGTTCCATCTCGATCATGTTATTTTTAATGCAGACCTTTCGTTCGGTATTTTGTAATATCATTTTTTGACCAAAATGAGAAATTTAATTATGTTTTAGGTCATATAATACAGATGATGACACGTCATTGGATGTACAATGTAGACCGCCACTCCAAAGAGTTCATTGATGGCGTGCATTATTTCTTAAGAGTGGCTGAGGCAAAAAAACGGGATGGTAATTTCATGTGTTCTCCATGCGCCTTGTGCAAGAATTTGAAAGAATATTGTAGCTCAAGGACTCTTCAATCACACTTGTTGAAGTCTGGTTTCATGTCAAACTATATTTGTTAGACCAAGCATGGAGAAACCGAAATTATGATGGAAAAAGACGAAGAAGAGCAATTAGACCCTGATGACATTATTGCTCAATATGATGACTTCAATGATACTGCAATGGTGAAAGCAGGAGCAGAGGACACACTCTCTGAAGATGATGCTTTTGATGATGTCATTCGTGATGCACAAAGAGATTGTGAAAGTGAAAAAGAGAAAGCTAAGTTTTGACCGTATGCTAGAGGATCACAAAAAAACTACTATACCCGAGCGTCGAAGATGGGCAGAATAAGTTGGGTGCAACACTGGAGTTGCTACAATGGAAGGCAAAAAATGGCGAGTACTATTACAACCCGGCCGAACCACTCAAGCCAAATCAAGACGAACATCTGTATGATATTTAAGTGGCGAGAGCGGTTGTGTCTTTATGTGCATATATATATATATTATACTTATGTATATATATATATATATATTTATATATAGAGTTTAATAGTTTATTTGTGTTTAATGCTTGAAACTAACTTATAAGTGCGTGAATACATGTATTAGAAGCGAAGAATACACACATTTGAATACCTAATCTAATTGGAAAACCAAAATAAGAAATACCAAAATGAGAAAAAATGGGTCTTTAGTCCCGGTTGGTAATACCAACCGGGGCTAAAGGGTGCTGCCACGCGTGGCCCGTCTGCGTCACCTGGCGCACCCTTTAGCCCCGGTTGAAAGGTCGGCTTTAGTCCCGGGCCTGCGAACCGGGGCTAAAGGTGGAACATTTAGTCCCGAATCCTTATCCATGGTTCATTCACCGGGGCTAAAGGCCCTTACGGACCGCGGACAAAAGCCGGTTCTGTACTAGTGCTCAGTGCCACCACAATGACGCTGAGCTTTCACGCCTTATATTTGGTGGTCTGATGACGTGGCCGCCATGTGGAACCAGGCTTGGCACCACCGTAGCTTGTAAGTTTCCGATAGGTACCACCAAATAGGTACTTGGACTTGTTTTAGTTTCAGACGAGCCAAGATGTGGTCTGTGGTCAGGTGCATGAACCTTCTCAACTCCGGTGGGAGGTGAACGCTTTAAACGACAAATAATCAAAGTGTGGTCCTAGCGTTACAAATGACCTAGGCTTCCTGCATCTCTGCATGATATCCAATGGAATTGCATTGTCTCAGTGGACAGAGGGCAAGACATGGAAGATCTCCCAATTGCGGCACCAACAACACAAGGGTTATACCCCTAGTTTTTCTATATGTCATTCTCAAGGACGCTTAATTTATGTTAATAGCATTGTCTGGCCTAGTGATGACCCGGTTTTTCTGTATGTCATTCACAGGAATACTTAGTTTATGTTAATAACGAAAGCTTAGTTTATGTTAATAGCATTCTTGAGGGTCATGATAATGAGGAGTGGACATGGATCTTCGAGCAAAGCATCAACAAAGCCAGATCTATTTGAACCAAGAACGTTTGGAAGGGAATGGGACTACTATGAGCATGTTTGATTTTTGGCTTGGAGTCCTGGCTGAGCTCGTGAGTTGCAACTTGCGTTGTTTGATTTGCTAGGCCCATCAACGAGCTAGACTCGCGGGCTGCAAAATACCCTCTCTCTCATGGCTCTCAGGAAACAAAATTCAGGTTCATTTTTTCTGGGCTAGGGCGGCTGAAGCGCTCACACACACACGCTGTCCAAAAATCAGGTTTTAAAATCGCGAACTGCGCTCCGGCGGAGATTCGAACCCAAGACCTCACCCTCGTACGATCCCTCCTCTACACTTCACCCATAAGTCACTTGTGTTTATATTCGGTTTTAGTTCACCACATTCTATACTAAACAGAGTGTAAATTGATTATTTGAGCCACTAAACGAATTCAAATGAAAAAGTTGTAAGCTACAAAGTTTCATAACTTTTCGAGATCTACAACTTTTATTTAGCAAGTTTCCCATCCGAGGTCGTTTACAAAAATTTGAATTTCAAATTTGACAAATTCGAACGTAGTTTTCGATGTCAAGATGATTTCAAATGAAAAGTTATAAGCTACAAAGTTTCATAACATTTTGAGATCTACAACTTTTATTTAGGAAGTTTTTCCATCCGAGGTCGTTAAAAAAAATCAGTGTCCAGGTACATCACATGCGGTTTAAGCCACGGACCGACATTAGTGAAGCTCATCATCACATGCGGTTCGTGGCTTGAACCGACAATGAATAGGCAGAGAGGCATGTACCAAAAACTCAAATGACTGGATTTGCGTCAGAATTAGAGAAGAACATTACTTCCGGGGCGATGACCTTATATTTGTTCCGTATAGTGAGCTCCACCAACTATGCCATATGGACGCTCTAGACAAATCTCTGATGAGCTGCTAGTGTCTTTGTTTTAGTAATCTGACTATAGCATATGTATATGTATAGTAACTAACTATCCTCAAACATATATATACAGATTCTTGATGTTATTGCTCAAACGTAACGGAGACACGAATATTGGTTTCATTGATCCATCAATCATATTCTTGGATCCAAACACTCCTCGCGACCAATGGATAACTCAAACGGAAAGGAATCTTCGGAGGTTCTTGGTCAACCAAAAGACCAGAGATTATATACTCTTCCCCTACAACTTTGGGTGAGTGTTGATATCGTTTGCACAATTTGTCTTACTTATTACTCAATTCAGCATATATATATATATATTGACTCTATAAACAAATGCAAATTTCACTGGATACTCATAGTCTTCGATATGACCAGAAGTCAATTGATAATCTTTGGCTCATTGAGAAAACCACTGGGAGATTACCAAGATATGATAGACATTATCAAGGGGTAACTTTGATCTTTAAATATGGATTCCTGCTCTTTAACTACACTGCAAGAGTTAATTAACTAATGGTCCAATTATTGAGCAGGGTTTGGGCTTGGTTCGTCCCTAAACACCGTCTGGAACCGGAAGTGCCACTAAAGGGTCCTAACTTGCAAAGTGTAAGTTCTACTAGCTCTCATAATCTGTTACCTTAGTATGCTTTAACATATGCGTATGATGACGATAGTAATCGTTTTATATTTTACAGTGGGCTCTAAGGCAGCCACCAGTCAACAATCTGTGTGGATACTACGTTTGCGAGTTTCTCACGGCGTATGCAAGAAGAACTCTTAATCAGAAACTAAAAGTATGTGATATGTATATATAATACATCCAATTTATTTATTTGTTGCTATTACCTAAATCTTATGTATATTAACATTTGTTTCTTTATAATGCAAATTGAAGGTTGAATGGTTGAAGCGACAAGTGATGGATATCGTCCGCCTCAAAGGAATTCAAGAGACACTTGCTGGATTTTTTCTTGAAAAAGTGGTCAACCCTGAAAGCGAATACTATTTCGACCCGGCCGAACCACTGAAGCCAAATCAAGACGAACATCTGTATGAGATTTAACTGGCGAGAGCAGTTGTGTCTTAAGTCAAGTATGAATGGATAATGATGTAAATTTTATGTGCATATATATATATATATATAATTTCATAGTTTATTTGTGTGTTTAATGCTTGAAACTAACTTATAAGTGCGTGAATACATGTATTAGCAGCGAATACATGTATTAGCAGCGAAGAATACACATTTGAATACCTAATCTAATTGTAAAACCAAAATAAGCAAAACCAAAATCAGAAAAAGAAAAATGGACCTTTAGTCCCGGTTGGTAATACCAACCGAGACTAAAGGGTGCAACCCCGCGTGGCCCGCCTGCGCCACCTGACGCACCATTTAGTTCCGGTTGGTATTACCAACCAGGGCTAAAGGTCAGGTTTTAGCCCCGGTTCTCTAAACCGGGACTAAAGGGGGGGGGGACATTTAGTCTTGAATCCTTAGTCCCAATTCAGAAACCGGGGCTAAAGGCAGTTACCGACCGGGGCTAAAGCCCGTTTCTCTACTAGTGCTTGAACCTTTGTACCTAGTGTTCATAATATTATACTTAGATGTTACATGTATTTTCCCATTTAGTTGTGTAACTGGTTTATGTACATAATATTATACTGAGATGTTACACATATTTTCCCATTTAGTTGTGTAACTGGTTTTCTGTGATTGTTGCAGGAACATACACCACCTCTGTGTCTAAGGAGAGTATGAACATGTCAAGGGTGTGAGCCCTTGGGTAGTTGGACCTCGGCTACATAGCTCATAGCCATGATCTGTCTTCTCCGACGAGGTTTTGCCCCGCAGGCTACAACTGATACTGTTTTGTTCGTCCTAGATTCACCTTTCATGGACGTCCATGCGTGCACCATGTCACTTTGACAATATCAAAACCAAGCCAATCATTGACAAATATATATGTATAAATAGATAAATAGTAAAGCACGACAAGTAACATCTTAGCATTTATCTAAGTACCAATGTACAGTTGCACGGTTAGAATATCAGTGAAGCCAGGTAAAGCCCTTGTGCAGCAGCAGCCTGCTAGGAGACGAAGGACACACGTCCTATTCAGAAAGCTTAGGAATCTGTTAGGTCAGGTCTTCCAATTGGAGGTAGCAGCAGTCAAATATACAACTCTGATCCAGCGCCGTTGTTAGAAAAAAAAAACTTATGTGATGCTTAGTGTCCAGTTGTCCACGAACAATCCTACCGTGCAGTGCACGCCATGTGAATCCAAACGCGTCCAAATAGCTGACTCTCAACTCCCAAGTCTACCACTAAGAGTTGAACCTCTCAAACGCTGCTTCACATCAAGATCCCTCAGCTAGCTTCGTCTTGATTCTTACTTTTTATTTTTTACTTTTTTCCAAAAGATCGACTGATTCTTAGTTTTTAAGTGGAAATACTGAGAGCTTGAGATTGTGATCTCTCTTAATAATTTCCCATCTTTTCAGAAAATTGGAGGGGTGATGAACAGACATAGACAAGAAGTTCTTTTTTTTTTCTTATCGACAAATGGAAGTACATAATTCATTCACATTCATTCATGCCCAAAGGGTCTCTTTCTTGAGACACGCCTCCTGCAGCATCATTGCAGTGTTCCCTACAGAGCCGAAGCTGGCCATCATCTGCTGCTGATGAACTGCACCAGTGCCGTTCAACGTGTTCATCACCAGGCCATTTTGCAGGAGCAGGCTGCTATAAGCATCACATTCCATCTGCTGTTGATGCTTCTGCTGGTGGTGATGGAGTTGTTGTTGCTTTGCAGGAGCCGGCGCGGCAGAAGCTGAAGCTGACTGTGCATGGCCGTCATCGTCGTGCTGCATCCGGACACAGAGGATCTCGGCCTTGGCAAGGGCGAGCTGCACCTGGAGCTGGGACACCTGCTGCTGGAGGTAGGAGATGGCGCCGACGCAGCCGTACACAGGGTCCCTCATTCGTGCGTTCGCCTCGTACACTAGGCTGCTCACCGCGTCCGCTCTCTGCTGTGCAGGCAGCTCCTGGAAATGAAATCAACAGTTGGTGCAGCTCACGTTAGCCGGCATGATGAGCAAGATAGCTGAATGGTCCAAGGAATTGGAGAATTGAGCGAACCTGCAGCATCTTGCTGACATTGCTGGCACCGAAGACCTTGTGGACGATGGCGAACTTGTGAGGGTCCTCGGGAGGGAAGTAGGGCGCGAACACGCACTCCTGCGTGCAGCGCCGCCGCAGAAGCTTGCATGATGCGCATGGCAGGCTGCTGCTGCTGCTCCCACTCCCGCTGCCGGCCATGGTTGTTCTGGTTGCTCACAGTAGTCACTGGGGTTGATGAGAGCGAGCAGTGAAGAAATCCAATGGTTGCAAAGGGAAGAGAGGGGGAGACTGCTGGGTGCAGAGCCTCCTCTTTTATAGAGGCAGGCTAGGGGAAGGAACAAAGTAGTATAGGTTAGAAGAACTCAACTGATGGTAGGTTGGAACTGATAGGTCTGGAGATGGGAGAGATCAGATAGTTTGCATTAACTAAGCAAGCAGAGTAATGAGTAGCAGGTCAGGACAAACATGATAGAATAAATATTTGTGTTTAATTAGTTTTCTATATTGTCATGATGATCTATCAGGTAATGACCTTCCTTAGCTTCCAGATGGATCACAAGCACAGCAAGCATGTTATGGCTGTGCAGTGCTGTACCAGAACATGTTTAATTAGTTTTCTATATTGTCATGATGATCTATTAGCTAATGACCTTCCTTAGCTTCCAGATGGATCACAAGCACAGCAAGCATGTTATGGCTGTGTAGTGCTGTACCAGAACAGTGTATATGGTTTCTTTGTCTGCATTTAGCGGCCACGACCAGGTTTGTTGGTCACAGCAGTAGCAGATACAGCTGAGAAAGTCTTCATCTCCTTATAATTAACTAACTAGAAACAAGAAAGAAAGCTAAATATAGTCTACGACGCGTTCATGGTTCATGGACTATTCTACACGTCTCCCAATCAGTACAGTTGTGGCATGGAAAGTGTAGGTACCTCCGTTTTCACTTGCTGCAGCAGTCGGCAATAGACACCTAGCTGGCCAGAGCCAGAGCCAGAGCCGGACAGAAATGTGAAGTGTATGTATGCATCACTTGAGACCTCAGACTCAACAAAACCAAGACTGCATTATCTATTGTCGGTGATGACAGAACAAACCATGCATGTTCCATGGTAATGGCTCTCGCAGTCACATGCATTACGATATATACAGGTAAATATCTCGAGAAATGAGTTGACTACTATTGCAGCGGACCAAGGGCAGTAACCAGCTGGCTGTGTGTACTAGCACACTGGCGACACCTAGCTAGTTAGCTCTAGAGAGCAGGATTATTTGACTTGAGTGATGGTGGAAATTAGCGCCACCACATGCACGTTCGGTCTTTTGACCTTAGCTTAGTGAAGAAAGAGTAGGGTAGTTGCAACACACCTTACCTTACGTACAGACGCGCCAAAGCCATGTAGCACTAATTGACTCGATCTTAATGCTAGTAGTTTTGTAGCGAGCAATGCATGCATATAGGGGTTACAGCTAGCTTATAAACGAATGATATGCATGCATGCAGTAGCTAGGTAGGATTAGTATCCATCTAATCCTATGCCTGGGATGAAATTAAAACAGGGCAGGAAATTGGTGGGGTTTCAGTTCAACATGGATGCCTCTGTATTGTTTTCTTGGCATTCACGTGGTCAGCTGTCTCCATATATATGGATCACTTCTCCTACTTCAATTCATTTTTAATATTGGACATGGCCACATCATGATAAGTTCAATCCAATCCATATATAAATTAATTAGAGAATCACTATCATTAGTACATTGCAAGCAAGAGAAAACGACAGAATATATATTAGCAAAGATGAGGGAGAAAGCTGACACGTAGTATGTATGTAAGCAGTAGGTCAACTGGTCAGGAGTGGCTAGTGGCTACCCATGCATGCAAGAGCCAAGAAGAGGCCATGACAAGATCGAGATCAGGGATTTGCCGTGCATTGCAACAGTGGGGAAATGGGAATCGGCGTATTGTTGTACACCATACAGCAGCTACAAGCATTCGTGTCTTAACTAGGACTAAGTTGTAGCAGGATGCTATACCTACATCGACCATCATATATGCATGTACTAGTAGTGGGTCTCCACCACATGTGACATGTGTACAAGTTAGAGGGTGACACGTGCACCAGCAGTCTGATACTCTGATGCAGACTCCGCAACCACTCATTATATTTTACCCACATTTGTTTCCACTCTGCATGAAAGGACAAATACATGCTGCAGCAACTACTATCACAAAACCATGAATGCACTAATCTTAATTGATTTCCTGCTAGTATGGAAATGGAAAATCAAATGAAACAGAACAAGGTCTCTGCACCGTGTTTGGTTGCGATTGCTAGCATGATTGATGATGGATATTGGGATCAATGAGATGGAAAGGCGTACTACATGAGTGACCTACAGACCAGGAAGAGGCAGGACTTCTAACAAAGGTTGTTGCCATGCGTGTGTGCACATGCGATTGCTATCAAAAGCTAACCATCCCGAGGTCTGATTGGTCCTAAATATGGATGGATGGCATGCCAGTCAAGTACAACCGCGGCTGCCCTGCCCAGGCCCCTACCAATACATTAAGCTCTGCCGACAATGTTAGTTTCACAGCCTATGTAGTAAAAGTCTTCAGATTTTACCAAGTCAAATTCGATCCGCCACTTAATGCTCACCCACATGGCCACATGAGTACCCACATCTAACCTCTTGTACTCCATATAACCCTTTTACTTAGCATCCCAAGTTTCCTTGGTGGAAGAAGCAGCAAACGTCCTTTTTCTTGAAACACGACAACGTGTTCCCCATCTGATCTGAGCACTTCAGACTGGATGGGATTAAACTCTACCAGGATGGACCTGGGCATGTAACAAATTTAGGTTCTTGTTATTTCACGTAGCATGTGCTCTGGGATCATGGTCAGAATATTCCATTGCCACATGTTAAGAAACTGACGTTCAAAAGTATAAAGCCCATGCTTATTGCTTCCAGCTACAGACCTTCTAGATTTCCAGGTGTTTCCAAGAGCATATATCAAGAAAAAAATCACCAAATGCTTGCTTAACAGAAACGTGGCGAATGCATTGTGTTATGATTAAAAACATTTTCTACTGTGCATTTGTGCCTAATAGCGCATTTCCACAGAAAAAAACATAAACCCTGCCCCTTTTTTTTGTTTTTTTAAAAGAAGGATGGTATGGTGGGGCATTTCCATGCAATAGTCTCAAAAGACAGTGCTTCGCACATATTGTTCTCCAACACTCAACTCAACAGTCAGCAACGATTCCAGTTCATATTATAGGCAATATGTAAATCATGGCGGACAGGCAGAGTTACTATTTATTATTGTTCTGCACATGAGAAACAGTCTGCAGATACTGAAGATAGCAACTTACTTGCAGAGTGAGTATGCTACCAAAGTACCAATGGATGCAAGTACACTCACTTCGACGTCTTTGTCTTAATTCTTAATGTTGAATAAAGACTCGTCCATAAATCCACGTCATGTCTCCACTGCAAAAAATATCACCTAATTGGACTGCATGTAAATGAAGCAAATTAACGTTTTTCAAATACAGTAAGCGCAACTGTGCATAGCTAGCAATACTTCCGATCAGATTGAGCAGAGTAGGAAACCAGGCTGCAATATGTGGTTAAGGATTTTAGTAACGTAATCAGCAAACCTTTTATAGTAAATATGCCAATGACAAATGACATGATTCCCTGTAAGCATCTTATTTCCATGCAACTGACTTATAATTAAACTTTTTGAGCTGAAACAAGACATGATGATCTAGTCACAGTTTTCTTATTTATTTCAGGGGTCCAATGCTACAAAACTAAGCTGAAAAATACTGTTCTGTTTTGGAGAACTCATGAACTGAGGTTGTGGACTACTTAAGAAAATGAGGACGCCTGGCATGCACATGCTGCCAATGCTACTCCCACATATCCAATTTCTGTTTTGGAGAACTCATTTTTTTTCGATAAAGGATATTCAATATCCAGCCTCTACATCCGGGGATGTACACAACCAATAAATACAAAAACAGATAGAAAAACAAAAAAGAGAAAAGTCATAGTCTTATACATAGACCAGGACAATTACAGCAAAACGATAAATGCTTCTACCCTCTATTTGATCGACGAGAGGGCGTCCTTGACTTGCTCTTGATGCCGCAGCTGAGTCCCAAATGCCGCAGTGCAGACATGGCTAGGAGCGGGTGTGCTTGTGTTGATGCCTTCAAGAAGGTACATGACGTCCGCAGACGCCATCATCAACGAAAGGAAGAGGGAACTTCAGCTACGCCTCCAAGGGGGAAAATGATGTTGATTGCGTCATCGCCGCCGGCCCAGCACCGCCAGGCAGGGTTTTCACCCGTATTCCAATATCATGCAAGGCACATCCAAGCCGAACCTACATACGAAGATGCCGGAGATGATCGGCAGGGTCTTCACCACATACAGTGACACAGCAGAAAAACAGGGGGCGACGATGTCCTTTGATGTTGACGTCGGAGCCGATTTACGAGCCGCCTGGGAGCGACGTGGTCTGTGGAAAGGCGGGTTGGACAGCTTGTCGAGATGGCCGGTGCCAACACTGCCATCCCCAGCCGGTGCCCCGGGGGTCCAGATCGACCCCCAAGCCACCGCCTGGGGAAAGTCCCCGACCCGAGGCAAACGCCCGCCCGAGTCTGCATCATCGGAGCACCACCCGCACCAAGAAGGGGCAGCGGGGCAGCAGCCGACGGATCCAGGCCTGAGATATCCAGATCGGCCCGCCGCCACCAGACCCCTTCACCGGTGTAGGTACGCCGGCCGCCGTCCGTCCATCCATCAATCGGTGGAGAGAACGGTGCCGCCGTCTGCATCGCCTAGCCCACCGGGGCGCGTGCCAGATCGGCCGCCACCCGAGCAGGTCACCACCTCGCAGCACCGTCGGGCGAATCGCAGATCCGGTGGCCGCCGGCCCCGCCGCCGCCCTAGACCTTCCGCCGGTCAATCCGGACGCGGAAGGGCCAGGTCCTAGCGCGGAGGGAACAGATCCAGTCGAGGAGGGGCCAGATCGGCCGCTCCTCTGTCCAGGGACCACCGGTACCGGAGAAGAAGGGGGATGGAGGAGGCACGGAGGTGCACAGGAGGCCTAGGGAGGCGCGGATGGAGAACCTTCTTGGGGCCCGCTGCTGGCCGCCGCCGCCGCCGCGCGCAGGGAGGCGGCGATGGCGGCCGAAGAGGACGCGCGGAGGGCGGCTCCGGACAGACGGCGGCGGGTGCCCCCGAGTCGCCCGTCGGGGGCGACGCGAGGGATTGGGAATTGAGATGTTTTTCCGTCGGAGTTGCGTTTGCAAGCCAGTCAATGTGGAGCAGACCACAACTGGAATGCCTTCTCTCTATTCCTTTTTCTTTTGGAGAACTCATGAACTGAGGTTGTGGATTACTTAAGAAAATGAGGACGCCTGGCATGCACATGCTGCTAATGCTACTCCCACACTGCAGATATTCATTTGAGCTGGTGCTTTAGATGTTGAACTAGGCGTATAAGAGATTGAAGTGCATATGCACTGGTGGTATCTTAAGGCATAAAACTCACCTTTCTACGACATTCCTCTCGGTCTTGTGGAAGATGCCAAGCTAAGATTGCTTCAAATCTCCCTGGTTCCTTCCCTGGCTATGAAGCAATTTCTTTATGTTCCTTGTTTTAATGCCTAGCCTAAACATTGAACTTGATGATAATTTTGGTTCTCCTGATTGCAAATTATCCTTCTCATGAACACCTGAAGCTTTCCTTTTCATGTATTCAGCAGACTGTGTCTGAACTGTCACAGCAGAAGTAAATAGCATTAGAAAGCTATATCGAAAAATATGTTCATACAGTTAAAATGTACAAGAGAAGATTTGTATCCCAATAGATGTCACGTTTGATAAAAAAAAAGACATTAGTTACTCAAACATAAAGATATACATTCAGTCAGATTGGATCTCTGTTGATTAAACATGTATCACTCTTTCATTTACTCAACTTTAGAATATGAAGGCCAGTTTAGTCTCTGCTTATTTTACTTGAAAAGTTAAAGCAAGCTCAGTTTCTCTGCATATAATTTAAGCAATCCATGGCATTGAAAACTCACCAGAATGCTGTGCAGATAATGACTTGGCCAAGTTCTGGAGTCCTGTTATATCATTGATCTTGTCCTTCTCCTCAATGGAATTAGCAGAGTCCAAGTGCCCTGGGTGGCTTGGATGAATGTGTGCAAGAGCATTTGCAAAAGCCTGAATTGTTTTCAATGTAAGCCAATGTCATTCTCCACAGTATTATATTTATTTGTGCTCAGATGTACAACTATGAACAAACATTAGTGTATTAATAGCAATATACAGTACAGTCATGAAGCAACCTTCATCGCTTACCTCAGACAGAGCAAAAGATGATACTTGTCCATCACAATGACAAGAATCCTTCACCCATTAGAGAAAATATGACTTGGAAGTAGTGTTTCCTTATAGAGTTATTTCAACAATTATTCTTCTTCCTCTCCCTTTAGTACTTAATTATATCATACCAGCAGTTTCATTATCAGAGTGACATAAAGAAACTTACGCAAGAGCATTAAACTTTCCAACACATGGAATCACCTAAAACTAGTAATTAAAGGGAGGTAACAATGTAAAGCAGGCAAGCAGGTAGGAGTACGAGAGCCGAGAGGAAAGGCTTCGATACATTTGTTAGGTATTCAGGTTAAACGAACTATGTTTCAGACTTCGAGATTACTGTTGGATTGTGTATTTGTGTTCCTCGCACTGTTGAACCTAATAGCTTAAGTGCGAACAGCCAATCAAATAGAACAGTAAAGGGGGTATTATTATCTACAACAAAGGTTATAGATGAACGAAACTACCTTGGAGGCAATGGTGTAGAAGCCATTATCAAGAGAATCCTTTGCGAAAGTTAACCACTCCTGATGGGACACTTGCAAGTGAAGGTCGTTGCAGTATCTAGAGTCTCGAAGCAGTAGGGACTCGTATCTCATGGCAAGGCAGCTCTGTCAGTGTACATGAAGGGTAACTGTATTAATTAGCAGAGAAGAACGCAATGCATGCTCTACATTTGTGAAAATAGAATTTTTTTTCTTTAAAAAAGGACGCATTATTCAAGTCTGACGTTGGTTGAGGAATTTGAGTGTTGCTTGCTAGTACGTATGAACATGCTGCAATGATCTAAAATAAAATGTTGCAAGCCTGCAATTAAGAAATGCATATACTGAACTGGAGCACGACAACAGCGGGCACCCAAATCAGATTAAAAACCTCAGGTAAGGAGCACGGGCACATACTACAACTACAATAGCAGTGCATAATGTGCATGCACATCATATGCGCCAAGCACTAATTTCGGTGGGTGCGGTGCTGAGTGCTGACCTCGACATCGCCGACGAGGGCGAAGGCGCGGGCGAAGAAGTCGGCGACGGCGAGGCTGCTCCCACCATCCAGCACTGCTGAACCCGTGGCGGTGGATGGGAATGCCTCCGCCGCGCTGGCTCGCAGCAGACTCCGAGCCTCCGAGCGCGTGGAGAGCAGCGCGGGAACGTCGGCGCCGGCGGACAGCGCGGCCTCCAGCACCCGGAGATCCTCGTCCTCGAACCTGCAGTGTGGAGGCGGAGAGAGGTAGGTTGCGGAAGGTGATTTCACTGATTTGTATTGTATATCAGGGCTTGCTACCTTCGAAGGGAGAGGCGCGAGGCGAAGAGGGAGAGGGCGTCGGGCGTAGTAGGCGTAGCACGGCCGCCGTCGCCATGCCAGGCCGCCGCCGTCGGCAGCATCCTGCCAATTTATTCTGTGGGGTTTCAAACCCAGTTATTAGGACGGAACCTCCTTGGAATGTTTCCTAGCGTTGATTCTCCAGATAGAAAATCATATCATGGTAGTCAATGGTTAATCCATAGCGAATAAAACCAACAAGTTGTCAAGTACTGGCAGGTTTCTGTAGCAAAATACCCTATACCCTGACGCCCCGTCTAGATCCATAAACTTGAATTTATTTTAGTAATCATAATTTAGACACAAATTAATTTATTATTAGCTATATGAGAGAGATACTTGTGTATTACATTTCTACCATAGGGGAGCAAGTTGAAGATCATGGTATAAATTGCAAAGTAAAAATATACAATGGTGATCTATAGAATCAATTTCAATCTCTCATCCTATCAATTTGAGATAGTCTTCTATGTAGACTTTGAAAAATGGTGGAATGTCAAATTCCAAACCAAATACTTATATTAAGTAGATTTCAATTTCTTTAAATGAAAGAATCCAAACTATCCCTGATAGTAACCTATAACCACTCCAAGTCACGGTGTGTTTGGTTCCACCTCCTAAACTTTAGTGGATTATAAATAAACTGACTAAAAGGTGACTAAAACACTTTAGTTTCACTAATCACTTAAGAGGTACTAAAATATTTTAGTCCACTAAAGTTTTAAAGTTTAGGAGGTGAGAACCAAACACATCCTCAAAATGCAGGCTTGAATATGTTGACCATCACAAGGAATTAAATGTTCACATACCTCACTGCCTCACTCATTGCAAGTTGCAAAACAAGATGTTTCACTGTTAGAACACATGATAACACAACCAGAAACATCTAACTCTATTGATAACACAACAGGAAAGCCTAATTGCGAAAATCAAGGAGGAAGCAAGGACATGAGGCTCAAGGAGATTATCTCGAGAGAGTAGTCTTCTAGTGGAGCTCTTTGAACTCACTCTTCTATTTCATTGAGCTTCTATTTCATGTTTAAACTCACTCTTCTTCTCTTTGCAGTGTAGAACTCCTGCTGGCCATTTCCAAAAGAAAAGGAAAAATGAAATTTGACCAAGCATCGCAGTTCACAGTAATAGACTTTACATTGCCACAAATATAGTTACAAGGTCAGTCCTACTATACGTTCAACGTTCCAGACGCATTCAGAATAGTTACTCGGGAATTATTCAGCACTACTGCATAAAAATGCAGACAAATGACAGATAGAAGAATAGTATACTCATTTCCATCTTTAAGGATAAATTATCACTCAATCCCCAAACCAGCCAACCACAACAAAAAATGGCTCCTCCACTTGGAATGTCAGCTTACATGGGTTTCATATCTAAGCAGCATGATCTGAAGACAATTTATTTGCCAATCTTACTCGTCTTCATATCAAAATAACATGGTCTGAAGACAACATTTGCTAGCATTTATCTACTGACCGACACAAAGACATATGTAGATTCAATTTAGTTCACTCTTTCCTAAATAAAGCAATGACAAATCTGTGCCTTGTACTGAAGGTTGTCCAGCAATCCTAGTTGACACTAGGTGATGTTAATGCCCTTGTGTATAATGGAACATATGGTAGAAACGGGCGATGCACATTGCACCTTACATTAAGTTGAATCTTGACCACTTTTCCAAGAGTACGGATAACATGCACATCCTTGTGTTTCATATCATAGGCCATCAGTGTTTTCTTCTTCCAATCATAGAAGAAAACCAAATTGGCATTTGGGTGAAATGCAGCTATGCAGTAGTCCCATCCCCCTTGTGGTCCAAATAGATTCGGTGTGTCGATGCTTTGCTTGAAGATCCACGTCCACTCCTCGCTGTCTTGATCCTCAAGAACATAGATTGACAGGGGATCATCCTGCCAACCATTATCGTACACATAAAGCAGGCGCCCCTGAGAGTGGCTGATGACAGAGGAACGGCCATAGGCATTGTGCGGCATGCTGACAGAAGATAGCCCGTCATAACTTACATTGCGCGGCACATGGGAGATCCTCCATGCCTGTACCTCTGCGTCCACGGAGACGACATCATTGGAGATGTTGCAGAAATGTAGGAAGCCATTGAGAAAGATCATCTGTCCAGAGAAGCGGAGGTCCCAATCAAGCCACGTGTCATTGTTTCCCTTGAAAACCCATCTGCCAGTTTTGGATGAGTAGACCTCCACTGCCACGACAAAGAATAATCTGTTGTCGAAGTAGCAGTCATGTACCAGCTGAAACACATGGAAATCTGAGGACACTGCTGGATCAAAGCCTAGCGCTGCGGAGCAGGTATCCGGTGAACCGTACAGCCCCCAGGTGTCCTTCGGTTGGGGCAAGGCAACAACCCACTCCCCGGTGGCCGGATTGCAGACGACGTAGAAGGGCGGTGGTGAAGGCCGTTCCCTTGAGTCGCGGCACCGCAAGAGGAGCAGCCCGTTGCAAGAGTCCAGCAGATCCATGTCCCCACAGGGAAGGAGAGAGACGTGTCGACCCCAGGAGGCGCAGACGTGGGCAAGCCGACGAATCTACGGGGCCAGTACTGGCGGCTGCCGCGGCGACTGGAGAAGAAGAGGCCTGACAGCGTCTGCGCGAACCTGCCGCAGTGGTCCGGGTCGGAGATGAGCGCGCGCCAGGCCCGCGAGACGCACTTGCAGCGGCAGTCTCGATTGGATTCACGCATGGATTTCTAGGGACCGAGACTTACGCGTCGCTGCAGGCTCGACTCGACGCCGGCGTCGCAAATCAACAGGCGCCGCAGCAGGATCTACGCGCCGCTGGCTTGCAGTGGGACTCGAGAATGCGAGCCTGGGACTTGGGAGGCCGACGGACCGTGGGAGAAAGAGGAACCCCGCACCAGCTGAACAAGACGAAGTTCAGTGAAAGTGAGAAGCGGCAAGAAAATAGTGCACATTCTTCCCAGAATGCTTTTTTGAACAAAATGGTTTTTTGAAAAAGAGCAGCCTAGATGGATTCTGCTTGATGATGCACATAACAAGAGCAGCATGGAAGCCTGATTGATACTACTCTCCATTCCAAATTATATAATTCTAAATTATATAAGTTGTTCTAAAATTTTTGAAGAGTCAAAATATCTAAATTTTAACTAAAATTATAGAAAAAATTATAAAGATTTATGATACCAAATAGATATATTATGAAAATATAATTAACGACGAATCTAATGTTATTTAGTTGATATCCTAAATGATATTATATTATCATATAAGTTTAGTTTAACTCTAAAATTCTTAGAATGACTTTTAATTTGGGATGGAGAGAGTACAAAATAAGATAAACAAGCCACCTCTATTCTCAGCTTCAGCACAATCCTTTTTTGAATCGACTGTCAGGCTCCTTCAACAAGACACCTGTAGTAACCATTCTTTAAAAAAAGGAAACATTAGTGTAACATAATTTCCACAATTGGCAGTACGCCACTACTGTTTCCTAAAACAAAAAACGGGCATTCATCTACTGAGTTCGCACAGCAAAATCGGTACGCTAACGCAATCACTCGTTGCAGCATGTAGTTCACTCGAACTGGATTGCTTCACCAGAAAAGCTCAGACATGGTGACACACAGCATGTAGTTCCACGACTGTTCTTGGTACTGCATGTTCCAAATGGAATCAGGCTAGTAAGCTAGTTACTAAAACTGAGATCAATCAGCATTGGACAAATTCGGCATATAAAAGGTGGAGAATACAAGAAACCGTCCCCTCTTAATACATAAGGCTACATAGAATAGAAATATCATACCATATTAAACATAAGATCGTATGAATTCAAAGGCAATCAGTGTTCCTGTAACAACACTTCACAACTCACTGTTCGGTGTTTGCTTATCTTAATTCTTCAGAATCCGAATTTCATGAAAATTCTGCTTTGATCTTTAACGGTTAATGCACACATCCTTAAAATATTCCTTGAGCCAGTCAGCTGATAAAAAAAAAAATCGATCCCAGTGATTTCATCATGGCAGTCAATGGTTAATCAGCGAAAACCATCAGTAAGTGGTTTCTTCAATGAGATCCCCTGAAGTAACCAATACTTTCAAACGCCAGCCATTTCCATAATTGGCCATTGCCGTTTGTTAAAGCCAAAATGCTAGCATGAATTTGTTGATTATCACAGTGAACATAATTATGCTCACATGCCCCGCTCTTTGCAAAACAACCAGATAATGGTATCACCACCAGGCCTATCTAGATCCATCAATATCATTTCAAAAAGCTAATCAAATTGACCAAGACCTGCGGTTAGCAACAAAAAAACTGCAAGTACATCATAATAAAATCACACATTGCATTGACACAAATATAATAACAAGATTAGTCCTGATGGTTTAAGCCTGTGCTATTAGAGTACTTTAGTTGTTAGTCTCTACTTTCAGTTTTTAGACAGTTACTTTATGCTTTAGACTAGCTTTATTTTATAGCATTAAGAATATGCTCTTAAAGCAAACTTGTATCCCAAGAAGCTCTATTGAGCTCTAGTGTATATAAAGAGGATCAAAGGCTAGAGACAATTCATCCCTAGCACACAAAATCTGAGTCTCACTTACTAACAATTGGTATCAGTGCTCTCGTTGTGTGAGAGAGAGCCCCAAAACCCTACCTTTTCCACCTTCCCACCAGCCATGTCGACGTCTGCAGAGCGCGCTGACGCCGCCTCCGCCGCCAAGGCCAAGGCCAAGACCGCCGAGGATGGATCCTCTGGCGCCGGTGAGGGAGCACAGGGCGACTCCAACATCCGGGTTGCGCGTCTGCTGGCTGCAAAGGCAGCAGCAGCGACGGCAATCCAGGCAGCGAGGCAGGCCGCAGCTGCAGTAGAGAAGGCGGCGAGGACCGCGCAGGCGCTGCGAGCAGAGATTGCCGCAGAGGAGGAGGAGAAGATGGAGAAGGACGCCAGGCGCTCTGAGAGCCCGCGCGATCAGAGGGATCAGCGCCGCTCTCAGTCTCCACGCGACCGCAGGCGAGGCCGCGGCGGCGAGCGCCATGAGTCGCGGGACAGGGTGGTCTACCGCGACTCCGAGAGCAGCACGGCGTGGCCGATGCTGGACAAGACCAACTACCATGAGTGGTCGCAGCTCATGAAGCTGCGGATGCAGGTGTGCGACATGTGAGAGGCTGTCGAGGGAGGTCCGGTCCAGTACCGTGACGATCGGCGAGCGCTCGAGGTGATCGTCGCCGCCGTGCCCAAGGAGATGGGCATCCCGCTCATGGACAAGTCCACGGCAAAGGAGGCGTGGGACGCCATCGCTGCAACAAGGATCGACATGGACAGGGTTCGACGTGCGACGCTGCAGCGACTTCGCTGGGACTAGGAGGACATCGACATCAAGCCCGGTGAGCAAGTCGACGACTTTGGCATCCGCTTGTCCACTCTGCACTAGCAGCTCGTCATCCACGGCGACCGGGACATCACCGAGCCACGCGTGGTCGAGAAGTTCCTCCGCACGGTGCCAACAAAGTACGCGCAGATCGTCGTCGCCATCGAGCAATTCCTCGACTTGGAGGCGCTCACGCTCGATGAGGTGACCGGGAGGCTCAAGGCGGTGGATGCTCGCGAAGAGCAAGCGCCGATCGAGCCGATCACGGTCGGAGGAAAGCTGATGTACACCGAGGAGCAGTGGAGAGAGTGTTGGAAGAAGGAGAAGAATTGCGCTGAGGATGCCGGTGGCTCGGCTCCCAGGCAGCAGTGTGGTCGCGGAGGAAGGTTCCAGTGGGGCCGTGGCGGTGCGCGTGGCCGATGGCGCGGCGCTGGCAGCGGTGATCGCGGCCCCCTGGGTGACAACCGTGGGCCGAACACCTGCCTGAACTGTGGCTTGGAGGGCCACTGGGCGCGCGATTGCCGTCTGCCACGACGAGAGCACGGCGGCCGCGACAATGGAGGTGACCGTGGCGGCCGAGGAGGCGATCAAGGTGGAGGCCGCGGCGGCGGTGCTGGTGGATACGCTGGACGTGCCTAGTACGCCGAGTGCGAAGAGGACGACGCGCTGTTCATGGCACACGCGTTCGTCGAACTGGACAAGGATGCGCCGACTTACTCTCTGGCCGCGCAAGAAGTGAAAGCTGAGATGCAATCCATCTTTGAGATGAGTGACCTTGGGTTACTCAGTTTCTACCTTGGAGTAGAAGTGCAGCAAGGCAGTAGTGGGATCACTCTGAGGCAGAGTCACTATGCCAAGAGGATTGTGGAGTTAGGAAGCATGGCTGATTGCAACCCTGCTGCCACTCCAATATTTGAAAGATTGAAGTTGAGCAAGGAGAGCACAACAGAAGAAGTGGATCCAACCCAATACAGAAGATTGGTTGGAAGCCTGAGGTACTTGGTCCACACTAGGTCAAACCTGGCATTTTCAGTGGGATTTGTGAGCAGGTTCTTGGAGAGACCTACCACTGAACATCAATTGGCAGTCAAGAGAATTCTCAGGTACCTGGCAGATACCCTTGACTATGGCCTCCACTTCACCAAGGCACCAGATTCAGCAAGGTTCTTGGGCTACTGTGACTCAGATCTTGCTAGAGACATTGATTCCAGCAGGAGTACAACTGACTGTCTCTTCTTCCTAGGCAACAACTTGGTCAGTTGGCAGTCTATCAAGCAGAAGGTAGTGGCACTCTCAAGCTGTGAAGCTGAGTATGTGGCCATGACTACAACAGCAACTCAGGCACTCTGGCTATCAAGGTTGTTGGCTGATTTGCTAGGAAGAAGAGTGGAAACTGTGGAGTTGTAGGTGGACAACAAGTCTGCACTAGCACTTGCCAAGAATCCTGTGTTCCATGACAGGAGCAAGCATATCAGGACAAAGTTCCATTTCATCAGAGATTGCATGGATGAAGGGAGCATCAAGGCATATCATATCTCCACAAATGAGCAACTTGCAGATATACTCACCAAGGCACATGGAAAGACCAA
The DNA here is from genome assembly GCA_022036555.1 of Microstegium vimineum. Lineage (NCBI taxonomy): Eukaryota > Viridiplantae > Streptophyta > Magnoliopsida > Poales > Poaceae > Microstegium > Microstegium vimineum. Next base: position 7,364,618 of record CM039129.1, read on the forward strand.
GTTTGAAGACATGAGAAGCAAGATTGGGCTCATGAAGATTGTCAAGACAAGCTGAAGCAAGGCTTAGGGGGAGAATTAATGGTTTAAGCCTGTGCTATTAGAGTACTCTAGTTGTTAGTATCTACTTTCAGTTTTTAGACAATTACTTTATGCTTTAGACTAGCTTTACTTTACAACATTAGGAATATGCTCTTAAAGCAAACTTGTATCCCAAGAAGCTCTATTGAGCTCTAGTGTATATAGAGGGGATCAAAGCCTAGAGGCAATTCAGCCCTAGCACACAAAATCTGAGTCTCACTTACTAACAAGTCCTACTAGTTGCTCCAGTGCACTCAGAATAGATTAGAAATTATATAGCACCAAACAAGTGGAATAACAAAGGTAGACAAACAAGAAAACTTAAAGACTCTTAGCAGGTAGTCTACTTTCTAATTCATTACATCCAGAATTACTAGTGTTGTCTAAAACTTGTACCCATCCAACATAGTAAATAGAAGATAGGATATATTGCCATCATGGTTCAAAGGCATGAAGGTCTCATCTGCTATGCTGATGAAACCAATCCTTGAAATTTCAATCTTCTTGTCAAGAAGCTTCAGAAGCACATGTCATGCATGCATAACTGATATTGCCTGATGTAGCCAGCTAATTGAACAAAGCATTGTTAGCAGCTCATATAAATTGTGAATGGAAGATTGTCAGTAACATATTTCCATCTCAACAGCACCGAAACCCTCTTGAATCACCAAACAAAGCTGATCGCAACAAGTGGTTCCTCCATCATGAACTCCCTAAAATAATTTTGTTTACCCGCTCTTTCTGAATAAATCAATGCCAAATTTGGACCTTGTATTGAATGTTGTAAAGCATTTCTAGCTGAGACTAGATGATGGTAATGCCCCTGAGTACAATGGAACATATGGTAAAAATTTACGATCCACATCATCTGTTGGTAGAAACTCAAATAGGGCACTTCTAGAGTACAGATAACATGCACATCCCTGTGTTTCATATCATAGGACACCCGTCTTTTCTTTAACCAATCATAAAAGAAGATCAAATCATGGTCTGGATGAAACACAGCTATGTAGTAGTCCCATACCCTTCCTGGAATTCTTGGTCCAAATAGATCTGGCTTGTTGATGCTTTGCTTGAAGATCCACGTCCATTCCTCACCGTCAAGATCCTCAAGAACATAGATTGACATGGCATCACTTGACGCATTGCTATCAACATAAAGTAAGCAGCCCTGAGAATGATAGACGGAAGAATTGTGGCCACCCCCATTTTGCCTCACTTGGGAGATCCTCCATGTCTGGCCCTCTGTGTCCACTGACACGACTGAATTGCGTATCATGCGGAAATGCAGGAAGCCTTTGAAATAGGTCATTTGGCCAGTGTATTTGACAAATTCTAAGTCAGGGTCAAATGGGCTTGTCTGAGAACCCATCTTCCTGTTTGGGACGAATATATCTCCACTGTCCAGACAATGAATTTGTAATAATAAAACTCCTGCACCAGCTGAAACACATGGAAATGCGGGGAGATGGACGGATCGAAGCCCAATGCTGCTGTGCAGGTGTCTATGGGTAGATTGGCACCGTCAGAATAGTCAACAAGACAAGGGACGCGGCTTGGTTGGGGTAAGGTAACCCACTCCCCGGTGGCTGGATTGCACACGATGTAGAAGGGTGGTGGCGAAGCTCGTTGCCTATATTCCTCGCTCCGCAAGAGGAGCAACCCATTGCAAGAGTCCACCAGCTCATAGGTCGGGGACAGGAAGGAGAGCGCCGTATCTACCCCGGGAGGCGGTGGCAAAACCAAAGACATAGACAAGCCAATGAAGTCCTAGGTCGGGCGGCTACTGTAGGGACGGGGGAAGAAAACTCCCGACAACATCTGCACGAACCTGCGGCGGTTGGTCGGATCGAAGATAAAGGCGCGCCAAGCCCGCGAGACGCAGTTGCAGAGGCAGAACGACTGGGCCGACAGCCGCATGAGGATCTCGACGATTCATGCGACGACGCCTAGTTACCATCGGGACCCCGAATGGATTCACTAGGTTATTTGCCGCTGGGAGTTGGGGGCCAGTCGATTGCTTGCTCACCTCTTGTGCGGTCGAGAATGCTAGAATATTAGGAAATTTCCATGTCATTTTAATTCTGTAAATTAACATAATGATGATGACATATAAAAGATTATTTAAAGTTGAGATCATGACATCAATCATATTCATAACCATATGAAACATGTTGATATCAAAAGCATGTAAACATGATATATATAGCATAACAAAAAGGCATGACTTATAGCTCTTAACAACAACGAACAAACTGCACATGAAACGACTAAGCAGAGCTAGTGAAACGTAACCACAGAGGCATTTGAAACAGCATAACAGTAACACTGAAACAGATATGCAGAGCACGAAACTAGTAGGAACAGAGAGCATACAGATTATGAAATGACACAACATAGCATGTGAAACAGACTCAATACAACATATGAAATAGCATGGATGAACTACTGAAACATATAAAAACTGTACGAAGAAAAACAGAGACATGACGAGATGAACATACCCGCCCATCCGCGCAGCGTCCGATGTACCAGAACCTTGACCAACCTCGATGGTCATGGCATAGAGGACGAAGGTGTACTGTCCACCGGGAAGAAGACGGCGACGACGATCACCCGGAGGAAGACGGCGACGACGTCACCTCTAGGAAGAAGACGATCGGCGGCAGCGGCGGCTCCGGAAAAAAGACGATGACGGCGGCAGCAACCTCCACGAAGAAGACGACGACGACAGCAGCGGGAGCGTCTCCTTCGGGAAGAAGACAACGAACGACGATGACGACGACGACCGGCAGCGGCGTTGGGCAGTCGCGTAGACGCTCCCCAAAAACCTAATTGCCGATCCCTCGTGCAAGGTCTTGAACGACAAGGGCTCCGGAGGCACCTGCCCTCTCGCTTCTTCGTGCACGCGGAGTTACGAGATGGGAATGCAACTAGCAGCGCAACGGTGTCTGGAATGTTTTCTGTGTTGTGTCTCTTTTGTCCCGGGAATGGAAGAGAGATATATCACCCATGCTCCTGCGCATAGGAGACAAGGAGATGGCATGCAGGGAGGTGTGCGTGAGAGGGAGAGGGAGAGGGAGAGTTGCATGCATGCATGCAAGTTACTAGAGGAAACCCCCTGAATTAATTGAGGGATGAAACTCCAGTAACTCTCTCCCATTAGTAGCTATTAAAAATAATTTTCACGTCACGCTCGCCTGCCACGTCACGCCTCACCCTTTGGACTTCCAATCCGGTACAAATAAAATATACATAATTACATACCCATAGAGCTTATTGATTTATTGAAAAATAAATGGGCCTGGTCCATAAATAAATCCAACAATCCCTACCAAGCTCTAGGGTTTATAACCGTGTAATTCCAGAATCACAATTCTTTGATATACCAGTTTTTCGATAGAGACTGTTAAGTTAAACATCCACCTAGAACAAGAGTTTCACTCAGTCACAACTGAACAATGGATTATGCCTTGAATTGACAGTTTTGTGCGACATAAGATTCACTCAAGTCCTTTGCTAATACTAGGCTGCAAAAGCATCCCCACTGTTTTGAAGCATATAAGTCACACTTCACTGCCTTTCATGAGTATTTAGGAATTACCCAAATTACATAGACTATGACCAATAGTCTGACTCATATAGGTGTACTCCTCAATAGATGTTCTGTAGGACAACATCTCACATTTGGAATACATTAAGGTAAATACCATCCTACCTTACAGATAGGAAAGATGCGCATCAGAAATGAGTCAAGAAAGAGATCTTTCCTCTCATCTACTCCTAGCTTGTTTCACCACTCTACTTCACAGGATCTCCGATCACATAGAGCAGGTTACCACCATAGTAGATTTCATATGGGTCTCATACCCATTTCTCTCGATGTACCCTCTATCACATTTCGTGATAGTCCCTTAGTGAATTGATCTGCCAGATTATTCAACGTATGGACATAGTCCACCGTTATAACTCCAAAGGTTTTCAATTTTTCTAACAGATTTTAATCTTCGCTTAACATGCCTTGTAGACTTCATGTTATTCCTGGAACTGTTAACCTTTGTAATTACAGTCTGGTTATCACAGTTCATGGAAATAGTCGGAATTGGTTTTTCAACAACTGGTAAATTCAATAGGAAATCACGTAGCCACTCGGCCTCATCCCTAGTAGTGTCTAACGCTGTGAGTTCTACTTCCATTGTAGACTTCGTTAAGATAGTCTACTTGCAAGACTTCCAGGAAAGAGCGCCACCTCCAAGCAAGAACACATATCCGCTCGTGGCATAAAGCTCATCAACATCAGAGATCCAGTTGGCATCACAATAGCCTTCCAACACTCCGGGGTTCCCAGTACAATGTATACCATATGTCATAATACCTTTCAGATAGCGCAAAACTCTCTCAAGAGCACGTTAGTGATCATCTCCCGGCTTTGACACAAACCGGCTCAACTTGCTCACAACATATGAGATGTCAGACCTTGTTGCACTAGTAAGGTACATGAGTGAACCAATGATTTGGGAGTATGCTAATTGATCCCTTGCTATTCTTCGATTTTTCCTCAATAGCACACTAGGGTCATAAGGCGTGGGAGCAAGGTCACAGTCACTAAACCCAAAGCGACTTAACACCTTTTCCACATAATGGGACTGTAACAAAGTTACCCCACCATCACCTTCTATGATAAGCTTGATGTTCAGAATCACATCAGCTTCTCCCAAATCTTTCATTTCAAAATTGCTCAACAAAAGAGCCTTTACTTCCTCAATCACATTGAGATTAGATCCGAAGATCAAGATGTCATCAACATAGAGGCACAGTATAACAACCTCACCCCCACCATACCGATAATACACACACGTGTCAGACTCATTCACTACAAAGCCAACAGTTGTGAGAGTATTATCAAATTTTTCATGTCATTTCTTAGGTGCTTGTTTTAGGCCGTACAATGACTTTAATAACCTGCACACCTTGTTCTCTTGATCATCCGCGATGAAACCATCAGGCTGATCCATATAAATCTCCTCATCTAACTCTCCATTTAGGAAAGCTGTCTTTACATCCATCTGATGAATGATAAGACCATATGAGGTTGCCACAACAATCAAAGTCCGAATTGTAGTCAATCGAGCCACTGGTGAATAGGTGTCAAAGAAATCTTCACCCTCTTTCTGGGTATATCCTTTGGCCACAAGCCTCGCCTTGTACCTCTCAATAGTACCATCAGGCCTAAGATTTTTCTTGAATATCCATTTGCATCCTATAGGTTGACAACCATATGGACGGTCAACGACCTCCCATGTTCCATTAGACATAATAGAATCCATTTCACTCCTTACTACTTCCTTCCATAAGTCAGCATCAGGAGAGGAATATGCCTCTCTAATGGTGGTTGGATTGTCTTCCACAAGATACACTATAAAGTCATTACCAAAGGATTTTGCAACCCTCAGTCTCTTGCTCTTTCGAGTGACTATAGTGTCATCCTCCTCAGGGATGTGCACATGAGAATCATCAGCATGATCTATAGAAATAGACAGTTCTTGCTCATGGGGAATTATAGTCTCATGACTTATTTCACTATGTGTATTTTTCATGGGAAATTCATTCTCAAAAAATGTAGCGTCTCTTGATTCCATGATGGTATCAACATACATATCAGGCATATCAGATTTTATAATTAAGAACTTATATCCAGTGCTGTGAAAGGAATAACCAAGAAGTACACAGTCAACAGTTTTAGGCCCAAGTTTACGCTTCTTGTTGATTGGCACATTCACTTTTGCCAAGCATCCCCAAGTGCGTAAATATGAGAGATTTAATCTTCTCTTTTCCCATTACTCGAATGGTGTGATCTCTTTGTTCTTTGTTAGAACTTTGTTCAGGACATGACACGCTGTCAATATTGCCTCACCCCACCATTCCTTAGATAATCCCGCTGTACTCAACATGGCATTCACCAAGTCTGTTAGAGTGCGGTTTTTCTGTTCGGCAATCCCATTGGATTGTGGTGAGAACGGCGGTGTCCTCTCATGAACAATACCATGTTCCACGCAGAACTCATCGAACACATTAGAAAAGTATTCTCCACCTCGATCGGACCTTAACCGTTTTATTTTCCTTTCAAGTTGGTTCTCAACTTCAGCTTTATAGGCCTTAAAATAATTAAACGCTTCATCTTTTGTTTTTAATAGATACACATAGCAAAATCTCGAAGAGTCATCTATAAAAGTGAGAAAGTATTTTTTACCACCTTTAGTCAAAATTCCATTCATCTCACACAGATCAGAATGAACAAGTTCTAGAGGTGCCAAATTCCTCGCCTCAACAGCCTTGTGGGGCTTTGCGGGGTTGTTTTGATTCAACACAAACATGACACTTAGACTTTTTGACCAAGTTAAATTTAGGAATTAAATTCAGATTTGCTAACCGCATGAGACAACCAAAATTTGCAAGACAGAATCGTGAATGCCATAAATCTGACTCATCAGAAATATCAACAGGATTCACCATCTTATTAGACACATCATGCAAGGATAAGCGGAACAGGCCTCCGCAATCATATCCTTTACCCACAAAAATATCATGTTTCGATACAACACATTTATTCGACTCAAGGACAACTTTATAGCCATCTCGACATAGCATAAACGCACTAACAAGATTCTTCTTGATGGAGGGCACATGCTGCACGCTCTTTAGTGACACCGTCTTTCCCGAAGTAAACTTCAGAATGACCGTACCAACACCAAGAACATGAGCACGCGACCCATTTCCCATCAACAAGGCGCCAAACCTCCCGACCTGGTATGTTGAGACAAAGAAACATCAGCACACACATGTATATTTGCACCACTGTCCATCCACCACTCTGGTGAATTACATACTGAAAGAACAAATGGTAAAGAATTACCATACCCAGATGTTCCTCCTTCAGTATCAGCAGTAACAACATTAGTTGTTTTCTTCTCTTGTTTGAACTTGCGATCTGGGCACTCACTTGCCCAGTACTGTTCACTGCCACACACATAGCAGCCTCCATCCCTCTTGTTCGTGTTGTTGTTGTTCTTTTTAAACTGTGCTGTTTGAACAGGCTTTGGGACATTCTCTTGCTTGTTTTGATTTTTCTTCTTCTTGTTGAACTTGCGAAAATTAGAGTTTCTCTTCTGCACAACATTTGCAGTAGAGTTCTCAACACCTTTTCCATTGTCTTTTGCTCTAGCTCTCTCCTCAACATCAAGAGTACCAATGAGCTCTTCCACATTGAACTCTTGTCTCTTATGTTTGAGGGAGGTGTCAAAGTTCTTCCAAGAAGGTGCTAACTTGGCGATTATATCGTCAGCCACAAACTTGTCAGGCAAAGGATAAGGAAAAAGTTCAAGTTCCTTTGCTAGTGCTTGAAACTCATGAGCCTGTTCCACTACCGATCGGTTCTCAACCATCGTATAGTCATACAGCTGCTCCATGAGGTACAGCTCGCTACCAGCATCAGTAACTCCAAACTTTCCAACAAGTGCATCCCACAGCTCTTTCCTCGTGGGAAGTATGATATAGCTTTTCTGAAATTTTGTATTAAGTGCGCTAATCACTGCACCTCGAAAGAGGTTGTCATCAGCCTTAAATCTAGCCTCATCCGTAGGAGGAAGATTAGCAGGCTTGCCCTCAGCGGCATAAAAGCATGACATTGCAGTGAGCCACAATTCCATCTTAGCTTTCCATATCGAGAAGTTTTTACCATCAAACGGACCAGGCTTTAAAACGGCAGCAAAACTTCTGACAGAAAAATGCCTACAATTAGGTTTTTGGAATGTTAGAATATTAGACAATTTTCATATCATTTTAATTCTATAAATTAACATAATGATGATGACATATAAAAGATTATTTAAAGTTAAGATCATGACATCAACCGTATTCATAACCATATGAAACATGTTGATATCAAAAGCATGTAAACATGATATATATAGCATAACGAAAAGGTATGGCTTATAGCTCTTAACAACAACGAACAAACTGCACATGAAACGACTAAGCAGAGCTAGTGAAACGTAACCACAGAGGCATATGAAACAACATAACAGTAACACCAAAACAGATATGCAGAACACGAAACTAGCATGAACAGAGAGCATACAAATTACGAAATGACACAACAGAGCATGTGAAACAGACTCACTACAACATATGAAACAACATGAATGAACTACTGAAACATATAAAAACTGTACGAAGAAAAACAGAGACATGACGAGATGAACATACCCGCCCATCCGCGCAGCGTCTGATGTATCAGAACCTTGACCAACCTCGATGGTCATGGCATAGAGGACGAAGGTGTACTGTCCACCGGGAAGAAGACGGCGACGACGATCACCGGGAGGAAGACGGCGACGGTGTCACCTCCGGGAAGAAGACGATCGGCGGCAGCGACGGCTCCGGGAAAAAGACGACGACGGTGGCAGCAACCTCCATGAAGAAGACGACGGCGGCAGCAACGGGAGCGTCTCCTCCGGGAAGAAGACAACGGACGACGATGACGACGACGACCGGCAACGGCGTTGGGCAGTCGCGTAGACGCTCCCCAAAAACCTAATTGCCGATCCCTCGTGCAAGGTCTCGAACCACAAGGGCTCCGGAGGCACCTGCCTACTCGCTTCTTCGTGCGCGCGAAGTTACGAGATGAGAATGCAACTAGCAGCCGAACGGTGTCTGGAATGTTTTCTGTGTTGTGTCTCTTTTGTCTCGGGAATGGAAGAGAGATATATCACCCATGCTCCTGCGCATAGGAGACAAGGAGATGGGCATGCAGGGAGGTGTGCGTGAGAAAGAGAGGGAGAGTTGCATGCATGCATACAAGTTACTAGAGGAAACCCCCTGAATTAATTGAGGGATGAAACTTCCGTAACTCTCTCCCATTAGTAGCTATTAAAAATAATTGTCACGTCACGCTCGCCTGCCACGTCACGCTCGCATGCCACGTCACGCCTCACCCTTTGGACTTCCAATCCGGTGCAAATAAAATATACACAATTACATACCATAGAGCTTATTGATTTATTGAAAAATAAATATGGCTGACCCATAAATAAATCCAACAGAGAAGGAGAATAGCACCGCCGCGGCGGACTGGTCGCTGCGGATCCCAATCAACTGTCGCCGGAGAAGATGACGGGTGGGAGTGGCGGGGAACTGGAGCCGGCGAGATCAGGCGTCCACTGAAACGTGTGGCCACCGTGTGGACATAACAAGAGCAGCGTGGAAGCCTGATTGATAGTATACAAAATTAGGAAAAACAAACCAACACTATTCTCAGTTTCAGCACAATCTTTTTTGAATCGACGGTCCGGCTCCTTCAACAACATACCTCTTTTTGAGAATTTGAGTAGTAACCATTTTTCAAAAAACATTGGTGTTACATCATTTCCACAATTGGCACTACGCCACAACTGTTTCGTAAAACAAAAGACGGGCATTCATGTACTAGTAGTTCCCACATCAAATTCGGTTACGCTAACACAATCACTTGTTGCTGCATAATCAGAACCAGATAGTTCACTTGAACTCGATTGCTTCACCAGAAAAGCTCAGACATGGTGACACACAACATGTAGTTCCACGCTTGTTCTTGGTACTGCATGTTCCAAATGGAATCAGGCTAAACATCTCCAATAACTCCTTAAAATAAGTTGTTATTCTTATAACTTTAGCAAAATAAAAAAAATTCCCTCTCCAATAACTTGGTAAACCAACTTGCTAGCGATTTTCTTTCTCTCTAGCGATTTTCTTTCTCCCATGAATTTGTTTTCGATGCGAGGACTACCTACCTGTTGGGTGGTGGGCCATTTTTCCCATGCGATTTTTCTTTCCCGATTTTTTTTCCATGCGAGGACTAGCTACCTTGTGGGCGATTTTTTCCATGCGATTTTTTTCCATGCGAGGACCAGCGATTTTTCCATGTGATTTTTTTCCATGTGAGGATAGGCGCGCGACTCCTACTTGGTGGACCTTCTTTTTTCAAGTTTGACAAGTTGGAATAGCAAATTATTGGAGAGAGACTTTTTTTTCACTTGTCAAATAAATTTACAAGTTGCTAAATCATAAGATATAACAATTCAATTTTTCCAAGTTGTTGGAGATGCTCGTCACTAAAACTGAAATCAATAAGCATTAGACAAATTTGGCATATAAAAGGTGGAGAATACAAGAAATTGTCCCCTCTTAATACATACAATAAGGCTACATATAGGCCCTGTTTAGATGGAGGGGCTAAAGCTAGTTTGAGTTAGTTTGCACTAGCCCAAATAATCACCTCTTTAAAGGGATAGTTTTTTGGGATGTGTTAGTTGCAAAAAAAAAAAACTAACTCTAGCCTTCATATTTAGCTACTTCTAGGCTAGTTGAGTACAAACTACCCCAAACTAGCTCTAGCCTCTCCATCCAAACTAGTTAAGGTCGTCTGAATTCAAAGGCAAACAGTGCTCCTGTCACAACACTTGTCACAACTCACTGTTCGGTGTTTGCTTATCTTAATTCTTCAGAATCCGAATTTCATGCAAATTCTGCTTTGATCTTTAACGGTTAATGCACACATACTTAAAATATTCCTTGAGCCAGTCAGCTGATAAAAAAAGTGGATCCTACAGATTTCATCATGCCAGTCAATGGTTAATCAGCGAAAACCATCAGTACGTGGTTTCTTCAATGAGATCCCCTGATGTAACCAGACTTTCAAACACCAGCCATATCCATAATTGGCCATTGCCGTTTGTTAAAGCCAAAATGCTAGCATGATTTTGCTGATTATCATAGTGAACATAATTATGCTCACATGCCCCGCTCTTTGCATAACAACCAGATAATGGTATCACCACCAGGCCTATCTAGATCCATCAATATCATTTCAAATAGCTAAACAAATTTACCAAGACCTGCGGTTAGCAACAAAAAAAATGCAAGTGCATCATAATAAAACCACATGTTGCATTGCCACAAATATATAATAACAAGATTAGTCCTACTAGTTGCTCCAAGTGCACTCAGAATAGTTACTAAATTAGGAATTATACAGCACCAAACAAGTGGAATAACAAAGGCAGATAAACAAGAAAACTTAAAGACTCTTAGCAGGTTGTCTACTTTCCAATTCATTACATCCAGAATTACTAGTAATGTCTAAAACTTGTACCCGTCCAACATAGTAAATAGAAGATAGGATATATTGCCAGCATGGTTCAAAGGCACGAAGGCCTCATCAGCTATGCTGCTGAAACCAATCCTTGAAATTTCAATCTTCTTGTCAAGAAGCTTCAAAAGCACATGTCATGCATGCATCACTGATACTGCCTGATGTAGCTAGCTAATTGACCAAAGCATTGTTAGAAGCTCATATAAATTTTGGATGGAAGATTGACACAAACATATTTCCATCTCAACAGCACCAAAACCCTCTTGAATCACCAAACAAAGCTAATCGCAACAAGTGGTTCCTCCATCATTAAACTCCCTAAAATAATTTAGTTTACCAGCTCCTTCTGAATAAATCAATGCCAAATTTGGACCTTGTATTGAAAGTTGTGAAGCATTTCTAGTTGAGACTAGATGGTGGTAATGCCCTTGAGTACAATGGAACATATGGAAGAAATTTACGACGCACATAGTCTATTTCTTGAAACTCAAAGTAGGGCACTTCTAGAGTACAGATAACATGCACATCATAATAGAAGAAAATCAAATCGCAGTCTGGATGAAATGCAGCTGTGTAGTAGTCCCATATAGGTCCTAAGTTGCGCGGTCCAAATAGATCTAGTTTGCTGATGCTTTGCTTGAAGACCCATATCCACTCCTCACTGTCATGATCCTTAAGAACATAGATTGACATGGAACTTGACTGGGCAGTGGTATCAACATAAAGTAAGCGTCCCTGAGAATGACAGACACAACAACCACGGTCCCAAACCCCACATTGCCTCACTCGGAAGATTCTCCATGTCTGGCCCTCTGTGTCCACCGAGAGGACCCCATTGCCTATGCAGATGGAGTATGCAGGAAGCATTTGAAGTAGGTGAACTGGCTAGTGTATCTGATGTAGTCTCTGTCCCTGCACTTGATTTGACAGAGAACCCATCTGCCAGTTTGGGATGAGTATATCTCCACTGCCTGGACGAAGAAATCAAATCCATCCAACACCTGCACTAGCTGAAACACATGGAAATGTGGAGAGATGGATGGATCGAAGCCTAGCGCTGCTGTGCTGGTGTCCATGGTTGGACCGACAAAGGTAGAATAACCGACAATGCCCGGGACGCGGCTTGGTTGGGGTAAGGTAACCCACTCCCCGGTGGCCGGATTGCACACGACGTAGAAGGGTGGTGGCGAAGGAGATTCACGGACGCCAGTGCAGCACAAGAGGAGGAGCCCGTTGCAGGAGTCGAGCAGCTTCATGTCCCCACAGGTAGGGGGAAGGAAGGAGAGGGTCGTATCGACCCCAGGAGGCGGAGGCGAAACCGAAGACATGGATAGGCCGATGAAGTCCCAGGCCGGGCGGCTGCCGCGGGGACGGGAGAAGAAGAGGCCCGACAGCGTGTGCGCGAACCTGCGGCGGTTGGCCGGGTCGGAGATGAGGGCGCGCCAGTCCCGCGAGACGCACTTGCAGCGGCAGAGCGACTTGGCCGGCAGCCGCGCGAGGATCTCGAGGATGAGCTCGTCCGGGAGGACGGCCGCCGCCGCTGCCGCCCGGTGGCTCCCTTCCTCCATCCTAACGAACGAGCTGGGCGCTGCAGATCCTTCGATGCATGCGGCGGCGCCTGCTTAAAGTTGGGGACCGAATGGATTCACTGGGGATTTTGTCATCACTTGGATTCAGACTTTCAGAGAGATCGAGAATCCATTACACGCTCACCTCTTGCGCGGCACGGAAGAGGAATTGGCCCGCCGCCGCAGACTCCTCGCTTAGAGAGCCCAATCAACCGGCACCGGAGCGACGGAGCCGGATGTGCAGAAAATGGAAATTTTGCCCTCATGACGAGCGGGTTTCTCCAGATTGTCATTAAGATTGTGGGCTCGGCGGGCTCGGCCGGACCCCGCCGTCAGCCCCTCGTGTTTTGCAAAAAGGCCCCCGTGCTTTGGTAATTTTTAATCTGAAGTTCTGTTTTATTTTAAAAATGCTAACGATATTCTTTTGCTCATAAAATATTCGTTTTAACTCCGTTTTCATTCATTCAAATTGCGTTAGATTCATAGAGTTTTTATCTACATGTTAAAACCATAATCTATCTGTTTTGCAAACTTTGAAAATAAATATTTATTTAATACCTTTTAATTTCCATGTTTAATCTTTAAATCTTGTTTAAATCCTATCTTCCACGTTCTAGCTCCGTTTTTATCCAAACCAATTGCGTTAGCTTCGTAATTTCATGATCTATCTAATGGTACAGTTTTCGTATATGTTAAAGTCTTTTAAAAATAAAGTTTAGATTAACCCTTTTTAATGAATTAATCTTGTATAGAAAATCATGTTAATTTCATATCTTCTCCGTTTTAAATCCGTTTCGATCCGTTCAAGTTGCGTTGGTTTCGTATCGGTGTAACCTTTTCTTTAGTGATCTTTAATACCATGTTAATAGCTCTGTATTTTCATGGGTTCAAAACCTAATTTGATTAACCACTATGTAACTTGCTTTATACATAAAATAATGATTAGATCTACTTTTGTTTCCAAATCCAAATATAACTTTGAATTAATCTAACCTGGGTGTTTCTCTGAAATACCCTATACACTGTTTTATATAGTTAAAACTAATAAAACTCGTAGTTTCTTTTATAAAAGCAAATCTTCCGCTAGTTGTATCTTGATTATCGTAGCTCCGTTTAGTGTGTTCTTCGCGACCGTGTGATCGTAGAGATGCGTAGGTTTCTTTCAAATCTTTTCATTGATTGGTGTATTGTTCTAATTTAGCCATGTTTGTATGCTTTGTATGATCAGAATGCTTGAGTGGTGTGTATGAACTTGTCCAATCGGTGAGTTTTACGTTGGAGATCAAGAAGTTGGCTTTCTAGAAGATCTTTTAAAGACTAGAACTAGAAGAAGGATCTAAGCTTTTAAGGCAAGTATTATATGGGATCTTCCTTGATATCCTAATCATGATGTTTTAAATCAAATCATATGCATATGTCTAATCTTGTTACCATACTGCTTACCTAGAATTGTTACCTTGAACCTTGGAATCCCATGGGTTATCTTGCATATGGGTAGTTATTGCTAGTGCTCCATTTAAATAAGCATGATCTTTAATCTTGAGTAATGACTATATGAAATGATAAAGTAAAACATGACTTTTTAGTAACATGAATTTAGGACCCTATTTGTCAGCAAAAGCTGGGACATATCGTACAACCATGAGGGCTATAATGGCTTTGGCTTTAGTTCAGTATGAGGGTAACTCTCTCGCATGTGGCAGTTCGCGAAAGTTGCCATTGACGAGCGGTTGCGGGTTGCGGCTGGAGTGGCGACCGCTGCGTGTGTGTACCATCGAAGGGCTCCTGTATACCCCTTGCCCGTGGATCCGTAGTGTCTGTTGTTTGTCAACGAGCCCCTTTGAAAGACTTCATAGTGAACCCTGCCGACCTTCCTTGGAAGTGGGTATGAGGCTGATCCCCTCGGACGAAAGGGTAAATCATGACTCGTGGGTAAAGATGTACAACCTCTACAGAGTGTTAAAAACTGATATATCAGCCGTGCTCACGGACACGAGCGGCCCGGAAAACTCACAGACTAATAACGGAAAACTCACAGAAACAATGTTTACATGTTGGTTATTACTTGTGAATCACTTTATCATGCTATTTGTGTTACTTATTCAATTGCTATATGATCATGTGGCTTAATTTGGGGGCTTAGGCATAACTTATGACACATCAATTGTAAAGCTTTGAATCAATTAAAAATGCTTATCGCAGTAAACCAGTGTCAACTTTTTGAGCCTCATGAACCCCATATATACTTGTTGAGTACGAGATGTACTTACGCTTGTTTACTTTCTTTTCAATATTTGGATAAAAATCCCGGATGGATACCAGTTTGCAAGAGTTGGAAAAGAAAGGCTTGTGATCAACCAGTCAGTTGGTCCCTGTGGAGTGGAGTCTTCGCTTGAAGTTCGGAGTGTCTTACCGCTGTTTGCTCTCTTAAGGTTATTTCTTTGACCTTATATGTTATGTATTTAAGTATTGTCTTTTGATATTACCTTGTTCTGTGACTATATGTGAGATTTGACTTCCTGGGCTCACATATAGGGTATATCTGGTTTTGTTCTTAAAACTGGGTGTGACAGCTCGGCTCTGCTCGTCGGCTCGACAGAGAGGAGGACCGGAGCAAGAGGGAATAGAGAGAGGGAGAGGATCAGAGGGAGAGTGAGGGAGCGAGAGGGACAGGAGGCCGGGCTCCCGTTTTTCTCCGCCGAAGGACAGCGCACCGAGGTAGGTGTCGGGCCAAGCTGCCATGAGCGACAGGGAGGAGACGCGTGCATCGGCAGGTGGCAGTGGCCAATCTCCCTTGTCCAGCCCAGAGAAAACTGCCCCCAAAACTTGATTGAAATTACAGATTTGCCTCTCTCTTTAATTGCCTTTAAAACTTAAACCGAAAATCAAATTAAACAACCAAAAACACCATCATGTAGAGCAACAAAAGTAGAACACCAAGGTATAAAGGAGTTTGACAGATTTCAAAAGGTTTGATAAATTTTAGAGAACGCGGAATGTCAATGTCAAAGACTAGGAATTTTAGATTTTGAAAGCGTTGAACACTTTAACAAAAATAATTTCTGGAACCATTACTTGACAGGCTTAGAAGGAGATTTATACTTGGGTCATTAAACAAAGTTTAAATTAGGATCTATTTCCATAATTTGGAAATTAACACCTAGGGTGTTACACCCTTGTTCACTACATGTGTCCGTTTGCAGATGGCGGATCAAACGATGTGGTTTCCCGAGGGGCTTGCGAGGGATATCTTGGTGAACACCCAAGATGAGTACATCCCCACCGACTTCATCATCCTTGACATGGGAGCCAACGTGGACGTCCCCGTCATCTTGGGAAGGCCCTTCCTCAACACTACCAATGCGGTCATCTACGTGGGATCGGGCCAGATCCATTTCCAATTCCCAAGTCACAAGGTAAAATGTGTTCCAATGGTTATAAACTTAACAAACAGGTTAAAGCACATCCACCAAGAAGAAGAATTCGAGCTCCACGCCAAAAGAAGCAATACCTGGAGGCCAAGATCAATAAACTCAAGAAGGACGAACCTGCCAATCCAAGGCAGGTTTGGAAAGCAAAGGAGGTGCACACTCCTCGGTCTCCATCTCCAGAGCCATCAAGTGCACTCGAAGAATGAACATGACAGAGGAGTCCTGCTCCAAGGACTTAAAATCAAGGAGCCTTCGCCGAAAGGTAAGTCGGTAATTATCTTTATTTCAATTTACATTTATTTCCTTCATTTAATTTTCAACATGATTAAAATTTAGAAAAATAAAGTTTAGCTTGAATAAAACCTTGAGAGTAGATTAACATGAAAGTTTGGCTAGGTTTAGGACCTATGGGGGGTCGACCGACACCCCAAGGCACCCTAAGTCTACTTTCTTTAATGGGGAACATAAAATGACCTTAGTAAAAGAAAAAGAAAAAGAAAAAGAGGCATAGGGGGGTTGGCCGACAACCCTAGGAACCGCATGGTCACTTTTATTTTACCCCCATCTTCTTTTTTCTAAGAATATCATGATTAGAGTAGTGTGAAGTTCAAAATTCAGATTTTGCTTTAGGAGATATCCCTTTAGCTTTGTCATGCTTTAAAAAGGAAACACATCAATCACCTTTTGGTTAAAGCATGACACACTCTTATCTCCGACTACTCCTTGTTCAAAGTGGGGAATCATGAACACTTTTGCTTTTGCTTTGTCATGCTTTAAAAAGAAAACACATCAATCACCCTTTGTCTAAAGCATGACATACTTTTGTCCCCCACTTCTCTTTGTTTAAAGAGGAGAATTTTGAGCACTTTAGCTCAGCTTTTGATCACATCACATAGCATGCTTTACCTTTCACCAAGCACTAGGAAAAGTGTAAGTGGAATCTCCACTTTGGAGCTTTCATAGGGGGTCGGCCGACACCCTATAGTCACCTCTTTCCTTCCCTTTTGCTTTGTGTAAGGCATCCTATAAAGCTAGTGCTCATGGCACCCGAGGGCATGGCCATAGGGGGTCGACCGATCCCCTCATGGTGCCTCCTTGGTGCCATCTTCTCCCTCTATAAAATTCCATGCAATGAGAGCTCAAATCCTCACACTCCAACCAGAATTCAGTTCCATCTCTTCCTTGCCTTTGCCTTGTTTTCTCCTCACTTCTCTCAAGGCCACACACCTTGTCTTCATCAAGCTTCTCTTATCTCAAGCCTCTCCCCGCAAGGCAAACTAGGAAACTCACGCTAAACTAATCCTTGTCCTAGTCTTGTTCTTGTGTCCATTCCACTTTCTAGAAAATGAATGTTGACACCGTTTTTCGGCATGTGTCAAATGAGCTAAGACTTGCATTGATCGGTAACCGTTTTCCATCGGCATCGGAAGGTCATCGGTCAATGTTGCCGATGAGGGTGAATGCTGCGAAAAGGATAAGTTTGTTGCCGATGGGAGCTGGACGATTCTTGCCGATAGGAGTTAATTGGTAAAGACAAGTTACCAGTGGAGGTGAAAAGTTGCCGATTGGAAGGTATTACCGATAAGGAGATGATGCCGATGGGCACAGGGTGACGTGGCAGTTGATGTCAGCAGGGATTGCCGATGGCAATAAAAGGAAGTTGCGGATTGAAGAGTCTGCCGATGGAAAGTTTCATCGAAGAGAAGGCGTAAGGAAACTGCTGATTTCATACCAGTATTATTATGGCAGTTTGAGTCTGACTCTTACACGAGTCGTTTATTTCCTTAAAAATAGAAGTGTCTATTTAGGAAAATAGTATTGTTATTTGGGTCCGACTCCTGCGCGAGTCAGTTATTTCCTTTAAAATAGGAGTTTGTTTTGTTTAGGAAAGGTACAAGTCGTGTCTGTCTACAACTCCTATTGCTGGAGTATAAATATGTACCTAGGGGTCATGAGAATAAGAATGAATCATATATCAAACAAATCAATTACTCTTATTTACCTTTACTACAATTTACCCTTTTATTGCATTAGCCTTAGTTTATCTACGAGTTCTTCAAGCTTTGACGGGCTTCCTCTCCTTGATCTCCATCAAAACTTTGCAAGTTCCGCGTGGGAGTAATCTGAGCCTTGACATCCGGGCGCATCGCTGTTGTCTCGTTCAACTCTGCTCTAGTTATCCTGATCAAGTTTGAATCTTGACATCTGGGTGTATCGCTGTTGTCTTGTTTGAATCTTGTTCTAGCTATCGTCCTTATCGATTAACTGGTCAAATCGACTGGCACACCTTTGGATATCGAATTCGGGTAATAGCCCGAGGTGTTCACAGATCCTAACGCTTTTTGTATCAACACCTCTTTTGGCACACCCAGTGGGACCAATTATATATCTATCATGGGTGATAATACCGACGTCAATCCGAGGAACGTCATTGAAGTCTCCGAGGTCGATCTAAAAGATGATCAGAGGCTGGCTATGGAGCGGGCTATGGAGGAGTACAAGCAATTGTATCTGATGTCCTTCAGCCTAAGCAGGAGCGGCGAAGCCATCCAGAAGCAAGATCCGTCATTGCCGCGGCAGGTCACGTATGATGTCAATCCTGGTAAGTTGCAAGAGATGGTTAATTCTGCCTTAAATCAAGCATTAATTAGCCACTCCAATGTGCTGTCCAATACTGTGTACAATGCTGTTATGCAATCTTTCAAAGAAGGACAAGCACCCCAGTATGTCGGTCCAGCGTATCATCAACCTGGATCGACATCTGTAAACCCATCGGCAGCCCCAATGGCGTCTTCCACTCTCGTGGATCCGTCTGCCGATGTGGCTACACCACCAAGGCCAAGTCCTGAAAGCGTCACCAAGCTTAGTGCAGATCCAGTGGTGTCGGCAACGTCGGGACCAGCTATCCAGAATCATCCAACTCCTGCCAACTGGTGGGGATACGGTATGCCTTCAAATCCATCTGCTGGTTCCAATCTGGTGCAGGGAGACAGTTCGGCTTGGAAGGGCTCCATAGCATCGGCAATGCAATCACAGCCGATGATCCCTATGGTGCATTACTCTACATCTTCTCCAATTGTGCAAATGCTATCAGAAGATTTCCAGGTGGTGATTCCTAAAGTACCTCTGATGCCACCATCGACAAATTCTGTGCCGATGCAACAAAACATAGCAACTGGAAGTCAACCTATGGTGGTAAATCCCCAAGCCGGAGTACTAGCACATCAAGGTAACCAATTTGTTGATTACTCTAAGGTGCAGGAGTAGCAGGTGCCAGTTAGCTATCAACCATCTGTAAGTCACATGCCGATGATTTATAATCCTAGATGGACTAACCAGCCGCCGGTTCAACAACCTGGCGTACTAATGTATCAGTATGTAAGTCCAGCAAACATTCATAGTGGAGCATCGGTACAACAACCGATGAATATGATGCCACAGCATAATCCCGTGAATGTGCAAAGTTATCCATTGGTAAGTCAACCGATGCATAATGTCCAGATGACTGGTGCTACGCCCATGCCAACTACCCCGAATCATCTTCTACCAAGACCTGAAGGGGCGCATCAGCCGGCTCCACCAGTCAACAACCAGCCAATGAGTCTGCAAGAGCAGGATGCATATTGGACCGATAAGATCGCCGAAGTGATGAAAGAACAATTTGATATTAAACCCAAGGTCAATACATATTCTTATCGGACACCGTATCCTCCGGCATATGATTTAATTCCTCTCCCAAATCGGTACAAGGTGCCTGATTTTACCAAATTCTCTGGCCAAGATGACACGTCAACAATGGAGCACATCAACCGCTTCATTATCCAGTGTGGAGAAGCTGCCAGCAGAGAGGAGCTGAGGGTGAGATTGTTCTCATCATCATTGTCTGGATCGACATTCACATGGTTTATATCGTTGCCTCCAAACTCTGTGATCACATGGGCCAATCTGGAGAGGCAGTTTCATAAATACCTCTTCGCTGGCATACATGAGAAGAAGATTACTGATTTGGTTAAGCTGAGGCAACGTGATGATGAATCGGTGAAAGCTTTGTCTAGAGGCTGCGAGACACAAAGAACAAGTGCTATAGCTTGATGCTTGATGATCGGCAATTGGCAGATTTAGCCTTCCAAGGATTACTGCCGCACATCAAAGATAAGTATGCGTCTCAAGAGTTTGAAAGTCTGAGCCACCTTTTATAGAGAATTGCCGATCAGGACGTCAAGACTTTTGAGCCTAGAAAAACTTGAATAAAAAGGTGACCTTCATTGAGCAAGAAGAGGATTCCGATGAAGAGCTAAGCATCGGCGCAGCCGAATGGGTGAAGGATAAGAAATATGTGTCTTGTCCGTTCGGCCAGAAGGAAGCTGAAAGATTCACCTTTGATATCACCAAGGCCGATAGGATGTTTGACTTATTACTTCGAGAAGGGCGGATCAAGTTGGCGCCTAACCAAGTAATTCCATTGGCCGAGGAGCTCAGAAAGATCAGGTATTGCAAGTGGCACAATGCGACTTCGCACAGTACCAATGATTGCAAAGTATTTAGGCAGCAGTTGCAGTCAGAGATTGAATCTGGACGAATTAGATTTGAAAATTCTAAAGCCCAGAAACTGATGAAGATTGATCAGCACCCGTTTCCAAATAATATGGTGGAAACTAGTGGAAAAACTAAAGTGCTGACATCAGAAGCTGCCAGGAAGAATGCATCGGTAGATCCTGGCTATCAAGTAGCTGAACGTGATGAGAGGAGGTTTGCCGATGACAGAAAGGACAAGAAAGTTGCCGATGAAGGTAGCAATGCCAAGAGGGCTCCTGGTGTTATAATCACGCATAAGCAGCCAAGGCAAGAGTATCGGCAATCGCAAAAGGAGCGACATCGGCAGGAAGAAGAAGAGCACCAAGAGTGGCTTCGTTATAAGGACCACTGGAAGTGTCCCTTCTTCGTTCACTGCTGGGAGGAAGGCATCAAGATACCTAGTGCCGATAATTGTCCTGAATGCAATGGGTATTACCCTACCGATCGGTCAGAAAAGAAGCCTTGTTTTGACGATCGAACGTCCAGGTATGCTAGACCGCTCAGAGAGAAGAAATCAACACATGATCGATTGGGGGGCAAGCTCAGCGCGTATAATAGGCTTGGCAGGCGTGTTGGTCAAGAGGATTTTGAGGAGATGACCAATGCAAGAGTGCCTAATGAAGAAATATTCTCCAGAGATCCGAACATCCGAAGTGGTGCCGATACGAGTAGTGAGAAGCAACACCAACCTGTTTGGAAAACCAAGCTTCCTCAATGGTGCCCCAAGGGTCTGACGAAGACTCAAAAAAGGAGGATCTAGCGCGAACGCCAAAGCGACTTATATGACAGTGAAAGTCCTTCAAGGGAAAAGCAGTGGAGGCCAAAGCGCAAGGATAGGGATCCATCGGCAGAAATCAATATGGTCATCATATTGCCGATGGAGTTCATGGCACCTGCCAGCGATGAGGAAAAGACTGCTGAAATGGCGCAATTGGTGTTGGATCCGATGACAGATGTCTTTGAGAAGCCTGCCGATGATGAGAGACAGCACCTAAGGGCTCTGTTTGTTAAGGGGAAAGTGGATGGACAGCCTGTAACGAAGATGCTGGTGGATGGTGGGGCGTCAATCAACATAATGTCGTACGTCATGTTCAGGAAACTTGGGAAAGGTGACCAAGACTTAGTCAAGATGGACATGAAACTTAAAGATTTTGAAGGCAATGCGTCGCCAGCTATGGGGGTCGTGTGTGTTGAATTAACCATTGGCAGTAAAACTTTGCCGACGACGTTTTTCGTGATCAGTGGCAAAGGCACCTACAACTTGCTCCTAGGAAGGGATTGGATCCATGCTAATTGCTGCATTCCTTCTACAATGCACCAAAGCCTCGTGCAATGGGTTGGAGACAAGATTGAAGTCGTCCGGAGTGAAACTCCGTCAATCGTTGCATCGGCAGAATCAGAGACTTATGAGCAAACCAGGTGTATATCAGGTAAAGCTTGGGACACGAAGTTTCTCAAGATTGCCGATTACCGTATTACACCGATCCAAGCAGTCGGTCCTGAAGAAGAGTTTTAATGGATTGATTCGCCAATGATGGAAAACTGGGACAGGGGTTCACATCGGCTGATGATTTATTAGAAGTAGATATCGGCGATGGCAATAAGCCCAGGCCTACTTTTATTAGTGTTAAGTTAGATTCCCAATGTAAGCAACAATTGATTGACTTATTAAAAGAATATAAAGATTGTTTCGCTTCGGATTATACAGAGATGTCTGGTTTAGACCGATCAATAGTCGAACATCGGTTGCCTATTAAATCTGGTTTCCAACCACATTGACAACCTGTGCGCCGATGTAATTCTATGGTGTTGCCTGACATTAAAGCTGAAATTACAAAGTTAATTGAAGCTGGGTTTATTCGGCAATGTCGATACGCCGATTGGATTTCTAATGTGGTTCCTGTGTATAAGAAGAATGGAAAACTTCGTGTTTGTATTGATTTCAGGAATCTCAACAAGGCCACACCGATGGATGGTTATCCGATGCCCGTTGCCGATCTGTTGATTGATGTTGTTGCTGGACATCAAATCATTAGCTTCATGGATGGTAATGCTGGATATAATCAGATATTCATGGCTGAAGAAGACATATCCAAGACTGCTTTTAGATGTCCAGGTCATGTCGGTTTATTTGAGTGGGTTGTCATGACTTTTGGCTTGAAGAATGCCGGTGCTACTTATCAAAGAGCAATGAATTTTATCTTTCATAAGTACATCGGCATGATAGTCGAAATCTATATTGATGATGTGGTGATTAAATCTGGAAATTTTGAAAAGCATCTTGCCGATTTGCGAAAAATCCTGGAATGCACAAGGGAGCATGGGTTGAAGATGAATCCTAACAAGTGTGCATTTGGTGTATCGGCAGGCCAGTTTCTGGGTTTTATGGTGCATCAGAGAGGCATCGAGATCGGTAGAAAGTCTATTGATGCAATTAATAAGGTGGTTGCCCCTACAAATAAGACTCAGTTGCAATCCTTGATTGATAAGATTAATTTCATTAGAAGATTTATATCCAACTTATTTGGTAAGATTAAATCTTTAAGCCCATTGTTGAAGCTGAAAGCCGATCAAGAATTTACATAGAGAGAGGAACAACAGTTAGCCTTGGAGGAGATCAAGATATATTTAGTAAATCCTCCAGTCTTGGTTCCACCTCAACACCGGAAACCTTTCAGATTGTATCTGTCTGCCGATGACAGTGTTATCGGGTCAGCCTTAATCCAAGAATTTGAAGGAAAGGAACGTGTGATTTATTATTTAAGCAGAAGGCTGGTAGATGCTGAAGCCAGATATTCGGCCATAGAAAGATTATGTTTATGCTTATATTTCTCTTGCATAAAATTGAGGAATTTTTTATTATCAGCTGAATGCACTGTTATCTGCAAAGATGATGTGGTTAAGTATATGCTGTTAATGCCGATATTAAGTGGGAGAATCGGCAAATGGATTTTGGCACTTTCAGAGTTTGATCTAAAGTATGAATCGGCTAAGGCAGTAAAGGGTCAGGTGATGGCCGATTTCGTTACTCAGCATTGCAATATAATAGGTTATGTAGAAATTGCTCCTTGGACTTTGTTTTTTGATGGGTCTACATGCAAGGAAGGGGTAGGTATCGGTATTGTTTTGATCTCACCCCATGGACGGAAATATGAAATTTCACTGTCGATTGTTGCTACCTCAACAAACAATCAGGCTGAGTACCAGGCTCTGCTAAAGGGGTTGGAATTACTCAGGGAGGTACGTGCCGATGCTGTTGAGATCTTTGGTGATTCCATGTTAGTAATTAACCAATTGATTGGGACATATGAATGCCGAAGTGAAGCTTTAATTGCAACCCATGAAAAGTGTTTGCAGTTATTAAAGGAATTCAAGGAATACCGCCTTGAACATGTTCCCAGGTTGCATAATGAAGAGGCCAATCGGTTAGCACAGAATGCTTCAGGATATTGGCCGATTCAAGAAGTTATGACATCGGTGATGGTTGCCGATGACGGGAGAAAAGAAATTGCCGATTACTTAAAAGACCCATCTAAGAAGGTTGAAAGACATTTAAGGTTTCAAGCTACCAAGTATGTGTTCCTTGATGATGAATTGTATTATCGGACAGATGATGGAGTTTTGCTCAGATGCCTTAGTAGAGAGGAGTCAAAAGAGTTGATGGGCGAGATCCATGAAGGTGTGTGTGGAGCACATCAATCGGCATTCAAAATGAAGTGGATGATTAGGCGGAATGGGTATTATTGGCCGACAATTCTTGAAGATTGCTTCAACTATTTTAAAGGGTGCCAGGATTGTCAGAAGTTTGGTAATGTACAGAGGGCACCTGCATCGGCAATGAATCCTATAATCGAGCCTTGGCCGTTTAGAGGATGGGCTAATGATCTCATCGGCCAAATTTATCCATCGTCAAGCAAGGGGCATAAGTTTATACTTGTTGCTACTGATTACTTCACGAAATGGGTTGAGACGATTCCTTTGAAGAAAGTGACATCGGCAAACATGGTAGATTTTGTAAAAGAACACATTGTTTACCGATTCGGTATTCCTCAAACTATTACCACCGATCAAGGGACCATGTTCACATCGGGAGAGTTTGATGAGTTTGCTACTAGTATGGGGTTCAAGGTATTGAATTCTTCTCCTTATTATGCCCAAGCTAACGGTCAGGCTGAGGCGACTAATAAAGGAGTTATTAAACTTATTAAACGCAAGATTGAAGAGAACCCTAGAAGGTGGCATATAGTGTTAAATGAAGCCCTATGGTTGTATCGGATGGCGTGTCATGGTGCAACCAAAGTTTTGTTGTATCAGTTAGTCTATGGACACGATGTTATCCTGCCTTGGGAAGTTAAAACTGGTTCTAGGCGATTGTTTTCTCAAGATCAATTAACAGCGGATGAGTATGATACTCTTATGAAGGATGAGTTAGAAGACTTAGCAAGTCATCGGTTGAGGGCTTTGATCAGCACTGAGGAGAACAAGAGAAGGGTTGCCAGATGGTATGATAAGAAGGTAAAGGTGAAAGAATTTGCCGATGGTGACCTGGTATGGAAATTGATTTTACCGATTGGGACTAAGAGTTCTAGGTTTGAAAAGTGGTCTCCTAATTGGGAGGGTCCGTTTCGGATAAATCAGTTTGTTCCTGGTAATGCATATATTTTGGAAACCCTCGAAGGGTTGTGTTTCCCAGAGCAATCAACGGTAAATACTTGAAGAAATATTACCCTAGTATTTGGGTGGATGCGTAGAATATCCGTTGGAATGCCGATGAAAGAAAAAAGTTATATAAGGCATCGGTAAAAAGCGTACTGGCATTATATTACAAGCAAAACCAAATATCAGTATTACACTTGCCGATATAGTGGATTGTAACAAATTACAACAAGGATTGAATAGCTGATATCGCACGCAGGCGAATTTGCTCTATTTTTTCCATCTCTTTGGCATCGTCTTCGGCGGATCCTTCTATTGGCTTGATCTTTTTCTTCATCCGGAGGGCTTGACGTGCATCGGCATCTCTTTCTTGTTGTAAAGCTTGGATGACGCCTGGAAGTTCAGACTTTTGTTGATTGGCTGCGATCAAGGCTTTCTCAACCTGTTTCAGCTCTGCTAATAGTTGTTCCTTCTTTGCCGATAGATGGGCGATGTCTTGATCAAGCTCCACGCTAGAAGTTTCTACGCGACCTATGTCCTTGTGTTTTTCATTGGCAGATCGCTTGAATTGAAGCATTCTATCTTCAAGTTCTGATTGAGCAGTCCTATCGGCTATACGACGAGAGAGCCTTTGATATTGGAGTTGCTTGCTTTCAAGAAATGCTGCCTGAAAGAGTGTTTCTTCTATATCGGCAGATAGATGAACTTGAATGTCTTTGAAAGCTATCTTTACTGCCATGGAGTCTTGGACAAGGTGAGATGTGTCTTGTTATAGTAAAGATAGCAATGCTTTGAGCTTGAGTTTAACTTCTGCTGATAGAGCTGGAGCAGAACTTTCTTCGTCTTTGTCTTCATCGGATAGGTTGACGACAAAGGAGAACAAGCTATTCGGAGAGTCTTGGGCTTGAAAAGAAATAAGATTAGAATTTGCCGATCATAAGTTTATGTTATACATTTTGTGATAGTCAGCTTACCATCTTGAAACGGATCTCTTGCCTGGGACTTGGGAAGGCAGCTGGCGTAGTATCGTCTTGAAGATCGGCAGCGGTTGCCGATGAAATTGCCTCCGCGGGAGGAACGATTGGTGCTGATGGTGCTGTTGTTGGTGCTGCCTCTGCTGTGGT
Organism: Microstegium vimineum; assembly: GCA_022036555.1. Lineage (NCBI taxonomy): Eukaryota > Viridiplantae > Streptophyta > Magnoliopsida > Poales > Poaceae > Microstegium > Microstegium vimineum. Next base: position 7,391,238 of record CM039129.1, read on the forward strand.
GGCTAGTTCCTGTGGCAATGTTGCTGTCCTCTGGTCAGGAGTTTCATTCGGTGTAGGTGCTGGTACCGATGCCAATGCTGTTGCAGCTGGTTCCTGCAGTGGTGGTATTGTTCCCTCATCGGGAGTTTTGTCCATCGGCTGCTCAGGAATGGACGCTGACGGTGGCTCTGCTATTGGTGCGTCAACAGTTGGTGATGCAACTAGAGTTGGTGGTGTAGATGGAGTGGCTAGCCTCAGACGTATTTTCTTCCTCGGGGCAGCAGTTGGTGAGCCGACGCGTTTCGGTTGTGAAGCTTGGGGGGCATCGGCAGCATGAGTTGGAGTTTGTACATTCGGAGCCGCTGCTGATGTCCTTGTTGCCTGTAAAAGATGTTTGGTGCAAGTTAAATGAAGTGAATGTTACTAATGAGAGTTTATAATCGGTATAAGTGAAATAAAACTTACTGCAAAGCTCGCGCCAAGATGGCAGCAGCAGCTGATGGAGAAGCGATCGTCCTAGCAAGCGTCGGCTTAGGTTTAAGGGTAACTTTAGGTACCCTTTGAGGTGTGAAGGCAGCCAATGTAGGAGCCTTGTCGCCGATGATAGATGTGGGGCTCATTCTTCGAATATTGAAGTGTTTGCCGCTCTTGCTTGTTTGGGGGATTGGATCGTCAACCTGTTTAGTAAAAGAGGATCAGATGCCGATGGTAGAAAATTATGAGAAATGCACTAGAGTTAAGAACTTACTGCATCATTGGGAATGATGTAATCGGCTTCGATTAAATGCTGATAGTAGTGTGATGATTTGGCGAACAGTTGGTTTCTCCATTCTTACCACCAAGATTTGTATAACTCTTTTATAAAAGATGTTGGTGCCCAGGAGGATAGGTCGATGTTTGATGTATCGGCATGAGAAGAGAGGTTGACAATCCTGTTCCAATCCATGGTACTGGAGATAATTTCTCTTGGCTTTATCACATTGGCGAAGCTGAGTTTGATCGGTAATTGGCCAAATGCTAACTGCCTTGCTGCTGCCGATGGATAATAGAACTCATAAGATGGAGGAGAGTTCTTTCCGGTTCCAAAGATGTTGACTAGAATGGCTCGGGGAACAATGCTGACCTTCATGATTGTTTCATTCTGTGGCACATTCCAATCGGTAAGGTTGAATAACAACGGGAATCGGTTGTTGTCATCAACATAAGGCCACCAAAGTCGTTCTGCGACAGGGATTCCATTGTAAAGCTTTTGGAAGAACTTGCTAAACTGATCTGCATTGGCATCGGTTCCCTGTAGCACTATGATAGCTTCCCCAAAATTGAGTGGGGGACGAGTTGCCGATTCATCATCATCGTATACATAATCTTCTGATATATCCCTTGGGAATTGCTGATTGAACAAGTCGAATTGAAGGACCTTGTACATGTGTGCGTTTAACCACATGTTTATAAACCACCAAGGACCCCCGAGGTTGCCGATAGGCTCGCCTAGCAATAACTTTCTAGATACCTGATGGAGGAGATGATATACCGATCCAAGGAGATATCGGCCAAGAGTAAGTCTTGCTCCATCAGCCAGAAGCTCTGCTGCTGGAAGGTACATGGTAGTAGGTCCAACTGTTCTGACACAAAAGATGAACTTTTCTAGCCACATGTTTAAGAAGATGGCATGTTCCCTCTGACCTACCGATCCGGTCTTCTGGTTCTCTCGAATGTATCCAGTCCAACCGTCGATATTGCGTGTGTTCACTTTATATTCAGCTTTTCTACCGAAGAGGTTGGAGGGATCGGCAGAAGAGACATCAAGGCCGGTAAGCATATGTACATCGGCAAGGGTGGGAGTAGCTGGCCCGTGTCTGAATAAGAAGGCATTCATTGTATCGGACCAAAAATAAGATGCAGCCATCATCATATTTTCGTTCTTTTCCATATCGGCAATGGAGAGTCTAATGCATTGGTCCAGGTTGCGCTCTGACCAATAAACTTGCTGTGTTCTGATTATTCTGAGGTACCAATTCTTCCATCCCTTGGTGGGTTTGGGCCATGAACGGAAGGCATCTTTCCATAAACCTAGGCTGAAACACTCGGATCTAAAGGGAATACGGTTGGTCTCCGCATTAATCAGATTGATAGGATCGGGATTTCCCATTGGGCCTAGGCAGTTGAAGTTGGATTGCTCAATGGGGATTACTACTTTGTTGTACATTTCCTAGGTTTCGAAAAAAATCAAAGAAAGAAAGGGGAAAAAGGATTACGAAGTTAATGCGGAAAAGAAATTTGCAGAATATGAAGCAAGAAGGGAGCAGATTTACTTTGGGGACTTCGAAGTTGATCGCCATTGAAGCTGGGGAGGTCCTTGCAGTTCGTGCTCTGTTTGAGGAAGTCGCCGTCGCTTGAGTTTGCAGAACTGTTCTTCGGAGTCGTCGCCGAGGTTGAAGATGAGGGGAAATGAAGGGGAAGGCAGACTCAGGGTGAAAAACAGATTGGATGGTGGTAATTTTATAAGCCTGGTCAGGGGTATTTTGGAATTTTCTTTGCACTGAGCAGGAATGTAGAGAGGTATGCAATAGGTATGCGTGACAATCGAGGAGATATGATTGGGCTTACAACTGTTTGCGCTGCAGTCGCGGAATTTTGTTAATAAATTTTGATTTTTACGCGCGGTAATCAAGGAGGTCATGCAGGTATCTTGGAGGGAAAGGTTACAGTAGAGAAAATTTCGGCGCATAAAATATTCTACACTCCGAAATTGGGGGGCATGTGTTGCCACCGTTTTTCGGCATGTGTCAAATGAGCTAAGACTTGCATTGATCGGTAGCCGTTTTCCATCGGCATCGGAAGGTCATCGGTCAATGTTGCCGATGAGGGTGAATGCTGCAAAAAGGATAAGTTTGTTGCCGATGGGAGCTGGACGATTCTTGCTGATAGGAGTTAATTGGTAAAGACAAGTTACCAGTGGAGGTGAAAAGTTACCGATTGGAAGGTATTACCGATAAAGAGATGATGCCAATGGGCACAGGGTGATGTGGCAGTTGATGTCAGCAGGGGATTGCCGATGGCAATAAAAGAAAGTTGCGGATTGAAGAGTCTGCCAATGGAAAGTTTCATCAAAGAGAAGGAGTAAGGAAACTGGTGATTTCATACCAGTATTATTATGGCAGTTTGAGTCCGACTCTTACACGAGTCATTTATTTCCTTAAAAATAGAAGTGTCTGTTTAGGAAAATAGTATTGTTATTTGGGTCCGACTCCTGCACGAGTTAGTTATTTTCTTTGAAATAGGAGTTTGTTTTGTTTAGGAAAGTTACAAGTCGTGTCTGTCTACAACTCCTATTGCTGGAGTATAAATATGTACCTAGGGGTCGTGAGAATAAGAATGAATCATATATCAAACAAATCAATTACTCTTATTTACCTTTACTACAATTTACCCTTTTATTGCATTAGCCTTAGTTTATCTACGAGTTCTTCAAGCTTCGACGGGCTGCATCTCCTTGATCTCCGTCAAAACTTTGCAAGTTCCGCGTGGGAGTAATCTGAGCCTTGACATCCGGGCGCATCGCTGTTGTCTCGTTCTGCTCTGCTCTAGTTATCCTGATCAAGTTTGAATCTTGACATCTGGGCGTATCGCCGTTGTCTTGTTTGGATCTTGTTCTAGCTATCGTCCTTGTCGATTAATTGGTCAAATCGACTGGTACACCTTTGGATATCGAATTCGGGTAATAGCCCGAGGTGTTCACAGATCCTGACGCTTTTTGTGTCAACAATGAAGAAGCCTTTGAAGTCCGCAATGAAGAAAGTGAAGCAAGCTCTAAGTGGGAGCTCATCTCGGCACTCCCACCAATACGAGGATACTTCCCAAGGAAGGAGAAGGGGTGGTTTTGCCCGATACACTTGGGAGAACATCCAAACCGAAAGACAACCTCAGGAGGAGGAAGAATCACCAATGGAGGTACCTCATCTTGGGGCATTCATGGTGCCCCCGATGAGGACGTACGATCATCAAAGTGGTCTCTGGTTTGATCCACTGGAGTACCAGAAGTATCTCTCTCTTCGGGGTCGATCCTTCGATCATACAAGGATATTGAATCCAACTCTTCTCTCGAACGCAGGTATGAACACCGAATTTGATACTATCTTCTCTACCATTGGTTGATCTAGCTTTTGGCAAGTAGATGAACTTGAAATTAAATTTCTCACCATAGAGTTCTTGTGCTCTCTACAAGTCTCTAATGATGAAATATCTTTCCATATGTTTAACCAAAGCTTTAATCTCACTTGGAGCCATCTAAATGTTGCTCTTGGTTTTGATGACACTTGCTTGCTGGACTTAGATCATTCCATGAGTAGATTCAACAAAAGGAAATTTTCATTATCTATCTCTGTCTTGAATGACTGCTCAAACCCCAAACCTGGGGAAATCCATAATCCAACCATTCGTTTTATTCACCTTTGGATGAACATGTATTTGTTTCCTGGAAATGATACTAGCTATTGGCACACATTATGACCATCTTTTACATAACTAAAATGGTTCCACAAATCCAAGGATCAAGGATAAACAAACACATCATGAGCATAATTTATCAAATAACTAGTTCCACATGTCCATGAGTGTTTGAGTGCATGAATGAACAAATGGAGCAAAGGAGAGCCACATGGGCCCACCATGCTCTCTCCTCTCGGCCATGATCCGAGAGAGGCACTCTAGAGTGGAATCCATCCATTAGATCACTCTGTGTTTCCTCTCAATGGCTCACAAGCGAAGCACATGGATCCATAGGCACACACCAAGAACATAAACGTGACAAACACCATAGAACCAACAACCAACACCTATGACGAGTGGGACCAGCACCAGGGAGCAGAGGAGGGCCAGAACCCCCAAGGGGGGATTCGACCGAATGCCCTTTGGGCCCAAACAGGCCCCACTCAGTCCCTGACTGGTGGGACCTCATCCCAGGAGGCAAGGGAGGGCCCACTGACCATAGGGGGGTTCGGCCGAATGCCCCATAGGTCGGTTGTGCCTCCCCCAACCGCCATAGCTCCTCCCCACGTATTGGATCACCACTATCCATGCCTTGGTCGGTTCCAAGGTCGGTTGGATCCAAGGGTGGAGAATGGATGGCCCTGGATCGTTGACGTGGCGCCGGAGTAGTGAAAGGACCTTGATGTCGCCTAGCAGGACTAGAGGGGGGGTAAATAGACCTGTTTAAAATAAACTTGCAAACTTTCTGTCAGCACAGGTCTGGCACTGCCGGCCTTGGGTCCGGCACTACCGGGGTGCCCGGCACTGCTGCTCTAAATCCCAGAAGTGCTGGCCTCCAGGACAGAACTGAGCACAATACAAAAAGTATAACTAGAATGGAAATTGTGCTTGAATGAAAACCTTCCTAGAGGTGTAGGGAACCTCTAGCACCTCTTAGAATAGGTAGGAGCTGCACCACCAAGTAGATCGGGACTAAGCCCTAGAAATCACCTTGAGGACAAATGCAAGTAAAGCAAATAACACAAACACAAGTGACACAAGATTTATCCCATGGTTCAACGTCGCCACCAAGGCTGGCCTAAGTCCACGTTGTTGAGGTTTGCCACACAAGGCTTAGGCTTGCCCCACAAGGCTTGCCCTTCCCTCGTTCTCAAATCAAGAGAGTGAACTCTTGAAGTGAGGGGTGATTTCGTAACTTTAATGAGATGGTTACAAACCTCCCGGGGCTGCAACACAAGTTGACAAGCTCCACGGGCGACGCTCTAGCCGGCTAGGAGCAAGCTCCAAGAGTAACGAATGCAATCCACCGGCTTGAACGCGAACCAAGTGCTCTAGGCGTTGAAGAATAGTTTGGTCTGCTCTCTAATGAAGTTTGGAGGCTCAATCTCTCAAAGGATTGGAGAGGAATCAAAGAGACAAAGCTTGAGGGGCTCCAATGGAGTTAGAGAGAGGAAGATAGCTTTCTGTTTTTGCACTGGTGAAGGGAATGGTCGAGATGACCGTTGGGGCAGCAGGGAGGGGAAATAAATACCCTCTGCTGTCCAATGGACACTTCAAGTCCCAGCACTGCTGGGCTACAGCCCGGCACTGCTGGACAGGTCCGGCACTGCTGGACTACAGCCCGATACTGCTGGACTACAGCACTGCTGCTTAGGAGAACAACACCGCTGCACTGCCCAAAAATGCTCTGAATGAAAAACTGTTTTGCAGGGAGTCTGGGCAAGGTATGAGAGGATGTTTGGTGGAATTTGAGCACTTGGTTGCACATTTAAGCATGCACATTGCATCCCCCTTTGTAGTACGGCCTTTCCTAAACTCAAATTCAAAACATCAAATAATTTAAATGCTTTTGAGTTGGTCACCGCATCCTTTGATAATTTGGGGCTGCACCATTGAATGTATTGTCCTCATTATTATAATACCTTGAGCATGTGTTTGCAATCATCATTATCTCATCTCTTTGATCAAACACACCTTAGAGCTTGTGACTTGAATCTTTTCAACACATATGAATTCAGCCCATGGCTTCAAGTCACTTCCACTAATAAATTGATCCTCAACATAATATGACTCCTCATAGCTCGATTAGTACTTCGACTCAATGCAAGTAGTCTCTTCTTCACCTTAGCCATAGTACTTCGGTCTTCTTGACCTTCACCTTTGCTTAGTACCTCGAAGTCCTTTCCTTTCTATCTTCACCCTATCAAGCCATACTCAAGTCACATCATATTAAGCACCGATTGAAAACCATTTCTTCAATATTGTGATCCTTGCTTGAATATCTTGTAGATATGAATATTGAGATCAATCAAGTTTTGATATATGAGACTCCACATCAATATGGTCAAGCCAATTCACAATTTCTTAGATCCTCCTTATTTTGGCTTGACACTCCTATCACTCACTTCAATCTCTATCTTCAAACTTCTAGCTTGATCATATTAATGCAAAGTGATTCTCCAAATCTCTGTCCATACAAGCAAACTAAAGTAGAGACCATATTATATCCAATATACATTGTCTCCTTTGTCATTTGACCTTTGCTTGGTGTTTTCTCACTAATGCACTATTGATTCATTATTCAATCCTTGATCAACACTAGTCCACTATCCAACTCTTCATGTTCATGCAAAGCAAGCCAATATAGAGACCAATCCATAACTATAAACTCATGTCTCATTTGCCATTTTCCAAACATGCTTGCTTTCACATGATACTAAGATATCCCACAATATAGCAGCCATTTAATTGATTCCATTTGCATTGTTATCTTTTACTTGAACTAGATTGTTTCCATAATCTTTCAACACAACAATACTTAGTTTGGCATTCATTTGAACATTGTGTGGAATACCATCAAGTTTGCTTTTCTTGTTGAACCTTTGATACACTTAGCAAACTTGTTAGACCTTTAATTGTGTTGTCACTCAATTCACCAAAACCCAAGGGCTATATGCACTTTCAATCTCCCCCTTTTTGGTGATTGATGACAACACAATTAAAGCTTACAAGAGATTGATAAATGATAAGATTTTGGATCCTATGATATAGTGAGCTCCCCCTAAATGTGTGCATTGAATGGAATTCAAATTTGGCGTCAAATGCCAAATGCACATATTTAAGAAGAAGTGTGAGAACTCTCCTATATCATAGCATCTGTGGGGTGCAAGGTGTCATCAAGATAAACGTGATGCTCATGATAGTTATACAAATCAGAGATAATAGATACTGAAATTACACTAGGCGGCACTGCCGCTCTGAGAGCGATACTGCCGCTCCTGTGACAGTCAGCACAACTATCCTTGCACACACAACATATTTCTCCCCTTTACATATCAATCTTTTTTTATACCCCCTTACACTTTTAATATTTCTCCCCCTTTGGCATTAATCTCCAAAAAGGATCCCTCTACCAAAAAGGAAGAAATTATGATAGACAAGTGAAGGCAAGAGGTAGGTTAAAGTTTTAGCATATAAGATTTCTCTTCTATGTTTGCTACCAAACAAAGTATGCAACAAATTAAGTCAAGATTCTTGAGAAGACAACATATTTGGCTCATACCTCACTTAGATGACAGTTTTATCATAAGATAAACTCATTCTATCACCACAAGAGGCATCAACTAAATATCTAAAGGATTCTCTAATCGTCACCACAAGAACAAACTTATGGTGTAACTCAATAAATTGCATACACATGCACACACTAGCATGTAAGGGCCTAGATGCACAAAGGTAGTACAAGAGTTCATGGAGTGGTATACCTTTGTTCTAAGCCTCATAATCTCCATTATGATGATTATTTTGAACTTAGTGCTTTGATGGGCTTGGAACTTGTTCAAGAAAAAAGATCTTATTTGTGCCCATCTCTCATTATCATCATCTTGTTGTAATTCACAAACTTGTGCTTGATATCAATTGAAAGTCCATAGCTAGCTCTTGTTGTAATTTTAAGATACCAATTGAAGACATATTTCTTGATATACCAAATTGAAAGATTGTCCATCAATATCAATTGAAATATGATCTTCATAGTATGAAACCAATTGAAGGAATCTTCCCAAGTTGGTACCAATTGGAATAGATGTTTGTATCTCATCACATCACATAGATGTCTCCTAATAAAGGCTTACAAAAACAAGAGATGACATTAAATTGCATAAGCTAGAGTTTCACAACTAGTGACCATTTTGGATGTGGAAGGCATGTAGATCACTAATTGCAAAACCTCATAACATAGACTAAGTTCCCCCTTTTTGATAGTGCATACATGTCACACCTGGTTTTAAAGAACAAAACCAGGCTAGCCATATGTGTGCCCAGGAAGTCCACACATACAACAACAGAAAAGAAGAATATCAAAATCAATGTTATATAGCGAAAACATAGATACATTAACACTTATATCAAAGTATAGCGGAACAATTATTAAACTTTCTTGAAGCTCCAACTTCACAGGGACAGTTGACTGGGGGTTAAATACGCCTAGCACTTCTTCGAAAACTCACTAGATCCATCTTCTGTTACCCATCCAGGATTTTTATCCAAAGTATTGAAAAGTAAACAAGCGTATGTACATCTCGTACTCAACAAGTAAACATGGGGTTCATGAGGCTCAAAAGGTATGACACTGGTTTAACTGCATCAGCTTTTATATTATTACAATTTTAGCATTAGGATAACATCAATAATATCAAAAGCCCAATAACCATATGATCAAGTAAACATGTATAATGAATAGCAAAACAAGTAGTGGTAGATTAAAGTCATTTTGTTCCATAAGAATTCCAAACCGCTCGTATCCGTGAGCACGGCTAATATATTAGTTTTAAGACACTCTGCAGAGGTTGTACATCTTTACCCATGAGTCGTGTTGGCCATATGCCCGGGTTAATTACTCCCAAAACACTGCCAAGGTGAGCGGGCAGGGTACACTATGAAGTCTTTCAGAGGAGCTCGCTGACAAACAACAGACACTACGGATCCACGGGCAAGGGGTATATGGGAGCCCCTCGATGGTACACACACGTAGCGGTAGCCACTCCGGCCGCAACCCGCAACCGCTCGTCAATGGCAACTTTCGTGAACTGCCACATGCAAGAGAGTGACCCTAATACTGAACTAAAGCCAGAGCCATGTAGCTCTCATGGTTGTACTGTAAATCCCGGGTGATCGCTTACAGAGGTTCTAGAGCATCTCAAAAACTGTTCTCTAGATCACCTTAATCGATGTTGCTAAAAAGCATCTTTTACTATTTGTTGCATAAGTCATTAGTCAATGTTACATGATCATAGTTATTTTTCAAGAGCACTAGCTTGATCTACCCAATGCATAAATCCCAGGGTAACAAGGTATAAGGTACAAATCTAGGGAAACCTTATAGGATATCAAGGAAACACATGCATATATCATGAATTAGTTTTTAATGTGATTAGGACAACAAGGATGATCCCATGAATACTTGCCTTAAACACTTGCTCAACTCTCACACCATCAGCTTTGAGTCATCACCTTCTGATCTTCAACTCTCACAAGCGATTCTCTTTCTACTCGTAGCAAACACCACACATAGACAACATACCAACAACAAATAGAAACAACTAAGAACAATACACCAACAAGGGAAAGCAACATACAAAAGATAGATCGGTACTACGGTCGAGAGAACGCAAGAAACACAGAGAACGGATCTACTATAGAAAGAAACTGACTTTCAGGAGTTTTGTTATATTATAAAAGAAAAACCTACATGCTTGATTGTTTTATTTAAGCAAAACCATGTGAATCATATGAATTCAGATTATATTAACCATATTTGAATTCTAAAAGCTAAGCTAAACTAATCATATTTTATTCATACGAATTGTCACATAATCTATTAGACAAGTTAAGATTTATCTTTGAAAAAGAAAATAGACATGTGAGAGCATCTAAGTTTGTGATGCATGTTTAAACTAAGCAACTTATATTCTAAAAGCATATTAAGATTAGCAATTACTCATATTAATATTTCTATACAAAAGATCTTAGTATAAAATCTATGTTGATTTTAATTATTAAACTAGTTGGAAACATATTTAATCAATTTAACATTTGACAATATATAGAAAAACATATGATATGATAAACATTAGCACTACCTTATAGGTCATATTAATATTATCTAACGCAACTCAAATTGTATAAAACATAATTAAAATCTAACATGCTTTTAATTAATTATGAAGCTCATGATTAAACATTAAATAATTAATATTTATGTTAATAAAAAATTATAATTAAGCAACACCAAAAATATTAATGTTACTGCGTAGAGCACAACGCTATGAATCTAACGCAACTTGAACGAACTAAAACGGAGATAAAACGAAGAAACGGTGGAGATTAGAGATTATACCGTCAAGGAAAATTGCACTTGTCTCCTTCCTTCACTTTTGTACGAACGCTCTTGATGCTGCTGCTGCTCGTTCGTGCAGAAGGAGGGGGTCGCCGGGCCAAGGGATGTCGATTGGACACCGGGCAAGGGATGTCGATCGGAGAGCATCACCATGGTTGGAGTAGGCTGCACGATAACGGCAGAGTAGGAAAAAGATATGATTTTCTACCGTTAGGTATTCCCAAACTAGGGGCACCCCTGTGGTAGACGTGATGTGCTTTGGTCAAGGGGGTGGGTACATATTTATAGGGAGGAAGACTCTCTACCTCAACATCAACTAGCGATATGGTACTAATTGATGGTGCACCTTCACATTTACTAACGGGCCAAATTAACCATCAAAGCCCATTAATAAATAAAATGCTTGGACTTTTGTGATTTATGAGAATTATTGCACATGGGCTTTGTGGGCTGGTGGGAAATTGAGGTCTTCATTATTTATTTTCGGAATAAATTATTTTCGTAAATAAAATAATTCTAGAAAAGTCTAGAACTAATAATTAAGCCACGAAAAATACTCCGAGTGCTCCAAAAATTCAGGGAAAATTCTCGGAGATACTTTTGAACACAATGAACCCAAATAAAGTATTTGGAGCTCATGAAAAGATATTTTGGAGCATCTAAAAATTAGAATTTGCCCGTAGATAAATAGGAAAAAGGTCCGGAAAATTTCAGAAAAATCCCGGAAAGAATTTAGAGACATGTTGATGAATTATGAACTCAAGGGAATCGTTTGGATCAAGAGACAACAGATACTGGGAATGTCCAAACGAAAGATTAAGATCGAGAACAAGAATTTGATTATAGAAAAAGATAGAGACGAACTAGAGACCGATAAACGACTTGCTAAACACGTTTTAAAAACTTTAAACACTCACATGCATCAAGACAAGCAATGAACAACCACCACAACAATTAAAGTCTATCAAATTGATTTAGAAAAGTTTATAAATTCACTTTTCCTATACTAAATTTGTGCAAATCAAACTAATCTTGGAAATTTTTATATGAACATAGAAATTATTTATTTTATTTAGTGTTTTCTAAGCACAACCCAAAATGTGAAATTTTGGGGTGTGACAATACATATATATGTGGAATACAACAACATATGCACTTTTGGTCTTTTAAGTCCAATCAAGGGAATTTAAGCTATATTATGGAGAGTAGCTACTAACGAGATAAAATTACAATCCAAATGAATATGAGAGACAACTTTACCAATTTGGATTGAGTTAGTGTAGCATACTCATGAGAAACCTGTTCTCACCAAGAGACTATACAAATTCACTAGAAGAAAAGGTTAGTCTCAAAGACACAAGACATAGAATGGGCTCCCCCCCTAATATGTGCATCAAGTACTCAAATTACTTGTGAAATGCACTTGAATCGGTTTAAGAGTCTAGAGGGATGCATCCTATATCTTGGTCAAGGCATGATAAGATTGCAACAATTGAACTTATGCCAAAGAGAACATACCACCACCAAGGTAGATATATCACCATATTAATATGACCATCATAAGTGAGAATTGATGATTTTGATGGTCATAGTTATCACTTGAAGAAATGTGGTGAAATAGAGCTTTCATGATCATCCAAGATCCATATTAGGTTCCTAGTTCTTTCTTTACCTAAAGCAACTCACATAGAGAGCAAAAAGGTAAAATTCATAAAACATGAAAATTGTGAACTAGGAGTTACCACTTTTTGTTGATAAGATCCTAGGTAATCAATGGGATGGATCATGAGCACTTAAAGAGCTATAGAGTGGAGAACTAACGATGAAAGTCCACAAATCAATTATTTCTCTCCAACCCATTTGCAGTTGGTTCGACTACTTCCACCAAGGATTGGGGCATTCAACAATAAACCAGAAGCTCTTGGTTTATAAAGACCAAGACTTCAAAGAATTAATGTGAGGCAGCCAGAGAATCTAAAAGAACGATCCATCCTTGTTTCTCCAATGTGTGAGACAACATAATCATGAATTTGAGAGAAACCATTTGTCCCACAACAGATAGACTAGACTCTCCATCAATTTGTGCATACAAGGGTACACAAAGTACACTCATGCATATCAATGAACATAGGTGAAGGAAGAAGTTCAGACTATATACCAACTGATTTCAAACTCCTTCAAGCAACTTGTAATTTAATTCCAAGCAGTCAGTTTTCAGATTTTGTCTTCATTGAAAAGAATGCATATCTCTCCGACCACTAGACAAATATGCATGAAATTTGGTGAAGATGTTCATACGTGAGTCCTCTAACTGCTGTCAAAATTTTAGCTCATTTGGACTTCATTTGATCAGTCAAATTAACTTTCCACTAACTGCTAAAGTGTGAGATACACTGAATTTTCAGATTTTGTCCACCTCAGAGAAACCTTCATATTTCTCAGAATATTGATCCACTATTTATGAAATTTGGTAGAGATATGGATATGCATGTCCTTTAACTGTTGTAGAAATTTAAGCCCAATCTTACATCATTTGAGCAGTCAAATATATTTTCTATCTAAACTGCTCAAGTCTGAAACTGCATTGCTGAGACTGACAGAAATCAACTCAAAACTGATTTTGTTCTAAACCAATCTTCATGTCAACTATACAGCAGCAAGTAATAGATATATATATCACGCTCACAAAGTTTCAGGTCAATTAATCAATATTTGAATCTCCAAATCCATGTTTGAAGGCAACTACTCAAATCTGAAACTGCACTCTTAAGGCTGACAGATACCAACTGAAAAGTGACTTTCTTGTAAACCAATATCCATGTCAACTGTACAGCAGCAAGTAATATATATATCATGCTCACAAAGTTTTAGGTCAATTCAACAGTGTTTCAATGTCCAAATCCATTCTTGAAGGCAGTCAACTCAGATTTAACTTTTCTGGACAAATTTGATGAATTTCTATTTTTCTCTACTTCTTGTCCAATCTTGAGGTGAATTTGGTTGAGAATACTCACAAGATATTATTTCCATTCTACGAACACATGGTGGATAAGTACCCATGTAGTTCAGTTTTGTGATGAGTCATTGCCCAACACTTGAGCGGTTCAGTTTGAGTGGCTGATTCTAACCCTTTGCGAAAGCAAATGTGTGCTTGTCTATCGGCTTGTGGTGTGCAGGTGCTATGTCTAGTGACAGTGGTCAATGGCGTGGAGAAGGTCGAGTAGAGGCTTGCTGTGCCGATGGACTGAGAGCGGTGAAGGGCGAAAACGGGGCTCGGACCGAGGGACCATGGGCACCGACGGACTAGCTGTGGTGGCTAGTGCTTGGCACCGGCGAGTGCAAGAAGAAATGGAGGTAGACCGAGTTGACCGAGTCAAGACGGTGGACGCGCGAGTCGAGCGGAGGCTCAGGGGACTCGGATCTTACCGGGCGAGGACAAGGTGGCTCGAGTCGAGCGGTTTGGTGGTTTGGGCCTCAAAACCATCCGACTACGGTTTCCGAGTTTGGGCCGCAAAACTCGGGGTTCGGTAGTTGAGCCCAAAGCTACAGGTGGCGGGTTTCCTGGGTTTGGGCCTCAAAACCTAGGCGGAGCTTCTGAGGAAGCGGGGATGGCACGTGGCTGAATCCTGGAGGTTGCGTCGAGGCGACGACAACTCTTGGAAGGAAGCGGGGCCGTCCATTCAAAATGCGGGAGATATTTTCCGAAGCTTGGACTGCAATGCTTAGGCTAGGTAGTTTAGTCAATGTATCTAGGGGCTCTTTTGGGAAATAGCCAAAGCTCGATAAGTAGGGGGTGAAGGGGTATCCCTCATCCCATCTCTTGAACCCTTATCACTTGCCCCCTCTCTCTCTCTCTCTAGTTCATGAGATCCCTAGGTTGATTTCACCAACCTCTGTAAGAACTTGAGTTTGCTACGAGGAATCAGAGGCCGTAACCTCCGTAAGCCATGGCGGCGTTGTTTACTTGATCGTGTCTCACGTTTTTGCTTGTGTTCTTCGTTTTTGCTTTTGATCTCTCTCTTTTTCCCAAGATGAAATCTCTTTGTAGGGAGTAGCTCTTGCAAATCCGTTTGAACCAAGTTCTTGGTACTCGTGAGGAGCAACTTTGCACTGAAGGAATTTTCCTAAAACCTCACGAGCAGACAGATCGGGTGTTTTCTTTGCGGCGTTCTTCGTTTTGCCTTTTCTCCCCCAAATCCGAGTGTTCCCGTTTATCCTCTCCAAATTGAGCGATGATTTTTTCGGGATAGCTCCCCAACTACACAAGGATCATGCCTACAAAATTTTGTTGCAGTTGGAGTTCATTTGGTTAAGTTTTGGGAAGATTTGGAGGTGAGAAAACGATTTTCGGGATCGCTGTGCAAATTTCGGGGGCATAGGACGCTCCAGAGTTTGGCATCGGACGGTCCATTGGAGGCGTCGGACGCTACGTAGTGCTGACGACAGCGTCCGTCACGATCGTCCGTCGCTGGGGCTGTTTTTGAGCTGTTTTTTGAGCGTCGGACACTCCTGATAGAGCAGCGTTCGTCGCCCGTCGGACTCAGTCCTTCGCCGACGCCCTTCCAGCAAGGTTTTTTAGGATTTTCTTTGTCGTTGTTTTGGCCGTTTCTTCCTCGTCCGGACTCCGAATTGAGTTCTGTTTGTTGCGTTGGTTTCGTAATCACGCAGGGAACTTGATGAAGCATTTGTGAGACCAGTTCTCATAAGTATTTTTGGGTGAGCTCTCTTCTCTTCTCTCTAGGGTTTGAGAGCCACACTATCGGTGTCTCGGTTTGAGGTTTTTGTTTCCAGAAGATCCGTTGTACCTCTTGGTCATCACCAAAGGTATCCACCCTCTCTAGGGTCATGATCTTACTGGTTGAGTAAGTGTGCTTGCTTGGGTTGTATTTGGGAAGAGTGGCCCGAATATTTCCGAGTGAAATTTGAGGCTCCCATTCACCCCCCCCCCCTCTGGTCGCCGTTCTCGGTCCTTCACATTCAGTCCTCTTATCAATGCTTGTAATCTTTTGAATTATTCCTATATGCTTTATCTAACTCAACCTCATCTTAATTTAGGTGAAGAGCAACCTTTAGGCTTGTGATTCATCCAATTTAAGCACAACCTCTTCTTCTAGATTTTCTATAAACAAGTTCAATCACAAGAGGTTATTAGTAACACAAGCACTAGTTTCTCATTTAGTAACCCTTTATATGTGGATGGTAAGTAGGATACCAAAATAGAGAAACCTCATAACATGGATTAAATCTCCCTCAAAGCCTCATGCACACCCTTTTAGTGGAATAGAAATGTGAATGTGCATGGTTGGTCAATTAAGTCCAAAGGGTAGGTTTAATCCATATTATGGTGAGTGTCTAACATAGACAAATCAACTCCAAATTAACTAGAGAGGGAGAGAGAGAGAGAGTACATCACATAGTTTTGGATTGATGACCTTCCTATGATAGCACACTCCACTTAAGAAACACATTCTCAATTAGCTAGTGAGACTACACAAATATCACTTAGATAGAAAGGTTAGTCTCACAACACTAGTCATAGAGTGAGGTCCATTTTTATAAGTGCTCTAAGTATTTGAATTTCTCATATAGCACTTTATTCAATTAAGAACTTAGGATTTCACTCTATGTCTAGGTCATAACAACAAAAGGATAATCAAATTGAAATATGCCAAGAAATACTTACAACCATTAGAGCATGTAGATGGCCATAATATGAGAATGAGATTTTGCCAATCTACCATATGACAAGAATCCATCAAGTAGAGAGTTCTTGAAATGTGAGTGATAAGTGTCTCTACTTGACTTGAGCTTGATTCTTCATTCTCAGACTTCTTGAAATTCACTTGTATTCTTCAATGTGAGACAAGTATTTGAATCCCTCAAACCAACTCAAAGTATGCTTTCTTCATCTTGAAATTCTTGGTTTGAAGTCCACAAAGGAAACTCAAGTCATCTATGTTACTTGGTGTGGATGATCAATTCAATTATAATCATATTCTTCTTCCATGACCAGCAACCAATATATATAACCTCAAGTGCTTTATTTCCCTAAGTGGCTACACAAGACACAAAGGAGTAAAATGTGAAAATAACATGCACTTGAGATTTAGTTGTTACCACCCTTATGAATATAATGGATGAGGTGGTATCTTCATCTTCACTTTGCTTATGAACATGTTGTAGGCTTCATCCATAGCTTGGACTGATTTCAGTTGCTACTGAGGTCGGAGGGGCGGCACTGTCGCCCATAGGTGCGGCACTACCGCCCTGCTGATTTCCATCAAGTGTGTGTGCTGCACTTCTTCATAGAGTATGTCAGCGGAAATTTGGTGCAGCAACAACTTAATGATCTCCTGTCTCTATACTTCATAACCTACAACATAATAAGAACTTGCTCTACTAGAGAGACATTAAAAGCATCATATGAAAAATGAATTATTTACTAGAATATTCTAGCCACTCGACTCATTCACAAACATACACACATTTGTGAATTTGCTAGAGACTACACAAGTTAAGTGGCTAGCTAGTAAGGGTTAGATACTAGTTACCAAGGTGAATATGAAGTTTGAAATATTTCCATAAATCTGTCTTCGGGTCAACCATATAAGAAGGACAATATGAATTGGTTGATAGCTTGAGTGAATATTTTCAATCAACTTGCTCAAGCACCCCGAAGCTCCATATCACCTTCAAGCACCTTCAACACTTTAGGCACAATTTGGTACCCATACCAAGATGGGTCCATCAAGGTTAGTCACAAGAGACTTAGGAACCCAAATGGCCTTTGTGCTAGCATGTGGTGAACCAATCACCTTTCTAGCACAAGTGTCATTTTTGGGCCTCCTAAGCAAATTTACATCAATTGAAGAGTTTGGCTTAGGAGTGTTACCCATGGGACAATCCTTACCAAAATGTCCCTTTGTTCTACAAGTGTAGCATAGGCAGCTCTTGTTCTTGTTGGCCTTCTTTTCTTGCCTTTTGCTTGCTACCTTGCTAGTGAGCCTCTTTCTTGATGATGCCAAGCCTTCATCATTCATGTAGGGGCATGATGCAATTTCATGTCCCTTCTCATTGCATCCATAACACTTCCTATTGCTTATTCTTGTGTTCTTCTTTGGAAGTGTGGCTTGGTCATCAACCTTGTTGGAACACATAGAGGCATTGTGTCCCATGTTGAAGCATTTGACATGAGCCATCTTATTCTTCTCTTGGATCTTGCTCATGTCCTTCTTTTCTTTCTCCAAAGAGCAATCTCTCACATGGTGACCCTCTTTCTTGCACTTGAAGCAAGTGATGAAAACCTTCTTTGGTTTCTTAGGTTCTTGCTTTGGCTTGGAGACCTTCTTTTTGGATTTGATTTGAGGAGGGGTAGAAGTGGTAGCCTTCCCTTTTCTGTTGGGAGCGGCACTGCCGCCCTTAGGTAGCTGTGCAACTCGGGGCTGTTGTTGGGCCACCATCTGTGCAGGCTGATCTGTACCAACTTTACCCTTGCAATGAATCAATTCTCTTCTTAGCCTCTCAATCTCTTCCTTGAGCTGTTCATTTTCTTTTGTGACGGAGTCATCACAAATTTCTTCATATACATGCTCAACGGAAGGTTGGTTTACTTGAGAGCAACAATTGTTAGCACATGATAAAATAGATTGAACTTGTATACATGTGCATTTGTGGGTGTGAGGTTGATATGATTTTACCGCTGTTATCATAACCTCATGAGCAATATCTAGCATGATATGAGAATCCATAATCTTCTCATGAGAGCACAATAGCTCATCATGACTTTCTTGCAAAGTCTTATTCTTGCTAGTGAACCTTTCCACTTTCTCCTTAAGCATATAATTCTCATCTTCTAATTGAGCAACACAAGATAGAGAGTTAATAGTACAAGTTTGCTCAATTGACAAGTTTTCATACCTTTCCACCAAACTAGCATGAGAGCACTTAAGCTTTTCATGCTTATTGGTCAACTTCTCCAAGCATTTGATCTTTTCAACAAGAAAGTCTTCTTGCCTATGAAGTGTTCCTTCTTGCTCATTTATTTTCTCCATGAGCTTGAGCATCAACAACTTATCTTTCTTGCTTAGCCGAGCAATGTGTTGAGTGATCTCATCTTCATCACTTTCATCTTCACTCTCACTATCACTCTCACTTGCCACATTCTTCTCATTCTTTGCCATGAGACCCATATGAGAAGTGGCATAGAGAGTTGGGATTCTTGGTGAGGTGGATTCATCATTTGGCCTCCACCTATCACAAGCTTCTCCTTCCTTCAAAATGTTAGTTTCACAAGAACTAGAGGAAGTAGAAGTGCCACATATACAAATATTGTTCTCCCCAATAATTTCATTACCATTCATTAAGTCATATGTTGGTGAGAAGATGGATGTGGCATGATCACCTAGGACTTTTGGAATAATCACTTGAGGCTCATCATTTGTTGGTGAAGTTGAGCACTCCTCAAGTGAATTCTCCAATGTGAGCAACTTCTCATCACATTTGGATTTACCATATCTTTCTTTGAGCATGGTCGAAATGATATGAGCATCACCAAGTGGTTCATCATCTCCAAATATGACAACATCAAGAACATCTTCACTCAAAGCACTAAATAAGACATTAGTAGCTTGAGCATTGTATTGTAAGCATTTCACTTCCTCTCTAGATAGATAGTCCAAATCATCACTAGGAGGTGAAATGCTCACATCTACAATCTGCTCTATATAAGGACCCATGGTCCTAAAAACATCAAGTACATGAGCAGACCAAGATGCATAATTTGAGCCATCTAAAAGTAGAAGTTCTAGAGATACCTCCCCACTTGTCGACATCATTCTCTCAAGGTGGTTAAGCCCGAAATAGAGAGTCTTGCTTTGATACCAATTGAAAGGACCTTGATGTCGCCTAGCAGGACTAGAGGGGGGTGAATATGCCTGTTTAAAATAAACTTGCAAACTTTCTGTCAGCACAGGTCCGGCACTGCCAGGGTGCCTGGCACTGCTGCTCTAAAGCCTGGTAGTGCTGGCCTCCAGGACAGAACTGAGCACAATACAAAAAGTATAACTAGAATGGAAATTGTGCTTGAATGAAAACCTTCCTAGAGGTGTAGGGAACCTCTAGCACCTCTTAGAATAGGTAGGAGCTGCACCACCAAGTAGATCGGGACCAAACCCTAGAAATCACCTTGAGGACAAATGCAAGTAAAGCAAATAACACAAACACAAGTGACACAAGATTTATCCTGTGGTTCAGCATCGCCACCAAGGCTGGCCTAAGTCCACGTTGTTGAGGTTTGCCACACAAGGCTTAGGCTTGCCCCACAAGGCTTGCCCTTCCCTCGTTCTCAAATCAAGAGAGTGAACTCTTGAAGTGAGGGGTGATTTCTTAGCTTCAATGAGATGGTTACAAACCTCCCGGGGCTGCCACACAAGTTGACAAGCTCCACGGGCGACACTCTAGCCGGCTAGGAGCAAGCTCCAAGAGTAACGAATGAAATCCACCGGCTTGAATGCGAACCAAGTGCTCTAGGCATTGAAGAATAGTTTGGGCTGCTCTCTAATGAAGTTTGGAGGCTCAATCTCTCAAAGGATTGGAGAGGAATCAAAGAGAGAAAGCTTGAGGAGCTCCAATGGAGTTAGAGAGAGGAAGATAGCTTTCTGTTTTTGCACTGGTGAAGGGAATGGTCGAGATGACCGTTGGGGCAGCAGGGAGGGGAAATAAATACCCTCTGCTATCCAACGGACACTTCAAGTCCTGGCACTGCTGGACAGGTCCGGCACTGCTGGACTACAGCCCAACACTGCTGAACTGCAGCACTGCTGCTCAGGAGAACAACAACACTGCACTGCCCAAAAATGCTCCGAATGAAAAACTGTTTTGCAGGGAGTCTAGGCAAGGTATGAGAGGATGTTTGGTGAAATTTGAGCACTTGGTTGCACATTTAAACATGCACATTGCATCCCCCTTTGTAGTACGGCCTTTCCTAAACTCAAATTCAAAACATCAAATAATTTAAATGCTTTTGAGTTGGTCACCGCATCCTTTGATAATTTGGGGCTGCACCATTGAATGTATTGTCCTCATTCTTATAATACCTTGAGCATGTGTTTGCAATCATCATTATCTCATCTTTTTGAGCAAACACACCTTAGAGCTTGTGACTTGAATCTTTCCAACACATATGAATTCAGCCCATGGCTTCAAGTCACTTCCACTAATAAATTGATCCTCAACATAATATGACTCCTCATAGCTCGATTAGTACTTCGACTCAATGCAAGTACTCTCTTCTTCACCTTAGCCATAGTACCTCGGTCTCCTTGACCTTCACCTTTGCTTAGTACCTCGAAGTCCTTTCCTTTCTATCTTCACCCTATCAAGCCATACTCAAGTCACATCATATTAAGCATCGATTGAAAACCATTTCTTCAATATTGTGATCCTTGCATGAATATCTTGTAGATATGAATGTTGAGATCAATCAAGATTTGATATATGAGACTCCACATCAATATGGTCAAGCCAATTCACAATTCCTTAGATCCTCCTTATTTTGGCTTGACACTCCTATCACTCACTTCAATCTCTATCTTCAAACTTCTAGCTTGATCATATTAATGCAAAGTGATTCTCCAAGTCTTTGTCCATACAAGCAAACTAAAGTAGAGACCATATTATATCCAATATACATTGTCTCCTTTGTCATTTGACCTTTTCTTAGTGTTTTCTCACTAATGCACTATTGATTCATTATTCAATCCTTGATCAACACTAGTCCACTATCCAACTCTTCATGTTCATGCAAAGCAAGCCAATATAGAGACCAATCCATAACTATCAACTCATGTCTCATTTGACGTTTTCCAAACATGATTGCTATCACATGATACTAAGATATCCCACAATATAGCAGCCATTTAATTGATTCCATTTGCATTGTTGTCTTTTGCTTGAACTAGATTGTTTCCATAATCTTTCAACACAACAATACTCAGTTTGGCATTCATTTGAACATTGTGTGGAATACCATCAAGTTTGCTTTTCTTTTTGAACCTTTGATACACTTAGCAAACTTGTTAGACCTTTAATTGTGTTGTCACTCAATTCACCAAAACCCACTAAAGGGCTAGATGCACTTTCAAGTAGCCCCTACTCCACCTCCTGCTATAAATAGAGGGTCATAGCCCCCCCCCCTCTCTAACCATGAAGAAGAAGCCTACAAGCTCTATTCCTTAGATTGTTCTAGGAGTTAGTCTAGAGTGGGAGTTAGACTTGAGTCAAGCTGTGCTCGGGATTTTCGGAGTCGTCTTCTGGAGAGTCTGGTATAGCTCTTGTATCTTTCTTTCTTTGTAAGACTGTATCTTATTTAATATATATCTTTCTCTTTACTTTACTTAGTATTTACTTTGAGCATTTCTATACTAGATATAGTCTTGCTATATGCTTTTGCTCTTTAATAGCCTTCACACCCATAGTCTGTGATCCTTGTGACCTTTCCCGTATGCGATCATTGCCTGTCATAGGGTGCTTTGATTATTTGATCGTAGTCAAAGTAGTAATTCATGTGTAAGCGTGGTGCTTCTACATCATCTTATCCTTAGTTATCGCTTGATGCACGGATTGTTTGTGGTAGCTAGTAAGAGGTGACAGCCTTGTCTAGTTGTTGTATTCCACCATGTGTTCTTAGGCAAGTTCTTAAAAGGTAAGGCCCCCGTAAGAAGAGGGCGCGGTCCGGTAGGAGTTTTGTCCTCCTACTGATCTATCCCCTCACCTAGCATAATTGTATTGAGGAGACGAACTATAGTGTCTAGACTAGTTAATTAACTAAGTATATTGAAGTAGAGTGAAGTACATAGGAGTCCTTGTTCTCTTCTCGTTGTCCTCCCACCTAGCTAGTCTCTGAGGTCCGTTCTAAGTATCCTTTACCGTAGGTTCTTCATTCATCAATCCCTTCCTATCACATTTATCATTTACCCCTCTATACTAGTTGGTACTAAGTTGAGGTGCTATCTAGGATCTCTATCCAATTATCATTTCTAGCAAGGCTTTCCTTTGGGATAATATAAATTACGATACCTCGGAATACTCCTTGGTGAATTGCTACAGCGGTGTAATCTGTGCGCTTGCGGATTTATCCAGTAATCATAAGAAATACCAACAAGCATTTCTGGCGCCATTGAAGCTTAGCCAAGAAATTTTAATTAGATTGAATCCAGAGATTCTCGTTAACTTAGTTATCAATTAGTCATAGGGGATTACCCTTGTCTGTGTCTTCCTTTCCTGTGAAGCCAGACAGTGTATGAGCGGTTTCCAACTGCCGGGAAACTATCTCGAAGATCCCGAGCAGCTGTTGAGGAGGACTAGACGTCGTCGAGTTCCCCCTCAGAGGTTCCTCTAAAACCAGGATCCGTTCAAGGAAGGAGGCTCTACACCACCACTCAAGGAAGCTATGGCCCAGAAGGCGATCTCTGACTTCTTGGCCCCGTCAGCTACTCACGTAGCTCAGGGTCCCGAGGTCAACTTCGGAGATGCCACCTTTGAGCTAAAGCCCGCCTTGATCCACATGGTGCAGGCCAATCCATTTTGTGGAAAGCCCCATGAGTATGCCAATGCTCATCTCCAGCACTTCATGGAGTTAAGTGGCACGTTCATCAACAAGGGAGTGGCATCTAACGCCATTCGCCTTCGTCTTTTCCCATTCTCGCTATTGGGAAAGGCGAAGCAATGGTTCTACGCCCACAAAGAAGAGGCCACTCCATGGGAGAGGTGTGCTAACGCATTCCTCAAGAAGTTCTTCCCGACGGGCAAAACCAATGCTCTTCGCGGGAAGATCTCAAGCTTCCAACAACAATCTGATGAGATGATTCCCGAAGCATGGGAACGTCTCCAGGAGTACCTTCGTGCCTTTCCTCATCATGGGATAGACGACTGGCTCCTAATCCAAGGATTCTACCATGGGCTGACTAGCATGGCCCGTAGTCACCTTGATGCTGCCGCTGGAGGGGCATTTCTCCAACACACAGTGAGGAATGCCAAGGACCTCATCGAGAAGATGGTAATCAACCAAGGATGGGGTGACGAACGTCTTCACCCAAAGAAAAGAGGTATGCACACCATCAGTGAGGTGGACATACTCTCCGCCAAGATGGACCTCCTGATGAAGAAGATAGAAGAAGGTTCCAAGAAGGAACGAGGGGCCATCTACCCAGTCGTCGCCGCAAAAGCTATTGAAGCCGATCCATGGTGCGAGGTGTGTGGAGGAAATGATCACTCGGGCAACAATTGCCCCGAGACTTCAAAGGAGGACGTGAACTTCATCAGCAACAACAGCAACAACAACAGCAACAGCAACAACAACGGGTATCGACCCCAACAACAAGGAAGCTAGAATTCACGCCCTTTCTACCAAGGTAATGGAGGTAATAGTAATTACAATAATTACAACAATTCTTACAATAACCAACCTTCGTTAAAAGATCTTGTTCTTGGTCAATCTAAGATTAATGATGGTATAAATAGAAAAATGATTGTCGCTGATAAAGTTCTGGAAACCTTTGGTGAGAAAATGGATAGCTTTACAACTGCCATGAAAAATCAATTGAATTTTAATAAAATGTTAGAAACCCAATTAGCTCAATTAGCAGCAGCTATGCCATCAATGGAACAAGGTAAGATTCCTGGGAAACCAGAAGATTCAATTGAGCATGTAAACATGGTTAACTTGAGGTTCGGTAAGCCTCCACTTCGCTCCTATTGGGGCTATCTACTTGATCCTGCTTTCATCATGAAGAAGGAAGATCTAGGCCTATCGACGATCAAGTGCTCAATTGGACAGCAGACGTTCCACACTGCCTTCTGCGATCTTGGATCAGGCGTCAACATCATGTCCAAGGTAACATATGACAATCTGTTAGGAGGACCTTTGGTCCCCACATGTGTTCGCTTGCAGATGACAGACCAAACGATAAGGTTTCCCGAGGGACTCGCAAGGGATATCTTGGTGAATATCCAAGACGAATACATCCCCACCAACTTCATCATCGTGGACATGAGAGCTAACACGGAAGTCCCCTTCATTTTGGGAAGGCCCTTCCTCAACACCACAAACGCGGTCATCTACGTAGGATCGGGCCAAATCCACTTCCAATTCCCAAGTCATAAGGTAAAATGTGCTTTCAATGGTTATAAGTTTAACAAACAGGTAAAAGCATAACCACCGAAAAGAAGAGTCCAAGCTCCACGAAAGAAGAAGCAATATCCAGAGGCCAAGATCAATGAACTCAAGAAGGACGAACCCGCCAATCCAAGGCAGGTTTGTAAAACAAAAGAGGTGCACACATCACAATCTCTGCCTCCGGAGACATCAAGTGCACCCGAGGAATGAACAAGAAGGAGAGTCCTACTCCGAGGACTTAAAAACCAAGGAGCCTACGCCGAAAGGTAAATCGGTAGTTATCTTTTATTTCCTTTCTTAAATTTAGTTCAAACCTTTAATTTATTTCATACTTAAAATTCAAAAAACTAAAGTTAGATCAAATAAAACTTCATAATTAGTTTAGCACTAAAACTTGACAAAATTAGGGACATAGGGGGTTCGGCCGAACACCTATGCATCCCACTTTGGCTTATTTAATTAAGGAACATTTATGAACCTTTATAAAAGAAAAGGAAAAAAATGGAGCACTAGGGGATTCGGCCGAATACCCTAGAGGCCCCATCTCCATCCCTCTTCTCCTCTCCACCATCCTTTGTCCAAACATCTCATGATTTGGAAGGTGGACTTTTCAAAAATCAGATTCTTGCTTTGGGAGACATCTCTTTTGTCTTGTCATGCTTTAAAGTACATCAATCACTTTAAGCATGGCACATCCTTGTCTCCCACTACTCCTTGTCCAAAGTGGGGAACCATGACATCAATCACTTTCAACCAAAGTATGACATACATTTTCCCCCCACTACTCTCTGTTTAAAGAGGAGAATCTTGACCACTTTAGCTCAGCTTTTGATCACATCATGTCACATATTTCACCTTTCACCAAGCACTAGAAAAAGCATGAGTGGAATCTTCACTTTAGTGGGATGGTCGACCACTTTTGGTTACCTCCTCTCCCTCTTTTGCTTTGTGTAAGGCATATTCCAAGACATGTGATCATGGCACCCAAGGGGCATGCCCATGGGTGGTCGGCCGACCACTCCATGGTGCTCCCTTGGTGCCATCTCCTCCCTCTATAAAAGCCCAAGCAAGGAGAGCTTCATTCCTCACACCTTCACCAAAATTCAATTCTCTCCTTGCCTTGCTCTCTCTTCATTCAAGAGAAGTAGTGTTGCTATTCCACAAGAAGATCTCTTGCCTTCATCAAGCTTCTTTTAGCTTAAACTTCTCCCCACAAGGCAAACTAGAAATCCACTACACATACACATACTCCTTTCTAGTCTTGCCCTTGTTCTTCTTCCTCTCTAGAAGATGAAGAACCCGATAAGTTCCATGTTCAACAAAGCAAAGAAAATCGTAAGGGGGAGCTCATCCCGAAGCTCTCGCCATTCAGAAGATACCTCCCAAAGAAGAACAAGGGGAGGTTCGGCCTGATATACATGGGAGAACCTCCAAATTGAAGAACATCCTCAGGAGGAGGAAGTACCGACAGAGGTACCTCATATCGGGGCATTGATGGTAACCCCGATGAGGACCTATGATCAACAAAGTGGACTCTAGTTTAACCAACTAGAGTATCAAAGGTACCTTTCTCTTCGGGGTTGATCTTTTGAGCACACATGGAGATTGGATCCAAGTCTTCTCTCCAACGCAGGTATGACCACCGAATTCGAAACTATCTTTACCTCTATTGGTTGGTCTAGCTTTTGGCAAATAGAAGAGTTTGGAATTGAGTTGCTCACCGCAGAATTTCTAAGTTCTCTCCAAATCTCTAATGTTGGAATTTCCTTTCACATGTTTAATCAAAATCATAATCTGTCTTGGAGTCATCTAAGTGCTGCTCTTGGTTTTGATAATTCATGCTTGATAGATTTAGACCTTGCCATGCGTAGTTTCAACAAAAGGAAATTTTGGTTCTCTATCTCTGCTTTAAAAGATTGCTCAAATCCTAAGCCCGAGGAAGTTCACAACCCAACTCTTCGTTTCATGCTTCTTTGGATGAAAATGACTTTGTTTCCTGGAAGTAATGTTAACTTGATAAGTGACATGGAACTAAAACTACTTTATGCCATGATCAACAAAATTCAAATCTCTCCTGTTAAATGCTTAGTAGAGTTTTGGCAAAGTTCAATTGAGAGTGATGCATCCATTCAATTCACTTCTTTAATAACTCGTCTTGCCGAATCTATGAACCTGCTAAGTGGCACGCATCCTTTTATTTATATCTCTGCCACGTTAGCTATGATTTCTGAAGAATATCTTAAACATGCTCAAATGCTAAAAAGAGATGTCAAGGGTGATTTAAAAATGATTTACAGTGGCCATACAATTGAGGTGCCTCTTCCAAATAGGCAACTTCAATTGTATAGGACCCGCAAACTAACCCTTGATTTAGATCAAGGAAGTGGGCAAAGAGATTTTGCAGGCTCAAACAGGAGAGCTCAGGAGGGGCTACACTTTGTTCATCTTGAGCAAGGTGGTCCTTCCCGAGGAGCTATTGGCGAGGAGGAAG
This sequence comes from Microstegium vimineum, assembly GCA_022036555.1. Classification (NCBI taxonomy): domain Eukaryota; kingdom Viridiplantae; phylum Streptophyta; class Magnoliopsida; order Poales; family Poaceae; genus Microstegium; species Microstegium vimineum. Next base: position 7,418,766 of record CM039129.1, read on the forward strand.
ACAATGCATCATCCGAGCCAATGCACACTTCCAGTGGCATGCCTCCTCGACCATCACGCCCGCAAGAACCACGAGCATCCTTCTCGTCCCCACGAGAAAGGGAGCATCGTGGGCTGCGGCAAAAATTCGATCACCTCACCAACACCCTTGGTGAATTACGTGTTGAGCACGATAACATAGCACGCATCGTCCAGCAAACCACCGAGGACATCCAAGCAACACATGAGGAACAACAGCGGTACTGGAACTTCTGGCGGCAACAACATCCTCATCCGCCACATTATTGAGAAAAAGACAAGCTTGGGGGAGGTTCCTTCCCCCCACTAAGGTAAGTTTTTAATTTCAGCATTTATATTTATGAACTCCCTTACTTATCTTTCGCATTGCATTTTAAATTCTGCATTTGATAAAATAAAATAAAAAGACTTTCTCTACTCCACTCTCACATGTTCCATGAAAATTAATATCTCCTATGGAAATGATGAATAGTTGCTCTGCTAAATGTTTCTCTAGAACTTAGTTTACGACTTGGTATTTCTCTAAGTATGGATTACTTGGCTTGGAAAGAAACCATCATGAACCTCAAACTTTTGTGGGTTGCAAATGTCGTAACTAAGTCTAAGTTATTGTGAGACATGATATGACAAGATAAGAGCTGCTATAATATTGTTCTAAGCAAGAATGACTATCGGAGTTTTATTTATTAAAATGATAAAACACTTTGATGTTCCTCAATGGTGACAATTCCTACCAAAGCCATACATGCTCTTTTATGATATAAGCTTTCGACATAAGTTGTTTGCTTTGTGTTGAGTGTGGTCAAGTTTTGTGACCCTTGTTGAGAGATTTTTTCATGCTCCCAAGATCAAGATCATGTACACGCCACATATACATGCTGCTTCTACACTGGATGTACGCAGAAACATGCCTTACATTTCCACATAGTTCATACTCCATGCTCTAAGTAGAAAAACTCTCTCTAGTTTGTTGCTATCAAATGAGACATGTACTATGCAAAATTATGCAACATTCAGGGGCATTCTAAAGTCCCAAATTTTATGAGCACTCCAAAGCTCTCTTGAAAAAAAAATTGATATGAATGAGGATCTTCAAAGATCATAGAAAAATTAAACAGATAGCTATGTCTCAAAATAATTGTAGGAAAGAGAGATCATCCACAAATAGGAGTATTGATCATTTGTCGTGTTTCCACACACTTGTACATCTTTATCTAAGAGTATGACACTTCTCTCCTCGGGTCCAGAATTTGACTTTACAATATATGCAAGGTAAGTTTGCTACATCTTTGATCCCTACCTATAGCTCCACATAAGCTTTAGAGATAGGATGAAAGAAGGCAAACTTTGATATATGCCTTGGTGAGGAATCATACACCTTATGAGTGACTCGAGAGTACCATTTGAGGAACACTAAGTTTTCTTTTACAAAACCTTACAAAACCTCCGATATTAAACTTGTGAAAGAATGAGAAAACTAGTGCTCAAGTCAAGTTGTTCTATCTCTCAACCTCTCAAGACAAAGGATAAAGCTATAAGCCCCATGAAGGACTAAGGTAATATGGGTGAGTCTTTATTGCTAACTTTTCCATTCAAAAGAGAAGTATGATTGTTGTAGACTTAGTACTCTTGAAATATGAAGCCTAGTAGCAACTCCTGATCCATCGAGCTAAGTTTGATTATTTGCTCGGGACGAGCAAATGTTAAGCTTGGGGGATCTTGTTGGCACAAATTATGACCATCTTTTACATAACTAAAATGGTGCCACAAATTCAAGGATCAAGGATAAACAAACACATCATGAGCATAATTTATCAAATAACTAGTTCCACATGTCCATGAGTGTTTGAGTGCAGGAATGAACAAATGGAGTAAAGGAGAGCCACATGGGCCCACCATGCTCTCCCCTCTCAGCCATGATCCAAGAGAGGCACTCTAGAGTGGAATCCATCCATTGGATCACTCTGTGTTTCCTCTCAACAGCTCACAAGCGAAGCACATGGATCCATGGGCCCACACCAAGGAGATAAACATGACAAACACCACAGAACCAACAACCAACACCTATGACGAGTGGGACCAGCACTAGGGAGCAGAGGAGGGCCAGAACCCCCAAGGGGGGATTCGGCTGAATGCCCTTTGGGCCCAAATAGGCCCCACTCAGTCCCTGACTGGTGGGACCTTATCCCAGGATGCAAGGGAGTGCCCACTGACCATAGGTGGGTTCGGCCGAATGCCCCCTAGGTCGGTTTGGCCTCCCCCAACCGCCATAGCTCCTCCCCACGTGTTGCACCATCACCATCCATGCCTTGGTCGGTTCCAAGGTCGGTTGGATCCAAGGGTGGAGAATGGATGGCCCTGGATCGCTGACGTGGCGCCGGAGTAGCCCCTACTCCACCTCCTGCTATAAATAGAGGGTCACACCCCCCTCTCTAACCATGAAGAAGAATCCTACAAGCTCTATTCCTTAGATTGTTCTAGGAGTTAGTCTAGAGTGGGAGTTAGAGTTGAGTCGAGTTGTGCTCGGGATTTTCGGAGTCGTCTTCTGGAGAGTCTGGTATAGCTCTTGTATCTTTCTTTCTTTGTAAGACTTTATCTTATTTAATATATATCTTTCTCTTTACTTTACTTAGTATTTACTTTGAGCATTTCTATACTAGATATAGTCTTGCTATATGTTTTTGCTCTTTAATAGCCTTCACACCCATTGTCTGTGATCCTTGTGACCTTTCCCGTATGCGATCATTGCCCGTCATAGGGTGCTTTGATTATTTGATCGTAGTTAAAGTAGTAAGTTGTGTGTAAGCGTGGTGCTTATACATCATCTTATCCTTGGTTATCGCTCGCTGCACGGATTGTTTGTGGTAGCTAGCAAGAGGTGACAGCCTTGTCTAGTCGTTGTATTCCACCATGTGTTCTTAGGCAAGTTCTTAAAAGGTAAGGCCCCCGTAAGAAGAGGGCGTGGTCCGGTAGGAGTTTTGTCCTCCTACTGATCTATCCCCTCGCCTAGCATACTTGTATTGAGGAGACAAACTATAGTGTCTAGACTAGTTAATTAGCTAAGTATATTGAAGTAGAGTGAAGTACATAGGAGTCCTTGTTCTGTTCTCGTTGTCCTCCCACCTAGCTAGTGTCTGAGGTCCATTCTAAGTATCCTTTACCGTAGGTTCTTCATTCATCAATCCCTTCCTATCACATTTATCATTTACCCCTCTATACTAGTTGGTACTAAGTTGAGGTGCTATCTAGGATCTCTATCCAATTATCATTTCTAGCAAGGCTTTCCTTTGGGATAATATAAATTACGATACCTCGGAATACTCCTTGGTGAAGTGCTACAGCAGTATAATCTGTGCGCTTGCGGATTTATCCAATAGTCATAAGAAATACCAACACTAGCATGCTAAGAAACATAGAAGTAATTTTGCTATATGCCATGGTTAATAAGATTCAAATCTCTCATATGAAATGTTTAGTATCATTTTGGCAAAGATCGATTGAAAGTAATGAACCCATACAATTCACATCCTTAATCACTCGTCTTGCCAAATCCATGAACCTGTTAGATGGAACTTATCCTTTTGAATACATCTCTTCAACAAGAGCAGTAATTTCAGAAGAATATCTTACACTTGCTCAAATGCTAAAAAGAGGTCCCAGGGGTGGACTCAAAATGATCTATCGTGGCCATACAACTGAGGTTCCGCTTTCAAACAAGCAACATCAGTTGTATAGGACCCGTAAACTAACCCTTGATTTGGATCAAGGCAATGTGCAAAGAGGTGTTGTAGGTTCGAACAGGAGAACACAGGAGGGGCTATACTTTGTTCAATATGAGCAAGGTGGCCCTTCCCAAGGAGCTATTGGTGAGGACGAAGATGATGCAACTTCTGATGCCATGGATACTTCCAGTGGCATGCCTCCTCGGCCACCACATCCCCAAAGACCATGAGTATCCTTCTCATCCTCACGAGAAAAGGGAGCATCGTGAGCAGCAACAACAAATGGACAATCTCACCAATGCCATAGGTGAGCTTCACGTTGAGCATGGTGTGACAACAGGCATAGTTTAGCAAACCACCAAACAAATCCAAGCATTGCAACAAGAAGAACTCCAACAGTGGAGAATGTGGTGGCAACATCATCCATATCAGCCACCACCCTATTGAGCAAAGGATAATCTTGGGGGAGGTTCCCTCCCCCACTAAGGTAAGTGTTTAAATTCCAACATTTACGTTCATGCATTTTCTTGCTTGCCTTTGCTTGCATCTAAAAAAATCTAAATATGATAAAAAGAATAAAAAGAACTCGCTCTACTATCACATGATCCATGAATTTTTATCGCTCTTATGGAAATGATGAATAGTTGCTCTGTTAAATGTTTCTCTAGTACTTAGTTTACAACTTGGTATTTCTCTAAGTATGGATTACTTGGCTTAAAAGAAATCATCATGAACATGAAACTTATGTGGGTTCCAAATGTTGTAACTAAGTCTAAGTTGTTGTGAGACATGATATAACAAAACAAGAGCTGCTATAATATTGTTCTAAGCAAGAATGACTATCGGATATTTATTTATTAAAATGATAAAAACACTTTTTATTCCTCAATGGTGAAAACTCCTACCAAAGCCATATATGCTCTTTCATGATATAAGTTTTCTACATAAGTTGCATGCTTTGTGTTGAGTTTGGTCAAGTTTTGTGACCCTTGTTGAGAGATTTATCATGCTCCCAAGATCAAGATCACGTACAGACCCGCTGCTTCTACACTAGAAGTACGCAAAAACATGTCTTACATTTTCCACATAGTTAACGCTCCATGTTCTAATAGAAAAATCTCTCTCTAGTATGTTGCTAGTAAATGAGACATAGACTATGAAAAATTATGAAAAATATGAAAAAGAAAAAAATATAGGGGCACATGAAGGTCCCAAGTTTTAGAAAAATGATGAGCAAATCAAAGCTCATAGAAAAATAAATAAAGATAGCTATGTCTCAAAATAATAAGTTAGAAAGTGAGATCATATCAAATAGAGAAGTATTGATCATTTCTGGAATTTTACTTTACAATATATGCAATGTAAGTTTGCTACATCTTTCATCCCTACCTATAGCTCCACATAAGCCTTTAGAGTAGGATGAAAAGAAGGCAAACTTTGATATGTGCCTTGGTGAGGAATCATACACCATATGAGCGACTCGAGAGTACCATTTGAGGAACACTAAGCTTTTATTTTTCAAAACTTTACAAAACCTCTGATATGATAATTCTGAAGGAATAAGAAAACTAGTGCTCAAGTCAAGTTGTTCTATCTCTCAACCACCCAATACAAAGGATAAAGCCATAATCCCCATGAAGGACTAAAGTAATATGGGTGAGTCTTTATTGCTAAATTTTCCATTCAAAAGAGAAGTATGATTGTTGTAGATTTAGTACTCTTGAAAATGAAGCATAGTAGCAACTCCTCATCCACTGAGGCTAAGTTTGATTATTTGCTCGGGATGAGCAAAGGTTAAGCTTGGGGGATCTTGTTGGCACCAAGAATGACACACTTTTATATATCCAGAATAGTGTCAACAACCTCAGGATCAAGGATAAACAATCACATCATGAGCATACTTTATAAAATAACAAGTTCCACATGTCCATGAAGTATTTGATGTAGATTTAGATGAAATGGAGCAAGGAGAGCTAGTGGGACCCACATAGTGGGTTGGCCGACCCCATGCTGGGCCCCCCTTACCCTAGCCTTGATCCAGGGGAAGCACTCCCAAGTGATCCTCAGCCCTTGGATCAACTTGTGCTTCCTTCCAACGGCTCAAATGCACCTCACATGGATCCATGGGCCCACATCAAGGAGATCAACATGACAAACAACTCAGAAGAACCAGCCAAGACACATGATAAGTGGGGACACCTTCTAGAAGGCTGAGGTGGGCCCCAGATTCCTATAGGGGGTCAGCCGATCTCCTACCAGGGGCACCCCCCCCACTTGGTCCCTGACCAGTGGGGCATGCTCTAGAAGACCAAGGCAGGACCCACAACCCAAAGGGGGGGGGTCGACCGATCTCCCCCTAGGTCGGTGCAGCACTAGGTGACCGCCTCACTCAATTAACACATGTTGAAGATCAAGTCCATCCACTCTAAGTCAGTTTAGAGGCAGTGGATCCAAGGGTCGAGAGTTGAAGCCTCCTGGATCAATGACGTGGTGATGGAGTAGCCCCTACTCCACCTCCCACTATAAATAGAGGCTCACTCCCCCCTCTTCACTCATGGTGGACAAGCCTACAAGCTCAATCACTTAGAATTATCTTAGTAGTTAGTCTAGAGTGGGAGTTCGAGTTGAGTCGAGTTGTGCTCGGGATTTCCGGAGTTGTCTTCTAGGAAGTCTGGTATAGCTCTTGTATCTTTGCTTCTTTGTAGACTTTACTTTATTCAATAAATTACTTTTCCTCTACTTTACTTAGTATTTACTTTGAGCATTACTATACTAGTTATAGTATTGTTGTGTGCTTTTTCTTATTACTAGCCTTTACATTAATAGTTTGTGATCCTTGTGGACTTTCCCGTATGCGATCATTGTCGGTCATAGTATGCTTCGGTTATAGATCATAATTAAAGTAGTAAGTTGTGTGTAAGGGTGGTGCTTATATATCATCTTACCCTTGGTTACCGCTTGTTGCACGGATTGTTTGTGGTAGCTAGCAAGAGAGTGACAACCTTATCTAGTCTTTGTATTCCACCACATGTTCTTAGGAAAGTTCTTAAAAGGTAAGGCCCCCATAAAAAGAGAGCGCGGTCCGGTAGGAGTTTCGCCCCCTACTGATCTTTCCTCTCGCATAGCATACTTTTATTGAGGAGGCATTCTATTGTGTTTAGACTAATTAATTGGCTAAGTACACTAAAGTAGAAGTGAATTACATAGGAGTCCCTATCTCTCTCGTTGTTCTCCCACCTAGTTATACTTAGTAGTTATCCTAAGCTATCTTTTACCTTGCCTTGTTCATTCATCAACCCTTCCTATCACATATATCGTTTACCCCCCTATACTAGTTGGTACTAAGTTAAGGTGTTCTCTAGGATCTCTATCTAATTATCATTTCTAGCCCAGCTTTCCCTTGGGAAAATATAAATTACGATACCCCAGAATACTCCTGGGTGAAGTGCTACAATGGTATAATTTGTGCGCTTGCGGATTTATCGAATAGTCATAAGAAATACCAACATCTACCCATTATCACTTACTCCTAACTCTATCCTTGGACAAACTTAGTTCTTACTCTAGTTCACTTCATGAGCCCCATGTAAATTCGATACCTTGGAATACTATTGGGTAAAGTCTAAATTGGCATCTGTGTGGTTGTGGATTTATTAGTTTGCTATATTTAGTGTAAATAGTGACCTTCCTTCAACTTCTAATGAGTTTCACTTAGAGCCTTATGAGTAGTCGAATGCTCATCATGGGTTTTCTTAATAGCTTTATGATTCTTGTGCAACTTCTTGAATTCTTCCATCTTCTTGTTCACGAGAGAATGAGTAGCTTGATGAGTTCCTCATTGGAGGGCTCCTCATCGTAACTATCATTCCCAAATTATCGCTATGATCATATTGTACCTTTTGCCCCTTAGCTCTGAAGCACAAATGAGTGAGTGCCAAAGATTGAGGGATTCTTCTTCTTTCTCTTTCTATTCTTCTTCTTCTTCTTAATCTTCTTATTCTTACTCTCATTTTCTTATTCTTCCTCCTCTTTTCCTCTTTCATCCTCTACTTCTTTGTCCTCCTCCTTATTCTCTTCCTCTTCTCCTTCTTCTTGTTCCTCTTCTTTTTCATCCTCCTCCTTTTCTTCTTATTATTCTTCTTCTTCTTGTTCCTCCTTCTTTTTCTTATTCTTCTTCTTGTTCTTGCTCTTGCTATTCTTCTTTCCTCCTCCCCCTCTTCCTCTTATTCTTCCTCTTCTTCTTCTTATTCCTCCCTCTCTTCTTTTTCCTTGTCCTCTTCTTCCTCTTCTTCTTCTTCTTCTTCTTCTTCTTCTTCTTCTTCTTCTTCTTCTTCTTCTTCTTCTTCTTCTTTTTCTTCCTCCTCCTCTTTTACTTCTTCATCTTCATCATCTTCTTCCTTTTCTCTCTCTAGTTTGTCCTTGTTCTTCATTTGAGGAGAGGGAGGGAAAGAGTGAGGAATAAATGAGTGGATGAGAAAGTGAGAGAGACTAGGCTAAATCTACTCAATGTTATTCTCATTGAGAGAGACATGTGGGATAAAGAGGATAATGAGATGGACAACTCATTGAAATTGAGTCTATTGAACAAGTGATTTGGCGAACTATCCCCATGAACACCAAAACATTTTGCTAGAACATAGATTTTGGAGAATTGGATTTAAAGAAAAGGGGTTTGGCGTTGAGACCATTAATCTTGACATAGGAGTTGATAGACATCCCAAGGGATATTAGGAAGGTTGAGTGGATTCTTTTTAGGATGTATTCTCTATCAATTATAGGTTGACTCCTAGTTGACTTGGGTTGATACGAAATAACCAATAAGGACAATTAGTGAATTTGGCGTGCTTGTCCTAGTAGAGAGTACTAGGACCCCTTTAGAGAAGATCATAAAGCAATTTGTGGGTTATCAGGGACTGCGCAAGGTTATTAAGGAGGTTCTCGAGGAGAATATTATTTGGAACAACTTTGGCTCATGACACCTGAGGTGCTATGATTGATTTAACAAGGATTATATGTTGACCCTCACCTACACAAACAACTAATGTGGGACTAATCCCACAACTTCACTTGACTATTGGGCCACATGATCCAAAAACTTCAATGACATAGGCTACAAATGGTTTGGGAGATTACAATAATCTTTCTCAATATATCACCTCCTAGAGCAAGATGGAATGAAAATAAGTGAAAGATACGCAATGTCTATCAGATGGAATGGCACAATGGTTATTGCTCTAGTCGTCCTTCTCATTACTGTTGAAGCCAATAAGGCAGGGCTGCTTGCAGTTGATGCACATGGGGAACTCCTTCTTAGTTACCATGCAGTACATCCAGCACCGTCTACATCCACCAAGCACCAACACTAAACTTTCATTCGTTGAAATTCCTGATGATACACAAGAGCTAGATGATGACCAGTCACTATGATTTCCATGGTCAACCTCCATCCTCCCTGTGGGCAGTTCCAAGCATAGTTGTAAGTCCAACTGTGTGCTCCTTGTAGTACTACGACCGGCCCCGCCATTCTTATCATTCCTCCATAAGCTCATGGCTGAGCACACAACAAAACCAAGATTGATAAGCACCATCATATATATCATGGTTAGTAAAACAAGACATGCAACTATGTAGGAGAAATAAAACAAATAGATATTTATCACATTAGCCTATGAAAGATCATATGTTAAGTGATTACCTGAAGATTTAAAATATGAAATACTTACGCCTTACCCCTTTGATAATTTTTGAGTTGTGGGGCTTTGAGGTGTACCATGCCATCTTATATAGGGGGTCAAGAAGGAAGATATCAATGAAGTTATTCACTAGCAATTAATATGCTCATCATCAAAATAAATGGTTGCATGGGGTGGTTGCATCTCTTGGTTGGAAGTTTGGTAAGGCGTCATCTTAATTGTAGTCAAAGAAATATTTTATATTTAGCAGAGACATTGTAGGCTACCATTATTATTTTTAGTCAAAGTTAGACAAGTTTTTCCACACAATTTTTCAATACATTTTGTCGTACGTAGCTACTCCATAAGTATACATCGAATCTTTGCTGTAAAGAAATCAATGGCTGATGAGATTTTTACAGAGGAAAACCTTGCTTTTATAAACCAGCATAAAACATTAAGTATGCATGTGATGCTAGCTTACAGGAAAGCACCAACTACCACTCAACAACTCTGCAGTGCTACACAATCTAGAAAGATCCTACCAAACCCAGCCACAATTACAACACAAATAGCTAGCTAGCAAGAGAAAACAAGCAACACCCAACTTAAAACAATAGGATCCAACTAAGCTAACAACAGTAGGCCAGCAGAGAAAACTAATGGAGCCTACAACTCTAAGCCAACTTTAAATTATGCTTTTAGTCAAATGAGTCCATCAATGTCTAAATTCTCAAGAATCCCCATGGGGATGAATTTATGGGTTGGTTTATTAAAAACAAAAAATAGGTAAGGGTCTACCTTGTTGATGGTTCAAAAACTTCTAAATTCTCCTAAGCAAGTCTTTTAGAAACTTAGCATCTCCCCCTTAAAAAGTGTACAACATTTCTATAATAGAACAAAAACTTGTCAAATGCTTCATTGGATGACCCCCAAAAGACTTTTTGTATACTCATTTTATTTTGGATATCTAGATCCTCCATATAAAATCAGAAAAGATGAACAACTTAATGATAGTTATGAGAATGCAAAGCAAGCCATCAATCAAAGACTTGTTGAATATGAGTTGGGCATTTATCCCAACTAAAAGCCTCTTTGGAACACATTCAAATAGTTTTAGCCAGGATATAGTTGAAGAATAGGTCTTCATTAGTTTCTTGTACCCACACAGGCAATAATTTCTATCAAATTTCCCTTTCTTTTTCTTTAGATTTACCCTAGTTTGCACCTTATCTTGTATGAGCATCCAAGATTTTCATTCGAGCTTTATTTTTCTAGAGTTTGATCATCCTCTTGTTCACAACACCTCGAAACATTCTATTTCTATACATAGATCTGGTTTAGTATCCCAGCATAGATCCCTTCCATAACTTAGACCCATTGCTAAACTCACACTTTGAAAAATATTTCCTTCTAAGATACTTCCTCCCTAAAACATTATAACATATATAATTATCATTAGCTTTGAGCATCCTCCACACCCTTGTATACATGATCCCGGCTTATAATGAAAAATTCCTTACAGTGACTGAATTACACAGTGCCAACTACAGAGAAGACTCATCCAATTACAAAAAAGGATGTTTCATATAATGATATGCAATACATGTGCAAATCTCACTTGGGTACAATCATGTAGGTAAGCAAAGCACAGATGAGTCTAGCGTCACTTTAATAAACACTATATGTAATGCATGAATGAGTGCATTTAGAAATTGATGGTAGCTAGCATACACGCATAGCTTATTGACAGCCTGGAGTTAATTGGCTTCTTGTTCTCACATGTTAACAAGGAGTCATCTATGTTTTATGAGAATATAAGTTGGCTTGTTCTCACATGTTAACAAGGAGTTAACTGCATTTGTACTAATCCAATAGGAAAAACGAGAAAGTTGCAATCTACACCTGGTCATAGCAAACGTGTCTTCATTCAGTAACATTGCAAAAGAAAGGTTGATGCATGTACGACTACTTCAGTACAAGAACTATCATTCCCATTTAAATTGATTTAACTGCAATTAGAGCAGACATTAAAAGACAACATCAACCAGTTGCTGCGAGAGTGAGTTGCACAAGAAACTGAGAGCGGAGAGAGAGGGAGATCCGACCAGACCAAGAAAATTGTCAAGATCTTGGAGTAGATAGCCATCTCCCTACAATTGTCGAGATGCCACCGTCTCCCTCCAAGCCGGTATGAACCAATGCCACCACCAGCCGCCACGATGTACTGAAACCCTAACAAGTGAAACTGCTTAGGAGAAGCAGAGGGTGGAGGGGATGAGGTCGAGGAGGGTGGAGGGGATGAGATTGAGGAGGACTGGACGAGGTGGAGAGCATACCTTCAAGCGCCAGCGGTGGCATTGTCATTGCCGATAGACTGGCGAGTCAGGAGCGGGGGCAGAGTCGCGACTCGCGAGCGAGGAGTGAGTGCAAGATGGGAGCGTCGTCCTAGCCTCAGGTGAAGATATTTCCCTCCCTGGTGGATTGAAGTGGATCAGATGGGTTTTTCTCCAACCCTCCTTTACCCAAATGTTCCTTTTCTGTATCCACATGTGTAGAATCCCGACGTGGGTTTGCTGCCACCAGAGGCCAGGATCCACCCCAATCCTGGCCAATCCAAGATTATTCAAACGAAGCCTTAAGTGTCGTAAAACGAATCCTTAGGTACATAAAGCACAACCCTAGTAGCATTTGCTATCCCAAAGGAGCTCCCTTCCAGCTAATTGTCTATTCCGATTCAGATTATGCGGGTGTAAGGTTGATAGGAAGAGTACCTCTGTAGAGTGCCATTTGCTAGGGAGATCATTTGTCTCTTGGTTTTCCATGAAGCAAAATAGTGTGGCTTTGTACACCGCTGAGGCGGAGTACATAGCCGTGGGAGCTTGTTGCGCACAAATCCTATACATGAAGCAAACTCTACTTGATTACGACATTGAGTTATTGTGTGATAATGAAAGTGTCGTAAAGCTTACAAACAACCTGGTTCAACACCGACGCACAAAGCACATTGATATATGTCATCACTTTATTAGAGATCATGTTGCACAAAAGGACATAGTACTAGTTGGAGTAAGAAGTGAGGATCAATTGACGGACATTTTCACAAAACCGCTTGATGAATCAACCTTTTGTAGGTTGAGGAATGAGCTAAATGTGTTTGAACCTTTCCAACTTCACTAAGAGATAAAAGATGAACTTGTGTTGAAAAATTGCATTCATATGTAATATAACATGTTTAAATAAAGTAATGCACATAGGCTTGTCTAACTTGGTTAAGATAACCGCCCTCAAAGCGAGTGAGGAAGCTTACCCGAGATTTAAACTTGACAAGCAACTAGATTCAAATTCTTGTATTGCATTGCATATTCATGTGTGTTGCTTGTCGGTCCTTTTCGGTAAAGTTTTGAGCATCCACTAAGTTCGTTCACATTTAGGGGGAGCATTCCAAGCTCAAGTCACTTTATACCCCTAATGTAGCCTCATGGTGATTCTCGCTCTTCAATTCGACTTATCTTCACTAAAAATTATGGTTATTGCGAACACATGGTGGTTTATTCCCATGTAGTTCAGTTTTATGATGAGTGCTTGATCAACATTTGAGTGTTTCAATTTGAGTGTTTACTACTAACCTCTTGCGAAAGCATGTGTGTGCTTGTCTATCGGCTTGTGGTGTGCAGGAGCAATGTCTAGTCACAGTGGTCAATGGCGTGGAGAAGGTCGAGTAGAGGCTTGCCATGCTGATGGATTGAGAGCGGTGAAGGGCGGAAGTGGGGCTCGGACCGAGGGACCATGGGCACTGGCGGACTAAATGTGGTGACTAGTGCTTGGTACTAGCAAGTGCAACAAGACATGGAGGTAGACCGAGTCAACCGAGTCAAGATGGCAGACGAACGGGTCGAGCGGAGGCTCATGGGACTCAGAGTCCGACTGGGCGAGGACAAGGTGGCTCGAGTCAAGTGGTTTGGTGGTTTGGGCCTCAAAACCATCGCATGACGGTTTCCGGGTTTGGGCCTCAAAACTCGGGGTTCGGTAGTTGAGCCAAAAGCTACCGGTGGCGGGTTTCATGGGTTTGGGCCTCAAAACCCAGGCGGAGCTTCCGAAGCAGCGGGGGCGGCACGTGGCGGAATCTTGGAGGTTGCGTCAAGGCGACGTAAAGTCCAGGCAGGAAGCGGGGCCGTCCGTTCAAATCGAGGAAGATATTTTCCGGAGTTGGGTCACAATGCTTAGGCTAGGTGGTTCTCTCTATGTATCGAGGGACTAAGTGAAAATGTCCACTTAGGCCTCCACTACTTAGGGGGTGAAGGGTTATCTTCTCCCCATCTCTTGCATTTTCCTCTTCCCATCTAATTTCTAGGTTCTCCCTTCCCCTAGCTCTTCGTGCTTGAGATCCACCATGTCTCTGGTGTAAGAACTTGAGATTGTTGCGAGGAATCGGAGGTCATGACCTCCGTAGGCCATGGTGCCTTTGATTTCTTGATTGTTTCCCCGTTTTGCTTGTGTCCTTCACATTTTTCTTTTTGCTCCTTTGTTCTCGAGATGAGATATCTTTGTAGGGAGTAGCTCTTGTAAATCCGTTTGAACCAAGTTGTTCGTATTTGAGAGGAGCATATTTGCACCGAAGGATTCATCCTTAAACCTCTTGAGTACGCAGATCGGGCAATTTCTTTGTGGGGCACTTCGTTCTTGAGTTTTTCCCCAATTTCTTCTCTTCCCTTTAATCTAGACCAAATCGAGCGATGATTTCTTCGGGATAGCTCCCAAACTGCACAAGGATCATGCCTACAAAGTTTGGTTGCAGTTGGTGATCATTTGGTCAAGTTTTGGGAAGATTGGCGGAGAGAAAACCTTTTTCACGAGTTTCTGCATTCTGCTCGGGAGCTCCGGCCCAAGCTCCGGACCACCCTGCCCTAGGCTCCGGACCATTTTCCATTGGTCCGGTGGTCTTGGCCAGGCAAATAGCAGAACAGCTTCTATTCGGGAGCTCCAAACCAAGGCTCCGGACTACTCGGTCTCAGGCTCTAAACCATTATCCAATGGTCCGGTGGTCTGGTCCTGGGTATCTGCCGAGCAGCCCAAAGCGTCGGACCAGAAGAATTGGTCCGACGGTGGGCGTCGGACTAGAGTCCGAAGCTGGGGTGCTGCCTGCGTGGATTTGAGGAAGAGGCTGAAGGCGTCAGACCAGGCATCAGATCAGTCCGACGGTCTGCTGGCAAGCACCGGATCAAAGGCTTCGAACCTTGTGCTATGGTCCGGAGGTCTTGACAGAGTGGTCCGGAGGTTGCTGTTTGTTACTGGTTTTGTCCGTTTGCGTTGCGGTTTGTTTTTCCGGGTTCGTGACTAGCTCCGTTGTGTTCCTAGGACTTCTCCTAGAACATCCACCCACTTGTGGGTTGTGAGCCTAGTTCTCGCTTTGGGTTGTGTTTGGGACAAGGGTCAAGTTCTTCTAAAAGGAATTTTTATTTGGTTCCCATTCACCCCCCCCCTCTGGTCGTTGTTTCCGGTCCTTCAATTGGTATCAGAGTCGGTTAAGGATCAATCCACCTTACATGGTTCTTGATCCGCGAAGGCGACATGGAGCAAGGTGACATGGAGCAAGGTGTTGGCTGACTTCCGTTTTTCGATGGAACGAACTTCTTCTACTGGAAGGTGCGCATGTCCGCCTATCTACAACGAGTCGATTCGAACATTTGGGAGATTTGTGAGAATGAGGGCTATCGTGTTCTTGCGGCTCGCTTTGACCAACTCCAAACCTCTCAACACAACACAAACATTAGATCGCGTAGCATCCTCTTCTCGAGTTTGTCTCTCCCTGAGTTTGAGCGAGTCTCAAATCTCACTACGGCGCGAGAGATCTGACAAACACTTGTGCGATATCATGAGGACAATCCTCAGATCAAGTCCAGACTCTTCGACACATACCGTAGGGAGTACGAGAACTTTGTTCAGTTGGTCGGCGAATCTGTTGACAAGATGTTCACTCGCTTCCAATCTATCGTCAACAAGATGTGTGTTAATCGAGCCAACTTGCCCTATGATGATCATGAAATGGCTATCAAGATTTTGCATGCTCTTGTTCGGAGGGTGTGGGAGATGAAGGTGGCTGCCATTCAGGAGTCACCGGGCTATGATGCCCTGACCGTGGATGAGCTATTCAGCAAGCTCAAGTCCTCGGGGATTGACCACCAAACCCGGGTCAAGCTTGAGAACTCGTCGAACCCCTCTATGGCGTTGGTTTCCGGCCTCGGCAGTGTGTTTTCTTCTTCTTGTAACCCTTCACACTCTTCGTTCACTTTGTCTTTGATATCTGTGACAGAGGAACAAGTGGAGGCTCTTGGAGATGACGAGTTGGCTTTGGTCATCACTAGGTTCTCGCGGTTTCACAACAACCATTTGAACCGACGACATGGTGGCGCAGCCAAGGGGTGCTACCGTTGCGGTGATGAGGATCACTTCATCGCAAACTGCCCCAAGAAAGTTGCGGGGGACTTCACCAAGCGCAAGGACAAGTGCGAGCACCGCTTCGATGGCAAGCACAAAGCCAAGGGAGGCTTTCATCGGAGATCCACGAAGAAGGTGCTTGACAAGGTGAAGGCGGATCATCGAGCCTTCCTTTCCTCCCTCAGCGACATCGAGTTCTCCTCCGACGGAGGCTCTTCTTTGAGCGATGACGATGAGTCGAAGGGAAAGGTTGATGACAAGCTCAATGTCCTCTGCTTCTACGCTAACGCCAAACACGGTGGCTTTTGCACCATGGCAATCGAAGCAGCAAAGACCGTCAATCGTAAGGACGACTTCGACTCCGAGTTCGACTCCGAAACACCCGAGGTAACTCCCACCATTGAATCCCTCTCCCTCGAGCTTGAGACCTTGAGTGCCACTTACATGAGTCAGGATTCCGTGCTCAAGTGTGTGATTAGAGAGAGGAACGACTTTAAGGCGAAGTACCTTAGCGCGCTTCATGAGCTAGATTTTGCTAAGTCGTCTATGGTGGTTACCGAGGAGGTAGAGTGTGATGCTTGCGCCATTCACATGTCTGATCTTGTCACTCTTCAGCAAAAGTATGACACTCTACTTGAGGAGGTTAGTGAGTCGAAGACTAGGCCTAGCTTACTTGGTCCGTGCAAGTCTTGCTTAAGCTTGCGTTCTAAGCTGACATAGAAGGATGCTAGGATCACTGTGTTAGAGAAGGCTATCTCAGATAACACTAGAGAGTCGGATCGAATTGAGGCTTTGGAGCTTGAGATCGCGACGTGCCGACACGACAAGGCGCGTACCGAGGAGGACAAAACACACCTCTGGTCCGTCTTAGCTTGGGTGTTTGGCAGAGAGCCGCAGCTGGGGATGTTGTACAGTCAATTCAAGAGGGCTGGCAACACGGGAGTAGGCTTTGCTATAGGTGGGAGGGACGATAGCATGTTTGGCAAGATCAATGAGTGTTGTAACACCCTAGGTGTTAAGCTTGCGTTGGTATATCATTTCATGAGCATGAGCACAAGTATTATTGCATTCATGCATTTCCATGATCATATGAAATGATAGCCCTAAGTGATCACCTTGTTTTATGTGTGTATGTGTTAACCTACACTTAGCTTTAATTGAGTTATACTTGTTTAACCAAGTGCTTGATGTTTTGATCACTAATAACCACCTAGAAATAATAGGGATGCTAATGGAACCATGTTTATGTTCATGATCAAGTCCAAATGAGCTTCTAGGGTTAAGCTTAAATGATTGACCCTAGGAACCCTTTTTTCTTGATTTAACAAATTGACTTTGTTAATGACCTTTTTTGAAAAAGTTAGCTTAAGCAAAGTTGTAGAGTTTTTAATTCTGAGAAAACTTTGTTTAACTACCTTGAGGTGATTTGGATCCTAAAATACCCTAATTGGTCAATCAAAGCTGAATTGGGGGCTGTTTTAGTTTCTGAAATCGTCTAAGTCCTAAGTGGCTTGCAGTTTGAATGTTACCATGTTTGAATGCTTGTAGTTTGAAATCTAAACTATTTTAGCTCAAACAAATTACACCAAAGTTGGAGTTCAACTATAGCTCTACAAAGGTGTGCATTTGGTTGAAGCTAAGACGCAGAGGTTAGGGAGTTAATCGTTGTGCAAAATCGGCCGTCAGTCGGCCTGATGCCGGTTTCAAATGCAGAGCAGAGCGCGCCACCGGTCGATGGCCGACCGTGTCGGGCATCTTGCGAGCCATGGCGGCCGTACACCAGTGGGACGCCCGTGCTGGCCGCGCCTTGGACGCCCGCACACTCCACCTCGCGACCGAATGCTCACTCGCCCTCTCTCTCTCCCTCTCCTCTCTGCCTCGCGCAAAAGCGGAACGCCACACCATTGCCGCAACACTGCCGTCGCCGAGCTCCACCGCCAAGCACACCGCCGCATTGGTCGCCAAAGCGTAGCCACAGCTTCGCCTTGCTCCGCTCCATCTTCTACACCGCTTAGCTTCCGCGCTAACCGCACCGGTTAGTCAGACCAAGCATACCGCGAGCGCCATTGTCGACCAAAGCTCCGCTGAGCTTTGCGCCACCATGGACAACCCAATCCAGAGCCTCTCCCTCCCTTCTAGCTCTTGTACATGGTAGTCTAGAGGTTGTAGGTGCTCACCGAGGAGTCGGTTGAAACGATTAGGGTTAGGGTTCACCAGAACGGGAACTCCGTTGCGCACGAGCGCATGGCACCCGCAACGCCAGCGAGGGTTACGCTGGGCTTCTCAGCGTCGCTCACGTTAGTCTAAGTTGTGTTAGGGTTAGCTGGTTAGCCCATGGTTAGATAGCCGAAGTTGGTTGAAGCATCTGTGCCTCGCCACTGCCGGAACAGAAGCACCGTGCCACCGCGAATTCGCCACCGTGCCGCTGTGCATGTGGCCGAGCTCATCGGAGGGTTCTCACGGCCCCAATCCAGGCTAGATCGAACCGCTAGGGTTCCGTGTAGGTGTAGCAGTCGCCAGTTTGGCTAGAGGAAGCTTGCGCCGGCCAGTGCAAGAGCCGCAGCACCGCCGTTCCGCCATGAACGCCGTCGAGCATGCTCCGGTGGACCTAAGGTACAACCAGTTACATGGTTCGATGCGGGTTGCGTAGGGGAACACAGCCATGAGGTTGGTTTGGCTGGAAACTTCACCGCCAGCGAAGGACCGAGGGTCGAGCACATCCAATGCATCGGTTCTGTGGGAAAGAACCTGACCATTGGGTCCCCTGTGTCATAGGCTCTATGTGTTTCTCTATTTTGTCTTTTTTAGTTTTGTTTGCTAACTTTAGAAATGCATAACTAATTCTAGAAAAATTTTAAAAATGTGAAACTAGTTATGTTAGCTTTTTTATGTTTTTCTCTATGTATGAAAAATGTTAAGTAACCTGTTGTTATTGTTCTTCTGTGTTGTTTTAATAAAAGTGAACAGCAAGCTTTATATGCTTAGTTTAACTTGTTTAATTCATAAATAGAGTTTGGTATGTGCTAAAATTATGGTTCTTATTGTGTTGAGCTTGTCTCAGCATGTACTTCCCATGAAAAATGTTAAAGTGACAGTAACCTGTAATTAAGTTATATGTTGTAGTTCTTTTGACTAAATGCTTGTTTAATTGAATGCAACCTTGTTTAAATTGCTAAGCTAAGTTATATGTGGTTACTGTGCTTGCTAATTTTTGTAAATGTGTTACTTGCTTAGTATAAGCTAAGAAAAATATGAAATTTGTTTTTTACACTTTTCAAATTGTTTAAGTAATATATGTTTAACTTGTGCTTGTTTTCTCACCACCAGAAAAGATGTAATTTTAACTCCTTTTTATATGTGTTTTCTGTTGTTAGTGTGATCACCAAAGTGGTAGCTAAATATGTAATCTGTCATGTGTAATTTTATCATGATTGTTGGGTAGACAATTAAAGGCTTTATAACTGTTCTAAGTTATCTCTGTTTGCTGTTAGACAGTTGAAGCATGTTTTCTTGCTAGAACTGTTTGAGCTATTTGTGTTGAGTTTAAACAGTATCTACAGTTGACTTTGTTGTAGATAACTTGTTTATCTGTCTAGTGTTAAATTTTCACAGCCATAACCTGTTTAGTTTAACCTGAGCATGTTTTACAAGTTCAACCTTAAATCTGTGTTTTCCTATTTCTTCAGAACAGCTTTGCTTAAAGTATCTGTTAGGTCTTTTTAATCTTAGATCTAGCTGGGGAGTTTATGGAATGTTTTGTAGACAATTTCATAAACTTTCCATAATGTCTTAGTTTGTAATTTTTGGTTGTATGTAGCTCCAGCTACACAGTTTTCTTCTAGCTGTTGTTTTAAGTATTTTTATGCTATGTTATGCATGTGTAAGTGTTGTATGCTTGTGTAAGTTAATCAAGTGTCTTAAACCATAAAACTTGTTTAATGCAGGTGTAAGAGAGCTTACCACAGAGGAGAAGCTCTATTATAGATTGCTAAAGAGGGTAAGTGTTAACTTCTCTACAGCCGAAGAGATTTGCACATATTCGGTCAATGAAATAAAATGTTGCATAACACATTCATCATGAGCATCCATACATATGCATTAGACATGTCTCATTCTAGTATATGACTTGTCATATATGTTGGTTTATCATACATGTGTACATGCATCCAGGATCGTCAGAGGGAAAGACCTTGCTGGAGTTCAGGGAGATAGAAGGAGGAGTCCCACCAGAGTTGCAAGCTCCAGAAGCTCCAGAAGAAGGAGAACAGGGCCCTGACCTTCCTGAGTGCCCTAACCACCTCCCCTCCACCTTTGTGAAAGGCAAGCCCCAGATCATTATACACTTTCTTACTCTATTTAAAGTATTTTACTTACAATCCAACCATTTGTTTGTGCATTAAGTTAGTAGGATTTGAGATGGAACCCCTTGCTGCATTATACCTTCCTTGTCCACTAAAAAGAACCTTGTAGGCCTAGGATTGAAACCTTGCTTAGCCATGCTTATACCGGTAGCGTGGGTGGTCTATCATCCCCCACAAAGATAGGTTGCTGGTCACGGTTGGCTATAGTTTGCTATCGTGGAAAATAACCATATGGAAGTAATAAATCGAGACCGGGCGGACAAGGTGTTGTGAGCCACTAGACTTGGAGGTCTTGTGAGCGGGTTCTCTCCGCCTGTGTCGCTAGGCACTGGATCGTGGTTGGACATCTGCCGAGATTGAACGTCGTTGATGGTAATTAAGAGCTATTTTGTCACCATCAAAATACCGTCAACATTCTCATTTTCAAAGGAAAACAAACATAACATGAATATATTGTGCCAAATAATTGGTTCCACATGTCCCTTGACTATTTGATATAGGTACTGACAAATGGGGTCTTTTGGGAGCTAGTGGGCCCACTTAGGGGTCGGCCGACCACCCTGTGGACCCATATGGCATCCTTAGCCCCCATGATCCATGGAACACCGTCAAGAACACTCTCTACCCTTGGATCCAAGTGTGTTCACCTCCCAATGGTCCAGATTCACAGCACAAGGATCCATGGGCCCACATCAAGAAGATTAGCGTGACAAATCAGCTCAGAACCAACATCTAAAGCATACGACAGGTGGGACCAGCACCCAGGAGGCAGATGTGGGCCAGATCCCACTATAGGGATTCGGCCGAATCCCTATAGTGGCCAACCAGGCCCCACTTAGCCCCCTGAGCATTGGGCCATCTTCTAGAAGACCCAGGAGGGCCCACAGGCCATTAGGGGATTCGGCTGAATCCCCCCTATGGCGGTTTCACCCCCTCAACCGCCTAACTCATTCCCCACATGATGGAAATCAACACCATCCATGCCTTGGTCGGTTTCTAAGTCGGTTGGATCCAACGGTGCTTGATGAAGGTGACGCGGATCGCTGACGTGGCACCAGAGTAGCCCCTACTCCACCTCTAGCTATAAATAGACCCTTAGAGCTCCCTATTCTTTTCATGCCTCATTGGAGAAACTACTCTCTAGTCTCTTAGCGGAGCTCTTCAGTAGTGTTATGCTAGTTGGAGGAGAGTGAGGAGCCTTCTGGAGAAAGCCCTGGGTCTGTTGGGAATCTTCTCCGGACTACTTCCTCGGCGGATGCGAGTCTCTTGTAAGTTTAGCACTTGTAAGTGACTTCTTCTGAACTCTTTATAGTATTCAATGTTCTAAATCTGGTTTAGCTGTTATACAACTTTTCACACTTGATCATCGCTTTGCTCTGAGTAAAGTGCTTTAATCTTAGGCCAAGGTTAACGTAGTAAGATTAGTGTAGATGTGGTGTCTAAGCTTAATCTTGCCATTGTAAACCGCTCATCGCACGGATTGTTTGTGGGTGCTAGTAGAAGGTGACAGCTCTATCTAGTCTTTCTATTCCACCACGTGTGTAAGATAAGTTCTTAAAAGGTAGGGCCTCAATACAACATGATGGTGCAGTCCGGTTAGAGTCTTGCCCTCTTTCTGATCTATCCCATCGCCACCTGCAAGAGAAGGGTCGATAAGGCCAGTATAACCAGCTATCCCTTGTTAGACATCTGTGCTATCTAGAACCTCTCAACCTAGTTATCATAGTCTCCCTTGATCCATCATAGGACATATCTTTAATCCTAGTTAGATCACTATCGTTCCCTAAGGAAAATACGATACCTGGAATACTCCCGGTGAAGTGCTACATCGGTATAATTTGTGCGCTTGCGGATCTATCCAATAGT
This sequence comes from Microstegium vimineum, assembly GCA_022036555.1. Classification (NCBI taxonomy): domain Eukaryota; kingdom Viridiplantae; phylum Streptophyta; class Magnoliopsida; order Poales; family Poaceae; genus Microstegium; species Microstegium vimineum. Next base: position 7,440,842 of record CM039129.1, read on the forward strand.
CATAAGAAATACCAACAAATGCATGCCTCTGTTATAGCTGGCCGAATAACTCGTTTCGACCGTGAAGCCTAACTCTGTATTTCGGGTCGGAATCTCTACCTACTTGGGTCATGAAGGACCGCGAGCGGAGGACTAGACCGTGGGCAAGCATCCTGATCGTCCTGGCCTGGTACCAAGGGCAGGCACTACTTGATCGACCTGGCTACCGTGAATCGCTATGTACATGGAGACCCGCGGTTACCCGAACTATATTGAAGGTGACCCGCATAGGTGTGCCGGCAGGCATACTTGGGTCTGACTGAGGAATAAACCTCCAGCTAGATAGGAATTCGATTTGAATCGCGGTCCCTCCCCGTCAGTGAGAAACTTGAAAGATCTTCCTCCCACTGTAGAAACCTGAACTCTAATAAGTAACCAAAAGATGGTTATGTGGTTTTATGCCAAGAACAATATGGTTATTAATGTTTGGTAACTCAGTGATTGCTCTAGTACAGGTGCTAATGAGATCTTCTTAATGTTACTTAACCTGATGCTAAATATTGTTTTCTAATGATGAGAATACATGAGTAATTAGGATGCTCTTTTATGCAAAAGTCTGCTATCTCATGAGATGCACCTGATAAAGCCTTGCATAATCCTTGAAGTGTCTATGGTTATGTATCTATCCCTCTGTCGGGTAAGTCTAGCTGAGTACAATTGAGTACTCAGGGTTTCTTTACCCTTGTTGTAGATGGTATGGTGTATTCTGGTTATTGCCAGGCGTGCCTCTACCCTGCATGTGATGAAGAGTGAAGGTCATGGGCAATGGTGAAGTCTGATGTCTCTCCTTGTTGCTTTTGATGGGACTGTACTAAGCACGGCACTATATTTATGTTAAACAGTTTGCATTGGTTTTTGTGAAACCTAAACTTCCGCTACTTTGATTTGAACTCGGTGTTGTAATAACACTTCTTTAAACTTAGTTGTAATATTATTTTGTTTCGAACTTATCACTGTGAATGTGCGGTTACTGAATCTAGTGTACGATCTTGGGTTGTTACTTGATTGTGGTTTGAGATCCTTCGAGATTTCAAGGACTACCGGGCTTATATGGGCTCTAGTGTGACAGAGTTTTCAGAAATGAGGACCATTGCACTAGTGCTCTTATATGTTGGGCAGTTTCGTGACAAGTGTAGTGGGTTGAGCGAGAGTGAGAAACCCACCACAATACCCAAGTTCACCCCACCTAAGCCTACCGACCCCTCTGAGTTACCCGTGAGAGATGGTGTATTTGAAGAGCTACCCAAAACCACTCCATAGAAGCAAGTCTGGATTCCCAAACCGAACCACCTTCGGAACCGACTTGACACTTTGCCTGACATCTCTAGTGATCCCCTTCCTAAGAAAGCTAGAGCCACCCAACCCAACAAGAGAGTGCCTACCAAGAGTGCGGTGAGGTACCACTGTGAGTATTGTGAGCGGGACGGGTACTTGGATGAGTTTTTCTATAGGAGGAAGAGAGATGATCAGAGGCAGTTTGAGTTGAACAACCGGGACATGTACCACCCCCCAGTTGGGGTGCGTGAACCGGAAGTTCGGAGGCGCACTACTAGGCCTAGAGGTGCAATGCCTCAAGGTGCTAGGCCTCAGGAGGCGAGACCACACGGTGGTCGTGCCCGGCGGGGTACCGGTCGTGACCCATACGACTACGGGTCTCGTGGCAGTGCCTTTACTCCTCCCATCGCTAGCAGACCATGTTTTCCCTATCGTGGTGATCGTTATTCCCCCATGGGACAGGAGATGTTTGGTTTTTCTCCTAACCTATTCTTTGGGAAAATGGGACAACACTGGTATCCTTCACAGTTTACTAACCCCAGTGTTGCTTCGTTTTCTCACCCTATGTCTTTTTATTGATGTAGGAAGAAGGACTAGAGGAGACTTGGCTTGTGGATTCCAGATGCTCACGCCATATGACTAGAAGTGCCAAGTGGTTCTCCAGCCTCGACCCTGTGCGTCACACCGAGTACATCACATTCGGGGACAAGACTAAAGGTAAGGTTGTGTCCCTAGGGTCCATCCATGTCAATTCGTCATTTGTTCTCAAGGATGTTGCTTTAGTTGTGAATTTACATTTTAACCTTCTCTCGGTTTTGCAACTCCTTGATGACGGATTTGAAGTGAGTTTCAATCCTAATCTTTCTCAGATTTTGGACTCTCGGGCTGAGCTTGTTTGCCGGATTTTGCCCTTCGGGAAGGTTTTTCATGCGGATTTTTCTATCTCTTCCGGACCTTCTTGTTGTCTTCTTGCCAGTTCTTCTTCCGATCTTTGGAAGTGGCATAGGAGATTGGGGCACTTGAGCTTTGACTTGCTTGCAAGGCTTAGCTTGATGGACCTTATCCAAGGATTGCCAAAGCTAAAGCTTGAGAAGGATTTGGTTTGCCATCCTTACAGGCATGGCAAGATGGTTATCGCTTCCCATCCTACGGTAACTGATATAATGACCAAACAACCCGGCGAGCTCTTACACATGGACACAGTTGGTCCAGCTCGGGTTAGGTTAGAAGGAGGGAAGTGGTATGTGGTTGTAATCGTTGATGACTACTCGAGATACTCTTGGGTGTTCTTTTTGGAGAGTAAGGATGAGGCTTTTCCACTTGTTCGAGATCTGATTTTGAGATTGCAAAATGAGCTACCTAAGAATGCCATGAGAGCTATTGGTGGTGACAATGGCACAGAATTCAATAATGCTCACTTTGCAACTCTTTGCTCTTCCTTGGGTCTCGATCATTAGTTTTCCTCTCCTCACACTCCCCAGCAGAACGGTGTTGTTGAGCGCAAGAATCGGACCCTTGTTGAGATGGCCAGGACGATGCTCGATGAACGCCTAGGAAGTATTGAGCCGAAGCTATCAGTTCTGCTTGCTATGTTTCCAATCGCATTTTTCTCCGAGCTTTCAAGAAAAAGACCTCTTATGAGTTGCAATTTGGTAGACCATCCAAGGTAAGTCACCTACGGGTGTTTGGGTGCGGGTGCTTCATCCTCAAAAAGGGAGGTAAGTTGGACAAATTTGAGTCTCGGTCTTCTGACTATATCTTTCTCGGTTATTATATTCCACTCACTCTCGTGCTTATCGTGCTCTTAATCTTGAGACTAACTGAGTGATGGAGACTTGTGAGATTACCTTCGATGAGACTATGCCTTGTAGTTCCACTGCTTTTAAGCTTGCAGGTGAGGATGAGTTGCACCCTAGCATTTTTGTGAAGGAGGAGCAAGACGATGCCAATTGGGGTGATCCTGAGCCGACTCCACCGGCTGCCCTCGTCGACCCTGTGACGTCCACTTTGGCACACGGCCCTGACCCGTCTACTTCCTCTACATGGGGGTCGTTCGAGCAGCTTCCTCAGTTGGTGCCCGTTGCACCTGAGGGAGCTCCAGCTGTTGTCGAGGGGAGGCTACTTCATCTAGGCAAGCCCCCCACTACATCTAGCAGCAGCACCCGCCGGAGAACATCATCGACGACATTGACCGTCGAGTCACGCGGTCCAGGTCCTATCTCTCTCACTTTGCTCATTCGGCTTTTGTCGCTTCTTTTGAGTCCCAAGATGTTAGACACGCTTTGATAGATCCGGATTGGGTTAATGCCATGCATGAGGAGTTAGAAAACTTTGAGCAAAATCGCGTTTGGGAAGTTGCCACCCCATAGGTACCAAATGGGTTTTCAAAAATAAACAAAGTGAGGATGGGGTGGTAGTGCGTAACAAGTCTAGGTTGGTAGCGTAGGGCTTTTGTCAAAAGGAGGGAATAGATTATGAGGAAACCTTTGCTCCCGTAGCTCGTTTAGAAGAAATTAGAATCCTTCTAGCTTTTGTGGCTTCTAAGGGTTTTAAACTATTTCAAATGGACATTAACAGTGATTACTTAAACGGCTACATAGAGGAGGAAGTGTATGTTAGACAACCTCCCAGTTTCGAAAATCCCAAGTTTCCAAACCATGTTTTAAAACTTCACAAAGCTTTGTATGGTTTGAAACAAGCCCCTAGAGCATGGTATGATAGATTGCGAACCTTCTTGCTTGCTAAGGGTTTTAAAATAGGATCGGTAGATAAGACGCTTTTTCTCCTCAAGCAAGGCAAAGACTCGCTCTTGGTCCAAATATACGTGGATGATATCATCTTTGGTGGTTCTTCTCATGCTCTTGTTGCCAAGTTTGTAGATCTTATGAGCAGGGAATTTGAGATGAGCATGATGGGCGAGTTGACTTTCTTTCTCGGGTTGCAAATCAAGCAAACCCGAGAAGGGACGTTTGTGCACCAAGGCAAGTACACAAAGGATATTCTGAAGAAGTTTGACATGGGTGAGGCAAAGCCTATTTCGACACCTATGTCGACTATGACTGCCTTGGATGCGAACGAGGAAGGAGAGGCGGTTGATCAGACGGAGTACCAAAGCATGATCGGGTTGCTCCTGTACTTGACAGCGACCCGGCCGTACATACACTTCGCCGTCTGCTTGTGTGCGCGCTTTCAGGCGTCTCCATGCACTTCGCACAAGCAAGCGGTGAAACACATCATAAGGTACTTGCGCTTCACTCCTGAATTTGGTCTTTGGTTTTCCGCCTCCTCTTCTCTTGTGCTTTGCGGTTATTCTGATGCCGATTTCGCCGGTTGTCGTCTTGATCGAAGTCCACTTCTGGGACTTGCCAATTTCTCGGGTCTTCTCTTGTGTCTTGGTCTTCTCGTAAACAGTCAAGCGTGGCTCAGTCGACCTGCGAAGCTGAATACGTTGTCGTCGCTAGCTGTTGTTCGCAGTTCATTTGGATGATTGCAACTTTGAAGGATTTTGGTCTTGTGCTTACTAAGGTGCCTCTGCTTTGCGATAGCACGAGTGCAATTAGTGTGGACAAAAATCCCGTGCTTCACTCTAAGACAAAGCACATTGACGTTTGCTTTCACTTCTTGCAAGATCACTACGAGAAGGGCGACATTGACCTCCGGCATGTCGAGACCCACAACCAGCTTGCAGAAATTCTCACAAAACCCTTGGATCAAGCTGCGTTTTCTCGCCTTCGGGGTGAGTTGGGTGTTTGCTTACCTTTTTAGTTGAGGGAATCTCTTTGTGTATCATAGTTCTTTTTGTCTCTTATTTATCTTTTCTTTTACCTTCTTTCAATTGGTGTCATTGCATTTTGCATCTCATTGCATTTGTGACATAGTTCATTTTAATCTTCATACCTATAGCCGATATAATGAATCTATGCTCTGTTTGAGGTGCTTTATGTGTCTATGGTGTTGCCTAACTTAGACTCTCTTTGATCTCTTGATATGCAATAGATCTAAGTTAGAAAACCTCTAAAACTGAATTTAATTCCACATGTCACCTCTGAAATGACACTAGCATGTGTAGGCTTTTGAAGATCCTTCTTGGTTGTTTTGTATATAGCTTGTAACTATGGCTCTGCATTGCTTCATTCACTTACATTGAACACCATGTTTAAAATTGATCTAAAATGAAATAGCTCTCTGAATAGTGAATTGAAAAGATCGAGTTAGGTTTGCATTTGTGAGCACTTCACCGTGTGTTCGAGACCGCTTCCCATATGGGTTGAACTTGAGCGGTGTCATGTATGACCGAAACCGGTGTGTCAAGCTTTTTGGCTTTGCCCAGTTGATAAGTGGCATCACTTTGCTTACAACCACTCGCATACACTTGAAACTTGAAAAATTGATTTGGTTGGGTCATTGGCTTGTTGTATGAACTTTGCTAGGGATAGTTCTACTTGATATACATGAGATATCTTTAAGGTTGATCCTATCTTGTTTGCCTTGTTTAGTTGTCTCTAGGAGGTGATACCCCTTCTCTGCTCACACATGTAATCTTCTCTAAAATAGCTTCTAAAGTGATCTTAAGCTCAACTTAAGTCTTTGTTGGGCACGTAGAGCTTTTCCTATTCTCACAGGATCACATCAATTAGAGCATCCATTCATTGTCTTAGCTCTATGTATGAAGCTTTTGCACTCATTTTTCATTTCATGGCTTTTGTGGCAAAAATCTTGTGTTTGAGCTTTGCTGAGCTACATGTGTCAACAAGGGGGAGAGACGTGCATTTCACTCTTTTTCAGCCATCTACTTCCAAAGGGGAGAAATCGTGCTTTTGTGAAAATCTTGCATCTTTGGATCTCTTTTCACCCTTTTCTTGGTATCTTGAGTGTGCATATGCCCAGGGGGAGTTCGTGCTAGGTGTGTTGAGCCTTTGCCTCTTCTGGAGGGTCTAGCTTGCTTTGTTGGCTCCGACAGGTTTCGATTGGCCTTTTGAGCCTTATTTGGTTTAATTAGTATATTTGAGCTATGAGAGCTTTGATTGGTATCTTTGGCTTGCTAGCAGTGTTGAGCCCGTTTTGTGCCTCTTCTTGAGGGCTAGCTTTGATTTGCTTGGTTGCGTCGAGCCATTGCCCATGTCTTTGGGAACCAAGTTTTGGATTCGTTTTGCTTCTCTCAAGTGATCCCGTTTTGGCTTTCTCAGCTTTTTGGTCATTTGGAGAGCTTTACCTTGTGGCTCAAATCTGAAATGCACTTGTGTTGACAATGCACTCATCAAAGGGGAGATTGAGAACACATGGTGGTTTATTCCCATGTAGTTTAGTTTTATGATGAGTGCTTGATCAACATTTTGAGTGTTTCAGTTTGAGTGTTTACTACTAACCTTTTGCGAAAGCATGCGTGTGCATGTCTATCGGTTTGTGGTGTGCAGGTGCAATGCCTAGTGATAGTGTTCGATGGAGTTAAGAAGGTCGAGTAGAGGCTTGCCGTGCCGATGGACTGAGAGCGGTGAAGGGCGGAAGCGGGGCTCGGACCGAGGGACCATGGGCGCCGGCAAACTAGTTGTGGTGGCTAGTGCGACAAGACATGGAGATAGACCGAGTCGACCGAGTCAAGATGGCGAACTTGCGGGTCGAGTGGAGGCTCATGGTACTCGGAGTCCGACCGAGCGAGGACAAGGTGGCTCAAGCCAAGCGGTTTGGTGGTATGGGCCTCAAAACCATCGCAGGACGATTTCCGAGTTTGGGCCTCAAAACTCGGGGTTCCTTAGTTGAGCCGAAAGCTACTAGTGCTGGGTTTCGTGGGTTTGGGCCTCAAAACCCGGGCAGAGCTTCCGAGGAAGCGGGGGCGGCACGTGGCGGAATCCTGGAGGTTGTGTCGAGGCGACGGCAAGTCCAGGCAGGAAGCGGGGCTGTCCATTCAAATCGAGGAAGATATTTTCCGGAGTTGGGTCACAATGCTTAGGCTAGGTGGTTCTCTCTATGTATCGAGGGGCTAAGTGAAAATGTCCACTTAGGCCTCCACTACATAGGGGATGAAGGGTTATCTTCTCCCCATCTCTTGCATTTTCCTCCTCCCACCTAATTCCTAGGTTCTCCCTTCCCCTAGCTCTTCTTGCTTGAGATCCATCGTGTCTCTGGTGTAAGAACTTGAGATTGTTGCGAGGAATCAGAGGCCGTAACCTCCGTAGGCCATGGTGCCTTTGATTTCTTGATTGTGTCCCCGTTTTGCTTGTGTTCTTCGCGTTTTCCTTTTTTCTCCTTTGTTCCCGAGATGCGATCTCTTTGTAGGGAGTAGCTCATGCAAATCCGTTTGAACCAAGTTGTTCGTATTCGAGAGGAGCATCTTTGCACTGAAGGATTCATCCTCAAACCTCTCGAGTACGCAGATCGGGCTATTTCTTTGTGGGGCACTTCGTTCCTGAGTTTTTCCCGAATTTCTTCTCTTCCCTATAATCTAGACCAAATCGAGCGATGATTTCTTCGAGATAGCTCCCCAACTGCACTAGGATCATGCCTACAAAGTTTGGTTGTAGTTGGTGATCATTTGGTCAAGTTTTGGGAAAATTTGGCGAAGAGAAACCTTTTTCACGGGTTTCTGCATTCTGCTCTGGAGCTCCGGACCAAGCTCTGGACCACCCTGCCACAGGCTCCGGGCCATTTTCCATTGGTCCGGTGGCTTGGCCAGGCAGATAGCAGAACAGCTTCTGTTCGGGAGCTCCGGACCAAGACTCTAGACTACTCGGTCTCAGGCTCCGGACCATTATCCATTGGTCCGATGGTCTAGTCCAGGGTGTCAGCCGAGCAGCCCAAAGCGTCGGACTAGAAGAATTGGTCTGACGGTGGGCGTCGGACTAGAATCCGGAGGTAGGGTGCTCCCTACGTGGATGTGAGGAAGAGGGTGAAGGTGTCGGACCAGTCTGACGGTCTGGTGGCAAGCACCGGACCAAAGGCTCCGAACCTTGTGCTATGGTCCGGAGGTCTTGACTGAGTGGTCCGGAGGTTGTTGTTTGCTGCTGGTTTTGTCCATTTGCGTTGCGGTTTGTATTTCCAGGTTCGTGACTAGCTCCATTGTGTTCCTAAGACTTCTCCTAGAACATCCACCCACTTGTGGGTTGTGATCCTAGTTCTCGCTTTGGGCTGTGTTTGGGACAAGGGTCAAGATCTTCCGAAAGGAATTTTTATTTGGCTCCCATTCACACCCCCCCCCCTCATATGGTCGTCGTTTCCGGTCCTTCAGTTATACCCTATGGCAAAATATCTTTGAAATGAGGGTTTGAGAGATGGTTCACAATCAAGTCCAACAGGTGCTTATTTGTGTTTTGTTTGAGTTTGAACTTGGTTGGGAGAAAGCGTCGCGAAAAATTCTTTGAAATTCTGGAGAAGAGCACATCGGATGCACACACCAGACTCACCTGGAGTCCAGTGTGCAGAGTCCGCTGCTCGGGCGTTGAGAATCATGGCTCACCGGACACACAGAGCCTTTAAGCAGCGCATCTGGTGCTCAGCATCCGGTGGCTATCCCCGGAGGATAGAGGCCGCACCGGACGTACCAAGCATCCGGTGGTGGGGCCTCGGACGTGTCCAATGCTTCTTGGAGCTCTCTATTCCCGCACCAGACACGCCCTGTAGTGAGTCCGGTGCCCTTCACAGGAACGTCCGGTGCACATTTCAAATGCGGGGTTGACTTCAAAATTGCTCGTCTTTCTCGGGTCGTTCTCATTCTCGTTCGTACGCCGCCGCCATCCAACAACCGCTTTCGCCCTCCCACACACACCTCACCTTGCGCCGGTGACCCCATGCCACCGGCAAGCCATCTCCATTGTGCAACACCACAGCAGTCCCTTCACTTGCTTGCGCAATCCGACTACCCTCACCGCCACGCTCCCGTTCTAGAGTCACGCGCTCACTCGCCACCATGTGTCCTCACACTAGGACCATCCATGCTCGCACCTCAGTGCCACCCTAGCCCGATGTTCAGCGACGCAGGAACCGCGCTCCTCCTAGATCACGTGTACCTCCACTGGTCTGGCTTGACCTACGGACAGTCACTACTCAAAGGATACAGGAGTTGCAGTTCATGGACTTTCACACATGGTTCCCTCCTACTCGAGACATTAGGGTAGGCGATGACTTCTACACTCCTCTTCACGTGTACCTCCAAAATGGACATTATCAAAGACAATGCTTTATTATATATCAAAACATAGTTACAAAAAGACTTACATCTACATCAAAGCATCGCGGAAACTATTCTTAGACTTCTGTCTTTGGGCCTCCATACTCCATAGGGACGGTTGACTGGGGGAGCACTCGCCTAAACTCCATAAGAAAGTCTTCACTTGTAACTCCATCTGGTACCCATCCGGGATTTTTATATAAAGGTGGTGACAACAAGCATCAGCTCACCATGCTCAGCAAGTATAACTATGGGGATGCAAGCTCAAAAGGCTGACACGGGCTTTAAGCGATAAGCAATTTTAGTTGGTCAAGTTTTATTAAGTACATAACATATAAAAACATAAGTTTAACCCTTTCCCATGATTAGGCATAAGCATCAAAGTTCCAGGTTAACATCATTATTCCATCTCACCATCATCTCCATTTTATTGTAAAAATAGGTAATATAATTGGAAAGATCCAGACCGCTCGTATCCGTGAGCATGGCTATCATGATAGATTTTAGAACTCTGCAGAGTTTGTGCAACTTTACCCTTGAGTTGTGTTACCCCTTTGCCCGAGATTGCAATCCTCTTAGCTCACTACCAAGGTAACCCGATAGGGTTCCCTACGAAGTCTTACACTAGCCACTCTAACCAGTTAGTAGTCAAGCGAATGGGCCCCCCCTTCGAGACGGCTCTCTAAAAAGATCGCAGCCTCCAAGGCACATCAAGACAGGCAAGAGAGCCATTCTTAACCCGAAGCGCCCCTCTGCGTTACGAGTTGGTAACTACTAACAAGCTAGAGCAAACTAGCTTTACGACTAAGATCAGAGCCATGTAATCCTCAAGGTTGTACGGACTTCCTAGGTTGTATGTCCCAAACACAAACCTTATAGAGAGGTACTGGAGCATATGGGAAAACTGCATCTCCAGCCCCCTCCTTGTTAATTTTAAAAGATATCATTAACATTAGATCAAAGGTCCAACCTTCCATTATCCAAGTTCATATAGTAAGGTTGAGCATAGAATAGCTATACAATAAACTTATCATTCTTAAAAACCCCATAGGTAACAAGGATATGTGGTACAAGTATTTCCAAGTATATCACTAGGGTTTGAGTAAAATAGACACATGCATATGTATTACAAGTGAATTGATGAGTTGCTAGGTAACAAGGAAACCATAGGCTATACTTGCCTTCCAAAAGCCTTCCAAACTTGTTATCTTCTCCTCCTGTTGGATCCTCTTGCGTAGCTCCACTTCTAACGGCGACAAACAACTTGAACAAGCATCACAAACATCTAGAAAAGATCCTAATATCAATACACCAATCATTATAAAAAACAAGCTATAAAGGAAACTAACGTCTAGGGCTCGCTTCTATGAACTCATGAGCGTGAAAACCGACTAAAACGGAGCTACCGTTAAAAAGATATAAGCTTTTGAAGTTTTAGGGGCATTTTGGTAAATAAATATCTTTTCAAAAGGCTTTAGAAACTAAAACCGAGGTTTAAAACATAAATAAACCTAAAATAAAAGCGGTTTTATGCAAAAACAGGGGTTGTTGGGTTGCGGGTACAAAAACCAGAGAAGGCATGGGTCAAACTATTAAAAACAGGACCTAGAAAGAAGGGTTTTGAACTGGGTGGGATGGCGGGTTGATTTTGAAAAAGGGCGGGGGTCTTACTGCAAACCAGCCAGCAGTTGTTGGTGTTGTGGCCGACACTGCGCCACGTGGCGCACTACGGTTGGGCAGGTCCATGGGCGGTCATGGACCAGACGCGGGGTGCCGCCCGTGGCCAGATCGGACGGCGCAGAGCGGATGCCCGGCGTCGGGACACCGAGATGGCGCGAGCGCGTGGCGGTGCGCCATGGCCGCGGCTCGGCCTTCACCGGCGAGGGGGGTGGGGCATCGTTCGATCCTCGGGTGGCCGTGGCCTGGCCATCGGGACGAAGCTGGTGATGAGGCGAGGAGCCGAGGATGCGCGGCGGGCGATGGCGAGGACGTGGGGGCGGCTCGCCGTGGCGGACACCATGCCCGCGGTGCGGAGCTTCGCGGAGGCGTGGGGATGGGGCGTTCCGGGCGCTTCGGGTGGCCACGGGAGGCCGCGGGATCTTTGGCAGTCACGCCTGTGGCCATGGCGAGGCCGGTGGTGGCTTGGCATAGAGCGGCCACGGCGGAGCTCCATGGGCGGAGCTTGGAGCTCGCCGGGATGGGATCGGAGGAAGCTCATATGGCGTTGGCGCGAGGACGAGGGGCCGAGGGGGCGCGGGCGGATGCGGCGCACTCAGCCGAGGCCTCGGTGAGGATGGTGGGGGTGCGGTGCGTCTCGGCCGCGGTGGACGCCATGGATGGCGTTCAGAGCTCTGCGGTCGTGCTACGGGGCGGTCCTCGGGCGGTGGACGCGTGACACCGAGAGGCCGAGGAGGTCAGGGAGGGCATGGCGAACACCACCATGGCCTCGGCGCAGCGGCGAGGCCTTACCAAAGGCAAGGCGAGGGCGGCGGCGAAGCTCGGGCGTGACAGTGGCAGAGCGAGAGGGAGCAGGGGGAGAAAGGGGTCGAGGGGCTCCTTTTATAGGCCAAGGGGGCGTGGGTGGCGCGGCGCGAGTGCGCCACCGAGCGGACGACGCGGCTGAGTGGCCTTAAAGGCCACTCCGGCAGACGTTATGGGGAGGCAGAGGGACGGGCGACGGCAGTTTCCGCCCTGGCCAGAGGAAAGGGAAGGGGAAGGTAGCTGGGTGGCTGGCAGGTAGGTCCGGGGTGGAAGTGGCAGGGGAGTGCTGACAGGCGGGCCCGAGGAGGTGGCGAGCGGGCTGCGCGCTGCTTGGGGTGGAGCGGGTCGTGCAGGCACTGGCAGGCCAAGCGGGTGGCCAAGGCCCAAGCGGGTGGGCTAGCTTGCGGGGGAGGCCGAGCAGGTCGGCTGCTGCGGATTGGGCTTGCGCTAGCGGGAAGAAAGGGAGGGAGAGGGGGGTTGGGTCTGGGCCGGTTTGGCAACTGGGCCAGAAAAGGAGGGAGGGAGAGAAAGAAAAGAGAAAATGGTTTTCCCTTTTTCTGATTTTGCAAACTCGTTTCAAAAAGAAAATATTTTAGGTTTTTAAACCAACAAACTTTTGAAGCTCCTTTTGAAAATTATACAATTTACTTTTCAAACAAAAACTCTATATTTTACTTAAATAAAAAAGATAAAACCTATTTGTCGCTTAAACGAGGTTTAGTAAATCATTTTTCATATAATCAAATAATGCACTTGGCATGAATGCAACATACATGATTAGTTTAAATTTCAAAAGATTAATAAAACACATTTTACTATTTTAAATGATAACGAACATTACTAAAGCTAGGATAATTTTAGAAAATTCTTAAAATCATTTATTTTAATTAGGGTTCAAAATTTTGGGGTGTGACAGCCTACATCGAGAGCGGAGGCGCTATCAGGCCTCAGTGCATTTTCTCACTTGAGGCGATAGTGGCTGTCGGAGGCAAGCATATCAGACCCTACCTCACTTACTTGTCTGCTCAGGGACTTACTAGGCAGATTGGGTTCATTAGTTCTATGCATCTCTTTGGGTGTCTCTAGACCACATTTTTATTCACTATGCATTCGGAGGTAGGGATCACCGAGTGTATGCGGACCATTTCAGAGAGCTCTTCCACTTGCACTCGTCTAACACTCGTATCCACGGGTTGTACTATGGAGAAACAAAGGCCCCTTGCCATCCCCACAGAGGCTAGGTTCCCTCTACGGACATTGTCCGCCCTTGCTTCACTGAGATATTCGGAGATAGGTCCAATCGACTCTTGCTTGACCTCATGCCGACTGCCCGGATCCTGAACAAGGTCATGAGGCGGATGCTGCTTTCGCGACTTGGCTATAGAGAGGGATTGACTCGTATATAGCTTTGGCTCTTAGCCCACTTGATCTGTCAGCAGCCATTTGATATTTGGGATCTAATAGTTAGCGAGATGGAGGGCATCATAGCCGAGGGCTTTCGAGGACACAGGCAGCTCCCTTTGCTCACTGGATTTGCTTGTTATTACTCTCGAGTGGGGAGCATTTCTCTCAGGTTGCTTTCACCACTCAACAGAGGTCAGCCACCGTATTCCCAGAGTATGATATGAGGCAACTGACCGGATGTGGCAGAGGACGAGGACAAGGCAGAGGAGGACCCCAGACTAGACAGACAGGTGCCATGCCTCATATAGAGGAGCAGTAGGATGTTGTAGTTCAGGGTCTTGCAGAGTTAGAGCTTGCCGCACTTGACGCCCAGCCAGAGGACGAGGATCCCGACGATGTTCTGTCTGACAGCACAGATGAGGACTACGAGCCCCTGCCTCAAAGGACTCATCATTCACACGACCATGAGGCAGCTGGTTCCCGGTCCTGTTCTTGCTAAGTCTTCCATGGACGCCTGACTTCTTTCTATCCTTGATTAGATGCAGGAGGAGCAACAGAGGCAGGCAGAGGAGCGGAGGTGATGGGTTAAGGAGGCTTGCCGCAAAGCAGGCTACAACTCAAGCACAATCACAGGCCAGGCAGGACGAGTTTCAGCTTCAGTTCCTTGCCTACTAGAGGCAGTAGACTCAGATTATGGAGAGACTCATGGCAGGTTATGTTTCTACTCCTTTGCTTTCACTGCATCTTGTCCTGCCGAGTTCTTCACAACCACCTTCTTTAGTGGTAGACCCTTCATAGACAGCGGCAGTGACGCCAGCCTTAAAGACTAGTGGTCTTCAGAGTTAGTGTTGACACCAAAGGTGGCAAAGGGATAAAAGACCGCAAGCGTATGGCTGTCAAGTGTAGCTTTCACCGGGAGTATTTTAGGTTTCGTATTTTCCATAGGGAACGAGAAGTGAATTAACTAGGAATAAGGTTGTCCTATGATGAGACAAGGGAGACTATGGTATTTGGGTTGAGAGATTCGATATGACAAAGATATCTAACAAGGCAAAGCTGGTTATACTGGCTTTATCAGCCCTTCTCTTGCAGGAGGCAATGCGATAGATCACTAAGAGGCAAAACTCCGATCGGACCGTGCCATCATGTTGTATTTAGGCCCTACCTTTTAAGAACTTATGTTACACATGTAGTGGAATACAAAGACTAAATAGGGCTCTCACCACCTACTAGCTACCACAAACAATTCGTGCAATAAGCGGTTTACAAAGGCAAGATTAAGATTAGACACCACGTCTACACTAATCTCACTACTTTAACCTTGGCCTAAGATTAAAGAACTCTACTTAGAGTAAAGCGATGAACAAGCGTGAAAAGTTGTATAATAGCTAAACTAGATTTAGAATATCAAATGCTATAAAGAACTCAGATGTACCACTTACAAGTGTTGAACTTACAAGAGGATCGCATCCGCTGAGGTGCAGCTCCGGAGAAGATTCTCGACAGACCCTGGGCTTTCTCCAGAAGACTTCCCTCACTCTCCTCCAACTAGCATAGCACTATAGCAGAGCTCCGCTAAGCTAAGTAGTTTCTCCAATGAGTCATGAATGAGAGGGGAGCTCTAGAGGGTATTTATAGGTAGAGGTGGAGTAGGGGCTACTCCAGTGCCACATCAGTGATCCAAGGAGCTTCAATCTTGAGCCTTTGGATCAAACCGCCTTAGAACTACCTCAGAATGGATGGACTTGATTTCCATCATGTGTTAAATGCGTGGGGGAGTCACCAGGAGCCTCAGGGGGCATTTTGGGTATCGGTCAACCCCCTATGGCAGGTGGGCCCTGCCCTAGGATTCTCGAAGGTGTCCCCACTGGTCAGGGACCAAGTGGGGGTGGTAGCCTCCTTTAGGGTGTCAGTCGACCCCCCTAGGGGTCTCAGGACCACCTCTGCCTTCTGGAACATGGTCTCACTTGTCATGGAGCTTGGTTGATCCTTCTGAAGTGTTTGTCACGTTGGTTCTCCTCATGTGGGCCCATAGATCCTTGTGCACTTGATCTAGTGTGTTGAATGAAAGCATAGGTTGTATCCAAGGGTTGGAATTGCTTTGCCATGGATCATGCTGGCTTGGGTAGCCAGAAGGTTCCAAATGAGTATCGGCTGATCATGATTTGACTCTTTTGGAGCCAGGATTTCTTGTGCGAGCTCCTGGACATGTCAGGAGTCTCATGGTATAGATGTTATGGAGTTTAGCTCAAATCACACATCGGGAGATGTGCAAAAGGAGCTTCCATTATTGCTGATTGGCCTGAAATGTTATTCCCTACAAGACAAAGCTTTCCAAGTACATGTGAACCTTATTAGTGGATAATATGCTTATGTAGCGTTATTCTACCTTTGAAACCAGGACAGTTGACGGTATTCTTGTTGACACCGTTTTTTTGGCATGTGTCAATATGATCCGAGGATTGTGTCGATCGGTAAGAGGCTAGTTGCCATTCCTTATCGGCGTTGGGATATTATCAGTCATATTACCGATAAAGGCAAGAATGGTTCTGATGAAGATAGACTTGTTGAGCGTCGGCAGGTTGAGCGTGAAGAGTTTGTGCACTAGGAGCAGCACAGCCGATGATTCCAGAGATGCGGTAGAAGAAATTTCGGTGCATAAGATATCTTATACTCCGAAATTGGGGGGCATGTGTTGACACCGTTTTTTTTGGCATGTGTCAATATGATCCGAGGATTGTGTCGATCAGTAAGAGGCTAGTTGCCATTCCTTATTGGCGTTGGGATATTATCAGTCATATTACCGATAAAGGCAAGAATGGTTCTGATGAAGATAGACTTGTTGTCGATAGAGGCAGGAAGACAGTGTTGAAGGCAAAGGTCAGCTTGCCGATGAGAACAGAGAGGGTGTTGCCGATAAAGGCAAGAAGAACATTGCCGATGAAAACTGAAGTTCATCATTGATGTGATGAAGGCAGCACTGTTGCTGGTAGAGGCAAGACCTTGCCGATGAAGGCAAGAAAGCATTGAAGATGACAGCCAAAGCCTGTTGCCGATAAGGACGGAGAGCTGCTGATGAATGATGATGCCGATGGAAGCAAGATGAAGTGGCTCATGTCAGCAGAGAGCTGCCGATGGCGATAGAAGGTTGCAGATTAGAAGTCTGCCGATGGAAGGTGTTATCGGATGTTGCCGATGAGGGATGACATGGCTAACGTGAGCATGCAGTTGTCGATGGCGCTTGAAGGAAAGTTACGGATCGGAAGGATCTGCCGATGGAAAGTTTCATCGAAAGGAGATATAAGGAAACTGGTGATTTTATGCCAGTATTGTTATAGAAGTTTGAGTCCGACTCTTGCATGAGTCGTTTTATTTCCTTAATAATAGAAGAGTTTGTTTAGGAAAATATTATTGTTTGAGTCCGACTCCTGCGCGAGTCAGTTATTTCCTTTAAAATAGGAGTTTGTTTTGTTTAGGAAAGGTACGAGTCGTATCTATCTACAGCTCCCTCTGCCGGAGTATAAATAGGTACCCAGGGGTGCTGTAAAAGATCATATCCAAGCATATCAAAAATCAATTACTTTTTATCTTATTTACCTTTCCAGCAATTTACCTTTACCGCATTAGGTATTAGTTTATCTACGAGTTCTTCAAGTTTCGACGGGCTGCATCTCATCGACCTCCGTCAACCCTTGCAAGTTCCGCGATTTGAGTTATCTGACTTTGACGTCCGGGCGCATCGCTGTCGTCTCGTTCAGCTCTACTCTAGTTATCCTGGTCAGGTTTGAGCCTTGACATCTGGGTGCATCGCCGTTGTCTCGTTCGGATCTTGTTCTATTTATCGTCCTTGTCGATTAACTGGTCAAATCGACTGGCACGCCCTCGGATATCGAATTCGGGTATAAGCCCGAGGTGTTCGCAGATCCTGACGCTTTTTGTGTCAACAATTCTAAGTATGTAAAAGTATGAAATTCTTACCGTCAACAGTTAGTGGCCTCTTTCATCTTTGTACCATACACCAATCTAGACTCCTGAGGTCTCATAGTGGTTAGTGTCACCGGGTCAGACATCGCTTCAGATTGGCTTCACCCTGACCCGGGCCGCTTCCATTACCGCGACGACTCGTGATCTATCTTCTATGTATAGTGAGTTGACCGGTGAGCCTACTCTGACTTGAGTAGCTATTGCGACCGTGATGACCGAGGTACTTCCCCCGACTATGGGTACTCACCCGTCTTTAGTAGCATCGTCAGCGGTCGCTCTAGAGAGTTCGGCTCCCATGGTGACTACGCCTCCTCCAGCAGTGATGACAGAGGCTATAGTTGTATCAGCTGAGGCAGCACCTTCTGAGGCAGCAGTGGCAGAGCTGGAAACCGAGCTTCCACCTCTAGAGACAGCTTTTGAGCTTCCTTCAGAGTCTGCAGCTCCCGCCACTGAGTCACCTTCTGTCACACCAACCCAGACCGCTTCTTCAGCACTTCCAGCTACAAAGGGTTCAGCCGATGCCAAGTCCAGCCCCGAGCCGACCTTTCATAGTTCAAACGTCTTGACCATGACCCGTTTAGAGTTGTTTAAGTAGCAACGGACGCCGATGCAACTAGCACTGGACACGTCCGATGTAGTCTCGGTGCCAATGGTTTGGCACCAGACTCATCTCAGTGAGGCACTGGACGCGTCTGGTGCTCTTAGAGTGCTTACAGCCTCACCAAACTCTGGCACCATACTTAGTGCCCTCGAGTGGGGTGAGTCCGGTGGGTGCGTCAGGTGTCCATGCAGAGAGGTTCCAGAGAGGTTCTTGAGCCATTGGACGCGTCCGATGGCAAGTCACCAGACACAAGGGTTAGTCCAGTGTGAAGACAGATAGGAACCCAAGAGTGTAGAGAAGCATCGGATGTGTCTGGTGTAGGGGCATCAGTGTGTCTGGTGCATCTTGCTTTCAAACAGTAACTAGCTATTGGGCCTAGCACTGGAGCGTCTGGTGTCCCTTTAAAATGTGTAGACAGTAGGTCAACAGGCAAAAGTTGTTGGGGGTATTTATACCCCATCCCTTGCTCTCCTCTCTTGCCTTTGCTCATTTGATCAGCTGAGAGACACCTTGAGAGTGTGATAGGAGCAAGAGCCCTAGTGATGAGTGAGATTTGAGAATCCATTGTTTAGAGCCCTCATTAGTGGGTTCCAAGAGTTCAAGTGTGCATCCATCCATCTCATGAGACTTGAGTGAGTCAAGTGAGAGTTCTAGCTTATTACTCTTTGTGATCGACATCACCTAGACAGTTCGTTGGTGATCGGAGGCGTGGTGATCATCCGGAGCTTGTGGATGACCCTCCTCCACTTCTTATGATCGGTTATGGGCGACTCACCGAGCCAGAGCAGCGAAGAATCAGCCCATAGAGAGCACTCGGTCCTTGCACGGATTGAGGGGCAGTGATACCCTTGCGTGAGTGCTCCAACAAAGACTAGGGGGAGTGTCAACTCCTCGATACCTCGGCAAAACATCGTCGTGTCAACATCCTTCTTCCTCCTTCCTCGTTACATTGTGCAATTACTTTCAAGCATTACTTTATGCACTACTTTCTTATTGCTTGACTAGAATTGCATAGGGTTTTCTTACTTTCCTTGAATTGCTACTCGCTTTCTAGCTAGGACACACCTTGTAGGCACTAGGGGGTAATTGGCATTTGCTTAGAATTTAGTTTTTGCTTTAGAAATGTTAATAAGCCCAATTCACCCCCCCTTCTTGGGCATATTGATCCTTTCAACCAACCACAAAACTTATATAGCCTCTGTGGCAGAACCGTCCAAATTATAAGAGATCAAGTACCAAAGTAGCCGATTTAACTGCCACTTAAAGCACTTGAGCCCATATAATCTCGGTAGTCCAGAAATCTCGAAGGATTTCTAACAATCGTATATCCATCCAAGATCATGCAAACTCAGGTATGCACATTCGAACGAGCCACAATTAAACCGACAATACTTGAAGTACGAATAAAGTTATTACAACACTTTATTCCAAATACAAGTAGTACTTACGCCACGACACCTGTGGCCAAATAAAACATTGTTTGAAACTTGAACCCAAAGTTTTACTCCACACTAATATCATTAAAAGATAAGGATGCCCACAAGGTCATGTCCGACAACAGCAAAAGATGAGCTCGTAGAAGACCTTGCCCAAGGCCTACTCCTCTTCTCCTTCGACAGGATAGAGACAGTGCTTACAATAGCCAAAGTATACTTGGCCATCTGCAACAAACGGGATAAACCCTGAGTACGGAAATGTACTCAGCTAGACTTACCTGTCTAACTGGAAATAAAGACTCCAAGGATATGCATGGCTTTATCTGGAGTTGGCTAAGTTTTACTTTTGCAGAAGCACTCCACTAGAGGAGTTTACTTAATGATTAAATGAGCAGTCATCTTTTATCCTATTATTTATCTCTAGATTTTGCACCTGTACTAGAGCACACACTTGATCTAAGCAAACAATATAATAAAACCATATCCAATTCCTTCATCAAAATTTTAGTAGAACCATTACGATGTCACATGGAGTTGTACCATGGTGAAGCTCAGCATAATCCCCCACTATCCGGTGGGAGGCGGCAATTCGAATCGATATACAACCAGCTAGCAAGATTACCTTTAACACACGCCCACATTTTCCCCATCGGGTCCATGCATTGGGTTACCGCTCAACAAGGTCCAAGTAGTACCACCGCGATCTCAGAGTAGTCCACCCAATTGGAGAAATCAGTTGGCCACCACGGGGCAGGTCGTATCTCCAAACTAGAGGGTGCTCACAGTAGGCTGAGAGTCGGCCCGGACAGTGTTTACCCGGACAATATGAGCTAGAGCTAGAGGGAGGGTGTTCTCATCTCTACTACCTCCGGTGAAGCTTCTATGGAGATGGAGGCGTCGGAGTCGAGTCGGAGAGGGGTGAACGTCGAATGGTCGTTTCGGTGGAAACTCAGGGCCGAGGAACGGCGACGGCGGTCCGGCAACGGTGGGGTTTGGTTGGCTAAGCTTGGGCGAGCAGGGCGTGTGCAACTCGAAGGTGAACTGGTGTGCGAGGTGGATCGAGCAGAGGCGCTCGGATGGTGGCGGATTTGAAAAGGGGGCGCTTGCGGTGCTCTGAGCTCTCGACGCGGCGAGGGTAGGGCAATGCGAGCGAGAGAGCGAGTGCTGATGAGTGATTTCGAGTGGGAGAGGAGTAGGAGGTGTAGGCGCTCCCGATGACGCGGTCATGGCCGACCGTCGAGGCCGGTGGGGGTCGTGACACGATGATGCAGCGGTCGACAGCGGGGGAGGTGTGTCCGCGGCGCGCGCGGCAGAGCAGAGGCAGCGTGCGGGCAGAGGGGTACTTGGTCGACGCGCTGTTAGCGCTGATTTGCGCTCGAGTGCGAGTGTGACGAGACGGGGTGCTGATCGGACGCAACACTGCGGCGGTGATGCGACGGCGTGGCGCGGCGTGTCTGCGCGGGCAGTGGCAGCGAGAGCAAGACAGGGGTGTTGACAGGGCACCGCACTTGGTCCTCGCGCCGTTAGCGCGGATACGCGCTCGGACGCGATCGAGACGAAGCGGCGCTGGTCGGCGGCAGGCGTTGCGGCGGCGTCAATGCGACGCGGCGACACGGCTTGAAGGCGGGCAGTGCGGTGACGCAGCGCGTCTGCGGCACGGCGCAGAGCGGCAGCGGAGTGACAGCGAGCGGCGTGGCGTGTTCGACATCCGTGGTCAGGCATCGGCGGCCACGCGGCAGGCGACGCCGACGTACAGCTCAGCCGCGGTCGGGCGTGGGCGCGCACGTGTGTGCACTGCGCGTGCGTGAGGCACGTGCGCGGCGCGTGCGCTGCGGGCGAGCGGCGACGCGGGCGCGAGCTGGGCCGGTGGGCGAGGCCGAGTGGGCCGAAGGGGTAACTCGGCCCGTTTCAGTTCTGATTCCCTTTTTCCATTTTCTTTTATTTGATTTAAACTGAATTTGCTTCAAAACAGCTTCAAAAACTCCAAACTAAGCTTTGACACTTAAACCAAAGTTGTTCAGAATATTATTCTCTACCTTTTTCATGTAGGTCATAAATTCTGAAAACCATTAGTTCAAGGGTTGAGGATTAAAAACTTATTTAAGCTATTTAAGAAAAGAATTACTTTTATTCTTAACGATTAACTAAGCTTAATTAAGCAGGGTAATTATTCAAAAGCAAACCACTTTACTCTAAACATAGCAAGGCTTAGCTAAACAGGTTGATCACAAGGTTGAGCACAAAACACTTATTCAATTCTAGTTTCAAAACATTATAAACACACACATGAAATGATAGCATATGCAAATATGAATGCAATGAAATGCTTATGCTTAGTGGTTAATGATGATCCTAATGCAAGCTTGACACAGGGTGTCACATCCTCCCACAAAAAGCTAGTCGTTACCCCCTTTCTCACCATCCAGAACGACCTCCGGACGCTAACACATCGTGTGTCTGGACCATATCACATGCATCTGGACCTTTCACCGGGTTTGAAAAGGCCATTGGCACGCTCTGTTTCCACACTCAAAAGAACCTCTGGAGGCTACTGCACACTGCCTCTGGACCAAAACGCACCGCGTCCGGAGCTTACTTAGTAAGGTTCCAGAGACCGAAAACACCTCTGGACGTTGTCCGGACAGGGGTGTTTGGACCAAAGATTAGCATCCGGACACTACTTAGAGAGTTCTAG
Source organism: Microstegium vimineum (assembly GCA_022036555.1). Classification (NCBI taxonomy): domain Eukaryota; kingdom Viridiplantae; phylum Streptophyta; class Magnoliopsida; order Poales; family Poaceae; genus Microstegium; species Microstegium vimineum. The sequence goes on from CM039129.1 coordinate 7,462,918, forward strand.
AGAGGGTAAAATCCTCTGGACGGCGTCCAGACCAAAGTCCATGCGTCTAGACCCTCCATGTCAACGCACAGTGACTAGGGTATGCCTCCGGACCTAAATGAATTGGTCCGGACCCTACAAAACCTTGCGTCTGGAGCTAGTTTCTTCGCCCAAATAACTTGAAAATTTCTCCCAAGCTATTTAGTGCTAACACTAAGTGATCCAGCACTTGTGCATGTGTGTTAGCTTTTACTTAATTGTTTCTTGGAATTAAGTTCACAATTCTCACTAGTTCAAGTGCATATGCAACGAGATCATGACCTAGTGGCACTTTGATAACTGTAATCATTAGCAAGTTCTCCCTTCTTGATAGTACGACTATCTATCCTAAATGTGATCACACTCTCTATAGTGTCTTGATCACAAAACCAAAAATGACTCCTATGTATACCTTTGCCTTGAGTCCATTTTCATTCCCACTTTCATCCAAGTTGAAGCTACATCATCATCACCTTGATCCTTTGAGCTCCATTTCTTGACTTGTGCCACCCTATCTCATATATTCACTTAGAGACAAGTAGGTTAGCATAAAAGAGGTTTCATCAATTACTCAAAACCAAACACGGGCTTTCACTCGGCTACTAGGCGATCTTCTTGGCAGTGACGCAGAAGAGTGGAGCTCAAGGTGGATAGCAAGTCCACCTTAGCCTTGGTGAAGAACCCTGTCTTTCATGAGCGTAGCAAACATATCCTAGTCAAGTACCACTTTATTAGAAGTGCTTGGACGAGGGGAGCGTTAGGGCCAAGTACATCTGCATGCAGGATTAGCTCGCAGATTTCCTAACCAAGTCTCTTGGATGGGTCAAGTCCCATGATTTTTGTGCTAGGATTGGGATGGTACATGTCTCTTAAAAGGCTCCCGACAAGGCTTAGTGGGAGATGGACAACAATAAGCCTTTGTGACTAGGATTATTCTATGTATTAGATGTTGTAGTACATGGTGCATATGTTAGCACCTTATCTCCTTGTTTGAGCATCTAGATTAGCATATGTTGTTTGCTTTAGCATCTATGTAGCATCTACTTTGGAATATGCTATGGCTTTCTTAGCAGCCAAGTTAGCTACCCTATATATATATATATCCCCAACCTACCATGGTTTTTGGTAAGCCTAATGAAATATGAAATCTAGCCCAAAGTCGTGATTTATCTCCAATGTATCCAGTTGGCGCTTCAGATACTAAAGCTAGTTCACTGCAAACTAGGTTTGCCAAAATTAATAGAGAGCACACTGTGGACCTAATTGAAGAGTAAATATGAGCAAAACATGATACACTCTTTTAGTCCCTTTCCACTATATACTCATTCCAAATGTATTGCAATAACTATGCTTTGCACACATATCATTTAACCAAATTTATAAATGAGGAGACTCAAAAGTGTATTGGAGCAATAACAATTTGCATACATATTATTCATTCAGACTTGTAAATAAGAAAACACAACACTTTCTGCGTATATTACCTGCCTTATTGTTGATACACCACTTGGTTTGTACAGAAATAAATTGTCAACACAAATATAATACTTTTGAAACTTTTAAATAGTAAGAGGAGTATAAGTTACCTCTCATTAAATATAAAATCTAAATCGTGTCATATTCAAAACAGTCAGTGGCAATGGCTCCAAATCTACCATGTATTCCATCATTTTCTTGTTACTTCTTTTACAAAATTTTCCACTAGTAGAATTGGGAAGAACTTTACTCCCCTTTCTTGATGGGTTGCATGATCTCCAATATCAACAAATAATGGTGGCATGTAGATTTCACAAGCTTTTTAAGTGTGCAAGTCTTGGCCCAGTTTTGAATAAACAAATCAATAGATATCTATCTACTAGAGTAGAGATCGTAACAACAAAATCATTCTGATCAAATCATATCTAATGAAAAATTTTGAGCAACTTATCTTTTTGCGGTGCATGAGTTCTCTATAAGCATCAAAGTACCAAATTAGTCTACCAAAATTTATATAGGTAATTCACATTAAACACATATGGATTTAGGTGAATACAACTGTATCCAAACAAGCACTAAGGTGTCTCTGGTGGTCTACCTCTTGAGACTTTGTTTGGCTACATGTATTCACCTTAATCAACTTGTGTTGGAGTGGATTGGGTGGAAGATCAGTGAAAAAATAGTTAATTTTCCACCCTAATCCACCACAATACATATAGATTAAGTTGGATATGAGTCTAGACAAACAAGCTCTGACGTGGATAGGATCTTGAATTTTTTTCTACATGATTATCAATTTCAAGTTAAGTTGTATAGGAGGTAGACATACGGGGTGCCATTACAGTACCTGTGTTATAGAAATTCTAAAATTGTGGGATCTTATCTTTTACTTTGCAACTTGAAGTTGATGATACTCATATATGGCAATTCTCTAGTTCAGGAATGTACTCCGCTAAATTTGTATATCATGGATTTTTTATTGGGGTTGTACAGTTTGGGCCTTGGGAGTGAATTTGGAAGAGCTAGGCACCAGGAAAATGCAAGTTCTTCATGTGGTTAGTGGCACACAATAGGTGTTGGACTGCAGACTGGCTTGTTAAAAGAGGTCTGTGTTGACGAAATATGGTCGACAGTCTACCTAGGTGTACCCCAAGGTAGTAGATTATGCGGCAGAGGTATGGCGACAGCGGTCAAGCATAACAAAGAGAGCGTAGACATGACGGTTTATATAGGTTCAGACCGGCAAATTGTTGTAATACCCTACGTCATGTGTTCTAGTGGCTAGATTGATCTGAGAGATAAATTACAAGATGTGTTTTGAGAGGGGTCTCTGCTCGCCTTATTTAGTCGGGGAGCGGGGTTACAATTTCCATATCCTAACAGATTACGATCGGTCCCCTAAGGAAAGGGATTCGAGTCTATCTCCTAGGATCTGCCTTGGCGAGTAAGGCTCTGCAGAGTCCTTGGCGAGCACAGCGAGCCTGGTCGCGTGCTGCAGGGGTATATGGAGGTAATATCCCCAACAGCCTGCCCCATCTTGAACGCTGCCCACTTTGCGATCAAGTTGAGGAAATGATTGATCACCTATTGGTCTCATGTGTCTTCTACATGCAAGTATGGTACAACATTCTGCACAAGGTCGGCATGCAGCATCTCTACCCCTAGCCTGACAACAATTCCTATGATGCATGGTGGGCAAGCACAAATTCTGATATTAATGTTCATATTAAAAAGGTCTAAATTCCATCATTATTATAGGAGCTTTGTCTATTTGGAATCATCATAATCGTTGTGTGTTCTATGGGTTTCAACCGAACCTTAATAGTGTTATGATTTCAGTAAAAGATGAGCACCTCCTGTGGACTTTGGCCAGAGCTCGGGGAATATCTAATCTCTTCGCTCTAGAGCTAGTCAATGCATGAGTCCTCTCTCTAGTAGGTCTTGGGTCAAGTTTGTAAATGGTGAGAGAGATACATCATTGATGTAAAAGGGTGTGTGTGTGTGTATGTTTGTGGTTGTATGGGGTTTCTAAACCCACTCTTGTTTTCTTCTTAATATAATGATGTGCAGCTCTCCTGCGTGTTCAAGAAAAAAGGTACTCAGCTGGGAAGAAAGGAATTAGGAATGAAGAGGATAAACCTACTGAGGATAATCCATTACCAAAGAAGGTGGAATATGAGGAATCTGATCAGTAAACAAAAAAGTAATCAACTTGGTCATCACCAAAGAAGGTGATATGAGGAATATGTTCAGTCAACAAAAAATAATCAATAATCAACTTGGTCCAAAGCACCTTGGTGACAACATCCGAAAGAAAGAAAATTATTAACGGTGAACCAAATACAACAAAGCTAACATACAAGAATCAAGATTGATATGGAAGAGGGCAGTGACGATGAAGAATTGTTGATGGATGAGTCAATTCAACCAAGGAGGAGGGTCTTGTATTTTGTAATTTATACAATTAAAATCACAAAGTCGAGTTGAATGCAGTATATTGAGTCCAACACAAGTAGGATTAATGAATATGGCTAAGATTTGGTTAAATCTGAATTTGAATCTTTGGCCTCTCTTGAAGACAAATATACATTATTTACAAGTAAACAAAGCAAAGGACAATCACCCTATACAATTAGTGAAGAAAAGGAGGAAGCAAGGAAGTTAAAAGGCTAATATGGATCTAGATTCTAGAAGATGAAAGAATGTAATTTTAGTTATGATAGCAGAATCTATGATTCCATCAAAGGGCACACAAGAGGCTCTAGTTGCTCATTGGTCAAGTAAAGAAGGGAATTTTACCCACTAGTGAAAGAAGAACTATGGAAGAGTTATCTCAATAGGCTAGACAGGAGAAGAAGCCATCCGCAAATTGGGAAGTGATTGTGGAAGATATGGGTGATAAACTGGAAGAAGTTAAGACGATGCAGACTGAAGATGCAGAGAAGGTAACAAAAAAACAAGAGAATTATAGGAACCTCTTTCATTAAAGATGAGGAGAAGATCGAGCTCAGAGATAGCAAGCCAATACTTAAGGTAAGCATCTTAATCACAAGAGCTCCTTTGCAGCTCTTAATAATAATGAATTGAAATTTAGAGCTTTCCAAATGGGAATAGATACTACTTCTCTTTACTTTGAGAAAATAGATTTCTTAAAAGACTTGGAAGTAGCCAGAGCTAATTTGAGTGAACAGAGCAATAATGAAAATGGTGCAATCAATGAAAAGGAAGAGGTGCATCTTTCCTTATAATCACAAAAATATGGTTTGTTTGGTTGGGAAGTGAGGTAGGATGGAACAAATCCATCCCAGATTGGGTGTTTGGTTGGTGTCCATCACCATCTCACCCTCTAGTTTTTTGTTTGGTTTGTGGAACAGAATGAGTTGATCCATGACCACCTCATTCCTCACAGGCTAAGAATTAGTACTAGTATGAAGAATGGGGTCGCTCCACAAAATTTGAGGAATGGACTCATGCTGCATCACTCTATCTAGGATAAGTTCATTTCTCAAACCAAACACACCCTTAAGAGACACAGTGGTTCCATATATATGTTTGGTTGGAGGGATGAAACAGTTCCATTATATTGTTTGGTTGGAGTGGTGGGGAGGGACAAGATAATAGATCTGTTAAGTCACTATTCATTTGGGTCCCATATGTCAACCAAATAGAGTCCCCAATACTCTTCTTCCCTTGTTTCTTGCAACCACAGCACATGAATCCAGCTGGCTGCCAGGCTCTCTCTCCCAATCCGACCGCATCAGCTCCATCTATCCCGGATCTGGCTGCATTAGCTCTATCTGCCAGAAGAAGAAAACATAATACTGAGGGAATATTCATGTTTGGGGTCGGCTTTGTCCCCAACGCCTCCCAACCAAACACTAATGAAATCAGAATCGCCATATCACGTCCGAGGATGTCCCCCAACCAAACGCCACGTAATTGCATGGCAAACTGAAGAATCTAAGGATGAAGGGATCAAAATTGTATCTAAAATCATAAAAAAGAATAAAGTAAAAAGGGCAAAGGATAAAAGTGAAAACGAGAACTACAGTTTTTCAACCTTCGGTTGAGAAATCTTGTTATGAAGGGGGTGAATCTAAGCTAATATGTAAATCAAAATTCAAAGAATGTGGGTAAAAAGCGTTTGAGTCATTTAAAACATAACGCTAACAATTCCTTTTTGTGGAATGATGATCTTTTTAAAGTTAAGAGACATTTATCTAAAAGGGCGAATCATGATCATGAGGGGCCAGAGTCATACAGACTTCTAGAAGGATGCTTGGTGTGCGAAGGTGTCCATGCATGATGGACAAATTCCCTATTTTGTACAAAATATTTGTAATGACCAAGTATGTACATTGCAGGAGATGCAAAGAAAGAAATGTAAGTTGACATTGAGAAGGTGGCTGGACGAGGACTTACAGTCCCATTTTAAGGAAAATGCAGGACATCTTGTTTAAATGTTCAATAAATAATGAAAAATATAAGGCTAAATGGGAGTGAGAGAAAAACGGTGTGTTCTCAGTGAAGTCAAACCTACCAGCATCTCTATTCTCTCCCGCTTGGAATATGGGATAAACTCTATAAGTTTAAACTTATCTGGAAGACTAGGCTGCCTCTGAAGATCAAAATTTAGTGGTTAATCATTCAAAATGCTATTGACCAAAGATAATTTGTAGAAGGAGAAGTGCAAAGGAAATGAATATTGTGTATCTCGCACAGAGATGGAATCTATCATCTACTTATTTTTTGAGTGTCCCTTAGCTATGTATGTTTGGAGCTTGATAGCTTATACTATCGGAGCGCACTCGACTTAATTCTTTGGAGCAAAACTAGACATGGATTAAAATCAATCTCCCATGAGGCAAGCATGTGTACGCAGTGGGTCTTACAGTTATGTGTTGGGCTCTTTGGAAAGCAAGAAACAAGGTCTGCTTTGAACAAAAGAGAAGTAAATCTCCTATTGAGATCGTTTGCACGACTTGTTCTTTCATGTCTTACTTGCCAGGGTTACAGAAGCAGGAACACGTCTTTCCGATAGAGCAAGATATTGAAGCTTTGAAGGCAAAAAAAGGCGTTTTACTTCCACCAGTAGCTCTTCCGAGAGGGAAGATCGGAGGCACAAAGGAGCAGTGTTATGAATTGACATTCATGAATCATGATGATCTGAGTCTCAGTCTTCTGGTGCTCAGGCAGCCTGTGTGTTGTGTTCTGTATCCGGGGATATGTATTTGGTCGCTTAGATTTTATAGGTTTCAAAGCTAATTTATAGGTTTATTAACTGACGTTGTGGGCTTAGATGGGCCGCTAGGTTGGTATTTCTAGGACCTGGTGCAAGTCTAATTCACTAGGCGCTTCGATGAGGGCAGGCCCAATGAAGAATTAATTGTGGTTTTTATCTTCATTAAATAACTTGTCACCTAAGGTTAGTCTCAATTGGGATGCCATTTGAGTTTCATTCACATTAAATATGTTACCAACATGACAGTGTATTTAAGAAAAGAGAGAAGAAATAAGTGTCATGGGGATGACACTCTCTTGGCACGATTACCAACTCTCTATGAGTCATGAAATTAAATGCCTATGAAACTCTAGAATGAAACTCTCCACTGAGAATGGGTGTTTCATCTTAGTTTCATTTCATTTTGTATGACATGGCAGTCTTGGAAACAACGTCATGAAACTCTCCATTGAGACTGGCCTAAGCAAAATGGTGATGTGGCAGCCTAATTAATGAGGAAAGAGAGGACGAATAGAGGAAACCGTTTCTTAGGCCAGTCTCAATGGAGAGTTTCGTAACGTTGTTTCCAAGATTTTTTAGAAGGACCGGCAAAAGCTTTGCCGGATTTCTATTAGACGAATAAAAAGAAAAGGCAAGTGTCAGCCCAGTTTTTTGACTGGAAACCGGGCCAGAAAAACCATACAATTTGGAGGGTACCCTACTCCAATGCACACATAGGTACCAAGATACAACTCGACTTGGCCAACTGAACCAACTAAACTCTCCAACTACTCAACTACGACAACAAGACCAAAGAGTCCCGTCAACTCCAAGCGACGCATACTTGGTCACCGATCTCCCAGCTACGACTAAACTAAGGCGGAAACAAAAGAGCATCACAAGCCGTACCAAACACACCCAACAAACGAAACTCCACCCCGGAATCCGAATCTCCAAGACAACTGCCACTCAAGCACGTCGGATTGGGACATCGACCGCAGAACCACTCTGAAACTACTCTTTGGATCACCGAGGTCCCGAGCTTTCTCCGCCATCAGGGGTGAGAAGGAACAACCGAGCCACTTGGCAGCCTCACCATCATCTCGCCATTGCCAAAAAAATCAGCTGTACCAAGAGCACAAAACCAAAAGCTTCAAAGATACCATAAAAACCATGGCCTTCACCTCGCCTGGTCGGATTGGGACATCGACACGAAACAGGAAGATCATCAGGCACACCCCGACCATCTCCTCCCCCTATCGGATTGGGACCTCGACAGGGACCTCACCAACACTAACGTTGTCGTGCCGCACCGCCGCCGCTTCTCCTACACTCACGCCTCCACTGCCCAAGGCTAGCCAAGAAGCCAACACAAACACCATTTTTTTATATGTGAGGAGGAAGAAGGGAAAAGGTAGCACTCCCTGTCGACGGTCGCGGTCGCTGGCCGGAATTGCCTGGCATCGCCTTCAAGAAGGTTACGACGCAGAAGACGCCGCCGACGCCAGCCCAAGATGGGGAGGGTTTTCACCCGCAACATCCAAGAATGGGGGGCGTGACAAGGTGCAAATGGACGCCTCCAAGGAGGAAAACGGCATCGACAGACGTCGCCGTCCAAGCCTTCGCTAGCACCCTGTCTGCAGCTGCCGAACTGTTGCCAACCAGCCCCGGTGAAGGTGGTGAGCAGCTACCACCGTAGCCTGACAATGCCCGCCGCGTCATCAAGACGCCGAGGGCGTTCCAACGCAAGGTTGCCCCAGGAAACGCCACCATGATGCCTCCAGAGCACACCCAGCTGAGCCACGGTCGGCCACGCCACCACGGCGACGCCGATGAACTGCCACACCACCACCACCACCGCACGACCCGCTAGAACCAACGCTAGAACCAATGGAGACAGATCAGGCCGGCGGAGACCCATAACAGAGCCCCACACCAGCCTCTGTCCGCCGCACGCCGCCGCACGCTGCCGCCCCTCCCGCGCCCCAGGAGCAGGAGGCCATACGTCGCCCCATCAGCCGCCCTCAGGAGGCCCGAGGGTGGCCACCGACCGGGGACAGCAGCTGGCAGGCCAAGCCGACCAACCGCCGCCACCCCAGACCAGATCTGGCGGGGGCACGACATGACCGACGCCCTCAGCTCGAGGGAGGAGGGAGATGAGCGGTTCCGGCCGCCGGAGGGAAGGGAAGGGAAGGGAAGGGAGATGAGCGGTTCCGGCCGCCATTGCCACGGAACGGAGTGCCGACAACAGATCGGGAATCCACACGTCTAGCAGGGAGCCAACCAGGGGGGAGAGGGAGGGGGAGGGAGAGGAGGGGAGGAAGAAGAAGAGCCCCGCCGCCACCCTCCTCACGGCTGCACGACACCCTACAGCACGCTCCGGTGGCGGCGAGGTGAGGGGTAGGAGGTGGCGGGAGGTAGGGCTGGTGGCGCGTCGCCGCCCATGTCGCCCGAACAGGACGACGCGGGGGCCGGGGAGGAGCCTGTCTGTCGAAATTACAGGCCCAAAAAATTGAATGTTGTTTCCAAGATTGCCATGTCATACAAAATGAAATGAAACTCGGATGAAACACCCACTCTCAATGGAGAGTTCTAGAATTCCATAGACATTTAATTTCATGACTCAGAGAATTGGTAATCATGCCAAGAGAGTGTCATCCTCATGACACTCATTTCTTCTCTCTCTTTTTAAATACATTATCATCAAAAGTGTCTATGTGACTACATCAAATGACACCGCCGTTGTTACGAAGGAAGAAACGACTCGTTTCTATGTCGTGCCCTCGCCTGCACCACCGTTGCGCACACTCGCTCGGCTGGCTGCGGGCTCGCCTGTTGCCGCTGTGCTGCCCGCGCGCCGCCGCTACGTGTGCTTGCAGGACGCCACGCTCTCGCGCCGTCGTGAAAGCTTGCCAGCTCGCCGTGTGCCGAACTGCCCCCGCGCCGCCGCGAGTGCTCGAAGGCCACCAGCGGAGTGCTCGCCCGCACCGCCACGAGGGCTCGCTTGCCTGTCGCCGAGCTCGCTCGCCTGCGCCGTCTAGGCCGTGTGTTGGCTACGCTTGCTTTCCTCTCTTTACGTTGCTCTCCTGTTAAGGCCGGGCTCCGCGTCGACGACGGGAGCGAGCACACGGCTCTCCATGGCGAGGTGGAGGTTGGCCGAGGCTCCTCCATGCTCGTCGTCCTGAGCGGACGTGGTTGCCGCTGCCAGGCGTTCGCCGTCCGTCTTGGAAACGCTCAGCCAGGCTCCACGACGATGACGTGAAGGCTCGTGAGCGCTCATCTGGTCTCTGAAGGCTAATCAGCACACGAACTCAAACTTGCGGCCGGAGGAAGACGATGGACTATCGAGAGAGAGAAAAAATGATAAAAGAAAGTAATATTTATTAGGAAAAGAAATCTCCATTGTGGAGTATAGTTTGTATAGACAATTTCGTGTTAGCGTGTCCGCTATGAAAATTGTGTCTAGTTTAAACCACTGGGACTGCCCTGATGCAGGGACAACGCAAATGGAGCCACTGTCGTAGGCAGTCGTGTGGGGCGACGTCAGGTGATCTCATTTCCATTATTTTTCAAATGCAAGCAAATGAGGCTATGCTGGTTGCTATTGAATTTGGATGAAGTAAGGGGTAAATTATTGTCTTTATGGTCGATCATAGAAATATTAAGTACCGTTTGGATCTCTTTATTTGGAGGAATTATAATCTACCTTAATAAATTAAGCTATTTAGTTTGAAATTTGACATTCCACCACTTTCCAAAGTCCATATTTAAGCCTATCTCAAACTTATAAGGTGGGAGATGAAAATTGATTCTATATATCACCATTTCATATTTTTATTTTACAACTTATAACATGTTGTTCAAACTCCTTCTCCTACAATAGATATACAACAAATAAGTATGTCTCTCATATAGTGAACAATAATATGCAATTATAATACATGTACAATGTTTTAAATAGCGAGCTAAAGCCAAGGTGTTTAGCGTTTTATAAACCGTAATTAGCGGACTTTAGCGGTAAAATTGTGCATGAACGCAAATAGCGGCACAATTTTTTTCAAGCTATTTCGGACTATAGCGGCAAAAATAGCGGGCTATTTTTTCCTTGTACATGTATAATCATATTAGTTTAATTAATATGTCTCTAAATTATAACTATTAAAATGAATTCAATTCCAGGGATCCAAACGGGACAGAGAAAATTTGGGATTTGGATTGTGATAAGCAGCATATGATTTTTCTACTACTATGGTGCTGGTGGTCTGCACGTAACAAAGTGAACGCTGGAGAGCGAAAGCAGAGCGCCTAAGAGCATCTCCAAGAGATTAGTCAAACTGATTAGCTAAATTTAGTGATTTTGTTGCTCTCTAAAATAAATAATATGAGAGTACTCCAACAGACTTTGTAAAACTAAAAGTTAGATAGCTAGTGAGGTATACTATCTAAAAGTAGAGAGCGAATTAGGTGGGATAGAGAATCACTAAATTTGGAGAGTCATTTAGATAGTCTGTTGGAGACGTTTTTTCTTTAGCAATAGCCAAATTTAACTTTAGAGAAGGATTTAGCTAGTTTCTTGGAGATGCTCTAAGAAGTTGTTAGTGATGTGTTTTATCATCTGAGAGCATGGAATATCGCACGATAAGCATGATAAAATACACAAACAATCTGCCATTTTAAGGTGGAAGGTACCCTCTGATGATTTTTTATAAAATAAATTGTGAGGGTTCTTTTGGCCTGAGACTAACCAAGGAGGATGGGGATTCATAATTTGTGATCACTTTGGTCATGTGGTGGCTGCTGGAGGAGGTACAATTGACTTTCCGATGAATGCCTAAACGTGTAGAAATAGTGGTATGTATGAAGGCAAGTGAGAAGGCAATAACATTAGAAATGGAGCGTATTGTTATAGAAACCGGTGCATTAAATGTGGATACTGCACTGTAGGATACTACTTTTGATAGATCAGTTCTAGAAACAATGTTTAGGAACAATGTTTAGGGAAATTAGATAAAAAATGATGTATGATTTTACTGAATGTGTTGTTTTCCATTGTCCAAGGGCTTGTAATTTTATAGCTCACACACTTGTTATTGTGGGTTTAAGTTGTATAAACGGTCCTTTGTTTTTGTTCTGGCAGGATCGTATTCCAAATACAGTCACATACGCTATGTTCATTTGGCTTATCAACAATTAAAATAGTGTTTTTTTTATCACAACAAAACAGTCAAAAACAGCGTCAATCGATTCACTGAGTCACCTAAATGACCATTGGAAGGTTGGTTTTTAGAAGAAAAAAAATGCCACCGAGGCCCAAAAGATCCCTGTGGATCAAAGAGGAGACCCCAAAATAGCAGCGCGCGAAAACGCAGTAGCAAGTAGCAACCCGCCCACTCGCCACCACTGCCCGCGCACACGGCGGCGACCGCTGCGGCAGAGGAGGTAGCAGATGGCGCCGCTCGTGCCGATGTCGCAGCCATGGGTGGAGAAATAGTAAGCCCGCACCCCGCGGTCTCTTCCCCCAACAAATTCCCCCCGGATTTTGGAATGGGGCACTCGCGGTTCTCTCTAATGGCGCCTGTTCTTGCTGGGGTTGCAGCCGGCCGAGGCAGGTCAAGGACGTGGCTCACCAGGAGGAGGTGATTCGGGTGCTCACCAACACCCTCCAGACCGCCGACGTGAGCAAGCGCTAAACCCTAACCCCTCTTCTTCCCCCCACAGATTTTCTCCTTTTTATTCGCGGAACCCCCTGGGAGATTTTTCTTATTTGCTGTTTGGTCCCTTGCAGCTGCCGCACATGCTGTTCTACGGCCCGCCGGGGACGGGAAAGACCACCACCGCACTCGCCATTGCCTACCAGCTCTACGGGTATACCCTCGTGCTGGACCCTTTCTTTTAGTTTACGATTTCTTAATTTGGTTGTGCTAGAATAGTAGTGTGCTATGTAATTTTGGATTGCCTGAGACTTGCCAGTATGAGTAGTTGCTAGCTACTGTATTGGAGCAATTGATGCCAAGCGCAGCTTGCTATTGTTGATGCTTTGATATTACTGACGATTATATAATCTTCAATGCCACAAAATACTTTTTTTTCTTTTAAAATGGTCAAAAGAACAGTGACGATTGTGGAGATCCCTAATTTACTTTCATTTTCAGCCCATTCTAAGCTTCCATAGGCATTATTTAGCTTGAATGATTAATTCGCTGGAGGTCCTGTTAGAGACTCTACATATGTGTGAGATTTTTTTTGGGGAGGTTGATTATTTCCATCAAGGATGGACCATCAAAATATTTGAAATTATAATATTGTTTTTTTGGGGCGAAGATTGGCATGTCTGTTTGTACAATCTCTAACCCATGTATAAGTTGGTGCTTATCACTGAGTCGAATGATACATAGTCAAGTTACCTTTTTGATGCAACAGAACAACAGCAAAATAAAACTATGTGTTTAAAATAGCCAGTTATGAGGAACTCTGACTAATACAAAAGTAGCAGAGTATGATTCTCTCTTTAACTCATTTTAACCTATTGAGAATGACTGTCAAACAACCAGTGTTGCCTCTGTTGTCTGTTTTATGCATGTGGTTGTGGTGGTTAATTTCTCAAATTTATTCATGAAATTTTCCTATTCATGCTAGTGAGTATGGAGGTGACATTAGAAACTGTCCTGTTTTGGAAAAAGAAACACAACACTACTCTCAGATGGTTTGAGGACTCAGTTTTCTTCTCCTCGTTGGCTGTTTCAGTCCTGAGCTGTATAAGTCAAGAGTTTTGGAGCTCAATGCTAGTGATGATCGTGGAATTAATGTGGTGAGGACGAAAATCAAGGACTTTGCTGCTGTTGCTGTTGGTACTGCACGGAAAGCGTAAGCTCATCAAAGTTAGAAAGCTTTTCAGTCTCATTCGATTTTTGTATTCCTTACTAGTTTTCTTGTTGTGATGGAGTTCAGTGGTTATCCCTGCCCACCTTACAAGATTATTATACTTGATGAAGCAGATTCAATGACAGAAGATGCCCAGGTATATTGCCACACAGAATTCTTCTATATGTCATAAATGCTTCAGACCTAATACATATGTTAAGTTGATATATTATATCCTTCTGTAGAATGCTTTGAGGCGTACCATGGAGACTTACTCCAAAGTGACCAGATTCTTTTTTATATGCAACTATATCAGCAGGTATTTTGTCAACGTGATCTTATTATTTTTCTATGGTACAAAGTTTGAATTTTTGTGATTCATGATTGCTAATGTTACAGGATAATAGAACCACTTGCATCGAGATGTGCAAAGTTTAGGTTCAAGCCTCTTTCAGAAGAAGTGATGAGCAGCCGCATTATGCATATATGCAATGAAGAAGGTCTGAATCTTGATGCTCAGGTATTTAAATTAGCCTTATTCGTGATGAATCAGATGATGTTTATATGCATCATGCATTATTAATATCTGGTCAACTGTTTGGAGCATTCTTTCATTTAATAATTACTTGGTTGAGATGCTTTGAATTATCTAATTAGGCACTGTCCACACTGAGTGCCATTTCTCAAGGTGATCTTCGTCGTGCTATAACCTATCTTCAGGTTTGAATTTTCTCCAAAACTACTATTTGGCATTAAGCTGTACTCATCTGATCGTAGTTCCATATACTTTTGGTTTGTTGCAGAGTGCGGCTCGCTTATTTGGATCTTCTCTCTCTTCCAGTGACTTGATCAGTGTTTCAGGGGTACAGCATCATTCACTTTTATCTTTTATTTGGGAATAGGCTAATTTATCACATAGTACGAATTTACTAGTTCCTGTATTGTGCGGTGATGAATTCATTAATATTATTTGCTTTATGCTTGAGGTTATAAAAAGTTCATTCATGCTTAATGATGTTGTTTCCCCAGAACTTAGCGCAGTTCTAACCTTCAACGAAGTTTTACACACAGCAATAAAATTGTTTATGCGGAAAGGAAATTAATTGGGCTTTTCCTTGGAAAAATATCTTATATCATGAGAAATTTTACCATGCAAGTAATTGGTGACCTGAACAAAGGGAAATCAAACTCGTCCATTCATCATGCTTGTCTCCCTGTGTCAGGTTATCCCTGAAGATGTTGTCAAGTCACTGCTTGCAGCCTGCAGATCTGGTGAATTTGACGTGGCGAACAAGGAAGTTAGCAACATTATAGCAGATGGATATCCAGTCTCACAGCTGATGGCACAGGTCATCTGTTTATTTTGTTTCTGGTTGTCATATTCCAGTTAATTACTGTTCCTGTTGATTTCATATGTCACTGCGCTAACTGAAGTACTTGTGCAGTTTCTAGATGTGATTGTTAACGCGGATGATATTCCAGATGATCAAAAGGCAAGGATATGTAAAAAGCTTGGGGAAACTGATAAGGTTTGTCTGACTAAAATTACAGTACTACAATTATCTCAAGTTCATCCTTTTATTGTTTCTGATGACTTGTACTCTAAAGGGAAACCTAGAACTTTTTCTTCCATGTGACTAGTTCAGAAATAATATGATGTTGAAAGTCTGCCATTCTAGATGTGCATGTTTTTTTTATCTTGTAGCAAGTCTCTGAAACTGTATCCACACATGTATCACATACTGAAACTTCCATAGTATCTGTAATGTTACATTTCTCACCTTTCCCCTTTTGGATGATTTCAGTGCTTGGTTGATGGAGCAGATGAGTATCTACAGCTGTTGGATGTTGCTAGTGAGACTATTCGTGCTCTTTTCAACATGCCACAAACACTGGTCTTCTAAGTTCATAAGATGGAACGGTGGTTGTGATCCGTAGCGAAAGCTTTTCCTGCCTCTTAGATGCTGCCCATGGCTAATCTGCTTCGCCATGCTATTCCAATGTCGGTAGATTTGTGATGGGTTGAAAAGCGATGATCTCGCCCTAAAATCCTGCTGAACTATGTGCCTGTGGATGCCCAATATGACAATGAACATTTCTCAACTTTACATCTTGAGTGTTATATTTCCTCTTCTACTCCCAGGTGATGCTGTGTAAGGCTTCAGATGCCTCCAGAGTGCTGCAGTTGACGCTATGGCATTGCAGTCAGATTTTGTTAGGTTGTGCTTTGTAACTTCGTTGTGGCACATGTTCTATAAAGAAGTTACATTTTTGGGTGGAGAATATAAACGGATGCGTAAATGGGGTAAGTAACTGCAGGCAATGCCATTTCTGTGAGCATGTTCGCTTGTTCTATTCAGACGGCTTTAATCTAAACAAACCAGCGATGGAATAATGTTTTTCTCTCACAGTAAACCTGTAGTATAAATCAGCAAAGTCAAAATAATACTAGATGAACAGAGTCATTGGCTCTGTTGTGAAGGATTCTCCTGTGATCTGCTCAATTGGAATCTGGAATCCCACACGGAATCTGGCTGCTTTATTATTGTGCTTTTCCAAGGGCTTCCCTACCGCGACATGTTGATAGACTGCCTAGCCAACAGCCCAACATATCTGCATCAAGGTTCCATGTCACGTGCTATCTCACACATGGTCACGGTAGCCTCTAGAAGAATTATTGTCCTCAACTCGCATACATAAGCAAATGCTGGAGAATGCATTCTGATGGGACTATTTTTTTACTTGTAAACGTGGAGCCTAACTTCAGTATGGGGCCAATGCCTCTATATGCATGCGTTGTGCATGCCCTAAAGAAACAAAAAATTATCTAAAACATTTTTAGGGACAAGAGTGACACACGGCAACAACGATTCATGCATTACAAAACCTTCACGTTGAACCATATGATTTTGTTTTTCTCTTTCTTTCTTTTCTAGGTGGAGCATTTGACCACAACCTTTTGGCCATCATCATGATTGCCATCTATCTCCATTTTTGAACTTGGACCAACCTATCTCAACCTTCACACTTAGACGTATGATTAGTCCAATATATTTCATCAATTAACCAAAATTAAACTTGAACTTTTAACTAGTTGGTGGTAAGTGTCATTTGAAATCATCTTAAAATTTAGTCACTTGAAATATAGAAGAAGTGAATTAAAAAAAAATACCGATCCACGACTACTTGTCTTTGATATTGGCTAGTAGACGAGATATATCAAGTCTAGCGCAAAAAAGATGTGTTATTGTCAATACTATTATTAGTTTTGATTTTTTTCCCATCTCTCTATATTATTATTTTTATACGCATTGATAATACTACATTTTTTTTAATTATTACTGGTTTTAACCATTACAATAATTTGCTCACAATCGATATCATTCAAGGCTAATGACACGTACCATGGCCAACTCACATTTTGTTGACATCTTCCTTTTTAGGCTATACGGAGTATGGCTCATCTATTTGCAAGACTAGCTGTGCCACCATATTTTGGTCTAAATTCTATTGAATTTGAATTCTATGCTGACGAGTTGAATCCTCTCCAAAATTTTCAAACCGAATGGGAAGGCCCAAATTTGAAGGAGCTGAAAGCCTCGGCTGCTCACTGCCATCCCACGTGCCTCCCGACCAACCGCCGTGGTCCCCTCACTCGCGGACACACACTCTCCGGGCGCCCACCACCTCCGCCTCTTCCGCCGCCGCGTGCGCCGGCGACGATGCCGCGCAAGGCCTCCTCCAACTCAGGTACGCGCCCCGCCAGTCACCCCTTCGCGCCTCGCAATTTCCGCACTCCCAAAACCCTAACGCCCTCCCTCCTCAATTCCGCTTCCAGATGCGCGGGCCAAGTGGCGGAAGCGGAAGCGCGCCGCCGCCAGCGCCTCCCCGTCCAAGCAGCCGAACGACCATTCAGATGACTCCGACACCGCCGCAGCCGCGAACGGCGACGACGAGGCGTTCCGCGTCGCCTCCGCCAACGGGGGCCGAGGAACCCTAGCCGGCGGCGGCGGCGGCGATGACGACCCCGTGCTCGACCTTCGTGCGGCGGAGGTGCTCTCCTCCTCCGCCGAGCCCGTCTCCGCCTTCCCCGCCGCCGTCCGCCGCGCCGTGGGCCGACCTCACCCCTCGGTGCTGGCTGTCATCGCCGCCGAGCGTGCGGCGGCCAGTTCCGACGGTACTCCGGCCACCCCAGCCCCGGTGCCCGTTCTCGAGAACATTTCGAACGGGCAACTCCAGGTGCTCTCGGCGATGCTGCCCGACCATCCGTCCCTGTCCTACGACCCTGACAAGCCGTCCACGTATGTCTGCACCCCACCTCCACTGATGGAGGGATGCGGAGTGCACAAACAGTTCTATGGCAAACTTCACATCGTGCCCATGCACTCAGGTTTCCTCTTGGCACAAAAAAAAAACATTGTTTGCCACTGACCACTGCCTGGTACTGGAACAAAGTGATAATTTAAATTGTTTTTTTTTTGTTGATTCATAATTGTAGATTGGTTTGTACCAACGACAGTGCACAGGTTGGAGAGGCAGGTAGTGCCACAGTACTTCTCTGGAAAATCCCAGGGGCAAACACCAGAGAAGTACATGATGTTGAGGAATAAGGTGATTGCGAAATATTTGGAGCGACCTGAGAAAAGACTTGTGTTTGCTGAGTGCCAGGGGTTTGTCACAAGCACACCTGAATTGTATGACCTGAGTAGGATAGTTAGGTTCTTGGAATCTTGGGGGATCATTAATTACCTCGCAACAGGGTCAGTGCACCGTGGTCTGAGGATGTCAGCATCCCTGATCAAGGAAGAGACAACAGGGGAGCTTCAGCTTGTATCTGCACCGATGAAATCAATTGATGGTTTGATTTTGTTTGATCGGCCCAAATGCAGTAAACGGGCAGATGATATATCTTCGTCGGTGTCAACTTCATCTGCTCCATCTGTGGCTAATGGTGATGCTGTTTCAGCAAATCTGGACGAGAAGATCTGGGAGCGCTTATCAGAGAGTTCTTGTACTTTCTGCTCAAAACCTTTACCCAGCTTGCACTATGAGTCACAAAAGGAGGTGTGCACAATCATAATTGCTAATATTTTATTTTTCATATTTGGATGCTCCTTTGCATCTTCTGGACTGTTGATTATGCAATGCAGTTCACGCTTCTGACCTATACTGGTCTATTTTATTCATAATTTTCAATTTGTAGAATGAGACTATTGAACAGAGTAATCTATTGTTTATGTTGCATCCAAAACCATTAGTTTATCACATAACTCGCTATTCCAGAAGGAACTGATTACAACAACAATATACTATGAATGAGGTGATATTGTTGTTTCTTATGATCTGATTCTGAGCTGATTGGTACAAAATTATACTCAAATAGCAATGATTAGGAAAGCAGAGATCATTATATAATTTTGAAGAGGAATTTACAAACAATTTTGTGTCTTACACCTCAAAATATCAAGGTATACTAATGGTATTTAAAATTATTAAACCTTTGATTTGAAGTACCATGAGCGATGAGCCCATGAGATTGAAATGAATAAATGATCATTTGGTTAAAGGCCTATACAAATGAATGTTACTACAGGTTAAGTCTCATCTAGGTACCCAAATACAAATAGGCCTCAGTAAAGTTAAGTTGCTTATGTTTCAGTTTTTAAACATGCTTGAAAAGTTTAGCCGCCCCCCTTTATTTGCTGCCTGTATGTACCTAATTTTCTGAGAGGGCTTTAAATACTATTGGTCATGGTTAGGAAAATGGAAAAGTGTATTTTTCAAATGCTTCTTCCATTCAAAATATTGTGTCCACCTCTCTGGAATGTTCAAAATAGTTTGACATAATAATAAACAGCATTTATTTGTGACTGGAGAGAGTTCATGGCATGCTATGAAGCTTTATTTATATCCTACTACTATTTGGTTTTCCTAATAACTGGTCTGAATTGATTTTGTATTTGATTTCAGTGTGTTATATACTTCATGATGATTTGCGTTGTACATGTCCTCTGTTTTGATATGCCATGTTTTAAGAGTGATTCATTTTAGTGCAGTCACTTTCTGTTAAGGTGGATCTTAATTGATATATTTTTTCTTCTGTAAACTAGCCCTCTTTATCAAATATAAGCATATAAATGGGATTAACAAACTATCTAATTTTAACTGCTGGAGCAGGCAGACATTGCTCTTTGTTCAGACTGCTTCCACAATGCAAGATTTGTTACTGGGCATTCAAGCTTAGATTTTCAGAGAGTGGATGGGATGAAAGATGGATCAGACACTGATGGGGACAGATGGACTGATCAGGAAACTTTGCTGTTGTTAGAGGGCATAGAGAAGTTCAATGATAACTGGAATCATATCGCAGGGCATGTTGGGACAAAATCAAAAGCACAATGTATTCACCATTTTATTCGTCTCCCAGTGGAAGATGGTTTGTTAGAGAACATTGAAGTGCCAGAAGCATCCCTTCAATCCAGAATGCAAAGCAATGGATTTTTGCATTCAGATTCCAATGGCAGCACTTCAGGTGTGTTTTCTATTTGTTCAATTAGCAAACTTCTCAGTTTTGTTATGCTTCAGTATTCATGGTTGCAAAATGTATCAGGATTCTATATTTTTGACTGATGATTTGTTCCCTTTGCTTTCTTCAAGGTAGCCAACCTGGAGACCAGATTCCATTCATTGATTCTGCTAATCCAGTCATGTCACTGGTGAGTCATTGTACATTATATTCAAATTTGGATACCAAAATGTCTGAAAGCATTTACAGCTGTAATTATCTTCGCTATTTGTTTATATGGCTGTCAGTGATGCGCATACGTTTTCCATGCCTGAAATGTTTTTTTAATCAAAGCCCTTACCATTTACATGTTGCTAACCATGACTCGGTTGCTAATCCATGTCCTATGCTGTATTACATTAGAAATTGACTCAATTTGGGACTATACAGCTTATTACAGTTCTTTTAATTGATCAAAAGCTGTTAAAAAAATCATTCTAGGTGGAATGCTGTATGCATGCACCACTTTTAGCTATTAATTGGCTGTCTGAACTCACAAATATGGCTAGGGCACTGGTGGCATAATCATACAAACTATTCCAGTGATACTTGTAAATCCATGTGTGTACACTTATTGGGGAATATGTAGTGCATAACCATATTTCAGTGTGAAGATGCTAACTCTGAAACAGGGGCCATTGTGTGGGACTTGGAAGCATGGTATTAAGGTGAACAAAAGGAACAAATAGGTTCACAAATTCTGTTAGTAAACCCTTGCAAGCTGCAGTCGCAGTTGCATACCATGCAGTTTTCTGTGTCATTATAATATATGTGTCAATGGTCAATCTGTGTAAAGATCTATTTATATCTCTGGTCTTACTATTCTCGCAGGTTGCATTTTTGGCTGCTGAAGTAGGACCAAGAGTTGCAGCATCCTGTGCAAGTGCAGCATTGTCGGTTTTGACAAGGGATGATTCCAGGTGAGCCACCTGTGCAATAAGTGATGCCCAGTGACTTGATTAATGAACATTTGCTGTTTTTGATATGCCATGTTAGTTTTATAACTGGAATGCAGTAACTCTTTTATTATTTAGTGGTACCTGAGTTGTTTTGCTTTTTTGGGGTCACTCACATTACCTATTTGTTAACATGGTATTTTCCATTCTGTTAAGGATGCATGCAGAAGGCATGGATGCTATGGGTCATCCTACTCATCTGAACTATGGTAAGTGCGTTGTTCCCACTCCCTTTGTTTCAGTCTTATTGTGCAATAGGTTATTGTAAAAATACAATCCATCTTCTTGTGAACCAGGACCCTCGTCATCCATTTCTTCTGAAACTGTGAAAAATGCTGCAATCTGTGGCTTGTCAGCAGCAGCAACAAAGTCCAAACTTTTTGCAGATCAGGAGGAGCGTGAAATTCAGAGATTATCTGCCACCATCATAAATCATCAGGTCTGTTGCAATAAAAAAGTTTGTCGATTCTGCAATTTAGTTATTTTGGTGTCTGACCATCTTATTTTCATGTTATAGTTTTGCAATTGTTGTCTGGCTACCATGTCATTGTTTTGCATGTTTAATACGACTTCCCAAGAAAAAGGAAACCCTAGTTCTCAACTATGGTAGTTGTATCTTGGAGGAACCTTTTGTTCTTTGGTGTTAAAGAAAAAGAATCTCCATCCTTGACATATGACTTTTCCTTATATTTTGATATGTTATTTTATGTGATGGTTGTGTTTTATAAAACATGACCAAACACTGAGTAGAGAGGACAGAGGAGGTTTTAAGCATGAAAGAGCCACTGAGGAAAAAAAAACAAACAAATTCACACTTGTCAAAGTTTGGCATTTACCATAATTGGAGCTTATTTCTTGGCCGATCATGCTAATTCTCAGTAGTAGTTTTGTAGTTTGACAGAAAACAATTGTCCTGCCATAATATTTTAGATATCTAAAAAACAAAACCTATAACTTACTGGTAAAGCCATCTTTTACTACAAACTTGAGGGGGCAGTTTGGTAAAAACTCATACCTGGGTTTCAGGGTGCCCTATCTGCTGATTTTTTCAGTGAATATCTCGCACTTTGGGATCTCATCTCTGAAGTGATGCTTCAACCAGAGGTGGAAGACTCACATATGAAGGAGGGTTTTGCTGTGTTTTTTGTGGCGAACCTCCTAACTAGCTAGAGCACTATTGCTCGCTAGTGAGGAGCTTCATTTCTGGGGTTTCGCGGGCATGTCTGTTTGCTTAAGATTCTAGTGTTTTGTCTGTGTGTGATGTAAGGGTTCCTGCCCCATTTTTCTTAATATAATGATACACAATCCTGCGTGTCTGAGAAAAAAAGTTTGACAAAAACGTATAGCTCACTGGTTAAACCGCCCTTTACTATCTATCATGAAGATTCAACCAAGCTCAAACAGGTTTCGTTTTGAAGGACTTTGAACCACTTCTTTGGATAAGACCTTTTGAGTTCCATACATGTAATTATGGGTAAAAAAGGCAAATGATATAACTTTCAGCTTGTTATTAATTTTTATGGACATGCAGTTAAAGAGACTGGAGTTAAAATTGAAGCAGTTTGCGGAGGTTGAAACAATGCTCTTGAAGGAAAGTGAGCGGTTAGAGTTGGGGAGGCAGCAATTGGCAACTCAGCGTGTCCGGCTGTTATCAACCCGGTTCACTTCCACAGGCAGTACAATACCTGGAGGCAGCAGCAGTATGGTTTCAAATCCAATGAGTCAGGCCGCTGGCCTCAGACCGCTGATGATGCCAGGCTCGGTGTCCCAATCCAGCATGCCGGCATTGTATGCAAATAACATGCAGGGGCATCCCCATATGGCTCTGCTGCAACAGAGGCAACAGATGCTCTCATTCGGGCCTCGCTTGCCTCTCTCGGCCATCAACCCTGGCTCGTCCTCATCAGCACCCAACATGATGTTCAACCCTGGCATGCCCAACTCAGCAGCTCCTAATCATCACCCTTTGTTGAGATCACCCTCAGGGAACAATTCAAATGTAGGTTAGCGAGATGAGTTTTCCTTTTTTGCGTCTTAGATTCCTGATGAGTTGTAGCCCCTGATTCGTGATCATTAACCATTGTAATCGAACTGCACAATTACATATAGAGGTAGCTGTTACCAACGGTTGTTTCTCACTTTCTCTAGGCTATGGACCGTGTGGTGTGTGTTTAGATAAGACTGGCGTTGCTAGTGGCTTAGGCGATGCATAGAGGATGTAGAGTTTCACCCTGATTAATTATTATTATTACTGCCCCATCTTAGAATGATATAAAAAAATACTCTGCATGAATTCCCCATTCTTCATCTTTGGTTTGCATCTGGAAATCATGGTATGCCAAAATGGTTTTATGTTTGGAATTTGTTGGATGCAATGAGTTCTATTGGATTTTGTGCAGTCTCCATGGGTGGGCAAAGTTACCAAAATTGGTAGTGAACTAACCTGATTTAACTGAAAAAGTTGTTAACTGAAATTTTTGCGACCTATTTGATGAAGGCTGACCCTATTATGTTAAAGGCTCTTTTGGATACTTGGAATTGAATTTATTTTAATAATAATAATTAAGACACGTATTAATTAAGTTAATATGGTTGTATAAAGAACGTGTTATAAGTTATAAGTTATAAAGTGAAAACATGGAATGATGAATTATGATTTATAGAATCATTTTCTATCTTCCACCCAATGAATTTTAGATAGACTTATATGTGAACTTTGAAAAATGATGGAATATCAAATTTCAAGTTAAATAGCTTAATTTATGAAAATAGATTTTAATTTCTTCATATGAAGCATTCAAACAACCCCAAAATAAAATTTATCCGGTTTTGATCTGGCATAACACAATGAACTGATTTTACCGTTTAATTTGCATATTTGATTGTATTTCTACAAGACTTTTATTTGTTAGAAGCATTCTTTATTGTTTTTTCTTTTATTTTATTTCATGATTTATTCTTGTTAGGTGCTTTCTATACAAGTATGTTGTTGCATTAGCTTGTGTCGAAGTATAATAGGTGTCACGGTAGACTGTTAATCGAACTGATTTTAGTATGTTATTAGTATTTTGCAACAAATTTTGGTCCTGCTCGGCTGGTTTTTGTGGCTGATAAGCTGGCTGATTCTGTTTTGTTATGAGAAAAAAACGATGTACCATGGCTGATAAATTCAAACGAATAAGGCGTAAATCAAAATTCTTGATAGCTGATGTGATCGAATCAATTTTTACTGAAATGTTGTATCCATGAAAAAAGAAATTTTATGCAAGATTTTTATACTCAACCATCATCTATCATTATACAGTCCAGCCTTCAACTATTTAACTAAACAAACTAAAAAGTATCAAATAAAAGAACCAACATGAATACAAAAAATGACCAACAAACGAAGCACTAAACCTAATAGAAGGCACTCATTATGCTTGGCAAATGTTTTCACTGTCAAGGTCTCCAACATTCAACATGCCTATTTCAAGATAAGTCAGCTGATGGTTTCTGCGGCTGATAAAGTGTAGACCAAAATTGTATAGACCAAATGTTTTCACTGTCATGATCCTACTTATAAAGTGTAGACCAAAATTGGAAGTAGGCTTGAAATAATCTTTAGATAAGAATGTAGAACTTTTTTTTTCAAGGATTACATCATTTGTAGTCAATCATAAAAAACTTGTACTTATTTCCACACAAAGTTGATATTGCAATTTTGGATCAACTCGTTGAAACCAAACTAAAAAATATCTCATCTTCTTTGGTTGTCGTAAACTCAATGCAACTTAAACAACTCTTCAAACAAAATTTGTAGCATGACAATTTCTTCAAACAAATTTTGCAACAAGACAATTTAAAAACAAGTGTATGATGGTTTCCTTGTTGCTGCCAAAGCAACCATTTTCATCACCCCTCTAATTTGGTTTTAGGTGACTGTTTTTTGTTAAAATAATACCCCAAAATTATTAGTACTTAAGCACAATTTCAGTTTTATAACAATTTGTCTACGGAGCAAATTGGGTGGGGGCATAGTTAGATATGTAAAAGTTGACTCATTTGTGTAGCTCAACTTGCTTTGAGAATACAGAATAGTACTAACATGTATATAGCCTTGTCAACTAATCAAATAGAAGCGAATTGCCCTAGGCAACCAATCCAATCCGACCCTACGTTTATCTTCGGATAGTCTGCTACACGAGGTATAGGGGGGAAAAATAAAGATCAATAAATAGTGTGAATCTACTGCTCTGGCACTCTACATACTTAAAGCAAAACATAGAACATTCAAGCTTCACACGGTGAAAAAAAAAAAACAATTCCAAAGCTCTGCACAAGTGCTGGGTTCCCGTGCATGCACCACGTACTCCGTACACACTTAAACAATGATGCCAAAGCTGAACAGAACAGCTAGGCAATACCTTCCTTTACTTTCTTTCCTGGAACAATTCAATCAAAAGAGCAGAGCAGCGTCCACAGCCACTATTCCTTGACCCACACTCCTCCCTTTCCATGCAGAGCAGAGGTAACCTTTGCTGCCTGCCTTTACCTGAACGAAGCTGAAAAAGGCCGCATCAGAAACAAACATCTCTGGAAAAGGGGAATATCAGTTAACTGAAAGTAGTCTTCTCCTTTGCATTGCATCTTTCTGTTCCTTGCTGCTGCTGCTGCAACAAAACCAAGAAACAGAAAGCCTTTCTCCTTCCCGGGAGGAAACTTCCAATCCACAACACTGCTACTACTCCCATCTTCTTCCTTCCTTCCCTGGCTCCCTCCCTATAAAAGACCCTCGCCTCCCCACCCTCCCACAGGTCCCACACACCACCAAGAAAATAAATTCAGAGAAAGGAAGAGGGGGAAGGAGACAAGTAGTAGCTCGCTGCGCTGCGTCTGCCTGCCTCCTCCCCTGCTCCCAGACTCTGCCTATCCTGCCCGGCTGCCGCCATGGCTCCGAGGTGGGCCCCGCCCGCTGGCCTCGTGCTTGTGGCGCTGCTCGCGCTGCTGATGGCGCCGGCGGCGGTGCGCGGGGACAAGCCTGTCAGGGGCAGCGGGGCGTCCAGCTCCAACGCTGGGGTGGAGGCGGAGGCGTCCTCCGCCGTCTTCCCGCTCTACGGCGACGTCTACCCGCACGGGTGCGTCCCTCCTTCTTCCCACTCTGCTCTCCGCGGCCAGCCAATCTGTTTCCGCCCATTCCCCCTTTCGCTGACTCCAAGAGCCACGACGAACCAATCAACTGATTGCCACTTTTGGTTCCATTCGGGAGCCAGCCCCCCGTGGATTTCCGTGCGCATTGCTCTGTTCTTCTTGGACCATCAGAATTGTTTACTACTCGAGTGATGGATCATCTTTTTTAGAGAGAGAAACAAAAATCATTTTTCTGAAATCGATTTCTTTCGCAGCTTGTACTATGTGGCCATGACCATCGGCAACCCGCCCAAGCCATACTTCCTGGACGTCGACACCGGCAGCGACCTCACTTGGCTTCAGTGCGACGCGCCCTGCAGGAGCTGCAACAAGGTACTATGTGCCCTCCGTTCCATCGGTTCCCCTGATTTTTTATTCTGGATCACCAAGGATGTTGCCATCACGAGTTGTTCATGGTGGTGTACTGGTGTTAGTTCAATGATCATTGTCCGACTTCAACCTTGGGGCTGTTTCGACCTTGACCGTTTTCTTGTTCATTTAGGCACTGCTTTAATTTATCAAATTCACAATTTCACTTTCAGAAATATCAGTAACTGCTGATTTTGTTGATTACGCTACTTCCGCTGCAAATATCATAGTTCGGATAACATGAGGCACACTATTCTGTTCTTTTCAAACGAAAAGTCAGTTCTGTCGGAAAAAGAAGGATAAAGTTAGATTGGTGTCGTCCACAACCACAAATGACAGTCACGAATCAGTTCAGTTCAGGAATTGGCATTTTCTCCAGGATGTCCTATTCGGACTTGCTTTCCATTTTCAAGATTTGTCGCCTGGTCATTTCTTAGTCTTGCATTACATCACCTGTGGAGGGAGCATTCTATTTCTTCTAGTTTTAATTAAATACCATGCTTAATATACCTTTTGGCATTGGCTTTTTTTGTTGGTGCAGGTGCCACACCCACTCTACCGGCCAACAAAGAACAAGCTGGTGCCATGCGTGGATCAATTGTGTGCTTCCCTCCACAACGGGCTAACCGGGAAGCACAAATGTGATTCACCGTATGAGCAATGTGACTATGAGATTAAGTATGCTGATCAGGGGTCATCCACTGGTGTGCTCGTCAATGACAGCTTTGCGGTCCGCCTCGCCAATGGCTCTGTTGTTCGCCCCAGTCTGGCATTCGGGTATGCTACTTGCATCCTGTGACTGTGAGGTGTACAGCTTTGCAAAATTAGATTCTTGAATTAGTATATTTTTTGGCTTCTTCCATTTGTGCAGGTGTGGTTATGACCAACAGGTCAACAGCGGTGAGATGTCGCCTACTGACGGTGTGCTTGGGCTCGGGACTGGATCAGTTAGCTTACTTTCACAGTTCAAACAGCATGGAGTCACCAAGAACGTGGTTGGCCACTGCCTCAGCCTAAGAGGCGGCGGGTTCCTCTTCTTTGGTGATGATCTTGTGCCTTATCAACGTGTGACATGGACTCCTATGGCTCGCAGTGCTCTCCGGTGAGCATCATATTTCCTTTAAAGTTGCAAAAAACCTGTCCCCTCTGGCATTTCAGATGACATCAGAATAAAATTATGGCCTTATTTTCTCCCTTTCAAATTGTCATAACATTATATTTTATGAATTATTAGCTTGACATAAGCTTGTATTTCCAGGAATTACTATTCCCCTGGCTCAGCAAGTCTGTACTTTGGTGACCGGTCACTGGGTGTGAGCCTGACGGAAGTAGTCTTTGACAGTGGAAGCTCATTCACCTACTTTGCTGCAGAGCCATATCAAGCACTTGTCACCGCTGTATGTTTAAAAACTTCTTCTCTTGTAATGCAAATGATTCATGAATAAACATGGGGTTAATGAGGTTTTGTTTCTTGCAGATTAAGGGTGACCTAAGCAGGACACTGAAAGAGGTATCTGACCCCTCTCTTCCTCTGTGCTGGAAAGGGAAGAAACCATTCAAATCTGTGCTTGATGTGAAAAAGGAGTTCAAATCTTTGATGCTGAACTTTGCCAATGGCAAGAAGGCACTGATGGAGATCCCTCCTCAAAACTACCTCATTGTTACAGTAAATATTCCATAACCCAATGAATTATTATCAGCAGTAGTAAGTTGTTGGTGGCTAAAATCTCTTTCTCTGTTTGTGTCAGAAATACGGCAATGCCTGTTTAGGCATCCTCAACGGATCCGAAGTTGGTCTCAAGGATCTGAGCATTCTTGGAGGTAGGAAGTTTAGACAAAACCAATTAACCCCGTTTATAAGAAGTTTATTTATGACTCACACGACAATTGATGTTATTTTTTTTATTTCTCTTGCAGACATTACGATGCAGGATCAGATGGTGATATATGATAATGAGAAAGGGCAAATTGGATGGATTCGTGCACCCTGTGATAGAATCCCCAAGTTTGGATCCTCTGCCCTTCTGTGATCATTTCACACCCCTGTACAGTGAACATACACACACTTAATTCATTTCTATTTATCCAAACAGCGACAATACCATTCATGGATTTGAGGAAGGTTATTGTTGGCCTCAATTCCCGGGGATCATTGGTCTTCCGAACGAAGATTGCCCAGCCTATTACCGTTCAAACAAAGAGTGATTTACCAAGGGGAGGCCACTAGAGTGACAGAAAGTACAGAAGGATGATCGCCACGGGGAGGCTGGACACAATGTTAGGATGACGTATTCTTTAGGAAAGAGAGAACCTAGTCACATGTAAACATCATAATGTTCATATAAAATATAGTGATCATCCTGTTACGAGTATAATCTTTTCGAGCTTTCCTTTGTACATCCTTGATTTGGTGTTCTGTTGATGTGATATATACTACGGTTCCAATCAAGGTGTCTAGCGACTATGTGTGATAGGCAGGTAGCAGCTTGTCCTATTGTTCAGTGGCGTTGTGTAGAGAATGGCCCCTGGAAAGGATGATGTTTCAGAAAGACTTGTGTTAGAATTATGCCCTCGAGGCTTGTAGTAGCTGGGTAAACTTTTTTTTGAGGGATCAGGAGCTGGGTAAACTTGTATTATTATCTGGTGTTGTTCGTTTCGCTGAAATTTAGTTTGTGCTGAATACTTATGCTGAATTGTTGTGGGGGAAAAAATTATTCGTTTGTTGAAAAATACTGATAAAGTAGTGCTAATGAACATGAATGCTTATGGTGATTTGTTAGTTGCTCTTATTTGTTGCAAACCTTGAAATGCTTGGGATGCGTTCTAATTAGATGTAGTAACAAATAATAACTGTCAGTTGTAAACTTAGTACAGTACAACTTGGAAGCTACAGAAACAAGTCTGTCCTGGCCACTAATTACAATGAAATGATGGCAGGCTTTCTCTGGTCCTTGGCTCCTTGCAATCTTTGAGCTCTATTTGAATTGGAGGGACTAGTGACTAATGACTACTTTTTTTTTTTGAAACACCTAGTGACTACTAATTAGTCTTAATTAGTCCCAATTTTACCAAACACTTGGACTACTAGAGGGACTAGTAGTGACTACTACATAGAAGTCTCAAGAAGGCTGCTATTTGGGAGTACTACATAGAAGTCACTAGTCCCTCCAATCTAAACAGCGCCTTAGCCACTGAATGGCCGGACAACCTTGAACGCGCCCACGAAACTGGCGATGGACCCTGCTGTGGCGACGACCGACACAACGAGACACACGGCGGCGAGGGCCTTAAGGAAGATCCACTCGGTGCTGCCTCGCGTCACGGCGCGCTGCTTAATGTACATCTCGACGGGGAAGTAGACGGTGAGCGGCCAGAAGGAGACGGCGCCGATGAGCCCGACCACGCTGCCGAAGAATGGCAGCGCCATGGCGACGACGGTGGCGAGGCACACGAACGACCGCCACACCAGCCGGAGCGCGCTGGGCGCGAAGGGCCCCACGCGGAGATCCTTGGAGACGAACGCGCTCTCCAGCCACGCGGCCGCGGCCCGGCTCTCGACGAACGCGTAGATGGGCTGGCAGAACACCTGGTAGGCGCCGACGAGGTGCACGACGATGCCGACATTGGCGACGTCGACGAGCCAGTAGGGCTCGTAGAAGCCGAAGCCCGTGAGGAGGTTGTCCGGCGCGGCGTTCCCGAACGCCGCGTACCCCATGCAGCCGCACAGCGCGTAGAACGCCGTGGTCGTGGCGATGCTGAGCGCCGTGGCCTTGTTCATGACCGCCGACTCCGACGGCGGCGGCGCCCTGATCGTGTCCTGGATCTCGATGAGCACGTTGGAGAAGGAGTAGGCGAAGGCGATGTTTCCCAGAGCCTGCATCGTGCTCCAGACCTTGTGCGCAACGGTGACGCCCGCCGCGCCGACGGCGACGCCGGTGAGCGTGCCCCTGAACCCGCCGTTAGCCACGGTCTGTGCGACGGCGAGTCCGATCCCGATGCTGGAGTAGGTGAAGGACATGACGGAGGCGATGATGGACAGCCACTTGATCTGATGGAAGTTTGGAATCTGCGAGAAGACGATCTGGGTGGCTCCGAACGCGATCATGTAGGGCACGCTGGAGCTCTGGCACGCATCGGCGGCGTGGTGCCCCCGGGCGTGGAAGCAGTTGGCCTTCCAGACGGCCTGCATGCTGATGGACGCGGCGATGGTGTAGCCGACGGCGATGGCGGCGAGGTTGGCGTACTGGATGACGCCGCAGAAGGTGACGTTGGAGCCGCCGAGGATGGCGCGGACGGCCTCCATGTAGGAGTAGTTCCGGCGGCCCGTGGCGGGGTTGTCCGTGTCCCCGCCGCCTCCGGCGCGGTAGCACTCGGCAAGCAGCGTGGAGGTATAGTAGGTGCGCCGCCGAAGACGAGCAGGACTGGGGGACCCGCGGCCCAGCCGAGCTGCGCCACACCCCCCAGGGGAGCGAGAGCACGCCGGAGCCGATGACGGATGTGACGATGTGCGCGCTGGCCGTGAAGACCGTGCCCGTGCGGCGATGGCGACCGTCGTCGTCGAGCTCCGCCGAGTGCGAAGCCAGGTTGCCGGCCTCCAGAGAGACCTCGATCGGTTTGATCTGTACCATCGCGCCGCGACGGGGTGGTGACGACGTGATCGCGTGGTGTTCGATCGGAGGCAGAGGACTGCGGGGACTGTTCGGAGGCAGAAGAAATATACAAGGAGGAATTCGAATTCGAATTCGAAACGAACAGCAAGTCGGATGTCGGAATAAACAGGGTATCGGAATCGGACAGTCGGGTTCTCTCCGGATTCAGGAAGACGATTCTGCCAAAAGTCAATTTCGGGGTGTTTAGTTCCCAAGGAATCCAAAATATTTTGGGTTTTGACTCTTCATTTTGCAAAATGAAATTAAACACTAAAATAAGGGAATCTTTGTATTGGTTTGTGTATCACCCTCACGATCCCCATCATTGGTAGGTAAATTTTGGTTGGAACTAAACAACCCACCAAAATATTTTGTATTCTGAATTTTAGAATCTAAAATAGTTGGGATTTTATATTTTGGATTTTGGTTGGAACTAAACAGGACCGATTGTCCATATATTAGATGATGATGACTAGTGTTTCGTTTTTTTTTTTGCTGAGTTTGTTTCTTCTCCGTACCCTAGTTCTTTTTTTGAGACGCTACAAACCCTAGTTAGTGATCACCAAAATTTCACCATGGAGTGTATCGTAACTCTTTTTTTTTTCACAATCCGTGTCTAACCCATATTTCAGTAAGAAGATAGAAGTTTCAAACGTTAGATCGGAATCACATGTATTGCCTCTTCTTGGAGGACGACAAGGGCGGCCAAACAAGTTAGGGCAACTCTAACAGTTTGACATTTGGACTTGACATATTTAATTTTGTCAAAAAAACTAGAAAACTGGTGGCCAACAGTTTGGCATTTGGGCTTGACATTTTTGTCAAAGTTGCAAATAAGAACTCACACTTAGTAATTTGGAGACCTTAAAAAGGGAGAGACAATTTTTTTTCCTTCTTTTTTTCACGCCTTAACACTAGGCAGCGCCCTTTTTTTGTTCTTTTTTTCCTTCCTTTTTTTCACGGTGAAAGGCGGCGACTTTTTTTTCCTTCCTTTTTTTCCCGTTTTTGCCAAGTCATTATGGAGAACTGTTGGAGATTACATATTTTTTGCTTTGGCATAATTATTTCAGAGTTGGCAAATTCCATGTTTTGCCAAACCAAAATTGTCAAACTGTTGGAGTTGCTCTTAGACCAACTCCAACAGTTTGACAATTTTGGTTTGACAAAACATAGAATTTGCCAACTCTGAAATAGATATGGCAAAGCAAACAATATGCAATCTCCAACAGTTCCCCATAATGACTTGACAAAAATGGAAATTATGGACCAGTAGACCCACTGCCTAGTGTTCCGCCGTGAAAAAAAGGAAAGATAAAAAAAGACCCGATGCCCACGGTTCTGCCGTGAAAAAAAGAAGGAAACAAATTGCTTCCCCCTTTTCATGGTCGCCAAATTGTCAAGTGCGGGCTCCTATTTGCAACTTTGGCAAAAGTGTCAAGCCCAAATGTCAAACTATTGGCCACTAGTTTTTTAGTTTTTTTTGGCAAAATTAGATATGTCAAGTCTAAATGTCAAACTGTTGGAGTTGCTCTTAGAGCATCCACAGTGTGGAGAACTAGGGTAAGTTCGATCCTAGACCCCACGAATGACAGAACATGTCTTGTTATTCATTCCACAGTGTGTAGAACCATGTACCGGCTCTATAAGTGGGATCCGCACAAAAAAGAGCAAACGCGGGAGCGCCAACAACAAGAAAGAGAATAGGTGTGAGAAGCAAAGCACAGATATTTTTCTCCCTTCGAGCCGGGTTGGATGCTTCGGACCTGGGTCTCCATCGTACCGGCCTTGCAGTGTATCGACGTAGGTTTGACCTGCGCATTTATTGTACCGACGCGGGTTAGAACCGCACACTGTTAATGCTCTTAGAGTAACTCTAGCTCAAGTCCTCAAATTAGGGTCCCTACTTTTAGTTTAGGGGCTTCTCCTGAAATGATGGGGCTTGGTTTCATGTCTTTGCTCCAATGGTAGCCCTCAAATTAGAGTCCCTAAATTTTTTTAATACTCACTGACATTATAGGGCCACCTGACATGTACATAGCTCTATCTATGTGAGCTATTTCAACCAAAAGGAGAGAGGATGAGCAGGGAGAAGTACTGATACTTGAGCCAGGAATACAAGCGGAGGGAGCCGATCGCTGACCGCGACGGGAGCAGGCGGAGCTCGCTACGCCGGAAGAGAGCTCGTCCGCGCCCGGGAGAGGAACCTGACCTTGCCCAAGCCGCTGCATCCACGCCAGGGAGCCGAGCCGCCAGATCCGCGTCGTGGAGAGGAGCCCAGCTCGCCCAGGCCGCCGGATCCGCGACGGTAGGTGCCTGAGCTCGCCCACACCGTCGGAACCGCGCCGCTGGATCCGCGCCATGGAGAGGAGAGCTTGCTCGGGCCGCCGGATCCGCGGCGGTAGGTGCCCGAGCTCGCCCACGCCGCCGGAACCGCGCTGCTGGATCCACGCCGTGGAGAGGAGAGCTCGCTCGGGCCGCCGGATCCGCGACAGAAGGAGCCTGAGATCGTCGGGTGGACGCGCGCGGGAGGCGGTGCGGCGCAGGCGGGTCGTGCGCCGTGCTTCGGCCGGGTGGGGAAAAGTGGGGTGGGCCCCACCGGATAGGGGGCTCATAGACCTAGGGTCCTGAGATTAAAATTTGAGGGGGCATGTAAAATGGATGCCCAAGTAGGGGCTCCATTGGAGTTGGAATTTTACCCAAACTCCTAAAATTTAGAGTAGGAGGTCAAGTAGGGACTTGGGCTGGAGTTGCTCTTATGAAACTCTTCAAAAGGTGCATGATCGGGCTCGGTTTTGACCTTAAAACCCAATCGCTTCATCATTACCTTCCTTGCTTGCGCTTTAGGTTTTTTTTTGGCTCTCAACTTGCTCTTTGCTGCAAGGAGTGCACTCCTCTTGGAGACAAGCTGGTCCTTCATGGTCACCCTCCCCGACATATTTATGATCTGAAGTCTATGTGGTGAAAGGATAGGTTGCTGCAACGGCTTCTTTAAGACATATTTATGATCTGAATGTCGATCAACATGGTTGAGCCTGCGCCTCCAAGCGTGAGTGCCTGACATCATCCACGGGCATCACAAGGACAGGCCCAACGATTTTTGACTCGTTGGCCAGCTCCTACGGTCAAACATCGACGGTCCATTATGGTTGTACGATTGTTCTCAGTGCACTGTCTTGATCATTTTGGATGAACAACTGAGCGGGCCGAGGGCCTACGAGATCGTTACCGACATCATACCCGAGACAAAAAAAAAACTGGTTTTATAATCTGGCTTTCTATATCGTTATTACCGACAGCATACCCGAGACAAAAAAAACTAACTGTTCAACCTTCTGGCCTATTTGCAGTAAGGGTTCACTTCCAACCAAGTATAAAGCTTCCCCCAGAAAGCAAAGATTCACAATTTCGAGTGAAGCTAAAAAAAAAAAACTTTTGGCAAGATTTGCATGCTCTTTTTCACTGGACAGGACAATACTTGGGAGGCATGATTTCTCTATCATCATATTGGTCATAGGCTTAGCATCACAATCAAATTAAGCCGTGGATTTTCTCCTTTTGAATCTGCAATTGCAAGGCCTTCATATGTAACTTACCATGCTGCTGTTTGTAGCATACCATTTTTCTATCTTGTGTTTCCACAATTTGCATGTCCATGTTTTTAATTTTATTTTAAAAATCTGAAAAGAAACTGAAATATTAATATTTGGTCCACTGTTTGCTACTTATTTGTTCTTTATTTTGTAAGCATAGAATGTTAGCGTCTGTATGGATTGCAATTTGGCTATAGGAACAGGTTCAGAGCTAACAACATCATGGTGACTGTTCAACCAATTACATTATATTCTGTTGAACATGTAATTTGATATAGTACTCTGAGATGAACTATATACAGTTACCTCAAGTGAATTATCTGTAGTACATACATGAAAATCATCAGGAACTATTTAATTTCGTCCAGTGAAAATGGCGTTCTACTCTCCTCATTTTATAGATTCCAAATGAATATTTTCCAATGCTATTCATATATTTTCTTGAACCATTTTTGTTAGTTTGGTTCTGATGTTCCCAGCTTTTTTTTCACCACTTTAGGTGCTTAGCTCTTTGTTTACTTCCATGCTTCTGAAATAGCAACTCTGTTCTTATGATCCTATTATCCAGATACTTTCAGGGTTCAAAATGCAAATTCCTGGTCTTCCATTGTATTAACATATTTATTCAGTGCTAAACTTATGTAATCGCTCTATGTAGTATAATATATGTACCCCTCCTTTTAATGTACTCTCAAATTTGCAGTCATTGTGTCCCGGACAATCACTATGTAAAAAAACAGCAAATCTGCCAGCTTCATACAAACGACCAAAAGAATGCGCATGTAAAAAGAATTGCAGTATTTCAGTTCGTTTGTATGACATATCTATATTAAACTTCTCACTAATCATGTTCCCATACAAAGATTTAACATATATCTTTTACCCATACAATTATCAATTCACGATGCTTACAAAATGTGCTCAACACATGTATCATATACACAGCCATATGTAATATATACATCCTCTAGGTGTACGTGTATGCATCAATGTGCTCTAATTATATATATCAACACTATATACAGCCTATGTATATTATATGTATAAACCTAAAGATACTCATTTGGCTCGTGCACAGGAGCGCGCCCTTTGTACCAGTAGTCAAAGAAGACCGAGAACGGGTATGAATTTTCTCTGGCCCAGTTTCACTCTGAAGTCTTCGTACGTAGCATTCTTGATTGTTACTGTACTTACTTATGGACTGTTCTGAAGTCATCCTGGCTGGTATCTATGGACTGGGTCTCGGACCAATGACATATCCCGTCAGTATCCATTTCACCTCGTGGTGAAGGAATTGGCCGTGCATCTCTCCTCTCCCTTTTTATAAGCATGTTTGCATGATGATTGAACTTCTCAAACTGAAACTGACGACAGTAAGAGTCAAATGCTTCGCGGCGTCAGTGAGCTCTCTCAAGCTCTTCTTACAGGCAGCCTCGTCATCATCTTCTCCCTGATGTGCTGCCAACTCCCGGACAGCGTCTCGAGCTGTGCTCCAAGTGATAGGATTGCACTCACTAGCTTCTCTAACAATCTCGACACAAAGACCAACCGATGGCCAGGCGCCGAGAACTACTGCTGCCGGTGGACCGGCGTCCGTTGTCGCCAGTTCGGAGTCGTCGGAGCATACCAGCAGCAGCAGCTCCGGGTTTTCAGCCTGGATCTCGCCGGCCTAGGCCTTACCGGCTCATTGCCGAGCTCGCTGGATCGCCTGGACATGCTGCGCGTCCTCAACCTCTCCCGGAACTCGTTCCACGGAGCCGTCCCGCTCCCGCCGGAGCTACTCCGCATGCCACGGCTGACGGTGCTGGACCTGAGCCAAAACAACCTCAGTGGCGTGCTGTCGTCGTCAGGGGCCGGCGCCGGACCGCCGTCTTCTTCTCGCACCTCGGGGATCACGCACCTAGACGTCTCCTTCAACGGCCTAACGAGCCTGGCGGCCGACGTGTTCCAAGCTCTTCCGCTGCTGCGCGTGTTCTCGGCCGAGTCCAACCAGCTCACCGGCGTCCTGCTGCTGCCAGGATCGTCACTCTCGGAGCTCGAGTACCTGAACATGGCCAACAACTCCCTCCACGGCACTCTCGCCTCGACCAACTTCTCACGCCTGCCGAGGCTTCGCGCCCTGCACCTCGGCTGGAACCGCTTCCACGGCCGTCTCCCCGCGAGCCTCTCGCGCTGCCAGGAACTAAGGGTGGTTAACCTTCGCCGGAACAGCTTCTCAGGCCCGGTGCCATCCTCGTTCCGGCGGCTCCGGGCGCTGACCTTCTTCGACGTCGGCGACAACAGCATCGCCGGCCTAGCGCGGGCGCTCCGGGCGCTCCAGGAGTGCCGCCGTCTAGCCGTCCTCATCCTCACCACCAATTTCCAAGGAGAGGAGATGCCCGCCGCCGGCATCCGCGGGTTCCCGAGCCTGCGTCTCCTCGGGATCGCCAACTGCGCGCTCAGCGGCGCCGTGCCGCCGTGGCTCCGCGCCAGCGCGCGCCT
This sequence comes from Microstegium vimineum, assembly GCA_022036555.1. Classification (NCBI taxonomy): domain Eukaryota; kingdom Viridiplantae; phylum Streptophyta; class Magnoliopsida; order Poales; family Poaceae; genus Microstegium; species Microstegium vimineum. The sequence continues at coordinate 7,500,273 of CM039129.1, forward strand.
GAGCGTGCTGGAACTGTCCTGGAACCACCTGACCGGCCAGATCCCGCCATGGCTCGGCGGCTTCGAAGCGGTGTACCGGATAGACCTCTCGAGAAACGCGCTGACGGGGGAGATCCCGCGCTCCCTGACGCGTCTGACATCGCTCGCCGGCGTTAATGCCTCGGCGCGCGTGCAGCTGTCCATGTCCAACTACGGCGTGCGGCTGTACAACTGGCACGTCGAGCGTGGCCAGCTCTGGTACGACAGCTACATCCCGCCGTCGCTGGACCTGAGCCGGAACTGCCTCGTCGGTGAGATCCCGCCGGAGCTCGGTGACCTCGCGGCGCTCAACCTGCTGAACTTGAGCTGGAACGCGCTGTCCGGGCGAATCCCGGCGACGTTGGCTTCCCTGAGGAGCCTGCAGATACTGGACCTGTCGTACAACGAGCTCGCCGGGGAGATACCGGCGTCGCTCACGGCGCTGACGTTCCTGTCGTGCTTTGACGTCTCCCACAACCGGCTGCGCGGATTCATCCCCGACACTGGCCAGTTCTCCACGTTCCCTTGCTCCAGTTTCGCCGGCAACCCTGATCTCCACGGCGTGTACTGTGGCGGCACCGCCGTGCCGGGGTACGACGACGGGCCTTTCGTCACGGATACGATCAACGTTTTTGGAATGCCGTTTATGCTCGGGATGATCTCCGGTCTCTGTGCCAGCATGTTTGTTCATGTGCTTGTGTCCAAGAATACCAACACTCCTTTCATAGAGCCTACTTTTTATTAGAAATTAAAAAGATAATATCATTTCTAAATTATCGCATTTTTCGTTTGAACTTACTGGTTCCGTTTATTAGCTAAGATATGATATTTTTTTCTCACAACAAAATAATATTAGTCGGCTTATTTTACGTTGGACATATTTAATTTATTTTATTGGCAATAGCAATGGTTACACGGTTGCACTTGCATAGTGATTATTTGTGTCTTTGTAGTAGAATTGCAAAGCAGCAGCCTGCGAGCCTACATATAGATTTAATTTTATGGATTGCCGTTTGAATTCGTAAAAATTAAGCCTATATATGGATTCGCGGGCTAACCTACTTACATCACTACTTTGTACCGTCAACGACAACAACAACGATGACAAACTATTTACATGCAACAGGCAACATATTTTTAGTTTTTAATATACACTTAAATATACATTTTATATTTATATCTGTGGTAAAATTAGTGCATCTATAAAAGACTAGTTAGAGTAGCTGGCTAACTAACAACTAGTTGGGGTGGGTAGTTGACCAATATCTAGTTGGGAGGTTGACTAAAAAGTTAGAGCTCACTTAGCCTTGCCTTGGGTGTCTAAGCAAGCCAAACCTTGTCTGCCCTAGGCTAGTTGATTTGGATAGCGCCGTGTCAACTCGCTTGCTCAGACGCTTGGTCGCACAGGAATGACACACTAGCAATTAGCATGCTCTTTAGCGACAACCTTTGGCTTTGTTCAGCTGGTATACAAAGCCGATTAAGCTGAAGGCTGTTCATACGCAACGAGTGTGGTTGAGCGTGAGAGGGAAAGAGAAAATAGATGGAATGCTCTCCCTGCTCTTTGGGGATTATGGAACAAGTTTTCTCAATTGAAAAAAAACTATTAGGAAAAGAGAATTTAGAAAGAGGTTGGCGGAGTTGTTTTTTCTTCGTCAATCCTTTTTTTTCTAAAGAATATATATAGAGAAAATGAATCTCCTTTCTCAATTTGGTGGCTCACTCTGGTTGGGTCCGAAACCAAGAACCAAGAAGCATCTCGTTGATATGACAGGAGAGCAAGGGCAATAGAGTAATACAAGTTGAAATTCATTTTTTTAAGATAGAAGTGGGCCGGATTGAATGGGTCAACAGGCCGCGGACTGGGTAACCGGCGGAATCTCCACTTGGGCTGGGCCGAGTTATTCGAACGGCCCGTCCCGTGCCATCCTCGACTCGCCATGGCCGGTTCTCTACGTACCACCGTCGAGAGGTCTCAACTCCCAAGTAACAAAATGGCCGATAACCACTCACAACGCCGCAGCTCTCTTAGGGTGGCGGCAAGGAGGTTAGGTCGAGGAGCTCGCCCCCGCCGTCCCCGCCCTCGCCCTCGTCCTCACCCCCGCCGTCCGGCTGCCCGCGCGACTACCTCCCACGCCGCACTCGTAGAGATTGGTGCTCAATTAACATCCGACTGTTCAAGTAAGCGCACATCAGCATATATCTATTCCGAACAATTCGCAGCTCGGTTTACATTCCGTCCTGTTGACTGTCTTCTTCACATGTGTTTCTTTGGTTTTCTTTTCATTCCATTCGACGCTCGTTTTTTTTTTGTTTTGTTTTTTTGAAACGAAATTCCACTCGACGCTCGGTTGGTTGAATTTCCTGAAACAAGTACACCTGGAGGTTATGAATTTTCCCTGCACATGTCAAACTCTCTTTGTGCCGGTCAGACGTTTGAATTCAACGTATCTAGATATCTCCACTCTGCTAATTCCACGCGCGAGCCTTCAGTGTCAACATCACCACTGTTATCTTGCACTTAGCGTGCTGTTGTCTGCACCTATGACAGTATGACCTATGTTGGTCTTTCATGCTGCACTCATACTGCCTGAAAAACTATTCTTACTTGTCTCAAGCCATTGCTGTCCACCAAAATTCTCACGGACCTTGCATCAGGATTTGACGTTGGGATGGCCATGTTTAGAGAGGAGTTCATGGTTTCTTTTTCTTTCATCTTGCAGTTGTGTCTTCATTTGAAGAATCGTTGTAGCTTCTGTGGCCTGTGGATAATAATGTTCAATGAGGTGCAATGGCTTTGCCTTGAGGTTTACCGCAAGTGTCCACCAAAGGCTCCTCAAAGGGAAATGCACAAAGGGGATGCAAGGTTTTCCAGGTGAAATAATGATCCTCGTAACTTGCATCTGAAACACAACCTCATAAAATGGAACATGACTTTTTGGCTTTAATATCGTGCAAATATATTCCCTAAATGAGTGAAGGATGGTATATTTGTGTAGGATACAACTCTCTATTCTATTGCTCTTTCCTTTTTTACGCTTATTTATTGTGTGTTACCTTCAGATATAACATATTTGAATTGTTGGTTGAAAATGGTGTGTGGGATATATCATCCCTCCAGACTCCGGTTGTCACCTAAAAAACTAAAAACTTGACAACCTTGGCATACACGGAAATGTCAAGTCAAACAATGTTAATTGATTGCTACAGATAAGCTAAATGACGCAAAAACTATGCTAGGAGTATGTCGAATCAAGGAATATTATCCGTGTTGAAGAAAAACTCTATTTTTCTTCAACTTCCTTTGAACTTTCAACCAATGTCAGCCAATTCAGTTATCATCTTTGATTAAACTACCAATTTTCATGGCCAGGGATTTGTATTGTTTAACTGCAACACGCTAGACATAATAACACAGCTGCTGGACCTTTAAAACCACATATATATGTGGTTCCTCACTTCCTCTCCTCCAATGATGCTAATGCCTCTCATGGCCACTTCTAGCTTAATGCTAATCCTTGCACTCCTTTTTACCTTTTCCATTACAGCTATTACCGCAGGCGGGTTAGCTCATACAAGTTACCTGAAGAAAGGCTCCTCCCTCTCTGTTAATCGTGCTTCTGATATCATACAATCACAGGATGGCACCTTCTCATTTGGTTTCTACAATCTCTCCTCTACTGCCTTCACCATATCCATCTGGTTTACCACTTCAGCTGATAGAGCCATTGCTTGGAGTGCAAATCGCAACCATCCTGTGCACGGGAGTGGATCAGAGATCAGGCTGAACAAGGATGGTACTATGGTTTTAACGGATTATGATGGCACAGTTGTGTGGCAAACCAACACAAGCTCCAAAGGAGCTGATCATGCTGAGCTTATGGATTCTGGGAACCTTGTTATGAAGGATAAAGGTGGTAACATCCTCTGGCAAAGCTTTGACCATCCAACTGACACGCTGCTGCCGACACAACCAGTGACAGCCTCCGCAAAGCTGGTATCGACAGATCTCTTACACCCTTCAAGCTACTATACTTTGCGCTTCGATGACCATTACATTCTTTCACTTGCTTATGATGGGCCAGATATTTCTAATCTTTATTGGCCTAACCCTGACTATAGTAGTTGGCTAAATTACAGGATTAGTTACAATAGCAGTAGGAGAGGTGTTCTTGATAACCTGGGGCAGTTTACAGCAAGTGACAACACAACCTTTGTTTCAGCAGATTGGGGCCCAGGAATTAAGAGGAGATTAACACTGGATTACAATGGCAATTTGAGGCTTTATAGTTTGAATGACAGCGATGGGAGCTGGTCAGTTTCTTGGATGGCTTTCTCTCAGCCTTGTGAAATACATGGTATATGTGGTTGGAATGGTATTTGTGGTTACACACCAGTTCCAGCCTGCTCCTGCCCTCCTGGTTATGTGGTTAGGGATCCAACTGACTGGAGCAAAGGCTGCAAACCAACATTCAACATCTCCTGCAGTGGTGATCAGCGAATGGGCTTTGTGAGCCTTCCTCAAACTGACTTCTGGGGTTCTGACTTTGATTACATCCCAATGACATCGCTGGATGCTTGCACCACTCTGTGCTTGGATACCTGCTCCTGCCTAGCTTTCGAGTACAAATCAGATAGCAATGGTTGCTACTTGAAGTCTGTTCTCTTAAATGGAAAGACTGTCCCAGGCTATCCTGGCACAGCACACTTGAAGGTTCCTCAGAGTTTTTTGTCTGAAACAATCTCAAATGTTTCTCAAAATAGTGAAATATTAGATTGCAACACGTCAAGTGCGGAAGTAGAAGTTCTATTATTCAATCTTGATGCACACATTAATGGTGGAAACAGTACGAGGTGGCACTACTACTATGGGTTCCTTGCAGCATTGTTTCTTATAGAAGTCTGCTTCATTGCATTTGGTTGCTGGTTCATGGCAAGAAAAGAATCAACACATTTGAAGATTTGCGAGGAAGGTTACAGGATGGTAACAGATCATTTCCGTAACTTTACCTACAAGGAGCTGAGGGAGGCCACTAATAATTTCAAGGATGAGCTTGGTCATGGGAGGTATGGCTCTGTGTACAAGGGAATTCTACATGATAAATGTGTAGTCGCTGTCAAGAAGCTCGGAGATGTGAAGCAAGGAGAAGATGAGTTCCAGACAGAGGTCAGTGTGATTGGGCGAATCTACCATATGAATCTGGTGAGAGTAAGGGGTGTATGTTCAGAACGGAAGCATCCATTGCTGGTCTTAGAGTATGTTGATAACGGATCACTGGCAATGTTCTTGTTTGGCAACCAGGGACTACTGCAATGGGATCAGAGATACAAGATTGCAGTTGGCGTGGCCAAAGGGTTGGCTTACCTTCACCATGAGTGCTCGGATTGGATCGTCCACTGTGACCTTAAACCTGAGAACATACTCCTGGACCAGGATTTTGAGCCCAAGATCAGTGACTTTGGGGTTGCAAAGCTGCTACAGAGAGATCAAACTGATCCAAACATGTCAAAGGTTCGTGGGACCAGAGGCTATGCTGCTCCAGAATGGGCCTCCAACATTCCCATAAATGAAAAGGTGGATGTGTATAGCTACGGAGTGGTGCTTCTCGAATTAGTAACAGGGCAAAGAGCATCTGAGTTGGCAACAGCTGGTACTGGTGATGCAGAGGTTGCTATGAGACAGTTAGTATGGATAATCAGAGGGAAGCTGAAATCCTGTGACCTGTCATGGATTACTACCTTTGTAGATCCTAAATTGAATGGCAACGTCGTGCACTCAGAAGTTTTGTTGATGCTGGAGGTAGCTGCCATGTGCTTGGAGAAAGAGAGGAGCCAGAGACCAAGCATGAACGGTATAGTGGAGAAGTTTCAGTTCTATTCCTGTAATAAATAATAAATTTGGTAACTTATGTGCATTTATGTTCTTTCATATGTGAAACTTCTTATTTGGTAATTTAGAATGCAGTCCTTATTACATCCATGTGTTGCTATTGCAAGTTTCAGTAATTATGGTGAGCATGAACTCCTTATATTACATTGTCCTGTGAATTATTTTTATTTTCTAATTTGGTTGTCCCCTCTTTAGCCTCTCGTACAGGGCATCTTAAGTGCCTCTCTAATTCGGCCTTGTATGATTGTTATCTGTGGGATTCAGAGCATTCCTAGTTAAAAACATATCTCGTTTATTAAATTCCTAAAGAGGGATTAGCTATAGTTGTTTTTTGCCCTAGGAAGCTATGATGCAACTTGAGTAATAAGATGACACGAGTTCTGTTTGGGCTTTCTTTTCTATCTCTTTCAGCTTGATAATGCGCAACCTAGCATTGTAGTAGAGAGAATATGCTATATTGCAGAATTGTTGAAAATCTGATTAAAAAGTTCATTTACCCAGAAGTAAAGTGTTCAGTTTTTTTAAAGGTGGCAGTATAGCCTGACATCCTTAGACTTTAGATCCCTCAATTGGAAGAAAACGTCTGAAGCAATTTTGATGTTACTGATATAGTTTTGTAGATTGTTAAACTTGTAATAAAGAAAATCTGCAATGACATCATTGTATTATTTTCATACATTAATTATATAGTTTCATTTGATTAGTGATGCTGGTGATAAGTTTGGGGTTCCGGTTCAAACCTACTCTTCGTTAACATCACAAAATATTGTAGTGTGTATTTTTTTTATTCACCTGTATTGTTCCAATTTTCGAGGAGTTTTTGCCAGCCAAAACTTTGACTGAACTTCTATCAAGAGAGTACAAAACTATGGCACAATAATTCCCATTTGGCCTGGTCATTTTGTTCATGGAACTGTTTAAAATTACTTGCATTGAGACTATATTATATTATGAGCTTACGAAGTTTCCAACAATGTTGTATTCCCAAAGAGAGATCATATGTTCCAGGTATGTGATTCTAAACGAATAAACTTCCTCATTGTTCGACATTGGAGGCCATACAATTGGATGCAAAAGCCTTCCAATCAGACAGTCGCAAAGAAAAGAAAAAAAAAAACCTTCATTCTCATGGTCATGTAAAATGAAAAAAAAAATGTTAGAGGATAAACCTTTTATATAGTGTAGAAAGCTAACGTAGGCTGTTGAATAGTTGACTAATACTCTAGTTATAGTGACAGTACTTTGCCCAGGTCAGAGACCAACAGTACCTCCTCGTACTAGAAGTCCTAATCTAAACGGCAAAAGAAATCTATCTATAATCCACGGAACCACAGCTCTGACGAGTGACGACTTACCATTCGCTATAGGAGATGAATCATGACGGAATGAGGCGTCAAGAGATGGCTTTGGCCACCAACGGGAGAAGCACCAATTGAAGGTGCATGACTGACAGAAGAGCAGCAGCTGATGTAGAAGCGTACCGGTGGCCGGAGCAGAGGTCACAGGACCACGTATGGCTCCAGAACGGGTTCCAGGGACACCTTTGCCTCGTCAACAACTTTCAATCCATCCCTAATTCGGAGATTAGGGTGTGGATTTAGGTTAAAATTGTTGAGGAGGAGATTAGTTGGAGAGGCTATCACGTTAGATTTGGGTGCGTACCTCGAATTGGAGATCCGCCCTTTTTTTCTGTAGCTGGCCGGAGTGAGTGCCGAGAATCCATGCAGGAGCAGCACGGAGAAGAAAGTATTTTTTCCACTTTCTCTGATAAATATAATACCATTCGATAAATAGAAAGGTAATAATAAAAGCTTAATTCACACCTTAACATTAATGAACTGAGAAACCATGTGGTTTGTAAGTTGGGAGTGTCCTGAGTCAAAGAAGAGAAGATACTCTGTCGTGTAGGAAAACAACCTCCTTCGTGTAGCCCATTTTTTTGGTACGAAATGATATGACTTCAAAATATATATTTTGCCATTTAATTTCTCTCATGGTATGCCCAGCAGCTGCAAAATCAACGTCATATATTAAATAATAAAGGCACTTTGAAATTTAAATAAACTGATGATACAACTTCTGAACTAAAAACAAGTACGATTTGACTATTTTCTTGTTATAAGACTGATACGCATTGTAAACCAACTAACTGGTTGTGTGGAGACGTTGCAGAGCTGTATAGTGTGGATGATAGTGACCTATAACTATCAGAAGGATTTAGGTAGTTGAGTTCACAGAAATATGAAGTCGAGTTCTTCAAAAAAAAGAAGGTAGAGAGAGCTCAAACAAAATATTAAAAGATGTGACAATGGAAAAAGGCTTATTTTAGAATTATAATGGTATGAGAGATTAAAAAATGTGAGCTGCCGGGTTGTGCCACGGACAGGCAATGTTGGTTTCCTCAATACTGCTGAGTTATACCACGAACCGACTGCTTAATAGAACACTGCCGCTTGTGTAACGAATCAGCAGTGAAGATTATGATTACTGTCAATTTGGTTGTGTTGATTCAAAATTCAATAGTGAATGGGGTTCTAGAACCAGCACTTCTGTCTTTATACGGGGTAGTGAAGTTCTCTAACCTTACCCTTAATAAAGGATGGATTTTACTTATGCATGAGACTGGTCAACTAGTATCTTTTTTTCATCTTTATTTTTTAAGAATTTGTGTGGCGGCAACGAATTTCGTACCATGGCGAGCACCTAGGTGAAATTTTAGTGGTCTTTGATATAGGTGGAATTGAGGAGAACAAATATTTTGTAAAGTTCAAAGTTTATAAAATATCAGTTGAAACAATACGAAGGAATAACAATAAGTGGTGATGAAGAATTAAAGTTTCATTACTAAGAATTTGTTTCGGCCATTGTCGACTTAATTAGGTCCCCTGCTCGACCAAGGAGGCAGGAGAAATTTGAGGCCGGCCCCCTCAATGAGAACGTCATTTCTGTTAAGATTGTTAGATTATGGTATATTAGGGATATACAAGGAAGTTGTAAACGTGCTGTACAAGTGTAGGCAGCCGTATCATTGTGTTGTAGTCCATCAGGACTCTTGTAACATCCCTATATAATGAACAACCGAGAGCCCTTGTAGGCTATCTCGTTCCCTAAACTTTCACATGGTATCTAGAGCCTAATTCCATACGGAACAAATCGATCCTTGAGCCATAGCCATGGATGCTCCCTCCGGCTTCTCCTTTGGCTTCCTCCCGCCGGTGACCAAGAGACTCACCCGGGGGAACTACAACATGTGGCTTGCCCAAGTCACATCTACGCTTCAGGGTGCCCAGCTCTGGAGCTTTGTCATGACATCCGCCAAAGTGCCGACGGAGTTCCTGGAGATCGACAAAGCTGTCTTGGAGGACAAGGCGAAGGAGCCGGACACAAATCCAGAGTGGGAGAAGTGGATTGCAAAGGACAGTCAAGTCCGGAGCTATCTTTTTTCATCCCTCTCCAAAGATGTATTCTCCCAGGTGGCATCTGCAACCACGACGGCTGATCTTTGGGCCAAGATCCAAGGCCTCCAGGCTTCCCAATCCCGCACACGTATCATGTCGACACGAATGGCGCTCGCCACGACGACCAGAGGGTCGTCTACCGTGGCAGAATTCTTCACCAAGATGAAGGGCCTAGCTGATGAGATGACATCAGCAGGCAAGAAGATTGACGACGATGAGCTCGTCGCCTACATCCTGATGGGCATCGGAGAGGAGTTTGACTCCGTCGCTTCGGCGGTCTCCAATAGGGTGGATCCGATCACCCTCCAAGAACTCCAGGCTTAGCTCGTGAGCCATGAACAGCGTCGTGAGATCCGAGATGGTGGTGGTTCGCAATCCTCCGCTAATGCAGCCATGAGAGGAGGTCGCGGTGGCGGAAACCCTCGCAATAGGGGTGGTCGCAACTCTGGAAGCCGCGGGCGCGGCGGCTTCGGCCGTGGAACAGGAGGAGGCCACGGCAATGGCAAGAGCTCCTTCGAGGAAGGGGTGTTTTGCCAACTCTGTGGCAATGAAGGTCATGGTGGTCTACGCTGCTTCAAGAGATTCGACGTCCACTACACGGGTCCTCCTCAGAAAAGCGCTGCATCAGCAAACATGTCCTATGGCGTCGACTCCAACTAGTACGTCGACTCTGGAGCGACGGATCACGTGACTGGCGAGCTTGAGAAGCTGACGGTCAGGGACAAGTATGGCGGGCAAGATCAGATCCACTCCGCTTCTGGGACAGGTATGCGAATAAATCATGTTGGTTCAAGCATTGTGCGTACCCCCACTAGTCAGTTTCATCTAAAAAATATTTTGCATGTATCTGATGCTAGTAAGAGTTTGATCTCTGTAAATCGCCTTGTCTCTGACAATAATGCCTATCTAGAGTTTCACCCTGATCATTTCCTCATTAAGAAACAGGGAACCCAGAAGATCCTTCACACAGGCGCATGTGAAGGAGGTCTCTATCCGCTTAAACCAGTTCAGAATAAAGGTGTGCTCGGCGCTGCTAGACAAGCTCTTGGTGCCGTCAAGCCCCCCATGTCACTCTGGCACACCAGATTAGGTCATGCCTCTCATCGTGTCGTCCAACAAGTCCTCCATCAACATAGTCTTCCTTTTGTTGAGTCCAATAAAAGTGTGGTGTGTGATGCGTGTCAGAAAGGCAAAAGTCACCAATTGCCTTTCCGTAGTTCTACCAGTGTGTCGTCAAGTCCCATGCAACTTGTTTTCTCTGATGTATGGGGCCCTGCACCCTCATCAGTTAGTCGAAACAATTATTATGTAATCTTTATAGATGATTATAGCAAGTTTACTTGGATCTATCTCTTACGACACAAATCTGAAGTGTTTCAACGCTTTCATGATTTTCAGAATATGGTAGAACGCCAATTTGCATGCAAAATCCAAACCATTCAAACTGATTGGGGGAGGAGAATATCAATCTTTAAATTCTTTTTTTCAGCGTGCTGGCATTATTCATCATGTGTCCTGTCCCCACACCCATCAACAAAATGGCTCTGCTCAGCGGAAGCATCGTCATATTGTTGAAGTCGGACTCTCTCTGCTTGCTCACAGCCTCAATACCCCTAAAATTTTGGGATGAATCCTTCCTTACAACCGTTTTTATCATTAATCGGCTTCCTTCACCTGTTATCTCAAACCAAACACCATATGAGTGTCTCTTTCATACATCACCAGATTATAGCTTTTTCGTACGTTTGGTTGCGCTTGTTGGCCCAACTTACGTCTTTATAATACTCGGAAATTGCAATTCCGGTCTAAACGATGTGTCTTTCTGGGGTACAGTAATCTTCATAAGGGGTTTAAGTGTCTTGATCCCTCTGAGGGCAGAGTCTATATTTCCAGAGATGTTACATTTGATGAACATGTTTTTCCCTTCTCTGAACTCCACCCGAATGCAGGTGCACGTTTATGTGCTGAACTCTCCCTCCTTCCTGACATCTTACTTAACCCGCATGCTGAGTTTGGGGACGCGTCTTTGCCAGATCCACATGATAATTCGCTATCTACTAATAGTACTTCGCAGCTTGGTAGCAGCATGGATGCAGGTCTACAGTTGCAGGAACAACCGGTCAGGAATTCGCCATCAAACGGTGTTGACTCCGGCTCCCAAACGCGTCATCACATGTGCCTCCCGGAGGGAGGCATGGCATCGGCTTCATATCCCGGAGCGGATTTGGCTGACACCGGGGACAGTCTGCCGCTCGCAGCATCTCCGGGATCAGTGCTGGATTCCTCTGCGTTGCGTGCCGTGCCGGTGGACAGCGGTGGTCTGTCTCCTGCGGCTAGATCCTCTGCGCCGAATTCCTCCTCGTCTGCGGCAGCCACACCGGTGCTTCCTGCGCACCCGGATCCGACTGCAGGGGGCAAGATCTTCACAGCGGATCCTCTGTGCCAGCAAGTTCTGTTGTCGCGCCCGCACCTGTTGCTGTTGAAGCTGTTGCATCCCGTCCTTCAACTCGGCTACAACATGGGATCCACAAACCCAAAGTCTATACAGATGGCACTTTTCGTTGGGGACTCGTCAGCACTATGGATGCAATGGAACCGCATTCAGTTGAAGGAGCTTTCAGTAATGAGAAGTGGATAGCTTCCATGAATATAGAATATAGAGCATTGCTTGATAACAAGACTTGGCACCTTGTTCCTAAACCAGGAGGGAAAAATATTATAGATTCCAAGTGGGTCTATAAAGTCAAGAGACGAGCTGGTGGAACTATTGACAGATATAAAGCACGCCTTGTTGCAAAAGGGTATAAGCAACGCTATGGCATCGACTACGAGGACACGTTTAGTCCTGTGGCAAAGGCGGCTACAATTCGGTTGATTCTGTCAATTGCAGTGTCAAGGGGCTGGTCCTTGCGACAGCTTGACGTCCAGAATGCTTTCCTCCACGGAGTTCTTGAGGAGGAAGTCTACATGGAACAACCTCCAGGGTATGTAAACAAGAATCATCCAACCTTTGTTTGCAAGCTAGATAAAGCTTTATATGGCCTCAAGCAAGCCGTGCGAGCATGGTACTCTCGACTATGCAAGAAGCTAGCTGATCTTGGTTTTGTTCCCTCCAAAGCCGATACGTCCTTATTCTATCTCAGCAGAGGCAAGTATACTATGTTTATACTTGTATACGTGGATGATATTATTGTTGCCAGTTCATCTCAAGAGGCAACCAATGCACTTCTAAGAGATCTAGAAAAGGAGTTTGCATTAAAGGATCTTGGAAAACTTCACTACTCCCTTGGTATAGAAGTGAAGAATGTCAACAATGGGCTATTATTGTCACAACAACGGTATGCCGAAGATATTGTGAAGAGGGCAGACATGGGCTTGTGCAAATCAGTGCTAACTCCGTTGTCTAGCGTTGGTACTCTGCTTGGGTCAGATGATTCTACGAGGTATAGAAGTCTTGTGGGTGCCATGCAATATCTCACATTGACAAGACCATACATCTCCTATGCTGTAAATAAAGTATGTCAATATCTTCACTCACCTACCACCAGCCATTGGAGTGTAGTGAAAAGAATTCTGAGATACATACATGGCACAGTACAATTCGGGTTGAATATTAAGAAATCTGACTCAATGCTGGTAAGTGCATTCACAGATGCTGATTGGGCTGGAGATGTAGATGATCGTCGATCTACAAGAGGATTTGTTGTCTTCCTTGGGTCAAACCTAGTCTCTTGGAGTTCTAGGAAACAACCTACTGTCTCTCGATCGTCTACAGAAGCAAAATACAAAGCTTTGGCCAATGCTACAGCCGAGCTAATGTGGGTTCAGAAACTGTTGATTGAATTGGGTGTTCGTCATCCTACTGCAGCCAGGTTATGGTGTGGCAACATGGGTGCAAAGTACATGTCTGAAAATCCTGTCTTCCATGCTCGGACTAAGCACATAGAAATTGATTTTCACTTTGTGCGAGAGCGGGTAGCACAACAACAACTTGACATCCGATTCATTCCCTCCGGTGATCAGTTAGCGGATGGATTCACAAAGCCTATCACAGTTGACAAGTTAGTGAAGTTTCGGCGCAATCTCAATCTAGTGGTCGGCTGAGATTGAGAGGGGGTGTTAAGATTGTTAGATTATGGTATATTAGGGATATACTAGGAAGTTGTAAACGTGTTGTACAAGTATAGGTAGCCGTATCATTGTGTTGTAGTCCATCAAGACTCTTGTAACCTCCCTATATAATGAACAACCGATAGCCCTTGTAGGCTATCTCATTCCCTAAACTTTCACAATTTCGCGCCCCCGCGACCACATGGACTTCATTTATTCCCAATCTAAGCGGGTAGGCATGATTTGAGTAGTTGAAAAGCATATCCAACAATTCATCGACCTTAATTTTTCTCGAATAGTTTTTCAATACCTCTTCTTTTTTTCATCAATATTTTTCTACTCTTCCTCAAATAAGGGTGGAGTTGCATCTCCACGATAACATACCCTCTCTGTCCTGTAATATAGTTCATTCAAGCATTTAAAATTTGTCCTTAGATATAACGGATTCTAGAAGACAAAAATCAGCATTGCATTAAATACTTTTTATTTATCAACCAATCACCATTAGTCACGTTGATGAAAATGCCTGATTAGGAATTAAAATGATGATGCATGTGTCTTTTATGTTCTCTCTTAATTTGTTTTAAAATTTCGAGGATACACTATGTTAGAGGATAGAGGGGAGTAGACACTATACTAACCATCACTTTTCAGCCATCTTTTTCCTACAGACCCGTAGACCTCATCTTTTATCTTTGTATGGAGGGATGTATATAATTAAGGTACTATAATAGCAACTATCTCAATATTCACAAAATAATATTAGGCTGCCCTAATATTAGGCTACCCCTAATAATATCTATATATTGAAGGAACTGAGATGCTCACATATATGAAAATATTCCAAGCAACTATTCAGAATGAAAAAGGCTCAGCAGATTTTTTTTTTGTTTTCAAGAGAAGAGAGCCTATATATTGTTTACTCAAAAACAGAGTTGTATTCTTGAACAACCGTTTACTCGACACCTTGGAACATTAAGATAACACAAAGCTGAATGTGTGCCCCTCTTCACCATTTGTGGAAGCCTGAATGTATGCCCCTCTTCACCATTTGTACGACACCGTTTTTCTCTCTTGTTGTATGGACCATTTCATCTGTACCAAAATCATTAAGAGTGTTAGCCTTTATTGGTGGTGTTCTTGACTAGAGGCTAGAGCACCTCATCTCTAGACTTCTGCACTGTGAAATTAACACTTTCCAAGCTGTTGACAGAAGCTTTAGCGTTTTATTGGGCCTCAATATGGCTCACAAAAGAAACGAAATGGCACGTACGTAACGTAAGCTAGTAGCTGCAAAATCGATGTCATATTAAATCAGAGGCATTTAAAAAACACAAAATATATACTGACAAAACCTCTTAGCTAAACACGCTACGATCGATTTGACTAATTAGCTGCTGGCTAAAAATTAATATGCATTATAATCTGCAAACCAACTAATCTCAATCATACATAACAATTAACACAGCTTATTACACCCACCCAAAAGATGTACTAGTAGTTAACACAGCTCCTAATAATTAATAATGTATCACCATTTCTATATACTTTGGTGTTGTCGGCAGAAATAATGGGTGTATATATCTTTTTTTAGGTAAATCTTTGTTGATATTATGTATGTATTCATCAAACAATTAATTAATTAAGAGGGAGCCTACAAATAATAAAACCGAGAGCCGGGGCCGGGCCCCGCATTTAGCCCAGCCCAAAAGTAGCGTACGTGGATACATTCTCGTCCTCTCTCTGTGGGGTGTTGTGTTTTTTTTTTTTTTGACAACATATGTGTTGTGTTGTGTTGTGTTGCCTACACGAGCGGCTATATATCGTACTCCTACGTACGTTTCGTAGGTCGTAGTCATCACTTCCGTAGTCATCACTTCCGGCCTCCTCCGCGCGCTGCTATAGCTATCTAACCACCCTCCCTTGTTTCATGGTGGAAGAAGTGGAACAACAACCCGCCTCCGCATCCGCCGCGCCTGCGAGTTGATCGGGAAGCAAATAAAAAACCAAGGGAGCTAGGGAGCGCGCGCGCCGCCGTTAGCCGGCATGGATGCGGCGGCGGCGGAGGCGAGGGAGCAGCTGCGGGCGAGCTTCGCGTCCGGGAGGACGCGGCCGGCGGCGTGGAGGGAGGCGCAGCTGCGTGGCCTGCTGCGGATGGCGGCGGAGATGGAGGACGACATCTGCTCCGCGCTCCGTGCCGACCTCGCCAAGCCCCGCACCGAATCCTACGTCCACGAGGTAGTATACTGTATTATTATATTAATATATATATATATCCTCAGTTCTGGTAATTAGTTGGTATAATAGTAATTAGTACTATTGAAGAACTAATTATCGTTTGTGATGGCGCCTTTAATTATGATTAGATATCGCTTGTCACAACCTCCTGCAAGTTTGCTCTCAAGAATCTCAAGAAATGGATGAAGCCCCAAAAGGTACTACTACTCCACTGTACGTACTATCTTATCTGTTGCACTCTATAAATGTGCGTACGTGTGTGTCCACGCATTCTAGGCATGGTCATGGTCTCATGGATGCAACGAACAGACCTCAGCTCGGCCATATATTTTAGTTGTTGAAGAAAAAGTCATTCATTTTCATTGAAGAAAAACCAAGTATAAAATATCACTGCAACACATTCATTCATGTATATGTGATTACGTACTATATATTGGTCCCAAAATATAACACATGATTTCAGTTGCTATATATGGTCTTTAAGATTAAACTTTTTGACCGCTAATTTCTCTTACGCTCTCTAGCTATACTCCATTTAGTAGCAAGCTACAGAATAAATGATTTTGTAGCCATGCATCTTCATTTACGATAATTTAATATACTAATTTACGATAGTTATGTTACTCATAAGGATATTTATCATAACACTATAGTACACTATACAACAAAGACTTACTCTAATATCACACAAACTTTCAATACCATTACACTAATAATTATGGGTCAGAATTGAATCTTCAAATACTTTGCGTGCCTTATATTATATATCTCATTATCAAAAAAAATATTATTATATATGTATTTTTGGATAGAGGGAGTATTTTTTTTTAACCGGTCGGGCCTGGAACTCTATATATGTTGCTTTGATGGATTTAAGACTTAGTTAGTTGTTTAATCAGTCATGTCACAGCTCACAAATAGTGTACGCATATCATGCAGTTTCGAGAAGTAGTCGTTTGTTGTTCATCATTAATTTCGATTTGAAGTTGGAAACATACAGCATGTGTTGACATCCAACAAATTAATAAGCATCATAAATACAAGTGCGTCAACATACTGCACCTCTGTATGCAAGGACGACACTTATCATAGTGCCAAAAGCAAACAAATGGATTCAAACCCTAGTACGTGTTCCATGTAGCAGCTGCCACGCACAATTGTAGAGCGTCAATCAATCCTTTCACCAAAATTCCCATACATACATTCGTCCTACTGGTAGTTGCATTACAAATGCTTGACAAGAGGGGCACTGTTATAGTGTTATCAAACCTCAATAGCTAAAGGTTCCATGAGAAAGAAAAGTCCTTCAGCTTTATGACAGGGCTGGCCCACCAGGGTACTGCAACCAGCCACGAATGAATTCTAGCGTCCTGTTCTAGTACAGTACAACCTCGTCGTCGTCACCCTTTCTTTCTGCGTCGTTCATTCACAACCACCTGGTACTGTACTA
Organism: Microstegium vimineum; assembly: GCA_022036555.1. Taxonomy (NCBI): domain Eukaryota; kingdom Viridiplantae; phylum Streptophyta; class Magnoliopsida; order Poales; family Poaceae; genus Microstegium; species Microstegium vimineum. Next base: position 7,517,437 of record CM039129.1, read on the forward strand.
GTGCACGGTACGCGCCACACAAAAATCATGCTCTTAAAGCTACCTCAGCTGCAGGCCGGCCGGAGGAATCAATGCGCAATGTGTTACTGTGATAAATACAGTAAATCGTAACGACACAGCAGGAGTACACGGTTGTTAATTAAAGTTTTGTTTTTTTTCCTTTGTTTTTCAGGTTCCCGCAGGGCTGCTGACGTTCCCGTCAGCAGCGAGGGTCACAGCTGAGCCCCTCGGTGTGGTGCTAGTCATCTCCGCATGGAACTACCCCTTCTGTATGTAACTAAGAACAACCACATGCATTATATATTTATATATCATCGTGCTTTTGATTTTTAATCGGTCGGTTTGGAACCTACCAACACTTTATTTTATTATTTGCCTCTTACATCTGACACCACCATCATCCTCCTCTCTCTCTCTCTTATCTTCTCCTCCACACTAGTGTTGCATGCCACCTGAAGACTCGGTTGCGAATGGAAAACAAATTTGGGTGTTTATATTTCAAGAAACACTCGATTATTGACCATAGGATCAAAACTAAATTAACAAAAACAAGATTATCAAATTAATCAGATATTTTCTATAGATTTTAGATGAAAACATATCTCCATGTGGATTTGAAGTTAGACATACATACAGATTTTAGAAAAATACTAATGAACAGAACAAAGATTTTGCAAACAGTTATGTAGTTGCACCAATTGTATCTAGGAGTTACACTAACATAATCATTGTACCTTTAACAACAACTCCAACTGTTAGGCATTTAGACTTGACATATTTGATTTTGTCAAAAATACTAAAAAACTACTAGCCAATAGTTTGACATAATTATCAAAGTCATAAATCCGAGCCCATACTTGACATTCTACCGCCACCCGTAAAAAGGTCGAGGCAAACCTCTCCCCTGGCGCGTCAATTTGCTTGGGCGGCAGAAAAATCAGCTTTTGTTGTTCTTTTGGTCGGTTTACAGCTGTCATTTGGTCGGTTTCATTTGACAGAACACTGCACCCAGTTCTTTTGGAGAACGGACAACACGATCTGTGCTCCTAGGATTCAGAGACTGCACAAAAACAAGCAAGCACGTACTGATTTTTGGTCCATGCACACGAGCAGGCGCACTATAAATTTTATAGAGAGAACAAAAGCAAGCACAACAACAACGGCGGATGGCGGACGACAACGACAGCGGACGCGAACGACCCGTGAGGGTCGGGAACAGGAAAAAGGCGAGAAAAGTTAACATCCGCTCGGTCCATAATTTTCGTTTTTGTCAAGTTATTATGGGGAGCTGTTGGAGATTGTATATTTTTTGTTTTTACATGTCTATTTCAGAGTTGATAAATTTCATGTATTGTCAAACTAAAATTGTTAAACTGTTGAAGTTGTTCTAATATAATAAATCCAATATAAATTTATAATAAACTACAAATTCAGGTGGAAAAAGATTTGCATGCATAGGAAGAAAGGAAGGGATTGATCTCGGATAGACAGAGATATACTCCCTCCATCCCCGAGTAAATCCGTTCAATTTTTTCTAACTTTATTTGACAAACTTTATAAAAAAATAATAACATCACAATGTGAAAATATATTTCATGATAAATGTAATGATACTAATTTGATAGCATAAATTTTAATTTTTTTAAAAAAATCAGTAAAAGTTTTTTTTTACTTTTAATACAACTCTAAGAATCTATTTAATCAAAGATAATATTTAATGGTTTGCCTGCGAGAGATTCAAAAGAACCGTTGCGTGGCTAAAATCATTCGAGTGCTAGCAAAGTCCAAAACGCACGAGTTTTTTTCTGTTAAATTAATCAATGCGCATGCGTTTGACTGAAAACGATTATATTGTTGTTCATAAATACACTAGCACGCAGTCTTAACGGTAGGAAAGAGATGGACAGGTCGGCCGACCGAGAGCACCCCTCAAAAATTCAAAACTTTATCTGATTCCGCATTACATCAAATCTTTAAATACATATAATATAATATTAAATATAGGTAAAAAATATAACTAATTGTATTGTTTATTTGTAACTTATGAGATAAATATTTTAAACTTAGTTATTTTATAATTAGACAATAATCTGTTTTACATCCAAATATTTTTGGATCTAAACACCAACAGGAGGGAAGCCCCCTACACAACTTTTTATTGAAGAGCTAAAAAGTAGTGGTACAGAGGTTGAGTATGAGATTTAGAGTATCTCCAAGAGACTCTCCATATCCTTCCTAAATGTTAGGAATATAGATTTTAGTAAAAATTATCCTCCAATAGCTTATCTAAATGATCTTCTAAATATTGTCATCCTCTATTCCGAATTTTTCGCTAGCCAAATATAGAAGACGAGAATGACTCTCTAGAGTGTGTGGGATATAGAAAAGATGTTGGAAAGTTAAAAGATATACAAAACGACTTTTATGCAAATGACTCTCTAAATGGTAGTTTAGAGAGTGAAATTTAGAATGACTCTTGGAGATGCTCTTAGGATACAAAGAACGGAAAAAAAATCATAAGAATTACACAAGTGGAAGCCATATATATAGCCCATGCCGTTTCTTTTAATTAATGAATTTCTAGATTACTAGCTCTTGAGCTGCTGAATCGATCGGACATCGTGATCGGGATGGATGCGACAACGATAGATGGAGCCTGAATGCGATGCCGACGCGTCCGTCATCAGCTCATGCGTTCGCCGTGACCATCGTCACACATATACTTCCACTGTAGTAGTACACAGAAAGGGCCGTGCGGCGTGGTTCGTACTGTAGCCAGTATCGTCGTCCACTAGTGGTCTGTTTTCGCCTTAAATTGCTACTGTTCCTAGCCGCCGTCCGTGCAAAAGTGTCTCTATCATATGTTCTCGTCCTCACGCACGCGCGCAATACGATTTCCACGGCGACGCATCGGAGCCGGCCGTGAGGAGCTAGCTAGGTAGATTTCGTTTCGAAACGATTGTATACAGACAGTGGATCATATGTTCTGACCGTGGTTAGTTAATCCATCGATCTCGTGTATATGATTGTAATATATAAGTGGAATTAATGGAGCAGTGCTGGCCATCGACCCGGTGATCGGGGCGATCGCCGCCGGGAACGCCGTGGTGCTGAAGCCGTCGGAGGTGGCGCCGGCCACGTCGTCGCTGCTGGCCGACATCCTGCCGCGGTACGTGGACGCCTCCTGCGTCAGCGTCGTGGAGGGCGGCATCCCGGAGACCACCGCGCTGCTGGAACTCAAGTGGGACAAGATCTTCTACACAGGTCCGTCCCGTTCCTGTTTACGTTCGTTGCATTGCTCGCTGTCATCAAGCCTGACTGAAAAATCCTAGTATATCGACCTTCTTCATTCTTCCATGCCTGAAACTGAAACTGATGATCATACTATATATAAACTGAATGAAAATATGGTGGTTTTTTTTTTAATTTTGATGGGATGATGATGATAAAAAAAAAACTGCAGGTAACAGCAAAGTGGGGCGCATTGTCATGTCCTACGCTGCCAAGCATCTGACTCCGGTGGTCTTGGAACTCGGTGGGAAATGCCCCGTCGTTGTCGATTCAAACGTCAATCTCCACGTACGCAGAAACCATCCCGCCCGCCGTTTCTTTCTTTGTTTGTTTCTTTTATACCTTTTTGAAGAAAAAGAAGATGGGAATGGAATAGCAGCATTAATAAGTAACTAGTGGATTTTGTAATGCTGAATCTTGAAGGTTGCTGCCAAGAGGATCGCTGCCGGCAAGTGGGGCTGCAACAGCGGCCAAGCCTGCATCTCTCCGGATTACATCATAACCACCAAATCCTTCGCACCAAAGCTGGTAATGCAATGGCACAGCATCACTGATTTCATTGCTCTTGGCGGCGTGTGTGATCTGTGATGTGATGAAACAAACCAACCAACAACCTTGGCATGGCCATGGCCATATGGCATGCAGGTGGAGTCCCTGAAGAAAGTGCTGGGCAAGTTCTACGGTGAGGACCCCCTGCGGTCGCCGGACCTGTCGCGCATCGTCAACTCCAACCATTTCAACAGGCTCAGGGCGCTCATGGACGACGACACGGTCGCCGCCAAGATCGCCTTCGGTGGCCAGAGCGACGAGCAGCAGCTGTGGGTGCAGTGCAGCATTCTTTTTTGTTTCCAGGCGGCTGGAGTTACCTTACTACTACGAACCTGGCAGACAATTCAGAACATGGCCCAGACAGATTTCCTAACATTTCTTCCCTTCCATGCTGTGCTGCAGAAGGATCGCTCCTACACTGCTGCTGGATGTCCCTCTTGACTCTGCGATCATGAAGGAGGAGATTTTTGGGCCCCTGCTTCCCATAATCACGGTACAGTACATACAGAATGAACAAAAAATGTCATGTTGTTGGATCATCAGACATCTCTTTCCTGACCACTCTGCTCGATGGATCCTGAAGACCTGAACCACATCCTGTGTGTTTATACTACTGTTGCTGCTGCTAGGTTGACAAGATCGGCGAGAGCTTTGCCGTGATCAACTCCATGACCAAGCCGCTGGCAGCTTACCTCTTCACCAACGACAGCCACCTCAAACAGCAGTTCGAGAGGAACATCTCGGCCGGAGGGATGATATTCAACGACACCGGCATCCACGTACTACGCTGAAATTCTTTATATTATTCGCACAAGAAACACTTGGCTGCAACAACAACAAAAAAATGTTTCCTGAATTCAAATTGGGCTGTCTTAACATACAGCTGATGACTGACTGACTGCTTTGGTTCTGAAAACTGTTTGCATTGCAGCTGACAAATCCACAGCTGCCATTCGGAGGAGTTGGGGAGAGCGGCATGGGCGCGTACCATGGCGCCTTCAGCTTCGACGCCTTCACCCACAGGAAGGCCGTCCTTGACCGCAGCTTCCTTGGCGAGGCCAGGGCCAGGTACCCGCCCTACACGCCGGCGAAGCTCAGCATCCTCAGGGGCGTGCTCAAGGGCAACCCACTGGCCATGCTTCAGGCGGCTGTTGGGTGTACAGGAGCAAGCAAGGGTATCATCAGTTGATTGGATCCCTTCATATCATACTTACTGATGATAATAAGCATTTTCACCGATTGCATACACATTAGTGTGCTGTTTTTATTTTTATTTTTGGGGTTTTCGGAAACATATAATACGTTTCAGTGCAAGTAAGAAGGGTTTGCACATGCATGTAAATTTGGAGAAACTGTTCGATAAATAAATAAATTGGTTCAAGGCTGAAAAAGACCAAGAATGTATATCGAAACGATTCGATAATAATTTGGTCAAGGTTGAAAAGACTAACAATGTATCATATCAACCTCTTTACGTAGCTATTTCAAAGGACAAAAAGTGACACTGCTTTTGTACAACGTAGGTCACTGCTGTGCCTGTACCGCCCAAAGGAAAAAGTGTCACCGTTTTCGTACAGAGTACTGTAGGGTCAATAAAGGCGAGTTTTGAGCATATCCAGGCTCGTAGCATTTCAAAAGCATCGCACTAGATCAACGCAATTACGCAAGTGAGGACTATGCCAGCAGAGTGTTTCCTATCTATTCCTAGAAATGTCCTTCCCACGGGCATTGAAGCCCACGAGGCTACGGCCCACGAAGCCGGTTTACATATGTAGGAGTACTACTCATCACCCACTCAAAAAAAAAAAAATGAAATTAAAAATATACTCTATTTACATCAAAATGTCTAAAAACCACCACATGGATCCTATAAATCAAGACGTAATATCTTCTACAAATGTAGTAAAAAAAATTAAAAGTGGTGTCATGGGTATCATGCTTGACATCAGCAAACTCACTAGCATTATAGTGGCGGTTTCATAGTATGTTTGATTTGAAAAGGTTTAAGTTGCCGATGATAACAGGGTTGTCCAATGACTACTTCAGGTACAAGTGGCTCCAACGACATGTGCACGATTTGTGACAAATGGGACACTGCTTTAGGGTAAAAGAGATATTGATTGACATGAGAAGAAAAGTGATCGAAAAATATAAATATATAAGAGGAAAAATGAACTGAAAATTTTGCGAGAGGCTTCAATAATACTAGTTTTATCAACCAATACATCTCGCCGAGAGGAAACCCAAAGGATAACTTTATTTGGTCTCTGTACAAAATTGCAAAGCAACACTACGACAGGATATGAATAAGTAAAGAAAGAGAGTCAAACGATATATTTATAGTAACATAATTAACAATAATAGCTAAATGACAGAATCCTATGTGTACCCCTAGAAAAAATGGTTGTTTCTTTTGTGCCCTTGAAATAATCATTGAGACTTCTATATCCACTTTAATTTTTTTTCTTCCTCCTGGTGCTCTTTTCGTCGAGTGGTTGTTAACTTCGTGATGGAAAAAGGTCACGAGAGGGAAGAAAAAGAAAATCAAAGTAGGTCTAGAAGGTATTGTCAATATTGGTAAAATAGTTGCGTAATAAATACATTCATGATGTTTTGAAATATGGTTGGATGAATATAAAATTTATATGAAAGTTGTAGTACTCAGAGATAAAAAACTTTGTAATCAATGTTTTTTTATTTGAGATCTTTTAGGAGCCCAAATATATATTAAGTTCTCATATTTTAAAAATTATTTTTTAAACATTTTTAATGATCTTTGATGGAGACACACTCTATATCAAAGTTGCAGTACTCAAAGAGATCTAGAAGTTTATAGCCAATGACTTTTTTTATTTGAGATCTTTTAGAAGCACATATATATTAAGTTCTCATATTTTAAAATTCAATTTTAATAGTTTTTCCAAATGATTTCGGATGGAGACACACCCTATATAAAAGTTGTAGTACTCAAAGTAATAAAAAACTTTGTAGTTGATACTTTTCCTATTTCTATTGTCTCGAAGCTAAAATAATCAATACAAGATTCATGCATGTGTCACTTGGTTATTTTTAAACTAATTCCCTATGTGCCCCTCTATACTTAACGATGCTAACTAGAAAGTTAACGCCTAGCTGACGGAAAAGGCATCAGAGGGAAGAAAAAGATTGAAGTCGGTATAGGAGTCCCATTGATTATTTTGAGAGCACGAAAAAAGTGATTATTTTTTAGCTAAATAGAGTTCATACTGATGGATACATCAGACTTAGATGGAGAAAATGAAATTAAATGTAAAACTAATTACAAAATGCATTATCAAGTAAAAAATTAACTAAGAAAGCTAGATATCTCTATTTTCATGGTAACCTTGCTACTTCATGTAAACTTGAACATGCTTTCTAAAACATGTATGGTGTGTTGCAGAATTGCAATTGTGTATGGTATGCAACTTGTTTGTTAATGGGGAAATGCAACACCACATGCCCTTGTGGAGACCGGCCTTATCCTGACCATTGGATGTTTGCGGGTCCCATTGCTTCGGCTACCGGCTCCTGCCTCCGCTGCGCCTGCTAGCTGCCACTGCAAAGATGTCTGTTGCGGGCACGAATCTCAACGTCCCTTGTCCGGCCAGGTTAAGCCTGGTGTTCACACGAGGATGTGAAAATTCCGCTTTGCTTGTGTGTTGATCTTGGGCATGGCTGGAGACATTCCAACGAAAGAGAAGTCGATTTAGCTAATGATAATAATTTGAATAGTGCCTTTAGCTTAAAGAGAAAGGAAACTAAAGCAAAGCAATGATGGCTCGATATAATCTTAGCTTATTGAAGTGAGGCCAATCTCAAGTGAATTTTATTTGCATTAATAAGTTGCCACATAGACATTTGATGTATTTAATGAGAGAAAATAATTTTTATCAATTTTCAATGTGTTATGAAATTAAATGTCTACAAATTATATATAGAATGAAATTTTGCATTTATAAGTTTCATTTTACTAGTACATGACATTACAGTTTTAGAAACAATAGCATAAAACGATCCACTGGCCTGAACCTGATAAAACTGAGAACAGTTGTGAATTGTGATTTCCAAGGCATCCTATCCTTCCTCAACACACTCCCAAGCTAGCTCCTTGCAACCCCTCAATCCATCACACCTAAACATAGCAATCTGCCAATCTCTCTCTCTCTCTCTCTCTCTCTCTCTCTCTCTCTCTCTCTCTCCTGCTTGCGCGCGCGGACGACGCAGGAATGTTAGGCGCATCTCGTACCACCACCAACACGGCGTCGAGATGAGCGGTTGTGGCGACGGCGGCGACAAGGAGGCCTTCTTCCACTGCCTGGACCGCGTGCCTTCCGGCCTGCACCTCGACGCCGACTTCCCTTCCGACGACGAAGACGACGACGACGAGGATGACGTCCGCGTCTCCTTCACCTCCGCCGCGGGCGACCAGCAGAACTTCAAGAGCTTCCGGCGGTACCAGGCGGCCGTGCTGGAGGAAGAGGACGAGGAGGAGGAGGACGACGAGGACGAGGACACGTCCATGTACGACATGTGGATGTCCGACGAGCCCATGTCAATCCAGGAGCGCCGCCGCCGCCTGCACCAGGGGCTCGGGATGGCCAGCAGCCGGGACCTCGCGCTGCGTCGGCACAGCATGAAGAAACGCCCCGCCGATGTCCCTCGAGCCATGTCCCGGAGCGTGTCGAGGCCAAAGCCACCGCCGTCGCCGATGCCACCCACCGCGGCATCCGCCAACGTGCCGAGCACTACCACCGCCGCGGCGCACGCGGTGGCTGCCGCCTTGCCGCGGCCGGTGAAGGCGGCCATCACGAGACGGCGCTCAGATAGCAACCTCGTCGTCGTGCGAGACGGCGCGTCGGTCTCGGGGACGCAGCCCTTGCGACGCGTTCGTTCCTTGCCGGCTCGGCACGCCGCCGCCGGCGGCGGCTACAGCGGCACGCCCGTCGTCGGGAAACCTCAATCCGTGGCTCCACGCGAGGTGCCTGTCGTGCCGCCGCCAGGAGCGGCGGCGGATAAAAGCAGCAAAGGAGACGGTAACGAGGGGAGCAGCAGCAATAAGAATCAGGACAGCAGCGAGAAGGAGCAGGTCATCGCCGTCGTGGCCTCCGCCGCCACCACACCCAAGGACGCGTCGTCGTCGAGTACCCAGTCTGGCGGGCTGGGGCTAGAGGAGATCGAGAAGTTCATCGGAAACACCCCGATCATGAAGCTGATGCGGCGTGGCACGAGCCAGCACCAGCCCGCCGGCATGCCGCCCAAGGCCGACAAGGCCTCCGGCGGCGGCGGCGGCGGCAAGAAGAAGGGCGGCTGGCTGAAGAACATCAAGTCCGCGGCCATAGGGTTCATGCAGGACAAGGACACGACCGCCAAGTCGTCCTCCGCCGCGTCGTCGTCGTCCACGGCGGCAGCGGCCGTGCCCAAGTCAGTCTCCACCAACAACGCATCCGCGGTGGCCACGCCACCGGTCGCGGGATCCGAGCGGCCCAAGGTGCACCAGTACGGCAAGTCGAGCAAGGAGCTGACGGGGCTGTACATGTGCCAGGAGATCCATGCGCACGAGGGTCAATCTGGAGCATCAAGTTCAGCGCGGACGGGCGGCGGCTGGCTAGCGCCGGCGAGGACAGCGTGGTGCGCGTGTGGCAGGTGGTGGAGACCAGCGCCCCGCCGTGCTCGCTGGCGATGATGGATGGCAAGTCAGGCCCGCTGGCCCCGCTGCCGGTCCCTGACGGGTCGGGGTCGGCGGCGCTGCCCTCCGTGGTGTCCAAGAAGTCGACCAATAAGGGGAAGAGCGGCGGTAGGGACGCGCTTCCCGACCACCTCGTCGTCCCCGACAAGGTGTTCGCGCTCGCTGAGCAGCCGGCTTGCGTCCTCGAGGGCCACCAGGATGACGTGCTGGACCTCACCTGGTCCAAGTCCGATCAGTTGCTGTCGTCGTCGATGGACAAGACGGTGCGGCTGTGGGACACGGAGAGCAAGGCGTGCCTCAAGACGTTCGCGCACAGCGATTACGGTGAGCACGGACGGCCATTGATGGTTGGTTGGTTGCTTTTGCTTGCTTCAGCTGGTGACTGACTGTAACATGCCTATGCAGTGACTTGCATCCAGTTCAACCCGGTGGACGACCGGTACTTCATCAGTGGGTCGCTGGACGCCAAGGTGCGGCTGTGGAGCATCCCGGACCGGCAGGTCGTCGACTGGACGGACCTCAAGGAGATGGTCACCGCGGCCTCCTACACCCCTGACGGCCAGGGAGCGATCATCGGCTCGCACCAAGGGAGCTGCCGGCTGTACAAGACAGCAGGTACGATACGACTCCTTGCATTGTCTTCATGATCGATCACTAGTTGCAGCTGCCAAATGTTGCCGGCGCTTGAGCATTGTCGACTCGCCATTGGATCAGGCTGCAAGCTTAGCGCAGAGGCGCAGATCGATATCCAGGCCAAGCAGCGCAAGGCGCAAGCCAAGAAGATCACTGGATTCCAGGTACACACACACATACGTACTAGGCATAATACAGCAAGCAGCAAGAATTTCATTTCAGCTTAATTAATTAATTACATGACATGTTTTATGATCTTGCCATGGTCACCCTGGGTGGCATCCAGTTCTCTCCGGGGAACCCTGCCGAGGTGCTGGTCACATCTGCCGACTCGCAGATCCGTGTCTTTGACGGCGTCACCATGGTCCAAAAGTTCAGAGGTACAAAAATACTAACAGTAGATCAACAATATCTAAAGTTACTTCAGAGAACAATGCACGTCCGTCATATGAACATGTTCTTCTTCTCCCCCCCCCCCCCCCCCCCCCCCCCCCCCCCCTCTGTTTTCCCAAAGGTTTCAAGAACACGAGCAGCCAGATCACGGCGGCCTACACCTCAGACGGGCGGTACGCCGTGTGCGCAAGCGAGGACTCGCACGTGTACCTATGGCGGACCACCCGGGTGCCACCGGCGGCCGCGGCCATGGGCATCGGCATGAAGCCCAAGACGTGGTGCACCATCCGCTCCTACGAGAACTTCTACTGCAAGGACGTGTCCGCCGCGGTGCCCTGGACGCAGTCGCCGTCTTCCGCGCCGGGCGCCGGCGGCGACGGCAGCCCCACCGGCGGAAGCCCAGCGTCGCGGGACAGCAAGGGCGCCGTGTCCTGCAACGATGAGTCGTGCAGTGTCGCCGCCAAGCCGGACGGCGGCGACAGCGCCGCCGCCGGCGAGCCCAACAGCTCGTCGCGGCAGGGCGGCGGCAAGGGCGACAGCGGCAACGCGTGGGGCCTGGTTGTGGTCACGGCGAGCTTGGGCGGGGAGATCAGGGTGTACCAGAACTTTGGGATGCCGTTCAGGATCAAAGGCCAGGGCAATCTCTTCTATTGATTTTTTGGGCACTCCAAGACTGCATGCAATTATTTTGGTTGTTCATGTTGTTGGTGACTTCTTTTCTCCTAACTGTTACAATTTTTTGTGTATATGTGTGCAATGAAAATTGAGCATAGGACAGAGGTGCCATGATTTGGTGTGTTGTAGCTAGTGAGATGAGATCTTTACTGGTACAAAAAATAGTCAAAGTAAAGAAAATTTTATATATAATACTACAAACTAAAACAAAGAAAAGGAGAGAAATTTTACACATTAACGAGGCATCCAAAGATTAAGCCAGCAATCTTATAGAACAACAAGATGAAAGAATGAAAGAATTTGTATTCTACACTAATTCCAGCACAAGACACAATTTTTTTTTTACCGCGAAAAGACTATTTCAGGAAATCATCTAACGTAAACTCGTCAAAGCCCTGCTTTGGGGGCGGGTCGTCGTCGTACGGGGCTATGAAGGGCCACTTTATCCTAAAAAAAAGTCTATGGAGGGTCAACTATCTACTTATGATTGAAGCATTTTACAGCTGGTACTTTCTGTTGTGTATGTTTTGGTTTCCTCCAATACATCAAAATGAAAACTTTTTTTATTGATTATATCAAAAGATGATGGTAAGTTTATTTCTCGTGTAGATTTATGATTGTGGAAGTGATGATACATATGAACATCCAAAGAAAACATATCTATACCTAATAATAAAGAGGTAAAATTTTTAGCCATTTTTTTGGTTCATTCATTTTTTTTTGTCTTTCTCTTCGTGTAACTACCGCACAATATATAACTCGTACTCATATAAGTTTGAATAGATCTTCTGTAACATGAGGCAGAGTTTGATTCTAAAATCTATTAGGACGTGTATGTGATCCGGACTAAAAAATAATCATCTTTCCATATGGGTCTTATTCAAGATAGTAAGGCAGAGAAAGCAAAGAAGGTAACGAAATGAGATAAACACGAGAGAGAATAAATAAAAAGAGAAAATGGAGAGAGAAAACAAGGATTCCTACCGCATCTTTCCCCACGCGTTCCTCAATGTTTGTGGTCTTTTTTCATAAACGACAAAACAAATAATATTAAGGCCACTATAATTTTTTTCCCTACAAAAGATTTCATCACTAAAATGTTGACTTAGTTTAGTTTGAAATTTTTTAAATATGATATATTCACACCTATTTTAATTTTGGAACAAGAGAAAAATCTCTCAAGGTTTTATTTTAATTTGTTGAAACATGTTTAATAAGACATTGTCACATTATTACCAACATTAAGTTATATAATTAATATCGTAGTCGCTAAAAATAAATTATAGATTTCCTGTTTTATACAAAAGGATGTACTCCCTCTATCCCAAATTATAAGACATCGCAAGAATCTTGGAGAGTCAAAATATCTTAAGTTTGACCAGACTTATATGACAATATAATAATTTTTATAATGTCAAATAAATACAATTAGATTTGTTATCAATTATATTTGCATAGTATGACTATTTGACGTCATATCCATTTGTTTTTTTCTTTCTATTAAGGTTTGATAGATTTTTTTTTCTCCCGTTGCAACGCACGAGCACGTTTGCTAGTGTGTGTGTGTGTATATATATATATATAACATCTAGAAGCAAAACTGTTGCTAACAGGTTATACAGAAAAACTATGTAATTCACTTATCGTTTTAACAAACCGCTATTCATCTATTATAAATGACGTGCATGCAAGATGACCCTTACAAGACTGACTAAAAACCTAAATGTCATGAGGAGGTGAATAAATAACATGATGACTATAAAAAAAATAACGATGATCATATAGACCACCATGCATGGAAAAGGGGTTATGATGGACCCCTCTCAAACATAGTTTATGATGAAGATGGTACATCCTACAAACATGGTCCACTTTATCCTACAAAGTTTATGGAGGGCCAACTTTGTACTTATGATTGAAGCATTTTATAAAAGGTACTTTCTGACATTAAATAAATAAATAATATATATACCACAAACGCTATTCTACTAAAAAAATACATGTACAATACAAAATTCAAGTAAGGGAAGTTTACTATTGGATATAACATGATAAGAGCAAGCGGAGAACCTGTGTCCTTTATCATAGGTCATGTTATTTCTCTTTAGAAGATTCGAGTGGGAATGCTGCGTCCAACATGGATGTCTATGTTATTATTGAAAAAAATAAATAAAAAAAGATCAATCACCCCCTTCACTACAATGGAAAAAGACCCCTTTCACAGCCGCCCTCCACTAAATTTATTATTTTACACCATAAGACCAAACTGGGTTGAAAAAATATAAAGTACTCCCTCCATCCCAAAGTGTAAGTCATTCCAAGAATCTTGGAGAGTCAAAGCATCTCAAGTTTGACCAAAAATTATAGACAAAACTATAAAGATTTATAACATCAAATAGGTATACTATGAAAATATAATTGATAACGAATCTAATGATACTTATTTGACATCATAAATATTATTATATTGTTATATAAGTTTGGTCAAACTTGTGAAACTTTGACTCTCCAAGATTTTTAGAATGACTTACAATTTGGGATGGAGGGAGTACTACTGAACATAGTTCATTATTAGTCATTACTGCACTCAACACCACGGAAATACTGAATAATACTGACATTGGATTACTAAACTATACTGATTTTTTTTCATTATAACATCTTGATGTAGTATAAGTGGGTGTAGAATAGTATTTGTGTGTGTGTATATATATATATATATATATATATATATATATATATATATATATATATATATATATTATCTGGATTTTCTACACACAGGAGTAGCTGTCTCTGGGGTGATAGCTACACATCTTTAGATCTTTGACACATGACGCTGCGGATGGTTGGATTGTAGTGTTTCGTTTTGGCAAATAGTGGACAAGCACGGGATCACTAAATGGCTCGGGATTGTAGTGTCGCTGAAATTATCTCACCGTTCACCAGGAAGTCCGGCACGGGATCACTAAATGGTTCAAAACCCGCCGCCAAGTCCACGTAGAGGCCAGGATCAAGCATCAGCTTTCCGCCTGCCTTCCCCGCGTCGTCGGCGAGCTCCGCCGGTGCTGGGGCCGACACGTAGGCACGGGGTTCCGCTTCGGCCGCCCCCGCCGTGGCCGTCCCAGGGATCTCTTGCGGGGGCAGCGGCGTGGTGACCACGGGGATTTGGATCACAACGCCTTGTTCTTGCCACGGGGAACATGGGTCACGCAGCTCGACGCTGGCGAACCGTACGACAGCCGCGGCTTCTTCTCCGTATGAGTTATCACCTCGCCCCTTGCTTCTCCGTATGAGTTATCACCTCGCCCCTTGCTGGGGAACGTGCAGCAGCGCCAAGCCGACGACCTACTTCCTGTTGTGTATGTTTTGGTTTTCTCCAATACATTAAAATAAAAACTTTTTCTATTGATTATATCAAAAAATGATGATAAGTTTATTTCTCGTGTAGATTTATGACTGGAAGTGATGATACATATGAACATCCAAAGAAAACCGAGGGATCATATATATATTTATATATATATATATATATATATATATATATATATATAAAACGTCTAGAAGCAAGCAAAACTGTTGTTAACAGGTTGTACAGAAAAACTATGTCATTCACTTATCGTTTTAACAAATCGCTATTTATCTATTATAAATGACGTGCATGCGAGATGACCCTTACAAGACTGACTAAAAACCTAAATGTCATGAGGAGGTGAATGAATAACATGATGATTATAAAAAAAATAACGATGATCATATAGACCACCATGTATGGAAAAGAGGTCATGATGGACCGTTCACCAGGAAGTCCGGCACGGCATCAATAAATGGCTCATAACCCGCCGCCAAGTCCACGAAGAGGCCAGGATAAGGCATCAGGTTTGCGCCTGCCTTCCCTGCGTCGTCGGCGAACTCCGCCGGTGCTGGGGTTGACGCGTAGCATGGGGGTTCCGCTTCGGCCGACCCCGCCGTTGCTGTCCCAGGGATCTCTTGCGGGGGCGGCGGCGTGGTGACCACGGCGCAGCTCGACGCCGGCGAACCGTACGACAGTCGCGGCTTCTTCTCCGTATGGTTTATCGCCTCACCCCCTTGCTGCCGAACGTGCAGCAGCTGCGGCAGAAACTCGCACTGCAAGCCGACCTGGTCTTGATGGTAACCAAGAAATAGCTGATGAGGTGCGGTCGCGGCGTGGCCATGGTTCTGAGCAGGAAAGCCCCACTGCATCATGCCTTGGCCGCCGTCGTGATCTCCAAGAACGGCTGGCGTCGCAACGGTTTGCCCGTCTTGGGGTCCAAGAAAGCGCCGCAGAACCTCGTGCAGGCCTTGCTCTTGATATTGATATTCAAGAAAGGGCGTCACCGGCGGCGGCGGCGGCGGTTGACCTTGCTCATGTCCAAGAACGCTCCACGCTGGCTGGGATTGCTGAAATTCAAGAACGCACGGCGGCGCTAGGTCCTGCTCCTGCCCTTGGGCGGTTGCATTGAACCATTCCGGGGACACCATGGCCCAGACCGGCTTCAATTTGCCGTGGCGGTCGAAGGCGACCATATCGTCTCCGAGGATCCGCCGCTTCTTCTCCTTGTCCTCCTTTTCCAGGCGCGGCGAGAGGTAGATCCTGCAGAACACCGGGAAGGTCCCGTCGTCGTCCAAGGCGGCGGCGGTGAACTCCTCCATGAGCCACGGCGTCTTCTCTCCTCTCTTCCTCCCTTTCTTGCTGACGTAGAAGCCGAAGGAGCGCCTCCTGCCTTCGCTGGGCTGCTCGTCCTCGTCCTCGCCATCCGCGGTACCCCTGACGCCCTTGGGCGTCTGCTCCGACTGTCAGCTTCCGCCCGTGGCGACCTCGCGCTTCCCTCGGCCCGCCGCCGCCGTCCTCCCCCCGCGGCCACCGCTGAGCAGGAGCCACTTGTAGTCGAACCCCCGCGAGAAGCCCGGTTCGCGCCCCAGCAGCAGCGTGGCGGGGCTGTCGCTGTAGAGGTCCACGTCGCAGATGATCCGGTCCGTCTGCAGCGGCTTGTCCGCGGCGGCGCACGGCTTGATGTAGTCGCGCACGCACTCTTCCGCCGTCGGGTTGAAGTAGACGCCCGGCGGAAGTGGTCGGAATGGCGCCGCCATCGCCTCGCCTGGGAGGTGGTTCTACTTGTACGCGGCGGTGGTGTAGACGGAGAGCCGCAGAGCAACTTCGCCGGCGTTGGGGTCTCTTCTGTTTTGGTAAGTTGAGTTGAGCTCCAGCCGTGGAATCGTAATCGGGACGGAGCGGAGAAGCCCCAAGGTGCTTTTGGCAGTTTATATGGTGGGCTGTGTCCGCGTCGAGGTCGGCCCAGACCACGTCCGCCTCGGTCTCAGGCCCAAATCTGAGTCGGGTTCGGGGGTCCGTCTGGTAAACTACAGAAAAAGAAAATCTAATTTACCTCCCGGTCGCTTGATTTTTCTTAGAACTATACAATTATTTTTTCACCTTATTTAACTTTTAAAATCATTCATTTTTTGCATCTTAGTTGATTTAGTTTCTCTCACCAACTAAACTAGGAAACAAACTAATTTACCTCTCTCTCAACTACCATGATCGTTTTATTTTTCTCATAATTATAAAATAACTTTTCACCTTCTTTAAATTTTATAAAACAGTTTTGTTTTCACTTTAGGTAATTTAGTTTTTCTATTATGACGCCACATGGGACGGTCATGGGTAGGATTTCTTTGGCTCGAAATAACCATGATTTTTTTCGGCTTAGTCTGGATCTAGCCTGGCCTCCAAAATGCTCCGCGAAATGCCGGAGGACATGACACCCAAACTCCATAGGGCTCCCACATTGGTTGTACGGGAGGTTGAGCTGGAGAACCCAACGAGACATACCTGAAGCAATTTGTAGTTCCAATGGAGCCACTACTTGTCACATCACAATCTTCTTATTAGATGGTTCTTCTTGCTTAGAAGGTGTAGGCGCTCTCTCTCTCTCTCTCTCTCTCTCTCTCTCTCCCCTTCTCTCTTTTACGGTTGTTAGATTTAGTCTCTTCTCTTTCTTATATATACTTGGTCATGAGCGTAACAAAGGTGGAATATACATTTCCATGGAGGTTGATGAGCATCGTCAAGAAAACTACACTTTCCTTGATGGTTTATTTTGGCTCTTAAGAAAATTTCTTAGCACTCAAGATAATTCATAGTAGTATGATAGTATACGTCAAAAACCATAGAGCAACATATGAATGCATCAAACAACACTTATATCCTATGATCATTAGTAAGTTGAGTTGAGCTCCAGGGAGAAGCCCCCCAAGGTGCTTTTGGAAGCTTATATGGTAGGTTGTGTGAGAGTCTCCCATGTGTTTTGGTTTTGAGTAATTGATGAAACCTACTTAAGTACTAACCTTGGATCTCTAAGTGTGAATCATGAGATATGTTGATGCATGCCATGTGATGGAGCAAGGTGGATCATGTGAGGATGGCACAAGCTCTAGCATGGTGGTGGAAAGGAAACTGGTGTGAAGGCAAAGGTGATTGCTAGGAACCATTTTCGGTTTGGTGATCAAGACATCATAAAGGATGTGATCATGTTTAGGATAGATAGTCGTACTATCAAGGAGGGAGCTCTTAAGTATGATTACGGTTATCATGTGCCACTAGGTTCATATGCATTGCATTAAAATTAATTGAACCAAGTGAAACACCAATCTAATCCAAGATAAATGTGAACTAAAAGCTAACACACGTGCACAAGTGTTTGGATCACTTAGTGTTGGCTCTTGGAAACTTGGAAGAAAGTTGGAGGCTGTTTGGACTCTGTTTGGAGGTCTGGACGCTAGGGTTTGGGTGTGTCCGGACCATCGTTTGTGCGTTCGGACACACACCCTAGGCCTGGCTGGCTGTGGACAGAGGTTCGGACGCTGTTTGCGGTCCGGACGCTCAGCCCCGGACGCAGCGTCCGGGGGTTGGAGCTCTCTGTTGTTCTCTGTGCTGAAGGTCCGGACGCAGACGTTTGTCCGGTTGGAGGAACCGGACGCGCGTTCGGAGAAAAGCGCTCTCTGGAGTGCTCCCTACGTGGCGTCCGGACGCTACTGTTGCAGGGACCAGCCCGCACTGTTGCATGCGTCCGGATCCACGTGGCGCGCTACAGTGCGCGCGGGAACGAGCCGTTTGAATCGGCATGCAACCGGACGCTGGCGCATTGGTCCATTGGAGATTCACGAGGATTGTGAGGGGTTCTTGAACCTACCCCGCGGGAGATTCACGAAAGGTATCTCTAGTGGATTCCCATCTTGTGTTGGTTGTGCGGCACCCTTGAACGGGTTTGGCTTTGATTGCCAATTAGCGCGTGAACCTCCAAGTGGGTGTATCGCTACAACGGGGACTAGCTTGTTGGCAAACAAGCGAACCTCGGAGAAAAATCTTGTGTCAACTTGTCTCTCTGTGGATTTCATATTGTGATTGGTTATCTATCAATTCATCTCTTCACGTCGGTATAACCATCCTATCTCTAGCTTTGAATTACATTCTTTCATACTTGCAAAGTAGAGTAGCTCTCTAGCTTGTGTAGCTTTGTTAGAAGCTTTCTAGGTGTTGGAAAAAATTATGACCATCTTTTACATAGCTAAAATGGTGCCACTAATCCAAGAATCAAGGATAAAACAAACACATCATGAACATTCTTTATCAAATAACTAGTTTCACATGTCCATGAGTGTTTGAGTGCAGGAATGAATAAATGGAGCAAAGGAGAGCCATATGGGACCACCATGCTCTCTCATCTCGACCATGATCCAAGAGAGGCACTCTAGAGTAGAATCCATCCATTGGATCACTCTGTGTTTCCTCTCAACGGCTCACAAGCGAAGCACGTGGATCCATAGACCCACACCAAGGAGATAAACGTGACAAAATACCTCAGGACCAACATCCAACACCCATGATGAATAGGACCAGCACCAGGAAGCAGAGGAGGACCAGAACCCCCAAGGGGGGATTCGGCCAAACCTCAAGAAGGCCCAAATGGGTCCCACTCAGTCCCTGACTGGTGGGACCCCATCCAAGGAGGCAGGGAAGGGCCCACTGGTCATAGGGGCATTCGGCCGAATGCCCCCTAAGTCGGTTGGGCTCCCTCCAACCGCCAAAGCCTCTCCCCACGTGTTGGATCACAACCATCCATGCCTTGGTCGGTTCCAAGGTCGGTTGGATCCAAGGGTGGAGAATGGAAGGCCCTGGATCGCTGACGTGGCGCTGGAGTAGCCCCTACTCCACCTCCTGCTATAAATAGAGGGTCACACCCCCTCTCTAATCATGAAGAAGAAGCCTACAAGCTCTATTCCTTAGATTGTTCTAGGAGTTAGTCTAGAGTGGGAGTTAGAGTTGAGTCGAGCTATGCTCGGGATTTCCAGAGTCGTCTTCTGGAGAGTCTGGTATAACTCTTGTATCTTTCCTTCTTTGTAAGACTTTATCTTATTCAATATATATCTTTCTCTTTACTTTACTTAGTATTTAATTTGAGCATTTCTATACTAGATATAGTCTTGCTATATGCTTTTGCTCTTTAATAGCCTTCACACCCATAGTCTGTGATCCTTGTGACCTTTCCTGTATGCGATCATTGCCTGTCATAGGGTACTTTGGTTATTGATCATAGTCAAAGTAGTAAGTTGTGTGTAAGCGTGGTGCTTATACATCATCTTATCTTTGGTTATCGCTTGCTACATGGATTGTTTGTGGTAGATAGCAAGATGTGACACCCTTGTCTAGTCTTTGTATTCCACCACGTGTTTATAGGCAAGTTCTTAAAAGGTAAGACCCCTGTAAGAAGAGGGCGCAGTCCGGTAGGAGTTTTGTCCTCCTACTAATCTATCCCCTCGCCTAGCATACTTGTATTGAGGAGACAAACTATAGTGTCTAGACTAGTTATCTAGCTAAGTATATTGAAGTAGAGAGAAGTACATAGGAGTCCCTGTTCTCTTCTCGTTGTCCTCCCACCTAGCTAGTCTCTGAGGTCCGTTCTAAGTATCCTTTACCGTAGATTCTTCATTCATCAACCCCTTCCTATCACTTTTATCATTTACCCCCCATACTAGTTGGTACTAAGGTTGAGGTGCTCTCTAGGATCTCTCTCTAATTATCATTTCTAGCCAGCTTTCCCTTGGGATAATATAAATTATGATACCTCAGAATACTCCTTGGTGAAGTGCTACAGCGGTATAATCTGTGCGCTTGCGGATTTATTCAATAGTCATAAGAAATACCAACACTAGGTTGCTAGCTAAGTTGTGTGCTATTAGTTATCTTGCTAGTAACTAGAATTGGTAGGTGGCTTGCCCAACCTTAGAGCTAGTGCAAACTTGCTTACGCCGTGTTTTATTCTAACAAGTTTGCTAAGTGTTGTTGTAGAAATTTTAATTAGCCTATTCACCCCCCTCTAGCCATACCTAGACCTTTCATTGTGTCCACGTCGAAGTCGGTCCAAACCACGTCCGCCTCGGTCTTAGGCCCAAATCTGAGTCGGGTTCGGGGTCCGTCTGCTACCCAAGACCAGACTTCCCACTCTTCCCACCAACTAAGGGCGTGTTTGTGGCCACTAAGGGCCCAAACTAAATCCAATACCATATGGTCCTAGGAGTGTAGCAGAACAACATAGACAACAAACCCTCCAAATGATCTATAATAGCAATGATGCAGAGTGCCTAGCTATACTGCGTATGACAAGAGCTCTTTCTTTGCTCTATGCAACATATTTAGGACTAGAGCCCTTGTACCAAAAACAAGTGGGTGTTCTGTTGAGGAACATGTAGCAATGTTCATCCATGTGCTTGGTCACAACCAGAGGTTTAGGGTAGTTCACCAATCTTTTAGGAGATCCGTTGAGACACTAAGTAGAATATTCCACCAAGTACTCTATACCATTGGTGAGCTTAGGGGTGAAATGATCAAGCCGGCTTGTATTCTTTGGGCCAAGCCATGGCTGGCCTGGGCCTGGCCAATGGGGGGGGGGATCCGGATATCAAACACACCTAAGAAACTAGAAAATCGAAAAATCTAATTTACCTCTGGTAGCTTGAGTTTTCTTAGAACTATAAAACTAAAATTTCACCTTATTTAACTTTTAAAATGAGGAATTCTATAGGTCACTGTTGACACAAATTTTGGCACAAAGGATAAACCGTAAGCGCACGGCTGTCAAGGTAGCTTTCACCCAAGAGTATTCCAGGGGTATCGAATCCACGGGGAACGTGAAGTGTACTTAACAATGAACTAAGTTCGTCCTATGATGACACAAGGGGTTTATGAGAGGTTGGGTAGAGAGGATCTTCTATGGTTATGAAACTAGCAAGGTAAGGTAAGATACAAAGGTTGTTCACTTCGGGCCACTAGGCCGCTTAGCAACGGAAAGGGATGAGAAGGGTGCTAAACCGCCTAGCAGAAGAAGGCCTACGTTTTAAGAACTTGGCCGAACGTGGTGGGATCAAAGCCTAGATAGGTCTATCACCCCTACTAGGTACCACAAACAAATCGTTGGACAAGCCACAGACACAGGTAAGCATATAGCCTAGACACCACGTCTACACTATATCTTACTACTCTAATCCGGATCCCGGTGAAATTGATTAGAGCACCGGTTTAAGGGCGGTGAACCAATGAACAACTAAAGTAATTACTTTACCAGAACTAAAGATCAATTACCATAAAAAAATCTTAGATGCAGACTTACAAAAGAGAAGACCGCATCCGCCGAGGTACAGCTTGGAGAAGACACCAGACATGCCCGGCTCTCCTCCAGACTCTCCTCACTCTCTCCCTATTTTCTATGCTACTAGTAGAATAGGGCTTCGCCTTGTAGAGAGAGTAGCTCATCCTTTGTGTGTCTTGAATGAGAGGGAGTGAGGGGGTATTTATAGTGGAGAGGTGGAGTAGGGGCTACTCCGGTGCCACCTCATCAATTCACGTGACGTTGTTTGGTCTCCCTTGGATCAAAACCGTCATTGGACTAGCGGCTAGGATGCTCCAAGGGCATGCAACCGACTTGTGTAGGTCGGTGGTGAAGTCCACCACGTGCTAGAGTTGAAAACTGGGCAAGAACCGGATCCTAAGGCGGTGGACCGGACCCGAACCGGTGGACTGGGCGCTGTTTTCTGTTAACTGGAGGGAAAACTGGGGGCTGACCAACTGAACCGGTCGGTCCAGGCGGTCCAACCGCACCTGGGCCGCACAGACCGAGCCACCGCCTCCTTGCGCGTATGGCGTCGCGCCACGTGGCCTTCCGGGCCGGTCGGCTGCGCCTGCCTGCGCTCCTACGCCCGCCCACGCTCGCTCGCGCGTGGGGGCAGACGACGTCACGTGTCGTGGCCTGACTGGCTGGCCCGACCGCCTGTCCCCTGCCTGGGTGGCAGAGCCTGCTGCGCTGGGCCCCACCTGGCCCGCCTGTCTGCCACCGCAGACAGGGCCTGCGGCCGTGGGTGCTGACCTGGGGTGCTGACGTCAGGATGACGTCAGGATCCCTTTTTAATTTGCACATATCTTTTTATTCCGGGCTCCAAACGTAGCAAATAATATATCCATTTTAATCGTCTCGATGAGCCCGTCGCAATGGTGTACTCCAATTCATATTTTGATATACTTTTATATGATGATATTCATTACCTGCACTTAAATAGTCAAGGGACATGTGAAACTAGTTCTTGGGTATAATATGTTCATGTTAATCTTGTTTTCCTTTGAATATGAGGATGTTGACGGTATTTCGATGGTGACAAAATGACTCATATTTACCGTCAACAAGATCCTCCATACTTACCTCTTTGCTCGTCCTCGAGTAAAGGTTAAAAGCTAACATGACTACAACATCATTAAGGCATATAGCAGGCGTAAAGTTTCCTTCAAGATATTTCTTATACAAGTGGGATATGTGGTATTGGCTAACATAAATCCTTTAGAAGTTGAAAAATAGAATAGTTCTCAAAGCAAAGTCATCTTCCCAAATCATATTTTCGTACTTGGAGTTTTTGATAAGTTTTTCAAAAGAAAGCACATAAGTCAACTTACTCCTCATATATCACTCTAGATCACTCACAAGGTATATGATTCCTTACCAAGGTATAGCATGAGGTTGCCTTCTTTTTTTTATCTTCCTACATTTAAATGGCTTATGTGGAGCTTAGGTAGGGATAAAGAATGTAGCAAACTTACCTTGCATATATTGTAAAGTCAAATTTCGGATCCGAGGAGAGAAGTGTCATACTCTTAGATCAAGATGTGCAAGTGTGTGAAACATGGCAAATGATCAATACTTCTTTATTTGAGATGGTCTCTCTTTCTAACTTATTATTTTGAGACATAGCTATCTTTCTTTTCTTTTTTTTCATATGAGCTTTGATTTGCTCATTATTTATTTTTTTTTCTAAGGGTTGGGACCTTCATGTGCCCCTATATATTTGTTTTTCATATATTTTTATAATTTTGCATAGTCTATGTCTCATTTGATAGCAACACACTATAGAGAGAATTTTATATTAGAACATGGAGCATGAACTATGTGGAAAATGTAAGGCATATTTTTGCGTACTTCCAATGTAGAAGCAGCTTATATATGTGGCATGTACGTGATCTTGATCTTGGGAGCATGATAAGCCTCTCAACAAGGGTCACAAAACTTGACCCAACTCAACACAAAGTAAGCAGCTTATGTAGAAAGCTTATATCATGAAAGAGCATTTATGGCTGTGGTAGAAATTTTCTCACTATAGAGGAGTAGTGACATTATGGTTTTATGACATTTTCAAAAATTAATCTCAAAGCACTTTAAATAGACAGAGAATGAATCATAAGCCAAGAACTATATCACATTAATCAACAACTTAGTCAAAATGATTTTTCTATCAAGATATTTTTCCCACTATCATAAGCATATGCAAGAAGTCAACCTATGATGCTTCATCCTTTCCAAATGTCAAAGATCATATCACTTTTCAAAATTTTATTTTCAGTTGCAGGTCTTCTTATTTTATTCAAAATTAAAAGGGAAATAAACTAAAGAAAAGAAATGCATTAAAAGAAGAAGAGGGGAAGATTGGCAAACTAGTCAGGAAGCAGGTTGAGAACGTGTGGATGCTGACTGGTGGGACCAGGGGTCCATAGTGGGGTCGGTTGACCCCACTTTGGTGCCTCTGGCCATTATGGTGCCCGCACTTGTGAAGGTTGGGGGTCGGATGATCCCCACACTTCGTTGAAGGTGTACCTGACTTTTTATTCATAGAGAACAAATATGAAAAAACAAAGGACTCTACTGGTGGGACACACCAGCGAGTCAAAATTTATTTGAATGGAGCAAGACATGGAGCGAAGCTAGAAAGATAAACATGACTAAGCAAAAGAGACACAAGGCATAAGAATAAGGGACTAGACAAGTTTTAAGTTAGATCATGGAAAGGTTTGAATTCAATCATGTCTATTTCCTCATCTAGTTTATCAGGTTCAAGGAATACTTTTAATCATTGGCCATTTACCTTAAAGATCTTACCTTCATCATCTTGAAGTGTAATAGCTCCATGAGGCGAATTATCGATGACTTGAAATGGCCCTTCCCATTTGCTTCGAAGTTTTCCATGCCCAAATAACCTTACTCTTGAGTTGAACATGAGTACCTTGTCTCCTGGCTAGAACTCCTTTTTATTTATCCTTTTGTCATGCTATCTCTTTGTTCTTTCCTTGTAGATTTTGGCATTGTGGTATGTTTTCTCCCTCCATTCTTTTAATTTTGAAATTTGCATTTTTTCTATGCCTTCCCGCAGCTTGTAGATCCATATTCCAATTCTTTATGGCCCAATGTGCTCGAAACTCCAACTCGACCGGGAGGTGACAAGTCTTCCCATATACTATTTGGTATGGTGACATGCCAATGGGTGTCTTGAATGTTGTCTTGTATGTCCATAGTGCATCAGGTAGCTTGTCCCTCCATCTTTTCCCCATCTCATCTACTGTCTTCTGCAGTATGTTCTTGATTTGTTTGTTGGATGTTTCTGCTTGTCCACTTATTTGGGGATGGTATGGAGTTGCAACATTGTGCCGGATGCCTTGCTCTTCTAGGAAGCATCGGAAGCCCCCTTCAATGAAGTGGGAGCCCCCGTCACCTATCACCAGCCTTGGGGTTCCAAAACTTGGAAAGATGGTTTCTTCAAACATCTTTCTTGAGCTTTTGGCATCTACTGCTTTGCATGACATTGCTTCAACCCACTTGGACACATAGTTCACAGCCACTAGGATGTAGTCACATCCACGGGACTTGGGAAAAGGTCCCATGAAGTCAATGCCCCATACGTCAAAAAGCTCCACTTCAAGGTTGTTTGTCAGTGGCATTGCATCTCGAGCATTGATGTTTCCACGCTTCTAGCACCTCACACATCTCTTGATAAAGTTCTTTGTATCTTCATACATGGTTGGACAGAAGAAACCACTTTGCCAAATCTTTGCATGGGTTCTGAATGTTCCATAGTGCCCTCCATATGGTGCAGCATGACACCTCTCTATGATCTTGATTGATTCTACTTCAGGGACACATTTCCTTAACAGACCATCATTGCAGACTCTATACAGGTAAGGATCATCCCAGAGATGTACTCGACTATCTTGTATGAGCTTTTTCTTGTTTTCTCCTGGTGGTACTTGTCGTGCAACTATAAAGTTCACAATACTCGCGTACCATGGGCTGGAGTCTGTGATCTTGAGGAGCATGTCGTCCCTTAGGAAGTCATTGATCGGCAAGTCCTGTGCATCTTGGAATTGCATTCTGGACAACTGATCGGCTACAGAATTTTCTACTCCTTTTTTATCTTTTATTTCCAAATCAAATTCTTGGAGTAGCAAGATCCATCTTATTAAACATGATTTAGCATCTTTCTTAGTGAGCAAGTATTTTAAGGCAGCATGATCGGTATAAATAATAACCTTTGCTCCAACTAAGTAAGATCTAAATTTGTCACTAGCAAACACAATAGCAAGGAGCTCTTTTTCAGTTGTTGCATAATTAAGTTGAGCTCCTGCCAAAGTTTTGCTAGCATATGAAATTGCATGATGCTTTTTATCTTTTGTTTGGCCAAGAACGACACCAACAACATAATCACTTGCATCACACATTATTTCAAAAGGGAGTGTCCAATCAGGGGGTTGGATGATTGGAGCAGAGACAAGTGCTTTCTTGAGAATATAAAAAGCATTTAAGCACTCATCATTAAACTCAAAGGGTGCTTCTTTAGCAAGCAGGTTTGTTAAAGGCCGAGCAATCTGAGAGAAATCTTTTATGAAGCGCCTATAAAAACCAGTATGTCCAAGAAAACTTCTAACACCCTTGACATTCGTGGGAGGTGGAAGCTTCTCTATGACTTCTATCTTAGCTCTATCCACCTCGATCCCACGCTCGGACACTCTATGTCCTAGCACTATATCTTCCTGAACCATGAAATGGCATTTTCCCAGTTTAGGACTAAGTGCTTTTCCTCACATCTTTGTCAGACATTGTCCAAATTCTCAAGACAATCATCAAAGGTTTTTCCATAGACAGAGAAATCATCCATGAAAACCTCCATGATTTTTTCAATCATGTCAGAGAATATGGACATCATGCACCTTTGGAAAGAAGCAGGAGCATTACATAAGCCGAAAGACATACGGCGATATGCATATGTTCCATAGGGGCATGTGAAGGTGGTCTTACTTTGATCCTCGGGGTGGATGGGAATTTGATGATAACCCGAATAACCATCAAGGAAACAGAAGAAAGAATGTTTTGCTAACCGTTCCAACATTTCGTCAATGAAGGGTAATGGAAAGTGATCTTTCTTTGTAGCCTTATTGAGTTTTTGGTAGTCTATGCAGATCCTCCAAACCGTGACGGTTCGTTGAGGGATCAACTCATTTTTCTCATTTTTCACAACCGTCATTCCTGCTTTCTTAGGCACTACTTGCACAGGGCTAACCCACTCACTATGAGGAACGAGGTAGATTATGCCCGCATGTAAGAGTTTCAAGACCTCTTTCTTCACAACCTCTCTCATCGCGTTGTTAAGCCTCCTTTGAGGCTCCCTAGATGGTATGGATTCATGATCGGTAGGGATGCGATGTGTGCAAAGAGCAGAGCTAATCCCTATGAGATCTTGACGAGAGTAGCCTAAGACGGATTGATATTTCTCAAAAACGGTGAGGAGTTTAAGAGTCTCCACCAAAGAAAGTTTGTCACTTATGATCACGGGGGATTCTCTATCACCATTGAGGAAAACATGCTTGAGGCCAGAAGGAAGGGGTTTGAGCTCGATGGGAGGTTTAGGTGGTGGTTCCGATTTTTTCAAATCTATAGGTTCATCCAAGTTGTCTTCTTCTTGGATGAAATGTTGAGCATCATCTTCAAGATCTGGTTCGAAAGAGTCTTGAAGGAAGGCTACCATTACCTCCTCCATCGGCTGACACTCAGGATTTGATTCTACTTTTGAATTGGTAGATCGAGTTAAGGGAACTGAAAGATTCACTCCTTTCCCGAGGTTGACATCAAGGCTCCCCGAATGTTTACTTTCTTGTAAAAGCTTTTCAAAGGGGTGCTTGATCAAAAGATCAAAATCCAAGATCTCAAAAATATAGAAGTTCAAGAGAATCTCGATTTCGTTGATTGTGATTGGAACCATGCGTGCAATCCCATTACTCTTGATGAATTCTCCATACGGGGTCTTGAGGAGTTTGTCACTTGGAGTCAAAGGTTCATTGCCCGTGAAGAGAGTATATGCTAGAGAATCAGACATAATACTCACTCCGACAATGGGATTGTAAAGAGAATCTAAAGCAACACTTTTCATGAAACAACGAATGGTTGTAGAGGGAGAAATAATCCGAATTACTTCGGATGAAGTTTCAACCTCCTTAAGACATTCATTGCTCATGATGGATGTAAGCTGTTGGATCGTCTCCTTTAGATGATTTGGAGAATGAAGGTTTATAGGAGAAGATCCGGAAGATTTCTTTTGCACGGGGAAATTCGAGGTGTTTCCAAAATCGGAATCAGAGAAAAGATCATCCTCGATTTCAAAAGGGAAATCCAAAGGTTGAATTTCTTCTTCCTTTGGAGGAATTGGACTTTGGGGTATTTGTGGCTCAGGATTGATAGCTGAATTTTGGGATTGGATTGGTGGTGATTCAACTATCAAGACTTCTTCTTGTTTGGGGGGTGCTTCATCTTGGGAGTTCGTCATGAATGCCAGTGTAAGGGTTGTTTTCAAGGATTTTGTCAAGAATAGACCTTGCTTCACCAGCGAATAAATGAAGGAAAGCTCCTCTAGAGGCTATATCAAGGAATTGTGCAGAATCCTTGCTAAGACCGAGATAAAAATGTTGTAAGAGCACAGGTTCGGGTATAGCAAGATCGGGGCCCTAAGAGATAAGATCTGTAAAACGGACCCATGATGCACCTAGAGGCTCCTTATCTTTTTGTTTAAAAGTTAGGACCTCCGTTCGAAGCTGAACGACTCTAAAGATGGGAAATAAGGTTGAGCAGAATTTGGCTAGAAGGGTCTCCCAGTCTCCTTGTACACTCCCTACATGTCGAGAATACCAATGTTTAGCTACTCCCATCAAAGAGAATGGAAATAGCTTCCATTTCAAGGTATCTTGTGTCATGCCTTGAATATGAAGGCATGAGTATAATTTCTCAAACTCACGTAAATGGGTGTAAGGGTTTTCATCTTCCTCCCCAGAAAAAGGTTGTGCTTGAACCATCGCTATGAAAGCAGGGCGAAGCTCATAGCGAACAACTAAAATGACTTTGGATGATTTTGGTGGCTCCAAACTAGCACCCTTTGGAGCACCATATTGAAAGAGGGGTGTTTGATCCATGATATGAATGATAAAAATAAAAGATAAATGAGCCACTCAATTCTATGTTAAGAACAACTACCGTTCCCTGGCAACGGCACCAGAAAGCTTGTTGACACAAATTGTGGCACAAAGGATAAACCGCAAGCGCACGACTGTCAAGGTAGCTTTCACCTAAGAGTATTCCAGGGGTATCGAATCCACGGGGAACGTGAAGTGTACTTAACAATGAACTAAGTTCGTCCTATGATGACACAAGGGGTTTATGAGAGGTTGGGTAGAGAGGATCTTCTATGGTTATGAAACTAGCAAGGTAAGGTAAGATACAAAGGTTGTTCACTTCGGG
Source organism: Microstegium vimineum (assembly GCA_022036555.1). NCBI lineage: Eukaryota > Viridiplantae > Streptophyta > Magnoliopsida > Poales > Poaceae > Microstegium > Microstegium vimineum. Next base: position 7,546,855 of record CM039129.1, read on the forward strand.
CCACTAGGCCGCTTAGCAACGGAAAGGGATGAGAAGGGTGCTAAACCGCCTAGCAGAAGAAGGCCTACGTTTTAAGAACTTGGCCGAACGTGGTGGGATCAAAGCCTAGATAGGTCTATCACCCCTACTAGGTACCACAAACAAATCGTTGGACAAGCCACAGACACAGGTAAGCATATAGCCTAGACACCACGTCTACACTATATCTTACTACTCTAATCCGGATCCCGGTGAAATTGATTAGAGCACCGGTTTAAGGGCGGTGAACCAATGAACAACTAAAGTAATTACTTTACAGAACTAAAGATCAATTACCATAAAAAAATCTTAGATGCAGACTTACAAATGAGAAGACCGCATCCGCCGAGGTACAGCTTGGAGAAGACACCAGACAGGCCCGGCTCTCCTCACTCTCTCCCTATTTTCTATGCTACTAGTAGAACAGGGCTTCACCTTGTAGAGAGAGTAGCTCCTCCTTGGTGTGTCTTGAATGAGAGGGAGTGAGGGGTATTTATAGTGGAGAGGTGGAGTAGGGCTACTTCGGTGCCACCTCATCAATCCACGTGACGTTGTTTGGCCTCCCTTGGATCAATACCGTCATTGGACCAGCGGCTAGGATGCTCCAAGGGCATGCAACCGACTTGTGTACGTCGGTGGTGAAGTCCACCACGTGCTGGAGTTGAAAACCGGGCAAGAACCGGATCCTAAGGCGGTGAACCGGACCCGAACCGGTGGACTGGGCGCTGTTTTCTGTTAACTGGAGGGAAAACTGGGGGCTGACCAGCTGAACCGGCCGGTCCAGGCAGTCCAACCGCACCTGGACCGCGTAGACCGGGCCACCACATCCCTATGCGTATGGCGTCGCGCCACGTGGCCTTCCGGGCCGGTCGGCCGCGCCTGTTTGGGTATAATATGTTCATGTTAATCTTGTTTTCCTTTGAATATGAGGATGTTGATGGTGACAAAATGACTCATATTTACCGTCAAGAGTCACATATGTGTGTTTCATGTCATTTACCCACCGGAATCCAAAAACTTAACCAAACCACCATAAGGGCTCTCGGAAGCCTCCGGTGTAGTCCTTCACTACATCGAAGGCTCGGGGGCTACTGTCGGATACCTAGAAATAGGGTACCCAATTTACCAGACTCCACAAAAACAAAACCAACCATCGGGGGCTCTTCCGCCTCGTCCGAGCCAAGGTGGCCTCATCCGTGACGCCATCAACCCTCGGGGGCTCTTCCGCCTCGTCCGAGCCAAGGTGCCGTCATCCGTGACGTCATCAACCCTCGGGGGCTCTTCCGCCTCGCTCGAGCCAAGGTGGCCTCATCCGTGACGCCATCAACCCTCGGGGGCTCTTCCGCCTCGTCCGAGCCAAGGTGGCGTCATCCGTGACGTTATCAACCCTCAGGGGCTCTTCCGCCTCGTCCGAGCCAAGGTGGCGTCATCCGTGACGTCATCAACCCTCGGGGGCTCCTCCGCCTCGTCTGAGTCAGGGAGACGTCATCCGTGGCGTCACCAACCCTCGGGGGCTCTTCCGCCACCAACAACCTGCGACACCCGAGTCCACATAGTCAAAAGGTCCACAGTACCCTCCGTCCTCAGGGATGGGGTTCAGGGCATGAGTGACCCTACCGACCTCTGTTCACCCTGCAGTGCGAGGTCCTGTGCTGCCTAACCGGCGACTTCTGCGCACTACATCCGCGCCATACCTCTGACGGACACTTCAACAGGGATTAGAGCGTCATCAGCCCTGTATGACGGAACGCGGGGTGCCCAATCCTGTGCGACCAGCCCCAGCCTATGCCCAGATAAGGGAACAACGGAGTTCTCAGTCACACTACGCATGGCTACAACGCAACAAGGACGAACAGGACCCGGACATCTGACTACTGGCGCAATCTTCCTCAAGAAGAAAGGCAGAATGAGGACAAAGCTCCCCCTCGGGAGAAGCCCAAACCAGACCCATCTTCACTCCTCCTCTCTCTACTATACTCCTCCATCTCTCCCTACTTATAAAGGGAGAGAATGGACCCCCGATCTACCTCTCTCGACATCCCAACATTCATTCACACACACTCAAACTCGCACACACGCGAGCATACATCAAAACTAAGAACTTCATACGCACGAGACCTGGGAAGACACTTCCCTCTCTCACCAAAGCTTGTAGCTTCCCTCTACGAGTTCTCCACGCTCGGTAATACGACCCCGTAACACACTGGACGTAGGGCGTTCGTACCCGAACCAGTATAAACCTCTGTGTTCTCCGAGCGTAATCATCCGAACTTCGACACACTTAGAAATTTACTCGTTGGCCGTCTAGACCCCGCCATTTTAGACACCGACATAACCAGTGTTATTTTTACGGTTACTGTTCATGGACCAAAGTGGCACAGGTCGACAAGTTCAGGGGCCATTTTTTTGCGTTTGCAAGTTTATGGACCAAAGTGGCACAGACTGACAAGTTCAGGGGCTATTTTTTCGCGTTTGCAAGTTCATGAACCAAAGTGACACAAGCTGATAAGTTAAAGGGCCGCCAGTATATTTTACTCTATATATCGCTTCAATTCAAATCGATTGCAATTGGAATTAGCTGGAGCGTTTCAATAACGAGCACTGCCGTTGTCCGTGAAGACGGTGGCGGGCCTTGTTAAGCCAGTATGCGTGGCCAGCGCCCAGAGAATAGTGAGGAATTCGCCGCCCTCAACCAGCGCCGCGTAATGCCCACGGAGGAGAGCCACCTCGGTCGCCGTCGCCGGCGCCAGGTAGACAACGACCTGCGCCCAGAGCTGGGCCAACACCTTCCAGAGCTCCTCCTTGCTGCTCCTCCCCTCCACGAGCTCGCCGATGAGTTTCTTCCTCAGAATGGCTCCGTGCTTCACGACGCTCCCCTCCTCGTCGTCCGTCGTCCCGTGCCGCAGGGTCCAGCGTCATCGTCGTCGGCTATCTTGAGCAGCCTCTCCAGCCGGCCACGCTCTCCCATGGCGTAGTAGTAGCCCCAGCACCCTCCCATCGTGTCCCTGAGATCCTTCACCGCCGTCCTGTACAGGTGCTGCGTCTCGTTGCGGTCCTCCGGCAGCAGCTCCGGCCGGAACGCCACGAGGTAGGCGCAGTACCTGGACAGCACCGTCGCCGTGCGCCAGTGCCCGCCGCCGGCAGCGTCCTCCTCCTCGTCTACCTTGGTCTTGTGAGGATGCTTTGCGTCGAACATGGCGGTGGCGACGTGCCACGTGAGGATCACCCGGACAATGCCATGGCGGCGCACGCACGCGCTAGGCGCGTACTGCGGCCCCGCGAACGCAAACGCGACGTGGTCGTCGTCCCTAAGTGTGGGAAGGGTGGCCTCTCCGCCGCCGCGGCGGACGAGCTGTGAGAGATGCTCGACAACGGCGACCTTGACCTGTCTCGGTGCCACCACCGCCTGCGGTGTGAGTCTTGTGACGACTCGGTGGTGGCAAGAAGCCATCCTCGTCACGTCGTGCTGCATCAGCGGCAGCGGGCGCCGGCGAACCCTTAGCTTCCTGCCCACGAACTGCAGGCACCGGATCACCGAGGCCACGGCGTTTTTTCTGCCGCCGCCGCTGCCGCGCCAAGGTGCACACGAGCGACACGACGAACCAGTTGGAGAGGAGGAAGACCCCCACCTCGCACACCTCCTCGTAGACGAAGGCAACGAAGAGGAAGAGGGTGATGGAGAGGTCGATGGTGGCCAGCAGCGCCGGCGGCTAGAACAGGACCTTCTGCAGGAGGCACACGGCCGTCCTGAGCGTCAGGACGGCGGAGTTGTTTTCCCTGACGCTGCGTAATGTCCACGGCACATCGCCGTAGCCGGAGGCGACGACGGTCATGAAGCATAGGCAGCCCACCATGATGGGGAACAGAATGTAGTTGAGGAGGAAGAAGAAGGGGCTCGCGACGACGATGGGGACAGAGCTGTAGTAGTACTCGCTGAGGAACGTGACCTCGTCGGCGATGAGGCGATACACCTCCTCGGGACCGCCGCCGCCGCCGTCTTCTAGCTCTCCGAGGATGAGGTCCTTAAACGCGGCGATCTCCATTTCGTCGTACGCGGCTCGCGGCCGTGGGTCCTCGAATCTCCGGCGAAGAAGCTTGAAGAGCGCGAAGGAGAGGCAGAGCCTCTTGGCTGACCTGAGCCCTTGTAGCTCACTGCAGACGGTGGCCACGGTGGTGACGCCGCTGACGTTTGTGTCAGTCGTGACAATGACGTAACCGAGACGCCCGGTCTTCCTCCTGATCTTCTCCTCGCCCTCGACGGCGAACTCGCAGGTGGTCCTGTGGAGGCGGTCGTCACCTCGTCGTCGCCGGCGCTCCAGAACCAGCTCCGTGTAGGCGCCGATGATGTCGGGGTTCCGGCCGGCAGCGAAGGAGCGGCGGATGAGCTCGGTGATGACAAACCTCTGCACCATCTTGGCAGCGGCGATGACCCAGAAGATGCCGAAGACCGCTCTCCGGCCGGCGTCCTGGATGCTGGAGAAGACGAGGCTGCCCAGCCACACGATCTGCGCCGCGTGCACGGCCATGGTCGAGTAGGCCGTCACCGTGCCGGCTTCGGCCGGCACCCATATGGACTCCACTTTCCTGCGGAGGAGCTCCACGAGGAGCATCCACGTGAGGATCATCCGCGCGCGCATGGGGAGCTCCGGCGGGCTGATCTCGGCGGCGACCGTGTTCGTGCCGGCCCCGCCGGCGTTCTTGGCCTCCGAGAAGAGGTACGACATGATGGGGAGGAAGAGCGCGAGCGCGGTGCAGCGGACGAGGCGGACCGCGCCTCTGAGGTGCCGGAACATGGTGAGGTTGAAGAAGAGCACCGTGAGCGTGAATATGGCGACGGTGGTGCCGACGACGCTGACCCGGTTCGTGTTGTCGGTGGATGGGGAGGTGATGTTGTAGATGTAGGCGGTCATCACTCCTGCCCTGCAGTATGTAATGTTGCTGCCGAAGTAGGAATCCATGCTTGCATTAATTTAATTTCTTGACCAACTGCAGTGTATCTATGATCTATCAATCTTAAGCCATGCTGCCCATCATGCACATATATAATAAGTAGCATGTGTGGATCGATCGAGTGGATGTTGGACGCTGTGAAGTACGAGTTGCCTGTGGATATGGAATGTTCCCGGTCTCAGCTATAGATGACGCTTGCTTGAGCGAATCAGACATTTTTCTTAACGAACTTTACACTTTTGTTTTTCTTTTGGACGTGCCTTTATTCTGCGCTAGCAAGGCTGGATAACGAGCCGGCTCGGCTCGTTTAGGCTCGCTCGTTTTGGCTTGTTCGGATAACAAGCTAGCTCGGCTCGTTGTCCTAGCGAGTCAAAAGTCGGCTCGGCTCGTTAAAAGCTTGAGCTGGCTCGTTAAGCTCGCGAGGTACGTATAAAAAAAATCACAAAATATAATATTTATATTTATCTAAAGCTTTATAATAGTAATAATACAAAAGTAAAATATCTAATCATCTTAAATTGAACAAAAAATTAATACGTGCTTACATATATACTATATAGTATACTAATATATAAAAATTAATACAACTCATGCTACTTTTTTCTTTAAAAATATGGCTCATTTGGCTCGTGAGCCGCTCGTGAGCTGGCTCGAGTTGGCTCGTTATAGCTAACGAGCTAAAATCTTGGCTCCGCTCGACTCGTTATCTTAAAAAACCGAGTCGAGTCAAGCTGAACTAGCCACGAGCTAACGAGCTTCTAGTTTTTCGTAACAAACATAAGATTTATTTAATAACAACAAATAAATAAAATGGATTTATTACATATACATGTTACATACTTTCTGTTTCTCAATGTTTCTCAATCTAGAGGAGTTCTTTTTTCATATACCGTGAGGAACTCGCAAACATAATATCCAAACAAATTGTTGCCTTGTGGCTGATGTAGAACCCACGGTAAAATATAAAACGATTACTCGCGTCATCCCGCGCATGTGCTAAAGCAGGCTAAGGTAAAGATTCGGGGAGTTAGCAGAACTTACACCCAGTCAGATAGGATCAGGAAGTGGCGCTTTTAGATCTAGACGGTGTTTCTAGACGAACCAAACCTAAACCCTGCCCAATAATTGGATCGTTAATTAATTAACTATTGTAGAGTTAAAGAGCATGAATCCATATTCAAAGATTGAAGTTATCCGTTGATAATGTCTATCATATCTTAGTAGTCTCTCTACGGTTTTTTCAATGAGTCATAGATTAGCAAATGACTTTTGAAGAGATCGAAGATAATCAATATCTAGTGAAAGCTGTATTTATTTATAGAGTCAACATATATATCTTTAAGCTGAATTGAGTAAGTAAGATAAAATGTGCACATGATAATAATACTCACCCAAAGTTGTAGGGGTAGAGTATAAATCTTTTGTTTTTTTGTTGATCAAGAACGTCTGGAGCTTTCTCTCTGTTAGGGTTTCCATATATCGTGGGGAGTATTTGGGTCCTTAAAAATGATATATGGATCAACGATATCAATCTCCTTGCCGTTTCCACACCTGAGATCTCTCATCAGTTCTCTGCATATGTATAAACATGCTAGCTAGTGTGATGATAATTACATATACATATACATATACATATACATATACATATACATATACATATACATATACATATACATATACATATACATATACATATACTAGAGTGAGATTATTAAGAGAAAGAAGAGAATTATCTAGAGCGTCCACGCGTGGCATAACTGGTGTAACTCGTTAAACTGAAAAAGTATAATGTCATCACCCTATATACTGCTTACAAGAATTAAATATAGGTGTCTGTCGTGCATCAGGAGATGACGTAGAAAAAGAAAAAAGTAAAAGCCAATCTGCTGCATGCATGTGTATTTCATTTCCAAATAAAGTAGCATGCCTCTAGAGGTGATGAAGCAAGGAATAAATTAAAGTTGCTACCTAGATACTACAAATAAAGGTCATCAGCGGGTATAGTTAGATTCCAATCAATGCATATGTATTGGAATAAATTAATGTAAAACTTAAAATAAATTTTACCTCGATACATCCCATACATACGAATTAAGATGAATATGATAACATCCAAACAAGGCCTTAAAAGTTTATGGTGGAAAAGCACCACATATATAAGATGTCATACCATTTTTTTTATTTTAGGATGTCATTAGAAAGCAAAATTAATCCTATGGTTTTCTCGATTTTCTAAAATTTGTCAATGTCTTGCGGATGTTTGAATTATCAGTAAAAAATATTTTCTAAAATAAATCAATGATTAAATGATATAAGTGTTGTTTGATGCATTCATATGTTTCTCTATAGGTTTTGACGCATACTATCACACTACTTTTTTTTGCGACAAGAAAAATCCTACCCTTATGAGCACCTCCACATCACCTACCACGGAAAGAAAAGCGCCATTAAATCCTATAATAAATCCAGAAAAATGCGAGCATCCGTGTCAAATCGAAGATTTGAACCTGGGTGGGTAGATTCCACTATAAGGAACCCAGTTTGTGACAACTCTAGATCCAGCTGCCTCTATAATCCAATTTTAGAGGCAACTTTAGATTCAGCCGCCTCTAAAAAAGCATTTGTAGAGGTTGCATCTAGAGCCTGCTATAAAGAAGAGCATTTGTGTCATTGAAACTTGGTCATGTGCTAGTTCATGATATTTTCATAGATGGTTAGCTTAGACTATGTGCTAATGTTCCAAAACATCATGTCATAGCCTATGCTGCGTTTTCATTTAAACCATAATGTGCTGATACCCCAAAATAGATAGACAAATATTACTTTATTCTCTCCCCTCATAACTCTTGCCAGATCTTCATGTCACTAATAGGTGGGACCACCTATCCCTTTTCAAAGAAAGCATCAACACATCTACTTTCCTTGATGCCAAAGTTTTCGATGCCAGAAATTTCTCCTGCATTGGGCAAGCATCGATGCTGAGATAAAAAACGAGTTTCATAAATCGATATTTGACTACGCTGTGAGTAGTCTAAGAAAATGCACGAAGCAGGGGCTCGACTGGATCCACGCTCGCTCCAATGCATGCACGAATCCTCATAAAAGAAAAGATCAACAGAACACGCCAGGGGAATCTCATCTTCTCTTCTCGCGATAGGAAGCATATATTAAACCTTAAATTCATAAATTAGTCAAACTTGTTCGAAAGCATTATCCTAACCTCTAAACATGTTCAGGTGTATCATATTTAACCATAAATTCATAAATTGCTTGTTTAGGGTTTCAAACTTGCTCCGATGCGTTATCCTAACCCGTAAACATGCAAATCGTTAGTCTAGATCCTCGAACTTGTTTGAGTGTATCACCCTGATTGCTAAATAGGTCTAAGCGTATACCCCTATTTGATGTAGCATGTTCACATATACAACGACCCACATCATGTCAGCTATATATCTCTCCATCTTCCCTCTTCTCTCTGTGGCCATTAGCAGAAGTGTGTATGATGTCTCCGTTGCCATCCTTAGCCACTTTAGCAACCGTCCGGGGAGATGGTGTTATTGAAGAGTTCCTTTGTTTCCTTCTTGCGCCTATGGCAGGCTATATAAGGCACAATAGCTGAGCTTGCCAGGTAAGCGCACACAACGGATAGGATGATGAGTTCGATGATAGCATATGGGATGGGGAAGAAGCAGACCGAAAAATCCTTGTGTATGAGCGGCCATGGAGCTTATTGCCTGTATATAATTGGCTACCTTTTGCTGTAGAACCCACACGCATGTAACTTTTTTGAATAAAGAATCTGTACGTTTTGGAATGAGCCAAAAAGCATGGGAGGGAGAGAGATAATAGGAGCCAAATAATACACATGCATGTGGGGTCCATGCCAAAAAGTAGCCAATGAATGCTGAGGAGTAAGCTCCACGACCGCTCTCAGCAAAGGTATTGCATTTCAGGATGAGGAAGCAGCATCACACAACGACACACTTGGAGATCATCCTGCCCAACACCTCCCATATACCTAGGTTGTGGTTCCTGCTTGTTGTGTTGGATGATATACTTGAACAAGTTTATACCGGATGACATATCTGAACAAGTTTAAAGACATAGTCTAGCATTTTGAGAATATAGAGACCAGAATGACACAACTAGACAAGTTTAAGAATTATCGATGGACTTTACTTCATTATAAATGTAAAGAAAGTCCAGGGTACTTGTCACTTTGTCAGAATACTCTGAAAGTCCATCAACAATTCTCATTTGTATATAAAAAATGTATAGAAGAAAGTCCAGGATACTTGTCAGAAAGTTTAAGAATTGTTGATGGCATACGCGAGCGTGTTTAATGTATTCTCGATCATAATAATAAATAAAGAAAGCATGAACAAATCTAGTAAATCTCATATCCGGCCTCAGGGACGACGAGTATCTTGAAAGCAACAGACGTCGTCGTTGGAGGTGGAGTAGAAGCCCATGGCCACCGGCCGGCAGTCGTACTTGACGTATTCCGTCGTGTTGCTCTTCTCCGGCGACTGCGGCGACATGGTGAGCAGGGCCTCCACTCAAGATGGGAATGGGCCGGCCCGGACCTGGCCTTGGACCTGGTCCTGCGGCCCCAAGGCCAATTTGCAAGGCCACGAGCCGACCCAAATTTTCTAAAGCCTTCGGCCTCGCTGATCCAATGGGTACCCTAGGGCCGACCCAAAATATTTGTAACTATATGAAATCTCTGATGTCCGTAAGTAAAAGGAAAGGACCATTTAGAGCAAAAAAAAAAATCTCCACGGCTCTGCTCTCTGTTTTCCTTTTCTTTCAGCTTCATGGCAACTAACCTGCTAACCTGTACTCTGCTCTAACACATCTTTTAAATTCACAGACACAGTGAGGAAAACTACACACAACCAAAAATCCATGTAATAGCAGTAGCTGGAGCTCAAATTAATTCCTCTAAAATCATCAATCAAGCAACAATTGTGTTGGCTGATGACTAAAAATAGATAAAAAACGACATAGCTAAAACTAAGCACAGTTAGTTCGATTCCCCCTTCTTACATCCATGTAAATACAGTCTTGCCAACCAATTTCCAGTTAAATCCAAACCAATTCCCAACCAGCTAAATCCGAACTAAAATAAATAGTCTTGTCAATCTAAATTCCCAATTAGTTAAATCCGAACTGAGAGCAAGAAAATGTCGACATCACTCTTTTACAAACAATCAGAAATCCTTTACTGAGACTCACTGTCCTCATCTGCAAATTAAGTAAATTTAATTAGTTGCGATAACTGAATATATGGTTGAATGTTTGGTAAAAATGAACTAGTTCCGAAACTATCAGTAAATCATTTCAGCTAATTGGCACACTAAACCGAAGTATGTATGTCTTCCCAAATTATCAGGAAATCATAACTCATGATAACATTCAGTAAACATGGATGAGATTGTTTCTAGCAAGCATACATTGGAGCTCAAAAGCATACAATGTCAAGCAAAGAACATGCATGCTCAAAGTACTATTGGTCTAAAACTAACATATGGAGATCAGTGGATTTATGAGCATTTGGAGGAATATTATGTCAATGTCGTTGAGATCAGTGTTGATTCAGAGCTTGAAGTTGATAGTAGTGGGATTATGGTGCATACAGTTACAGCCTAACAATCGGCCATCAATGACTATAGTAGTTAAAATGTTAGAAAGACAGACAAATGATCTGCATATTCCACCACAATGACTGAACTGACTTAGTGACTATTCTTATTTAGGGTGACTGAGTTCAAAGACTGACCCCACAAAATGCACATGACAGAACTGCTCTAATAAAGAAAAAAGATGTGGATTAATGCGGCAGAGCTGCTCCATTAATGATATGGATTATAGTTACATACTTCTGATTAACACTAGAGTCAACTCAGTACAAAATGTTGATAGACTAAATCCGAAATTTTCAATAAAGCAGACTTTGCGGTGGAATCTGTAGATCATTTTTCTAGCTAAAACAAGAGAGGTGCCGGCTCAAATTTGATTCCATGACAATATTTTAAAGAGCACAAATACCTTCCAATGACAAGATGATGTCATGAATTGATTCCATGTTGCGCTCAGTACCAACTGCATAAAACAAGATAGGTGTTAGCTCAAATTTCATGATTTTGTAAACTTGATGAAGAATTAGTGAGAAATTCAAAGAACATGTGTACTATGTGACTGTGTGTTTACCTGTGGCTCTAATCCAGTCTTGTAGGCACACTAAGGCTTCAACACTAGCTGGGGTCAATCGACTTCGAAAATCTGATATTATTCTTGATCCGGTGCTGAATGCGGACTCAGATGCTATTGTAGATGCAGGAACAACCAATATGTCCCTCGCCATGCGACTAATTGTTGGCATGATTAACACTAGAGTCAACTCAGTACAAAATGTTGGCATGCACTTCTCACAAAATGGCCTAGAATAATACTAAAGAGATTATTTTTTGACCAATTGTTGGAGTACACATACTCTATCACCGACATGGCCATGGAAAACCACCTAGCTAAACCTGAGTCTGATACGGATACAACACTACAACAACTAATCCTTGCATGCATGAACAAATGTAGTTAGACCCTGTTAAGTAATGGAAAAAACAAGAAACAAATCCTTCCCAAGACGACAGACATTCAGTGTTCACGGCATAAATGCACATCCAATTGCTAAAAAAAACAGGGAGTATACCTCTGAACATAATGAATCTTGCAACAGTGGCACATTCAATTGGCTCCGTCTGATGCTCTCTCCCAAGAACCAGAGCATCCGCAATAGTTACTTGTATACGGAAATAAGACCAGATAGTTTCATGTGAGTATCCGCCTGGCCCCCGCCGCCTGTAGCCACCACGCCCGCCGCCGCCTAGCATACAAGGAAAGGAAAAGCAAACGATGGGAGATTGAGTGCCGCACAACGTGAATAGATCGAGCGGACCAGCTGGCAGGGGAGGAGCACCCACCTCGCCGGCGTCAACCCTGGTGGCCCCAAACCCTAACAAATCGCCGGAGTTGTCTTTCGCGTGGGCAGACGAAGAGACGAACGGAGCGGAGGGAGTCAGGGACGAAAGAGCTAAGTCAAGTGGGTCGACCCGTGTGACCCGATGGGTCAACAAATACCGGCTCTGATGGCCCGTTTTCAATTTGAGGCCAACCCGCATGGCCCAATGGCCTCGCTTTTGTGGGTCGGGTCACGACCCGGTGGGCCGACCCGGCCCATTCCCATTTTGAGCCTCCACCCGCATCGCCACATCCACATTTCGGCCGTCGTAGAACAAGGACACGTAGCTGTCATTGATGTCCTTAGAAGGCACGGCGGTCTCCTTGTCGAGGATGGTCAGCGAGTCCAGCGACTGGAGGAGGATCTGGTACTCGACGTCGAAGCGGAAGACGTCAACCGGTGGCGCCGACGAGACGTCGACGAGGTGCACCGTGATGTTCCTATACGTGATGTCGAATGCGGTGGGGTTGTACACCATGTAACTGAACCAGACGGTGGACGGCGGCGGCAGCACGGGGAATCTGTCCACCTGCACGAAGCCGTCGGTGACCACCAACTTGACCTGCGTGCGGTGGAGCACCACCGGCAGGGTCCTCACGAAAACCGCGATGGCGCCCAACGCCACCAAGCAAACGACGGCGTAACGAGCGTGATCGAGCAGCGAGCAATTGGTGCTGCTGGTAGAATCTGTTTCCGCCATTGCTGCCGTGCAGCGGTGGAAGTTAGATACGGAAGTAGCTAATTAAAACCTACACAAAGGACAAATGAATTTGTCTTGTCTTCACGTCGGTACGGTGTGGGGTACGTTGTTGCTTTGCTTACTCATAGATAAAAGGTATTGGGTAGTAATATTCTTTTTCTCTTCACAATAAAGTTTGCACGTCAGTCTCAATGGAGAGGTGTCATTTGAATTTCATTCACATTAAATATGTTACCATATAGGCACTTTTGATGACATGACAGTGTATTTAAAAAGAGAGAGTAGAAATGAGTGTCATGAGGATGACACTCTTTTGACACGAATACCAACTCTCTATGAGTCTTTGAATTAAATACCTATGAAACTATAGAATAAAACTCTCCACTAAGAATGAGTGTTTCATCCGAGTTTTATTTCATTTTGTATGACATGACAATTTTGGAAACAACGTCATGAAACTCTCCATTGAGATTAGCCTAAGGTAGTTTAATATAACGGTCTTAAGAGATTCATAAACGTTCGGATCCTCTTATTAGTGTACTGAAAGATGTGTTCTTACCATAAACACTAATCAACTCAATTATGAAGTCGGCTAGACTACGAGAATAATATAATATAATAATAACTTTCCTCCAAGATGAATAAATTGGGGGAAAAAAATTGGATGAGCCCGGGCTCATTGACCCGGCGATGCGCCCCTTGGATCTCCGACGCGTGGCAGAGGAAAATAATCAACGCACGCAAAGCTCTGGTGCACGTCTGGCCTGGCTCACTAGCTCCGCTCTTGTTCAGCGGCTCACTTGGAGTCTAGCACCACGCCGAGTATTTTCTAGATATGAGCCAATTAATTATGTATTTTTCTCTTAATTATATACTCCCTCCATCCCTAAAAGAATCAATTCCTAAAATCCGTGTTAGTCAAACTTTTTTAACTTTGACTAATTTTATAGAATAATGTAACAACATCTATGACATAAAATGAGCACCATATAAAAATATGTTCTTAGATAAATCTAATGACACTAGTTTGATATCATAATTTTTAATATTTTATTCTAAAATTTTGGTCAAAGTTCAAATTTTTTGACTTAGAACAAATCTAGAAATTTATTTTTCCAGAGACAGAGACAGAGGGAATATACAACTTTGTAGTTTTGACTTTTTATATTTGAGGTTGTTAAGACACGTGAGAAAATAATATTAAATTTCAGCAACAAATTAATCATGTATCACCATAAAAAAATTTAAATGTCTTAACAAACTCAAATGTAAAAGCTCAAAATTCTAAAGTTGTAGGTCTTATTGAGTGTGACAACTTTGATATAAAACTTATATTATTTGACTCCGTTTATTTTTTTAATGCGGCAAGCGGTAATATGTGATTATTTTTTTGAGTGAAATATTGTGATTATTATGATGCTGAAATCTTATATAATTTTTTTGAGCATCTTAACGTACTCAAATGAAAAAACTTAAAACTACAAAGTTGTAGATCTCGTCAAGATCTATAATGTTCATATAAAAATATTTTTCACGCAATGTCATATTGAAGAGTTATGACTTTTTAAAAGTTCAGCCTTGTCACGCCACTCCCGATGGCGCGACAAAACTGTGCTGTCACGCTAACATGAGTGGTGCGATAAGATTTTTCACGTCCAAAACGCTATCTAACGAGACAGTTTTTGGCGCGCCACATTCGTTAGCGCGACAACGTTATTTAGTTAGCCAGCGGGGCTGACGCAACCAAAAGAGTTATATTTAAATTTTTTTAATAGAATTATTTTTAAATAATTTTTAAAAAATATTAGAAATATATATAAAAAATCCGGTGCTAGGCTCAGAGAGAGCCGCTCAACAAGCCAACCAGGAGTAGGAGCCGTGAACGAGAGCTGAGCAAGCGAGCCAGGCAGGCATCCACAAGCGCTTGATGCGCGTGCAGCGAGCCAGGCAGGCATCCACGAGCGCTTGATGCGCGTGCGTGCGTTGATTATTTACCTCTCCCACGCGTCGGAGATCCAAGGCAGGGGCGCATCCCCGGGTCAATGAGCCCGGGGCTCACCCATTTTTTTCCTAAATTGGAGGCCAGGAAGAGCCTCATGCACTATTTGAAGGTTGTTCATCACTATTCACTTTACTGTGCACCACTGATTGTAGCTTGGATAGTAGGGTCACTCATCGCCTGGATCACAGATGGCATAGCAAACAAGAGCACCTTGAAAGGTCTGATTGATAGCTAGAGGGGTGTGAATAGCCTAAAATAAAATTGTACAACTAAACTCAACAACAAGTTAGACACTAATGAAGCAAGCGAAGCGAATTTTGTACTAGCCTAATTGGGTTGCAAGCCACCTATCCAAAGCAAGGCTAACCTAATAATGATCTAAGTCACATAAGATCTAGAACTACACAATCTAACAAGAAATAGATAGCTACTCAAGCTAAGCAACAACTCTACTAGGAAGAACTAAAACAAGTAAAGCTGGTCTTGAAACATGTATTCTCTTATGATTTACATATCTCTGCTTGTAACTTTGATTTTGTATAATGAACTTATCATTTTTGCATCTTTATACGGTAGGCTGCCATGGAAACTATGTTAGCTGAACCTGTTGAAGGTTTAGAGACTTCAAGATTTAGTACTAAAGTTGTTTCCAAGGTCCTATCTCAAACCAGTGCTACTGCTATATTCCTGAAGAATGCTGGTCTTGAAACTCTAGGGTCAAAATCAGCTGCATCAGCTACAAGAGAAGTGCAACTTCAGGAACAACTAAACGAAGAGAAGGCACGGGCTAATCTTCTTCAACAAGAAGTGGACACCCTGAAGAAGAAAGATCAAGAAACATAAGAAATATTGTCAAAGACCCAAGAAGCGGTGCTCAGGACCCTGCAAGAGATGGAGAAGTTCAAGAATAAACAGGAAGCCAATGATTTGATCCTTAAGGCCATCTTGAACCTCAACTCAGGTAATGGAGCTACTTAGCTCATTTGTTCCTTCTTGCTGGGCTCCTCTTGCAGTGCTTGTTGACTTTGTTGATTGCCGTCGTCGCTTGTGAACTTGTCTACTATTGTCTTGAGAGGTTGTTTGGGTGGTGAAACAATAATGACTGAGTTTGAACTTGTGGTTCCCATGTGTTTGGGAACTTTGTTGTATTATAAACATTAAATTTGTGATGTATGAACTAGTTTGTGGAATAATGTTTGTGATGTATGAATCAGTTCGTTCTTGTGAACTGTTCTGGGATGATTTGTTGTGGCTGGGCATGAATGGTACAGGTAGCGACCAAAATCAGGGACAAATCTGTCATTTTTATGAAGAAAACTGACATTATGCCAAAACCATGTGTCCACCTCACAGAGATACACATGGCCGCTTCACATCGTTACACGTGTCCACCTTGCAATGTTACACGTGTCAAAATCTGCGGGTAACACGTGCTTACATCACAACATTGCACGTGTCATCGTCGTAGTGAACCACGTGTCGAACTTAGAGAGAAACACGTGGCAACCTCACATCATGACACGTGTCCTTGTCATAGCGAACCACGTGTCGAACTCATAGTGTGACACGTGGCAACCTCACAACATGACACGTGGCAGTGCCTAAGCGGCACACGTGTCCTCGTCGTAGAGAACCACATGGCCAACACAGAGAGAAACATGTGGCGAACTCACAGAGGAACACGTGGCAACCTCACAACATGACACATGTCGACCTATGCAGCATACCCGTGTACTCTGAACGCCGGCTGAAACAGATCTGTGACGATGGAAAAAACATCATTAATGAAATGCTATCCATGACGAAAGTTTTAAACTCGTCACAGAAATGTGTCCATGACGTTTTTGGTCTTTACCATGAAAAAAGTGTAGCGTCATGGATGTAGGATTTTTTAGTAGTGTGCACCCCATGGCCAACGTCACCCCAGTGGCCACCACCCCAAGATTTTGCTCGCCTGTCATGGCCATGCCGCCCTGAGCCCACACTCGCCTGCCATGGCCGCCATCACCCCGAGCTCCAAGCTCGCCTACACTGGCTGTCACCACCCAAGCTCGAACACGCCCGCCATGGCCAGGGACGGGGCAAGGCGTGACGAAGGGAGGGAGAAGGAGACAAAGTTCGGCGTCATCATCTGGGTCGAGCTTTTTCCCTTGATTAGGAGGGATGAGCAGAACCCACATATGAGATAAATATTTCAACCCAGGTCAACCCAGTTCCACCCAACCCGCAAACCAAACATCATGCTATCAGGGTTCAACCCGGGATATCCCACTCCAACCCGGCCTCAATCCAAACATTTAGTTATAAATTATGTCTCTTGTACATTTGCATCACGAACTCTTTCCTACTCTTTATTCTTTCAACGCCCTTTCATGTTTAGATTAGCCGACAAACACATGTGGGTTGAGAAGATAGACGTGGCTTAGATGCGCATAACTTTATGTGGAATAGGGTGATTTTTTCTAAGTTCTAAAAGATTAGGAGGATATATTATGAGTTGGTGGTTATTCAGCTGGCCGCTAAAAACCAAAGATTAGGAAGAGGATTAGGAAACTTTTGAGGATGGTCTTAGCTTTTAAGTTTTCGTCCTAAGTCTAAAAATCAATTTTTATTTGAAGCAGCTGCTATTTGTTGGGCTATATGTATGGTTGCTAGAAATGATGTGGTATTTAAAAAGGCAAAACCAAACACCTTTTTGTAGGTAGTTTCCATAGCAACATATTGGATACAACTATGGTCATTGCTACACAAAGAAAATGAACGATCCAACATGAAGAGTGGTTGCCGGATCATGGGAACAATCATTATAGAAGTCTTTGCAAAGTTTGGATCGAAGTTCCATAATAGAATTGAAGCCTAGTCTTGGTTCTTTTCATTTTATTTGAACCTTTGTGTTTTGTCTCTCTTTTGAGAGAGATGAGCTTAAGGGTCCTAGATATAATGAATTAGTTGTGTAAATCTTTTCGTAGCATAGATGCTAGAAGCTTGTTACATTATCAAAAAATTTAATATGAATATATAAGATCGTTGCATCACAATGCATTTGTGTATCCCTTGGTTCTGTGATTGTAGGTTTCTGTGTACATATTTTGTTGCCATGTGAGGACGGAACTGATGATGATTAGAATGGATTGTTACCAGGCCAGTAGATTATGAGAACTAGTAAAGAATTACTTATCACTACTACAGGATTCATCTACCGCAACGTTGACATTTGGAGCCCGAAAGCGGACATCTTAAGCGTCCACTGCGGTAAATCGCCACGATTTATGGCAACAGGCATCTTAAGGTGTCCGTTGCGGTAAATCAACTAACTGCATCGGGCATCTTAGGATATTTACCGCAGCGGCAAGTTAAGATGCCCGCTGCGGAAAATCGATTTACCGCAGTGGGCATCTTAATGTGTCCGTTGCGGTAAATAAGATATTTACCGCAGCGGACACCTTAGAATGCCCGCTGCGGTAAATTAATTAACCGCAGCGGGCCTCCTATAAAGCCCGTCACGGTTAAGGCTGAAGCCCATTAGGCCCAAGGCGAGGCCCAATAGTCTCAGCACATATAAAAGAAACCCTTATGGGTTTCCTCTCAGAATCCCCCCTCTCTCTCCACTCTCTCCCCTCTCTCAGAATCCCACGGCGGCGGCGCGGGCTCGAGGCGGCGGCGCGCGAGCGCAAGGCTGCATGGGCGCGGGCGCGCGGCGGCACAGGCTCGCCTCAGCGCGAGCGCGGGGTCGCAGCGGCGCTCCCCCTCCCCTCCAACGACGGCGACAGCGCTCCCCCTCCCCTCCAACGATGGCGGCGGAGCTCCCCCGTCCATCCCCTCTGCAGCGGCGGCGGCGGGCCTGCCCTCTCTCGGTGGTGCGCGGTGCGGCGGCGGCGTGGGCAGTTCGCGAGCACCGGCGGTGGCTGCAGTGCAACAAGCCAGAACCCTAGATGGGCTCGTCGGGCCCGTGGATGGGCTCGACGGGCCTATCTAGGGTTTTTTGTTTTTTTAAAATCTTTACCGCAGCGGGCATCCTAATCTACCCGCTGCGGTAAACGAGAATTACCGCAGCGGGCACGTTAGGTTGCCCGTTGCGGTTAACCGTTTCTTTATCGCAGCGTGGCAGCGCAAGCGGACGCTGCTGCCCGCTGCGGTAAATCGGTTTTGACCGCTGAGGTAAAGATTTGTGTAGTAGTGTATGTTAAAGACATAAGTACCCAATAGAATTAATTATATTAAATTGTATGTTTTTATCTTTTTTTATCTTGTAATATAATAGACATAAAAGAACTCATAGTCTATATCGAGTTACCATAAATCTATTAAGATGTTTTCAAGGGACTAGTATATATGTTTTTTCATATTCATATACTTTTTTACATGTCCCCTTTACATATTTTAAATATATAATTAGTTTGAAACCTTACCATTAACTACAATGGCTCTTGTCACATAATATATCTTACGAGGTTATGAGTCTATACTTTAATGTTTCAAATTTTATAAATATCCATTGCTACAAATTCTTTTTATCCTCGAGTTAACTAAAAAATCTTATTTTATTGTATCTTTTATCAACCCTCTATTTCCACTTTTAAAATAAGTATTTTAGGTCATAGAGTATGTTCTTAAATATTGTGATACCATAAGAAATCATTTGAAAGATGCACCATGTCGCGTAACAATAGAAGTCGTCCCCATGGCGGTTGGCCCGGACTCTGAAATATCAGGTTCAACCCCTTGTCGCCATCATGGACTCGACCCTTGGGGTGACAAAGGGCTCAGAGGATCCTGAAGAGATCCAAATAAAGGGACATGTTAAGTCCTAGACAAAAGGTTCCCTCGATAGATCCCTGCAAGATCAGCTGGGGGTCACGAGCCACACCCCTTAGGTGCACTTGTGCGCACCTTCCTACCAAAGGATTGGAGGTGAAGCATGAGCATGCCCTCTACCTTTGCTTTTGGATCAAGGGATTACTCAAGCCCCAAACCCTCGATCAAATGTAGCTCTAGCCCGATCCTTGGCTCCACCTTGAGCTTGACCTAAGGGATAGGCTGCAAGGCATCACCCCGAACACTTAAAGTCATTAGGGCTTGAGGGGCTCCTCAACGCTACCGAATAGGCACGATGTTGTCATCCACTCCTCCAACAAGGTCATGCACATATCATAGATAAAGGGGAAAAATCCTCTTTGATGGCTTTAGAGGCTCGCGGCCCCTTCGTTAGCCTCATGAGCCGCTTGCGTTCACCACCAAGAAGCCTCTAGAAGGTGCACCTAGTGGGGGGTAGCCGATAGAGAGCAGTCAGGCAATGCCAAGGGCTTCTTCGACTCCATGACAATACCAAGGTCCATCCACGCGACAATGGCTCTCTCCTATACTACAACGCATGTAGGCAATATATCGAACTCCCCCAAACTGCCTTGTACTTGACCTACCTTGATATATAATGGGAAGGTCAGAATCTTGATGGTAGAGGAAAAACAAAAGATGATTCAGGGCTCCTTCCCAATAAAAAATAGTCCTTGCTAGCTTAGAGCGCTGCAACGGAGAAGAGCCACCCCAAGAGGAGAAATGAGAGCACCTCCACTCCATCGTCTTATTCCCATTTGACGGGAAAGAAGCCTCATGGACGGTGAGCCTAGGATCAGCACCGTGTGATCCCTTACCAAATCTCTTACACTCTTGTTTAACCACCCAATTTTGGAGCTCTCGAATTTGGGTGCTAGACGTAGGGCCCTGATAGCCCAAACTAGTTCAAATCCCTATGTATGATTGGTGTTCTTTTGTGTTCTTGACTCCACCTAAGCCACCAGATACGCACACTCAGTGACACCCAACCACTAGATATCCACACTCATTGACAATCAACGAAAAACAATGCATGAGCGGTTATGATCCCGTGACACTATGGTTGTTCCACCTCTAGAAAGAGAAAGATTTTTTTATGCCATAGTGATTGAGATGAGATAATGAAATATATGGTCCATTATCTTCATGGTACTGATGCACTAATATATCTTGCAAAGTTCTCGACTGG
This sequence comes from Microstegium vimineum, assembly GCA_022036555.1. Classification (NCBI taxonomy): domain Eukaryota; kingdom Viridiplantae; phylum Streptophyta; class Magnoliopsida; order Poales; family Poaceae; genus Microstegium; species Microstegium vimineum. The sequence continues at coordinate 7,567,568 of CM039129.1, forward strand.
ATATTATCTTGCAATGATTTGCTGTCTAGTAGCAATGCTACTCCTACCAAATGTTAGTGGATTAAAGTGAAGAATATCTTTTGATATCTTAATAGCACATGTGATCTTGGAGTGTACATTTGAAATAACCATGATCTGTTTATATTGGATATAATGATTTTAGTTATCTATAAAATCTCCAAATTCTAGGTCGTCATTGGAATGTTTAATGTACATGTGGAAAGACCATATTGTGGAAGTCTTTCAATAGACACTAATGTACACTCCACCAATCATTCTAATATTGTACTTTACAATACTTCACATGAAAATGTATAGCTTCATAGAATGATATATCACATACTAAAGTTATGTGGTGTTGATTCTACTGAATTATTGGTTAGTAAGTGCAATGTCTAGATGGAGACAAGTTATACTTACTCTAATATTTTTGCACTAAGATAGCTCTGTTCCATCAGTAATACGAGTATATGAACATTTGCAAACTAAGTATTGTGATAATCGTGTACATTGTTGGCACAAAATATGACCCACTTTTATATAACTAAAATGATGCCACTAAACTCAGGATCAAGGATAAACAAACACAGCATGGGCATATTTTATCAAATAACCAGTTCCACATGTCCATGAATGTTTGAGTGCAGGAATGAAGAAATGGAGCAAAGGATAGCCAGTGGGACCCACATAGGGGGTCGACCGACCACCCTATGGGCCCATCAGCTCTCCCCTCTCGGCCAGGATCCAAGAGAAGCACTCTAGAGTGATTTCCAGCCCTTGGATCACTCTGTGTGTTCTCTCAACGGCTCACATACATAGCACATGGATCCATGGGCCCACACCAAAGAGATCAACATGACAACTACCTCAAAACAAACACCCAGCACCTATGACAAGTGGGACCAACACCAGGGAGGAAGAGGTGGGCCAGTGACCCCAAGGGGGTCGGCCGATCGCCCACTGGGCCCACCGGGCCCCCACTCGGTCCCCTGACCAGTGGGGCCACCTCCAGAGGCCATAGGAGGGCCCACTGACCATAAGGGGGGGGGGTCGGCCGACCGCCCCTCTAGGTCGGTTTGGCCCCTCCAACCGCCATACCTATTCCACATGTGGAAGATCACCTCCATCCATCCAATGACGGTTCAAGGGTCGGTTGGATCCAAGGGTGGAGGATTGAAGGCCCTGGATCGCTGACATGGCGGTGGAGTAGCCCCTACTCCACCTCCCACTATAAATAGAGGGTCACACTTCCCTCTCTACACATGGTGAAGAAGCCTACAAGCTCTATTCCTTAGATTGTTCTAGGAGTTAGTCTAGTGTGGGAGTTAGAGTTGAGTTGAGCTGTGCTCGGGATTTCCGGAGTTGTCTTCTGGAAAGTCTGGTATAGCTCTTGTATCTTTCCTTATTTGTAAGACTTTATATTATTCAATATATATCTTTCTCTCTACTTTACTTAGTATTTACTTTGAGCATTACTATACTAGATATAGTCTTGTTATATGCTTTTGCTCTTTAATAGCCTTTACATCCATAGTCTGTGATCCTTGTGGCCTTTCCCATATGTGATCATTGCCTGTCATAAGGTGCTTTGATTATAGATCGTAGTCAAAGTAGTAAGTTGTCTGTAAGCGTGGTGCTTAATTATAGATCATCTTATCCTTGGTTACCGCTTGTTGCACGGATTGTTTGTGGTAGCTAGCAAGACGTGACAACCTTGTCTAGTATTTGTATTCCACCACGTGTTCTTAGGCAAGTTCTTAAAAGGTAAGGCCCCCGTAAGAAGAGGCCATGGTCCGGTAGGAGTTTTGTCCTCCTACTAATCTATCCCCTCGCCTAGCATACTTGTATTGAGGAGACAAACTATAGTGTTTAGACTAGTTAATTGGCTAAGTATAATGAAGTAGAGTGAAGTACATAGGAGTTCCTATACTCTCTCGTTGTCCTCCCACCTAGCTATTCTATCTAGTCCGTTCTAAGTATCTTTTACCTTGGCTTATTCATCCATCAACCCCTTCCTATCACATATATCGTTTACCCCTCTATACTAGTTGGTACTAAGTTAAGGTGCTCTCTAGGATCTCTCTCTAATTATCATTTTAGCCCAGCTTTCCTTGGGAAAATATAAATTACGATACCTTAGAATACTCCTAGGTGAAGTGCTACAACGGTATAATCTATGCGCTTGCGGATTTATCCAATAGTCATAAGAAATACCAACATACATGTATTCACAGAGTTTACCATACTCCACATTATTATGTGTGTGAGTGCATTGGTATTCATTGACCTCGAGATTTGTATGTATACAAAGGAGAGTCTCTCTAATTAATAACCTATTGCAAACATCATATTGTAGTCTTTTATTTGTATGAGTTTTCCCTTGTGGTTTCTCATATAAAGTTTTTAATGAGGTAATATAAACACAAGATTATGCCATACCATCCATTTTCCCCACAAGGGTTTTTGGTGGATGATATTGAGGCATAAGATGCATTGTACTCTTTCTTTGTGTGAGTTTTCCATTTATGGTTTCTTATATAAAGTTTTTTATGAGGCAATGTTAACACAAAGTTATATGCATGCTATAAAATTATCAAAAAAGGTTATATGATATATCATATATTTTTCCACACCAGGATTTTTTGGAAGATGATATTTGAAGCATATTGACCCTATTGTCAAGGTGTTTTAGAATAAGGCTTCAGTTTTATCTCAAAGGGTCTATAACATTGGTGATTATATAGCATGGTGTTTCTCCTTATTTTTTCCATTGGGTTTTAAGACATTTTGCTTGGTATATCGGTATTGTACAATATATGGGCGAGGGGTAAGCACGCCGCCCATATATTTGACTATGACCAAGCTATCAGGCTAAAGGACCAGGCAAGGAGGCCCACAAGGACCAAACAGAGCGATTGATATTTCGTGCAACAAATAAGGAATCTATATTTTTAAGAAAATTGCCCTTGTTATAACCATACCCCTTCTACCTATAAAAAGGGTAGGGACCTTGCAATCATGATCAAACCTATCTCATTCATCTACTTCATAGCTAGGAGAAACGAACCCTATTATCAAGCATACGAATACAAGCAGAGGTGCATCACTAATTGGACTAGGGTTTTATGTGCCACTGCGGCTTGAACCGGTACAAATCCTTGTGTCTCATGTGTTACCATATGAGTCATCTTGCACATTCTTGTTACTTGGCATTGATGGAGGTAATTCAGTCAACAAGTATTACCTTGGTTTTTTCCACCACAAAGCAAGATAGCCTTGAGGGCCATAAACCCTTAAGGAAACCAACAAAACCGCCAAGAAAATAACACCTGCGAGACAACACTCAAGGAATACCACTGTTGGCACAAATTATGATCCACTTTTATATAACTAAAATGTTGCCAATAACCCATGATCGAGGAGAAAACAATCATCGCCTGAGTATTCTTTATTAAATAACAAGTTCCACATGTCCATGAATATTTTAATGTAGATATAAGGAAATGGAACAAAAGAGACCCAGTGGGACCCACATAGGGGGTCAACCGACCCCACTATGGGCCCACCAGGCCTCTCCCTCGGCCATGATCCAGGAGAAACCCTTCAAGATGATTATCAACCATCATATCAACTTGTGTTTTCTCCCAACGGCTCACAAGCAATGTACAAGGATCCATGGGCCCACACCAAAGAGATAAACATGACAAACACTTCAGAATGAGCAACCACTTCACATGACAGGTGGGACGAGCACCAGGATGGACAAGGTAGACCAGGGACCCCTAGGGTGGTTCGGCCAAACACCCTTGGACCCACCTGGACTACACTCATTCCCTGATCAGTGGGGCCACACCCACAAGGCCAGGGGATGGTGAAAGTTCCTATCCAAGGCTAGAGGGGGGGGGGTGAATAGCCTAAATTGAAAACATAAAACAAACTCAACAACAATTTAGACAATAAGGTGGCGAAGCTTTAACTAGCAATATCAAACTAAAGGATGCGAAGCCTCCTACCACAATTGCTATCCTAATATAGCTTTATGCACAATCAATTCCTACACAATTCTAGAAGCCCTCTAGGCACAACCTAATATACTACTTGCAAGTATGAAAGAGATAGGTTGGGTAATTACCGCCAAGTAGAGGATTGATCCAATCAAGTTGAGAGCTCCAAGAACACCAATCAATCACACAAGGATGACACTTGATTTTTCACCAAGGTTCACTAGTTTGCCCACTAGCTACGTCCTTGTTGTGTCGGCTCACTTGGAGGTTCAAGAGCTAATTGGCATCACATGCCAAACCCGTCACCGGGTGCCTCACAACCAACACAAGATAAGGGCTCTCCAAGACACGCGCAATCCACTAGAGTTACCTTTGCGATCTCCCGTGGGGAAGGCACAAGAACCCCTCACAATCTTCACTTGTGGTCGACGAAGCATAATCACCAAGCTTCTCAAATCCACACTGCTTGCTCCAAACTGTCTAGGTGAAGGCAATCACCAAGAGTAACAAGAAACTAGCAGCGGTATCAACTCCCAAGTGCCACTAAGATGAATCACTTCATGCAATGCACTTGATCACTTAAATCACTAAAATGGATGATCCAAATCAACTAAGAGATGAGTGGGAGTGTGTGTGGTTTGCTCACAAGAGTATGCAATAGCCAAATGTGCAAGAGAGACTCCTTGAACCAGCCACGCACCTTTAAATAGCCTCCTCAAAGAAACTAGCCATTTTCCACTTTTGGAGCTGCTAAAACGTGACCACCGGACCACTTTTCGTCACCACCGTCAGAGCTTAGCAGGTGGTCCGACGCTTTGAAAATCGACCGTTGGCGCGCTGATCAGTCACCGTTGGACCACTCGCCTTGGTACGGTCCTTGGTCCGACACCTGGTCCGGTGCTTGGTCCGATGCTTTGCTCTTGGCCAAAACCAGAGTCCAGTAAGCACTCTAGCTCCGGACCTCACCTCCGGACTAGTCCACCGGACCATACCAAGTGGTCCGAAGCCTCCTCTGAGTCTTGGACAAAACATGCAGAGAGCACCCGAGCTCCGGACTTCACCGTCGGACTAGGCCGTCGGACCATGCAGACTGGTCCGACGCCTTTCTTAGCCTTCTACTGAATCTGGGTTGAGCCACCGGACCACTCGTCTATGGTCCGGAGCCTCATCTGAGCACTGGTCCGACGCTTCCTCTGTTGCCAGGCCAGTACTAGGAGCAGCATCGGACCACTCGCCTTGGTCCGACGCTCCTAAGATAACTAGTCCGACGCTCTGTCTTGAGCTGTTTCTTCTTCTCTTTTGCTTCCCTTGTGCCAACACCAAGTGTTTCACTGACTTGTGCATGTGTGTGGCATATTTTAACAAGTTTTACAAGGGTTGCTCACTAGGATTTAGATGCAATGCATGTAATGAACTCCTAATGGCACTTGATAGGTGTAACCACTAACTATTTTCCCCCCTTAATAGTACGGTTACCTATCCTAAATGTGATCACACCCACTAGGTGTCTTGATCACCAAAATGGAAATCCCTACCAATACCTTTGCCTTGAATAGCTTAGGGTTTCCTCCTCTTCTCTTCTTTTCCAAGTGTGGAACTTTTGCTAGCTTCCTCCTTAGCCTCCAATGCTCCATCACTTGTCTCCTTCATCTTCTCTTGTGTACTTAACCTACTCAACCACTTAGAGCTAGGTTAGTACATAAGTTTCATCAATTACCCAAAACAATAGAGATCTTTCAATCTCCCCCTTTTTGGTAATTGATGACAACCCATATAAAATGATATGAAATATGATTTTGTTTTCAACTTTGAAAAGCTTGACACCACTTGGAAGATATGATTATAAAAGAAGGTGATCAATCATTTCCAAGTTGGTTTGATAGTGTTAACTCCCCCTATATGTGTGCACTTCTATGAATATGAATCAAGCTTTGCACACATGCTTAGATAGAACTTTTGGAGGGGTGAACAACTAACAAACTGTGACATGATGCTAAGGTTTAAAGAATAGACCTTTGAAGCGTGATACCAATCGAAGTGCGCCTTTCGTTTTACCCTTAGCAACATGGTTAGCTCGACACCACATGGAATACACAATAAAAACAGGAGAGGATATCTAGCTAACTTCCTATGCATGCTAGTGATCAAATCATCAATCAAGATTACAACTAGTCATGCACCACACAAGCAAGAAACCACTTGAAAAAGTATTATAACTTCAATGCAAGCAAGCACATGGGTGAATGCAGATTCAAATGCAACAAATTGTTCATAGGCTTGCTCCCCCTACTTGTGTGCTCAAATTTTAATTTTTCATTTTTCCAAAATCTTGTTTCTCCCCCTATTTTTAGATTCCACTTGTTTCTTTCCTTATCATGTTTCTCATTTTAATATTTCTCCCCCACTTGTTTCTTTCCTTATCATGTTTCTCATTTTAACATTTCTCCCCCTTTTACTTCTATCATTTTAACACACTTTCTCCCCCTTTGTCACACATTACCACAAAGGAAACCACTTGTAGTAACATGTATGACTTGATGATACTTAGAGAGATTTGTTTATCAAGTCAATGTAGAAAAGAATGGGGGTGAATTATCAATTTTTATTCAACCTAAATTACTTGTCCTAGATACTTAACACGGTTTAAACCAAGGACAAGCTTCTTCACACATCTTGCAATGGTTATCTTGGTCATGTTGGTTAAGTACAAGAATAAGTATTCTAGACTAAACATGTGAGGTTTCAAGCTTATCAACATGTCATATGTCATCACTAGATCAATCAACTCATAGAAACTATAGTGATGTCATATGTCCATAGAAAACATTTGTTTTTCATGAATGAGCTTATCATGAGTGATGTCTATATGCTCTACACAAGACTAGCAAAGGATGAATGCATATGTCAATCAATTATACCTTGCTATGTTGGAGTAGAGGCATGTCATAGGTGGGGTGCATCAACTCATGTTAGAGAAATCCAAGATGTTCAACTCATTCCTCAACTTGCAAAACCTCTTCTCATCAAGTGGCTTGGTGAATATGTCGGCTAATTGATCATTGGTGCCTACATTGTTAATGAAAATGTCACCCTTTTGTTGATGATCTCTTATGAAGTGATGTCTCACATCTATGTTCTTTGTTCTTGAGTGTTGGACGGGTTTGTTGGTGAGCTTCACCGCACTTTCATTGTCACAAAGCAATGGGACTTTCTTGAATTGAATTCCATAGTCCTCCAAAGTGGCTTTCATCCACAATAGTTGTGCACAACAACTCCCCGCACTAATGTATTCGGCTTCGGCGGTAGAGAGTGCCACACTATTTTGCTTCTTGGATGGCCATGAGACTAGTGACCTTCCCAACATTTTACATGTACCACTTGTGCTCTTTCTATCCACTTTGCAACCCGCATAGTCGGAGTCCGAATATCCAATCAATTCAAACCTTGACCCCTTTGGAAACCAAAGTCCAACCTCTTGCGTATGTTTGAGATATCTCAATATCCGCTTTGTGTCCTTCAAATGACTCTCTCTAGGAGATGCTTGAAACCTTGCACACATGCATACACTAAACATGACATCCAGTCTTGAGACGGTCACATATAGTAAGCTTCCAATCATAGACCGATAGAGTGTTTGATCTATCATCATGCCACTTGAGTCACTATCCAAATGTCCATTAGTCCCCATAGGAGTACTAATGCCTTTAGCTTCTTCTAGCCCAAACTTCTTCATCATATCCTTGATGTACTTTCCTTGACTCACAAATGTACCATTCTTCAATTGCTTGATTTGTAGTCCAAGGAAGTAACTAAGTTCACCAATCATTGACATTTCAAATTCATTAGCCATCATCTCCCCAAACTCTTCACAAAAGTCTTGATTTGAAGATCCAAAGATAATGTCATCCACATAGATTTGTAAGATGAACAAGTTATTTCCAATCTTCTTGGTGAATAGGGTAGTATCAACCAAACCCATCTTGACCCCTTTAGAAAGGATAAAGCTTCTCAACCTCTCATACCATGCTCTAGGTGCTAGCTTCAACCCATAGAGAGCCTTCTTGATCTTGAATACATGGTCGGGCTTCTTAGCATCTTCAAAACCGGGTGGTTGCTCAACATACACCTCCTCATTGATATACCCATTTAGGAATGCACTCTTGACATCCATTTGGTATAGCCTGATATTGTGTGCACAAGCATAGGCCAATAGTATTCTAATTTCCTCTAATCTTGCCACCGGAGCATATGTTTCCCCAAAGTCAAGACCTTCAACTTGAGAGTAACCTTGAGCTACTAGTCTTGCTTTGTTCATCTTGAAAACCCATTTGGTTCCAATGACATTGTGCTTCTTTGGTCTTTCTACCAATTCCCAAACTTGATTTCTTGTGAAGTTGTTGAGCTATTCATGCATATCATTGATCCAATCAACATCCTTCAAAGCTTCATCAATCTTGGTCTGCTCAAATGATGAGACAAAAGAATAATGCTCACAAAATGAAGCCAATCTTGATCTTGTTTGAACACCACTTTGAATGCCTCCAATAACTTGATCTAAAGGATGATCTCTTGCAATCTTGGTAGGTTGGAGCACTTGTATGTTGATGTTATTTGGTTGAGATGATGGACTAGCTTGAACTTGATCTTCACTTGCATTTTCTTGATCTTGAGTTGGAGAACCACTAGCTTGACCACTTGGGATGGTTACTTGATCTTCATCTTCATCTTGGACTTGTCTTGGTCTAATGTCACCAATATCCATATCTTTCATAGCATTTACCAAATTGTCACCTCTCACATCATCCAAGTTTTATTCTTCATCTTGAGAGCCTTGAGTTTCATCAAATTCAACATCATGCACTTCCTCAAGAATGTCACTAGTCAAGTTCCATACTCTATAAGCCTTGCTAGTTGTTGAGTACCAAGTAGAAATCCCTCATCACATTTCTTTTCAAACTTGCTCAACCTTGTTCCCTTCTTCAAGATATAACACTTGCATCCAAACACCCTAAAATAGGCAATGTTTGGTTTTCTTCCATTCAATAGCTCATAGGGAATCTTCTCAAGCATTCCATGACAATAGAGACGGTTACTAGAATAGAAAGCCGTATTGATAGCTTCGGCCCAAAAAGAATCGCTAACATTGTACTCACTTAGCATTGATCTTGCCATGTCAATCAAGGTTTTATTCTTCCTTTCATCTATCCCATTGGATTGAGGAGTGTACTTTGGGAGAATTGATGGTTGATCCCAAAGTCATCACAAAGTTCTTCAACTCTTGTGTTCTTGAACTCACTCCCATTGTCACTTCTAACTCTCTTGATAGTTGTTTCAAACTCATTTTGGCACCTCTTAACAAATGACTTGAAGATATCAAATGTGTCACTCTTGTCACTCAAGAAGAATACCCATGTGTATCTTGTGAAGTCATCTACTATCACAAACCCATACTTATTGCCACCAATGCTCATATAAGTTGTTGGTCCAAAGAGATCCATGTGCAATAACTCAAAAGCTTTGCTTGTACTCATGATGCTCTTCTTTGGATGAGTATTACCAACTTTCTTTCTGGCTTGACATGCACTACATAGATTGTCCTTCTCAAATGTGACATCCTTCAAGCCCTTCACTAGATCATGCTTGATTAGCTTGTTCAATTGCTTCATGCCAACATGTCCAAGCCTTCTATTCCATAACCAACCCATGCTAGATTTTGAGATGAGACATGTAGAGAGTTGGGTCTCACTAGCATTGAAATCCACTAGATAGAGGTTCTGATACCGAAATCCCTTGAAGATTATGTTTGAACTATCTACACTATTGATTTCCACATCCTCCACTCCAAAGATGCACTTGAAACCGAGATCACACAATTGGGCAACCGACAATAGATTGAACTCAAGCCTTTCCACTAGAAGCACATTGCTAATTCTTAGATCATTGGAGATAGCAATCTTCCCAAGCCCTTTTACCTTGCCTTTCCCATTGTCACCAAATGTGATACTATCAAAGCCTTGTGTATTATCTTGGTTGATTGAGTTGAACATCCTTCCATCACCGGTCATGTGTTGAGTGCACCCACTATCAAGCATCCAATGCCTCCCTCCGGCTTTGTAATTGACCTACAAGAGAGATCAATTCTTTTTAGGTACCCAAACTTGCTTGGGTCCTCCAAGGTTAGTTACCAAAGATTTTGGTACCCAAATAGACTTCTTGGAAGCCATCCATGGTGCACCAACAAACTTGGCATGAACACCATTAGTACCCTTGGAAGTACATAGAATGAATCAACTCTCATGGAGGATACATCTTGCTTGGCCTTCTTGTTCTTGCATGCTTGCTCATTGTGACCAACTTGCTTGTAACTCTTGCAATAGCTACCAGTGTTCTTCACAAAATGAGTTTTGTGAGAAACAAAGGCGGCCTTGCCTTTCTTGGGGGTATAGCCCAATCCCTCTTTGTAGAGAGAAGCTCTTTGGCTACCCAAGCACATAAGCAAGTGGTCCTCACCTCCATAAGCCTTAGCTAAGGAGTGATTGAGCTTTGTAACCTCCTTCTTGAGGGTTTCATTTTCCACCATTAGTGAAGCATCACAAGTGACACCATCACTAGTAGATGAATTAGAAGTGGTAGTGCTACAAGAGGGGTTAGTGGGAGCAACAATGATAGGAGTATAGAAAAATTCATTAAGAATATCACAAGTAACTCCCATGTCACATGTTTGAACAATCTATTTCTTACTTTGGTCAAGGAGAGAGGAATGATCTCTTTCAAGCTTAGAGTGAGACTTCACTAGCTTCTCATGGGCTTCCATTAGCCTCTCATGAGATGCTACGACCTCATCAAGGTTTTGCTCAAGATCCACATTGGCCTTGCGCAATTCCTTGCACTCCTTTCTCTTCTTGTTAATGTAATCCTTAGCTTGCTCAAGCATGTCCATGAGTTCCTCCTTTGAGGGCTCCTCACTATCACTATCGCTCTCACTCTCACTCTCATCATGAGAAAGTACCTTAGTGGACTTAGACATGAAGCATAATGATGGAGTGTCAAATAGAGAGATCTTGTCCCTCATTGCAATATTTGCAAAAGCCTTCTTCTTGGTACTGGTCTTCTTTTCTTGATCACTATCACCCTCACAAGAAGCATCACTATCCCAAGTGACAATATGAGAGTAGCCCTTCTTCTTTTTCTTGTTGTAAAATAGGGGCTTCTTCTCTTTCTTGCATCTCTTCTTGTGATCATCATCATCCTTGTCACTATTGTAAGGACAATGAGCAATGAGATGATCAAAGCTTCCACACTTGAAGCACTTCCTTGGTTTATCATGATTCTTGAAAGAAGTCTTCTTTCTTCTTGCACCATAGCCCTTCTTCTTCATGAATCTTCCAAATTTCCTCACAAAGAGAGCCATCTCCTCTTCATCAAGATCACTAGCACTTTGGTCTTCACTTTCACTAGATTCTTCAATCTTGCTCTTGCCCTTGCTCTTGTGAGATGATGTAGCATTGAATGATACACTCTTCTTCTTCTCATCCTTTTTGTCTTCCTTCTTGACATCTTCTTCCTTGTTCTCCCGATAAGCATCTTGAGTAATCACATCTTCCAAGACTTGATTTGGAGTCATGGTGTCTAGCCCACTTCTCACAATCAAGGTCACAGAGTGTCAAACAGGGATGGAAGGCACCTCAAGAACTTGTGAGAGAAGTCTTTGTCCTCAACCTTCTCACCAAGAGTCGTGAGATCATTAACTAGCACTTGAAGCCGATGAAACATCTCCGGCACATTTTCATCATCCTTCATCTTGAAGCTTGCAAATTTCTCCTTGAGAATGTATGCCTTAGCTCCCTTGACGGCTTGTGTGCCCTCAAATGATTCCTCAAGCTTCTTCCAAGCCTCATGAGCACTCTCTAGATTCTTGATTTGCTCAAAGACCTTTTCATCAAGAGCCTCATGGATGGCACTAAGAGCAATATCATTGTGTTGAAGCTTCTCTTCCTCTTGTGTAGTTGGGGCTTCCACATTGGCAACCTCAAACTTCTTGTCCACCACAAGGCACACTTTTCGGCTAATTGACTTGATGTGTGCGGTCATCTTGACCTTCCAATAGTCATAGTTGGAACCATCAAATCTTGGTGGTTTCTTCATGTTGTTGATATGAGCCATGATCACCTCGTAGATTGTTAAGCCTCAAATCAACGGTGTACTAGCTCCGATACCACTTGAAAGGTCCTATCCAAGGCTAGAGGGGGGTGAATACACTAAATTGAAAACTAAAAACAAACTCAACAACAAGTTAGACAATAAGGTGGCGAAGCTTTAACTAGAAATAGCAAACTAAAGGATGCGAAGCCTCCTACCACAATTGCTATCCTAATATAGCTCTATGCACAATCAATTCCTACACAATTCTAGAAGCCCTCTAGGCACAACCTAATATACTACTTGCATGTATGAAAGAGATAGGTTGGGTGATTATACCGCCAGGTAGAGGATTGATCCAATCAAGTTGAGAGCTCCAAGAACACCAATCAATCACACAAGGATGACACTTGATTTTTCACCAAGGTTCACTAGTTTGCCCACTAGCTGCGTCCTTGTTGTGTCGGCTCACTTGGAGGTTCAAGAGCTAATTGGCATCACATGCCAAACCCGTCACCGGGTGCCTCAAAACCAACACAAGATAAGGGCTCTCCAAGACACGCGCAATCCACTAGAGTTACCTTTGCGTTCTCCCACGGGGAAGGCACAAGAACCCCTCACAATCTTCACTTGTGGTCGACGAAGTACAATCACCAAGCTTCTCGAATCCACACTGCTTGCTCCAAACCGTCTAGGTGAAGGCAATCACCAAGAGTAACAAGAAACTAGCAGCGGTATCAACTCCCAAGTGCCACTAAGATGAATCACTTCATGCAATGCACTTGATCACTCAACTCACTAAAATGGATGATCCAAATCAACTAAGAGATGAGTGGGAGTGTGTGGTTTGCTCACAAGAGTATGCAATAGCCAAATGTGCAAGAGAGACTCCTTGAACCAGCCACACACCCTTAAATAGCCTCCTCAATGAAACTAGCCGTTTTCCACTTTTGGAGCTACTGAAACGTGACCACCGGACCACTTTTGGTCACCACCATCGGAGCATAGTAGGTGGTCCGACGCTTTGAAAATCAACCGTTGGTGCGCTGATCAATCACCGTCGGACCACTCGCCTTGGTACGGTCCTTGGTCCGACACCTGGTCTGGTGCTTGGTCCGATGCTTTGCTCTTGGCCAAATCAGAGTCCAGTAAGCACCCTAGCTCGGAACCTCACCTCCAGACTAGTCCACCGGACCATACCAAGTGGTCTGGAGCCTCCTCCGAGTCTTGGACAAAACATGCAGAGAGCACCTGAGCTTCGGACTTCACCGCTGGACTAGGCCGTTGGACCATGCAGACTGGTCCGACGCCTATCTTAGCCTTCTACTGAATCTAGGTTGAGCCACCGGACCACTCGTCTATGGTCTGGAACCTCATCTGAGCACTGGTCCGACGCTTCCTCTGTTGCCAGGCCAGTACTAGAAGCAGCACTGGACCACTTGCCTTGGTCCGACGCTCTGTCTTGAGCTGTTTCTTCTTCTCTTTTGCTTCCCTTGATCTCATGTGCCAACACCAAGTGTTTCACTGACTTGTGCATGTGTGTGGCATATTTTAACAAGTTTTACAAGGGTTGCTCACTAGGATTTAGATGCAATGCATGTAATGAACTCCTAATGGCACTTGATAGGTGTAACCACTAACAATTTGGCCCCCTTAATAGTACGGTTACCTATCCTAAATGTGATCACACCCACTAGGTGTCTTGATCACCAAAATGGAAATCCCTACCAATACCTTTTCCTTGAATAGCTTAGGGTTTCCTCCTCTTCTCTTCTTTTCCAGGTGTGGAACTTTTGCTAGCTTCCTCCTTAGCCTCCAATGCTCCATCACTTGTCTCCTTCATCTTCTCTTGTGTAGTTAACCTACTCAACCACTTAGAGCTAGGTTAGTACTTAGGTTTCATCAATCACCCAAAACAATAGAGATCTTTTAGATGGCTGACTGGCCATAGGGTGGTTCGGCCGAACCACCCCCATGGTCGGTTGGGCCCCCCTCAACCGCCATATCAAAGCACACATGTTGGAAATCCAATCCGTCCATTCTAAGCGGTTGTATGGAGGTTTGATCCAAGGGAGGAGGATTGAAGCTCCTTGGATCGATGACGTGGCGCTGGAGTAGCCCCTACTCCACCCCCACTATAAATAGAGGCCTAGAGCTCCCTCTCTAATCATGATGTAATCGATACAAACCACTGTTGTTATCAAGTGGAGATCAGTCTAGTTGTGTTCTTTAGTGTGGGAGTTAGAGTTGAGTTGAGCTTTGCTCGGGCTTTCCGGAGTTGTCTTCCCGAAGGATCTGGTATAAGCTCTTGTATCTTTCTCTTTGTAAGACTTTACTTATTCAATATAATATTCCTTCTTTACTTTACTTAGTCTTTACTTTGTGCAATATTATACTTGTTATAGTATTGTTGTGGTTTATCTTGTCAATTAGTTGTTATAAACTAGATTGAGATCCTTGTGGCCTTTCCTGTATGCGATCATCACCTGTTATAGGGTGCTCTAGTTGTCGTATACACGATTAGAGTAGTAAGAATAGGTGTAAGCGTGGTGCTTATACTTAATCTCACCGTTGGTTATCGCTTGTTGCACGGATTGTTTGTGGTAGCTAGAAAGAGGTGACAGCCTTGTCTAGTCGTTGTATTCCACCACGTGTTTATAGGTAAGTTCTTAAAAGATAAGGCCCCCGTAAGAAGAGGGCGTGGTCCGGTAGGAGTTTTGTCCTCCTAGTGATCTAGCCCTCGCCTAGCATACTTGTATTGAGGAATCAATTGAAGTTTGTCTCAGCTGAGTGACATAGTTAAATCCACAAAGGTAGAGTTGGAATCACATGAGTCCTTTACTCTCTCGTTGTCCTCCCACATAGTTTACTCACTAGTCATCTCTTACTTATCTTTACCGGTTTGTTTCATCATCACCTTCCTATCTTTATATCGATTACCCCCTTACATTAGTTGGTACTAAATTGAGGTGATCTCTAGGATCTCTCTTTTATTATCATTTCTCGCTCTGCTTTCCTTTGGGAGAATATAAATATGATACCAAGGAATACTCCAAGGTGAAGTGCTACAACGGTATAATCTGTGCGCTTGCGGATTTATCCAATAGTCATAAGAAATACCAACAAGCATTTCTGGCACCGTTGTCGGGGAAAGCATAGCCTAGAAATTTTAATAGAATTGAATCCATAGTTTACTATCAAATTAGTTATAAAATAGCTGTAGGGGCTTACCCCTTGCCTTTGTCTTTCTTAATTGTGAAGCAAGGCGTTGTATGAGTGAGTTCCAGTTTCAAGCAATCACATTTGAAAATCCTAAGAGTTTTCAAAGAAACTCTAGACATCGTCTAGTGTCTCCTCGAAGGCCCGACTCAAACTCAGAACCACTCAAGGAAGGATGTTACACTTCATTTGTCAAGCAAGCTATGGCTCAAGAGGCTATTTCTGACTTCTTGGCTCCTTCAGTCGCTCACGTGGCCCCAGGACCAGACATTAATACAGGGGGGCTACCTTCGAGCTGCAGCCAGCTTTGATCAACTTAGTGCAAGACAACCCTTTTTGCGGGAAGTCCCATGAGGATGCTAATACACATATCCAACATTTCTTGGAGGTAAGTGGCACCATCTCCATTAAGAATGTGGCACCAGATATCATTCGTCTCCGCCTATTCCCGTTCTCATTGCTCAGGAAAGCGAAGCAATGGATCTATGCTCATTCTGAGGAAGTTGCCACTTGGGAGAAGTGTACCAATGTGTTTCTCAAGAAGTTCTTCCCGATGGGTAAAACCACTGCCCTTCGTGGAAGAATTTCAAGTTTCCAACAATAAGCGAACGAGACTATTCCCGAAGCATGGAAACGTCTCCAGGAGTACATTCGGGAATGCCCTCATCATGGAATTCAAGATTGGCTCCTGATTCAAGGTTTCTACTATGGGTTAACACCAATGACCCGTAGTCACCTTGATGTAGCCGCAAGAGGAGCATTCACTTCACTCAATATCACACAAGCCAAAGATCTCATAGAGAAGATAGTGACAAATCAAGGGTGGAAGGATGAAAGGCTCCCAGTTAAAAAGAAGAGTGCAGAAACCATTCATGAAGTCAGTGCACTCTCCACTAGTATGGATCTCTTAATGAAGAAACTCAAAGAAAGAGCCAACTTCAAGAAGGATAGAGAAGCCATCCAACACTATGCCTCCACACGGGCTAACAAGGCGAAACAATGGTGTGAGGTATACGGTGGAAATCATTCGGGAAACAATTGCCCCGAAACAAATGAAGGCGTGAGCTTCATCAACAACAATGAGAATCGACCTCATCAAGCTGGATCGAAGCATCAACCCTCCTATCAAGGTAATGAAGGTAAAACCTTTAATAATTTTAATCAACCTTCATTCAAAGATCTTGTCTTAAGCCAAGCTAGGATTAATGAAAGTTTAAACAATAAACTAGCTGCTAATGATAAGACCCTTGAAACTTTAAACAATAAAATGAATGACTTAGCTTCTGTTGTAAAGAGTCAATCAAACTTCAATAATATGATAGAAAGAAAATTCTCTCAATTGATATATTCTGCTCCATATTTGGGTAAATCTGAAAAAGTGTCTAGTATAAATGCGGTGACCACGAGAAAGGGTAAGACCACTCGCGATCCACCGCATCCTAACACTTCAGGCAAAACGACCAAGGAAAAAGAAGTTGAAGCAAAAGAACAACAGGAGGAAGAAGAAGAAGAACTTGCACCACTTCGGGACTCTATCAAGTTTCATGGGAAAACAACCCCAGATGAGTACTACGACACAAACGTACTACTACCATTCCCACGCAAGCCAAGAAGACAATCTTCAGATGATCGCTTCGGGAAATTCGTTGAGGTAATTCGTCAATTATATGTCCATATACCCCTACTTGATGCAATGTAGGTCCCTACCTATGCCAAGTATTTACGGGATATCCTCAACAACAAGAGGCCGTTACCCACTACCGAAGTCATCAAATTAACGGAGGAATGCAGCGCAGCAATACTCAACCAACTTCCCTTGAAGAAGAAGGACCCAGGATGTCATACCATTGATTGCTCCATCGGGGCTCAACAATTTGAGCATGCTCTCTGCAACTTGGGAGCAAGCGTCAGCGTCATGCCAAAGGTAGTTTTTGATAAATTAACTCATACTACTTTGTCCCCTACACCAATGTGCTTGCAGTTAGCGGATCAATCAATTCGCTACCCCGCGGGAATCGCAGAAAATATTCCCGTCAAGATACGAGAATTCTTCATCCCCGTGAATTTCGTGGTATTGGATATGGAAGTAGATAAGAAGACTCCACTCATCCTACGAAGACCATTCCTTAGCACCACCAATGCACACATCGATGTAGGAGCCGGAGAAATTCAATTCAACATCAATGGAACCACGGAGACATTTCACTTCAAGCCAAAAATCGAGCAATGCTCCATAGTCAAGGTATTTGAAATCGATCCTTATGTCAATTATACTTATGAGACAAAAGTGAAGAAACAACCTCGGGCGAAACCCAAACGGGTATGGAGGAAGAAGTTTATCAAGCCATGCACCACTCTACCTCAAAAACTCCAAAAGCAAATTCAACGGGCTAATGAGGAGGACGACCCTACTTCAAATAATTGAAAGCATGGCTTCATAAAAAGGTAAGTTTTATTTCTCTTCTTTAATTCTTGAAATCTTTTTATCATATGATCGTATCATTTAAATTCCAGAGCATAATCATGTTAGCCATAATAATTTTTGAAAATACAAAAATAATCTTGAACTTTTCGTATCCACAAAAGTTTCCATTGTTTTTAGCATAGGAGGTTTAGCATCACAAATCTAGGTCCATTAGTGGACCTAGTAGGTTCGGCCGACTGCGCCCACATGCCCACTGCCTCTGGCCTAGCATATCTCGTGATTCTCTGCCTTGGGGCAAAGAGCCAAGGCCTTCTGATCCCCCTAGGATTCGACCGAATCCACCCCCTCTCCTTTCTTCTCCTTTCTCCACCTCGAGATGCTTCATGTTGGATTCCCAAACAAATGAAGCTAGGAGCCAAGGAGGACATGTTTTGACTCCCCCCATCACCTCCTTGCTCCACTCCATCTCTCTCTCCATGCCATGCCAAATTTTGTCCTTAGCAATTTAACTCCTCCGAGAAGCATCATGGAAAGAGAAGATTGCTAATCACTATAATCCAAATTATCATTCATCTCTCCCAAAATAAGAAGATCGTTATCACCATACCTCTTCCTATAATCAATTCTTTTCCTTTTCATTATCAATTTCAAGAAGTTTGTCACTAAACCTTAGGAGCCTAAAACACTCCCATTATCCCCAAAACTTCTTGATCATAACAAATTAGCAAATGACCATGCCTTTCTCTCTAAACACTCAAAACCAAAAGAGGGAGCATCTCTTACCTTTCATCAGGCAAAGCAACATGACTCATGTCCTCTCCTTGCTCCCCACTTCTTTTTACTTTGGCATGGTGCACCAAAGCATCAAATGATGCATTCGGCCGAATCAAAGGGATGCCCCCTCCTCTCAATCTTTGTCGATTATCTCTCTTACACCACTACCTTGCAAGAATGGCACTCATAGGCCATGTGTGGTGGTTGGCCGAATGCGCCCACACCTCCTTTTGCTCTCCCCTCTCTTCTGCTGTATGAACACAAGCAGAGCACTCTCTCAAAACAAACACTCTCGACCACAGCAGCTCACAAAGCCAAAAATCCATTTCTTCGTTTAGCTTCACCGCTAATCAAGCAAAGGTTTCTAGCTTAGTTAGCTAGAGTGATACAATGAAGTCTATCAAGAAATCAATCCAAAAGGCTCGCAACTCGGTTAGTGGGAGTTCATCCAGAAATTCTCATAGAGGAAGCTCTTCCCAATGCACCGATATTATGTCCATTGACTCACAAAGGTCAGTGCATATGTCGGATGCCACAAAAGTCATGACCAACAGTGCTAACCATGATGATGTGGAGCAAGAATATCATAGTGCCTGTCATTACGAGCCGACCGACAATTCGGAAGAACAACCATCAAGAATCACTGATCCTGAAACCGGCATCCAGCTCACACCGCATGAGATGGTCATCTTCAACACCTTGAAAGACCACGACTACGAGCACACCAAGGTAATTGATCCTAATCTCTTAGCTAAAATGGGTTTAGATGAAGATTTTAAGGAAGCTTGTAGAGCTATAGGTTGGACCCGTGATTTTTGGGATATCACTAGCGACCCAGGAAGTAAACTGTTAACTCTAGAATTCTTAAGTACAGTTAGCACTAGTCCCCAAAAAATTACTTTCCGATTGCTTAATCATCCGCTATTCTTTACTTGGAAAGAATTTAGTTGTGTTCTTGGTTGTAAAGAAAAATGTGTTGTTAATCTTGAGTCTACTACCCCTGGATTTAATAAACAAGAGTTTTGGAAACTCATCTTTGGAAAGGATAATGCTAGAACCCCACGAACAAGTGAAATCCATAATCCTACTCTACGGTTCATGCATCGTTGGATAGGAATAACTTTGTTTCCTAGAGATGATGTTAGGCCTGTAACAAATGTTGAGATGAGGTTACTTTATGCCATGGTGAATAAAATTTAAGTTTCTCCTGTTAGAGCCATGATAGACCACTGGTGCTCAGCCAGTGGTAGAAAAGGTCCCTTTGAGTTCACATCCATGATCACTAAAATCATGAATAATTTGGCTCATCTTGAGAACTATCAGTTTTACTTGAGCTCTTTCAGGTCTGTGTTAGATCTGGGTTATTTTGTGCAAGGCCACAATTTGGCTCAGGGATTGAATGATTTTGTTTTATACCTAAACAATGACCCCTTAAAAAGAATTCCGCTCCCTTGTGAAACGCTTAAACTGTATAGGTGTAGGAAACTAACCCTTGATACGGAAACACAAGAAGGACGTAGGAGTTTTGCAGGTAGAAGGGTGACACGCAGCATGCCATATGCTGCACAAGAAGAAGGCACATCTCTAGGCACAGACGTCGTAGATGAATCCATGAGCTCCTCACAGTTCTCCGGCTCAAGCAGTGGATTTCAAAGATCAGCATCGCACACCCAAAGTGCACGACACTCTTTTGCATCTTCGCAGGGACAAGATGACCATGAGCTTCGCCATGATGTGAATTTACTCACCACCCAAGTGAATGAGCTACGGGTAAGTCATGGAACCCTCCATAACAACGTGGTCCAAAATTAACAACGGGTCCAAGACATGAGAGATTTCCAGAACCAGCAGTCGACCAATTTCTACACCCACTATGGAATCGACCCGACACAAGGACCATGAAGAAGATAAGCTTGGGGGAGATTATCTCCCCCACTAAGGTAAGTTTTTAATTCAGCATCTTTATTATGCAAGTTAAATTTCGTAATTCCAGCATTGTATTCCTATATTTATCCTTTTTAAAAAAACTGGAAAATTACGAAAATTAAAAAGAAATATTTCCTAGTCAATTAATTAAGTTTTATTTCCCTTAAAATAATTTGTTTCATAATTATCTATCTTTCCTGTGGAAATGATGAAAAGTTTGCGAACACATGGTGGCTAAGTACCCATGTATGTTCAGCTTTGATGATGAGTGATCGTCCAACACGTGAGTGTTTCAGTTTGAGTGGCTTACCTTAACCTCTGCGAAAGCAGAAAAGGTGTGCTTGTCTATCGGCTTGTGGTGTGCAGGTGCTATGCCTAGTGACTGTGGTCAATGGCGTCGAGAAGGTCGAGTAGAGGCTTGCCGTGCTGATGGACTGAGAGCGGTAAAGGGCGGAAGCGGGGCTCGGACATAGGGACCATGGGCGCCGATGGACTAGCTGTGGTGCCTAGTACTTAGCACCGGCGAGTGCGAGAAGACACGGAGGTAGACCAAGTTGACCAAGTCAAGACGGTGGACGCGCGAGTCGAGCGGAGGCTCAGGGGACTCGGAGTCCGACCGGGCAAAGACAAGGTGGCTCGCATCGAGTGGTTTAGTGGTTTGAGCCTCAAAACCATTCGCGTCGGTTTCCGAGTTTGGGCCACAAAATTCGGGGTTTGGTAGTTGAGCCCAAAGCTACCGGTGGTGGGTTTCCTGGGTTTGGGCCTCAAAACCTAGGCGGAGCTTCCGAGGAAGCGGGGATGGCACATGGCGGAATCCTGGAGGTTGCGTCCAGACGACGGCAACTCCTAGCAGGAAGCGAGGCCGTCCATTAAAATGAATGGCTGAGAGTTACCGACTTGGATTACAATGTCTTAGGGCTAGGTAATTCGGTTTTGTATCTAGGGGGGTCTTTGGGAAATAGCCAAAGCCTCGTTAAATAGAGGATGAAGGGGTATCCCTCATTCTATCTCTTGCATTACTCTCTCTCCCACCTATTCCTAGGTTTCCCCTTCCCTAGCTTCTTCTTGCTTGAGATCCACCGTGTCACCGGTGTAAGAACTTGTGATTGTTGCGAGGAATCGGAGGCCATAACCTCCGTAAGCCATGGTGGCTTCGATTTCGTGATTGTGTCCCCGGTTTGCTTGTGTTCTTCCCGTTTTGCTTTTGCGCTCTCTTTTTCCCGAGATGATTTCTCTTTGTTGAGAGTAGCTTTGCCAAATTGACTTGAACCAAGTTGTTCGTATTCGTGAGGAGCTTCTTTGCACCAAAGGAATTCTCCTCAAACCTCACGAGTGCATAGATCGGGTGATTTCTTTGTGGTGTTCTTCGTTTTCCTCTCTTCTCCCCCAAATCAGAGTGTTCCTGTTTACCCTCTCCAAATTGAGCAATGATTTCTGCGGATAGCTCCCCAATTGCACTAGGATCATGCCTACAAAGTTTGGTTGCAGTTGGTGATCATTTGGTTGAGTTTTGGGAAGATTTAGCGGAGAGAAGTTCGTTTTCGCGAGGAACAATTTTTTTTGTGAGCGTCGGACCACTTTTCCCTAAGCTCCGGACCATTGCAAGTGGTCCGGTGGTCTTGACCAGCTACGCGTCAAGCAGTGAAGGGCGACGGACCACCCTTCGGACCTCTCTGCTTTGAGCTCCGGACCATTGTCCATTGGTCCGGTGGCTCTATCCTGGAGGCTGCTCTACGCGTCGGACCAGGCGCTTTAGTCCGACGGTAAGCATCGGACCAGAGTCCGGAGGTAGGGTTCTTGAGGTGCTTTTTGCTCGGTGGCGAGTGTAAGCACCAGACTACTTTCCTGTGCGTCGGACTAGTTGTCCGGAGCGTAGGCTCTCACTGGTTGTTCTTTGTGTGAGCACCGGACTTCCAAAAGAGGGCGTCGGACTAGTCCGGAGGTGCCCTGGTGTGCACCGGACTAAAGGCACCGGACCACTTCCATTGGTCCGGAGGTCTTGACTGAGGTAGTCCGGAGCCTGTGTTGGTCGCTGTTTTCTTCCGTCTTTGTTAAGGTTTGTTTCTCCGGGTTCGTAGCTAGCTCCGCTGTGTTCCTAGGACATCTTCTAGAACATCCACCCACTTGTGGGTCGTGAGCATAGTTCCTGCTTTGGGTCGTGCTTGGGACAGGGGTCAAGATCTTCCGAAAGAAATTTTTATTTGGCTCCCATTCACCCCCCCTCTGGTCGCCGTTTCCGGTCCTTCAATTGGTATCAGAGCCGGTTAAGGATCAATCCACCTTACACGGTTCTTGATCCGCGAAGGCGACATGGAACGAGGTGTTGGTAAACCTCCCTACTTCGATGGAACCAACTTTGCCTATTGGAAGGTGCGCATGTCGGCTTACCTCCAAGGGCTTGACGTAAAGTTTTGGGAGATTTGTGAGAATGAGAAATACATGGTTCTTGAGGCTCGGATCACCGATGCCTAGATTACACAGCATGCATCAAACGCAAGAGCTCGTAGCATTCTCTTCTCTTGTCTTCCAGAGTTTGAGCGGGTTTCGAGTCTCACTACGGCAAGGGAGATCTGACAAACACTCTTGAGATATCATGAGGGCAACCCTCAGATCAAGTCCACACTCTTCAACACATACCGTAGAGAGTACGAGAACTTTGCTCAGTTGGCCAGCGAATCTGTTGACGGGATGTTCACTCGCTTCCAATCTATCGTCAACAAGATGCGTGCTAATCGAGCCAACTTGCCTTATGATGATCATGAGATGGCTATCAAGCTTTTGCATGCTCTTGATCGGAAGGTGTGGGAGATGAAGGTGGCTGCCATTCAGGAGTCACCAGACTATGATGCCCTAACCATGGACGAGCTGTTCAGCAAGCTCATATCCTTGGAGATTGACTACCAGACTCGGGCCAAGCTTGAAAACCTGTCGAAACCCTCTATGGCATTGGTTTCTGGCCCCGGCGGTACGTCTTCTTCCTCCTCTGACCCTTCACACTCTTTGTTCACTTTGTCTTTGATTTATGTGACAGAGGATCAAGTGGAGGATCTTGGAGATGATGAGCTGGCTTTGGTCATCACTAAGTTCTCACGGTTTCACAACAACCATTTGAACCATCGGCGTGGTGGCTCAGCCAAGGGGTGCTACCGTTGCGGTGATGAGGATCACTTCATCGCAAACTACCCCAAGAAAGCTGCGGGCGACTTCACCAAGAGCAAGGACAAGCGCGAGCACCACTTCGAGGACAAGCACAAGCCCAAGGGTGGCTACCACCGAAGGTCCTCCAAGACGGTGATAGACAAGGTGAAGCCCAAGCACCGAGCCTTCCTCGCCTCCCTCAGCGACATCGATGCCTCCTCCGACGGAGGTGCTTCTTCGAGCGATGATGAGTCCAAGGGAAAGGTTGAGGACAAGCTAAATGACCTATGCTTCTACGTCGACGCCAAGCACGGTGGCTTTTGCATCATGGCGATTGAAGAAGGCAAGGTCGGCAAGCGCAAGGAAGGCCCCGACTACGACTACAACTCCGAGACACCCGAGGTACCACCCACCGTCGAGTCTCTCTCTCTCGAGATTGAGTCTCTGAATGACACCTTGATGAGTCAAGATGCTTTGCTCAAGCGTGCCTCGTGCAATAGGAACGATTTCATGGCTAAGTATCTTAGCACGCTGCATGAGCTAGAGTTTGCTAAGGCGTCAGTGGTGGTTATCGAGGAGGTAGAGTGTGATGCTTGTGTCATCCACATGTCTAGTCTTGTCATTCTCCAGGACAAGTATGACACTCTACTTGAGGAGGTTAGTGAGCTGAAGGCTAGGCCTAGCTTACTTGGTGCGTGCAAGTCTTGCTTAGGCTTGCGTTCTGAGCTGGCACAAAGAGATGCTAGGATTGCTGTGCTAGAGAAGGTCAGCTCAGATAGCACTAGAGAGTCGGATCGCTTTGAGGCTTTAGAGCTTGAGATCGCGTTGTGCAGACATGACAAGATGCGTATCGAGGAAGAAAACACATACCTTCGGTCCACCTTGAGCTGGGTGTCTTGCCGAGAGCCGCAGTTGGGGATGATACTTAGTCAATGCAAAAGGGCTGGCAGCACGGGAGTAGGCTTTGCTATAGGTGGGAAGGACGATAGCATGTTCGTTAAGATCGGTGAGTGCAGTGGTTTGAGCGAGAATGAGAAACCCACCACAACTCCCAAGCTTACCAAGATCACTCAACCTAAGCCTACCAACCCCTCTGAGTTCCCTATGAGAGATGGTGTGTTTGAAAAGTCACCCAAAACCACTCCACAGAAGCAAGTGTGGATTGCAAAACCGAACCATCTTCGCCACCCAACCCAACAAGAGAGTGCCTACCAAGAGTGCGGTGAGGTACCATTGTAAGTATTGTGAACGGGATGGGCATTTGACTGAGTTTTGCTATAGGAGGAAGAGAGATGATCGGAGGCAGTTTGAGTTGATCAACCGGGACATGTACCACCCATGAGTTGGGGTGTGTGAACCAGAAGTTTAGAGGCGCACTCCTAGGCCTAGAGGTACAATGCCTTAAGGTACTAGGCCTCAGGAGGCGAGACCATGTGGTGGTCGTGCCCGGCGGGGTACCGGTCATGACCCATATGACTATGGGCCTCGTGGCGGTGGCTTTACTCCACCCTTCTCTAGCGGACCACGTTTTCCCTATCGTGGTGATCGCTATCCCTCCGTGGGGCAGGAGATGTTTGTTTTTTCTCCTAACCTATTCTTTGGGTAAGTGGGACAACACTGGTATCCTTCACAGTTTACTAACCCCAGTGTTGGTCCGTTTGCTCACCCTATGTCTTTTTATTGATGTAGTAAGGAGGACTGGAGGAGACTTGGCTTGTGGATTCTGGATGTTCACGCCATATGACCGGAAGTGCCAAGTGGTTCTCCAGCCTCGACCCCGTGCACCACACCGAGTATATCACATTCGGGGACAAGAGTAAAGGTAAGGTTGTCTCCCGAGGGTCCATCCGAGTGAAGTCTTCCTTTGTCCTCAAGGATGTTGCTTTGGTTGCGAATTTGCATTTTAACCTTCTTTCGGTTTCACAACTCCTTGATGACGGTTTTGAAGTGAGTTTCAAGCCTAATCGCTCTCGGATTTTGGACTCTCGTGGTGAGCTTGTTTGCCGGATTTTACCTTTCGGGAAGGTCACCGACGCCACGAGCTGGCACACCGCCCCAGTGGGCGGCGGTGCTACCTGGGCGTTCAACGTCACCGTCGGCAACCCCAGCCGCCGCACCGGAGTCTAGTACCTCATGCTTAGCATCAGCATGGAGTACGTGACTCCCGACGGGTTGACGTGGGTGCTCGAGTCCGGCGCTCCCACGCCATTCTACCAGCAGCCCCGGAACACAACCGGCTTTCCCATGGCGTTCTACATCACCGAGGAGGACAACCTGTCGATGCTCGGCAGGGTGAACACCAGCGTCCCTATGAGTCCCAACGTCAAGGCCAAGGTGCGCTTCAAGGTGGGGCCGGCCTACACTAAGCCGTACGATATCATGGTGCTATGCAACCACGTCTACTTCGCCAACAACAGCAGTAGTGCTTCGTCGTCTCATCAGAGAGTTCATGTGCATCCACCGGTCAATTTTACGGGCATATCTCCATCATGAGTATGCATGCATGTTGTTCAATCCCGGCCGCAGGATGAAACAACTTATAGCTTTAGCTTGTCATTTCTTCATCAATCCCGGCTGCCGGATGAAATCACAGCACTCGGCAAAGTTTGGCTCTAGACAAAACGGATCTTCGTCGAGTGTCTAGCACCCGGCATAGCCGATACTCGACAAATGTTGTTAGGAGAGTGCCACCGTTAGACACTCAGCAAAGTTATCCGTTTGCCGAGTGTCTTGCATATTACACTCGGCAAACCCTTAACTTTGCGAGTGTATTCTCTAGCACTCGCAAAACTAGTGTTTTTCTTTTTCATTTTGGACTCCAACTTTTTCTACTGTCCTTCAATAGTACCTAGAACTACATATTGAAGTATGCCACTTTTCTCGATGAGTATGCTATATTTAGTTAGTTTTTTTTTCAATTAAGTGCATTTTTTTACCCAACCCAAATTTAAACTGCAAGTGATTTGAATAATGAAAAAAATGAATGAAAAAATATTATCCATATTATTAAGTTAAATTTGAGTTCTTATGTGGGAAAGTAAAACAAAAAGTCCACATCTGATTCACAAAATATGATCTCAAAAGTGTGTTAGAATTGTTTGAAAAATCTATAAATAGAAAATAGACTCTGAAAATTATAAAATTTATCAAGCACTCATGACATCATACTTGGATCCTGTCATAAAACATTTGGATGATTTTGCATAAGTTGTCACGTACGTTGCTTACAAATGCAATCATCTCCGATAAGCTTTCATATCACTTAGAAGGATTGAGTAGAATTTGAAATGAAAGCAAAGATGAAATTGAAATTTGATTTCAAAATTTTTTGTACAGGCAATACACAACATTGGTTGTTTCATGTCAAGTTTTGATATTTTTCGGATCCGTTTCATAATTTTTAAATTTTTAATCGCAATTATATTATTTATGTAGGATTTGAATTTGAGTTGTAACCGCATGAAATAATAGTTGAAAATTTGTATAAGCTTAAAATATGTATTGTTGAGTGAATTTTGTAAGATATTTTGGAAGTGCATTTGAAAAACTATAGTAAAAGACATTAAGGAAAAGAAAGAGAGGAGGAGAAATAAGTTTTAAAAAAACATATTTGTCGAGTGCCTGGATGCTTTGCCGAGTGTTCTAGGGTTGACACTCGGCAAAGCGGGTCTATTTGCCGAGTGCCTGCGATCTGGCACTCGGCAAAAGTAAATATTAAAAAATATATATATACTTTGTCGAGTGCCAGATCACAGGCACTCGGCAAAGCAGAGATATACATGCCTCGCACTTGTCCGAAAGGGTGCGTCCTCTTTAGGAAAGAACATGTGAATGCAAAGTACTGTCTGAAGTGTGAATCCTCTAGGTACTTGGAGGTAGATTCTGGGGATGGCCAGAAGAGAAAGCTTTAGATAGCCATGAAGATCCTACGATACCCTCCGTTCATACCTAGGATCCAACGACTATATATGGCCGAGGAATCCGCAAAACAGATGAGTTGGCACAAAAATGTCAAATGTTACAGTCTTGACAAGATGGTGCATCCATCTGATGGTGAGGCATGGACCCACTTTGATGGAATTCATCATGACAAAGCGAGAGAGGCAAGAAATGTATGTGTTGCATTGGGAATAGATGGGTTCAATCCATATGGAATGATGGCTGCCTCGTACACATGTTGGCCTATGTTCGTTATACCTCTCAATCTGCCCCCTGGCGTCTTGTTTTAATGACATAGTGTACTCTTGTCGGTGATCATTCCAGATCACCGAGAGAAAAATATGGGTGTGACCTATATTTGATGATTTGATCCGTGCTTCGGAGGAAGGGGTATGGACATACGACTGAGCGATAATGACAAACTTCAAAATGCATGTGTGGTGTCATTACTCACTGCATGACTTTCTTGCGTACGTGATATTCTGCGCCTGGTGTGTTCATGGAAAGTTTCCATGCCCAAGATGTAAAGCAGTTGTGAAGTTTATATGGTTGCAGAAAGGTGGAAAATATTCTTTGTTCGATCAACATCATCAATTTCTCCCTCTTGACCATGCATATAAACAAGACATCAAGAACTTTACGAAAGGTGTCCAAGTCACGGACCCTGTACCGCAGATGATGAGTTGTGCCGAGGTTCATGCTCATATAGATGCTCTCCATGTCGAAGAAAAAGAAGGTGGTTTTCTAGGATATGGTGTGGAACATATGTAGATGTTAGGAATATGCCCTAGAGCTAATCATGTAGATGATTATATTCCGATTGTATCCATGATTAATAAAGTGTTCTTTGAATATCCATTATAGACAACGAGTATTGATTGACGATTGTGTGAATTGTTTGTGGAACTCAATTACCTGAATGGTTATTCTAAAAGTTGTCCCTGGTCGGCATTCTTGTAAGAGCA
Source organism: Microstegium vimineum (assembly GCA_022036555.1). Taxonomy (NCBI): domain Eukaryota; kingdom Viridiplantae; phylum Streptophyta; class Magnoliopsida; order Poales; family Poaceae; genus Microstegium; species Microstegium vimineum. The sequence continues at coordinate 7,596,097 of CM039129.1, forward strand.
CACTTGAATATTAGACCAGCACATGTATTAGTTGATGGCTATGTTTCACAAGTCATAGACATGGAGATGTCAAACTAATAATGTGGGCACATGTGAGACATGTAGGCTGGACTGACCCAACAAGAGAAAGTCTCTATTCATGTCATGTACGTTATGTCCTTAGACCTGAGATTGTGGTATGTACTCAAGATGTGAAACGATCTACTTAGGGACTATCAAACGCTACTCCTTTATTGGGTAGTTATAAAGGTGGTCATTGGGTGGTCGGGAAACATGCTGTGAGACATAGACAATCAAGATGGAATTTGCCCCTCTCTTCATGAGAGAGATATCACTGGATCACTCATGTGATTGGATCAACAAATGCATGGCCGTGCTTGGGTTAAGTGTTAACCCACGAGTTGAACCATATATCGAGTGGCAAAGGGAATAACTTGTACATGGTCATAGTGGTGCGTCTGATATGATCATAGCGTATGCATAGGAGTTGACACGCCTTGCTAGAGGCCGCTATCAACTATTGGTCGAGTATGAGTACTTGGGCCATGTCTATGTATGCGTGAGCCCATAGGGTCGCACGCTTAAAGGGCTGGAAGCCTAATTCGGGTTGGACCCAAATTAGACTAGGTTTAGGGTTACTAATGGGCCTCCAACGTGGGAGCTCGTCAGGACGCCTATATAAGCAAGGGGTGGGCGCGGGGCGATATTCATCCACGCCTTTTGGCAGCCGCCGTCGCCTCCCCACGCTCGCGCCTTTTGCTCCTCGCGGACCTAGCAGTCCGGAGGCGCAACGCTTCCTCCCTGCACATGTGGGATTCCTCGGAGGTGCTGCATCTGGAGCACAAGGACGAACCGCGCAAAGGGGACGTTGAGACGGACGACCACGCAACTGCACTGCCTGCTGCGACGCGCACGACTACATCAAGTCGTCTTCCGCTACACCTGCGCGTCTAGTGGTAATCCCGTAACTTGTAACTAGCAGTAGATCCTGGTTTATGAGGTCGAAAAGTTTTGTTTTTCGGCTAGCGTAGCAACCTCGTATTCCATCAGTAGACTCATAAGTCAGGCTTGGAGAGGCTTCCCTATTTCCATGACCTTCTTCTTCCACATAACATTGATGTCATGCACACTGAAAAGAAATGATGTCGAAGCACTTTGGGCAACAATTATGGACATTCCTGATAAGACTAAGGACAATGTTAAGGCAAGAGTAGATCTGGCAACATTATGCGATAGACCAAACCAAGAAATGAACCCTCCTAGTCGCGACAAGACATGGAGAAGGACTAAGGCTAAATTCATCTTGACTAGGTGAGAGTCCCCATGTGTTTTGGTTTTGAGTAATTGATGAAACCTACCTAAGTACTAACCTTGGATCTCTAAGTGTGAATCATGAGATAGGTTGGTACAGACCATGTGATGGAGCAAATGGATCAAGGGGGTGATTGCAAAGGCTCTAGCATGGTGGAGGTAAAGTGCAAAAGAAAATGGTTGTTGACGGTAATTACAAGCTATTTTATCACCATCAAAACACCGTCAATATCCTCATATTCAAAGGAAAACAAGAATAACATGAACATAATTTACCCAATAACTAGTTCCACATGTCCCATGACTATTTGAGTGCTGGTAATGACAAGTGGGGACTTTTGGGAGCTAATGGGCCCACTTAGGGGGTCGACCAACCACCCTATGGGGCCACTAGACCTCCCAAGCCCCCCATGATCCAAGTAACACTCTCCAAAGCACTTTCTACCCCTTGGATCCAAGTATGCTACCTCTCAATGGTTATGGATCAAAGCACGAGGATCCATGGGCCCAACATGACATATTTCCAAGTATGGCAAATGTGCAAAAGGCATACACCATCATGATAGGCATTACCTCTAGAAGCTACCTGCAAAAGATGAGCTCATTTGGCCACAAAAGACGTTCGGCCAAACACACTTTGGGCCAAAATTCGGACAGCAGAATCCAGACCTATCAAAGAGGTCCCACGCCGAAGGGGAGGCCCATGGCTCTCTATAGGGGTTCGGCCGATCCATGGATGCAACCAATAGGCCAACCACAGGCCCCTGACCTGTGGGGACAACTTCTAGAAGAAATGGGCAGGGCCCACCAGTAGGGAGTGTTCGGTCGAACCACCCATATGGCGGTTTCACCTCCCCAACCGACTTACCCACTCCGCACATCAACACCCTTGATCTTTAGGCGGTTCTGAAGTCGGTTGGATCCAACGGTGCTTGATGAAGGTGGCGCGGATTGCTGACGTGGCACCGGAGTAGCCCCTACTCCACCTCTAGCTATAAATAGGCCCCTAGAGCTCCCTTCTCATTCATGCCTCATTGGAGAAACTACTCTCTAGTCTCTTAGCGGAGCTCTTCAGTAGTGTTATGCTAGTTGGAGGAGAGTGAGGAGATCCTTCTGGAGAAACCCCGGATCTGTCGGGAATCTTGTCCGGAGTTCTTCCTCAGCAGATGTGAGTCTCTTGTAAGTTTAACACTTGTAAGTGACTTCTTCTGAGTTCTTTATAGTATTCAGTGTTCTAAATTTGGTTTAGCTGTTATACAACTTTTCACGCTTGATCATCGCTTTACTTTAAGTAGAGTGCTTTAATCTTATGCAAGGGTAAAAGTAGTAAGAATAGTGTAGACGTGGTGTCTAGACTAGATCTTACCTTTGTAAACCGCTTATCGCATGGATTGTTTGTGGATGCTAGTAGGAAGTGACAACCCTATCTAGTCCTTGTATTCCACCACGTGTGTAAGATAAGTTCTTAAAAGGTAAGGCTTCAATACAACATGACGGCGCAGTCCGGTTAGAGTTTTGCCCTCTTTCTGATCTATCCCGTCGCCTCCTGCAAGAGAAGGGCCGATAAGGCCAGTATAGCCAGCTATCCCTTGTTAGACATCTGTGCTATATTGAATCTCTCAACCCAGTTATCTTAATCTCCCTTGATCCATCATAGGACATATCTTTAATCCTAGTTAGATCACTATCGTTCCCTGAGGAAAATACGATACTCGGAATACTCCCGGTGAAGTGCTACATCGGTATAATCTGTGCGCTTGCGGATTTATCCAATAGTCATAAGAAATACCAACAAGCATTTCTGGCATCGTTGTCGGGGAACAGTAGCTTTTAACTAGAACCCTTTGGTCCTATTATCCTTGTTTTATCTTTCTTTTTATTTTATCCTTTTCACACCATGAACGAATCATCCATCTCTTATCTTGCACCTCCAAAGGGCCATAGTTTGGAACCACCACCATCATCACATCCCATCATTTCACCTAGCTATGAGTTTCACCCTAGCTTCATAGCCAAAGTTCAGGAACAATCTTTCTCTGGGGACGAAGATGAAAATTCATACACTCACCTACGTGACTTTGAACAATTGTGTTCATGTGTCAACATCCAAGGGATGAGGCAGGTACCCTTAAGTGGAAGCTATTTCCGTTCTCTTTGACGGGAATAGCCAAACGATGGTACCTCCGCCACGTAGATGGTGTAAACGGAGAATGAGAAAAGTTACAATCCAAATTCTGCCTAGCTTTCTTCCCTATTCCTCGCGTTGTTCGTCTTCGAAAAGAGGTCATCAACTTCTCACAAAAGGAGAAAGAACCTCTAGGTGCGGCATGTGACCGTATTTTAGAGCTATCATCATCTGGCCCTGATCTTGCTATAACCGAGCCAACATTATTACAACACTTTTATGGCGGTCTTAGCAAAGATTCCGCACAACTTCTCGATATAACTTCCGGTGGAGCCTTCCTGTGTTTATCCGTTAGTGCAGGGAAGAATATTCTCATGAAAAGTACCCGAGGAAGGGAGAACAACACTTCCTCTACTAACGATTATAATGAAGGACCTAAGGAAGAACAAAAGCCAACCCCTAGAAAAGAATCGTCGATAGTCGAATCACCACCTTTTCTATCCAAAGATTATGTCATCGATCCTGAACCACAAATACCACAAATCTCGAAGGAAGAAGAAATTCAACATCTAAACCATTCCTTCGAGTTCAAGGCTAACCTTTCATATGATCTTGTTGGTTTTGAGAATGCCCAAAATGATCCTTTCCTAAAGAGATCTTCTAAGAAACACCTTTCTAGACCTCTCATGAAGGGATCTCTTCAAAAACCTTTCATATTTGATGAAGAAATGTCGAGTGAGCTTATAGAAGAACTAAAGTGTTTAGAAGCCAAATCTATCCTCTCCTTCTCTATGCCCACATCTGACTTATCTTATGAACCCATCCTTGATCCTGATGATCCCCCATGTGTTTCTTCATTCAAGTCTTATGATGACCCACGTAATGACTTTGGGAATTCATTAAGACACCCGAGGTATGGAAACCATGAGGGCCATAAATCTAACCAAGAGGAGCATAATCAATGGTTAGAGCCTTTGTCTACCATTGGAAGTCAAGAATGGTTGGATGAGGCCAAATCCTCAAAGGAAGTCACTAAAATTCCCACACATGTGAGGAGAATATCCTGTCAAGTGTTAGGCATTAATGGTGAAATCTGCTACGATCCTAGCCTCGGGATCAACATCCTTCCTCATTTCCATGTTCCAACACCATCAAAGGATCATCTAGCCCAATAACAAAAACACCTTAGACTCCCCAATGGTCAAGTCCTTGATTGTTTAGGAGTCCTTCATGATGTTCTTGTGGTGGTTGATGATCTCAAGATCTTCCTAGATTTCCATATCTTTGACCTTCCTGGACTTTCCTTTCATCTCACTTTTATTGGAAGCCCAATCATGAGAATCTTGGAGAACACAATAGGATATGAGAAGCTTGGTTATGGAATAGGTAAAGATTATCTACCCGTTTGGTCTTCCCGACCTCTCATCAAAGGGTTAGAATCCAAACCAGTTCTTGATCCAAGAGGTGAGCTTATGACAATCTCGCTAACAACCATGACCCATTCAAGCCATGAGAATGACTTGAAATGTCATGAGAAAGGAAGTGCTCACCCACTCCTTGAAAGGGAGAATGATATCAATGAGCGTGGAAGTTATTCCTCAATCTTCCAATCAAATCCATGCTCAAATGAGAAATCTCCAAAATCAATCCTTCCCTCTACCATGACTACACACATGATCTACAACCTCTTCATTCTTCTGGTTTCTAAAATCTTTGCAAGGGTGGTTGTAGATGTGTTTGTCTACCATGAATTTTGCAAATCTCGTAGTGGTTTTGGTCTTGAGGAATGGGTTCGAAAATGTTGGAGGTGAAGGGGAAACCACTTCACCAACATGAGTTGCAACTTGAAGGTTTCCCAAAGACAAGCTTGTGTCTTAAAATTAAGCACTTTTGGGAGCTAACCCAAGTCTTCCTCTTTTCTATTAAAGTTTGCTTAAAAAATGAAAAAAAATAATTTTTTTTATTTTCCTAAAATTCTAAAATGAATAAAATGACTTTGTAAAAAGAGATTAAGGGAATATTTGTGAAAGTATTCCTTCGGGTATTTTTGTCACTAACCATTTCAAGTTTGAACAAAAAAAACAATGGAGCAAAACACAAGGTATGTCCAACCAAACATCCTCAATAATGAAGCACATTTAAAAGAAAATTTCACATCCTAGACTTGGATTTTCACATTGTAAAATGTTGCAAAATCCAAGTATGGGGGAGTGGATTTCTCTAAGAAATTTATATCATGCTTCATTCTTAATTTTGTTTGGTTGTCTCTACCTTGATTTCTCTTTTTACCTTGCTCATTTTGCTAAGTCATAAAAATAATAAATAAATAAATAAAATAAAATAAAATAAAAATCTGCAAATGCTCATCCGGTTCACCATCCATGACCCTGTCTCCTTTTTGAATCTCTTGGTGCCTTCATGCTTCCTAGTCCTGTTATGAGTATGCTTTGGTTTAGGAGTAGTGTACATACTCCTATAAGCTCTTTAAATTAAGCATGGTGCTTAGGTTAAATAGCCTTCCTTAATCAAATTAGACATGGTGTCAAGTTTGATTAATGAACCAAAAATAAACTTGTATGGAAATTTGGTTGTGCTCTTGGACTAACGAATGCATGATAACTTCAAAATTTTGATGGTTAAGTCATGAGATCTTTCATAGAGACAAATCAAGGGTTGAGGTAGTAATGAAATAATCTTGCACATCTTTGCCTCAACCTTGCCTAACTTTTAAAGATTTGGTGAACAATGATGGAACATCTCTTCCTATTCTAAAATATTAAAAACAATTTTTCTATAGCATAGAAGATCTCCTCTGTTTCTATGACAATAATGCCCCTGCTTCAAAACATTTGTGCATTCCTTCGGGTATGTGTTGTCCACTAATCCTTCGTAGGAGAGAAGAAATGAATGGAGGAAAGGGTCTGAGTACAACACGATGATTCACAGAAGAAAGACCATTCGTCATAATCAATGTCATGACGCAAGGAATTGTCACGCTTCGAGATTACGGCTGCAACACCTTTAAAGGTAAATGGTCAGTAAAGTTTACATGAGCATGAAATTCCTGAGCAAGAAACTGATATGATAGATTTTGTTCTTAATCTCAAATTAGAACTAAAATCTACATGTTTTAGATTTTTTGTTCAAATTTCTAAAAGGACCTTAGAAATGGCCTAGACTTAGCCTTGACTCCCCCCTCGTGAAAGGTCGGCCCATTTGGCCTCTAAAGTGGTTCGGCCGAACCTCTCTTTGGGCCAAACAGCTCGAAACTTCACGAGCTGACTCACTTGACCCGAACAAGTTCGAAACCTAGCTCTTTCGTTCAAAATCTTTCAAAAAGCATTCGGTCGATCGTGGCTCGAACTAGTTCAAACATCCTGTTGCACAGGAATGTTGGGCCAACGTTCTTCTTTGGTTTTCATCGCGATCCGAGCGAAAACGAAGGCCCTGAACATTGTTTCTCTTCTTCTTAACCTCTCCCTCTCCTTCATCCTCCTCTCACCTTGATTCTTCTTCACCACCAGTAGAAATTTCATCTCCTCTTGTTTCCCTTCTCACCTTCCTTACCTTACCTTGGTTCCACCAAGAAGAATATCAAAAGAGCGATATGGAAAAGTTCTACATGTTGTTGCTAAAGAGAGCATGACAAAATCTTGTCATCCCTTATGCTAAGACCATAGATCTTTCTCTCTCCACCTTCTCCTCTGGCACTTAGTCATGATAGTCTATCACTCCTGAATCAATGAACACGTCCCTAAGCTATCAATGACAAATGAAACTATTGGTTCTGCTGGTATCTTACCCCAGCAGAACCCCTGCATTTGATCTACTTCTGTCACTGTTTACAGCATGCTCCGAAACAAGTATGGGGGAGGTCGATCGACACTCCAACATGTTAAAACAGCAGAAGGACCACTGAACCATGTTGTACACGTCCATAACATGTTCCACAAAAAAGTTGGACCGAAATGGCCACTTTTGTGGATCGGCCGATCCACTTTGGAGGCCAAAATTCAGAAAACACAGAGCATATCAATATTCAGAGGTAAGGGATCTGAATGCAGAGTTCGAAGTGGCCAAACGGCTCCAGGGGGCGATCGGCCGACCGTGCCTATAGGCCCCGGGCCCACTAGCCAGCATCCACTCAACTTCAAACATCTACTCTGACTGGTTTGCCACATCTCTCCCCTTTTCCTATATGTTTTTCATTTGTTTACTCATTTTTCTCTTTCAAAATAAAAATAAAATGAAATAAAAATAATTTCTTCATGAAAGTAACCACTTAGTTAATTTCCCTTCTAAAAAAATTAAAAATTAAAAATTAAAAAATTAAAATTATAAATAAATAAATAAAAATAATAATCATAAAATAAAATAAATTTATTTCTTCATAAAATGAATTGCTTCGTTTATTTCCCTTTTAATATTGAATAAAAACAAGAAGATCGCATTTGAAACTAAAATTTGAAAAGTGACATGATCTATGACGTTCTGAGGGAAAAAGCGTCATAAAGATGAATTTTTGCTTTTTGCTTGTGCTAGTGGGAAAATTCTTTGATAGGAGAATCATATTTATTAAGTTGTTGTTTAATGTGATATAGTTCTCGGCTCATGATTCATAGCCTATCTATTTAAGGTTCTTGGAGATTAACTTTTGAAAACGTCATAAAACCATAATGTCACTACTCCTCTATAGTGAGAAAAATCCTACCAAAGTCATATTTGCTCTTTCATGATATAAGCTTTCTACATAAGTTGTTTACTTTGTGTTGTGTTTGGTCAAGCTCTGTGACCCTTGTTGAGAGATTTGTCATGCTCCCAAGAATAAAATCACATGCACGCCACATATACATGATGCTTCTATAAGAAGTACGCAGAAACATGCCTTACATTTTCCACATAATTCATGCTCCATGTTCTAATAGAAAATCCTCTCTCTAGTATGTGCTAGAAAATGAGACATAGACTATGCAAAATTATGAAAAAAATATATCAAAAAAATGATGAGCAAATCAAAGCTCATAGAAAAAAATGATGATGAGCATTCCAAAGCTCATAGAAAATGATAGCTATGTCTTAAAATAATAAGTTAGGAAAGAGAGATCTTATAAAGGAGTTTTGATCATTCACCATGTTTCCACACACTTGCACATCTTGATCTAAGAGTATGACATTTCTCTCCTTGGATCCGGAATTTGACTTTACAATATATGCAAGGTAAGTTTGCTACATTGTTTATCCCTACCTAAGCTCCACATAAGCCTTTTAGAAGTAGGAAGATAAAAAGAAGGCAACCTCATGTTATGCCTTGGTAAGGATTCATACACCTTGAGCGATCTAGAGTGCTATATGAGGAGTAAGTTGACTTATGAGCTTTCTTTTGAAAAATTTATCAAAAACTCCAAGTACTAAAATATGATTTGGGAAGATGACTTTGCCTTGAGAGTTGTTCCATTTCTCGACTTCTCAAGGATATATGTTAGCCAATACCACATATCCCATTGGTATGACAAAATGTCTTGAATGAATCTTTATGTTTGCTTTATACTTTGAATAGCATAGTCTTGTTATCTTTTAACCTTTACTCGAGGACGAACAAAGAGGTAAGTATGAGGGATCTTGTTAACGGTAATTATAAGCTATTTTATCACCATCAAAACACCATCAACATCCTCATATTCAAAGGAAAACAAGAATAACATGAACATAATTTACCCAATAACTAGTTCCACATGTCCCATGACTATTTGAGTGCAGGTAATGACAAGTGGGGACTTTTGGGAGCTAGTGGGCCCACTTAGGGGGTCGACCAACCACCCTATGGGGCCACTAGATCTCCCAAGCCCCCCATGATCCAAGTAACACTCTCCAAAGCACTTTCTACCCCTTGGATCCAAGTATGCTACCTCTCAATGGTTATGGATCAAAGCACGAGGATCCATGGGCCCAACATGACATATTTCCATGTATGGCAAATGTGCAAAAGGCATACACCATCATGATAGGCATTACCTCTAGAAGCTACCTGCAAAAGATGAGCTCATTTGGCCACAAAAGACGTTCGGCCAAACACACTTTGGGCCAAAATTCGGACAGCAGAATCCAGACCTATCAAGGAGTTCCCATGCCGAAGGGGAGGCCCATGGCTCTCTATAGGGGTTTGGCCGATCCATGGATATGGCTAACAGGCCACCCACAGCCCCCTGACCTGTGGGACAGCTTCTAGAAGAAATGGGCAGGGCCCACCAGTAGGGAGTGTTCGGCCGAACCACCCATATGACGGTTTCACCTCCCCAACCAAGTTACCCACTCCCCACATCAACACCCTTGATCCTTAGGCGGTTTTTAAGTCGGTTGGATCCAACAGTGCTTGATGAAGGTGACGCGGATCGCTGACGTGGCACTGGAGTAGCCCCTACTCCACCTCTAGCTATAAATAGACCCCTAGAGCTCCCTTCTCATTCATGCCTCATTGGAGAAACTACTCTCTAGTCTCTTAGTGGAGCTCTTTAGTAGTGTTATGCTAGTTGAAGGAGAGTGAGGAGATCCTTCTGGAGAAAGCCCTGGATCTATCGAGAATCTTCTCCGGAGTTCTTCCTCAGCGGATGCGAGTCTCTTGTAAGTTTAGCACTTGTAAGTGACTTCTTCTGAGTTCTTTATAGTATTCAGTGTTCTAAATCTGGTTTAGCTGTTATACAACTTTTCACGCTTGATCATCGCTTTACTTTAAGTAGAGTACTTTAATCTTATGCAAGGGTTAAAGTAGTAAGAATAGTGTAGACGTGGTGTCTAGACTAGATCTTACCTTTGTAAACCTCTTATCGCATGGATTGTTTGTGGATGCTAGTAAGAAGTGACAACCATATCTAGTCCTCGTATTCCACCACGTGTGTAAGATAAGTTCTTAAAAGGTAAGGCTTCAATACAACATGACGGCGTGGTCCGGTTAGAGTTTTACCCTCTTTCTGATCTATCCCGTCGCCTCCTGCAAGAGAAGGGCCGATAAGGCCAGTATAACCAGTTATCCCTTGTTAGACATCTGTGCTATATTGAACCTCTCAACCCAGTTATCATAATCTCCCTTGATCCATCATAGGACATATCTTTAATCCTAGTTGGATCACTATCGTTCCCTGAGGAAAATACGATACGTGGAATACTCCCGGTGAAGTGCTACATCGGTATAATTTGTGCGCTTGCGGATTTATCCAATAGTCATAAGAAATACCAACAATGGTGTGAAGGCAAAGGTGATATAGGAACCATTTTCGGTTTGGTGATCAAGACACCATAGAGGGTGTGATCACATTTAGGATAGATAGTCGTACTATCAAGGAGGGAGCTCTTGTGAATGATTGCGGTTATCATGTGCCACTAGGTTCATTGCGTTGCATTTAAAATCAAATGAACTAGTGAAACAACCAACTTAATTCCAAGAAAATGTGAACTAAAAGCTAACACACATGCACCATTGTTGAGATCACTTGGTGTTAGCCCTTGGAAGCTTGGAAGAAGTGTTTTGGGCAGAAGAAGAGGTCCGGACGCTGGGGTTGTGTTAGGTCCATACTATTGGTGATGGGTCCAGAGGCAAACCCTAGCTCGGCTTTGCTGAAGTCAGAGCTCCGACTCTGTTGCAGGTCCGGACGCTGGCTCCTGACTGCGTCCGGAGTGAGTGTCCTCTCTATTGGCTCTGGAAGAAGAGTCTGGACGCTGGAATGTTGTAGGGTCAAGATGGCGGACTAGAGGGTGGGTGAATAGTCTTTTATAAAACTTAAGCTCAATGGCTAACCAAATCAAATGTGGAATTAAAACTATCGGTCTAGCCAAGACTACATCCCTCTATCTATCACTCTAGCACCTAGCAAAGTATACTAATTGGACTTACTAAGGTGCCAAGCTAGGAAGCTCACCTAAACAAGTCTAGGTTGCAAGGTCACACAAACCTAAGCAACTAGTACTCTAAGAACACCAGGAGCTCCTACACATACTAGTAAGCAAAGCACAAAGCACCTAAGCTCACTAGCAACACTCAATAGAAAGGCTACACAAGCCTAACTAGAGAGCTCAACTTACTTAGCTACACAAACTAAGTAATGTGACTAACAAGGCTACACAAGCCAATTAGCCACTCAAGAGCTACTTCTATGCAACACAAGGTAGAAGGCAACTAGTTAAGCTACACAAGGTAACTAGTTACAAGAGCAACAACTAACCACTAGCACAAGTATAAATAAGTAAATACAAGTTAGTGATTTGGAGAATGCAAACCACCGAGAAGATGTACAAGGTTGACACGGTGATTTTTCTCCCGAGGTTCACTTGGTCACCACCAAGCTAGTCCCCATTGTGTCGACCACTCACTTGGTGATTTGGCAGCTAATAGGCATTCACAAGCCTAGCCCACTCACTCGGGTCCCGCAAGAATCTACCCACAAGTGAGGGTAGCTCAATGACACGCTCAACTAGAGTTGCTCTTTGTGATCTCCCACGGGGCGAGCACAATACCCCTCACAAAGCACTTCTCTAGAGCGCCACACAATCTTCTTGCGGGCTTCGACGGAGGCACAACCACCAAGCCGTCTAGGAGGTGGCAACCTCCAAGAGTAACAAGCACTACCGACTTGCAACATGATCACCTAGTGCCACATGAAGCTATCTCTTAAAGCAACGCACTAGAGATCACTCACTCGCAATTAGAATCGCATTATTGCTTGCACAAGTGAGTTAGAGGGCTTCTTCACCAAGCACACTAGAGGCAACATATGCCCAAGGTGCTCAGCCAGCCCCAATGGCCTGCCAAGGGCTATAAATAGTTACACCACCAAAACTAGCCGTTTTGCCCACTCAATGGGCTTCCTGCAGAGGGTCCAAACTCACCCAATAGTGCAGGTCCGGACCATGCCGCGCGCGTCCGGATCCTCCTAGTTGTTTGAAAGATCCGTTGGCGCGCTCACCGATCGCCACCATGTGCCTCCGGACGCAGCCAATAGTGCCACTCCGGATCATCGCACGCTGTGTCCGGACGTAACACAGAGAGCTCCCGAGAGCCTCTTTCATCTGGACACTAGTCCGGAGTCCACTGTCCGGACGACGAACAGCGTCTGGATCTCCTCAGTCAGCTCAGCGCAGATAAGGGGCAGGCGACTGGACGCAGACCCAATGGTCCGGACCGTGACAACCCCTGCGTCCGGACCCCACAGACTCGGCCAGACCTAGGGTTAGGTTCCAGACTCATTCACCAATGGTCCGGACCCTACTGTCCCTAGCGTCTAGAGCTCAGTTTTTAGCCAAGACTCCTCCGCACTTCTTCCTTTTCTTCTCATGTGCTAACACAAATGTGTTCTTCACCTTGTACATATGTGTTAGCATTTTTACAATCATTTTCAAAGCATTTTCACTTGCTCTTACCGCGCCACTCGATCCTAATGTATCACAAAGTTAGATCGCTCACAGTGGCACTAGATGGCCGATATGCAAACAGGTTTGCCCCTCTTGATAGTATGGTCATCTATCCTAAACCCGGTCATATACTTCTCTACACACCTATGACCGATGAAATGAAATGCCTTATGGTTATACCTTTGCCTTGCACATTCCATTTCATCTCGTTCTCCAATGTTGATGCAACACATGCACCAACCTATCACCAAATGATATGATCCACTTCATATCATCACATGACCATATTGGTTCATCGATCTTGAACTCACTTGCTCTTCACCGTTGCATTGGTCCATCGGCGCCAAGCATCACTCACTTGCCCTTCACACTTGCAACCGGTCCATCAAGCCAAGCCTCATCTTGATCTTCTCCACCTTGATCACATGACTCCATGTCATGTCTCATGTGCAATTAAGCTCCTTCATCACACAATCACATGTGAACTAATCTCCTGTGTATATATCACTCAGACACATATTAGTTCACCTAAGTTGTCACTCAATTACCAAAATCACATAGGAACTATCAATCTCCCCCTTTTTGGTAATTGATGACAACTCTACAAAGATATGCAAATTAAGATCATTTTGGACATTATGCCATTTATCCATCATTTAAGCTCTATGCCAAGATTTGGATAAATGCCACAAAGTCCGATTTTTGGTAGTGATAGCTCCCCCTACATGTGTGCTCAAAGAGGTTTGAATTAAGCTTTGCACACATGCATGAATATGAAATTGTGGGAGTGCTAGCACTACTAAGTGATGCTAAGGGATATAGGATAAACCTTTAAATATACCCATGTAGTTGCACTTTAAAGTTCATCCTTAGCACCACCACGGTTAGCTAGATAGCATCAAAAACACTAGAAACCTCGTGAGATCAACATTATAAGCAAGGTTTCTAGATACCACTTATTAGATCAACTATCTAGCTTACCAACCTATGCATGCTAGTTTATCAAGTCATCATTCAAGTCCTATAACTAGCATGCACCACACAAGAATGCATATAAAGATAAGACTTATGCAATATGCAAGCAAGCACATGAATATGCACATATCAAATGCAATCAATCAAGTTCATGAGCTTGCTCCCCCTACTTGTGTGCATCTCTTAGTCCAAGATTTTGATCCTTTGATCTTGTTCCCTTATGTCCTTGTCCATGTCTCTTTCCCTTTTAGTGCATTTTCAATCACTAATATATCTTTGTTCACTAATCTCTCCCCCTTTGTCATCAATTTCCATAAAAGGTATGCTCATATTGATGAAAAGGTTGCACTAGGGTAGATGGTTGATACTTTTTTATGGACACTAACGCATTTGTATTGGAATGACTCTATGTGTAAGATCATTGACCATTATACCAATTAGTAGAGAAACTCCCCTTTGGTCAAAGCAATTGTCATCCAAATAAGCTTTTCAAGAAGAGAACTTTGATTTGATCACTTAAAGTTGAGGATCACTTTTAACTTGTAGGTATCACTTGTGAGTTTACCACTTGTAGGATTACTTTGTGGATCATCACATGTATGCTAGAACTAGACATCTTTTGCAAGTACCAATATGAAGGTTGATACTATTTGAAAGATTAGCATAAGTCTAGATACCATTTGTAAGTTGCATCTTGATATCCATTTGCATTGTTGTCTTGTGCTTGAACTAGATTCATCTTCATGAGCTTCTATGTTGGACTTGAACTAAAGTGAATAGCATAAGCTTTCAAGTCCGGTTTAAACCCTCTCTAAGCTTGTTCACACGCATTGAGCGGTTATCTTATAGAGGTGGTACTTGTCACTTGATTGCAATCCAAAATAGATCAAGTACTTGTGTTTACTAGCTCATGAACAAACTTATATACTACCACTAGATCAAACAACTCAATCAAGCTATAGTGGTAGGCTATAAGCATAAAATTCATTTGATTTTCAATGAATGATCACTATGTATGATTATATGCGCTAAACAAGTTCTAAGTATTAGATGTATGCATATGTCAAACAATTTCACCTTTGCTATGTTGGAGTAGAGGATAGTCAATTTTCATCTCCAATTAGCAATGTGAATTCCCATTAAGAGCATGGTGATGACCAATGAATACCACTTGGAATGTTAATCTTCACCCATATGAATTGAGTCTCACTAATGATCAAGTGCACTTTCTTGTTGTGATTGACTTGCTTCTTTCTTGATCTTTGCTTGCATGAGACAATACCAAATAATGTACTGCTTGTAGAAGGTGATACCACTTGTAAGTTAAGATCATGAATCTCTCTTGGGTGTTGCTTGTTTTCTTTTGATCAATCCTATTGATAGGTTTCAACTAAGCATCTCCAAATGATCCCTAGATCACCACTTCCATGTTAGCCTTCCAAGTAACGTCCTTGGTTCACCTACAAAAGGCGGCAAGCCCCTACAAAAGGGAGAAGTGACCTCTCTCCAAGAACCATCCTTGACACTCACTTGAAATTGCTTTGTTTGATTGATCTTCATCTTGAGTACTAAACATGTGCCAAATACACTCCATAGTCAAATGGCATTGTACTCATGCTAACATAGGTACCTCAATCACTTATAAGCATGATTCCAACTTGAGGACCTTTCAATCTAAGTGACTTTTGATCAATCCAATAATTGTCACTTTTCTGGCAGATTATGTACTCTTCAAAGAAAATATCATATCTCCCAAAGTACATATCCAATGACCATGAAATTTGGTGGAGATATGATTTACTAAGTCATCTAGTAGCCATAAAAATTTGAGATTCATTGGACTTCTATATTGCTACCAGATTTCACATCTTCCCACCTAGGTACATGCTGAAAACTGTTGCCCATGTGTTGACAAGATCCACTCCAAAACCAAAGTATCCCTTATCCACTAATCATGAAACTTTCACAGCAACTCATACTATAAGTTTAGAGCATGTGTACCAAATTTCAAGCCAATCAAAATAGATTTGAACTCTCAAATATGTCTATGATCACAGCTAGCTCAGATTTTGAATATTGACAAGAATTGACAAATTGAACTATGCTTCTTCAATTTGAATCAAACTTGAAATCAACTTGTTTGAATACTATCTCAAGACATATATCCATTTAATCCACTTACTAAAGGTGGTCTCTTGATCATATCTATTCAAATCAACTCAATTTGATCACTAAGCTTTTAATCCATTCAAATAGCAAGCAACTAGTGCACATATATATCCAATTCAATCAACTTATATGCACTATGTGTATATCCAATTCAAACAACTTATACACACCCAAATGAAATTTATCAACAAGAAATATACCTTAGTAGCTCATGATCAATCCATTAGCAAGCTTCAACTTGAATAATTGCAAGCCTTCAATTAGTCCAATGAATCACCACAACTTGATCATGCACTTGTATGTTGTAGCACTTTGGACTTCATCTTTTGACTTAGCATTGGGATAAGGATAGAATTAAGATTCATTGCTTGACTTAATCATATAATGAACAATATGAAACATATTGAATCAAGCCCCCAATGCCAATGGTACCTACACACATTCATCCACTTATTGATGGTACCCAAACTAGTTTGGGTCCTCTCAAGTTAGGAGCAACATACTTAGGCAATGCCTTAGTATGGATAGCGGGATGTTTTGCAATAGCAACCATAGAGGTACCATTACCATCCTTTCTAAGCATATGATCATCATCAATTGAAATAGGCTTAGAAGTCATACCTAGGGGACATGAATGATCCATGTGTCCCCTTTCCCGACATGAGTAGCACACTCTCTTTGCTTGAGCCTTTTCTTCCTTGCTCATGGTGTGCTTCTCATTGTCTTGCCTCTTCTCTTGTGCTTCAATCTTCATCTCAAGCTTGGTAGGACACTTCGAGGCAAAGTGTCCCATATCTTCACACTTGAAGCATTTGATGTAAGCCAAATGATTCTTCTCTTGATCTTTGCTCATCATCATCATCTTGTTGGCATCATGAATAGGAGTTGGATGCCTTGCTCTTGCTTTGCCACCTCTTCTTGTCTTCTTCTTCATTGTCATCCCCGAATCACCATCTTGATGGTTGACCTTGTATTGTACTTGGGGCTTGACTTGTGGCTTAGCTTGAGCATTCTTGATTGAGCAAGAATTTGCAAGATGTCCCATCCCATGACACTTGAAGCACATGAAATGAGATAGCTTCTTTTGGTCTTGCTTCTTCACTTCCTTGCCCTTGCCCTTGTGGAAACCAATTCCACTTTTGTCACCACAGCTTCTCTTGTTCGTCAATATTTCCTCAAAGGTGACTTTGGAATTGCAGCACCTCTCCAACTTGTTGCTCATATTCTTCAATTCACTTTTGAGCTCATTGTTCTCCTTAAAAAGGTTAGTTTCACAAGACATAGAGGTACAACAAGCATCTATATTTGAAGAACATGGCATATCAAGTAAATCATCACAAGAGGTGGATACATTCTTCCTGCCTACATCACAAGGGTTAGCAACAACATGTGATTGATCATTTGACCCAAGAGAACCATGTTTGTGAACTAAATTCTCATGAGACACACGAAGCTCCTCATGATCAAGTTTTAGTTCTTCATGTGAATACTTAAGAACATCAAGTAAGTGATTATGTTCTTCACATGAGTTCTTTAGAAAAGAGTTTTCATCTTTTAGTTTCTTCGTTTTATTTAACTTATTTTCTAAAGCCTTTGAGAGTTTTCACACAAGCTCAAAGTTAGGGTCATCACAATCTACAATCACATTGCCAATTGATACCTTAGTGTCACCATGTGACATGAAGCAATGTGATAAAGTAGAAGCCCTTGTGGAGTCATCACTCTCATAGCCTGACCATGCATCATCATCATCATCAAGTGTGCTTGGAGTAGGATCATCAATTGCAACACTTGATGTTGGGCCTTCATCATTCTTGTCAAGTAATCTTGTGATAGGTAGATCATCTTCATCGTCATTTGACCATGAGGTGGAGCAATCTTCCACACACTACAAGATTCGCACAAAATTTCAACGTGCCAAAACTGTGGTAAAAGACCCAAAAATGTTGCTATAACCGGAATGACAATGGTAGAAAAACGTTGCGAGGCGTCGCAAGACAAACTGTGGCAAGAGGCTGCCGCAACGTTTTTCTGTGTAGTGTTGCAAATTCAGACGTTGAATCACAACACTTGGGGCGTTGCAACCTTTGTTGTTGCTACGTTTTCATGTGTGGTAACAACAGCTAATACAACACTTGAGACATTGCTAGAACAAGCAATGTCAACGTGATCATGTCGTGGCAAATGGTACAATCGCAACGATGATGAGGGTTGCAAGACAATGTATCACAACACCAAGATAGTGTGGCAAGTCAGGTTGTATCACAACACCAAGAACTCGTGGCAACATGTTGAGTTGCCACACCCAAGATAGTGTTGCTATACGTGACTTTGCTATTGCTACGTAGAACTGGTGTGGCAAGTCAAGTTGTATCACAACACCAAGAAATGGTAGCAACATGTTGATTTTCCACGCCCAAGATAGTGTTTCTATACGTGACTTTGCTATTGCTACGTATAACTGGTGTGGCAAGTCAGGTTGTATCACAACACCAAGAAATGGTGGCAACATGTTGATTTGCCACGCACAAGATAGTGTTGCTATACGTGACTTCTCTATTGCTACACAAAAACGTTGTGGCAATTCAGTTTATGTCGCAACACTAAAAAGTGGTGGCTACATGGGCAGATGCTATTACTATGAGGAATGTGCGTTGCTATAGTATGTTTTGCCAAACTAAATTTGGTTGAAAATATTCTATTTTACAACGCCATTTGTTTGGTACCGCCAGGTAATATTTTAGCGCCATTTAATAATTTAGAAATCAATAATTAAAATGAGCAAATCATGAGAATATATATAGCCACTTAATGAGAATAGGCAACCATGCATTAAATACAACACAACCCATTATAATATAGTATATCGTGCCACAAAGACAAATGGTCTCATGAAAGACTTTGGAAGATAACAGACAAAGTTTAAATTTGCTACTCTGTTTCATGACATCTCAAACTTGATCTCAGCACTCCTTTTTTTTCATGACCCCAACCACTCCATTTATCAGTTCCTTTTGTTTCCTGCTGCTCGCTTCTTGTTATTCAAAGTTTCCATCAATTGTTTTGTACTCACAAATTGTGGAATAGTGTCGTTCCTGTCTTTGTGAAGTGCTTGATTTTTGTTATTACTCCTGGTGTTGCGCACACTGGCCGCTGCACTCGTCTTACCAGCAGGTAGTTGATTGTTGGTAACTACCTGGTTATTCTGCAAAACCAAAAAATGCATGCCAAATAATTAACATACGACTCATACCATGCACTAGTTCATGAACAATGAAACATTTTTGAATAAAAAATTACCTGCTCTACTGTTGCTTCAATCTCAGTTGTTGTTTGGTTCTCCTCCGGAGCTCCTAAGGGTGGCTCATTCGCTCTTGTTTGATCAACTGCTGTTGCATTTGTACTTTGGTTAACCTGCAATAAAATCTCATTAGTACTGTTGTTTAGCTTTCACACAATACCTTTAATGATCTTGAGCAAGCTTATATGAGGGTCATGACTACATGAACATGCAAGTTAAAACCGATCCTTACTATTACCTATGTTGATGCTCCATGCCCTCGTGCTTCTAGCAGCTCTAGAAACTCTTTCCTAAGCTCTTCTTTGTCAGCCTCCCTAGCTTTCTGTAGTGCTTCTTCCATCTCACGCTTTTGCTCTTCCATCACACGCTTGTGTTCTTCCTTCTCGACTTCCATTTGAGTAACTTGGCTTTGGAGTTGTTCTTGGACCTTCAGTAGTTGAGCCTTTAGCTCTTCTTTTTCTTTGTGTGATGTTGTTTCAGAAAGGGCATGTTCCTCATTTTGTTCTAGCATTAGCTTCCTTCTACTTGGATGTCACATCCGGCCCGTTTGGCCCGTAGCGGCCCATGTGTGTTAATGAGATATTGTCGAGGGTTTAGTCCACCTTGCTTGTTTAAGGTGGGATAGACCAACATATAAGGCTTCTAGAGTCCATCCCACCATCTCCGGGTTAATCCTTTTAAGCGAAGCAAGGACGAAAGCTTAAGTGGGATGGTGGTGGGTGTCGTTCGCTCTGCGTGCAGAGTGAATCTGAGCCGTTTGGACTCTGGGGCGTTACAAATGGTATCAGAGACGACCTTCGCGGCAGCGGGCGTGTGCGGGCCAGGTGTGCGGACATGGTAGGTTCATTGCGCGTGTAGGCTCTGCGGGGCGCACGGCATGACACATGTGTCGGCACTGGGCGCACGGTCGCGTGTTCTAAGAGGGAACGTTCCTGGTCATCGTTTGCTCGTTGCGGGTATGTTGGGCTCAATGAGGACGTCGAGTTCTTTGAGGAGGGTGTATGTCACATCCGGCCCGTTTGGCCCATAGTGGCCCATGTGTGTTAATGAGATATTGTGGAGGGTTTAGTCCCACCTTGCTTGTTTAAGGTGGGATAGACCAACATATAAGGCTTCTAGAGTCCATCCCACCATCTCCGGGTTAATCCTTTTAAGCGAAGCGAGGACGAAAGCTTAAGTGGGATGGTGGTGGGTGTGATTCGCTCAGCGTGCAGAGTGGATCTAAGCCATTTGGACTCTGTGGCGTTACATTGGATACCTTGCCATATACCCATTGCCGTGAACCTTGAATGATCTGCATCTAGTAGTTTCCTTGTATGTTTTCTGGAAAATATGGTTTCTCTCTGTTTGAGGAACAAAGTGCTATATTGAGTCTACTTCCTTGTTTCTAATTTGAGTGCAAGCAATTTCTTGACACATATAAGACATTCGAAAGTGCTTAACTAAACTTGGAATTTAAGAGGCCGACTATGATACATTTATTAGTAAGGTTTCTGGAAAGTAGATTATACTTACATAGACAGCCTTAGATGTAGCATTTGACCATTTCTCTCCCTTACTGTGTGTTTGCACCCATAGATCCAAATTATTTGGCTCTTCACCAGTATCTGGGTCTCTCTAATTTTGCCCAGAAAAAAACAAATGAATATTTCAACAAGTACTAAATTCAAACAACGCATGCATGCATGTGCTTCTCTATAGTCATTACCATTTCATAGCTAATCTGAGAGAAAGGTTTTGATCCCATCATATGTTGTGTTTGTTGCATCGCACGGTTTTCAGAATTCATGGTGCTGATTTTCTGCATATATACTAGATTGTTTTAAAAAACAATCCTCAAAACAACACAATTCTTTCTACAATTGCTATTGCAAACTAAGAAGTGAAATGCATCAAACCTGGAAGTCTGAAGTGCCAAAATACAATATGAGATAGTGTCATTCAACAATATGGAGGTCTTCTGGCTTATGCCTCATTCTCAAATCGTAACAGTCCCATGCCCTATATGTGGCACTGAATGTTGACCTCCAACCTTTATAGCGTTCATTAGCTATGGTCCATATAATTTTCTTGTTTTCATCATTTTCCTCAAGGTCCCACTTGTCCTGTTCAAAAGAAATTTACACATAAAGAATCAATTCTTAAACTATTTGATATGTAAGAATAAGTAAGATGGGTATGGTGGAAAGAAAGTATGAAAGCTTATTACCATTACATCAGTGGCTATCGCTTCTTTAACATCATCATCAATATTTTTCCATTTTTGGACACCAATAAGTGGAGCATGTATTCTTGTGAACAAAATGATTTCATCAACAAAAGCTCGTTGGTTACCACCTACAGGCCCTCCTAGTCTTTCTGAGAATTGGATTTTCATTTTCCGAGTGCCTTGCTTATGCCTCTTGTTTGATGCAGCAAAACCTTTTAGCGGCCCACGTGCTCTGTACTTCCTCTTTGCACTTACTACTTGTACGTGCAACATACAATGAAATGCAATATATGTTCTCGTTAACGCTGTGAAACCTAATTGTGAGGCTTACAAAAAATGGTTTTAGAAAAAAAACAACTTACCAAAACTGTCCTGATGCTTTAAACATCGTGCATGACTTGGTCACTCTGTTGGAGGTGTTGGATTGCTGGCTACACTTGACTGACTACAGTTCATTCCTTCATATGCCTCTTCACAATATTAAACTTAAGTTAAAATTGGTCAGTAAAATGACTGACAAATTAGAGAGAGATATTAAATTACTGATCTCGCCTAATAGTCCTTGATCTCGTAGCCACTCGGTATATACTTTGACCGTATCAGTCCTGAAGATATCCTTCAATTCTGCAACCATGTATACATGAATGAATTGGATATAACAATGAATTAATTAAGATACAGTTATGGACAAGAGTGTATAAATTTCACTTACCTTTGCCTTTGTCCATTTCATGCAGTTCTTCAAGCCATGACTTGTATTCATCAACTGGCTCATTTGAGAAGTCTTCATGAAATGTTGTACCTGGTGGTACTTTCTTTGGTGTTATGTTTACAGTCAGGTCGGTAATTTTAGTCCGACTTAGAACTAATCTAACTTCGCACTCCTCATCGTGTTCGACTATCATATTACATGCATGTACCTCTTTTTCAATCTCTACTAGTTTTGCAATATTTTTACGTTCTCGTTTCTTATAGTATAAGAAATCCCTCAAAGAGTACCCAAAACGTCCTTTCATTGTTAGCAAGTTTCCAAAGGTGAGATCGATCCTTCTTATTTCCATTTTAATATAATCCTTTCCCTTTGGTGCCCCTTGGAGGTCAATACACAGAGACCACATTTCTTCTTGTTCTGGCGTCAAATCAACCCTGACATATGTTGATTAATGGAAAGAATATGAATATAATTGCGAGCATGATAAAAACGAAAGAAAAAAACAACGTACTTATTTCAATAGTGCATATATACTGAAAAATCAAGCCTCTAAGCTTGAAAAAATAAAAGCAAGGCTAAATCCTTGATTCCTGAACAAGAAGAAAATCAATAGTTTCAACGATCTTATTTTGATAGAGACATGCTCACAAGTACAAGAATGAAGGATGCTGGGTGTGACTAGTGTCGGTGGTTACGTACATATTTTGTGACTCATCAAATGGCTTGAAACCCTGTGATTTTGCACTGATATTAGAGTATTGACGGTCGTCGTCGTCTGAGTCGGTGTGGTCGGAGGAAGCATGCTGACTCGGCGTCCTCTCCTCATCGGCGAAAAGCGACGTTGAGGCCCCGCGACCACGATTAATCGTCTTGTTTGCTCCCGGTGGCCTCGTGTATGCCGGGGTCACCGAGGATGGATGACTCTGCGCTGTCACCGATGATGGATGACTCTGCGCCGTCTCCGAGGATGGATGACTCCACGCTGTCTCCGTTGTCCCTTGAGCTGTTGGGGAGGTCTCCATCTCCTTCCCTTGTAAACCCTAACTGGCAGTTGCTTAGTCTGGGGAATAGATTAGTGGCGGCGCTAATTGCGATTTGGAGTGACAAGTCGAGAAGGGAAGGAGATATCAGGGAGGCCGAAAAATTTTCGGGACACAATGCGCGGGAACAATTGCTCGGGGAGAAAGGCAGCCCAAAATTTTCGACCTCTTTAATTTTGAAATTTCATTGAAAAAATTGCCCGGGAGAAAGGCAGCCCAAAATTTTCATTTATTTTTCATTAAATCAAAATTTAATCACATTAATAGGTAAACTAGTTTTAAAAATTTTACAAATGCACACAACATAATGGGAGGCCTCCATAATCATCCCAAAAAAGTTTCAAATGATTCATAGAAAGTCATACTACACATTCCCCACAAAGATGAACATCTCTTGTTGAGTGACAAGAGTATGTGTGAGCGATGGATGACTTTGTGAGGATGTGCATCACCACTTTTTCAAATTGATTTGAATTTTTTTGTACAACATTATACATCACAATGAAGTGTCTATGCAAGTTTTCAGATTTTCTACTTAACTTAGGGCTTTTTCCCATCTATTTTTCATTAAATCAAAATTTAATCACATTAATAGGTAAACTAGTTCTAAAAATTTCACAAATGCACACAACATAATGGGAGGCCTCCATAATCACCCCAAAAAAGTTTCAAATGATTCAGGGAAAGTCGTACTACATATTCCCCACAAGGATGAACATCTCTTATTGAGTGACAAGGGTATAGTAGTAGTAGAGACTTGTGAATTTAGAAGTAAACTATTATAATACTTTCTTAAATGCAAAAATGACCCATGTAACAAATACATATATTGATTAGTTGATGAGAATTGGTATTCATGACTTTTCTATTTGAAACATTTTAGAATTTCAAAACAAGGTTTAAGATGTCATTTTTACGAAATTCAAAGTTTCAATCATTAAATCTTTCTCAAATGCAAAATTTCACCATTTTGGACGCTAGTTACACCTGTTACGCCGCCGGCCCTTCTTCTTCCCCCGCATCCTCTCCACCGCCGCCGCGTCTCCACCCCGCAGCCTCTCTACCACCGTCGCTTCCCTTCACCTCATCCCCACATCCACCGCCACATCCTCGCAGCACGGACTTCCTCCCCACATCCACCGCCGCATCCTCGCCCTTCCTAGGTTAGGGTTTTGCCTCTTCTCCGCCGCCTGCAATCCTCTCCACCGCCGCCGCCTACACTGATGACAAGGCCAGAGAGGCGCCACTGCCAAAGGGAGGCTGGTACCGGGAGGTTCGCCCCTTCCTCCTCTGCACGGGTCATCAAGAAGAATGGCGTGGTTGCCGCCTCGGCGAGGAAGAAGGGCATAGCCGCCTCCTCCGCGCCGGCGAGGAAGGGCGTGGCCGCCTCCTCCGCGCCGGCGAGGAAGGGCGTGGCCGCCTCATCCGCGACAGGGAGGAACAAGTCCTCGGCGGAGATAAAGGAGGAGCCCCTGGAGCGCAGTGCCTCCGTCGACAACACCAACAGCGGCTCCGTCGACACCACCAGCAGAGGCTACGTCATGGGCCAATGCCACAACTGATGGGAGGGAAAGCACCTCTGCCATTACTGGCTTCATGGAGGTGAGAAGTACCCTCCAAGTGCTGGGGAACAGCCCACCAACGCCGACGCCACCACCAGCAGGGTAATAACATATATTTTCTGATTTTGTCGATCTCAATTGAATTGTATTCATGAAATGTGTTTACTTCTCAATTGATTTTCCAATCTTGTTTAAATGAACAATCCAGTGTAGTAGTAGGAATATGATTTTGCCTTCTTGCTTAAATGAACAGTCCAGTGAACAATCTTGATTTTCAGTGGTTAGTGAAGTAAACATTTCTATGAACTTTTAATCATGCTATTAATCATGATGCTAATATGTATGATATTACCTTTTTTTCTTTGCAATTTTCAGTTCTCTGTGAGTAGCTAAAATCTTGTGTACATGAACTAGTACTTACTATTACTACTATGAATGTGCTCTGAAACTGTCAATGTGATAATATTCTGATTGTAGCTCTTTGGTTTCATATATGTAGGCACCAGTGAATAACCTCACCCTCATGGAGGCCCTGGATGCAGTGGTTACTAAACCAATAATAAAAAAGCTCAGAGTTGTGCAGTGGACTGTCGACGACATCAAGGAAAAGGTAGAGAAGGCGGCAGAAGATGCTGAGGAGGCCAAGACCATTGCCCAGAAGCCAAGACCATTGCCTAGAAGGCGGCAACAGCGGCTGAGGAGCGTCAAAAGAGGTTGAGCAGGTTGAGGAGGCAATGAAAGGCCGTTCTGCCTCTGAGCAGGCTGAGGCGGCAACCCAGAAGGCTGGTGGATAGCGCCATGCCTCCGAAGCACTAGGAAGTGAACCGATGGCACTTTTGCTGTACAAATATGTATGATCAAGTTGGTAGACATGTTAAGCACTTTAATTTAGCTGTACTAGTAGTGGTGAAGACAATCTAGAATCTATGGTTGTACAAATAATGGTTGTGATGAAGCCAATTTACCTATATTATATATCTATATTGTTGTTGTTATCAAACTGTTATCAAGTTTGTTAAAACACTATCAAGTTTGTTTCCAGATGGATGAGAAGGGAAAATGATCAGAAAAAGGAAAAAATGAAAGAAAGGTTAAAATGGTGTTGGTGAAGGCTCGACCCCAAGACCTCCAGAGTCAAAGGTAGAACGGCCTTTCATTGCACTAAGTGTTTGTGAGTTCAAAAGGGATACTCCAACATTGCTTATGAGGAGTTAGTAATTATTTGTTTTACATATTATAAAAACACATTTTCAGAGCAGCAAATGACCTCAGATGAAAATGTTGTAGCAAGGAAAGTTGCTAGGTTTATCAAGATGTACAACTTGTAGTCATAGTGTTTTTTCATGTGACTTAGTTTTTCCAAGCCGGACCCTAGAGATAAAAGCTCGCGTTCACACTATAAAATATTATCGAAATTGACCAAATAAATTAAATTAAATTTAAAATATAATGAAGCTAATCTGTGTTATTTTTTTCTAAATTTGACCAAAAAAATAAATTGACCAAAGTCTACCCATGAAACCGGTTTGAACCCGACCCATTAGTAGGCCTATGCGCACATCTCTCACACATGTCGTTTATACATGCAGGAAATCAGGAGCGGCAGTTCCACTTCCTACGTCTCGCCCCTTCGTCTTCCCAGTCCCCAATATCATAAGTCACTTCCACTTCCGCCGCATCCTCGACCTCGTCGCCTCCACCGCTGCATCCTCGCCCCCGTCTCCTCCACCGCTGCATCCTCGCCCTCCCCACATCCACCGCCGCATCCTCTCCCTCGTCGCCTCCACCGCCACATCCTCTCCCCCGTCGCTCGCCGCATCCTCGCCCTCGTCCGTTCACATGGCCGATGCAACCTCCTCCGAGGACAGCTCGCCATTCTGTGCCGCCATTGGGGCAACTCCGGTAGGGAAGCACGAGTCGCCGAAGCGGAAGCGCAATAGGAGGGGAAGGATCATGTTGCCGGCGAACCGGCCGAGGACCACTACATCGGCGCAAAAGGATGCGGCGGCGATTCCCGATGTGCCTCCTGGCTTCGAGGAACACCACCGCCTGAGGCATCCCGTCCAGGCGCAGGAGCTGCATCCCGTACAGGCGGAGGAGGTCCCCCTCCAAAGGTTAGGGTTTTCTTTTGTTAAATTCATTAACTGACTAGATATAGTATGTTTTGAATTGATTGAGATTGATTTAGCACTTCCAATCAGTGGCTATTGATTTATTTGCAATCAGTGGCTCGGCCTAGATTTAGTATGTCATATATGTTTTCCAATCAGTGGCTCTCGGCCTATCTGTTAATTCCAATCATTGAGTAGCTATGAGTAATGAATTGCCTTGTTGGGTTTACATTTGAGATATTTTTACTTGTGATTATTGCACTATATATTGGGCGGATAACCTGTGTTGTTTCTGTGAGCATATAACCTGTGAAACTTGTGATCTTACTAGTGTGTACTAATCTTGAGTACTGATATATTCCTGGTTACTTCTATCTTTTCTAGGCTCTTAATTCTTGATCTAGAACCTGTTATTTTGGTAAGATTGTCTGTCATTTTTGTCAAGGATCTTTGATCATCAACTAAGTTTGAGAGCAAATAGGATAAACATATTTATGTGTTTAATCTGCCTTCTTCTAACAGCCATATATGGTAAATGTTGATAAATGATCTTGTCCCTTTATGTCACATTTATTAATCGTAACTCTGTTTTTGTAATGAAGAAAGCTGGTTCCCCCCTACGTGTTCAAAATCAACGAGAAGATGACAGTCCATTGCACATTTTCTCATGACAACGATGAGGAGACAAAGGATTGGCTGTGGCCTAGGGCCAAGGAGGTGACATTGGCTCCTGCACTTAAGATTCCTAAATTTGAAATATATATACATATGCTAACGGCCGGACACCTTTGTGAATTGACAGATAAGAAAAAATGGCGAGAACATTCGTGTCCTCCTGAAGCGCAAGTATTTCAACGAGCTGTCACCCTCGGGCTCTTCTTCCCCCTCCGTTGGCAATTAACTAGGATAGTGGACTGTCAACAAATGCTCAGTAGCTAGGATGGTTGTTCTTATGTAGCATGACTTAAGCACTTGTGTAATTAGTTAAGTACTACTGTTAAGCACTCCTTATTAATTATTTAAGTAGTACTGTGTTAAGCACTCCTTAAATATATATATATATATATATATATATATATATATATATATATATCTTTTATCTATTTATCTCGGTTGAATATATGGTTGTCGATCTTATTTGGATGTTATATGTTATCTCGGTTGAATATATGGTTGTATCTATTTGGATGTTATATTTGGATCTTATTTTATACATTAGACTTATAAAAAGGTACATGAAATATAAAACCTAGCCATAATACATGAATATGCAAGTTAAAACCACATCAAGAAAAATACATGCCTTAATACAATACGTTTCTGCACTAATAATAAAATAGACTTAAATAAAGAAATCATCCTCCTCCTCGGGATCGCCAATAGTTGTAGCTGGTGCAATGACTCCATCATCAATATATGTTTCTTCATCAACATCATCGTCTTCTGCATCAACAATTGCTGATTGATCTGGTTCAGGAACAGATTGGGCAATCGCCAGTTGAATAACACTTGAATCTCCAGTAGAGCCTTCCAATCCTGTTCTCCTCCAACTTGACAAATCCATATGTTTGTGTGCTTCATCACTCATGTCTTGCACACCCACTTCGAGCAAGGATATGTCCATGTCACCGTCATCTTTTTCCCTTGATTCTGGCATGGCAAACAAATTCCTAGGCTTCGTTGCGACAACAGAACACCAATGAGGTTTGTTTGGTATGTCAGCATACAAAACTAGTTCAGCTTGTATTGCCAATATGTAGGGGTTAGCAGAATATCGAGAACGACTAGTATTGATGTCGACAATCTCATACTGACCCTTCTTATATCCTTTTCCTTTGCTCGTAGATGCAGCTGGTACATCGTACCAGTCACACTCAAACAAAATATCTTCTTTTCTCTTCTCGAACTGAAGAGCAATTATTTTTTTAATCACTCCATACCATGTCATATTGTCGGTGCTACCATCACCCTTCACACAAATTCTACTATTTTTCGTGTTCAGCCTTTTCTCTGTAGAAGCTGTTCGAAACAAGAAACCATTGATAAAGCATCTAGTGAACACACGGGCTCGAGGATCCGGTCCTTTTGCAAGTGCATGCAATAAGACGTCATTAATTACGCCTTCCTTAATTTGCTTGGTGATCTGCAAAACACACAATGCAAATAATATAATTCAACTACCAGTGGATAACACACATGTCCTGAAACTACAAAATTAAATTAATTAACTACTCACTTTCTCCTTAAACTAGTCTATAAATTCCTCCTTGTGTCGTTTTTCAAGGTTTCTTATGCCATCTTCCCTGAGTTTGTCCATATGCTCACTATTTCATTATTGCAACACATATTCAAATATTTAGTAATATACTCATGTAACTCAAATAATAATGATGTAACAAAAATATATATGGAACTTACTCAACCCATTGTCTGGCCCCCTCACAGTTGGTTGCTATGTAGTGTCTCATCTTCAATAACTCTTCTCTGCCAATTACCTCCAAAACAGATCCCTTCTTGTTGTAATCAACATCGCTAAATACGCTGAGCCCAGATAGTGGCTCATTTACAACAGCACTTTCATGACGATCAGCTTGATTCAGTTTGGTATCAACGTCTTCTAAGAAACAAGAGCAAAACGTCAAGCACTCCTCAGAGATATATCCCTTGGCTATCGAGCCTTTAGGATGGGCTTTGTTCCTCACATAGCTTTTCAGTGTACGTAAATATCTTTCAACCGGATACATCCACCTAAAGCTCACAGGACCTCCTAGTTTAGCCTCTTCAGCTAAATGAACCGGCAAATGCATCATGATGTCAAAAAAAGCAGGTGGGAATACCATCTCAAGGCGACAAAGAGTCTCTCCGATGGAACTGCTAAGCTTATCAAGATCTTCCGGCAGTAGCTCCTTTGAACAAATTGCATTAAAGAACCCACTAAGATCAATGAGTGGGACCACAACATCTTCTGGCAAAATGAAGCGTACAATCAAAGGTAACAACTTCTGTAGAATAACATGGTAGTCGTGAGTTTTAAGACCAGAAACATTGCAACCGTTGACATCAACACATCTCTTTATATTGGAGGCAAACCCATCAGGCATCTTCACTCCTTCTAGAAACCTGCATAAAATTTCCTTCTAATCCTTAGATAATGTGTACAAATCTGGTGGCATAGTATATTTATGATTCTCCATCACAAGATGTTGATCCTTCCTCATACCAATACTTTGCATGTCTAGCCGGGCCTTCTCACTATCCTTACATTTACCATCAATTTGAAGCAAAGTTCCCAAAATGCTCTCACAGATGTTCTTCTCAATGTGCATCACATCCAAATTATGCCTTATAAGCAATGAGTCCCAATAAGTCAAGTCAAAGAAAATACTCTTCTTCCTCTAATTGTGCCATCTTGTTTCTTCTTCATGTTGCTTCCTCTTTCTTGTTGCTTTCCCAAAGACCACTTGCTCAAAAGATTCAAACTGTTGCCTCACTTGTTGGCCACTCAATGGCTGAGGAGCCTCCCTATTTTCAGTTCTGTTATTAAAGCTTACCTTGTTCCTGCGCCACCTATGTATCCATGGAAAAAAGCGTCGATGCCCCATGTAACAATGCTTGGACCCACATTTCAGCCACAAGAAATCTGTGTCCTTCTTGCAGTATGTACATGCAAACTTCCCTTTGGTGCTCCAACCAGATAACATTTCATATGCTGGAAAATCATTGATTGTCCAAAGTAGAAGAGCATGAAGCGTAAAATTCTTCTTTACCTTCGCATCCCATGTTCTAACACCATCTTCCCACAGCTCCTTTAACTCATCTATGAGGGGACGGAAGTATACATCAATATTGTTTCCAGGAGACTTGGGTCCTGGAACCAACATAGACATGATCCAATAAGGTTGTTTCATACACAACCAAGGCGGCAAATTGTATGGGATTATGATCACAAGCCAAGTCGTGTATGTTGTGCTTATCATCCCGAAGGGATTGAATCCATCCGATGCTAGAGCAAGCCTAACATTACGAGGTTCCTTTGAAAACCACTTGTATTTCTCATCCACATGCTTCCATGCCGGGGAGTCTGCTGGGTGATGCATTCTGCCATCACTAGGCAATTTTTCCTTGTGCCATCTCATCTCTGTTGACGTGGTCTCCCGCATATATAGTCTCTGCAGCCGAGGAATTAGTGGGAAATAACGTAGGATCTTACGTGGAAAACACTTCTTCTTTGGTGTATCACTGGTGTCACTAGTATCGTCATCATCACCACCCTTTGCACCACCTACATCATCCTTCTACCTAGACTCATCACATACTGGACATTTGTCCTTTTTTTCATTTTCCTTCCAAAATAGTACACAATCATTCTCACAAGCGTGTATCTTGTCATAGTCCAGACCTAGATCTCGAACTACACTTTGCACTTTCTCCAATGTGTTTGGGACACAGTGACCTTCAGGTAGCACAAGTGAGAACAGATGTAGGATTTTCCTTAAGCAAGCATTACTCATACCATGCATGCACTTAATCTGAAACAATCTCACAATAAAAGAAACCTTAGTAGCCTCCTTGCAGCCTAGATACAATTCCTTTCTTGCCTCCTCTAGTAATTTATAGAACTTCTTGGCACGCTCATTTGGCTCTTCATCTGCACCTTGGATGATGTCCCCATGTATACTAGCCCTGATTAATGCTCCAACCATCTCCTCGCCTTCATCAAGCTCGTTATTACCTCCTTCTCCTTCACTAGCATCATCGTCGTCTACTGATCCTCCAAGCTGGCCGCCACCTTGATGATATTGTACTTCTCTGTCTTTGATGAAACCCTCATCAAACCGATTGGTCAGAACATGTCGGTGAATCTCACGTCGCGTTTTGTAGACCATGCAACGACATCTAGCACATGGACACTTTGCAGTTGTTGTCCCAACAAATATGGTGTCCATAAATTTGCTGAACTTCTCTTGCCAAACAGGATCAGACCTGTCCATGCGCATCCAACTTGTCCCATATTGCCGTGACATTATCTTGTGCTCGATCTCCTCCTAGCAAAAAACTGCAAAACGTATGCATGCATATATAAGTACAACTCATCATCACATGTATGTACACAAATATAATCCAAGATTACATACCAAAGACGATGTCACCGGCGTACGTCGTCCACTGGCGAAGCAGTGCCAATGTTCTTTCTCTTCGCCGGCCGCTGATCGATGCCCTTGATCGATGTGTCTAGATCGATCGATGGAGTCGCGCACGTCAAGCCGCGAGAGGAACCACCGTCGACGAAGCCAGAATGGATCGGATGAAGTTCTGCAGGGGGACGCGGAGGATTGATGATGGGTCTGGCCCTTAGTTTTCTATTTACCCAATTAAAGAGGTCAAATATATTACGTTTCCTATAGTAGTATATCACAACGACAACCGAGATTTATTTGCAATGAAACACATCTGTGGAAATAGTACACACTTTTGCCTCGCCTATAACACTCATGTTGCAATTAACAACTATCTATGGAAACATACCAAATGTGTGGCAATTATAGCTTTATATTGCATCATTTTTATTAATCAGTTGCAATAACGAACACCCTAATTGCAATGGTCCTGAGAACTTCTTACAACGTACCAAATCTGTGGCAATTCTAGGTTTATATTGCCACAGTTGTATTATTTAGTTGCAATAACCAACACCTTAATTGCAATGGTCATGAGCAACCTTGCAACCCACCAAGACTGTGGCAATACAATGAATGAATAGCAACTATGTACTTTATGTTCCAAGAGCACCAAATAGTTGCAACGCTAATCAACATTAATGCCACGAAATGTCATCATGGCAAACGTGCAAACCTATGGCCATAGTTTATAAAAAAAGGGTTGCTATAGGGATAACATATTGCCACAGTTTGGACCAATGTTGCAGAACGTCCCCATTTTACCACAGATTTTCAGGCGTTGCACGGAGGGTAGTGTGGCAATATTGTGCGAGTCTTGTAGTGACAACCACCAAGTTGTAGTCATGCTCAACATCCTCATGTGCCACCAAATTGGACACATCATCATCATTGTTTGGAACCGTCTCATATTTTTCATTGAGGTAGGTCCAAATCTCATGAGCGCTCTTCATGTCCATTATCTCACCAAAGATGTTATCTTTCATAGAATGGTAAAGAATGTTAGTAGCTTGGCAATCGAGATGTAGGCACTTCTTTTGTGCTTGAGTTGCATCCTCTCTCTTAATTGCACAAGAGAGTCCCACATCTATGATCCACCACATTTGGGGAGAAATAAACTTATAATTATTTTCCATCCAATTTCTCCACCGTGCAAAGTGTGTGCCATAAAAAATGTGTGGACACTCAACATCTAGCCCATAAGTCGCCATCCTCTCGGGTGGGTAAAGATCACAAATGAGAGACCAAGCTCTGATTCCACTTGTAGGGTCGAGATGGTAGACTAGAGGGGGGGTGAATAGTCTTTTCTAAAACTTAAGCGCAACGGCTAACCGAATCAAATGCGGAATTAAAACTATCGGTCTAGCCAAGACTACACCCCCTCTATCTATCACTCTAGAACCTAGCAAAGTATACTAATTGGACTTACTAAGGTGTCAAGCTAGGAATCTCACCTAAACAAGTCTAGGTTGCAAGGTCACACAAACCTAAGCAACTAGTGCTCTAAGCACACCGGGAGCTCCTACACATACTAGTAAGCAAAGCACAAAGCACCTAAGATCACTAGCAACACTCAATAGCAAGGCTACACAAGCCTAACTAGAGAGCTCAACTTACTTAGCTACACAAACTAAGTAATGTGACTAACAAGGCTACACAAGCCAATTAGCCACACAAGAGCTACTTCTATGCTACACAAGCTAGAAGGCAACTAGTTAAGCTACACAAGCTAACTAGTTACAAGAGAAACAACTAACCACTAGCACAAGTATGAATAAGTAAATACAAGTTAGTGATTTGGAGAATGCAAACCACCAAGAAGATGTACAAGATTGACACGGTGATTTTTCTCCTGAGGTTCACTTGGTCTCCACCAAGCTAGTCCCCGTTGTGTCGACCACTCACTTGGTGATTCGGCCGCTAGTAGGCGTTCACAAGCCTAGCCCACTCACTCGGGCGCCGCAAGAATCTACCCACAAGTGAGGGTAGCTCAATGACACGCTCAACTAGAGTTGCTCTTCGTGATCTCCCGTGGGGCAAGCTCAATACCCCTCACAAAGCACTTCTCCGGAGCGCCGCACAATCTTCTTGCGGGCATTGACGGAGCCACAACCACCAAGCCGTCTAGGAGGTGGCAACCTCCAAGAGTAACAAGCACCACTGGCTTGCAACACGATCACCTAGTGCCACACGAAGCTATCTCTCAAAGCAACGCACTAGAGATCACTCACTCGCAATTAGAATTGCATTATTGTATGCACAAGTGAGTTAGAGGGCTTCTTCACCAAGCACACTAGAGGCAACATATGCCCAAGGTGCTCAGCCAACCCCAAAGGCTGGGAAAGGGCTATAAATAGTCACAGCACTGAAACTAGCCGTTTTGCCCACTCAATGGGCTTCCTGCAGAGGGTCCGGACGCACCCAACAGTGCGGGTCCGGACCATGCCGCACGCGTCTGGATCCTCCTAGCCGTTTGAAAGATCTGTTGGCGCGCTCGCCGATCGCCGCCACGTGCCTGCGGACGCAGCCAATAGTGCCACTCCGGATCATCGCACGCTGCGTCCGGACGCAACATAGAGAGCTCCCGAGAGCCTCTTTCATCCGGACGCTAGTCCGGAGTCCACCGTCTGGACGACGAACAGCGTCCGGATCTCCTCAGTCAGCTTAGCGCAGATAAGGGGCAGGCGACCGGACGCAGACCCAATGGTCCGGACCGCGACAACCCCTGCGTTTGGATCAGCGTCCGGACCTCACAGACTCGGCCAGACCTAGGGTTAGGTTCTGGACTCATTCACCAATGGTCCGGACCCTACTGTCCCTAGCATCCAGATCTCAAATTTCAGCCGAGACTCCTCCGCACTTCTTCCTTTGTTTCTCATGTGCTAACACAAATGTATTCTTCACCTTGTGCATGTGTGTTAGCATTTTTACAATCATTTTCAAAGCATTTTCACTTGCTCTTACCGCGCCACTTGATCCTTGCGAACACATGGTGGATAAGTACCCGTGTATGTTCAGTTTTGATGATGAGTGATTGTTCAACATGTGATTGTTTCGGTTTGAGTGGCTTACCCTAACCTTTGCGAAAGCAGAAACATGTGCTTGTCTATCGACTTGTGGTGTGCAGGTACTATGCCTAGTGACAGTGGTCAATGGCGTGGAGAAGGTCGAGTAGAGGCTTGTCGTGCTGATGGACTGAGAGCGGTGAAGGGCGGAAGCAGGGCTCGGACCGAGGGACCATGGGCGCTGGCGGACTAGCTGTGGTGGCTAGTACTTGGCACCGGCGAGTGCGAGGAAACATGGAGGTAGACCGAGTCAGCCAAGTCAAGACGGTGGACGCATGAGTCGAGCGGAGGCTCAGGCGACTCGGAGTCCGACTGGGCGAAGACAAGGTGGTTCGCATCGAGTGGTTTGGTGGTTTGGGCCTCAAAACCATCCGCGTCGGTTTCCGAGTTTGGGCCGCAAAACTCGGGATTCAGTAGTTGAGCCCAAAGCTACCGGTGGCGGGTTTCCTGGGTTTGGGCCTCAAAACCTAGGCGGACCTTCCGAGGAAGTGGGGATGGCACGTGGCGGAATCCTGGAGGTTGCGTCGAGGCGACCGCAACTCTCGACAGGAAGCGGGGCCGTCCATTCAAAATGCGAGAGATATTTTCCAGAGCTTGGACTACAATGCTTAGGCTAGGTAGTTCACTCAATGTATCTAGGGGGGTCTTTGGGAAATAGCCAAAGCCCGATAAGTAGGGGTTGAAGGGGTACCCCTCATCCCATCTCTTGAACCCTAATCTCCCTCTCTCTCTCTCTCTCCAGTTCTTGAGATCCCTAGGTTGTTTCCACAAACCTTTGTACGAACTTGGTTTTGCTGTGAGGAATCGGAGGCCGTAACCTCCGTAAGCCATGGTGGCTTCGATTTTTTGATCGTGTCCCCATTTTGTTTGTGTTCTTCGTGTTTTGTTTTTGCTCCCTCTTTTCCCGAGATGATTTCTCTTTGTAGGGAGTAGCTCTTCCAAATCCGTTTGAACCAAGTTGTGTGTAATCATGAGGAGCTTCTTTGCACTGAAGGAATTCTCCTAAAACCTCACGAGTGCGTAGATCGGGCATTTTATTTCCGGAGTTCTTCGTTCTTGAGCTTTTCCCTAAATCTCTTCTCCTCCCTTTGCTCTAAGCCAAATTGAGCGATGATTTTTTCAAGATAGCTCCCCAACTGCACTAGGATCATGCCTACAAAGTTTGGTTGCAGTTGGTGATCATTTGGTTGGGTTTTGGGAAGATTTGGCGGAGTGGAAACGTTTTTCGCGGGCTTCAGCTTTTCTGTTCGTGAGCGTCGGACCACCCTCCGGACCACCCAGCTTGTGAGCACCGGACCATTGCAAGTAGTCCGGTGGCTCTGCTGAGGGTTTCACTCACGCATTGGACCAGGCTCATTAGTCCGATGGTGAGCGTCGGACCAGGTGTCCGAAGCAGGGGTGCTTGCTATGTTCTTTTGCTCTGCGGCGAGTGTGGGCACCGGACCACTTCCAATTGTCCGACGGTGAGCGTCGGACTAGTCGTCCGGAGCCTAGGTACTCACTGGTTGATTTCAGAGTGAGCACCGTACTTCTGAAAGTGTCCATCGGACTAGTCCGGAGCCTCTGGTCTGGAGCTAGGGTGCTCACTGTTTCTGCCTGTCCCGGTGGGCGAAGGCGTCGGACCTGAGCTCCGGACAACTTGCTATAGTTCGGTGGCTCAGTCTCCTCTGGTCCGGAGCCTCTGTTGAGTTGTTGTTTTCTCCGTCTAGGTTGTGGTTTGTTTCTCCAGGTTCGTGGCTAGCTCCACTTTGTTTCTATGACATCTCCTAAAGCATCCACCCACTTGTGGGTCGTGAGCCTAGTTCTTGCTTTGGGTCATGCTTGGGACAAGGGTCAAGATCTTCCGAAAGGAATTTTTATTTGGCTCTCATTCACCCCACCCTCTGGTCGCTGTTTCCGGTCCTTCAATTGGTATCAGAGCCGATTAAGGATCATTCCACCTTACACGGTTCTTGATCCGCGAAGGCGACATGGAGCGAGGTGTTGGTAAACCTCCCTACTTCGATGGAACCAACTTTGCCTATTGGAAGGTGCGCATATCGGCTTACCTCCAAGGGCTTGACACAAAGTTTTGGGAGATTTGTGAGAATGAGAACTATGTGGTTTTTGAGGATCGGATCACCGATGCCCAGATTACACAGCATGCGTCAAATGCAAGAGCTCGTAGCATTCTCTTCTCTTGTCTGTCTCTTCCAGAGTTTGAGCGGGTTTCGAGTCTCACTACGGCACGGGAGATCTGGCAAACACTCTTGAGATATCATGAGGGCAACCCTCAGATCAAGTGCAGACTCTTTGACACATACCGTAGAGAGTACGAGAACTTTGCTCAGTTGGCCGGCGAATCTGTTGACGGACTATTCACTCGCTTCCAATCTATCGTCAACAAGATGCGTGCTAATCGAGCCAACTTGCCTTATGGTGGTCATGAGATTGCTATCAAGCTTTTGCATGCTCATGATCGGAAGGTGTGGGAGATGAAGGTGGATGCCATCTAGGAGTCACCAGGCTATGATGCCCTGACCGTGGATGAGCTGTTCAGCAAGCTCAAGTCCTCGGAGATTGACTACCAGACCCGGGCCAAGCTTGAAAACCCGTCAAACCCATCTATGGCGCTGGTTTCTGGCCCCGGCGGTACGTCTTCTTCCTCCTCTGACCCTTCACACTCTTTGTTCGCTTTATCTTTGATTTCTGTGATAGAGGATCAAGTGGAGGCTCTTGGAGATGATGAGCTAGCCTTGGTCATCACCAAGTTCTCACAGTTTCACAACAACCGTTTGAACCGTCGGCATGGTGGCTCAGCCAAGGGGTGCTACCGTTGCGGTGATGAGGATCACTTCATCGCAAACTGCCCCACGAAAGCTGCGGGCGACTTCACCAAGCGCAAGGACAAGCACGAGCACCACTTTGAGGACAAGCACAAGCACAAGCCCAAGGGTGGCTACCACCGAAGGTCCTCCAAGAAGGTGATCGACAAGGTGAAGGCCAAGCACCGAGCCTTCCTCGCCTCCCTCAGCGACATCAATGCCTCCTTCGACGGAGGTGCTTCTTCGAGCGATGATGAGTCCAAGGGAAAGGTTGAGGACAAGCTCAACGGCCTATGCTTCTACGCCGACGCCAAGCACGGTGTCTTTTGCACCATGGCGATTGAAGAAGGCAAGGTCGGCAAGCGCAAGGAAGGCCCCGACTACGACTATGACTCCGACACACTCGAGGTACCACCCACCGTCGAGTTCCTCTCTCTTGAGATTGAGTCTCTGAACAACACCTTGATGAGTCGATATGCATTGCTCAAGCGTGCTGCTGTTGAGAGGAACGACTTCAAAGCGAAATACCTTAGCGCGCTTCATGAGCTAGATTTTGCTAAGGCGTCAGTGATGTTTGCAATCCACACTTGCTAAGGCATCCTGTAAGAGATGGTGTGTTTGAAGAGCCACCCAAAACCACTCCATAGAAGCAAGTGTGTATTGCAAAACCAAACCATCTTCGCAACCTACTTGACACACTGCCAGACATCTCTAGTGATCCCCTTCCTAAGAAAGCGAGAGCCACCCAACCCAACAAGAGAGTGCCTAACAAGACTGCGGTGAGGTACCATTGTGAGTATTGTGAACGGGATGGGCATTTGGCTGAGTTTTGCTATTGGAGGAAGAGAGATGATCGGAGGAAGTTTGAGTTGAACAACCGGGACATGTACCACCCACGAGTTGGGGTGCGTGAACCGGAAGTTCAGAGGCGCACTACTAGGCCTAGAGGTACAATACCTCAAGGTGCTAGGCCTCAAGAGGCGAGACCACGTCGTGGTCGTGCCTGGCGGGGTACCGGTCGTGACCCATATGACTACGGGCCTCGTGGCGGTGACTTTACTCCACCCTTCTTTAGCGGACCACGTTTTCCCTATCGTGGTGATCGCTATCCCTCCGTGGGGCAGGAGATGTTTGGTGTTTCTCCTAACCCATTCTTTGGGCAAGTGGGACAACACTGGTATCCTTCACAGTTTACTAACCCCAGTGTTGGTCTGTTTGCTCACCCTATGTCTTTTTATTGATATAGGAAGAAGGACTGGAGGAGACTTGGCTTGTGGATTCCGGATGTTCACGCCATATGACCGGTACACCGAGTATATCACATTCGGGGACAAGAGCAAAGGTAAGGTTGTCTCCCGAGGGTCCATTCGAGTGAACTCTTCTTTTGTCCTGAAGGATGTTGCTTTGGTTGCGAATTTGTATTTTAACCTTCTATCGGGTTCGCAACTCCTTGAAGACTGTTTCGAGGTGAGCTTTAAGCCAAACTTGTCTCGGAATTTGGACTCTTAGGGTGAGCTTGTTTGCCACATTTTACCTTTCGGGAAGGTTTTTCGTGCGGATTTTTCTATCCCTTCCGGACCTTCTCGTTGTCTTCTTGCCGGTTCTTCTTCCGAGCTTTGGAAGTGGCATAGGAGATTGGGACATTTGAGTTTTGACTTGCTTGCAAGGCTTAGCTCAATGGACCTTATCCAAGGATTGCCAAAGCTAAAGTTCGAGAAGGATTTGGTTTGCCATCCTTGCAGGCATGGCAAGATGGTTGCCATTTCCCATCCTCCTGTGACTAAGATCATGACCACTCGACCCGGTGAGCTTTTACACATGGACACAGTCGGTCCAGCTCGGGTCAGGTCGGAGGGAGAGAAGTGGTATGTGGTTGTAGTCGTTGATGACTACTTGAGGTACTCTTGGGTGTTCTTTTTGGAGGGTAAGGATGAGGCTTTTCCACTTGTTCGAGATCTGATTTTGAGATTGCAAAATGAGCTACCTAAGAATGCCATGAGAGCTATCCGCAGTGGCAATGGCACAGAATTCAAGAATTCTCACTTTGCAACTCTTTGCTCTTCTTTGGGTCTTGATCACCAGTTTTCCTCACCTCACACTCCCCAGCAGAACGGTGTTGTTGAGCGCAAGAATCGGACCCTTGTTGAGATGGCCAGGACGATGCTCGATGAGCATAGGACTCCTAGGCGGTATTGGACCGAAGCACTCAGTTTTGCTTGCTATGTTTCCAATCGCATTTTCCTCCGAGCTTTCAAGAAAAAGAATTCTTATGAGCTGCGATTTGGGAGACCACCCAAGGTAAGTCACCTACAGGTGTTTGGGTGCAAGTGTTTCATCCTCAAAAAGGGCGGTAAGTTGGATAAATTTGAATCACGGTCTTCTGACTGTATCTTTCTTGGTTATTCTACTCACTCTCGAGCTTATCGTGCACTTAACCTTGAGACTAATCGAGTGATGGAGACTTGTGAGATTACCTTCGATAAGACTATGCCCTATGTTTCCACTACTTTTGAGCTTGCAGGTGATGATGAGGTGAACACTAGCATCTTTGTGGAGGAGGAGCAGGATGATGCCAATTGGGGTGATCCCGAGCCAACTCCACTGGTTGCCCCTGTCGACCCTGCGACGTCCACTTCGGCTCACGGTCCCGATCCGACTACTTCCTCTACATGGGGGCCGTTCGAGCAGCTTCCTCAGTCGGTGCCCGTTGCACCTGAGGGAGCTCCAGCTGCTGTCGAGGGAGAGGCCACTTCGTCCAGGTAGGCTCCCCGCCACATCCAGCGGTAGCACCCGCCGGAGAACATCATCGGTGACATTGACCGTCGAGTCACGCGGTCTAGGTCTTATATCTCTCACTTTGCTCATTCGTATTTTGTCGCTTCTTTTGAGCCTCGAGATGTTGGACACGCTTTGATGGATCCGGATTGGGTTAATGCCATGCATGAGGAGTTAGAAAACTATGAGCGAAACAGCGTTTGGGTCTTAATTCCTCCACCACCTAGTTTCCACCTCATAGGTACCAAATGGTTTTCAAAAATAAACAAAGTGAACATGGGGTGGTAGTGCGCAACAAGGCTAGGTTGGTAGCTCAAGGCTTTTGTCAAAAGGAGGGAATGGACTATGAGGAAACCTTTGCTCCCATAGCTTGTTTAGAGGCAATTAGAATCCTTCTAGCTTTTGCAGCTTCTAAGGGTTTTAAACTTTTTCAAATGGATGTTAAAAGTACTTTCTTAAACGGCTACATAGAGGAGGAAGTTTATGTTAAACAACCTCCCGGTTTTGAAAATCCCAAGTTTCCAAACCATGTTTTTAATCTTCACAAGGCTTTGTATGGTTTGAAATGAGCACCTAAAGCATGGTATGATAGGCTAAAAACCTTTTTGCTTGCTAAGGGTTTTAAAAAGGGATCGGTAGATAAGATGTTGTTTCTCCTCAAGCAAGGCAAAGACACTCTCCTTGTCCAAATATACGTGGATGATATCATCTTTGGTGGTTCTTCTCATGCTCTTGTTCCCAAGTTTGCAGATCTTATGAGCAGGGAATTTGAGATGAGCATGATGGGAGAGTTGACCTTCTTTCTCGGGTTGCAAATCAAGCAAACCCGGGAAGGGACGTTTGTGCACCAAGGAAAGTACACGAAGGATATCTTGAAGAAGTTTGACATGGGCGAGGCAAAATCCCTCTCGGCGCCCATGTCGACTACTACTGCCTTGGATGCAGACGAGGAAGGAGAGGCGATGGATCAGACAGAGTACCGAAGCATGATCGGGTCGCTTCTGTACTTGATAGCGACTCGACCGCACATTCAGTTCGCCGTCTGCTTGTGTGCACGCTTTCAGGCGTCCCCACGGACTTCGCAGAAGTAGGCGGTGAAATGCATCATGAGGTACTTATGTTTCACTCCAGAATTTGGTCTTTGGTTTTCCACCTCTTCGTCTCTTGAGCTTTGTGGTTATTCTGACGCCGACTTTGCCGGTTGCCGACTTGATCGGAAGTCCACTTCTGGGACTTGCCAGTTTCTCGGGTCTTCTTTGGTTTCTTGGTCTTATCGCAAGTAGTCTAGCGTGGCACAGTCGACGTGCAAAGCTAAGTACATTGCCGTGGCTAGCTATTGCTCGTAGTTGATTTGGATGATCGCCACTTTGAGAGATTTCGGTCTTGAGCTTACTAAGGTGCCTCTGCTTTGCGATAGCACGAGTGCAATTAGTGTGGCCAAAAATCATGTGCTTCATTCAAAGACCAAACACATTGAGGTCCGCTTTCACTTCTTGCGTGATCATTATGAGAAGGGTGACATTGACCTCCGGCATGTCGAGACCCAAAACCAGCTTGCGGATATTCTCACGAAGCCTTTGGATCAAGCGGCTTTTTCTCGCCTTCGAGGCGAGTTGGGTGTTTGCTTTCCTTTTTAGAGGAGGAAAGTTTTTTGTATCATAGTTCGTTTTGGTTCTTTTGTCTTTTCTTTGTCCTTCTTCTAATTTGGTGTCTTGTTAGTGTGAGTTGGTGTCATTACTTTTTGCATCTCATTTGCATTTGTGACATAGTTTATTTTAAGCTTCATATCTATAGCCGATATAATGAATCTATGCTCTGTTTGAGGTGTTTTTATGTGTCTATGGTGTTGTCTAACTTAGACTCTTTTTGATCTTTATGATATGCAATAGAGCTAAGTTAGAAAAGCTTTAAAACTGAACTTAATTCCCCATGTCACCTCTGAAATGGCACTAGCATGTGTAGGCTTTTGAAGATCCTTCTTGGCTGCCTTGTATATAGCTTGTAACTATGGCTCTTCATTGTTTCATTCACTACCTTTGAGCACCATGTTTAATATCTAAACTGAAATTGCTCTCCGTTTTGTGAATTTGAAAGATCGAGTTGGGTCTGCATTGTGAGCACTTCACCGTGTGTTCGAGACTGCTTCCCATATGGGTCGATACTTGAGCGGTGTCGTGTATGACCAAAACTGGTGTGTCAAGTCCTTTGACTTCGCCCGGTTGGTAAGCAGTGGCATCACTTTGCTCACAACCACTCGCATACAACTTAAATGTGCCTAAAACTGAAAATTGGCTAAAAAACTTTGAATTTTGAAAAGTTTATTGAGTTGGGTCATTGGCTTGTTATATGAACTTTGCTAGGAATAGTTTTACTTGCTATACATGAGATTGCTTTAAGATAGATCCTATCTTGTTTGTCATGTCTAGTTGTCTCTAGGAGGTGATACCCATTTCTCTGCTCTCACATGATATGCTCTCTAAAATAGCTTCTAAAGTGATCTTAAGCTCAACTTGAGTCTTTGTGGGGCACGTAGAGCTTTTCCTATTCTCACAGGATCACATCACTTAGAGCATCTATTCATTTTCTTAGCTCTAAGTATGAAGCTTTTGCACTCATTTTGCATTTCATGGCATTTGTAGTCGGATCTTGAGTTGTTGATGTTTG
This sequence comes from Microstegium vimineum, assembly GCA_022036555.1. NCBI lineage: Eukaryota > Viridiplantae > Streptophyta > Magnoliopsida > Poales > Poaceae > Microstegium > Microstegium vimineum. Next base: position 7,639,496 of record CM039129.1, read on the forward strand.
ATGAGCTACATGTGTCAACAAGGGGGAGAGATGTGCATTTCATTCCATTTTCAGCCATCTACTTCCAAGGGGGAGAGTGCATCTCTTTGGTTTCTTTGGTTTAGAGCTTCTTTGGTCAAGGGTGAGTTTTGTGTGCTTCTTTTGCCCTAAGGAGCTCATTTTGGTATCTTGAGTGTGCTTTTGCCCAGGGGGAGCTTTTGCTAGATGTGTTGATCCTTTGCCTCTTCTGGAGGGTCTAGCTTGCTTTGTTGGCTCCGATAGGTTTTGATTGCTTCTTGAGCATTAGGGGACGTAAGTGGTTTCAATTGGTATTTTTTGATCTCCCCTAGTGTTTAAAATTGGAAGTCTGAGCTTTGAGAGCTGTGACTGGTTTCTTGGACTTGCTAGCGGTGTTGAGCCTGTTTTCTGCCTCTTCTTGAGGTCTAGCTTTGTTTTGCTTAGTTGAGTCGAGTCGTTGCCCATGTGCTTTTGTTTGGCATCAGTAAGTGGCTCTGTCATAAGGTGTTTGAGGGTGTTTCAATTGGTATCATTTTCCTTCTCTCAAGTGACCCCATTTTTGCTTTTGTAGCTTTTTGGTCATTTGGAGAGCTTTCCTTTGTGGCTCAAATCTGAAATGCACTTGTGTTGACAATGCACTCATCAAGGGGGAGATTGCGAACACATGGTGGATAAGTACCCATGTATGTTCAGTTTTAATGATGAGTGATCATTCAACATGTGATTGTTTCAGTTTGAGTGGCTTACCCTAACCTCTGCGAAAGCAGAAATGTGTGCTTGTCTATCGGCTTGTGGTGTGCAGGTGCTATGCCTAGTGACAGTGCTCAATGGCATCGAGAAGGTCGAGTAGAGTCTTGCCATGTCGATGGACTGAGAGCGGTGAAAGGCGGAAGAGGGGCTCGGACCGAGGGACCATGGGCGCCGGCGGACTAGCTGTGGTGGCTAGTACTTGGCACCGGCGAGTGTGAGAAGACATGGAGGTAGACCGAGTCGACCAAGTCAAGACGGTGGACGCGCGAGTAAAGCGGAGGCTCAGGGGACTTGGAGTCCGACCGGGCGAAGACAAGGTGGCTCGCGTCGAGCGGTTTGGTGGTTTGGGCCTCAAAACCATCCGCGTCGGTTTCCGAGTTTGGGCCGCAAAACTCGGGGTTCGGTAGTTGAGCCCAAAGCTACCAGTGGCGGGTTTCCTGGGTTTGGGCCTCAAAACCTAGGCGGAGCTTCCGAGGAAGTGGGGATGGTACGTGGCGGAATCCTGGAGGTTGCGTCGAGGCGACGACAACTCCCGGCAGGAAGAGGGGCCGTCCATTCAAATCGAGGAAGATATTTTCCGGAGCTTGGACTGCAATGCTTAGGCTAGGTAGTTCACTCATGTATCTAGGGGGTCTTTGGGAAATAGCCAAAGCCCCGTTAAATAGAGGATGAAGGGGTATCCTCATCCTCATCTCTTGCATTACTCTTTCTCCCACCTATTCCTAGGTTTTCCCTTCCCTAGCTTCTTCTTGCTTGAGATCCACCGAGTCACCGGTGTAAGAACTTGTGATTATTGCAAGGAATCGGAGGCCATAACCTCCGTAAGACATGGTGGCTTCGCTTTTGTGATCGTGTTCCCCGTTTTGCTTGTGTTCTTCGCGTTTTGCTTTTGCTCCCTCTTTTCCCGAGATGATTTCTCTTTGTAGGGAGTAGCTCTTGCAAATCCGTTTGAACCAAGTTGTTCGTGTTCGTGAGGAGCATCTTTGCACCGAAGGAATTTTCCTCAAACCTCATGAGTGCGTAGATCGGGCGATTTCTTTGCGGTGTTCTTTGTTCTTGCCCCTTTTCCCCCAAATCCTCGTTTTCCTTTAATTCTCACCAAATGGAGCGATGATTTCTTCGGGATAGCTCCTCCATAGCACTAGAATCATGCCTACCAAGTTGGGTTGCTAGTGGAGAACATTTGGTTAAGATCTGGGAAGATTTGGTGGAGAGAGAAACGATTTTCGCGGTTACTGCGCGTTTGTCAGGGGCGTCGGACGCTCCGAGGGTTTGCGTCGGACGCTGGTACATACTGACGTCAGCGTTCGTCGCCTCGCTTATCGGCGTCCTTCGGTTTTGGCATCGGACGCTCTCCAGAGTCCGTCGCCCAGCGTCCGTCACGTAGTGTGCGCTGTGCAGCTCTGTTTTGCTCTCGGGTAGGCGACGGACGATCTCCAGAGAGTCCGTCGCCGACCGTCCGTCACCTCGGCAGTTCTTCGGCTTCTGTTAGGCTCTCTAGAAGGCCGACAGACGCTCGCCTAAGCGTCCGTCGCCAGCATCCGACGCCCTGCTCTGGATCGTCCGTCACGCTGTCTTCCAGCGTCCATCGCCCAGCTGTCCAGCATCCGACGCCTGTCTTTTGGGCTATTTTGCTTGGGGTTCTTGCCTTTTCTCATAGGGGTTGAGAACTCATTCTTGGGGGTTTCCGGTGAGTTTTCCTTCACTGCCAACAACTGGGTTCGGTTTTTGGAAAGAGTGGCCCGAATATTTCGAGAGAAATTTGAGGCTCCCATTCACCCCCCCTCTGGTCGCCGTTCTCGGTCCTTCAATTGGTATCATAGCCGGTTAAGGATCAATCCACCTTACACGGTTCTTGATCTGCGAAGGCGACATGGAGCGAGGTGTTGGTAAACCTCCCTACTTTGATGGAACCAACTTTGCCTATTGGAAGGTACGCATGTCGGCTTACGTCCAAGGGCTTGACACAAAGTTTTGGGAGATTTGTGAGAATGAGAACTATGTGGTTCTTGAGGCTCAGATCACGGATGCCCAGGTTAAGCAGCATGCATCTAATGCAAGAGCCCGTAGCATTCTCTTCTCTTGTCTGTCTCTTCCGGAGTTTGAGCGGGTTTCGAGTCTCACTACGGCACGGAAGATCTAGCAAACACTCTTAAGATATCATGAGGGCAACCCTCATATCAAGTCCAGACTCTTCGACACATACCGTAGAGAGTACGAGAACTTTGCTCAGTTGGCCGGCGAATCTGTTGACAGGATGTTCACTCGCTTCCCATCTATCGTCAACAAGATGCGTGCCAATCGAGCCAACTTGCCTTATGATGATCAAGAGATGGCTATCAAGCTTTTGCATGCTCTTGATCGGAAGGTGTGGGAGATGAAGGTGGCTGCCATTTAGGAGTCACCGGGCTATGATGCCCTAACTGTGGACGAGCTGTTCAGCAAGCTCAAGTCCTCGGAGATTGACTACCAGACCTGGGCCAAGCTTGAGAACCCGTCGAAACCTTCGATGGCGTTGGTTTCTGGCCCCGGCGGTATGTCTTCTTCCTCCTCTGACCCTTGACACTCCTTGTTTCCTTTGTCTTTTATTTCTGTGATAGAGGAGCAAGTGGAGGCTCTTGAAGATGATGAGCTGGCTTTGGTCATCACCAAGTTCTCTCGTTTTCACAACAACCGTTTGAACCGCCGGCGTGGTGGCTCAGCCAAGGGGTGCTACCATTGTGGTGATGAGGATCACTTCATCGCAAACTGCCCCAAGAAAGCTACAGGCGACTTCACCAAGCGCAAGGATAAGCGCGAGCACCACTTCGAGGACAAGCACAAGCCCAAGGGTGGCTACCACCGAAGCTCCTCCAAGAAGGTGATCGACAAGGTGAAGGCCAAGCACCGAGCCTTCCTCGCCTACCTCAGCGACATCGATGCCTCCTCCGACGGAGGTGCTTCTTCAAGCGATGATGAGTCCAAGGGAAACATTGAGGACAAGCTCAACGGCCTATGCTTCTACGCCAACGCCAAGCACGGTGGCTTTTGCACCATGGCGATTGAAGAAGGCAAGGTTGGGAAGCGTAAGGATGGCCCCAACTACAACTACGACTCCGACACACCCGAGGTGAATCCCTCTCTCGAGATTGAGTCTTTGAACGACACCTTGATGAGCTAGGATGCTTTGCTCAAGCGTGTCGCGTGCGAGAGGAACGATTTCAAGGCTAAGTATCTTAGCACACTGCATGAGCTAGAGTTTGCTAAGGCGCCAGTGGTTGTTACCGAGGAGGTAGAGTGTGATGCTTGTGCCATCCACATGTCTAGTCTTTTCACTCTCCAGGACAAGTATGACACTCTACTTGAGGAGGTTAGTGAGCTGAAGGCTAGGCCTAGCTTACTTGGTGCGTGCAAGTCTTGCTTAGGCTTGCGTTCTGAGCTGGCACAAAGAGATGCTAGGATTGTTGTGCTAGAGAAGGCCAGCTCAGATAGCGCTAGAGAGTCGGAACACTTTGAGGCTTTGGAGCTTGAGATCGCGTCGTGCAGACACGACAAGATGTGTACCGAGGAAGAAAACACATACCTTCAGTCCATCTTGAGCTGGGTATCTTGCCGAGAGCCGCAGTTGGTGATGATGCTCAATCAATGCAAAAGGGCTGGCAACACGGGAGTAGGCTTTGCTATAGGTGGGAAGGACGATAGCATGTTCGGTAAGATCGGTGAGTGCAGTGGTTTGAGAAAGAATGAGAAACCCACCACAACTCCCAAGCTTACCAAGATCACTCCACCTAAGCCTACCAACCCCTCTGAGTTTCCTGTGAGAGATGGTGTGTTTGAAGAGTCACCCAAAAACACTCAAATGTCCCAATCTCCTATGCCACTTCAAAAGCTCGGAAGAAGAACCGGCAAGAAGATAACGAGAAGGTCCAGAAGAGATAGAAAAATCTGCACGAAAACCTTACCGAAGGGGAAAATCCGGCAAACAAGCTCACCACGAGAGTCCAAAATCCGAGAGAGATTAGGCTTGAAACTCACTTCAAAACCGTCATCAAGGAGTTGCGAAACCGAAAGAAGGTTAAAATGCAAATTCGCAACCAAAGCAACATCCTTGAGGACAAAAGAAGAGTTCACTCGAATCGACCCTCGGGAGACAACCTTACCTTTACTCTTATCCCCGAATGTGATATACTCGGTGTGGTGCCATACTTGTCCTAGAGAGGGACAACATCAGACATTTGAATGGTGCAAGCATCACACTCTACCTCCTCGGTAACCACCACTGACGCCTTAGCAAAATCTAGCTCATGAAGCACGCTAAGGTATTTCGCTTTAAAGTCGTTCCTCTCAACAGCAGCACGCTTGAGCAATGCATATCGACTCATCAAGGTGTCGTTCAGAGACTCAATCTCAAGAGAGAGGAACTCGACGGTGGGTGGTACCTCGGGTGTGTCGGAGTCGTAGTCGTAGTCGGGGCCTTCCTTGCGCTTGCCGACCTTGCCTTCTTCAATCGCCATGGTGCAAAAGCCACCGTGCTTGGCGTCGGCGTAGAAGCATAGGCCGTTGAGCTTGTCCTCAACCTTTCCCTTGGACTCATCATCGCTCGAAGAAGCACCTCCGTCGGAGGAGGCATCGATGTCGCTGAGGGAGGCGAGGAAGGCTCGGTGCTTGGCCTTCACCTTGTCGATCACCTTCTTGGAGGACCTTCGGTGGTAGCCACCCTTGGGCTTGTGCTTGTGCTTGTGCTTGTCCTTGAAGTGGTGCTCACGCTTGTCCTTGCGCTTGGTGAAGTCGCCCGCAGCTTTCTTGGGGCAGTTTACAATGAAGTGATCCTCATCACCGCAACGGTAGCACCCCTTGGCTGAGCCACCATGCCGACGGTTCAAACGGTTGTTGTGAAACCGTGAGAACTTGGTGATGACCAAAGCCAGCTCATCATCTCCAAGAGCCTCCACTTGATCCTCTGTCACAGAAATCAAAGACAAAGAGAACAAAGAGTGTGAAGGGTCAGAGGAGGAAGAAAAATCACCGGTAGTGGAGAAAAATCACCGGAAACCCCGAAACACAGGTTCTCAACCCCTAGGGAAAAGAGGCAAGAACCTAGGCAAAAAGGGAGAAAAACAGCAAACCAAAGTAGGCTTCGGACTACCTTGGTCAAGACCACCAGACCAATGGAAGTGGTCCGGTGCCTTTAGTCTGGTGCACACCAGGGCACCTCCGGACTAGTCCGACGCCCTCTTTCTGAAGTCCGGTGCTCAACCAGAGAACAACCAGTGAGAGCCTAGGCTCCGAACAACTAGTCCGACGCTCACCGTCGGACTATGTAAAGTAGTCTGGTGCTTACACTCGCCACCGAGGAAAAAGCACATCAAGCACCCTACCTCCGGACTCTGGTCCGATGCTTACCGTCAGACTAATGTGCCTGGTCCGATGCATAGAGCAGCCTCCAGGGCAGAGCCACCGGACCAAAGGACAATGGTCTGGAGCTCAAAACAGAGAGGTCTAGAGGGTGGTCTGACGCCCTTCACTGCTTGACGCGTATCTGGTCAAGACCACCGGACCACTTGCAATGGTCCGGAGCTTAGGGCAAAGTGGTCCGACGCTCACAGAAAGAAAACTGTTCCCCGCGAAAACAAACTTCTCTTCGCCAAATCTTCCCAAAACTCAACTAAATGATCACCAACTGCAACCAAACTTTGTAGGCATGATCCTAGTGCAGTTGGGTAGCTATCCCGAAGAACACTCGGATTTGGGGGAGAAGAGAGCAAAATGAAGAACGCCACAAAGAAATCGCCCGATCTACGCACTCGTGAGGTTTGAGGAGAATTCCTTCGGTGCAAAGAAGCTCCTCACGAATACGAACAACTTGGTTCAAGTCGATTTTGCAAAGCTACTCTCAACAAAGAGAAATCATCTCGGGAAAAAGAGAGAGCAAAAGTAAGACGGGAAGAACACAAGCAAACCAGGGACACAATCACTAAAATGAAGCCACCATGGCTTACGGAGGTTACGGCCTCCGATTCCTTGCAATAATCACAAGTTCTTACACCGGTGACACGGTGGATCTCAAGCAAGAAGGAGCTAGGGAAGGGAAAAACTAGGAATAGGTGGAAGAGAGAGTAATACAAGAGATGAGGATGAGGATACCCCTCCATCCTCTATTTAACGAGGCTTTGGCTATTTCCCAAAGACCCCCCTAGATACAAGACCGAATTACCTAGCCCTAAGACATTGTAATCCAAGTCGGTAACTCTCAGCCACTCATTTGAATGGACGACCCCGCTTCCTGCCGGGAGCTGCCGTCGCCTCGACGCAACCTCCAGGATTCCGCCACGTGCCATCCCCGCTTCCTCGGAAGCTCCACCTAGGTTTTGAGGCCCAAACCCAGAAAACCCGCCACTGGTAGCTTTGGGCTCAACTACCGAACCCCGAGTTTTGTGGCCCAAACTCGGAAACCAACACGGATGGTTTTGAGGCCCAAACCATCAAACCATTCGACGCGAGCCACCTTGTCTTCGCCTGGTCAGACTCCGAGTCCCCTGAGCCTCCGCTCGACTCGCGCGTCCACCATCTTGACTTGGTCAACTCGGTCTACCTCAATGTCTTCTCGCACTTGCCGGTGCCAAGTACTAGCCACCACAGCTAGTCCGCCGGCGCCCATGGTCCCTCAGTCTGAGCCCCGCTTCCGCCCTTCACCGCTCTCAGTCCATCGGCACGGCAAGCCTCTACTCAACCTTCTCCACGCCATTGACCACTGTCACTAGGCATAGCACCTGCACACCATAAGCCGATAGACAAGCACATGTTTTCTGCTTTCGCAGAGGTTAGGGTAAGCCACTCAAACTGAAACACTCTCGTGTTGGACAATCACTCATCATCAAAGCTGAACATACATGGGTACTTATCCACCATGTGTTCGCATGATCATTTGGTTGAGTTTTGGGAAGATTTGGTGGAGTGGAAACGTTTTTCGCGGGCTTCATCTTTTCTGTTCGTGAGCGTCGGACCACCCTCCGGACCACCCAGCTTGTGAGCACCGGACCATTGCAAGTAGTCTGCTGGCACTGCTGAGGGTTTCATTCATGCGTTGGAGCGGGCTCATTAGTCCGACGGTGAGCGTCGGACCAGGTGTCCGGAGCAGGGGTCTTTGCTGTGTTCTTTTGCTCTGCGGCGAGTGTGGGCACCGGACCACTTCCTATAGTTCGACGGTGAGCGTCGTACTAGTCGTCCGTAGCCTAGGCACTCACTGGTTGATTTCAATGTGAGCACTAGACTTCTGAAAGTGTCCATCGGACTAGTCCGGAGCTAGGGTGCTCACTGTTTCTGCCTGTCCCGGTGGGTGAAGGCGTCGGACCTGAGCTCCAGACTACTTGCTATAGTCCGGTGGTTCAGTCTCCTCTGGTCTGGAGCCTCTATTGAGTTGTTGTTTTCCCGTCTGGGTTGCTGTTTTTTTCTCCAGGTTCATGGCTAGCTCCGCTATGTTTCTAGGACATCTCCTAGAGCATCCACCCACTTGTGGGTCGTGAGCCTAGTTCTTGATTTGGGTCATGCTTGGGACAAGGGTCAAGATCTTCCGAAAGGAATTTTTATTTGGATCCCATTCACCCCCCCCCCCTCTGGTTGCGGTTTCCTTTCCTTCAATCCTAATGTATCACAAAGTTAGATCGCTCACAGTGGCACTAGATGACCGATATGCAAACAGGTTTGCCCCTCTTGATAGTACGGCCATCTATCCTAAACCTGGTCATATACTTCTCTACACACCTATGACCGGTGAAATGAAATGCCCTATGGTTATACCTTTTCCTTGAGCATTCCATTTCATCTCCTTCTCCAATGTTGATGCAACACATGCACCAACCTATCACCAAATGATATGATCCACTTCATATCATCACGTGATCGTATTGGTTCATCGATCTTGACCTCACTTGCTCTTCACTGTTGCGTTGGTCCATCGGCGCCAAGCATCACTCACTTGCCCTTCACACTTGCAACCGGTCCATCAAGCCAAGCCTCATCTTGATCTTCTCCACCTTGATCACATGACTCCATGTCATGTCTCATGTGCAATTAAGCTCCTTCATCACACAATCACATGTGAACTAATCTCCTGTGTATATATCACTTAGACACATATTAGTTCACCTAAGTTGTCACTCAATTACCAAAATCACATAGGAACTCTGAAACGTGTCTGGAAAGGTAACTCCGGATGTCCGTCCGGAGGAAAAGGGGCTCTCGGGTGCTCTCTGTGTAGCGTCCGGACGCTACTTGTCGGTGTTTAGAAACTACCAACGAGTAAATTTGTACACGTGTTGGGCTCCGAATGGTGAGACAAAGAGACAAGAGGACTATACTGGTTCGGGCAAGAAATCCCTACGTCCAGTGTGGAGTTGCTCATGTTCCTTATCTCTGCTTGCGAGGGGGTTTACAAGCTGGTTCGAGAGAGGGGGTGTGAGCCCCAAGTCTCTAGTTGATTCGGTGAGTGAGTGTGCTATCGGCTAGCTGTGTGTGTGATGGTCTCTTTCTCTAGGAGTCTGAGAGTTGAGTCCCCCTTGTGTCGTCCCTCCTGCTCCACTTTTATAGTAGCAAGGGGAGCAGGGGAGTTACAAGCGTGCGTCGAGAAGTATCTACATAGGATGTTGTGCCTTATCCTTTTCCTTCTTTAGGAAGGATGTTGGACACTCATAATACTATATTCCTATTGCCTTCGTACTTGGTCGGAGGAGGGAAGTCGTGTTGGGCCCTCAGTATACCGTCGAAGAAAATGGGGGGGTCCGGTTGAACCCGTAGCGTAGTAGAGGCATGGAGTTCCTTGTACTCTTGGCAAGTACAGAGTTGTACCCTCTTATAGTTCTTTTTGTATACGGCAGATTCCACTACCCCGAGCCAATGGATATCGCTATACTAGGGGCCCTATGAACCCGACGTACCTTCGTTTGAAGGGTTCCTGTAGGGGCCCGGAGGCATGAGGAGTTGTCGTTGTTCCATGGGAAGCATGGGTCCCACCCGTTCAGGAGTTAGGTTCCGTCCCATCCCTGACCGGAGGACTTGACGTGTCTCCATTTAGGTAGGGACTAGAGTGTTATCCTGAGCCCCGACTTATACGGGGTGTACGACCCCTCAGGATGTTGTACCTCCGTTCTTATCGGCATTTGCACCGTCAGCAATCAAAGGGTGGCGGCTGCCACCTTCTAGATGTGGGCAGATAAGTCTTTTCCCTATAGGCGGTGTTCTTCACGTCTTCCGCAGGCTGTGGAGCCGTTTCGCTCCCCGCGTCGGGCAAGACAGAGCCACGTCTGCCCGGGGGCACGTCTGCCTACTCGGGCCGGTGGGATTCTATGAATCACGCGCCTCCTCTTCGTGGGCCTGTGGTGATTTGTCCCTGATGGGCCTCTCATCTTTTCCTAGATGGCCGTCGTTGGGCTTTTGGTTTGTTGATTTGTTTTTGAAAGTTTACCACTAAATTAGATCTCCGACAGTAGCCCCCGAGCCTTAGGAAGAGTTCCTAATTATCTTGCTGAGGCTTTATATACGCTGTCGAGACATCTATCTTTATCCTTCGCCGAGAGGGTGCGCGCGAGCGCACCCACCGGGTGTAGCCCCCGAGCCTGGGTGAGAGTGTAACTCTTGCGCAGGCTTTGATTTTGTCGTTTTTGTCTTGATGTTTTGATCGCAAGCGGCGGATATGCTCAGATCTCTTTGCACTGCAATCTTTTGATCGCACAGATGGACTAAATCGGGTCGATTTGGGTTTTCGTCTTGACAATCTGTCACCGCTGCTGGTGGCACTGTTTAGTCATGATGTAATGAACATCGAAAATTGTTCACCTCCAGCCAACTGCTACATGTCGTACTTCCCTGTTGTCAATGTCTCGGCCCGTCCGTCACTACTAGGAGCAATGGAGTAGCAGTTTGGCCTTCTTACGCATCCATTAACGAGCCCTCCGTGTACGGTGATTTTCTGTGGCCCGAAGCCCCCGGGCGTGTGTCGATACATGTCGTCTTTTATTATCGTTGCCGTCTAATCGGGCCACATGGATTGGTTTGTGCCCGAATTGGGGTTTGAGCCATGGTAGTGCTCCGTCAGTGACCGGGATGCAGTCGCGACAGGCCTAAGGGTTAGGGTAACTCGCACCGCACCCTAGCCTCATGGAGCTTGTCGGTGCTCCGTGTGTCACGCCTTCCAGCGGGCGGTGTATCGGCCGGCTTGTCGTGACAAGACTTGTCACAGCGCTCTTCTCGTTTTCCCTGACTACTGCTGCAAGTTGAAAAATGGGAATGGTGGGCCCCGTCTTGATATGGAGTGACCTTGGTCTTTGCTGACTCCGTTGCCTGGCCTATTTAAAGTGGCGGATCAAGTGAACTGTTTCATCCCGTTTCTTCACTTCCATTCTCCGTTTTAAGCTTTTTCCTTCTTAAATCGTTGTTCGTTGAGTTATGGACCATGGCAAGCGCCCCATGGAGGACAACTTTGTCGAAGGGAGTGTATCCGATCCCCGGAGCCTTCGTCGTCGGATGACTGAGGCGGGATGGTACTTTTTCCTGATATCTTTTTCTTGTTATGGCTTGGATATTGATTAATTTCCAGCTATTTTGATTAGGAGGCCTCGCCTCCTAACACCTCCGTTCCACGTGGCTTTGAAGTGTGGGTGGCGCCTTCTGACTTGCTCACGCCGTCGTGTCCGGTGTTTCGCGTGAGCCCGGGGGGCGTCCTTCGTCCAGCGGCGGTTCCAGCGCCGTCGGGGCCAATGTCAGCGCCTCCTATGCACTAGTTCCGGAGCTTGCTGGAGGAACTGCTTAGTCATCCGATGCAGAATCTTCGCCGTGTTTAGGACACGGAGCTGCTTATCGGATGCTTGAGGGTTTTCGTCAGAGCCTGTTAGGGTCTGTTCAAGCGGGGTACTGTCTCCATGATCAGCTGGCCGAGGCTGACAAGCACGTTATGGGTAAGCTTCATGGTTTTTCCCTAAGCGTGTTTTGCCATGATTTGCTTGTGATGCATCGTGTCGTTTCCTCTTTGCAGCGCTAGAGGCGGAGCTACAGGTGCTCCGTTCTGCTGCGGACGACGTCGTCGGCCTTCTTCACGTGCCTGGGAGCACCGTGGTCGAGTGTCTTCAGGCTGTCCCCGCTCGCGTTCGCAATGTTGTTGCGCGTGCTGTCTTCCGCGGAGCGGGGGTGTTGACACCGTTTTTCGGCACGTGTCAAATGAGCTAGAGCTTGTGTCGATCGGCAGCCGTTTTCCATCAGCATCAGGAAGTCATGGGTCAGTATTGCCGATGGAAGGGTGTTGTGATAAGACTAAGTGTGTCGTCGATGGAAGCTGGATGATTTTTGCCGATGAGGTTAATTGGTGAAGTCGAGTCGCCCAGGCTGTAAAATTGCTGTTGCCGATTGCCGATGAGAAGCTGATGCCGATTGCCGATTGGGGGATATCGCCAATGCCGATTGCTGATAGGGATTGATTGGCGAAGACAAGTTACCAGTACAAGGTTGTCGATTGAGAAGTGTTGCCGATGCCGATGGGCATGGGGTACCGATGAGTACAGGGTGACTTAGCGCTTGATGTTAGCAGAGGACTACAGGTGACCAAAGAGGGAAGTCGCGGATTGAAGGGATCTGCCGATGGAAAGTTTCCATCGAAGGAAAGACATAAGAAAACTGGTGATTTATACTAGTATTATTATAGTAGTTTGAGTCTGACTCTTGCACGAGTCGTTTGTTTTCCTTTAAAATGGGTGTGTTTGTTTAGGAAAATAATATTATTATTTTAGATCCGACTCCTGCGTGAGTCAGTTTCCTTAAAGTTAGGAGTTTGTTTTAGGAAAGGTACGAGTCGTACCTCTGTACAACTCTCCATGCGGGAGTATAAATATGTGCCCAAGGGTTGCGTGTAAAAAAATCAATCATATAAAAATCAAACCAATTTTATTCTTATTCTACTTTTTATCGCAATTTACCCTTTATTGCATTAGTTATAGCTTATCAATGAGTTCTTCAAGCTTCGACGGCTGCATCACCTGATCTCCGTCAAATCCTTGCAAGTTCCGCGTGGGAGTACCTCTGAGCTTTGGCATCCGGGCGTATCGCTGTTGCCTCGTTCAGCTCTGCTCTAGTTATCCTGATCAAGCCTCAATCCCACCATCCGGGCGCATCGCTGTTGTCTGATTGGATCTTGTTCTAGTTATCGTCCTTGTCGATTAACTGATCAAATCGACTGGCACGCCTCCGGATATCGAATTTCGGGTATAAGCCCGAGGTGTTCGCAGATCCTTACGCTTTTTGTGTCAACACCTCTTTTGGCACGCCCAGTGGGACCCGATTAATCAAATTACACATCTATCATGGGTGATATCACCGACGTTAACTAGAGGAACATCATTGAAGTCTCCGAGACCGATCTGAAAGATGACCAGAAGCTGGTCATGGAGCGGGCTATGGAGGAATACAAGTAGTTATATCTCAAATCCTTCAGCCTAAGCAGGAGCGGCGAGGCAATCCAGAAGCAAGATCCGCCGTTGCCACGGCAGGTCACATATGACGCCAATCCTGGTAAGCTACAAGAGATGGTTAATTCTGCTCTAAGTCAAGCATTAATTAGCCACTCTGGTGTGTTGTCCAATACTGTCTACAATGCTGTCATGCAATCATTCAAAGAAGGACGTGTGCCTCAGTATGTTCGTCCAGCGTATCATCAACCTGGATCAGCATCTATAAGCCCATCGGCAGCCCCAATGGCGTCTTCTACTCCTGTAGAACCGTCTGCCGATGTGGTTATACCACCAAGGCCGAACCCTGAAAGCGTCATCAAGCTTAATACAGATTCAGTCGCGTCGGCAAATTCAGGACCTGCTATCCAGAGTCAACCAGCTCCCGTCAGCTGGTGGGGATACGGTATGCCTCCAAATCTATCTCCTGGTTCTAACCTGGTGCAGGGAGACAGCTCAGCTTGGAAGGGCTCTATGGCATCGGCAACGCAATCACAGCCGGTGGCTCCTATGATGCATTACTCTGCGCCTTCTCCAACTGTGCAAGTGCCGTCAGAAGATCTTCAAGTAATTCCTAAGATACCTCTGATGCCATCATCGGCAAGCTCTGTGCCGATGCAACACATTATAGCCGCTGGCAGTCAACCTTTGGTGGCAAATCCTCAAGCTGGAGTGCTAGTTCCCCAAGGTAATCTGGTGATTGATTGCTCCAGAATACAAGAGCCACACGCTCCAGTCAGCTATCAGCCATCGGTACGTCATATGCCGATGATTTATAATCCTGGATGGGTCAACCAGCCGCCAGCTCAAAAGCCTGGCGTGTCAATGCATCATTATGGAGGCCCAGCATACACTCAGAGCGACTATCGGTACAGCAACCGATGAATACGATGACTCAATCTAATCTGCTAAGTGTGCAGAACTATCCATCGGTACATCAACCGATGCATAGTGTTCAGATGACTGGTGCTGCGCCCGTGACTACTCTGCATCATCTTCAAGAGGCGCATCAGCCGACTCCACCAGTCAACAACCAGCCAATGAGTCGGCAAGAGCAAGATGCATATTGGGCCGATAAGATCGCCGAAGTTATGAAAGATCAATTCGGCATCAAACCCAAAGTCAATACATATTCTTATCGGACTCCATATCCTCCTGCATATGATCTGATTCCTCTCCCAAATCGGTACAAAGTGCCCGATTTTACCAAGTTCTCCGGCCAAGATGATACGTCAACAATGGAGCATATTAACCGCTTCATTATCCAGTGCGGAGAAGCTGCCAGCAGGGAGGAATTGAGGGTGAGATTGTTCTCTTCATCATTGTCTAGATTGGCATTCACATGGTTCATATGACTGCCTCCAAATTCCGTAATCACATGGGCCGATCTAGAGAGGCAATTTCATAAATACTTCTTCGCTGGCATACATGAGAAGAAGCTTACCGATTTGGTCAAGATAAGGCAACGCAATGATGAATCGGTAGAAAGCTTTGTTCAAAGGCTGCGGGACGTGAAGAACAAGTGCTACAGCTTGGTGCTTGATGATCGGCAACTGGCAGATTTGGCCTTCCAAGGATTACTGCCACACATCAAGGACAAGTATGCGTCCCAAGAGTTTGAAAGTCTAAGTCATCTGGTGCAAAGGATTGCCGATCAAGATACTAGAACCTTTGAACCCAGGAAGATTTGGAACAAGAAGGTGACCTTCATTGGGCAAGAAGAAGACTCTGGGTCAGATGAAGAGCTGAGCATCGATGCGGCCGAATGGGTGAAGGATAAGAAGTCTGTGTCTTGTCCGTTCAGCCAAAAAGAAACCGAGAGGTTCACCTTTGACATCACCAAGGCCGATAGGATGTTTGACTTATTACTTCAAGAAAGGCGAATTAAGTTGGCGCCCAACCAAGTAATTCCATCGGCCGAAGAGCTCAAGAAGATCAGGTACTGCAAGTGGCACAATGCAGCTTCCCACAGTACCAATGACTGCAAGCTATTGAGGCAGCAGTTGCAGTCAGAGATCGAATCTGGACGCATCAAGTTCGAAAATTCTAAAGTCCAGAAACCGATGAAGATTGATCAGCACCCATTTCCAAACAACATGGTGGAAGCTAGTGGGAAAACTAAAGTGCTGACATCGGAAGCTGCCAGGAAAAACTCATCGGTAGATCCTAACCACCAAGTAGCTGAGCGCGATGCAAGAAGGTTTGCCGATGATAGAAAGGGCAAGAAGGTTGCCGATGAAGGTAGCAGTGCCAACAGGGCTCCTGGTGTTGTGATCACGCACAAGCAGCCAAGGCGAGATCATCGGCAATCACATGAAGAGCGATATCGGCAAGAAGAAGAAGAAGAACACCAGGAGTGGCTTCGGCATAAGGACCACTGGAAGTGTCCCTTCTTCGTTCATTGTTGGGAAGAGGGCATCAAGTTGCCTACTGCCGATAATTGCCCAGAGTGCAATGGGTATTACACTGCCGATCGGTCAGGTAAGAGACCTTGTTTTGATGATCAGGCACCCAGGTACGCCAAGCCGCTCAGAGAGAACAGATCGGCACATGACCGACTGGGGGCAAGCTCAGTGCCCATGATAGGCTTAGTAGACATGTCAATCGAGAGGAGCTGAGGAGATAGCCAATGCAAGAGTACCTGATGAAGAAATATTCTCCAGAGATCCCAACATCGGGAGAAGTACCGATGCAAGCGGAGGAAGGCAGCACCAGCCTGTCTGGAAAACCAAGCTTCCTCAGTAGTGCCCCAAGGGTCTAACCAAGACTCAGAAGAGGAGGATTCAACGCGAACGCCGCAATGATCTGTATAACAATGAAGAACCCTCAAGGGAAAAGCAGTGGAGGCCAAAGCGCAAGGACAGGGATCCATCGGCAGATATTAATATGGTCGTCATGTTGCCGATGGAGTTCATGGCACCTGTCAGTGACGATGATGAGCCTGCTGAGATGGCACAATTGGTGCTGGATCCGATGACGGTTGTCTTCGAGAAGCCTGCCGATGACGAGAGGCAGCACCTGAGGGCTCTGTTCGTTAAGGGCAAAGTGGATGGACAGCCGATGACAAAGATGCTGGTAGATGGTGGGGCATTAATAAACATAATGCCATATGTTGTGTTCAGAAAGCTTGGGAAAGGCAACCAAGACTTAGTCAAGACCGACATGAAGCTCAAGGATTTTGAAGGCAACGTGTCGGCGGTTATGGGGGTCGTATGTGTTGACTTCACCATCAGCAGTAAAACTTTGCCGACAACATTCTTCGTAATCATGGCAAAGGCACTTATAACTTGCTCCTCGGAAGGGATTGGATCCATGCCAATTGTTGTATCCCTTCTACTATGCATCAGAGCCTCGTACAGTGGATCGGGGACAGAATCGAAGTCGTCCGAAGTGAGGCCCCATCTACTATTGCATCGGCAGAATCAGAAACTTACGAGCAAACCAGATGTATATCAGGTGAAGCCTGGGACAAAGAGTTTCTCAAAGTTGCCGATTACCGCATCAAACTGATCCAAGCAGTCGGTCCTGAAGAAGAGTTTTAATGGATCGGTTCGCTGACGACGGGAAACTAGGGCAGGCCTTCACCTCCGCTGATGATTTACTTGAGATAGACATCGGTGATGGTAGTAAACCTAGGCCTACTTTTATTAGTGCTAAGTTAGACTCCCAATGTAAACGGCAGCTAACCGATTTATTGAAAGAAAATAAAGATTGTTTTGCTTGGGATTATACAGAGATGCCTGGTTTAGACCGATCAATAGTCGAACATCGGTTACCCATCAAGTTTGGTTTCCAACCACATCGGCAACCTGCGCGCCGATGCAATCCTATTATTCTACCCGACATCAAGGCTGAGATTACAAAGTTAATCGAGGCTGGATTTATTCGGCAATGCCGATACGCCGAATGGATTTCTAATGTGGTTCCTGTGTATAAAAAGAATGGAAAACTTCGTGTTTGTATTGATTTCAGGAATCTTAACAAGGCCACGCCGATGGATGGCTATCCGATGCCTGTTGCCGATCTGCTGATCGATGCTGCTGCTGGACATCCAATTATTAGTTTCATGGATGGTAATGCTAGGTATAATCAAATATTCATGGCTGAAGAAGACATATCCAAGACTGCTTTCAGATGTTCAGGTCACGTCGGTTTATTTGAGTGGGTTGTCATGACTATTGGCTTGAAGAATGCCGGTGCTACTTATCAGAGAGCAATGAATTTCATCTTTCATAGGTATATCGGCACGATAGTTGAAATCTACATTGACGATGTGGTGGTTAAGTCTGGAGATTTTAAGAAGCATCTTGCCGATTTGCGAAAAATATTGGAGTGCACAAGGGAGCATGGGTTGAAGATGAATCCTAATAAGTGTGCGTTTGGTGTATCGGCAGGACAGTTTCTGGGTTTTATGGTGCATCAAAGAGGCATTGAGATCGGCAGGAAATCCATTGATGCAATTAACAAAGTGGTTGCTCCTACAAACAAGACTGAGCTGCAGTCCTTGATCGACAAGATTAATTTTATCAGAAGGTTTATATCTAACTTATCTGGTAAAATTAAATCTTTTAGTCCATTATTAAAGCTGAAGGTCGATCAAGAGTTTACATGGAAAGAAGAACAGTAGTTAGCCTTGGAGGAGATTAAGAGGTATCTGGTAACCCTCCGGTCTTAGTTCCACCTCAGCACGGGAAGCCTTTCAGGTTATATTTGTCTGCCGATGACAGTGTTATCGGGTCAGCCTTAATTCAAGAATTTCAAGGGAAGGAACGTGTAATATATTATCTGAGCAGAAGATTAGTAGATGCTGAGACCCGGTATTCGGCCATAGAGAGATTATGCTTATGTCTATATTTCTCTTGCATTAAATTAAGGCATTATTTGTTGTCGGCTGAATGCACTGTTATCTGTAAAGATGATGTGGTTAAGTACATGCTGTCAATGGCGATATTAAGTGGACGAATCGGTAAGTGGATTTTGGCACTTTCAGAGTTTGACCTAAGGTATGAATCGGCTAAAGCAGTTAAGGGTTAGATAATGGCCGATTTTGTTACTCAACATTGCAGTATGGTGAGCTCTGTGGAGATTGCTCCTTGGACTTTGTTCTTTGATGGATCGACGTGCAAAGATGGAGCAGGTATCGGTATTCTCTTAATTTCACCCCAAGGAAGGAAGTATGAAGTGTCGTTGCCGATTGTTGCTACTTCAACAAACAATCAGGCTGAGTACCAGGCTTTACTTAAGGGGTTAGAATTACTCAGGGAAGTGCGTGCCGATGTTGTTGAAATCTTCGGTGATTCTATGTTAGTAATTAACCAATTGATTGGGACATATGAATGCCGGAGTGAAGCTTTAATTGCAGCTCATGAAAGGTGCCTACAGTTATTAAAAGAATTCAGAGAGTACCGCCTTGAGCATATTCCTAGATTACATAATGAAGAGGCCAATCGGTTAGCACAGAATGCTTCAGGATATCAGCCGATTCAAGAAGTCATGACATCGGTAACAGTTGCTGATGACTGGAAAAGTGAGATTGTCGATTACTTAAGGAACCCGTCTAAGAAGGTTGAAAGGCGTCTAAGGTTCCAAGCCACCAAGTATGTGCTCCTTGACAATGAGCTATATTATCGGACGATTGATGGAATTTTGCTCAGGTGCCTTGGTAAAGAAGAATCAAAAGAGTTAATGGGCGAAATCCATGAGGGTGTGTGTGGAGCGCATCAATCGGCATTCAAGATGAAGTGGATGATTAGGCGGAATGGATATTATTGGCCGACAATCCTTGAAGATTGTTTTAACTATTTCAAAGGGTGCCAAGATTGTCAGAAATTTGGTAATGTCCAGAGGGCACCTGCATCGACAATGAATCCTATAATCAAGCCTTGGCCGTTTAGAGGATGGGCTATTGATCTCATCGGACAGATTTATCCGCCATCAAGTAAGGGGCATAAGTTTATACTTGTTGCTACCGATTACTTCACTAAATGGGTTGAAGCAATTCCTTTGAAGAAGGTGACATCGGCAAACATGGTGGATTTTGTTAAAGAGCACATTGTTTACCGATTCGGTATTCCTCAAACTATTACTACCGATCAAGGGACCATGTTCACATCAGGAGAGTTTGATGAATTTGCTGCTAATATGGGGTTCAAGGTGTTAAACTCTTCTCCTTATTATGCACAGGCCAACGGTCAGGCTGAGGCAACTAATAAGGGAGTTATCAAGCTTATAAAGCGCAAGATTGAAGAAAACCCTAAAAAGTGGCATGTGGTGTTAAATGAAGCCTTATGGTCATATCGGATGGTTTGTCATGGTGCAACTAAAGTCTCGTCGTATCAGTTGGTCTATGGACACAATGCCGTCCTACCTTGGGAAATTAAAACTGGTTCTAGGCGATTATTTTTTCAAGATCAATTGACGACCGATGATTATGCTACTCTGATGAAAGATGAGTTGGAGGATTTAGCAGGTCATCGGTTGAGGGCATTAATTAGCATTGAAGAGAATAAGAAGAGGGTTGCCAGATGGTATGATAAGAAAGTGAAGGTAAAGGAATTTGCCGATGGTGATTTGGTTTGGAAGTTGATTTTACCGATCGGGACTAAGAGTTCTAAATTTGGAAAGTGGTCTCCTAATTGGGAAGGTCCTTATTGGATAAAGCAGTCTGCTCCTGGTAATGTCTATATTTTGGAAACTCTCGAAGGAGTTGCATTCTCTAGAGCGATCAACGGTAAATACTTAAAGAAATATTACCCTAGCATATGGATAGACGCATAGCGCTTAGTTGAAAGCCGATGAAAGAAATTTTTATAAGCATCGGTAAAATGTACTGACATTATATTACAAAGCCAAGTCAAGTATCAAATGTTACCGCGGCCAATACAGTAAATTACAACAAGGATTGGATGGCTGATATCGCACGCAGGTGAATTTGCTCTATCTCATCCATTTCCTTGGCATCGGCATCGGCAGAGCCCTCGACTGGTTTGATCTTCTTTTTCAATAAGATGGCTTGTCGGGCATTCTGGTCTCTCTCTTGCCGCAGGACTCTGATGGTGTCGGACAATTGGGCTTTCCGCTGATTGGCTATGTTCAGGCTTCCTCAACCCTTTGCAACTCAGCCAATAGCTCTTCCTTCTTTGCCGATAGCTGAGTGATTTCTTGATTAAGGTTGGCGCTAGAGACTTCTGCTTGGCCGATGCTCTTGTGCTTTTCATCGGCAATACCTTTGAATTTGAGTTTCTCTTCCTCAGCCTGAGATTGGGCAGCCCTATCGGCAATGCGATGGGAGAGCCTCTGGTATTGAATCTGCTTGCTATCAAGGAAGGTTGCCTAGAAAAGAGTTTCTTCAGTGTCGGCGGGGAGGTGGCCTTGGATATCCTTGTAAGCTATCCTTGCCGCGGTTGAATCTTGGATGAGCTGGGATGTATCCTGTTGCAGCAAGGAAAGCAGCGCTTCAAGCTTAGATTTGACCTTTGCCGATAGTGCTGGAGCAAAGCTTTCTTCGTCCTCGTCTTCATCAGGAATGTCAATAGCGAAGGAGAATAGGTTGTCTGCTCGAGCGGGGCCTTCTTGGTGCTCCTCCTCATCCTGGGGGTTGATGTCGAAGGAAAAGAGGCTATCTGGAGAATCTTGGGCCTGAAAAAGAAGTTAAAATGTGCCGATCATAAGGTTATACTATGGATTTTTAGGTAGCCGACTTACCATCTTAAAGTGAATCTCTTGCCGAGGACTTGGTATGTTGGATGGTCCGGCTTCGTTCTAGAGATCGGTAGCAGTTGCCGATGACTGAGCTTCTGCTTGGGGAGCGGTTGTTGCCGTTGGTGCTAGTGGCATTGTTGCTGGCATTGCCTCCGCTGTGGTGGTTGGCTCCTGTGGTGGCGACACCGTTCTCTCATCGAGGATTTCGGCTGGTACCGATGCCGATGTCGCCTCCGCTGCTGCGGCGGGTGGTGTTACCTCCTGATCAGGGATGTTGTCCAATGGGTGATCAGGAGTAGGAGCCACTGACGGTCCTGCCAATGGTGCATTGGTAGTTGGTGGTGCGGTTGAAGCCGATGGCGAAGATGGGGTAGCCAGCCTCAAGCGCCTTTTCTTCCTTGGTGCAGCGGTGGGGGATCTAGCCCGTTTCGATGAAGCCTGGGGGGCATCGGCAGCAGGGCTTGGAGATGCTTGTCTACTTGGAGCAGCTGTCGATGACCTCATTGCCTGAAAATATTAAGTGCAGGTTATACAAAGCAAACTGTTGCTGATGAAACAGTATGTAATCGGTATGAGTGAAGATGAGTTTACTGCAAAAACCCGCGTCAAGGCAGCAGCAGCAGCCGATGTAGCCTTGGTTTTTGCAGGCGTCGGTTTTGGTACCTTCTGAGGCGTGAAGGCAGCTAGCGTTGGAGCATTGTTGCCGATGAGTGATATAGGACTCATCATCCGAAGGTTGAAGGGCTTGCCACTGTTGCTCATCGTGGGGATCAGATTGTCGACCTGTTAAGCATAAGGGGGTCAGATGCCGAAGATAAAAGTAAAGTGATAAGGAATGCATCGGGATAGAAACTTACCGCGTCGTCGGGGATGATGTGGTTGGCGTCAATCATATGCCGATAGTAGTGCGATGACTTAACAAATAATTGATGTCTCCATTCTTGCCACCAGAATTTATACTCATTCGTGATGAAGGATGTTGGTGACCAGGAAGACAAGTCAATATCTGATGTATCAGCATTGGGAGGAAGATTGACGACTTTGTTCCAGTCTAGAGCGCTAGAGATAGTCTGCCTAGGCTTTACCACCTTGGAATAGCAAAGCTTGATCGGCAGTTGGCCAAATGCCAGTTGTCTTGCCGCTGCCGATGGGTAGTAGAATTCAAACGATGGAGGGGTATTCTTCCCAGATCTGAAGATGTTCACTGGAATAGCTCGGGGAACAATACTGGCCTTCATGATTATGTGATTTTGGGGCACATTCCCATCGGTAAGATTGAACAGCAGCGGAAACTGATTGTTCTCATCGACGTATGGCCACCAGGGCCACTCGGAGGCAGGGATTCCGTTGTAAAATTTCTAAAAGAACAAGCCAAATTGTTCTGCATCGGCATCGGTCCCTGGCAGTACTATGATGGTCTCTCCAAAGTTGAGTGGAGGGCGAGTTGTCGATTCATCATTCCTGCATTGGTGGTCTTCCGATATGTCTCTTGGGAATCGTTGAGCGAACAAGTCAAACTGAAGGGCCTTGTACATGTGCGCGTTCAACCACATGTTGATGAACCACCAGGGACCTCCAAGGTTGCCGATGGACTCGCCTAGCAGTAATTTCTTGGATACTTGATGAAGAAGGCAGTATACCGATCCAAGGAGATATCTGCCTAGCGGAAGTCTTGTTCCATCGGCAAGGAGTTCGGCTGCCGGAAGATGCATAGTAGTGGGTCCAACTGCCCTGCCGCAGAAGATGAACTTTTCTAGCCACATATTCAGGAAGGTGGCATGCTCTCTCTGGTTTACCGATCCAGTCTTCTGATACTCCTGGATATAGCCGGTCCAGCCGCCGATATTCCGAGTGTTCACTTTGTACTCGGCTTTCCTGTTGAACAAAGTGAAGGTATCGGCAGAAGAGACGTCCAGGCCGGTCAACATATGGACATCGGCAAGGGTAGGGGTAGCTGGTCCGTGTCGGAATAGGAAGGCATTCATTGTGTCAGACCAGAAGTAGGAGGCCGCTATCAGCATGTTTTCATTTTTCTCCATATCGGCAATGGAGAGCCTGATGCACTGATCCAAGTTGCGCTCTGACCAATATACTTGCTGTGTTCTAGCGACCCTAAGGTACGAGTTCTTCCACCCCTTGCTAGGCTTGGGCCATGATCGGAAAACATCCTTCCAGAGTCCTAAACCAAAACATTCAGATCTAAATGGGATGCGATTGACTTCTGCGTTGATCATATAGCTGGGATCAGGGTTCCCCATGGGGCCTAAGTAGGTGAAACTGGACTAATCGAGAGGGATTAAAATCTTGCTGTACAGTTCCTAGGGTTTGAAAATAAAAGAAAAGAAAGAATCAGAAAGGAACGGGGGAAATTCTGGATTCGTACGGAAAAGAACTAGCAGGAGGTTGGACGAGGAGGAAAGTAGATCTTACCTTGGGGATGTCAACTTGGATCGCCATTGGAGCGGAGTTCTTGTGGTTCGTCCTTGGATTGGAGAAAGCACTGTTGCTCGAACTCGTGTTCTTCGGAGGCGCCGCTGGAGGTTGAAGACGAAGGCAGTGAAAGTGAAAGTGGACTCGGAGTAAAAAGGCAGATTGGATCCTGGTGATTTTTATAAGCTTACTCAGGGCCATTTTGGGGTTTTGGTTCACACTATGCAGGAATGTGGAGAGGCCCGCGGTGGATGTGCGTGATGATCAAGGAAATATTGTCAGGTTTGCAACTGTTTGTGCTACAATCGAGGGATTTTATTAATAAATTGCGGTTATGCGTGCGGAGATCGAGGAAGTGGAGCAGTTATCTCGAAGGTAATGGCTACAGTAGAAGGAATTTCGGCGCGTAAAGTATTATACACTCTGAAACTAGGGGGCATGTGTTGACACCGTTTTTCGGCACGTGTCAAATGAGCTAGGGCTTGTGTCGATCGGCAGCCGTTTTCCATCGGCATCAGGAAGTCATGGGTCAGTATTGCCGATGGAAGGGTGCTGTGATAAGACTAAGTGTGTCGCCGATGGAAGCTGGATGATTTTTGCCGATGAGGTTAATTGGTGAAGTCAAGTCGCCCGGGCTGTAAAATTGCTGTTGCCGATTGCCGATGAGAAGCTGATGCCAATTGCCGATTGGGGGATATCGCCAATGCCGATTGCTGATAGGGATTGATTGGCGAAGACAAGTTACCAGTACAAGGTTGTCGATTGAGAAGTGTTGCCGATGCCGATGGGCATGGGGTACTGATGAGTACAAGGTGACTTAGCACTTGATGTTAGCAGAGGACTATAGGTGACCAAAGAGGGAAGTCGCGGATTGAAGGGATCTGTCGATGGAAAGTTTCCATCGAAGGAAACACATAAGGAAACTGGTGATTTTATACTAGTATTATTATAGTAGTTTGAGTCCGACTCTTGCACGAGTCGTTTGTTTTCCTTCAAAATGGGTGTGTTTCTTTAGGAAAATAATATTATTATTTTAGATCCGACTCCTGCGCGAGTCAGTTTCCTTAAAGTTAGGAGTTTGTTTTAGGAAAGGTATGAGTCGTACCTCTGTACAACTCTCCATGCGGGAGTATAAATATGTGCCCAAGGGCTGCGTGTAAAAAAACCAATCATATAAAAATCAAACCAATTTTATTCTTATTCTACTTTTTATCGCAATTTACCCTTTATTGCATTAGTTATAGCTTATCAACGAGTTCTTCAAGCTTCGACGGGCTGCATCACCTTGATCTCGGTCAAATCCTTGCAAGTTCCGCGTGGGAGTACCTCTGAGCTTTGGCATCCGGGCGTATCGTTGTTGCCTCGTTCAGCTCTGCTCTAGTTATCCTGATCAAGCCTCAATCCCAGCATCCGGGCGCATCGCCGTTGTCTAGATTGGATCTTGTTTTAGGTATCGTCCTTGTCGATTAACTGGTCAAATCGACTGGCACGCCTCCGGATATCGAATTTCGGGTATAAGCCCGAGGTGTTCGCAGATCCTGACGCTTTTTGTGTCAACAGGGGGTTGCGTTTGCCATGGCCGAGGTCCGTTCCGGGACGGACATGGTGGATGTCGTCGGGTTCCCTCACGGCAGGAGCGTCAATTAGTACCTTCATCTCATTGAGCGGCTTTCTAACACGGTGGAAGCCGTCATTGATGTCGTGCCGGCCGAGGAGGTCCTGGCGGAGGAGATGAGGGCGGAGGTCACATGATCGTTGGTTCTCCTTAGAGTCGAAAGTGTCATGCTAATCGATGTGCTTTTATTTTGCTTGTAAGGTCTGGGCCTGCTGAGCCCCTATCTTTAGCTTCTGCAATCATCGTTTTTAGCTATCATTTCTGTTTCATAGACCTTTGTTAATTGACCTATCGTGTTTGTTGGACCATGCGTTTGGGAGCTGTCATAGTGCGGCTCCCGTGTTCTTCCTCGCACCCTCATGGTCTAGGATGTGGAAGTGAGAGACCTCGTATCTTACCTTGGTGGCCGAGATCGAGGGCTCGGCGAGTTACAAACGGGTAGTTTAGGTGAGACCTTGGGTCCTCATCCGTGGAGGCACGCACCGGCGGAAGTCCATCGTGGACCGATCTCTAATCTCCAACAGTCGATACGTATAGTACCCGGATCTGTTCGATGGGATCCGAGGGCTCGATGTCGCCCCTCATGGGGTTTACCACATATTCTGTTATTCTGTTATCTTTCGTGGCGTCTGGTGCTCTGCTGCTACTGCCGGAGGAGCTTCTCTTCCAGATCCTTCTCCGCGCCATCGAACATGGGTTAGTTACACCGTCTACATGTGCCTTCGCCAAGTATGTGGCCTTTTTCGGAGGATCTGCAACAATGGCGAGCTGGCTCGATTTTTGTCCCTCCGGATGATGCAGCGCTGGTGTCGGTCGACCCGCCATATGCTTCGGGAGGCGATTCTTGTGCATCACTTCTTTGAGGCCGACCATCGGGAGGCCTTGTGCTTTCGCAGCGTGGTGAAGCTGATGCTATGCGGTTAGGACCCCTCTGGTTGGGAGCTTATCGACCGAGCGATCCTGGTTGGAGATGCCGGAGCAATGTACTTCCGAGCCATGCTGCTGTACTTCGCAGATTCGGCGAACCACAAAGCTCTCGCCCTCTTCAACTGGACTACTAACGGTGCGTTTCTGGATGGCTGTTGGGGCAACCGCGGCCTCAACTCGCTTCGTTTTGATTCTCGTGAGGATCTCCACGTCATTGCGAAGGGGATGGGCATTCATTGCCCGAGACGCATGCCGATGATATCGGTCGATCGTTATCCTGACTATACATGGAAGAAGTGCAAGCATCCTGGACCGGCAAGCGAGAATCTGGCCGGAGCTACTATTTACTGTAGCCCGAAATGTCGTCTTAGTTTTGAGTTCGATCTCTGGAGTATGCATCTCTCCGATGAGGTTAACTATTGCGTTCGTAGGATGAGGCTGTAATGCTGAGTAGCTCGTCCAGTCTCTGGTTCTTTTTTCTTTTGAAATGGTTGTAATGAACTTGGGTCGTGTATATTTGTTCAAATTTTTCTTTTGCTTCATATGTATCGGGTAGCCCCGGGGTAAGAGGTTTCTTTGCATGTCGTGTATGGAAGAAAAACTCTTTCCCCAGACTTTGCGATGTGTGAAAAGAAAAACTTTGATTGAAAATGTTGTAATGGGGAATTTATAGGGGTAGAAACGACGTAGCTGTTGTATATTCCAGGCATTGGTGATGATTTTGCCGGCGAAAGTTTTGAGTCGATAGGCTCCTGGTCTTATCACTTCGTGGACAATGTAGGGTCCTTCCTAGGGCGATGTGAGCTTGCGCCGTTCTTTGTTACTCTGGATTTTTCGAAGTACTAGATCTCCTGGTTGGAATCCTCTTGGTTGGACGCGTCGATCATGGTACCGGCGTAGCGCCTGGTGGTACTTGGCCGAGTGTAGGAGGGCGACGTCCCTGGCCTCGTCAACCTGATCTATGGCGTCATCTAGGAAGATTTCTTCCTTCTTAGGAACGTAAGCTTCCACCCTTGAGGACCCATATTCAAGGTCGGTGGGTAAGACGGCTTCCGAGCCATAGACCAGGAAGAATGGTGAAAAGCCAGTAGCCCTGCTCCGTGTTGTCCTTAGGCTCCACCGAACAGAAGGGAGCTCTTGGAGCCATTTTTTCCCATAGTTTTTTAGTCGGTCAAAAATCCTTGCCTTGATCCCCAGTAGGATGAGTCCGTTGGCACGTTTGACTTGCCTGTTGGACTCTGGGTGCGCGATGGAGGCCCAATCAACCCGTATGTGGTGCTCGTCACACCATTCTAGGAATTCGTTTGCGGTAAAATTCGTTCCATTGTCGGTGATGATGGAATTGGGCACTCCAAAGCGCTGGATGATATTGATGAAGAAACTAACAGTTTCCTCTGCCTTGATGTTGGTGATGGGGCGCAATTCAAACCACTTGGTGAACTTGTCGATGGCGACCAATAGGTGGGTGTAGCCCCTGGGCGCTTTGTCGAATTTGCCAACCATGTCGAATACCCAAACCGCGAATGGTCACGTAAGAGGGATGGTTTGGAGTGCCTGGGCAGGCATGTGGATCTGCCTGGCGAAGAACTGGCAACCCTCGCAAGTGCGTACCAAGGTCTGCGTGTCGGCCACGGCCGTCGGCCAGTAGAAACCTTGTCGGAACGCGTTTCCCACGAGGGTTTTGGCTCCTGCATGGTGTCCGCAGAACCCCTGGTGGATGTCTTGCAACAGCTTTTTTCCCTGCTCGGTGGGGATGCAACGTTGCAGCATGCCAGTGGCACTTCGCCTGTATAGTTGACTATCGACGAGGGTGAACGCCTTGGCTCATCTAGTGAGTCGTTTAGACTCCACCTGGTCTGTGGGAAGCTCACCCTTGGTCAGGCGATCTACATATGGTTGTCTCCAGTCCTTCTCTTCTGACGTCGGCTCTTCTGGCTCTATGTTCATTGCCTCTATTACCTCGGTGCTGCGAGTGATCGAGGCCTCGGTGGTGCCTGAGGCCACCAAGGAGATGGCGTCGGGAGAGCTGGAGACCTCTGATCCTCTGGTATTGATGGATGGTTTTGGTTGATCACTCGTGAACACCCCAGGTGGTGTGGCTTCTCGGCCCGAGGCTACCTTGGCCAGCGCGTCGGCCTCCTCATTCTAACATCGCGGTACGTGGTTGAGCTCGAGACCATCAAACTTGGATTCAAGTTTTCGCACTTCCTGGAAATATGCTGTCATGCGCGGTCGACACAGTTGGATTGCTTCATGACCTGGTTAACTACCAATTGGGAGTCGCCGCGAGCATCGAGTTGTCTTATGCCTAAGTCAACTGCGATTCATAGTCCACTAAGCAAGGCTTCGTACTCGGCCTCGTTGTTGGACGCCGGGAACAACAAACGCACCATGTATCTCATGCTCACCCCATGAGGTGACGTCAAGATGATTCATGCGCCCGCTCCGGTTTTCATGTGGGACCCGTCAAAGTACAGGGTCCGGTACTCCTGTTCAACGACCGGAGTGGGGAGAGTTGCATCCGTCCATTCTGCAACGGACAGGACCTGTGATTTGATGGCGCTCCGCGGAGCGTAAGTAATATTTTTATCCATCAGTTCCAATGCCCATTTGGCGATGCGATGGGCGGCGTCCCTGTTCAGGATGACCTCTCCCAGCGGCGCGTCACTCACGACTGTAACTTTGTGTGATCCAAAGTAATGTAGCAGCTTTCTTTAGGTCATGATTACCACATATACCAACTTCTGCAGATGGGAATACCGGGTTTTCGAATCACTGAGCACTTCGCTGACAAAATACATGGGTCTTTGTATTTTGAGTACGTGCCCTTCTTCCTCCATTTCTACGATAAGGACTGTGCTCACCGCCTGCCTCGTGGCGGAGATGTACAGTAGTAGTTCCTCATTGTCAGTAGGGGATACCAGGATCGGCGCGTTGGTTAGCAACTTCTTGATGTGGTCAAGAGCTGACTGGGCCTCGGATGTCCACGCAAATCGCTCGGATTTTTTCAAGAGCTTGTATAGAGGCAAGCTTTTTTCACCGAGGCGGGAAATAAAACGGCTAAGCGATGCGAGACATCCGGTGACCCGCTGTACCCCTTTCACATTGTGAATCGGCCCCATCTTTTCGATGGCAGCGATCTTTTTAGGGTTAGCTTCGATCCCTCTTTCAGAGACGACAAATCCTAGGAGCATGCCCTTGGGGACCCCAAAGACGCATTTCTCCGGATTAAGTTCTATGTTGTTCTTTTTGAGATTCGCGAACGTGAGGGCAAGATCAGCCACGAGCCCGTCGGAGTGCTGGGTTTTGACGATGATATCGTCTACGTAGACCTCGATGGTTTTGCTCACTAGTTCATCAAAGCATCGGATCATAGTCCGCTGAAAGGTGGCCCCAGCATTTCGGAGTCCGAAAGGTATGGTGACGTAGCAGAAAGATCTGAACGGGGTGATGAACGACGTCACGAGCTGATCCGACTCATTCATCTTGATTTGATGGTACCCTGAGTACGCGTCAAGGAAGCAGAGGAGTTCACACCCTGACGTCGCGTTGACTATTTGGTCTATGCGAGGCAATGGGTATGGATATTTTGGACAGACCTTGTTGAGGCTCGTGTAATCAACACACATTCTCCATTTCCCGTTCTTTTTCGTACCAATACAAGGTTGGCGAGCCACTCGGGGTGGTACACCTCTTTGATGAAGCCCGCGATGAGGAGATTTTTGATCTCTTCTCCGATCGTGGCACGCTTCTCCTTGTCGAAACAGCGTAGTCGTTGCTTGATGGGCCGGGAATCCGGCTTGATGTGCAAGGAATGCTCAGCGACGTCCCTAGGTATGCCCGGCATATCCGAGGGCCTCCATGCAAATACGTCGATGTTTTCACAAAGGTAGTTGACGATCTCACTTTCCTATTTGGGAGAGAGGGAGGTGTTGACGCGCACGGCCCTCTCCTCACCGTCCCGGGTGTCGAGCACGACTATTTTCGTAGACCCTATAGGTTCAAAAGATCCAACCTTCTTGGTATTTGGGACCTCCTCCTGCGACGCACTAGCCTCGTCTGCCATCTCGGTCGCAAGTTGTTTTGAGGCCACAAGTGCCGACGCGTACGTGCAACACTCGACGTCGCACTCGTATGCGCGTCGGGGCGCCGTGTCCACAGTGATGACACCCCTTGGTCCCGGCATTTTAAGTTTTAGGTAAGTATAGTTCGGGACAGCCATAAATTTTGCGTAGCATGGTCTCCCCAATATGGCGTGGTACGTTCCCCTGAAGCCAACGACCTCAAAAGTCAACGTTTCCTTGCGGAAATTGCTCGGCCCGCCAAACGTGATGGGTAGATCAATCTGTCCAATGGGGTCCGCCTTTTTGCCGAGAATTACCCCAAAAAACGGAGCCCCCGAGGGTCGTAGTCGTAACCTTGGTATTCTCATTGTGTCGAGGGTCTCAGCATAGAGGATGTTTAGCCCACTCCCACCATCCATGAGGACCTTGGTGAGGTGCTTGGTGCCAACAATGGGATCAACAACTAACGGATAGCGTCCAGGATATGGTACATAGTCGGGATGATCATTATGGTTGAAAGTAATAGGAGACTCAGACCACTTGAGGAAGGTGGGAACAGTGGGAACAGTTGCGTATACCTCTCGGTGTGCGACCTTCTGTTGACGCCTGGAGCTGCATGACGTCGGGCCGCCAAAGATCATCAAGGTTTCGTCCGCCGAGATGTAGCCATCGTCCTTTGCTCCGCTGTCTTCACCGTCGCCCTCTTTCTTCTTCCTCCATCTTTTATTCCTTGCGCCGCCGCCAAGAAACTTCTTCATAAGGTTGCAATCCTTGAGGAGGTGCTTTACTGGGGTTGCGTGGTTCGGATAAGTCCGTTCAGCATCCTCTCGAAGTGATCGTTGCTCAGCACATCCTGTTGCTCCTCGCCTTTCTCCGTTGCGGCGATGAACGATGCGTCGTATCGTTGTCCGTTGCGCCCTTTCTTGTGCGGACAAGTGGAGGGCCCTTCGGCCTCCGCCTCGTCACGCTTGCTGTGGCTCGTCGTGTCCTAGAAGACGGCGCTGACTGCCTCTTCACCTAAGACATGGTTTGTGGCGATGTCCAGCAGCTCCTTCGTCGTCTTGGGCTTTTTGCGCCCAAGTTTGTGAACTAAGGATTCGCAAGTCGTCCCTGACCAGAAAGTTGTGACGACGTCGCCATCGGCTATATCCGGGAGCTCATTGCACTGTTGAGAAAAGCGTTGAATGTACTCACGGAGAGTTTCGCCTCGCTTTTGCTTTTAGTTCTTGAAGTCCCAGGAGTTACCAGGACGGATGTAGGTCCCTTGAAAGTTCCCGACGAATGATTCTTTCAGGTCCCCCCCAGTTCCGTATCTTCCCTTTCAGAAGGTGCTCTAGCCACACGCGCGTCGTGTCTGAGAGGTAGAGCGGCAGATGGCGAATTATGAAATTCTCGTTGTTCGCCCCTCCTGCCTCGCAGGCGAAATGATAGTCTTCCAGCCAGACGCCAGGGTTCGTGAGCCCCATGTACTTCTGGATGTAAGTTGGTGGTCGGAAACATGACAGAATCTGTGCGGCATGTATGCGCGCGGAAAAACACCGTGGTCCGGTGGGCTCTGGGCTAGAGTCCCGGTCCTCGTCAGGGTCGTGTCATCCGCCCCTACGTGGGTGTCGCCCGCGTTGCCTATCACCGTCATCGCTGTCGCTCGGCTAACGGTCGTCACTCTCGTAACGCGCCGTGCGGCCGGGACGCCGCCTGGCCGGCCCCTGGTCCCTTGCGGGGGTTGGTTTTGGCCTTTGGCGAACGGAGTTTTCAGGCTATGGCATGTTGGGGCACTGGAGAGAGCCCCCGCTCTCTGTCGTGCTGAACTCTCCGCCTGTTGGACCACCGTGCGGTCAAGGAGGAAGCGTAGCTCCCCTCTAAGATTTTTTTCCTCGGGCGTCGTGGGTTCCGGGAACTGCCTCATGAGCATGGAGGTAGCCGCTATGTTCTGTTGCGCCCTCGGAAAGGTCGGTGGAGACATGTCATCCTCGATTATGCGGCATTGCACGTACCGAGCTCGAGCTCGGGGGTCGATCTCCGGCCTCGGGTGCAGTTGCTACTCGAGGAGAGTGCGCTCGTCGTCGATCTGGCGGCGAGCGTCGTCGAGTTCCTCCTACCGAGCTTGCATGGCGTCTAGGTTGACGTGCGGCGGCGTAAGAGCCCGAGGGTTAGCTGGGAGGATTTCGTTGCCATCCTCGTCGACGTCACGCACAGCTCCCTCGGGGGTGCCCTCCCTTCCGTCGCACATGAAGCATTCCCGTGAGGGGACCTCGCTGACCTCGGGAGTGACATGTTCAGTCCCCGTGCTATCAGTGTCGGAGAGATCCAAGTCATCCTCGGTCAGGAGGTCGTAGAATGAGTCGATAGTTCCCACGAACTCGTCGTTCGGGGTATCAGTCATCTTCAGGGTGATGAGCCGTTCGAGGATGGAAGCGGCGCTGACGAGACCGAACGGGTACGTTACAAGAACACCTTCTTCTATCGGTGTGCCCCCCTCAATCTGGATGGCGGCAGCGACGTAGGCGCACGCCTGTTTCTACACACGGACCGGCGAGGGTCATGGCGCCCTTCGGCCTTCGGTGCGCTGGCGTGACCTGCGCCGGCGGAGGAGCGGACGGTCGCTGCCCTCGGAGGACAGCTCGTCGGAGGCATAGTGTCACGGAACTGCCCAACTAATATAAGATTAAGCATGACTGTCCCCGTTCAACACGTTGACACGCACATACTCTCACTTATACCAGTTCGGTAGTCTGCCGAGTATCCCGAAGGACCTCGGTAAATGAACAACCCAACCGGGGTCGCTAGATTAAGTAAACACCAATCATTTACACAGAGTTTTGCAGCGGAAATAATATTACAAATAATCTTAGAAATAATAATACAAGTCTGAGTTCCTAAAACTGTTTAATGAAACAACATAGCTTTGAAATGATTATAGTAATATAAGTTGAAATACATTGCTAGCTTAAAGTGACATCCTCCAACAACAACATATAGATGAGAGGTCACTATAGAATCACCGAGCCCACCGGTGGTTAACCACTCCTTCAGCAGGACGAAGCCCTTCACCTGCAACAGGGTGGGATAAACCCTAAGTACTCGAATGTACTCAGCTAGACTTACCAATAGGGGATAACTAAAAGACTCCCAAGGATATGCAAGGCTCATATGGTGGAGTTGACAGGATAGCATAGTTTTTGCATAAATAGCATTACTACCTTGAGTCCTATCTTTCAATATTTTAGTTAACATTTTAGCATCAAGATTAATAGAGCTTACCAAGTTTGTATTTGCACCTGATCTAGAACAATCACTTGATTAAAGCATCACAATAGTAACCATATCTAGTTTGGCATAAACACCATATAACCATCTTTTGGTTACTTATTAGAGTTCATGTTTCTACAATGGGAGGAAGATCTTTCAAGTTTCTCACTGACGGGGAGAGATCGCAATTCGAATCGAATTCCTATCCAGCTGGAGGTTTATTCCTCAATCACACCCAAGTATGTCGGCCGACACACTTATGCGGGTCACCTTCAATATAGTTCGGGTAGCCGCGGGTCTCCCGGGTACAAGCACGAATAGCGATTCACAGTAGCCAGGTCGATCAAGTAGTGTCTGCCCTTAGTGCCAGGCCAGGACGATCAGGATGCTTGCCCACGGTCTAGTCCTCCGCTCGTGATCCTTCATGACCCAAGTAGGGGGAGATTCCGGCCCGAAATACAGAGTTAGGCTTCGCGGTCGAAACGAGTTATTCGGTTAGCTATGAAGGAGGCATGCGTTCAATCTCGGCAGATGTCCAACCACGATCCAGTGCCTAGCGACAAAGGCAGAGAGAACCCATTCACAAGACCTCCAAGTCAAGTGGCTCACAACACCTTGTTCGCCCGGTTTCAATTTATTACTTCCACATGGTTATTTTCCACGATAGCAAACTATAGCCAACCGTGACCAGCAACCTATCTTTGTGGGGGATGATAGACCACCCACGCTACCGGTCTAAGCATGGCTAAGAAGAGGTTTCGATCCTGGGCCTACAAGGTTCATTTTAGTGGACAAGGAGATATAATGCAGCAAGGGGTTTCATCTCAACTCCTACTAACTTAATGCACAAACAAGATTGATATTTGTAAGTGAATACTTTAAAAGAGAGGGAGGAGGCATATGATGCTCTGGGGCTTGCCTTGGGAACCGACACAAGTCAGTGATGGTTAGATGACACTCGCTTGGCGAGCTTTGCAGATCCACGCTCGCACTCTTGGTTCCTTTTGTCTCCTAGATTCATCCATCACACCAGGCCCGGGTTAGCTCCACCAAACACCATCTTTGAGTTTGGCTCCAACCATCACATCTCCACGTAGTGTACCTAGTGTACCTAAATGAGATGCAAGATGCATATGTATGAATGCGGAGAATGGTAACAAGAGATACGTATCCAAGTATTATGACAAGCACAAGACTAAGCCATACATATATATAAGTATTCGAAATTATTTAACTAATTATGATACAAGCATATCATAGGAGGGTAGCAAGCTCATCAAGTATAAAAATTAACTTAATCCAAGCTCAGCCATTATAAGCATGCAACAACCAAGAATTATTTAACAATGATAGTATACAAGAACTAGGGCTGCTATAATATAACCACCACATAAGCAGATTTTTGTTTGAGCTAAAGATCACACAGGCGTAGTATCAAGGATAGCAAGTATACCAACCATAACCCATCAACTAACTCAATCAAGCTATTGGAAGCATTCGACATAAGCACAAGAGATATTTAATTAATCATTCAAGACAAGTATAAGATCATGCATGATATATAGATGCACTTAGATTTAATTACCAATTATAACTAGAGCATATCTTAAGAGATAGAAGCACATTACAGAACATACCTAGTCACTTAGAAGTTGTTTAGCTAATTATCACCCAGGCTTAGCATAGAAGATAAAAAACACTTCAAGCATGATCTAATATTAAATTAATGTCAAACCATGACAAGTATTCATCTAAAAAGTGTACTTAATAGATTAAACAAGAAAGAACATGTTAAAGCATTTAACTTACACATGCAAGTTCGGGACAGCAATATGCAGTCACGATTTTAATCATAACCAGAGATATAAGCATCCAAAAGAGATGAACCTAGACTTTCTGGAAAGGTATTGAAATTATCTATAAAATTGTTAATACCACCAAAAGCTAGTTCAAAGGTTAAATAAGTCAAATAAGCCAATGTTTCAGATCTTCTCTAACTAGGACAGAATAGTAACATTACATTCAAACATGCATTACTTGAGTTACAGACATCCAAGAAGCATGAATATTAACTTAATAGAAAACTTAGTAAGTTATCCAAAACATGTTTATTATCATAACAAGACGATTCTATACTTAACAAGGTCAAACAAGCATAAGAGAGCAACTATGTCCATACTTTGGACAGATTTGACATATAACTAAAAATATTCATAACTTTAGTTCTAGAAGTGATATAAGGATGGTTCTAGACATTTTGGAAAGCTTAGAACATTATGTTCAACTACAGAAAACTAAACTAAAATTATGAAAAGGATTGTTTAACAGACACTGCACATGCAGCCCACAAATGAGCGAGACAAATTAAACATACAACTAAGTTGAAGTTCAAGAAGCATAATTAAAGTTCTACTTATCCAACACATATGGTTCTTGAATATTTGGAAAGGTGATTAAGTTCTCTACAAGTTCCTTATAAATATCTCAACATGATACAAAGCTTAACAAGCACTAAACAAGCAAAGAATGCATCTGTGTCCAAAAGGGGACAGATTCTATCACTCTACTTTAAACAACCATAAGTCATAATCTAGAGCTCCTAAAAATATGAACTTGGACATTCTAGAAATCTTAAGAAAAGAACTACAAATGTTTCCACAGTCTCAATACATGATTCCAAGTTTAACTTGGTCAAACAACACAACCATCTAGGTCTGTCCAGAAAATGACAGTTTTCAGCAATCAACTTGATAAATTCATACCTCCTAAACTATCAGAGATATGACCATAAAAAATTAACACAAGCTTCATCATATCATAATATACAACTTTGGTATTCACGATACCAGCACAAAACATCTTTTAATACATGATAAATATTAATCTTCAGATAACATGCATGCAGTCCAAAACAGTGAATACGGCATTTGTTAACTTCATAAATCTTAAACCATTCAACATATAGCCATGAAATTTCAACCAAAGCCTTTTAATAGCAACATAAACACACCATAATATTTTCACAATTTTTGGAGCACTCCTCATTGGCACCAAATACATAAATCATACCAACTGCACTTTTAACCCTAATCTGCATAATCGAGTTTTACAGCAAATCATTCAACACAAGTCATACTAAACAATAGATCTAATGCATAGATAACTTCACAAGGATTCCAAAAAGTCCTACCATACATCCATACGATTTTTCTTTGATTTAATACAAATTTTCAAAGGGCTGCATAAAACTGAAAAACTGAAAAACTGAAAAACTTAAAGGGAGAAAGGGAGAGTTGTTGTTCTTCCTGTTCTTGCTTCATCCATGGAGATGCAGGAAGGGAGGGGGTCGCCGCGGTTGCTGTACAAGGAGCCCGAGGTGGCCGGCCCTGTCCTGGCCTTGCTGCTCCACGCATCAAGGAGTAGGAGCAGGGAGGGGCGCTGCCCCTTGGAGCAGGCAGCAGCGGCCACGCTGCTTCAGAGGCGAGCAGCAGCTCGGCACAGGGCTGCTCGGCCCAGCCATGGATGGTTGCCGGAGCAGCAGCAGCACCAGCAAGCAGAGGGACAGCAGCTGGGCGAGCAGCTCTAGCCAGACCCTGCCGCAGCCATGGGAAGAGAAAGGAGAGGAGCAGCGCAGGGTGGAGGAGGAGGCGTTGCCTTTATGGTGGAGAAAGGGAGAAGGCAGGGAGGGAGGAGGCCTAGGGTTTGCCATGGGAGGAGAGAGATTGAGGGAGAGGAGCAGCAGCTCCTCGGCTGTTTGCTCCGCAGAATGAAAGGGGAGGGAGCGAGTGGCGTGAGGAGAGGAGGGGCTCAGCCCATTTATTCCTTCTGTCCCCACTAAAACTTCCAACAAAACACGGAATTGTCACTGTCTTCAAATTACTTTTTCCCCAAACATTAAACTGCTGACTGAAACGTTCATCCGAATATACCGTTGCGAAGATCTCGACGAGTAGATTATTTTGCTTCAAGAACCACAGTCAAACTCCAAACGGTTTGCGAATTATTAATTTCCGAAGAAAACCTCGCGGGTACCGAAAACTGGCATTCCGATGATATTCGGTCATCTGTTTCACCATTTTCGGCTCTGATTCAGGTCTCGATGTTTGAACCAAATTTGTTCGTCTCGATCCGATCTACAGCTTTCGTTCAATGCACGTCGACATGCGAGATCTCCAAATTGTTGGTCAAAGCCGATTAAGAACGTCGTTTGTGGCAATCGTACTGGGGTTCAGAATATTTTCCGGACATTTTTTGTGTTTCCGAGCAACACGAAACTTTCACTACTTTTCTTGTAGAGTTCAACCGGAGTCTTTTGGGCAAGGTCGTGAGACTTGGTTGACTCATATAATTATTCCCACTTCACATGGTAAATCCGATAATTATATGAATCCTCCGTTCACTTAAACTTTTCGGTTCCGAGCTTAGTGAAACTCTTCCAATGGTTCATATAGATGGAAATAGAGATGAGGCATATAGAATAATTACCTTATCATATATTCCCATATACGAACTATAGTCTCTGATTATCGCTTGATCCGATATAATTAGGCTTAATTACTTCTTAGCTCGTGCTTAACACCAAGGGTGTTACACGTAGTACGCTACTTGCCCGTCGGCAGGCTTCCTTGAAGGACCGAGAACGGCGACCAGACGGGGGGTGAATGGGAGCCAAATAAAATTCAACTCAAAGACTTGGCCCTTGTCCCAAACTCACACCCAAAACTTGACCTCGGAAGAACCGACTCGCACACGACCTAACAAGTAGGTAGACACCTTAGGAAGACCCCTAAAGGTGCAGCGGAGCGGTCGGAGAAGATGGAGAACGATCAAAGCCACGAACTCGAAACCGATACACCGAGAGCGGTACTCTCAACCCCTAGAGAGAAGAGGCAAGAGCACACCCAAAAATACTTATGAGAACTGGTCTCAAAAGTATCTAATCAGGTTCCTTACGTGAATACGAATCCAACGCAACAAATGGAACTTGATTCGGAGTCCGGACGAGAGAAAAACGGCCAAAACAGCGACGAAGAAAATCCTGAAATCCTTGTTGGAAGGGCGACGGACGCTGCAGAGGGCGACAGACTGAGTCCGACGGGCGACGAACGCTACTCTGTCAGAAGCGTCCGACGCTCAAAAAACAGCCCGAAAATAGCCCCAGCGACGGACGCTGTCGTCAGCACTACGTAGCGTCTGGCGCCTCCGACGGACCGTCCGACGCCAAACTCTGGAGCGTGCTACGCCCCCGAAATCTGCACAGCGATCCCGAAAATCGTTTTCTCTCCTCCAAATCTTTCCAAAACTCAACCAAATGAACTCCAACTGCAACCAAACTTTGTAGGCATGATCCTTGTACAGTTGGGGAGCTAATCCTAAGAAATCATCGCTCAATTTGGTGAGAATTAAAGGGAAACGAGGATTTGGGGGAAAAGGGGCAAGAACAAAGAACACCGCAAAGAAATCGCCCGATCTACGCACTCGTGAGGTTTGAGGGGAATTCCTTCGGTGCAAAGATGCTCCTCACGAATACGAACAACTTGGTTCAAACAGATTTGCAAGAGCTACTCCCTACAAAGAGAAATCATCTCGGGAAAAAGAGGGAGCAAAAGCAAAACGCGGAGAACACAAGCAAAATGGGGACACGATCAAGAAGTCGAAGGCACCATGGCTTACGGAGGTTATGGCCTCCAATTCCTCGCAACAAACTCAAGTTCTTACAGAGGTTGGTGAAATCAACCTAGGGATCTCATGAACTAGAGAGAGGGTAGAGAGAGAGAGTTGGGGCAAAATGATTAGGGTTCAAGAGATGGGATGAGGGATACCCCTTCACCCCCTACTTAACGGGCTTTGGCTATTTCCCAAAGACCCCCCTAGATACATTGAATGAACTACCTAGCCTAAGCGTTGCAGTCCAAGCTCCTGGAAATATCTCCCGCATTTTGAATGGACGGCCCCGCTTCCTGCCGGGAGTTGCCATCACCTCGACGCAACCTCCAGGATTCTGCCACGCGCCATCCCCGCTTCCTCAGAAGCTCCGCCTAGGTTTTGAGGCCCAAACCCAAGAAACCCGCCACCGGTAGCTTTGGGCTCAACTACCGAATCCCGAGTTTTGAGGCCCAAACCACCAAACCACTCGACGCGAGCCACCTTGTCTTCGCCCGGTCGGACTCCGAGTCCCCTATGCCGCGCATGAATGCTTCGAGCGGATGGAGTCCTCTGTTGTCATCCCGGGGGGTCTCTTCCCCAAGTCCGGTGAGGTTAGATCCAGGGCCCCGTGGCCCCAGGTCCTCAACCGGTGCGTCCCTGCGGGGAGCGGGGTGGTCCTCGTTCGACCGGGCTAGGATGTCGACAACCTGATCCGGCGACGACAGCACGCGGGTGACGGTTCCATCCAGGGAGCAAGTGAACTCCAGGCTCCCAAAGTGGATGGAGGAAATCCGGGGGTTGCCGGAGTTGATGGTGGCCATTCAGAACCACTAAGGCGTCGCGACACGTGATGCCCCCTACCTGGCGCACCAACTGTCGGTGTTTAGAAACTACCAACGAGTAAATTTGTACATGTGTCGGGCTCCGAATGGTGAGACAAAGAGACAAGAGGATTATACTGGTTTGGGCAAGAAATCCCTACGTCCAGTGTGGAGTTGCTCGTGTTCCTTATCTCTGCTTGCGAGGGGGTTTACAAGCTGGTTCGAGAGAGAGGGTATGAGCCCCAGGTCTCTGGTTGATTTGGTGAGTGTGTGTGCTATCGGCTAGCTGTGTGTGTGATGGTCTCTTTCTCTAGCAGTCCAAGAGTTCAGTCCCCCTTGTGTCGTCCCTCATGCTCCCCTTTTATAGTAGCAAGGGGAGCAGGGGAGTTACAAGCGTGCGTCGAGAAGTATCTACATAGGATGTTGTGCCTTATCCTTTTCATTCTTCAGGAAGTATGTTGGACACTCATAATACTATATTCCTATTGCCTTCGTACTTGATCGGAGGAGGGGAGTCGTGTCGGCCCCTCAATATACCGTCGGATAATACGAGGGGGTCCAGTTGAACCCGTAGCGTAGTAGAGGCATGGAGTTCGTTGTACCGTTGGCGAGTACAGAGTTGTACCCTCTTATAGTTCTTTTTGTATACGGCAGATTCCTCTGCCCCGAGCCAATGGATATCGCTATCCTGGGGGCCCTATGTACCCGACGTACCTTCGTTTGAAGGGTTCCTGTAGGGGCCCGGAGGCATGAGGAGTTACCGTTGTTCCAGGGAAGCGTGGGTCCCACCCGTTCAGGAGTCCGGTTCCATCCCGTCCCTGACCGGAGGACTTGACGTGTCTCCGTTTAGGTAGGGACTAGAGTGTTATCCTGAGCCCCGGCTTATACGGGGTGTACAACCCCTCAGGATGTTGTACCTCCGTTCTTATCGGCATTTGCACCGTCAACAATCAAAGGGCGGCGGCTGCCACCTTCTAGATGTGGGCAGATAAGTCTTTTCCCTACATGCGGTGTTCTTCACGTCTTCCGGAGGCTGGGGAGCCGTTTCGCTCCCCGCGTTGGGCGAGACGGAGCCACGTCTGCACGAGGGCACGTCTGCCTACTCGGGTCGGTGGGATTCTACGAATCACGCGCCTCCTCTTCATGGGTCTGCGGTGATTTGTCCCTAATGGGCCTCTCATCTTTTCCTAGATGGTCGTCGTTGGGCTTTTGGTTTGTTGATTTGTTTTTGAAAGTTTACCATTAAATTAGATCTCCAACACTACTGTTGTGGAGTCCGGACCGGAGCTACAGTCGCATCCGGAGACACATGGCAGGCTAAGGTGCGCGCGGGAAAGTGATCGTTTGAACCGAGGGGCGACCGGACGCGTGCGCGTTGGTCCGGACAACGCCGTGCGCGCGTCCGGAGGCTGCGTTCGGAGGTCGATACAGAGCTGCTTGGGCTTGCAGGCTAGTGATGTGGCTATGAGCGCTGAGTTGAGACAAGTTTCCCATGGCTTTAGCTATAGGGGCAGGTCATTTGCATCTTATGATGTGAATGGATATCGATTTCACACAACAAGTTACGAGGCGAGTCGGACTAATCGAAGAACCACATGTTCTGGAGTTTTACACACGACCTTGATGGGGTCGAGTATTATGGAAAAAATGAAGAAATATACGAACTCTAGTTCTATGGTTGCAAACCTCTTGATCCTGTCATTTTCAAATGCCATTGGTTTGATCCTAAATTAACAAGACAGACCTCTAACCTAGGGCTAGTCGAAATTCGACGGGATTCCGTCTATCGAGGAGACGATGTCTATATTGTTGCTCAACAGGACACACAAGTATATTATATGGCATACTAGTGCTAGATGGACATCCGTCTCAAGGGTTGGGATATTGTGCACAAGGTATCATCACACGGTAAAGTACATATCCCAAACAATGAAGATTACAATTTGAACCCAAGCACATATGACGGAGAGTTCTTTCAAGAAGTGGGGATAGAAGGGCAACTGAAGCGATCGGAATGGAAATAGACAATGAAAGGGTATATGCCGAGGAAGATGGAGATGAGGTGGAAAATCCAAAGGACTTACAATTACTTGAGAGATTACGTTTAGGCAACGACAATGATGATAACATCGCTCCTTCGGATAGTGTTGAGCCTTTGGACATGGTTGATAGTGATGATGAGACTTGTGATCCAGCTAATCCTGATCATGAATATTATTTCTAATACATGTAATACATTGTTATTTTGTAATTATGTTTTGTTTATTCTTCATGTCTTTCATAATTATGTGATTTTACTTATTGGTTTAATTCTTTTAATTGCAGGTAATTCAAGATGGTGGGCGGCGTAATGAGGAATCTCTCCTTGGTTTACACCGCATCGACCAGGAGGAGGAGCCCCCACGGGAGGGGCTCGTCGTCGACCACCACACAACCCGAGGAGCAGGCACAGCAGGAGAAGGAGGAGGAGGAGTAGGTGCTTGATGGAGAGGTCATCATGAGGTTGGGAGGTGGCAAGAATCATGGGCGGTACTGGATTGCCGACGGCGCACTTGACACGACCAGTATGCCCAGTCCCAGCCAAATTAGAGCAAGGAGCAGATAGGGCCCGACCATACGCTCACGTCCAAACACTTCACAGCAGCAGATGGAGACACTACATGTTATTTCTGTTTTATTCATCATTCATTGATTTTCATTAGCTTTGCATTAGTCTAACATTTGAATGAAATGTTGTAGTCCCAGCTGGAGGATGAGAGGAGGCGATGGGAGGAGATGGAGGCGAGGATGGAGAATGATCGGCAGGCGGTGGCGGCTGAGTGGCAGGCGGTGGCGGCTGAGCGAGCACTCGAGCAT
Source organism: Microstegium vimineum (assembly GCA_022036555.1). Taxonomy (NCBI): domain Eukaryota; kingdom Viridiplantae; phylum Streptophyta; class Magnoliopsida; order Poales; family Poaceae; genus Microstegium; species Microstegium vimineum. The sequence continues at coordinate 7,682,019 of CM039129.1, forward strand.
CATAGTGTGCAGGCGATGATTGAGTACATGTAGCGTCTTGGCACCGCTTAGGGTTTGCCTCCTTTGGTTGTGCAGTTGCATCCACATCCACGTCCACCTCCATACTTTGGCACTCCTGTGAGTATGAATGTTTTAGTTTCTATGTTTACGCTTATGGTCAAAGCACAATAGTACTTCCAACCTAGCAGACTTCGAATGTTAGAATCTTATATTTCACTTGTGTAACACATGCAATCTCTTTTACTTTGTGCAGAATCAATTGGCGGCATCAAATGAGGGGCCAGTTGCTTGCTTTGGAGCTTCGCCGGGCTATGGAGCTTCGTCGGGCTTTGGTGCTTCACCATGCTTTGGAGCTTCGCCAGGATTAGGTTCTAGGCCTCGTCACCCCGCACCGTCACCGTGACCGCTTTGGAGTTATGTGTTGTGAACTATGGATGGTTGTGATATATATGTGAACTATGGATGTGAACGCATGGTTGTGAACTTATGGTTGTGAATTATGTATGAATTGAGAACCTATGGTGACATATCGTGGGACATGTGATGTTTGTAATGTATATGTGATGTTTGAGATGTGATATGTGTTGTTTGAGATGTGATATATGTTGTTTGTGATATATATGTGTTTCTTGTGATATATATCTTCTGTTTGTCTAGATGGAATTGAAAAAAAACAAATTAAAAAGAATGTTTTTGGTCACTTTGCCGAGTGTAGCACTCGACAAAGGCTTAATTTTTCGAGTGCTATGGTCAAGACACTCGACAAAGTGACCATACCTGGGCACCTAGGAAGTGTCTTTCCCGAGTGTCATGGTCAAGACACTCGGCACAATACACAGGGTCTGCCGAGTGTCGTGCATGGGGCACTCGGCAAAGGGCACCATTTTGCCGAGTGTCGTGCATGGGGCACTCGGCAAAGGGATGAAGTTTGTCGAGTGTCTCAGTCAACGACACTCGGCAAAGCCTCCGTCACTGTGTCGACGGTCGTTACTTTGCACTTTTCTTTGCCGAGTGTCTCTTTACTTTACCGAGTGCCACAGTACGCTCGGCAAATACTTTGTCGAGTGTCTCTTTACTTTGACGAGTGCCACAGTACACTAAGCAAATACTTTGTCGAGTGCCCGACAAAAAACACTCGGCAAAGCAGCCTTTGCCGTTAAAATCGCTATCGTATGCTCTTTGCCGAGTATTTTCCTACGTTTGTCGAGTGCCGCAGGCACTCAGCAAAAGACCAGAGTCTGGTGGTGAATGTCCAAATTCAAATCCATCATGTTGGTCTTTGTTGTTATAGGCCCATTAGCAGAGGGGTAACTTTTAGTCCCGGTTGAAAACTGGCTTTAGTTCCGATTTCCCAACAGGGACTACGGATCCAAGACTAAAGGAAGCTTAAACAAATAATGCCTCACACATTGTGTTATGTGAGATTTGAACCTAAGACCGTGTACAGCTTACCACTCCACCTATAATAGATGGGATCCTTCCCTTTTGATCTAACTCATCGGAAGACCTTTGGTCCCGGTTTGTAATACCAATTGGGACTAATATAGGCTTTTTTAATCTGGTTTGGTGTTATCAACCGGGAATAAAGGTCTTTCAAACCCATGAAATTTGAAACCGGGACTAATGCCATATTAGTTCTAATTCCAACTCTAACCGGACTAATGTCTTGTACCAAAAATCCATTCTCTACTAATGCCCTTAACTATCGAACCCCCCCCCCCCCACATCAGTCGAGATGAATGTTTTAATTATTTTCTAAAAAAACAATGTAGTGGGAGTCACAGCATGAAACCATAACTAGAACATGGATATAGATCACAATTCACTACCCCATAGCACCAGATGATCACTGTCGTTTCAAAACCCCACCACTCTCGATTTTGATAGCCGTTTGATATCAAGCAGCAGTGGCAATGGTGGTTATCACTGTTTTTTAAGGAACAACAATGAAAATGAGACATTGTATCACTGCCCATTTGAATCACCAACTTATAGTCAATATATAGGACAAAGCTATTTAGAGTGCTGAACATGTTAAAACTATAGGAAAATTTTGATCTAGGATACTGAAAGTGAGCGGACACTAAAAACAGAGCCATTTTATCATGGACACTATGTTTCTTGTCAAATTTGTTGGTAGACACCGTGCCCAATAAAATATTTATTTCTGGCTTTGGGGGAGAGAGAACGGTGAAGAAATGTCATTATTGCCATTTTCCTGCTATTATTTCTCCTTCCAAGGAAGAAATGAATATTTTATTCGATGCGGCGTCTACCGGCAAATTTGATAAGAATCAGGGTGTCCATCAGGAAATGGCTCCATTTTCAGTTTTCTCTAGTAAATGGAGGTCACTTTCAGTGCCCATGAGCAAATTTTCCCTAAATTAATTATATGTAGCATACCGACGATGCTGGAAACCCCACGTTCGAGAGCACCAGTGAGAATCTACGGGAGTAAGGGTTTGTTTGTTTGGGTTTTGAGCTGTGAAAACCCTTTGTAGGCTATGAGCACCGTGGAAAAGTAAATATGAGCTTTGAGCCGTAAAAAAACTAAAATTCCTTTGGTTGAAGGTTGAAACACCTATAATCCGTAGGTTTGGTAAGAAATGAATGCAATGTCTCTGTAGGACTGAGAAATTGTTTTTCTACAACTTGATCATAAAACACTATATTGTTCATTAATTCACCTATAAATGACTATTTTAAAAAGGAAAAATATTTTTAGCGAGCAGGCCCTGCTTTGTGTTTTTTTTTGTTGAGAAAAGGCTTTGTGTTTTTTAACCTAAACCATTTTAGCAAGGGGTAGTGCCCTCAGATGGGCATATGGAATCTTGATGCTTATTGATGTGCCCATTCAGTAGTTTTTCGATGTCTTAAAATCTTTGTATTTCAATGATATTCAATTTGATTACTGATTCAGAATGTATGTCGTTTTTGTTGTACCTTTCTTCATATCATGACAATTTGTCTTGTCAATAGATAATCATTTCTAAATCATGAATAAGAATATTTAGCAATTGGCATATTACATAAGAAAACAAAAAACAAATCTAAGACATAATTTGTATTCATGATTTTGCACTGTATAGATAATACCCTAAAAGAAATATAATAGCAGTAGTTCTGGTTGAAATAACCATGTAAATAGCACATGTGTTTTGAATATATTTTGGAGTAGCAACATCTAAGGGTTCTGAACTATGTAGTATTTAGTTTGTTTTTTGTATAGATACTGCTAATTTCGCAGTTGCAGGCCCTAATTGTTCAATTTTTCATGTAAACAGTCTTACACCAAACTAGCAAAGGAATACAGATACTTCAATCCTAGGGAAAAGAATCGTTGCGGTGGTCTGTTGGATCACGTTCGCAGAAGTCACTTTATAAGAATTAAAGATGTAGAGGAGAGATCCACCTCTTTTTCTTTGTTTGAGATGATGATACTGACACTTTCATGGTAAAGTTCTTTATGTTGGTTTTCATAATCACTGTGTGATTCTATATATAACTAGTAAGCAAGTAATTGTGTATCACTGAAGCCTTGCTAACCCTGCAGCTTTCCTATGCATTCTTGTCCTTTCGAAGTCTCAGACCTGTTGATGCAGATGTAGGGCATGTTTGGTAGAAATCAGATAATTTGTGGGTGAAACAGTTTTGCTTGGCTTTGGCTCGAAAATTCATGAACCATTTGACAAAACAACTTCTACTGGTACATAAAATAAAAATGTGTTCATAAAACCCCATACCTTCTTTGTTTTTTAATTTTCTTTTCTCTGATTTCATTCTATCTTTACCAATATTAATTTTTCTTCCGTTATCCAATCAACAACCAGCCCACGCCACAAGCGGCTTGGACAAAATAACCACTACCCATTACCCGTACCTGAATAACTCAAACCTACCCAAACTCGAGGTACCCAATCCTAAATTCGGGTAGCGATTCTAACTACTTTAAATTAGTTGGGTAGTTCAGACAATATTCTTTGGTACCCAAATTACCCAAACTACGACCCAAAGATGGCATATTCTCTATTTTAACTTTCTTGTAAGTTGAACTTATCATTTTATTCGTATAAGATTCTCTATATTTGAACGACTACATGTGACATTATTTTGTGCAAATTGCTACTCACATTCTATGCAAATTGCTGCTGAAATAGTGTTTAGTTTGCTGGTTTTTTTGAATTTGGGTGTATCGGGTACACCCGAAGGCATACCCGAATTATGGGATGGTATTTTTTCGAGACTAATATCGGGTAGCAGTGTTCATTACCCTAATTTCTAATTACCCGAACTACCTGACCCGAAAAAATCAGGTAACGTGAATGCCCAAGCCTACCGCACCGCGCCCATAACTCCATCCGTCTTGGTGACTCGACCCGGCCCCAGTCTCAGACGAGTTCGCCTCATCCTATGCCACAGCGACCTCAGCCCTCATCGACGTGCCACTACTATAAAAATGATTTTGCAAGACATGCCACAATATTAACGCATACCTACGACTACTATAAAAATGATTTTGCAAGGCTGGCCATAATATTAACACAGAAAAACACACCTAGCGACTGTATTATTCGTAAATGTTTAGGAGAGCTCTAGGAAAATGATCGCCTCCCAAAATCATTTATGGAGACGGCGTCCTACGTCTGCCTTTAAAAAGTATCGATTAGCGGAGGCGGTCGACCAACATCGTTAATCAATGATTTTTAGAGATGGATGTTGTAAGAGCCCGTCTCCTAAAATCGACTTATAAATGTCGATGTCTTAAGATACCTACCTCCATAAAAAGTTGCATAAAAATAGTTCGTACTATTTTCATATGAACTTGGATGGAGACAAACTTTAAATCAAAATTGTACTCTCAATGTGATCAATAACTTTGTAGTTAAAAAGTTTTTGAGTTGAAGCTGTTTAGGGTCCCAAACTATTATTGTAAGTTTATATATTTTGAAATTTGAAATTTAAAATTATCAAACAATCTCGGTTGTTGACATGGTCTATACGAAAGTCACCGTTCTCGATAGAATCTACAATTTTATAGTTAAAAATTTTTTATTTGAAGTTATTTCGAGCAACAAATATGTGCTCAAAGATTATAGATTTTGAAATTTAAAATTTAGAAGTTCTAAACGATCTTGAATGTTCACATACTGAATATCAAAATTTTAGTCGTCGACCTAACCTACATGTTTTTGTCGTTCACAAGTTTTTTATTTAAATTCGTTTAAAGTATCAAATATATCTTTTAATTCATATATTTGTAGGTTTTCGTCCTTGACAAGTTTTTTATTTAAATCCACTTAAAGTCTCCAATGTGTCTTCTAGTTCACATATTTTAAGATTCTATTTTTTATTTTTTTCAAACAATCTCAGATGAAGGTACATTATATATGTACATCAAAGTATTAGTACCGATAAGATTTAAATCTTTGTAGTTAAAAGATTTTGATTTGAGTTTATTTAAGAGGAAAAATATGCAATACAAGATTACATAATGTTGGTATAAAATAACATAGTATATATAGATATGAATGAGTGTATGGTTGTCGATGTGGGAGCCATAGGATTCCCCATGGAGAGGAGAGAAGAGGACTTATTCAAACTAGGATTCCCTACATGTAATCCTACTAGGACTAGATACACGTAATCCTACTAGGATCTTAACTTTTTAACCAACTAGGACTTCCGCCTCTCCTGGACTATATAAAGGAGGGCAGAGGTCCCTAGATCGGCACCTGGCCTTAACTTAGAGGACCCATAACAAAATGGACAACAGAGGCACGGCCTCGGAATAGAGCAGGGCGCAACATACTATCCACCCCAGACTGGACGTAGGGCGTCGTGGCTTTCCGGCGTGCCGAACCAGTATAAATCGTTATCTTCATGTGTTTACCATCGAGTTCCTACATGCGCCGACACTTCTCCAAACAAATCATCGTCCCGGGTACTCCGTGACGGGTTGCCGGTGGTAAAACATCGATAATGGTGCAATATTATTTTTTGGTTTTGGAGTTTTCTAGAGATTGTTAGTCAAGTGTCTGTCTCATATAAAATATAATTAATAGAGACATGTTGATGGTGGCAAACACTGTGCCCACATTTGTTAATAGAAATTGACCGCCTCTACTAATAAATTATGTAGTACTATGCCCCCATCCGCAGTGATCCACCACGTGTCTGTCAACCTTAGCCCTATCCCTGGCGACCCACCTCTATTAATAAAGCGTATCAACCCTAACCCCGTTAAAAGCCCAAGTTGGTTTTGGGTAATTGATGAAACCTTAAAAGTACTAACCTATTATCTCTAAGTGATTATATGAGATAGGTTGGCACACTTGAAGCAATAGAGGTCATCTAGGTGATGGATGGTGAAGATCACAAATTCATTTGATCAAGTGCTCCGACTTGAAAAGAAGAAAGAGAAAAACAAAAGGAGAATCAAGGCAAAGGTATAACTTGATAAGATCTTTTCTTTTGGCACTCAAGACACCATAGAGAGTATGAGAGTGTTTAGAATTAATAGTCGTACTATTAATACGGGAGAATTGCTTAGTGATTCGGTGATCTAACTAGTTGCATGTGCATTAGACCTAGTGTGATAACAAATCGTGTGGTGAAAGATTGAGAACACACTAACACATATACACATAGTGGTGAACATAAGAGGTGTTAGTGTATGAGCTTACCATGAGAAGAACCCTAGAGAGTGTTTTTACCTTGAGACTGAGCTGAAGTTGGTTGGTGTTTGCTAGTAGAAGAAGTTTGTGGTGCAAGCGGGATATTTGGTATTTTGAACGAACATTCACCCATGCACCAGATGTTATCTCCCTAGAGGCACTAGACGCGTTCGGTGGCTTACCCTAGGCTTGGTCTAGCTACTGAGTGAGCATTGAACGATGAGAGAGCTGAATCCGGTCAGTATTGTCCGGACGCGTCCGGTAAGAATAGGTCGTCTCTGAAACCTTAGAGGAAACAATCGGACACTAAGCACTAGACGCACTGCTTGAGATGCTCGCGCGTTCAGTGGATGAGTGAAGAAGTGCTAACTGTGAGCACCAGACACTAAGTCTGTTCAGTCACTAGTGATCGGACGAGTCCAGTGTAAAAAATACCTCTCTGGATGCTTACTGGAAACAACCGGACATTGTGGTGTGTCGAGTCCGGTGGTTGAGCAAAGAGCATGAGTGTGTGGATAAGTCGCGCAACAATGGTCAAATTCAAACGTCTAGTACATGTGGCATGTTTTATGTGACCAGACGCTGGTCATCGAACGCGTCCGGTGCAACATTAAATTGTGTCCGGTGCACCCGCAGAAAGCTCAGTAAAGAGGCAATGACTCTCTTGTTTGAGGGGGCTCTATAAATAGTTATTGATCGGTTTGGGGGGCAACATTCTTGGCCATTTCATTCACTTGTTGACCCTTAGACCTGATACACTCCACTCCCACAACTTTTTCTTGATTGCTAAGTTGGGAGGAGTAAGCTAGTGCATTTGCATCGCGTTGGCGTATCTAGTGGCACTTGGGTTTGCATCGCTACGGGTTTCTCTCGTTACTCTTAAAGTTTGTCGACTCCTAGATAGCTTAGAGCAGCGGGATCGTTGAGCGAAGGATTGGTGATTGTCTTCGGCTCTGATCGGTGGATTGTGAGGGGTTCTTGAGTATTTCCTGTGGGAGATTCACGAAAGGTATCTCTAGTGGATTGCTCATAGCTTGTGGATCCTCATCTTGTGTTGATTGTGTGACATCCGGTTGCGGTTTAGGCGTGTCAAACCTATTAGCGCGTGAATCACCAAGTTGGTGTATCGCTACAACAAGGAGTAGCTTGCCGACAAGCAAGTAAACCTCAGTAAAAAATCATTGTGTCATTCTTTTTCTATCGAGGAATTCATTTGTATGCAATTGATATTGGTTATTCTATCATCAGGTCGTATAACCATGTCTACTCTTTCCTTGCAATCACATTAACTAATCACATTGTGCAAAAGTAGAGTACTATATCCATCTAGTGTATCTTGTCATTCACTTAGTTTACTAGTTATATCTCTTATGTGCTATATATTTGCTAGTAACTATTGGATAGGTGGCTTGTAACCTTTTAGTAGTTCTAGTGCTAAATTTGTTTATAGCCTTTTATTCTACTAATTACTTATCAAAGTGTATTTGTAGAAGTTTTATTAGGGTATTCACCCCTCTAGCCATATTATTCACCCGTCCCGGTAAGCATGTAGTAGTGTGCCTCATTCCCAATCTTAATTCCATTTTATTGTTCGTTCACCCGTCTGTGTTAATAAAGCATGTAGTAGTGTTAGTGTGCCTCATTCTCAACCTTAATTCCATTTCAAGGTTAGTTCATCTGATTCAAATAGAATGAACGATAGGACCGGAGCTCGTGTGTGTTGACGTCAGCACTCACGTATGTAAAAAAAGTAAAACATTTTTTTAAAATTGTATAATTTCTAAACTGTATATCCTTTTTAGTTTTCATTTGCACTAGTGTCTTCTACGTGATAAGACGAACAAAATGAAACCTCATTTATATATGTTTTGAAGAATTTTTTAATAACAATTTATGTATATTTACTTATGTCATATAACTTACAACTTACAACTTACCACTTATATACACAATGTATATTGAATAACTTTTTTTTGGTCGGGTTCGTTCGGTGGCACGACTAAACTTGCACAAGCTTCCTTTTTTGCTCCTTTCTTTTGTTTTTCCTACCATTTTTTCTCTTTTTTATTTATTTATAAGTTATATTACATAGTTATTTTTCATATATAGTTTTCATGTTTCTACTAATATGTTATGATATTAATTTGTACATTTAAGTTCTTGAATATAACTTATGGGTCTAACTTTATATCTAAATCATTTATATATCTAAGTTATGCATAAAAGTTTTGTGTATAACTGTTTTAGCTTCCTATAAAATTATTTTGATAAGTTGTTTGTAAAAGTTATGCGTATAACTTTTTAGTAAGTTACATGTATAAGTTATGTGTGTAACTTTGTATTGAAGGTATATATGTTAAAGTCATGTCATTAAAGTTTGTTATATAACTTATAAATAAAGTTGTGAGTATAATATCCGAACTAAAGTTGTAGATTTTTGTTTTTTTTTTTTTGCCAAAAACGGAAACCATTCCTAACGTTGGCTAATTAGTGGCTCCGGCTTAATACTACTGTAAATAACAGGTTACAACTATACATTATACCACCCAATGGCTATCTTGGTTATTGCAACGTGGCAGGAATGCCACATTCTGTCTGTATTTTGCATGCTAGGTACAACTATTTGGAAGAAGAAGAACAGAAGCGCACCACCATGAACTTACTTACACTAGCTCCGCGCCTCGACTTGCGTGGGCCGCCACATCGTCTTCCTGACACAGAGCAGCCCCTGCCCCTGCTTGGACGCTGTCATCCTGACCTCCCAGTGCAACGACCTCGCAATGCTCTGCACCTCCTCCACCGTCGCCTTGTCGTCGCGGACGATGAGCTTCCCCTCCGGCCTCAGGATGCGGTCCACCTCGGCGATCACCGGCAGCAGCTTGCACCTGCAGGAGTTGACGTCGAGACGAGAGGATCGGAATCCATGGTGCCATGTCTCGCCTCGATCGGCTGTACGTAGTACCTGCATATATGATCTGATGATGGAGCTGGAGCTCTCACTCACCTGCTCTTCAGCTTGGAGAAGAGGTGGTCGGCGTGCACGACGTCGTACGTCCTCGGGTAGGTGCTGAAGGACTCGCACCAGTCATGGTACATCCCGAACAGCCCTCGCTCGTAGATGACTGGCAGCGTGTCCGTCGAGTCCACGGTCACCACGTTCATCACCCAAACCTTCATGTCCCGCAACACCGCCGCGAACCTGCCGACGACGACGGTCGATCGGAGACAATGACGGCGGTGAGATCGAATGGGCCATGGAACATGCTGCACGCACGAATACTAATTACTAAAAGACGAGATTTCTCACCCTCCGTAGACGGCTCTCATGTCCATGACGTTCCGGACGTTCTTCCACTCGATACCCATGCCATGGAGGTACGAGTTGTCCACCACCTTCCTCCAGTGCTCCTGGTCCGCGGCGAAGTCAGCCGGCGCGGGCTTGCCGTAGACGCCCACCTGGTCGGCGCTCAGCCAGTAGGGCGTCGTCACCAGCCGGTCCGGCCACTGCGCCGGCCACCGCGAGCCGCGGGCGGACGCAGCGGTGGGAACCCGGTGCATGCACGGCTGCAGCGTGACGTTCCACGCCGCGTCCTGGTCGTCCGAGTCCTCGCACAGCGGCGGGTCCGCGCGCGTCGTCGTCGTCCTCGCGTCGTAGCACTCGTTGCTCGTCGGCTTCTTGAACACCACCATGGCCGTCTGGTCCACTGTGTCGCTCGTCTTCTTCACCATCTCCCAGCACATGGACTTAGTCAGCGCCGCCATGGCTGTTATTGCATACAGGAACGGGGATTATTCTTCATGGAAATAAACATTGCAGGTTGGAAGCAGCAAGCAAGGTAACCAAACCCACCGTGCCAGATCTCGACGTCCTCCGGGACCTTCCGGTACACGGGCGTGGCCGACCACACGAAGAGGCCGCCGGGCCGGAGGAGGCGGTTGACCTCGAGCAACAGCGTGCCACCCTCGATGTGCCACGGCACGCGGCACCGGGCGCAGTGGATGACGTCGAAGGCGTTGCCGGGGAAAGGGAGGCGCTTGGTACCCATGACGGCAGAGACGGCAGGGATGCCACGCTCAAGCGCGAACTGCACCTGCGCCTCGTGCTCGTCCTTGGGCGCGAACGACATGGTCAGCGCGTCCTTATCGAACAGGAAGCCGCCGAAGCTGGCGACGCCGCAGCCGACGTCGAGCACGACGCGGCTGCGCCGGCCCCAGGCCACCTCCGGGAGCGACTCCTCGATCACCTCGATGTAGTGCAGCGCGCCGTGCTTGAACTGCGTGCCGCCGCCGGGGAACGTCAGGTGCTCGCCGGAGACCTTCACCCAGTTCTGGTGACCCTTGTAGGACGCCAGCATCGTGTGCGGCACGTTGTGGTACCAGATCTTGTCGCGGCTGTATGGCCACGGGATTGGCTGCCGGTACCCCTCTGGGAGCGGCACCAGGCACGCCGGCGCGTCCACGGGGCAGTGCCGCTCACGGTGCTCGTAGTGCTTGGTGCTCTTGAGCTTCTTGATGGCCGCCTCGTTGTCTAGACACGGGATGTAGTCCGCGCCGGTGCTCGTGTTGCAAAGCTTCCAGGTGTCTTGAGTGATGTTGCCGTTGCCTGCAAATGCCATGGTCTCGGCCGCGACGTTCTGACCCCCGGAAGTTGCGTTCGTCGATGCCGCGTCGTCGTCGTCCGTGCTTTCCGCCTTGTCGCCGCTGCCATTTTCATCGGAGCTCTTCTCGGCGACCGTCCCGTCTTCTTTCACGGTCTGTGCGCCGTCCATACTTCCATTCATGTCGTCGAAGCTCGTCTGGTTCTTGGCCGGGCCGTCGTCGCCGCCGCCGCCAACGGTCTCCTTTGACTCTGTCGGTGTCTCCTTCGTGCTATTGTTATCTTGGCCACCGGCGTTGTCATCGTCAGTGCTCTTGTCGTCGGTGGACGCCTCCTCTTCGCTCTTGTCAACCTGGCCGCCGGTTTCGTTCGTGTTCTTGTCGGCGTTCTTCTCGTCTTGATCCTGTCCGATCCTGGTGTTGTTGTTGGCATCGTTCGCCGTCTGCTCGGCCTTTTTGTCGGGGTCCTCCGGCTTCGCCACCTCGCCGCCCTCCGTCTTGCCGTTCTCGTCGGAGAAAGTCTGGTTCCTGGACGGTGTGTCGCCCTCGCCAACGATGCCGCCGACAGGCTCACCGGAGTCCTCCGCGTCCGTGCCTCTGGCGGTGCTGTTGGCTGTCGCGTCCGTTCTCCCCGCGACGTCGCTCTGGTTGTTGTTGCCGGTATCCCCATCAGCGTCGTCCGTCGTCTGCGACGCGTTGCCACCGCTGCCATCGTCTTTCTTGCCATTGTCCCCATTCTCCTCCGTCGACTGCGTGTCACCGCTGCCATCATCTTTCTTGCCGGTGTCCCTACTCTCCTCCGTCGACTGCGTGCTCCCGCCGCCGCCGACGCCATCTTTGCTGCCATCGTCCGCCACCTCCTGCTGCGCGACGTCGACGGACCCGTCCTGATCCTTGGCCCCGGACCTCTTCTCTGACGACACGGTGACTGCGATGTTGTTGGACGACGCCATCATCCACGCGGCAACGAGGCAGAGCGCCACGAAGACGACGATGGTCGCCGATGAGCAGAACGACGACGACGGCTGCGGCGGCCTCCGAGCGGCGCCGGCGCCGTCCAGCCTCTGGTAGCGATCCCGTTCGAACAACGGCATCTCTGGATTTCCCGTTTTCAGCTAGCTCATGCAGTGCGCGCTCACGCTGTCTGAAGAGGAATTCAGGCAACAACGATGCCGAAATGTCAAAAATTCAGAAATTGTTGTTCGCAACGAACAAAATTAGGAAAGAAAGGAATCTCTGAATCAGATCTCCAATATCTAGCTGCGTGCAGCGCACAATGTGTAATAATCCGAACAAGTGATGATTGATGAACAAACACACACACACATGCAGTTGCAGAGTGGTTCAAAATTCCAAAATAAACTGCGAAATCTGAGCACTACAATGCCATTCAAACCTGAAATAAAATTGGGGCAGCAAGCAAGGATCAAGAAACATCACCAGGTTGAGAAACAGCCGGACGGCGAAACGCTGAGATGAAGAAGACGACCTCTCGATTTAATTTGCAGCCCCAAACATATGCTATACCACTGCGGTGCCCCAATGGATCGATGGTGGGACGGAGGTTCTTCAATTCCTCGGAGAAATGTGGGGAGGGTGGTGAGCATGCAGTGCAGTAACTTCAATTCTATCCTGTTTCTATTTCCCAGCGACACGCAACCGGCCATGCAGGCACCGATCTGAAGCTTCTTTTATTGGCGATCGAGCTTGGGTGGAGGGGATGCGAGGTAGCGGCAAGTGAGGAGAAATGGGGGCGACCACGAGCGTCACTCCCCGGGTTTATGGCGCCACCTCGCCATGCGTGCAAACGCCAAAGGGGTAGGGGGTGTGGCCGTGTGGGGGATATAATTTAAGGCCTTGTTATTTGCCAGTAGCCTGCTACTAACGTCTATTTATAAGAATTTATATATTTATATACTCATTTCCAAGTCAAAGTGACTATAGAAGTTATTCTACACCTAGCTGCAGAACCGTAGTTAGACAATAATATGGAATTTCTTTTAACTCGCTGCTCGATGTAGTCCTAAATATAAATTAACTAAATCATGGATACATTCTTTAATTCAGCATTCTGTTTTTTATCAATTACATAGGCATGTACAGATTGACGTTTGTAAATAGGCATGTACTCCCCTATAAAAGTACACACCTAAAGCATACCTCTCGAAGATTGAATCACATGTAAAAGTTGACAAAAATTAATATGGATGCTTCACTTAGAAAATACCACCACCGAGGAGTGGCGGAGGACGGAGGGCGGAGACCGGTAGGGAGCACAGTGGAGAGCGGGGGAGAGAGGGGCCACGGACGAGGGGTACTCATGTCCCAAAATTGCAAACCACAATAGGTTGTGTCAAGAAATGATTATGTTCGTTGTCATTATTTTTTGACATGATTAATGAATGTGTGTCCATTTCAACATGTCATGTTAGTATAATTGGAATGCACTAATATTTTGTATTTAGTAGTACTTGATCTAATAATAATCAAAATAAACTTCTATTAGGCACTAAATAATTACTTTATCACTGTATAAACAATCTTGAAATAAAAATGTTTCTATAATCATGCTGAAGAGCTCAGTAAAATTCTTTGGTTTACTCTAGTGCCCATTTTCATGAGGTTTAGAATCTACTAGAAGCCTAGAACCGTCTAGATTAGATAGGTTATTCAAAACTTTTTGAAGTTAATACTTGAATAGAACAAATGTTGTGCAATGCATATGAAATGCAAAACCAGAGTTTTTTCTCTCTTCTCTCTCAAATGCAGGGTACATAACTATCAGTTTAGATGTACCTTTATGCATAATGGATCACAAATTTTATCTTCAGCTTTTTTAGGAAAAATTGTGTCTAAACTCCTGAATAAATTCATTGGTGAATTCTTTTGTTAAAATTACTACAGTTTTGATGATGCTCATTGTCAGTTGGGCGTATATACACCCCCTCTGATTCAATAGACCAGACCCTAGGAGATTAATAAGTCTTAAATAAACTATGTTACATCATATAAGAAATCATGAAGTGTTTTTTCGTTTGGAACAATGATTTTATATTTGATGACTCTAATGTTTAGGAACTCTACCATACCCAGTATGATATTGAATTTGTATGTGCAAATTTATGTATAAGAGCATGTTAGCCGACACACATAAGTGTATTCTTTTATACTGATAGCTTTGAATTTGTATGTTATATATGTTGCTTTGTCACATTCATAATTTTGCACATCATGAGAGGGTAGTACACCATGAGTCTCTGCTTGGTAGGAACTATTATTGACTCATTGGTTTTTGTCATCCATCTCTTTTGGAGTGATTTAGATGTCAAACTCATGAACACAATCCATTCTTCATGAAATGAATCATCTATGCTATTTCTTTCTAGAAATGCAGGAAGCGGCGATTCTATGATCAACCTGATTTTGTGATGGACATGCTGAAATTCAAGACTCGAGAAGAGTAGTCATGAAAAGTGAAGAAGAAAGTAACAAGATTCTGGTCAATGAGACTTGCACTGAGAGAGGGTTGCCAAATTACAAGTGCTCATTCGACAATCTTTATGTATTGTACATAATATTTATATTGATTGTAGTTGTAAAATATGCATGGATCATATTCATTCATTATTATTGTATTGCTCCTACATGACAATCAAAACTAATCCTGTTCTTCGAATCGTGACAGGGCACCCAAAGTGCGCCAAATGTTGTAGTATAATTGAAACCGAGTAGTTGGCGTGTATCCATTGGTAAAACAAAATGGGTGCCCGGTAGAGTCTACTAATAGCATGATTGACGAACATTATTGTTTATTTACTATATAATATAAGCTGTAGCACCCACTCATGGAGACATATCATGACGGGACGCCAGCGGCCCAGCCGCCAGATTCGACGAACGCGTGACTCTTCACAGTGTCACTGATCGCTTCTCGTATCGTATCCAATGTTTTAAATAGCTGATTTTGATATTTAGCTTTTTATGTCTCAAAATAGGCTATAGCGATAGCTAAGAGGTAACTTGTATAGGAAAAAACTTAGTTAAATTCTTCTCATCAAAATAGTTATAGCTGGAGATTTAATCCTTGCGTATCAGATTCGGGTTCCTCCACGGTTTCCACACACTCGACCACCAGTTCTTGCTCAGTCAGGCAGTCATCAGGCACCGCCAAGAAAAACCCATGGCAGCTCCGGTTGTGACGGTGACCAACGTCACCTACGTCGCTGCTCCGGATGGCGCTCTACCGCCGTCCGAGTCAGTCATCAAGCTCAACGCCATGGAGGCGCAGTGGGTGGTGATTCCATTACTGCAGCACCTCCTTCTCTTCGAGGGCGACAATCTACCGCCCTTCGACGCCATCCTCCAGTCCCTCCGATCCTCCCTAGCGGCGACGCTATCCACCCACGCCCCGCTCGCCGGCAAGCTCCACTACCTCGCGGACACGGGCGACGTCGCCATCTGCCGCCGCTCCACCGGCGGCAACGGCGTCAGGTTCGTCGCCGCGGAGTGTGACGCCGACGTCCGCCGCCTCGCGGGCGACGAGGACCACGACGTGCTCACGTTCGAGCAACTCGTTCCCGAGCTCGACATGAGCCTGCTGCCGGCGCCGTTGCTGGCTGTCCAGGCAACGCGCCTCGCAGGTGGTAGCGGCGGGGTGGCACTCGGTGTCAGCGTGCACCACGGCGTCGCTGACGGCCGCTCGCTGTGGAGCTTCGTCGAGGCTTGGGCCGCCACGTGCCGTGGCGACACGCCGCCCTCGCCGCCGGTGTTTGACCGCTCCCGTGTCAGCCTGCCAGCCGGCCCCGGCGGTGAGGAACTCGCCCGGAGCATCCTGCGGAAGTACGCGCCACATCTGCCAGTGGTACGTGTGCACGACGTGTCCCCGCAGCGAGGACAGTCTTGTCCAAACTCCAAACCGGTTGCTTTTCCAACTTGTTTTCGTGCTCTTCTCGTTCTCGTCGCCACTGCAGGCTAACATGCCCGAGACTTATCAAGAAGATCGCCTGCGGTTCACCCGCCGGACGTTCACCCTGGACGCCGAGGACATGAAGCGGCTAAAGCAGCGCATCATCCACCTCGACAAAGCGCACGGCGCGCCGCTGCTTCGCTCCCCGTCCAGCTTCGTCGCCGTCGTGGCGCTAGCCTGGACGTGCTTCGTCCGCTGCAGGGATCTCACCGAGAACGACGACGACGTGTTCCTGTTCTTCTTCGCCGATGCCCGCCACCGGCTCGACCCTCCAGCCGGGGCGGACTACTTCGGAGCCTGCCTCACCGGATGCCTCGTGAGGCTGCCCGCGTGGGAGCTCCACGGCGAGGCGGCGCTGGTGGTCGCGGCGTCGGCGGTGCAGAAGGCGGTGGAGGACCCGCTCGGTTGCTACCCCGGGTGGGAGTTCTTCAGGCTGGTCGGCCACCCAACGCTTCGGCCTGAACGGGTGATGAACGTGTCAGGGTCGTCGGGCTTCAGGGCCTACGAGGTCGCCGACTTCGGGTGGGGGAGACCGAGGCGGACGGAGCCCATCAGGATGAACCACGACGGGCAGCTGGCTCTGGTCCGCTCTAGGGACGGCAACGGGGTGCAGGCGTCGGTGTCCATGCTCCAGCAGAAGCACGTGGACGCGTTCAAGTCTGAGTTCCTCAAGCTACTCGGTTGATGGGATCAGGCCTCGTCCAAACTTTACACCTGCGGTCTATGGCGTACAACAACCCGCCGAGGTGCAACACGCGCCGGGTACGCTAGGATCATCATCATCTTATATCATTATCAATGGTAATTAATCTAGCAACTTTATATATATATATATATATATATATAGTATATTAACGATAATGCTCACGCTCGGTCATCCGTCCATTCCGACGCGCCTCCCTGGTCTGTTGAGCTTGAGCTGCCCGGACTGCTTCCCCATGGGCTATCTAATAAAAAGAAAAAAGTGTCATATTTCTCTTTCTCTCGGCCGACCCCACCACTGCTCTCCATCACGTGCGCCCGCTCCTCTCCATCGCTGCGTCACTCGCTTCGTCCATGACCGACAGTGGCCCACTCATGTGCGCCGCTGGCTCTCTCCGTGGCCACCACCAGCGTTCTCAACCACCCCAGCGTCCTCATATCCCCCACCGCGGCATCCTCCTTCATCACCACACCAGCTTGTCCCCACCCCCACCGGCGGTTCCTTCCCCCAGCTGGCGTCCTCCTGTCCTATCCTGATGGCATCCCTCCCCACACACTGATGTCCTCCCGGATCAGGAGCCATCAATACATACAGATCCAGCGGCCATGGTTCTCCCTGTGCCAAGCTCTCTCCCCCTATATTGTAATAACATGGTTTAAATGTTTCAGATGTTTTAGAGATACGTTACAGTTGAATGCAAAAGTGGACGGGGAATGTTGCAGTTGCATATGCTATAAATGTTTTCAGAGGTATGTTGTTGTTTTTAGTGTTTCAGATGTTTTTAGATATATATTTCATATGTGTTTTGGCATGTTGTAAATGTGTTTTATCTGAATGTTGCATATGTTTTCATACATTTGCATGTTGCCTATAGTTACAATGGTTTTCAATTGTGTTTCAGATGTTTCTTTCTAGTGTTTCAGAAGCATGTTTCAAGTGTTTGAACGGCCTACAGACGTATGTTACAAATGTTGTATTTGTATGTTTCAAAAGTAGATCGGGTGTTGCATCTCTCCTCCTCATCTTCTGGTGCATTTTCTCTCCCAAAGTAGGGAGGGCATCCGTATAACGCGGTCGGAATCTTCCTAATCAGAGGTGCATCCTTTCACTCTTGTTGCTCGGGCAGCACGCCCTCGCGTGTAGCACGAAACGGGAGCAACGCTGCAGGGGCTGCGAAGGGGGTGCGGGTAGGGGACTAGAAGTAGCGTTTTGTTTTCTTGGACAAAAATATGTTCTTCAAGTTCACCATGGCTCCATTAGGCCAAAGTCGAGTTATTTTTCATTTCTTTTAAACTAGAACGCTACGAGGATGATTTCGGATCCAAATTAAGCAAGCGGATATAGAATCGAAAGAGGTGCGTTTTTTTAGCTCCGCTCCATATTTTTTAGCCAAACACTTTCAGCTCCATGCACTCGGATCGAGAAAAAAATGTGGAGTTATAAGAGCACCTAAAGAGGTACTCCACAAACTCTAGGTTTTTTTGGAGCTACTCCACGGTGGAGTTTGTGGAGCAGAGTTAATGGAGCAGTCCCAAATACCCCCTTATACTCCATCCATCTAAATTATAAAGTCAATTTTACCATTTATAGGTATATTATTTTTTCTATATATATATCTAGGAAATATAAAACAACTTATAATTTAGAACGGTTATTGAGACTCAATAATTGACTTTAAAGGGCTAAGCTGATGAGCAAGATTTTGCAGCTCGCCATTGCTTGAACAGGCTCATTCTTACATGTAATAAACATGTTGCCCTAAAAGTGGAAGAGAAATGAGCAACAATTTCTGCTTGAACATCGATAGTATACCATTAGTCAATTTCTTACTCATTACTTATTAAAAGTTTATACGCATTAACCATTAGCTAATTATTTAAAAAATATCGTCTTATTCGTTTGGCTTATTAGTCATGGTATATAGAGTAGTGTTTTTTTTCACAACAAAACAGCCAAAAACAGCCCTAACTGACTAGCCAAACTGATCGTGCAATCTGATTGGAACAAAACAGGGATATAGTTTTATTACGTCAGTCACATCAATCAAATATTTTAAGTCCATTCCTCGAGAGAGAACTAGAAACTACGACATCTTGTTTAATACTCCTGCCGTCCTACATTATAAATCAATTTAAGAATTTTGGAGAATTAAAGCGTTTTAAATTTAATTAAGTTTACATAATAATATAATAAATATTTATGAAGTCAACTAATATTATCAGATTTTTCGTCAAGCATATTTTTTATAGTATTCATAATTTTTTATAATTTTTTCTATAATTTTAAATAAATTTATTTTGACTTTTTAAGATTTTTTTAGAGCGGATGAGTAGAAGAATCAAAAGGGCGGAAATTAATAGGTGGCACGTGCAAAGGAAGAACGTTAACCAACTTTTTCGTGCGTGCCCTTTTTCATGCACACCCCTCGTGTCAACTTTGCGTGCGTCCGTACGTGGAGGTGGTGATTCAGAGAATCAGAGCAGATTCACTTGTTAGTGATCTACTCCATCTGCTCCTAAGCGTGTCTCTGCCTAAATATATGACATGTTCGTTTCCTATAAACAATTTTAACTAAATATATATTAAAAGATTAATATTTATGATATAAATATCGTTGATAGATATTTGAATATAGTTTTTAATAAGTTTATTTGGAGATATGTTGTTTATATTTTCTATAAATCAAATTAAACTCATGACACGTAAATCGTAACGATAAACATTAGGGAGTAGTGGAGTAGAGCGTAAACGTTCATGCACACGTACTGCAGTGATCATCACAGAACTAGTGATCAAGTTGAGTAAAATACACAAAACTATAATTAGGTTGATAATTAATAATTAATAGTATTATTCAGATCGAGTACCCCTTCGTTGTCCCTTTGCGATCATACAAGGAACGAATGAACTATTTCTCATATTACTTTCAATCAAAGGTAGTACTTAAAGGTTTTTAAAAAACAATATGTATGCGATATTCTGATGCAACATGCGATTTAATTCTCAGTAGCATATATAGAGCTTGTTTGGATGTGTCATGAGGGACTAGCAAACTTACAGGTAAATAGTCGGTTACCTACCATTTAGCTTATTATTCACGTAACGTTTACATAGTTAAAACAATCAATTAAACAAAAAATAGTATTTAAATGATATGTAAACAAGCTAAACAATCGTTTAGCTTGAATAGTTTCAGGAGTCGATTCTGAGTGTTTGGCTATTGAAATCACTGCCTGGCTTGACAAGTTACCTGGTAGATCATAATCTATACATAAGCCCATATATAGTATATAGTTGAATAATCATTGCCCTAATTGGTTTCGGTGATTAACGACAATTAGAAATTATTATGGCTAACGTATGTTTTGCAGAGGCTATGCGTAGCTTAGCCATAGTGATTAACAAGAATGGACATTAATGGTCATCACTTAGCCCCCAAGATGGATATCGTTTCGGATTTCAAGGAGACATGATGAAGACCCTAGAATGATAGGCTAAGTGTCATAAGGTGATGAAGGGCACTTAGAAATAGATAGGGCTTATTTTTTTATCTTTGAGCGTACTATTAAGAGGGGTTGAGACTAGTAGCTTGACTTAGGAAAGCTTCATGACTTAGGTGTGGTGCACACTTGACCTCCTTAGCTCTAAGCAAGCCTATGGTGACCGTAAGATAGCCTAGAACAACTTCCATATTCATCGCGACGAAAAACGAAGTTGATAGAACTGTTTTCTGGGCGTCGGACGCTCCTGACTGAGGCGTCGAACGCTGTCCGTCGCGTCGGACAAAGGCGTCGGACGCTGGGTGGTTGAGTCCACAGCGTCCGTCGACCTTCCAGTGGAGATGTTTTTCTGGCTAAGTTTTTCGGGGTCCGACGGACGCTGTCCGTCGGCCAGGCGTCGGACGCTTAGAGAGCGTCCGTCGACCTTCCAGAGAGGGTGTTTTTCAGCCCGAGTCAGAGTGCAACGTCGGACGCTGGGATGTGCGTCCGTCGCCCCTGTGACGCAGCTCCGTCGCTGGGAAAAGCGTGTCAGAACTAGCCGTTGGGCAGGGCGTCGGATCGTTCGTCGCCCAAAACTATGAACAGAACTAGCCGTTGGGGCATGCGACGGACCGTCCGTCGCCTAGTCGACAGAGCGTCCGTCGCCAACTTAAGTTGCCAGCCCGAGGCAGTTTTCTGAGGGTCTATTTATAGCCCCTCACACTTCTCTTCCACCTTGTCTTTGCTCATTTGAGTTGTTGAGTTTGTTGAGAAGGTTGGAAAGAGAGCAAGAGCCCTAGAGAGAGAGAGTGATTCGCGAATCCATCCATCCTCTCCTCTAGTTCATCCAAGAGTTCAAGTGTGCATCCTCTAGTTGTGAAGCTTGAGTGAGTCAAGCGAAGATCGAGGCTTGTTACTCTTGGTGATCGACATCACCTAGACAGTCCGGTGGTGCTCGGAGGAAGGTGATCGCCGGAGGATTGTCGGCGGCCCTTCTCCATCGACGATTGTGATCGGTTGTGGGCGATTCACCGAGCCGGAGTGGCGAAGAATCAGCCCGTAGAGAGCACTCATCCCTTGCGCGGGATTGAGGGGGAGCTATACCTTGCGAGGTGCTCCAACGAGGACTAGGGGGGAGTGTCGACTCCTCGATACCTCGACAAAACATCGCCGTGTCAAGCATCTCTTTCCCTAGCTCTTTCTTACCTCATTACTTTCCGCACTTGTCTTTCAATTCATATTAGAATTGTGTAGGAAGTTTTCGCTTTCTATTGACTTGCTACCGCTTTGTAGCTAGGACACACAAGCGTTAGGCACTAGAGGGTTAATTGGCTCTTTATAGGTTTAACTCTTGTTTAGAAATTAAAAAGAGTCCAATTCACCCTCGCTCTTGGGCATCTTGATCCTTTCAATAGTACAAATGAGGGAAAGCATGTCAAGGACAAAGAAGTGTCGTGTTTTAATGTAGGCTGAGATGAGTTGCCGATTTAAATTTGATAGGCTACAACTGTGTGGATGCAAGAGGTTGATATGTGGCATGATGCTCATAAAATTGTATGGGCCAAGGAAAGAGTACGTGAAGCTTGATTCATCGTTCACTTTTAGACCGAGAAAGTCTATCTTACTTGTGTGAGCTTTTTAGTTGTAGGAGCATCAATGCGGCTCACACCTCGGAAGTCCGTTTTCTGTTAGGCCTAATTTGGAAGCAATGGGGAGAAAAACCCCGGGATAGAATCCCCTTCATAATTAACTAAATTGGTATTCAAATAATATCTCCATGGATTTCTCACCCTAGGAAAAGCCAGGGAATCTAGGGGGATTTGAGTTTCCAAATTAGTCCTTAGGGTTTCACCAACCCAAGGCAATAGGCTTTTAAAAATTATTTTGCTCCAAGTAGACCGAGATTAATGAACTAATACTTCTCCATAGCAAACACAAGATTCAACTATATCACAGTCTGCTCACGGCGTATGTTTTCTTCTCTCTACTGTGGACGATCCTCTCTTTCCTAAGGTAACAACAACCTCGACATAGAACACCTAACTTTTGCAAACAGTAGCGTCCAAACCTAGGTGGCCTGACAGAGCCACTAGCAAAGCCACCAAATTAGGACGGGCCTTATACACATCTCCTATTTTCAGTAAAAAAGTTTTTTTTCTCTAAGGAGCTGTTTGGATCCTTTTATTTGAAGGAATTGAAATCTACATAATAAACTAGGCTATTTGGTTTGGAATTTAGCATTCCACCACTTTCCAAAGTTCATTTATAAGCCTATATCGAATTTTTAGGGTGGGAGATGGAAATGGATTCTATAGATCACCATGTTATGTTTCTACTTAGCAACTTATAACGCGTTCTGCAACTCGCTCTTCTACGGTATAAATGCAACACATAAGCATCTCTCATGTATAACAAATAATAATATACAAATATAATTCATATAAAATCATATTATTTTAATTAATATGTGTCAAAATTAAGATTATCAAAATAAATTAATTCCAAGGATTCAAATGGGGCCTAAAAGAATCTTATCTCCTAAGAGTAAACACCTTCGATGTATGTCAAAACAGACAAAACCGAATCATGAGAGGAGTATGATTCGACTTGTACACTGACTTTCTTTGATTTGGATGTTACAGACGATTTGAATCACGTTGAATAGAAAAATAAAAGAGCGAGTGATAGCCATGCATGGAGGTCTGAAGCCAGTACTTTGCTCTGCCAACAAATGAGAGAAAGCTGATGCCTTTTCATTTTTCTAATCTAAAATGGAGGCTCACCAACAGAACCGAACCAAACACTACAGCTATCGAACCATATCGCTATTATGTTAGTTCAGATTGTTCTGCACACCACACCGGAGGTGCCCTAACTTCTGCAACTACGAGGTTTAGGTTATGTTTGGATTCACTTATCTTGTAGTGGCGGTGGCGGTAGCGGTAGCGGTGACGTAAATCTCAGTGATAGATTCTTAGAAAAAAATGAACTACACCGATCATGGCCAAGGAGCCATAGATGGAATCTGTTGCACTGTGACATCGGAGACTACGGTTACAAGACTCAATTGGCTTCAGAGTTGAAACAAGAAAAGAAGTCTGCATA
Organism: Microstegium vimineum; assembly: GCA_022036555.1. Taxonomy (NCBI): domain Eukaryota; kingdom Viridiplantae; phylum Streptophyta; class Magnoliopsida; order Poales; family Poaceae; genus Microstegium; species Microstegium vimineum. The sequence continues at coordinate 7,705,542 of CM039129.1, forward strand.
AAATGATATGAAGACCTTGAATTGAAGGCTTTCATTTTCCCTTGCCTTTCTGATAGGCCCTGGTTAATTTATTCTAATAATTTAACTATTCGTGTTAGTTGTTTAGTCACTTTTTAACCTTATTTAATCTTATTCTCTCTCACAGAATATTATTAAAACAACTAAATGTAGCCGCAGATAAGTTAAGTATAATGGAGAAAATTATATTGGTAGAGTAGAAACATAGCATGGTGATTATGAAATCAAATTTCATCTTCTATCCTATGATTTTGATATAGTCATAAAGGGAGAAAATTATATAGCTGTAAAATATGGATTTCAAATCAAATAACCTAATCCGGTAAAGAGATTTTAATTCCTCCAAAATTGAAAGATGCAAACGGTCGCTAATACCAAAGGCAGCAAAAATTCCTATTGGTCCACCGTTTCATTCCCCTCGCCACTCCCCACCAACCGCGCCTCCTCTAAACCCCTCCTCTCCCCCGCCGCCGGCGCCGACATGGCTGTCCACCACCTGCTCCGACGCGGGGTCTCCGGCGGATCCCCGGTCCACCCTCTCCGCAGCCTCTTCCTCGGCTCCCAGGTACCGTCGGCTCCTACCCTCTCCCACACCCACTACCCTCGGCGTCACACTGGTCCTTGATTTCGTGCGTCCTGTCTGCTTCTTTCCCGGCGGCGCAGGAGCTTGGGCAGCGTCCGTTGAGCTCGGCGGCGGCGGGAGACGCAGCGTCCGAGCTGAGGGGCGCGCGGGAGGACGTCAGGCAGCTGCTCAAGACCACCTCCTGCCATCCCATCCTGGTACGGTACTTCTTTCTCCACGTGCCGAGGCTCCCTGCGGTTGGAGCAGACAAGTGATTGTACTGTGGGATCTTGTTTATTCATCTAATCATCTAGCCACCCAGAGATTCTGCATCTCTACAAAGTTTCTCTCAAGTCTCGTGCAATTGATGAACTAATACTCTGCAAGCTTTTGTTTTGGGTAAGGAAGGAACTACCTTTTGTTTTGGGCAATGAAATTGCACTTGATGAACTCCTTTTCACTCGTGCAATTTAGTTGGCTAAATATGTTTACTTAGCTGACTACACATCTGTTATGCAACAGAATTGGATTTGGGAGATGTATTAGTGCCCCAGATGAACTGTTCTCTCTGTTTATGCTAGATCAGTTGTGGGTTTTTTTTTCTTTGTGTGCACATTACTGTTTTCCTCTTCGCCATCCCGGATTAGCTGATTCAGCCTTCGGATTTCTTAGATATGACTTTTGTAATTAGTTATATTTTTGTTCAGGTTCGATTGGGTTGGCATGATGCTGGTACCTATGACAAGAACATCACTGAATGGCCCAAATGCGGTGGAGCTAATGGTAGCTTGAGATTTGAAGTCGAGTTAAAACACGGAGCCAATGCTGGTATTGCTTCTTCTCAATCAACCATCTGTAACTTCATGTTGAGGGGATACTCTTCCATTTAGTTTCATTAATCCTGACAGGTCTTGTGAATGCTCTGAAGCTGATTCATCCAATCAAGGAAAAGTTTTCAGGTGTTACCTATGCAGATTTGTTTCAGCTTGCCAGCGCTACTGCCATCGAGGTACTTCGAAGCGCTCCAGCTTACTGATTAAGTGATAGTCATTCATAAATTGTTTCTTGTTAATGATGACTGCCTGACTGGCTGTTCTGGTTTCTTTCATTTCAGGAAGCAGGTGGCCCCAAAATTCCCATGATCTATGGAAGGGTTGATGTTATTTCCCCTGAACAATGCCCACCAGAGGGGAGGCTTCCTGGTCAGTAATAATGATTTTTTGACTAATCTTAAGTCAAATGCCATTTTGATTGAATCTGGTTCAGAATCCAGAACTTAGAACATAGGGTTGTTCCAATAGTTTCATTTTATGTTAATCCAAGCATACTGCTGCAATCATTGCTTAGTGGTTGAAACACGGAAAGTCACTATTTGATTCATTAACCTTGTATGGTTGTGCTCAGAGTTCCACCACATAGCAAACTTTCAGCTAACTCCCTGATTAAAACATCGATAAACAATCTATTATCAAATCATTGTCATACTTAAACCCACAGATGACTTGTATTTACTGGCTTAGTTCATGAAAGATTCGCATGTTCGTACACTGGCAGCTTTCAACAGATCAGTATTAGCAAAGTCTACGTCTCTATGATCTGTGTCACAGAAAATATACTTTGTCCTGGTCCTGGACATCATCCACTTTATGCTAAGATACATCCTATTAGATTTATGGCACCTAATGTTTATTTGTTTGCAAGGTGCAAATTTGGCACACCAAAAGCTAAAAATACAAACAAAATACTGATGCAATATTGCAAGTATAGGTTGTAAATACAGCATATACTTCCTGGCTAACTTGTAATGGTATCCCTTTTCATTTCACCAGTGTCTGTTGGGTTATTTGTAGTGCCTCAAAATTCAGCTATTGAGATGGTTAGGACAGGCTAATCTATATTCTTTTGGAATTTAATTAGTAATATTTGAAGGGTACAAACAAGCTGAAGTCATAGAAAAGTGTTATGTGATCTATAAAGCATAAGTATATTTAAAGAATTGCCTTTGTGGGATCTATAGTGTGGTCAAATCAAATGGCTGAACATGCAGAGTGCACAAGATAAATTGTTTCAAGTTCCTGCATCCTACAATGTACAAAATGTTGATAAGCTGTGTACCTAGAATAGAATCATGTTCATACGATTGTCTTTTGATTATAGAATTAAAAATGTCAGTGCACATTATCTTCCTAAGCATTGCAATGATTTCAAACACCCCTATCCAGTGGTTCCTGATTGAGCTCTTCCTATGCCATATAATTATTTTAGTTTGACAGTTTAACATCCTCTACTGCTTGCTTCTTTGATGTGCCAGTGCTTTATTTGTATACAGAAGATTTAATTCCAGGGTTACTCATATTTCTATTCTCACCTATTCAGCTGCTGGCCCACCTTCACCCGCGGAACATTTGCGTGAAGTATTCTACAGAATGGGCCTGAACGACAAGGTGTGAACAGAATGCTGTGTTTAAATTATACTTGGCATAATTCTGAATTTGCTAGTCACAACTATTTTCTACTTTGTAGGAAATTGTTGCACTGTCAGGAGCTCATACACTTGGACGGGCAAGACCAGAGCGTAGTGGCTGGGGTAAACCAGAAACAAAGTACACTGTATGTAACCTACAGCTTTAATCATGTGTTGTTCTTTCTTTCAGTTATTGGCTTATTGCATTTGCATGGCTGTTCTTCATAATTTACTTATTATATTAGGCAGTTAAATGTGAGCGTAACCTATATTTTCTGTCCGTGCTAGACAGCTAGTTAATTTCTTGTTTGGCTTTGTCCTACTGGTTAGTCTCGCTTATACGCTTGCTCATGGACACCATGTTTGATTACTTGTCCATGCTGATCTCTGATAAGACATTCTTATCTACTCTGCCCTTGAAATTGCTTTCCACTATATTGTGGTGTGTCTGCTAGCTTTTCCCTCTATGGATCTTATCTCTATTTCCCCCACCATTATTCTTGGTATTATGCTCTTTGTGTGATTAGTACAGTACTAGCATCTTCACATTCAGTCTTGTTTGCTGAATGATGGAGTGGTGTTATCTCACTCGTTTGTTAATTGTTGTTTTGTTTGGTATGCCAGAAAGATGGGCCTGGTGCACCTGGGGGGCAATCTTGGACATCTCAATGGCTCAAGTTTGACAACAGCTATTTCAAGGTATTGCCCTTAAGTTTGCTATACGATTACCTTAAAAGGTTTCGTCATGTAGCTTTAACAAAAACATGGGCATAACAATTTAGGCTATCAAAGAAAAGCTAGATGAGGACCTCCTAGTTCTGCCTACTGATGCTGTGCTGTTTGAGGATTCCTCATTCAAGGTTAGTGAAGGTTCTCATGTTGAAAAAACTGCACATATCTAGCTTTTCTCTGGACCAAGTCTCATGATTACTTTTCATACTTGAAGATCTATGCTGAAAAATATGCCAAGGATCAGGATGCATTCTTCGAGGACTACGCTGAAGCTCATGCCAAATTAAGCAATCTTGGGGCAAAGTTTGACCCCCCAAAGGTAAAAGGAATCAAGACACTTTCCATTCTTGAGAGGTACAAAATAACTATGTTCTCAGGTCATGTAACATGCTTTTATTGAAATGCTTACAGGGTATCTCACTTGAGTAGCTGTGGATGGAGGTGACTGAACAGGACAGGGTCATGTTCTTTTGTGCGACCATTTTCCAAGGTTTTACAAGGAAAAGTTGTTCGAGTTCAATGACAGCTTCCCAAATTGGATTTACTAATTAAAGGATGTTTTTTTGTGCTCAGCATGCTCAATTTGAGTAGTATGCTACACTATGAATAAAGTAGCATCGGTCATTTCAGGATAAATATTGATTACACTAACCGACGTTTACCTTGGTTGCTGTATGGTAACGCATTCAGCTTACCAAATGATCATGTTACATCGAATTGAACAAAATTTTGTTCTTCCCTGTTTGTCATTTATGCTAGGTTACATGCGCAATCCTGTGGCACTCAAACTTGACTTTTCATTAAGATAACATGAATCTTACAATCGATTGATATGCTGCTCTGAAGGTATCAACTCATGTCATTTACAAAAAGGAAAAAAAAATTAAAACGCATACCCCCTCCCTTAAGCATACCCTCCCCATAGCCCGCATACCCTCCAGCAGAAACGCATGTCCAACTGGGATTGGAGCTTGCTGTTTTTGTGCTTACCGTGTCCAGCTAGGATTTTTGTGCTTACCGTGTTGAACCGTGTTTATTCTGATCATTTCTATGACGGATAAGCCGTTTGATACTATTTTTAGCTGTTTTGTCGTGAGAAAAAAATAATATACCATGGCTGGTAAGCTGGACTGCTAAGCCAAGCGAGGTCCTCAATATCAGTTCAACACTTAATAACGAATCATTCTCTGGCAGCACTGTGGTTGCAAAACGACTACTCCCTCCATCCCTTATTAAGTGTCGTTTTGGGTTTCCGTGTCATAAATGTGACTAGATTTATATAAAATATGTGTAACAATTGTGTCTCCAAATAAATTTATTAAAAAACTAGACCAAAAGATCTATCTAATGACATATCAATTATGTATCATAAATATCAATAGTTTTTTATATAAAATTAATTCAAGTTATTTATCGGGAAGTGAGAAAGACAGTTATTTAGGGACAGAGGGAGTAGGATTTAAGAACTGTGCGAGGGACACATTCTATTGGCCATGCAGAAAACCGTGTTGCAATGACATACGTTAAGACATAGGACGACCATATTTACAACAAAAAAGATACAAGTTACTCTTCTAGATGACCTATGATTTTATTACAGCATAGAAAGTTAGAAACACTCTACCTGGACTCCTGGAGTCCTAGCCTACTGCTAAATTTTGGGCTGACCTACTGCCTAACCTGAAGAGAATTGAGCTTCTTATTTATCTCCGCAAACTTTTCCTTTAAGCGCTTGATCTGAATCCAGCAAAACAATACTAATTATTCCCAGTGATCTTAACATGCTAAGCACTTAAAATTGTAGTTATTTTTATATAGAATGGCGTACCCGCTTCAGTTCGATCTCCAGCTCTCGCTTCTTCTGCCCAAGTGACTGGCGCAGCTGAGTGACATCAAAGGTGCTATCAAGTTCCTCTTCAAAAGCTGATTCAAGGTCTTGTCTTAGAAGCGCTGGTAATTTGTCAACAATCGGCATGAGGAGAAAGCAATTGAACTGCAATTTCATGAACCAAAAGCATCATTCCATGAACAAAAGAAAAGGAACAGCTTAGTAAGATATATCTGGTGAGCTAGTGTAAAACAAGTTTTTTCGGATGAGGGAGACCTTCAGTTCAGTGGTGACAAGAAAATGCTCTTTGATTCCATGAAAAATCTGGTGCACCAGCGCATAAACAAGTCTTTCAGATGAGGGCACCAGTCGTCTGTTCCAGAGTGTGCTATCCAATAGATCTACCAGCCTTGTCTCCGGCACAGCACTGGATGTATTTGTGTCTGAAGAATGGTTTGACTTCGAGTCACCCTTTGCCCTATCCTGTTTGTTGTCATTCAACCCAGAAAACTGCTCGTTCAGTGTATTTACTGATAGTTTCTCCGGTGCAACAAATGAATCGAGGAAGTGTCTCAATCCAGCACGGTTCTGCATCCAATAGAGCAAAACATCACACATGCTGATAGCACGTATTTAAAATTCCTGAGGTGTAAAAAATGCACCTTGTTGTGAAGAGACCAAGTGACATAACGAGTGGTACTCTCCAAATCTTCCATACACCTGCATTAGAAATAAAAATGTATATTACCCATGTAACAATTAACACAGCCTATAGAAGCACATCAGCGGAAACACAAAGGATGTGATTTAGCAGTTAATAAGCAGCCTAAAGAGTAATAAGCGAGCATGAACAATAGCTAATAAACACATTAGCAGTTAATATCTCTTAACAGCTGCATCCATAAGGTCTTGTTTGTTTAGCTTGGAGATTGTGCACAGAGGATTTTAGGTTGTTACAATCTGCAAGCAAGGGGAGGCAGATTTTAACAAACTGCGAGCTAAAATAAACAAGGCGTAGTCCACTTAACTGAAAAACACAAACCCCTCAAATCACTTATTACAAAATGCTCAGGGACACAGGATTTGACATCAACAGATCAAACAGAGGTAAAATGTATGATGGTACGGAACTAAGAATTGGGATATCCACATTCCACCATTTACACTTCATTGATGAATGCAGTTCTTTGACTCTTTCCATTGTAACAACTCAAAACAGCCTTCACTAGAGATAATTACTAGACCAAATAACTCCATCATTCCATAAATGTGAAGCAAAATGACTAGTATTCTAACTAGTCAACTCCCTGCCCGCCACTGAGAGCATATGTGAGAAGGATCCATACACGTTTTCATCAAATATGATATTCCATTCAATCTTAAAGTGTACCTGTTTTTATCTTTTTTTCAATTTAAAATGAAACTGGAAAGTGACAGCTGACAAGCATAACTAAGTAAATGAGTGAATAACGTTTTAATACTTCATAGATAAAGCCAAATAGCTAACCTATATTTTTCAAAAGGTGATCCATAGTGTTGACAACAAGAAATTCTAGAAGAGGTGCTAGATGCAAGATGTATTAGCATTGCCTTTGCAAATAATTGTATTTTGACTAGATTGCACACAAGCAAATAAACAAGAAAGTCATTCATATGTATCAGAATCTGGAAGGTACCTTTGACGACATGATTGCTCAGTGGATTCAGCAAACCTCTTGAATGCTTCCTGGACACGCCTTACAAGCACTTCATGGCTACAGAAGTGCTCACCATCTTTCTGCAAAGTCCCATCACAGTAATTTCAATTTTTTTTCAAAAGACAGAAAAATCATATCATTTGAATAACTTAAGGACAAATTAGTACCTCCAGCAGATAAACAGAGATTGGGATCAGCCTCTTCAGTATGTACAAAAGCCTAAAACCCAACTGCATTAAGAGTAACAGTTATCAGTTCAGAAACATAGTAAACAAATCAAGATCAAAACCTACCAAACTACTACAAAATAGTTAAAATATTTAATTATTTTGTTGATCATGCTATTGGTACCACTATCTAATGATATCGCATGCTTTAGAAAGGGAATGTCTTGCACAAGAAGCCCAAATGAAAAAGATGCATATATCATGAAAATGACTATTGCAGGTTTCCGAAACCATAATCACACAAAGTATGACTAATATGTCTGGAAATGGAACATCCGAGCATGATGAAATCCAAATGGCAGATCAATAATGAGCCCACACTTGAGGCAAGCTGACCAACCTGATGAAGGAATGGCTCAAATGTGTCACGTGCTTTTGCCACAGCAATTACACAAGCAGTCCTAACAAAACCAGTCAATGTTCAGAATGATGAAAATATACACAGTGCAACTATATTATTTCTGAATGAAATGTGCTTATTTATATTCAATTCAAGAAAACAAAGTAAGTACAGACGTACAGTTTTACTCAGGTCAATTTCAATCAAGTTAAATTTTAAATTTTGTACGGTTCTAAAGGCTCAGCACTTAAAATGTGCAATATAAGGTTGCCATCTTTAAAATAAAGAAACCACAAAAAAACTGAAGAAAGAACGAATAGTAGACAGATACAACTTTAATTAACAACACCTCGCGTTGCATTTTCATGCAATTTCTTGTCAATATAATAATCCTACCTTTAGCATGAGCCTAGAATATCCTATGTTTGCAGATTTAAATATGTTCCACTGATGTCATTTTAAGTCAATGTGATCATAGGAATGTAGAATCCTAGGATCCAAATCATGGTCATAATGCTAAGAAAGAGAGTACCTGGAGTAGTTTGTCCCATCATGAATATCCTCAACACCACAAGCATTGACAATTTCCTCCTTAGTTATTGGAGGGCACCTGATACTACCAACTACCAGACGAAATTCAGCCATTGCCCGATGGTATTGTGCACCACCATAAAGACGCATGCCACCATTCTGCAAAAAGGATATTTCAAACATTCGATAAATGAATTAAAAGAGTACTTAACATAATTGTGATCTATATTACATCTGTAGCCAAGGTAGTAGTATATGGTGTGTGGGAAACAAATAAACTAATAGAACTAGATGAGTAGTGAAGATAAAATATGTTTACCCTTAGCTTCTGTAGAAAACAAATGCTTAATGTTCAAAACGTGGTAAAAGATCATGGCTTCATGGGGATTGGGGTCAACTACTGAAGTAGCTGAAATCAGCGTGCCACTCCTAAGTACTAATTGATTAAGAGTAGTAGACTAGTAGTGTGCATCTTTAGTACCAAAAAAAAAAAGAACTTACTGGCATCATCTTGTTTGGGAGCTGGAAATTCTCACTTCCAGTAAATGTTCCTCCATTAATCCTCTCATTAACTAAAGTTTCTCCTGTGGCCCAACAGTTTAAATAACAAAGCAGAATGTAGCAAGAAACTCAAGCTCCATAAAATAAATCACAGGAGATTAAACACTCACCAAATTTATCGGGAGGTGCCACCACCATGCCTTTCAATAGCAAAGATAACTGAAATGAAATAATCCAGCATTAATTTTAATTCTATCTCAAACAGTTTTTATTTCTGAATACAACATTCTTATACAACTCGTGGAATGAAATGCTGTAGTGCAAGAAGATTGCACCATCTAAGTAATAATGTATTATTTTCCTTATAATATGTGGAACAAGCACCTTGGTCAAAAATGAGTCATGGAATAGCTGAGCTTTCTCCTTCAGTTTGGCTTCGTCCAGATCACTGTTCAGATAGTCATATAGGATGTCAACATAAATAATACGTCTTGAACAACAAATATATTATCATGAGCATGTAAAGTTGGACATATGGGGAAGAACATAACCCAGCCTTCCGCCAAAGCTTTGAGCTTCAGAAACACCAAATAACCCACTACAAGGAAGGATCCACTTTATTGAACAGAGTAATCAACTAAAAGTCTATACACATCACCTGAGTTCATGACTGATTTCACGCAATTTACTTGTTGTATTTCGATGTTGCTTCTCAAGAAGTGGAATGATTAATGGAACACTCTCAACATACCTTTGAGTAACAGAAACAACATTTGTATCATTCAAAAGAAAGGTATGAGAATGACAAAAGACATTATGTTGTACAGTAAATACACCAGTACCTCTTCTGCAGCAACTCTTCCAAATATAATCTTAAGTTACCCACTCCAATTCTATCTTTCTCCTTGGCTGTAAGTGACCTTCCTAACTTATCTTCAATAGATGCAATATCTTCCAACTCTCTTGTTAAGATGGCCTTCATGATGACACAATAAAAAAGACATTAGAGGCCTTGTGGAAAGGTTTCCTTCTTACATTACACACACATAAGAGAAAAGACTCAAATTTGGATATCTAATGAGCAATGTTGGCAAAAAAAAGCTGCAGTAAAACACAGGCATTGTGTTCTGTAAAGCAGTTCAGTTAGAACATTCCCTAAAAGCACATTTTTTCTTTCTATGTTATTCCATTCCTTTGCAATATATTGTGTTTAGGAATTCAGTAGACAAACTCTGTTGATTTTTTTTTTATGAAAAACTGTGGGGAAGTTCAGCACAGGCTTGTTATAAAATAAAGGCGGTTATGTACATACAAGGTTAAATTGCAAACTATTAACATTATGTAATTGTAATGTAGCCCCTGGAAACAATAACGTTTGTTGTTCTTTATGAGACAGTACATCCACAATATAATATCTTTTAAAATTTCCACTAACATATTACTATGAAAACTGATCGTCAACATTCCTTATTGTAGATTATGTTGTTAAAAGAAGGCAACCTATATGAAAGGGGCACAACATGTCATTTGATCCTACAAATATGAATTGTAAATCCAATAGCAGCACACATTTCACAGACGCAATAGAAGTGTTGTCAATTACATTCTTAACCCCCACAGGAAGTACAAACCTATCTGTTAGTTACAGGTTATTCCTAGAGTAAAAAAAAAAACTCGGCCTAGTCTTTACCCTACACAAACGGATAGAAATATAGGCACATCCGCACATACTCTTGGAGTGGCACCTCGAAGTGGAGTCTGAGAAGCTTCAAAAGTAAAACAAGCATGTCTATTTGAGTTAAAAAAAACAATATGTAATTAAAAGGCACAGAAAGTACTCCCTCCTTTTTTTTGTAAGGCATGGAATGACCCCATGCGGTCACCAATGACACATTTGGCCATTATTATTTTTCTCAAATGCAGTAAAGTTGCTTATTATTTTATCAACAAGAAAAGAAATACTACATTTTAACCACTAATATCTCATATGTTTTATGTTCATGAATATGAATTTGTCATTATTGAAATGTTTTCAAATAAAAATCCAATGGTATCAAATTTCTATTTCTATGGTATAATCTACAGATTCTTATAGATTAAGTGCTAATCAAAGATTAACAAGTTTGAATCTTAGGTTGTGTGCAAACCTTACAGAATGAAAATGAAGGAGCCTGTGGCTTCCATGTGTAACTTGAGTCCCTAAAAGACTATTAGAACCTATATATTTTCAGTTAGTCGTAATCATCTAGTAAGGGATTTTACATCATGCTGAGTTACACATTCACTCTTGAGTTTAACCAAATTGCTGTGTCAGGTACATAATGATACCAAATGGCCAGTTGCTTTGTTGGCACAGAAGGATAAAACTCAGAGTCTGCTTAATGCTAGAGTCCAAGCATGTTTATACAGTATATAATTCAACACTTCACAGGAGGAAAAGAAAACACAAAGCTCTAAAGAATTTAGGCAGTACTGGCTTGTGATACCTTCTTAAACTCTTCATTTGATCTGAACACAGCTTCATGGCAAGAACCAACTCTACCAGAAGGTACTGATGTGAAAAAGGGAGAATCTCCCAATAAGGAAACATCTAGCACACAAGTTGGTGGGTGAAGAAACACTTCAACATCAGAGGGACGGGCAAATTGTGGTATTTTAGTGTCCAGTTTTGTGGAGACTAGAACAGTCCTGGCAAGATCAGGATCAACCTGCAGTACCAAAAGGAAAAAGAAAAACTCTGTTTAGTGGAAACATATTTGTCAGTTGCAGAAGGGTTGTGCTAGGTTAAGCTCTCTGGTTGAAGGATTCAAAGTCCAGAAAGTGATTTTATCTTTTGATTATGTATAGCAAACCGATAGGCATATAAAAAAAGATTACTTCAAAACCAACCTGCATCACTACTCTCCGTGTAGTAGCATTACTCCAATCACTACAATCTTCAAGGCACAGTATAATGGTCTCTTTATGCTGAATTTTAGCACGAACAAGGCTCTCAACAGCAGAAGCCTGACTCTGCATGTCACAAGATTGCCAAGGATGGAGCAGTTTCAGTGTGGAATCAGATGCACCTAAAACGGTAAAAAGGGCTACTGTAAACAGATGCAGAGGAAAACAAACAAAGTACCTGCAAAACTCTGTTTTTACGGCCAGGAGCTGGAAGGATGAGGCCTGGAGTATCAATAATGGTGAGATTGGGGGAATGCTTGTATTCTACCTTTATTATGATTTCCTTCTCTGAAAATTGGCATGGATCATTCTCCAACCTCAAGTTTTCAGCTTCAATATATGCCTGAAAGTAGTTGAGCAGAGTTTACAAAATAATGTCGTTGTGCTGACAAAGGTTTGGGGAAATAAGAATAAGATATCATTTAATGCAACAGTGATCCAACCTTCTCCGCATTACAGTTTGACAACATAACAAAATGGAGAAACAATTTCCTAGTAAATCAAGCAATCAAAAGTTCAAATTCAGGCATTATGAACAGTCAAATGATTCCATACATCAAGATGGTGCTTGGTAGCAATTGTCCTATATGCCTCCTTTTTCTAGCAAACTAACCTAAAAGTTCATAAACAGTATATAATCAATTGTTCTATACAGAAGCGCGAAGTTAGCTATTGGATGCTGATCGAACTTTCAACATAAATAGATCGAGTCAGCTACCAAATAGCTTCTCCAACGTCATATAGAAATATACAGAGAGCAATCACATAAACATACAAGGGGCATTACAAATATCCCATGCATCCCTTCTCCTTAAAATGCTCTTCGTCTGGTTCTCTTCATAATGGCTAATCCCATCTGCAGCACCCCAGGTCCTCCTTCCAGCACAGGACACGGGCAATTACACAAACACAAGGGGGTCCATTGCACTTCACAGATACACAGATATACTAAAAGAGCTGACGGCCACACGGAAGCGGCATTTCCACAAGCACTCGCGCACGCCGTCACGGAGCGTACGCACCTGGATGTCAGCGAGTGGCATGGGGCGAGCGGCAACCCCGGCTTCGTCATGCTCGTCGGCGCCACCGGCTGCAGAGAGCAGGCGGCACTGGGGCTCGTCGCAGCGCGGGTTGAAGCGGAGGTGGAGCGCGACGGGGCGGCGCGTCTTGGTGCCGCCGCCGACGTGGTTGAACTGGAACCCCATGAGCGCCTCAACCAGCGCGCTCTTGCCGTCCGTCTGGTGGCCGACGACCACGACCGCCGGCGCCACCGCCGCCGCGCCGCCCAGCTCGGACGCCAGCGCCTGCAGCTCGTTGTACGCCTCGTAGAGGAGCTCCCGCGCCTCCCCCGCGTCCGCCTCCGGCGGGAGCGGCGTCGCCATTGGGGGCAGGGCAGTGGGTGGACAAGTGGGGATGGTTTCAAACACTGCCCGTGCGGCCGCACGTTATCTCTTTGGGTTTTTTTTTTCTCCCTCCCTCTATTTCAGCTTCACTGCTTGACGAACGGAACGAGATTCTCAGCGCTTCACTACATTCCATCTTTGTTTTCTTTTGAACAGCAACAGAGACCAACGCTCCACCTATGCCTCAGTGTGACAGTAGTCTTGGATGCCACTCTGGAGTAAAATCGGTGGCTTGCACGCCTCAGGACAGAAACATGTGTCCAAGCGCTTGGAACGATTAGAAAAGCAACGGATACTTTTGGTGCATTGAGAGAGGCAAATGGAGCCACCAGTACCATATTGGATTAACCGTTTTATTTTCTAAAAAAAATAAAAACAGAAGTTTTGTCACGAACTTTATCAGAAAAAATAAAATAAAAAAATGTCGGTTCATTTTTTTCAAGTGCAAATGGAGCCTAGGAACCAAACAACTAGAAATTCAGTGTACCACCCAACAACTTCAGTAGCGATCGACATATAGACAACTATTTATTGGTTCCATACTAGTATCTGTAATAATTATCTCTTTTGAACCTTGACATATAGACGACCAAGGTTTTAAATCTCCGGTTATAGTTGTTTGAAGCTGATCAAGCTATTTGCTTATGTATAACTTAGCGACTATAGCCCCGTTTAGCCTCTACTATAGCTATTACTCCGTGAAATACCTTTAGCCAAAAATTTAAAACCTTGCTCATAACACATGAATTATAAGATGTACGGGTGCTTTTTTTCTAGCCACAAGCCTCCAACTCTAACTTTTCGTAGAATAGTGTAGCTGATATCGCTGCAAGCTAACCAGATACTCTGCAAAACCTCCATTCAACGTGAGCCTCCAGAGCATGAAACCACTAGCCACGATGCAACATTGAGTCAACTCGATCAAAGCATATTCAAAGTGGCTCCAAACCACCACGTGACTTTAACCGCAACTTGCTCTAAAATCCATCGCAGAGCACAAACTAGGGCTTAACAAGGTCCGTTTAGATCCTTAGAATTTAAATATATTTCAATAATTACAATTTAGGCAGATACCAATTAAATTAACATGAGGAATATACTTGTATGTTGTTATTAGTCATGAGGAAGATACTTATATGATACACTTGTGCTATATGTGAATGAGCCAAAGAACGTGGTATAAGTTACAAATTAAGCTAAAGAGACAGTAAAGTGAAAATTTAGGTGTCAAAAAGGGTGTTGAAACACACTCTAATTTCATGCATATAGCTTATCCCATTTCTTACAAAACAATTATGTATTGTCCATCGTACTTGGTAAATTTAAGAACCTACTATGTTTTCTTAAATAATCTTAATTATAAACCCAATTGCATCTTGCACAAACGAACAATGAATATTTGTTGTCTTAAAAAAAAAAGCCTTTCATTTTGGCAACATAATAGTGACACTTACTTTTGTGTGATCTTAAAATAGAATTTATTGTCCATTTTGGCTACAAAATTACCGAAAACCATGTTTCCTGAAGCTCCAGTAGCAGACTCATAGTAGTAAAATCATTAAAGTTTCTCCATTTAATAAATACTACATCCGTCCCTAAAAGAATGCAGTTCTAGAAATGTGATATTGTTCTAGAATTGTATTCTTTTAGGGATGGAGGTAGTATCCCAAATTCAATCAACAATAGATTAAAAAGTAACAATAATTTTATATCAAATAAATATCATTAGATTAATTATGAAATAATATTTTTATAATAAATTAATTTAGAGTTAGATATGTGAATACTATTTACTAGAAATCTAGTTAAATATGAAGCACACGTAATTTATAGTTGTTTTCTTTTTAGGAGCGAGGTGGTTGTATATTCGTACATAAGGGTGCGTTTAGGACCGCTCAAGGAAGCAGATCTCGGAGAGAATCACTCTCTGACTGCCAAACAATTTTTTTCAGAGCGAAGTGATTCTCTGCTGATTCCGTGAGGTGATTCTCTGAATTGAACTAAGAGCCTGAGAGCGGAAAAAAATAATTTCTCATGTTTATGTAAAGTGATTCTATATAATAATTTTAAGAGTTTATACTAAAAAATCAAAGAGAATCAGCAGCTAGAGAATCTGAGAGCATAACTCTCTCCCAAACGGACCCCAGCAGCCGGAGAATCTGGGAGCATAATTCTCCTAAACTGACCCTAAACTAGGACAACCCCTCGAAACTAGCCATGCAGCAGGTCCAAGAATGCACTCACTCGCCAGCTAAGAGCATGTTTAATAGTTGAGCCAAGTGCTTAACTATAGTAATAGTCAAGCCATACAACAATTAGTCTCTTACTTGTCTATAAATTTTTTTTATTCCATTCTCTTTCCTCTCCTTACTCACATTCATATCTATTGGGACTCACTAATGCATATGCATTCGTGCCCAACTTAGTGCTAGATTAGGAGTCAAGCTCTCTTCTCTCTCCTTCTCTCCTCCATATCATCAAAAATGCTGATTAGCTTGGCTATAAGCCGATTATTATACTTGCTCTAACAACCTAACACTACACATGGCCCACTTGTTTTTTTTTACAAGAAGCCCACTTGTTCTTTGCTCCCCGCCTACCGAATTCTCCCGCGCTCGTTTCTTCTTCAACAGTTTCAGCTCTAGAGCCTGTCACGCTGGCACCGAGTAAATTTAGTAAAGTAACTCACTCTGGAAATTTCATGAGATGGCATAGTATAGATAACAGTGAGATGATAAAATTTTCATAAGATAAAATGAATTTTTATCTACACCAATTTCAACACATGCGGTTTTTTCCGAGTATGACCGACCTAACCAAACAATCGGCATAAGACGGGCGAGTTATGGCTCCCTGATTGAACATTAAACATCATCCTCACATTAAGCATCTAACAACTTTATTTCAGCTTATTCTCTCTCACAAAACACTATTTAATTATGTTTTTCCTTTTCTAAATACATTATTTTCTATACACTTATATAAATAGTATGTCTAGATACATAGTAAAAGAAATGTATCTAGAAGAGCCAAAATGTTTTATAATTTGGAATGAAAGGAGTCCATGTTACAGGATTATTATCATCAGCTGCAGGAATGACTACTAGTTATCCCCTATGAACAATTTGGATATAACAACCAGAAGGCCATTGACCTTTGTCTTCCAATGACATGTTGAATTATCTACAACTAATTGTACATGCTTTTCTTGTATTCTTCACCACTAACTGAGTCCTCCAAAGGTTAATTATGGACAATGGTAGGCACCACATAAAGACGACTTGACAATTTGAGAGCAATTCTCAGCTTATTTTGGTACCACCAGACTTCCCATTTGAAGTATTCTGGGTAATATCTGAAGAAAATGATCCAACAGAGTAAATAAAACAGAACAACAACATGCTGTGGTACACGTGTATGAAACTCAAAGTAAGAGGCACTAACCTCCCCACATCTCGCACTGATTTTCAGTGATAAAATGCTATCAGCCCTGGTCTCCCCGATGCTAACTGCAGCTATCGGAGCATTTGCTTCGTGTGCCAGCCTGAATAACAATAATCAACCAGACATAATTCAATCCAATTTGAGAGACTTTGCCAAGAAAGAATCTTAAAATAGATTTCATGACTAGCTCTTGATCATGTAGTACAAAAGAGAGTGTCAAATCTTATCATATATTTCTAATGATACCTTGCCAGCCGAAAAGCAGACATTGTCATTAGTGCCGAGCCAACCACTAGAAGTGCATCGCAGGTTCTTGCAGCCTCCTTAGCTTTTTCAGATCTCTCTTGAGGAACATTATCACCGAACATCACAACCTTCAAACATCAGAAATATAAGTTTTTTTTTAAAAAAAAATATCAGGTATGATATCATACGGCTTTAGTAACATCACATAGCCTTGTGAAAGAATGCCAGGAAATGCAATACATTATGAAACTTTCCATCCCAGTTCTAGTCATTGCTAGACAGATTACTAAAGATTAAAGAGATATATAGGATGCTAAATGCTGAATAGCCTGATTAGATTAATGGGCTAACCCTAGAAGGGTAGCTATATAGTAGTAGCATACATGGGCCTCATGGACCTGACTACATATACTCCAACACCCTCCCGCAGTCTCAACTACCGGCGCAGAGGAGTTGCAGACTAGACATGAAAGAAAACAAGAGCACACAACACATGAGCCCCCCACAGACGCAACTAGCCACTGCTGATGTTGAGGCTGGAGCGAAACTCGGAGAAGGTGGAGGACGGGAGGCCCTTGGTGAAGATGTCGGCAAACTGCGAGGTGGTCGGGACGTGGAGGACCCGAACATCGCCGATGGTGACCCGATCACGAACAAAGTGGAGGTCGATCTCCACATGCTTGGTCCGCTGGTGCTGCACAAGGTTGGTGGAGAGGTAGACTGCACTGACGTTGTCGCAGTAGACAAGCGTGCTCCGAGAGAGGGGACTGTGGAGCTCGGCAAGAAGTTGGCGGAGCCAAGACGCCTCGGCCACGCCGTTAGCCACAGCGCGGCACTCCGCCTCGGCACTGGAGCGGGAGACCACCGGCTGCCGCTTGGACGACCAAGACACAAGGTTGCCGCCTAAGAAGACGGCGTAGCCGGAAGTGGAGCGCCGAGTGTCTGGACACCCGACCCAGTCTGCGTCAGTGTAGACCACGAGCTCGGCGGAGGAGGACCGGTGGAGTAGAAGACCGTAGTCGATGGTGCCACGGAGGTAGCGGAGGAGCCGCTTGAGAGCAGTGAGGTGCGGCTCGCGAGGATCATGCATGTGGAGACATATCTGATGGACTGAATAGGTGATGTCTGGCCTGGTGAAGGTGAGGTACTAAAGAGCACCGGCAAGACTCTGGTAAGCAGTGGAGTCAGACACGGGGGTGCCCTCGGCCTCTGACAGCTTGGCCTGAGTGTCAACTGGAGTAGAGCAGGGCTTGCAGTCAGACATCCCAGACCGCTCCAAGATGTCACGAGTGTACTGTCACTGGTGAAGGAGGAGTCCGGTGAGACGAGGCTCAACTGTGACACCGAGAAAGTGATGCAGAACACCCAGATCCTTCGTAGCAAACTCCTGCTGCAGAGAGGTGATGATGCGACGGAGGAGAGACGGGCTGGAGGCAGTCAACACAATGTCATCAACATATAACAGCAGATAGGCCGTCTCATTGCCATGTCGATAGATAAACAGAGACGTGTCTGACTTGGCCTCCACAAACCCAAGTGTCAGCAAGAAGGCCGCAAACCGAGAATACTACGCCCGAGGTGTCTGCTTTGAGGCCGTAGAGGGACTTGTTGAGCCGGCAAACCAAGTCAGGGCGAGAAGAATCAACGAACCCCGCCGGCTGACTGCAATAGACCGTCTCAGTCAGAGTACCATGGAGAAAAGCATTCTTGACATCCAGCTGATGAACGGGCCAGGAGCGAGAGAGAGAGCCAGTGTCAGAACCATGCGGACGGTAGCTGGCTTCACCACAGGACTGAAAGTCTCATCGTAGTCAACTCCAGGGCGCTGAGTGAAACCCCGGAGAACCCACCGAACTTTGTACCGCTCAAGGGTACCATCAGCCCGCCGCTTGTGTGTCCAGATCCACTTGCCCGTGACGACATTGGAGCCCGGTGGACGCGACACTAGATCCCATGTCTGGTTGGCGAGGAGGGACGCGTACTCCTCTTCCTTGATTCGCCGCAGTCGCAGCCGCAGCAGTGCCGCCGCCACGTCGTGTTCCGCCGCCAATCCGCCGACGTTCCGTGCAATCCCGACCACGGTAAGCTTTCCCGAGCCCCGTGTCTTCTTCGCGATGCTTCCGAACACCCAATCTCCCCCTTCTCTTCCTCCCTTGCGCTCTGTTGCACCCCGCCGCCGTACACCGATGTCGCGCCGCCGCTGTCCATCGGGGCCAGCCCTCCTCGGACGTCCCCAGGCTCTCTGAGCCTCGCAATCGACTCGCGCGGGTGCAGAACACCTTTTTCCCCTCTTTCTCCCCCTTGATTTCGCTCTGCTCGACCGTGCCAACATGCTCAGAAGCTCCGCCGCCGCGGCTTCCCGTCGACCGACCTCACTGTCCTTCTCCGAGCCTCGGCTTCGCCCTAGCGGTGTTCGCCGTGCTCCCCGCATGCTCCCCGCATCTTTTCCCGGTCGAATTAGACCATCCGTGCCCTAACCGCCGCGCGCAGACCATCCGCCGCCGCCGTGTTACACCGTCGGCGTCTCCCGATCATCCCCGCGCCTCGCCAATGCCCTAGACGAGTTCGCGGCGTCGTCCTCGATCTTCCGGTGCCCTCGGTTTTGGAAACGGGGCACCAGAGCTCCCTAACCGCCTACGCCGACGAGCTCCGCCTCTGCCGGCAATGGCGTCCACCGTGCGCTGCCCGACTCCGGTCGCCGCGCCGCCTGCTCCCTCTCTCTCATCTCTCAGATCTAATCCGATCCGTCGAACTCTAATCCAATGGCTCAGAAACAAAGATACCCCTTCGGGTGGTCTTTTTGTTAAAGAGCCCCTGCTCTTTTTCCCCTCTGAACCCGCGGTCCAGAAGCGGATTCAGGCTATGCGTTTTCCCCTTTGGAAAGCGTAATCCCTTTCTAATTCTGTTTTAATTCGAAAATAAAATAAAACCCTAATTTCCTTTTTGCCTCTAAACTTCAAATGCTTATATTTTCTTCGTTTTAAATCCAAATCGACCCGTTCGAGTTGCGTTAGATCCGTAATTTCATGCTCTATCCACTAGTATAGATTTCACCTATGTTAATTACTTTTGAAAATCAAGGAAAATTACTTTGCTAATGCTTAATCTTGCCCTTTTCAAAATCCCGTCTAATCTATAACTTCTTTGTTTTAGATCCGATTAGTGTGATTCTCGTGTGTTTGTGATCGTAGTAAAGTATAGATCTGTTTTATAACCTTTTTCAAGTCTCTTTATTGTTTATGGTGTAATGTTCTGATCATGACTTGTTTGCTTCGTATATGATTGTTCGGATGATTGCGTGGTGATGTTGATCGAGTACAGCCGGTGAGATCTTCGGTGAGCAAGAGTTCTTTGCAGCAGATCAGGATCACCAGGAGCTTTGTGATCAAGGCAAGTTTAACATGGGATCATCCTTGTTACCTATTCACCATAATTCATCTAGTCATTATTGCATGTGTCTAATTTGATTCCTATTAGATCTATATCATAGCTTTGTTATCCTTTACCTTGTCACCATGGGTTTATATGCATATGGGTAGCTTTGCTATGCTTTATAATGATGAATCTTGAGATGAATCTTGACTAATGATATATGCAACAATGAGATAAAATTTGCTTTTATAGCAACATGGAATAGGACCCCACTGTAGGGCAAAAGCTGGGATTTCCAATACAACCACGAGTGCTATAATGGCTCTGGCTTTAGTCAAGTATAAAGATTCGTACTAGCATGTTGGCAGTTCGTGAAAGGCACCATTGCCGAGCTGGTTGCAGGGCATGTTTTAGGGTGGTTACCGCTTCGAAAGGTACCATCGAGTAGAGGCTTTGTATACCCCTTGCCCTTGGGTCCGTAGGGTCTGGCAACATGTTAGGAAGACTTTTGAAAGACTTCATAGTGTTCCCTGCCCACTCACCTTGGAAGTGTTATGGGAGTAATTAACCCGGGCATATGGGTAACATGGCTTGTGGGTAAAGTGTATAACCTCTGCAGAGTGTAAATCTATCATGATAGTTGTGCTCACGGTCACGAGCGGCCTGGAAAATTCACAGTGTAGATGATCATGTTGTTTAATGTTTAATTGTTAATGATGCTTATTAATCTTATCATGTGGTTATTAATTGGGCTAAGCATAATTAAAGCTAAGTGTTGGTAAAACTTGACCAAGTTAAAAGCAACCGCAGTACAGACAGTGTCAACATTTTGAGCTTCATAACCCTATGTTACTCTTGCTGAGTACGTAAGTGCTCACTCTTGCTTTCTCAACCCCTTCAGATGGCTATGAAGACTACCGTGAGGAGTACTAGGCTAGTGGTCAACCAGTCGGCGTTCCCTGTGAAGTGGAGCTTCGTCGCGAGAGTTATCTTTATATTCCGCTGTTATGTTATTTAAATATTATTCGTTATGTAATAAACACACAGTGATGGTACTACTTAAAGATTTGTCGGCTTATGTGTGTGATTGATCTCTGGGTACACATGAGTTATTCATATTCAATTTTATCCTTAAAATTGGGTGTGACAGTGGTCGCCCCACGCCCGCCCCCACGGCGACGACGACCACCACGCCCCCCCCCCCCACCCCCGCTCGGCCCGGGAGGAGGACCCAGCAGGGACGACGTAGCGGCAGGACGGGGTGACGGAGTAGCCGCAAGGGCTGTCGAAGAGGACAAGGGCCCCGGAGCGGGAAGGGACCCAGGCTGGATGCCCTGAGTGATCTCCTCCAGGCAAAGGTCGTCACGGACCTGCAGGAAGGAGGGGAAGGGCTTCTGGCGGGCGATCCACGTGCGGAGGTGAGTGTAGCGCTCGCTGAGGCCGCGAAGGACGTTGAGGACCAAGTTCCGGTCCTCCACGGCCCAGCCAAGGTCACCAAGGGCGTCGGCCATGGTCTTCATCTTCTGGCAGTAGTCGCGGACAGAGAGGTCACCCTGGACAAAGGTACGGAAGGCCGCGTCGTGCCGCAAGGCCCGAGCCTCGGCATTGCCCAAGAATTGACCCTCAAGGGCCAGCCAGGCACTCTGAGCCATGTTCTCAGGGACACCGCGAACGAGGTCGTGGAGGTCGAGGGAGACAGTCCCGAGGATCCAAGACAAGACGATGTTGTCGAGGCGCACCCATGCCGCACCCCGAGCCGCGGGCGGAGCGTCGATGAGGACGTGGTCGTCGAGGGCGTAGCGGCGAAGGGTGAGAAGCACCAGGTCCTTCCAGCGGGCGTAAGAGGCCGACTCGGAATCGAGGACGACTGGGACCAGGTTCCGGATGTTCTGGACGGCGCCAGTGCAGCTGGGCAACCTGCGGGTCGACCGAGTTGTGCCAGAGAGCCGTTGGTCGGGGTGCAGTCCAGGTAGAAGAGGTGGCGGTGCCGCTGGTGTCGGGGTACACCGGTTGGGCGAGTCGCTGCTCGGCCGCTGCGATCTGGCGAGTGAGAGCATCGACGGCGTCACGCTCCCGGGCCCAGGCCTCGGCAGCCGCCCGCATGCGGGTCTGCCCTGCCACAGCGGCTGCCCGGGCAGCGACGATCGTGGCGGCGAGGGCAGAGTCTGCCGGTGGTGCGGAGAGCGGCTGGAACATCAGAGACGGTGGGGCAGGGAAGGAGCTGCTCTGGCCAGCTATGCCCGCTGGTGGCATCCCCAAGCCAGCGGCGGCGGTGTCGCTGGACGCACCAAGCCCGCCCAGCAGGGCCCCTCCGGCGCCGGCGAGCAGGGCGTCGTGGCTGCGCGGGAGGGCAGACCCACTCGCGCCCCCCAGGAGGTCGTTGCGCACGCCCGCTCCGGCCCCCGCGACGGCGTCGACGAGCAGGGGGTCGGGGGCGTCGTCCTGGACGCCGACGTCGTCTCCCGCGACGGCCTTGATGAGAAGGGAGGTCGCGCCGGCGGAGAGCGGCGGCTGGCCGTCTGGCCGCCCGGTGACCTGGGCCCAGGTCGGGTGGGGAAGGGGGGGGGA
Source organism: Microstegium vimineum (assembly GCA_022036555.1). Taxonomy (NCBI): domain Eukaryota; kingdom Viridiplantae; phylum Streptophyta; class Magnoliopsida; order Poales; family Poaceae; genus Microstegium; species Microstegium vimineum. The sequence continues at coordinate 7,728,421 of CM039129.1, forward strand.
CGTGGAAATAGGTGGGGGGAGGAGGAGGGCCGCCGGCCATGGTCGGCGGCGGCGGGTGGTGCCTGCTGCCTGGCGGCGGCTGGGTGGGAGAAGACTCTAGCTTGATACCATGCTGGATAGCCTGATTAGATTAATGGGCTAACCCTAGAAGGGTAGCTATATAGTAGTAGCATACATGGGCCTGACTACATATACTCCAACACTAAATAAATTAATGTTGCTAATTCAAAACAATATAAGCCTACGGCAGGGATTACAAAACCACCCCTGTAGGGTGCGGATTAGCTCAAAGAAAAACTACTAAACCCAGATGGCTAGATGTGGCTTAGAATAATTCTTCTAATAGCTCAAAACTGCAACTGAGCATACTTATATACATGAAGAAATTAATCCTACAAGTATCAGGTGAAGAGAATCTCACATCAGGCTTTAGCACTCCACCACATTGATGGCAGCTAGGAATTTCAAAATCTTGCTCCCAGAACTTCTCATCAATCTCAACATCACCATCAGGTCGTTGCTGCATTCCAAAACTTTTGACTGAACCTGGTTGCCCTACTTCCAAATTATCGATAGCTTGAGCCCACTGCAGAAACAGTAATCATCAGTTGTCAGGGGCTACAGAATGATCGGTACAAATCTGAAAAAGAATAAGCATTACGTCACTTTAAAATTCGAGTAGCAAGTGGCAGCAATCATCTACATAAAAATGTATTGTTCTACTGATCAACATTAATGTCTAAAGTAGAAGCTGATTAAATGATCATTACAGTGGACCCATGTCTGAATGTTTCAAAAGGCAAAGGCAACGTATCCCAAATTATACGATAAGCCAACAACTTCAAAGGGACGTGAAAAAAATCACTTTAACTTACATGTATGACAAATGTATTTTTCAAATGGTTCATGTCAAACAAATACAATTTAAATGAGAAATATAATTGGTATCAAATAGACAACAAACCTTCGGTTTAGGTTCTTCACTTCCTCCTGGAATGATTCTCGGCTGATGGATGTACCACATTCTAAACAAATTACCTCATATACACTCCCATGCAGCTCAAGTGGATTACTCCCAGCACGATGATGCAACCTAATACATGTGCAACAAGTGAAGATGAAAAATACAATTCTGCTACCTATTAACAAACACAGGCCCAGCTCACTACCTATCCACATTTTGGGTAACCATTGAGTGAACACGACCAATCCTTTCTAGAGACGCAAGAGCATAATGGGCTGCATTTGGTTGTGCTCTCCTAAACCTTCTCCATCCAGCATAGCTCCTAGTCCAGTACCGCCGCCGGGCTCGATTTGAGCGAACAAACTCCTATGGTGTTCAAGTGGTAAGTAACCACGAACAAGATAATGAAGACAGAATTGGTTTGCAAGAATGATTTCAGAACGAAAGTTAGTTCGACTAATCAGTAGTAACCAAAACCAAATTTGCAAAAATCATAAGGTAAAATTATAAAAGAATGCTACAAGTCACAGACCAGCTTACAGTAACAGAGCAAGAAAGAAGAATGATGAAGCCTACATAGACCAAACATAATTGATGGGCATGCTATTGAATGATTTCTTTAGTTAAAATGTTTGCTCAAGTACCAAAATATCAACAAAAAAAATTAGCTTGGAGTCATTACTCCAGATAGTTATACAGCTGAACAAAGGTGAAGAGAGCAGAGTTAACTTGTTATGCAATATAGATGATTGTAAGGCAAGTAGCTTGTTTTTAGGAATCCTCACACATAAATAGGTTGTTTGGTTTGAGGAATGAGTTAGTCCATCATCTACTCATTCCTCACTTTTTTTGTTTGGTTTGTGGAATAGGTTGATGCATCAGCACCTCATTCCTCACAACCTAATAAATAGAACTAGTATGAGGAATGGAGTCATTCCATCAAATTTGAGGAATTGGCTCATGATGCACCACCTCATCTAGGATGGAGTGATTCCTCAAATCAAACACTCTAAGGGCTTGTTTGGAACGGAGGATTTTTTCCTGTTCCTGTACTTTTTCCTGTGAAAATGAACTGATTCCTATGAAATTCCTGCGCAATTCCTGTGAAATTCCTGCGTTCCAAACAGGCCCTAAAAAGTAATGGATGCAAATAAACACAGAACCATAATGTTGTTATCTTTAGGATGCAAATTTGAAAAATCAGGTCCGATAATTCAAATATTTTTGTAAAAGATGTCAATGACCCCTTTTTAAAATAACACCACAATGAAAGAAATCTGTGTAAATGTGTATGAAAAACACCAAGAGACATCATTTGACAAGCAATGCTGGGCACACCTGATGAGTGAGTGGTTTAAAACCTGTACTGTATGCACCATTAGGACTGCAACAAAATAAGAATTCTGCTAGTTAGAATACTAAGAGTAATGGAAGGCTGACAATGTGGTCACATGACAGATACAACGATGCACATACCTCCTGTAATCAGGAATCCCAGATTCAGTGCTCATTCCTGCTCCAGTTACTACCATGAGCCTTTTACTGAAAGAGAGAAGGTAATGAAGTTCATTTCACTTCAACTACAGCTCAGAAAAATGACAAGTTGATTCAAATTAGAAGAGTCTCACCTCTTATCAATAAATTGATATAATAGGTCCACATCATTAGAGCTTGGGGGGTCTGAATCAGGAACTACCCGTTTATCTCTCAAAAACTGGATGTAAGTTTCACAGTAGTCCTTAGGTGCAACGGCTGATGAATGGTTATTTCTTGCTTTCAAGGAGCAAAAAGAGTATCTCAAGGAGAGAGGATTTTCCCTTCTGTAAAGAAGTGCATTGTTTCCTGATGCTCGGAAATTGCAGAAATTAGCATATGACCCTAAACAAAACCAATTTCAAGTGTTATTACAAAAGCAAGAATCACTTAATAAAACCCTATAAAAAGATTCCTCTCAAGCAACTTACTTCTACTAGACCCTGCCCACAGAGCACCCGTTAGGCCTGCAATTATCTGAGTTCCATTACATGGGTAAGTCTGCATGAAAACCTCAACCTATTCAGTCAAAGAAATTTATACTCATAACCCACAAACATGCATGGCCAACTGTAACCTAAAACTGTTCTGAGAGAATTCAATTACATCAGCATACAAAAAAAAGTGGGGTCATTTTAGGCTATCTTTGTTCCCTGCTAAGTTACGATTTTATTGTCACAGCTGAGCATGTCAGGTGAAGTGCCACATAGTCTTCCATACTTTGACTTTGGATTCTTGTTCCAGTGTATAATATCATCTCAGCTGTATCTAGTATTTTGCAGCGCCAGCTGGCAACTCATTGAACCAAACGGTTTAAAGTTGCATCTCATAAAAAGGTCATTTCTCTATTAAGGAGTCATTTGGGACAAGTCTGAGCAAACGATTTTAACTCATGGCAATGCCAGGTTAAAAATCTTGGCACCGAGCTATGATGAAGCTATGAAATCGCAGCTCAATCTTGATAAAGGACTTCGTCCACCCAAACAGCACGACAGTCGTGTTCCTCGTTCCTATCCCCCCTAGTACTGTCAGGCCTCAGCTGAGTCTACCTAAATTGCTAGACTTTACGATGCACTGAACATCCATTCCCAAATCTTGGGGACTTTTGACTGATGAGCGCCATCAGACACGAATCCTTCACACACCTTAGGTCGAGGGTTGAGGCAAACAAGAGTACAAGACTACAAGAGCGCTTTGAGAAGAGGAGGAAGAAGGGTGGGTAAACGGAGCTGCGCAGAGGCAAAAATGGAGAGGGAGAGTAGTTACCGAAGCCGAAGCGCGGTAGGCATGCGCGGCAGGGGCTGCCGCCATCGGGGGTCGGCGGCGCACGTGACGTGGAGGCGCGGTCGCCGCGAGACCGGCAGGGGCGCCGGTCTTGTTTGGTGGGAAATACAAAGGGGAAGCGACGAGAACGAGACCAAATTCCCCAATTTGCCCGTGCGCCCATGCTGCCGTGCCACGTCAGCAGTACGTGGGCCGCATACGTGTCTCTTCTCTCTCCGACTCGTGCTGAACACTTGTTTTTTCCTTTCTTGTTCTTCTCTAGCTGCATCTCTCCCTTGCGGCCATCTCAATTCAACAGATGCACCATCTGTGTCTTGAGCTGAAGAAGAGGTGTAAGCACCAGATGAATTCAGCTTAATCCTCTTCTGCACTTCATCAACTAGGTAAGCTCTAGCCCATTTAGGTTGGTCCTTCACTGCTGCCCACCAATGTTCCAATGGGAATGGCCGCTTCTTTTTCATAAGTTCCTTCCACTTCGTACGAACCTCCTCCATAAGCTAATCATCAAATTGACCACTTGCATTTCTATTCTTCACCTCATTGTAGACTCCATTAAAATTGTTAATGATAGGCATATTCTTGTGCCAATGTTCTTTGCACTGCATTGCAGTTCTTCTTTGCTGCTTGGGAGATGCTTGTTATATTCTGCTGTAACTTCCTTCCAAAAGCGATCTTGAGGCTTTTCATTGTCATCGATTGGATCATTTGAATTTTTGAGCCAAGCATTTACTAGACATAGGTTCTCCTCTTCACGCCAAAGTTTGCGACCTCCTTGCTTTGCACCATCATCTGTGACGCTCTCACTGTCTTCTTCAATGTGAATAGGTATTGACTCCATTGGAGGGGCTCTGGACGCCGGAGAAGATGAAGCAATTGGACTGTTCTCATCACCCCTTGAGTTGTTGCCACCACTAGGTCCAAAAAAGACCATCGGTCCAATCGGAGATGCTGGACCATTGTCGTGGTAATCACCATGGTATGTGTAACACCTCTGGTTTTAAACACTTAATTAAAACTTGATCATATCATCATATGCATTAAGCATCATTCATTTGTTTGAAAACCTAAATATGCATTGAACTAAAATGAGTTTACTTGCTTATGTTTGATCCATGGTGTGATTGCAGGGTCATCTTTTCAAATTCCAAAAATTTAAATTTGAATCCAAACCCTAATTCCCAGAGGGGGTGGATTAAACCTTAAACATGATTTTCAAAATCTATAAAGAATTTGCATATGGTTGTTTAAGCAATGTGATAGATCTCTGTTTGAATTGCATTTGTTGTGTTTACAATTTTTCAAGTGTTGTTCAAGTTTTTTAAAGTAATTAGAAAGGGGGGAATTCTTTTAAAAAGGTTTTCAAATTTCTAAAAATGCATTTTCATTTCTAGGCTGAATTTGAAATTGTGCATATTGCCAAAAGTGTAGATCATGAAATTTGGAGAAACTTTGGTGTTCTAAGTTTTTCATGAAAACCCCTGAAAGGTTGAGCTTTTTGCAAAAACAGTCGCAGGACAGTTTGGACATTTCACCGAACACCTGCATGTCGAGTTGAGTCATGGCGCCGACATCTGTCCGCCCACCTGCCGACGCCACCGCGCGCCTCCTAGTCTCAGCGGGCGTTGTACCAGGTGCGTGGCAACGCCACGGCCCCGTTGCTGTCTACAAAACAGGACGCCATCCACCCCTGCCCTCTCTTTCCACGCTCGACGTCGCATGTTCTGCCCTGCTCTGCTCCTCCGCGCGAACACTTCACGTCGTCGAGCTCGCACGAGCGTTCCAGTCACTCCCAAGCTCGCCATCCACCGCAATAGCTTTCGCCTTGAGCTAGTACACCTCCCGCACCAGTCAGTTGAAGCGGAGGACGCGTAAATCGCCAGCGCATCATCTTCTTCCTCGGCTCCGGCGAGAGCGCCGCCTCTCTGGTCCGTCGTTGTCCGGGCTAACCAGGAGCCGTATTGTTTCTTTCTTTCTCATTTCATCCTCTCCATTCATCATTGATCCTCGTCGGCTTCTCCATTTCTTCTTTGGTGGACCGTAGCTCCGGGAACATCGACGTTGCCGCTCGGTTCAACTTCCTCGCCGGCACGGTCTTCGTCGACCGGTCATTCTGCTTCATCTCCGGTCGCGATAGCAGGTGTTCCGTGACCAGGGTGAGTACCTCGAACTATCCGCGTGCTTGGTTTCCCTTGAATCGAGTCGTCCAGCTCTGTCCACGAGCGCCGCCGCGGTTCATGGCCGTCGCGACTGTGCGCTCGTCGGTCTTTCGTTTTTGTTGGTCATTTTCGAGTCAGAGCCTTGCACTAGCTTCGTCTAGTCGTCCTGAGTACGTTCGCGCTATTGGTTGATCGAGCGCATGCGTGTGTTCGCCGGCGCATGAGTAGCCGCGTGCGGGGTGCCGCCATGCTCGTCGGTAGGGTCGTTTCGCGTAGTTGCTCGTTCGTTTCTCGTGGGGTCCGCGTTGTTTGGGGGCCGCTAAGCATGCTGGAGTTGTTGGTTGAGCCGATTACGGCTTGCGCTCGCCGGCGTTCGAGCGACCGAGCTTGGGCCGCTGCGGATGTCGCCGGCGAGGGAGTTGTAAGGGATGGAAAGGACTCTACCGTACCTCGATGGGTTCAGGATGACGAGTAGAGTCCAGCGCATGAGTTGTTTGAGCCGCTAAGTAGCCGTCGGCGACGCGCCGCCGTGTTTTGTGGTCACCGGCGCCGCTGCCCTGTTTTTGTGCCACTGACATGCGGGACCCAGGTGTTAGTGAAGGGTTTTTCTAATTTCTAGTTTTGTACAGTAATATTTTTTTGTTATTTTTGTATGTTTGTTTCTGTGCGTAAATAAATTCTGTAAAAAATTGTCTATGCTCTCTGTCATGTGTAGTATTTAAGAAAAATATAACATGTCCTTTTTTATTACATTTTTAATCCTACAAAAATGCTCAAAGTAACTAAAAATGACTTTTCCATGATTTTTCTTTCTCTATGTAATATTCCAAAATTCTGAGAATTTTTGTGTAACCTTTGTACACTTATATCTTGTTGTACAAAAAGTTTGGGAATTTTTGGATGAACTGTTGAACATGGCTATTTGTTTAATTAATAATAAAATGATTAGCAACCCTAATAACTTTAGGTTTTGAGTGATTTTGGATTGTTTATGGTTAATGATCAACTGTCCAGTAACAACCATAGTATGGACATGGATGATGTATTGTTGTTTGCTCAGTTCTTTTGGACATAATTATTAAACTTTAGTAATTACTTTAGTCATGTTGTAAGTAAATTATTTTATGCTTTAGTTTAACTTTTCCTTCATGAAGGAAAGTTATACTCAAGATGTTTAATCTGTTCTGTTCATCTTTTAAGTGTTGTTTGTGTGTTGCAAATAATCATGTCTATCCTTTCAAGCATCATCTAAGCATATCATTATATCGTGTAGATTGTTCGTTGGTTGGGTTGGATAATCCCTCTTGTGAAGGGGATTTCTCTCTTGTTGAATCTGAGTCCGAGTTTATGTATCCCTCCAACCAAGGCAAGCCCCGGTGCATTCAAGCCCTACCTTGTATTTAAAATGTTTTATTTAAATACACTTATGGTTATTATTGCATTGTTCTTACTTTATTAAATTCCTACTTGATGCATAGCCTTCTCCTTGTGTTAATTGTACCTTATACCTTGACACTTGTTTAAAGATGAAAACTTTTGGCTAAAAATGCTTAGTATGCTTAGAGTTTTCTAGTAGGTGATTTCCTGTCACTTACACATAGCGTATTGCTTCGGCAAATGGTTATGCTCTTTTGAGAAAGAAATATTGTTGGAAGTAATAATTCATGACCGGACGGACACGGTGTTGGAGAGCCATCAGTGGTGCCTGGTGAGCGGGTTCTTTCCGCTTGTGTCGTTAGGGCCTTGCCGTTGTAAAACGTAGAAGGGTTATGACTTTGGAGTACTTATCACATACCTTGGGGAAGCTGGACTCTGGTTATTCTCGTCTTAAGAACGGTCAAACCGCACTGGGAGTGGAGAGCTGACGAGAGTAGTGTGTACCCTCCAAGTTTGCGGAACTGGATGGAGGTGTACTATGCTCTCGGGTGGCGGAACCCCGGTTTTGACGAGAGGATCCAGAGAAAAGTAGTCATATGCGTGCTTTAGTGCTGTATATGTCATGTGATTGGGAAGCCCAGCTGGGATAAATCGGTTCGAATCGTCGTGTTCCTCGGATATGGAAACATAACCCTACCTTTTACATCGTAGTTAATGAAACTTAAATTGGATACTTGTTGGTTCCTTTCATAGATGGTTATTACCTTGTTATCAATCATAAATTTAGATTGGTACTTGAGTAATCTTTTAAATGAATTAATGAATTTCAATTCTTTTTATAAATGCTCATTTATGCAAAATACTTGATTCTTTCAAACCACACCTTGAATCCTATGACTTGCATACCTTTTGTCCACCAAATATTTTTCTTTGTTGGATAAGTCTTGTTGAGTACCCGTACTCAGGGTTTGTTAACCACTGTTGCAGATGAGGTTCCCCATCCGGTCTGTGTGGCTTCGTGCTGTATGACCGTTGTTTCAGTTGAGTATGAAGAAGAGTAGTTGTCTTTGCTCGACTCTTGGGCAAGAGTACCTCGGTTGTTTGTTTATACTCTATCAGCAGCTTGATACTATGTTATTGTATGACACTAAAGTTATGTTTCAAAACTTATGGTTTGTAATATGACTCTAGATTTCCGCTATTTTGATGTAATATAAATTTCTCGTATTACTTCTGCAATGTATGTAATGAGAAGATCCTGTTCGGAAAGAGGTGAATGACCCGCTGCAAAGTGGTGACACCTAACGGGTTAATTGAGACTTGGATCATTTGTTTTGGATTAAGTTGGATGGACATTAATCCTGGCAAGTGGACCCTGTTCTTAAGAGGTTCTGTCACAGTATGCTGCTGCTGAGAAAGGAAAGTGTTGGAAATTTGGTGGTCCTCCAACGGGATTGTTGTGCATTTGTGGGTAGGGACCATGCAAATTGGTGGGTGGATAGTTGATAGGATAGCGTTGCGGTTGATGGAAGTTTTGGTACCGTTGTGTGTTTGGATTTGATGTTTTTAGACTAGTGTGTGAGTTGAAAAGATTTGAGAAACTAGAAGAGGAAGAGTTGTCCATCTTTAAACCTTTTGCTTCGGATATACGCTTGGTGTGTTTGTTCACCAAGTTCATGTGGGTATATGTAAGCAACCAACACCAACGACTAGTGGGCAACGCAACGGTCGGGACCAACAACCGACTGGGATATAGTCTTTTAATCATCTTGGGCCAACGACCGGTTAGGATATTATTTTTTACTCATTCAGGCACCGAGGAACCAACATGCCTCGGCTCAACAAAAATATGTAGTTGGCATCGGTAGTCACGGTGGGGCACTGATGCTTCGACCTTCTCTCTCCTCTTTCAGCACTGCAAAATGTATAAGTTGTGGCCAGTCTAATCGTTGTTATATGTACTACACTACTACTCCCTCTGTCCCGTATTGATGGTCGTTGGGGAGTACTTCAATTTTGTTCAAGTTCACACTGTACCTAGACTAATAATAGAATATATTTTAATGGTACATTTTTTTGGTTTAATATGTTTATGCTCTCTGAGCTGATTCTCTGTCCTGTTGAATCCAGCAAGAACCCTGCAAAATAGTCTTTTAGAGAATAATTCCGTGAAGTGATTCGTGTCATCTTGGATTTGGCTAATGGTTGGATCTAATGGTCACCTAGCTCAGAACTAATCATATGCTATTCGGATATACACAAGCTAAATAGTTTGATGAAATCCTGCTAAAATTCACATTTGCCCTAGAATAGTTTTGCTCCATATGTGTACTGTTTCGGTGCCATTAACGGGTTACTTGTCTTTTCATTGTTTGTTGCTGCTTTTAGCCTATATTAGTTCAGTCTTGTCAACCACAGAGTTTACAACTAGATATGGCTAGGATCTAATTTTTAGCCTAGCTATGGCTCCCTATTTGGTGGACTAAATATAACTAACAATTAACTAACCAACAATTAGTTCTGAGTATCAAATAAACAAGACCTGACTCTTGTTGGTGTTTTTCACCATTTCATTTCTCTGTTCCGCGTGTCAAGGAGGGAATCAAATCAAGGAAGATAGTAAGGAGTTGCTAATTGGTGATGCAGTACGATAAGGGCAAACCACAATATACTCCGTACTTCTGGGATTTGACTTGCAAGTCTGTTTTTTTATCCAGGAAGACTGCAAGTCTTTTTTTTAAGAGAGAAAAGGGCTGCCAGAAAGCTGCTGCTGATGTCTGATACTATTTGCTCCTTTGTACTTCAGCGTGCACTAATCAATATTATCAAATGCTCAGAAGAGTGAAGTCCTGTCTGGTACAGTAGAGCTCTGTGCACCCTAGCCAGGAACATTTTTCTCTCTCGTCCCAAAATGGAAGCCACAAAGCTGCACTACATTTTGCTTTACCGGCTGGTTCCCACTCCATGCACATGTAGCAAACTATCTGATGAAAGTATTCTGCAGAGAGGAGAAATAGCCAAATAAGTAGTCGCTGTTATGAACGCACAATTCTGAAATAAGCTAGTAGTACTACATGCTAATTACTTTTGCATGTTTTGTTTTTTTTTAAAAAAAATCACACATTTGTGCCAAAAGGTCAAGAGCTCTGGCCCAGTTGCATACTATCCCCTTCCAGACTCTTTTACCATCCTAGTGCTTCAAACTAATTTTCAAAGTTTAATCTGCTATTTAAATCAGTCCAGTCTTCTATGCAATCCACAATAGCATTCCTTGTATGACCTCTACGGTATCGGTTTTTGTGGGGAAAAGTTCGAAGTTGCTCCACGCGCTATTTCAATGTTCTCCAGTCCCGGCGCTCATTGTAGTTCAGTAGGCAACTAGAAAAACTATCCTGGACCAACATGTCTGTTTTGAAGAGTTTGACCATAAACATCTGAACTATAGTCCATTTACGAAGGTTGGCAAAGCACAATAATGATCCATAGAAGAAAAAAAAGAATATCTTTCCATGTGTGTTTAAACTAAGCTGGCTAACATTAAGGAATGATAAGATCACAATTGCTCTAAAAGAGGATGTCAACTTACAGGATACAATGATATGGACTACAAATAAACAGATTGCGGTTACGAAAATAAGGTGCACAATCAACCATTCTCCCATCCCTCCCAAAAATCAAGTTGACGTGTCTTGGAGTTTTCTGGTAAGACATAAGAGAGAGCTAATGTAATGCTATTGATGAGATAAATCTCTGAACATTGATAATTGTATGTACCATAAATAAAAATACAAATAGAAAACTATATCAGCATTTCTACATTTCAGAAAGGGCGGCAGATGAACAGGAGCAGCGTACAAATAAATTGCTACCATGAAGCAAATGTTAAATTACCGATGGGATGCAACATTGCTACTGTGAATTCTTTTAGCAGAAACAAGACATGGTGTATCAGAAATTCAGAATGACAAAGTCAGCAATCGTCAGGGGGCCTGGGCACCGGCTGCCATCCCGCACAGAGCTGTATTATGTCCTTGAGCGCCGGCGACGCTGGCTCCATGGTCCAGTGTTGGTAATACTCCTCTGGCCTGAAGACAACAGATCCAGCAGGGCTACCGATCAGGCAGGGCAGGGCGCCGTCAAGGAAGGCATCCCCTTCCGAGCTGATCAAACCTGCCACCACATCCTCTCTGTCGCCGGCCTTCTCCGGCATGTACTTGAATACAGTCGTCTTCTTTGGGGGCCCTACGCCTGCCTCGTAGATGTTGCACTGGGACACGATCTGGGCCTCGACGCTTGCGCAGACGGCATAGATGCCCCAACCGCGCGTGTAGTTGTTGTAGAGGTGGACCTTGCCAAAGCGGAGGCGCGGGTGCCTCTGCCGTGTGCCGTCGAAGAAGCAGTGGTGGATGGTCACCCTGATGCAGCGGTCACCGACGTGCGTCGGGTCGGCGCCGATCAGCATCGTCTTGTCGTGCCGCATGAAGTGGCATCTGCAAGCAGTAATTGGTTGATTGGTTGGGTTTTTCATTCATGATTTTAGTTGATCGTTGCATAGCAGTTTCTGCAGTGTAATACGGAGTAACATTTGGCAGACCTTGAGACTGTGATGTCCGTGCTCTGCCGCGTGATGTCGATGAGGCCATCATCGTAGTCGGCGAGGGTGCAGCGGTCGATCCAGATGTTGGTGGAGTCAGGCTTGATCTGGATGCCATCCACGTCGTGGCCGCGGCCTCCTTCAAACACCAGGTTGCAGACGATGACGTGGTGGCAGGACTTGAGCTGGAGCCCCTTGCCGGCGAGCGCCACGCGCTGGCCGCGGCCGTCGATGGTCTTGTACGAGGACACGCGGAGGTAGGAGCGGAGGTGGATGGTGCCGGACACATCGAAGACGATCCACAGCGGCTCCTCCGCGCGGCACGCCTCCCTCAGGCTCCCGCACCCGTCGTCTGCGGATTCGTCGTCGTTCAGGAATCAATCAAATTGTTCCACCCACGATTGGGGAGCGCTGGGTGGGGATCCGTACCTTGGAGCGACGTGACGCGGTAGATGGCTCCGTGGAGGCCCCCGATGGCGTGGCGGCCGAAGCCCTCCGCGCGCCCTGCTAGCGCCCGGAGCCTGTGGTCCGCGTCCTGGTACGGCATCGTCTCTCTGCCGTCGTGACGCTCAACCTCAGCATGAGGAGGGTGCTGCGGCTGCGGAGGCGGCGGTGGCGGCGGAAGAGGAGGATCCATGTGGGAGCCCGAAACTCGTGAACCCATGGACCACGTGGTACGCCCAAAGCTGCCGGCGGCGGTCGGGACGCCCCTCCTGTCCTCCCTCCTTCCTCCTCTCAGCGGCGATTCTTCGCGGCCAGATCCACCGACACGGAAGAAAAGTCCGCCGAGGCCCGAGTTGAGTAGTAGCCGTGTGAAATGGTTGGACGCGGGCCCATATACAATTTAATTCCCCAAAGGCCCATCCGGTGAGGCATTTGAGATGGAATAGCCTAGGCCCAATATTCCAGCCCAAAGGCCCATCCTATGTTTTTTTGCTTATATGGCTAAACTATACTCTCAGACCGCCTCACTCGCTCGCTCCTTTGTCTGTTTCGTTCACCTCCTCCACGACCAAGCGAGCAAACCTTCCCCACTCCCCATCTGCGGGCTCCAGCGGCGGCGGCGGCGGCGGCGAAGATGATCATCCCGGTGCGCTGCTTCACCTGCGGCAAGGTAACACGTCCCTCCCGACTCGCCCTACAGTTCGCGCGGCCGGTTTGGCTTGGGTTGGTTCCTCTAGGGTTTGGTTGGTGCCTCTAGGGTTTGGTTGGCGTCGCCCGGCGACAGCTCGGTACCCCTCTGGGCCTGCAGCAGCACTCACCGGCGTCTTGATTCGCGCACGCCGCTTGCTAGGCTACTAGGCTGCCAGCCGCGTCTCGAGCATGGGGGGAGGAGACCATTATTGTGATGGTCGGTTGAACTAAGGTGTGTTTGTTTCTCTCGCTATTTCAGGTGATTGGGAACAAGTGGGACCTCTACCTCGACCTCCTCCAGGCTGACTACTCAGAAGGGTAAAATCTCCTGTCTTTTGATCACCGGGCTCTTGTATTGATTGAAGAGTGAAGTTTACCATACATTTGTATGGGAAACCAACCATGGGCTAAGCTTATAGGACGTACAGAAAATAATTGCTATAGAATCGTCGCTGTTTCGGATGATAATAGGTTGATGTGTGGGCAAATATCTTGCTCAGAGCCCCGTCCCTTTCTCTCCGGCATCTTGAACGCAATCGCTCTCCGTCGTCACCCATCTGCGTCTCCACTAGCAAGATAGAGAGATGCTTGGGTGCCGCTCCTGTTAGCCATGCCTCATTCGGGGCCGCGGCACCGATGCTGCTCGCTGCGGTGGCACTGCCTTCCCCTGCAGCCGTGGTCAGGGTCGGGGTCGCGGTGCTAGTGTTAGCTGCTCGCGGCAGCGCTGCTGAGATGATTGGGCGCTGCTCCTGTCTTGCCACACCTCGTGCTCGGGGCTGTGGTGCTGGTGCTGCTCGCGGCGGCGGCGCTGCCTTCCCCTGCAGCTGCGCTCGGGGCCGCGGTGTTGGTGCTGCTCGCAGCGGCGGCGCTGCCTTCTCCTGCAGATGTGCTCGAGGCTGCAGTGTTGGTACTGTGCGCAGCGGCGGTGCTGCCTGCCCCTGTGGCTGGGGTCAACATGACGGTCGTGCTCTTGTGGTCAACATCACTAACTCTCTGGCATCCAACCCAATCGCTGGTAATAAGTCGATGGACCCTTGGGTGCTTCTTATAAATTGGCTGGCAATTGATGAACCGAGAGTTAGCGATGAGCTGTTACAGCTTAAAGGGAAAGTGCAGCTGTTTGTATGTGCATGCAGCTGAGGAGAAACAGTGAGAATACACATGCAGGGAAGAAGCAAGGGCAAGCATGGGCATGCACGGACGAAGAAACAGAAAAACCACAAATAAAGAGATGGCAGACACGAATTTCCATATGCTTGATGATGACGTGGCTTCATGAGAAGCCAGGAAAGTCCTATAGTGGGGATCTCCTATTTAGTTATAGAAGATAAGAGCTTGGGTATACTGATTCAGCAGCAGTAGCAGTGTGTCCTTGACTATATGCCTGATAATGATTAACAGTTTACTGACCAGAGGTCACTGATCTATAGGTGAATTTCTTTGTACTGCATTAAAAGGTTTGTAGCCTCTAGGCCTTATTTGTATGCTAGCAAATTGTTGTTTTGTGGCCTCTGTACACTTATGTGTTATCTTAGTTCAGATTAGCTAAGATGTATATGCCTGTAACTTCAGGGTTTTTATTTTTGTGCCCTACAAAGATCTCATGCTTGACCTTTTATTATATTTATACATCATGAATGTTGGTGGTTGAAATTAGTCATTACTAATGCTATTTATGTTTAATAGTACATTTCTTTTCACCACTGACAAACTGAATTTCATTACTCATGGCAATGAAATTACAAAAGTTTGTGAAAATTAAACCGTTCTTACCCCGAAACCAACTATTGCCATCCTTACTGAATGCCCAGGGTTCAGATGAGGTGGCAACCACCTCACCAAACAAACAAAACAAACCCTAAGTTCAGACTGTATGACTCTACATAAAAGGAAGAACATGTTTAATTGTCCATGGAAACCACAATTGAGTGCGAGCCCAAGAAAATAAATCTGTTAAACTAGTGGACACCTGTCATGGGCGCGGTTGGCTAGGCCATATAGGCTGTTTCAGTTAGTCTGAGAGGTTCATTAGGGTTGCGGTTGTGGATAAGATTAGCCATCTTGCTTAGGAGTCAAGTAAGCCTCTAGCTATATAAGGAGAGGTGATGTATCAATCAAATCAAGCAAAGAAGAAATAGCTATATAAGGAGACGTGATGCACCATTCAATTAAGGCAAGAATAAATAGATCTATATCCTAGTCCCCTTCTATCCCTACCCTTGTGGTTGGCTGTCTGATGTCGGGCTTCTTGGGTTAGGGCTACAAGATTCATAATAACACCTTACCATGTGGGAATGTACCTCCATGTCTGTAATTCTGCATTTTTTTTTTGTGATTTTTTTTCCTCCCACATGGTGGGGAGCTGCGTATCATTATATTAAGAACTAGCCTTATTCTTACGTGACGGAAGATAAGATGGGATAATCCTTTTGAGCCCTGGTCATACTCCAAAACTGCATCTCCTCATTAACTAGCAATAGCACTCCTGCTAGGTTAGGGGAGATACCCTAAAACATATACTGGTTGGGGTGGTTACAAATCGACCATGCTCCTAAGATGATGATGGAGTTGAGCCCCTTCCTAACTTGTTCATGTACTGTCTTGTTTGCACTATTGCACACCTATCATCAAAGGAAAACTCATCTATCAACATTAATCTTAATATACTATAGTAGTATAGTGTATTATGATTTTGTGCTATGCATCGTGGTTGGTAAAGATTTTGACCTACTCAGTTCCTAGAGCATATAAGGGCTCAATGTCCTTGTTACTGATCGATTTGTATTTCTGTCAAGTATCATTAAAAACTGTCTCTAGTCTGTATCCACAAATTCCGTTCTTTAGGATGCTATATGACATAAACTGATATCATTTATGATCTTAATTTCTATGCTTTCTATTGCCAGGGATGCTCTGGATGCTTTGGAATTGTTCCGCTACTGCTGCAGGCGAATGCTCATGACCCATGTTGACCTCATTGAGAAGTTGCTCAACTACAACAGTAAGTTGAATTTTGAGCTGCTATTCAAGTTGCATATATGGCCGCACCATTTATTGATCTATCAATTTTTATTTTCAGCACTGGAGAAGACTGAGACAAGTTAAGTGGGAGCACATGATGCACCAAAAGCACTGCTGTTTCGTAGTATCATAGGGTGTAGGTGGTATGTTGTTTCTTCTCAATCAGGAGAGATATGTTGTGGGTGTCAACTTGGTTTTGCTCATGAGCCTTCAAGGACATTTCATGTGACAGTGCATGTTGCATCTATGCCATGACGTTGGATGTTTTAAGTGATAACTGTCGAGTGAAACTAATGCATTGTGTGAATTGGATTCGATAATATTTTGTTGACAGATGTGTGTCTTTTGGTTGGACTACATTTAGTGATGCATGCTTGTACACATCTTAGTATTGTTGTATTCTATAACTCTAATAGACATTTCTGAACCATAGCAGATGTTGCTTTCTCTATATTCAGAGTATTGATATTATTCAACCGGAAGCGGCCATTCTGGTAGAGGCTATGCTGATGTTAGAGAACACTTACCTTAAGAGCTTTCAGTAGGCAAAAGGTGGTGCCTTCTCTTCATTCCTGTTCTGGGTGGCATTATCTGATCTGATCCCCAGCCGTGCTTGCATCATTGTATCCGCATTATGCTGCATGGTATATATAGTTTTGATCCGAATCAGTGGTGATATAGTGTTACTGTCGGTTTTAATGAAGAAAACACAGTTGGCAAAACCAATTATATATGACCCGTTTGGTTGATTGTTTTTGCGGCTTATGTCGTCTAATGTTGTTTTTTGTTGTTTTATTGTGAGATAAAAACATTGTGCTATGGCCGATAAGCCAAGTGAACAAGGCAAAGTAGTGATGAATGAACTCATTTTGCTCCATGCATGAATATTAAAATCCAGTTGGAAACCTTGTCTTTGAATTAATTTCCTCTCGAAACCTTGTCTTCGAATTAATTTCCTCTCGAAGTCTTTAACCGCAACTACCTCATACATTAGATGGTCCACTGAGATTATTTTACTAGCTTGGTTGATGTAGGTATCAACTAATTATATGCTCTTTTTTCCCCCTCTTTGGTGAATAAATTAAGGAGCTCGTTTGTTGTAATAAGAACTAGGCACATCCTATCAGGTGGGCTTATTTGGATGTACATATATCATTGAAATATTATTTGGATGCACATATATCATTGAAATAGATTATGTGTTGAAATAGATTAAAGTAAAATTTAGTTTAAATCAACTTCAATCTACTTCCATACATGGACATTCAAACAAGTCGAACATGCTGTGAGCACCATTTCATTTTTTTAACATAAAATTAGCACCACTAATCTCCGCCTTACACAGTGTCGTCAATCAATATTATTTACATTGTGCATTTCCGATTCAACTCTTCCGCCACAATGGTATCCCACGAGATGTGTAGCAGGTATAGCTGCCATCCACTTCAACCATAAAAAACTGCAAAGCAACACAATACACAACAGACGAAGTAAACAATAAAGTCCAACAAATGGTGCTCAGATCTGAAGCTCTAAGCGCAGCGATGCGCAGATGGAGCTGGGGGATGCTCGCTGCCTGCAAAAGGCACCTCACCTTGATCACCAGCCACAACACAACGAACATGCATGGACGAGCTTGCATCGTTGAGCACTTGAGCTAGCACCGAAACAATCAGCTCAAGTCGTCCATGGCGAACTTTCTCCATCCGTTCCTCGGGAGGCACTGCCCGTTTTGCTCCCGGTTTCAGCCATGCTGTCCGCAATCGAGGCCGGAGTAGGGAGCACCTCTGCATCATCAGAAGTTCACACTTTAGAGCTGGGCTCCTCCGCACGGGGCATCAGAAGCTTCCCCGGACTAAATTGGCCAGCCATGAAAGTAAGTGTTCTAAGTATCTTTGCCCTCCATCCTCAAAGATGCTTGCGTAGGCGTTTAATTATTTTAGGTATCGTCACCTTGTTGGCATTGTTGCCATCCCCATCCGTGACCGGCGGGTGATGTCTCTCAATTCGCTTCCATCGGCCGTGTTTAGGACTGCATTAGCGTCATGATTGAGCGAACGTGGCTCCGAGGTCGTGTTCTGGGAATCGTGGACTGTAGTTCATTTTCTCGTGTACCACGCAGTAGGGGACGGACGCATGTTTGCCGCCGTGCGTTGGGCACTTGGGCGGGATTAATATCCCGCTTTTCTCACTAAATCAACGCAAAAACAAATCTGTGTTTCGCACGTGTGGCTGGCTCCGCCCTCTAGCCCTAGCGCACGATCGAGCGCCGATGGAGAAAGAAGCAAGGGAAAAAGAAAAAAACTGATAAGTAGGTTCCACGTGCCAATGGAAAAAAGGAGTAAGAAGCATGAGAGGAGACTAGCATCTTGGCTGCTATCATGTATCTGATCCCATTTTTATGTCTCTAGATCAAATAGAAAAAATGTTCGTCTATCCCTCTACCAAACAAGAAATGGAACCATCCCATTTCTCAAAACAGAGACGGATCATCTTACTCTGTCTTGTTTCACCTTGTCACCCAACCAAACGCTACCTAACTTACCTTTAACTTGAAAGAGTTTAGAAGTTTAGAATCAATTCTATCAAGTATCCTATAAGTAATCCATGAAGATAGTAGTAAATGATGTAATTAAAGTCCTCGAGTAAGAAAGGGTAAACTTCTCAAAACATGGTGATGTATCATGTCGTATTAGTTGTCAAATCACTGCCTATTTCAAGTTAGAGCTCTAATGTCCTGGTCACCAAATCTCTTGGTCGTGATATTTGATATGCCACAGAAGCCATCTAGTGATGGAGATTGGACCTAAATCCAGCAGGGGCTAATCATTAACGAACAAGGCGAATCTTTAGTTTTTTATCAAGAAAAAATGGTTCCAAAACTAATGGAGTTTACACAAATTCAGCGGTGGCCATGGCCCTTATTGGCCTATGAGAAAAGGAACTTGATGCTCCTAGCATATTTGGTTGTCATTTACAAACTTAGCGCAAGCAAGCAGGCACAAGTAATATAATAGTCTCCTCAACAAGGCCATAACCTCATAGATAGGTACGAGTCTCCCTCTTCTCAAGACCTCATCCTAGCCAGGTCACTTTTAGTACCTCAAAGTCTTCTACTCCAAACCACTTTTCTCAGCCAACATTCCATCCCAACATCCTCACTAGGGGTGCAAATGAGCTAGTGACCTTTAGGTGCACCTCTAAACCTCTTTAGTTCAAGTATTTATACTACTTCTCTAATTTTTTTTGAAAAATAGTACAAATATTTGAACTAAAGAGGTTTGGAGGTGCACCTAAAGGTTACCCCTTTGCACCCATAATCCTCACACCCCTTAGCACTCCCTAGGAAATAATGAAAACTCCATCTATTCCCTGCCTCAATGGCCTCAACAAGCCAAACCTATCCACATCTAGGGGAGAAAAACAAATGACTCACTAGTAGGAGGGAAGCAAAATAGAAAACAAGAATGTTTATAACTGGGACATGACTATACTTATAGTTTTAAATCTATAGAATGTGTACACTTCTACCCACAAGATTGCCTCCTAGTGGAGTGCCCTACATAGGTTGACATCAGGTAGTTGGCTACCCAATACAATGCCACCCTAGTTTCAGCCATGAGTCACTCTATAGTCATAGTAGCATGCTAGGGCTATGTGAAAGCCTTAGTTTGGTTTTGGATAATTGATGAAACCTTATGTGCTAACCTTTGGTTCTAAGTGTGAATTAATATAGGCTGGTACACATCAAGTAATGGAGAAAGATGAAGACCATAGTGGTGATGGACATGTGATCATGATCAAGCTCCTTAATTGGAAAATAAGAAAGAAAAAACAAAATAGGCTCAAGACAAAGGTATATTTTGTAGCGCCATTTTGTTTTGCCGCTCAAGACACCAAGTGGGTGTAAGTGGATTTAGAATAGATAGCCATACTATGAAGAGGGGAGAAATTCATATGTTCTACCTGGTTCCATATGCATTTAGATGCTAGTGAGTGCTAACACCCTTGAAATTGCTTTGAAAATACACTAACACACATGCACAAAGGTGACACACATTGTGTTTGGAATATAGGAGTAAGGGTGAAGTGATTGGAGAAGAGATAGAGTTCATTGTACGTGACCGGACGTGTCGGGTACTTTAACTGTAAGCACAAACAGTTCATGCAGAGTGGACCGAACGTTGAGTGAGTCCGATCAACAAAAACCATCTCTAGACCCTTAGTGGATGTCGACCTGACTCTATGAATATTGTTCGACCCGGACGCGTCTGGTGCACTGTTCCATGTCCGATCAACATGACGTGGCAAACTGAGGGAGTAGTGGACTGATCATTGGCTGAGTCCGATCACCATGGATCAGTTGCGTTCGGAAACTAATTTGCCGCTCTGTGAGCTCTCTGGAAATTATTCAACTCTAGGGGCCAAGGCATCCAGTAGTTAAGAAGCATAAGCACGCGTGTAACATGAGATAAATGTTGGGGATCAACGACCCATGTCAAATCTAGAGGACACATGGTCACATCTAGGTGACTAGACTCTGCTCAAGCGGACACAACGTGTCTGGCCAATTCACAGACAACCTAGTGAAGAGGTATAACAATTAGTTCTTTGAGGGGATTCTATATGTTGATGTTGGCCAGCTAGGGTTGTATCTCTTGAACATTTTCATCGACTATACAACCTTGTGAGCCTAGCCAATCCTCTCTCACTCATACTAGTTGATTGAATCATCATTTGGTGAGATTGGAGAGCATCCAAGTGCATTGGTTGAGTGATTACATTTAGAGACACTTGGTGATTGTGCTTTTCTGTGGATTTCTCTTGTTACTCTTGGTGTTTGACACACCTAGATGTCTTGGAACAAGAATCATTTAGCAAAGGGTGGTGTTTGTCTCTGGCTCCGATCAAGATTATTATGAGGGGTTCTTTAGCCTTTCCCGTGGGAGTTCACAAAAGACATCACTAAAGGATTTCCCGTAGCTTATGGATCTCCATATTGTGTTGATTGTGCATCACTCGGTTGCGAGTTAGGCATGTCAAGTTATTAGCGCTTGGATCACTAAGTGAGTGTATTGCTACAACGAGAACGTAGCTTGCAGGCAACAGTCATGGTCGACAAGCATGTAACCTCACATAAAAATCTTATGTCAATCTCTATTCCGAGGCTGTCTATTACATATTGATTGATCACTTGCCACAACAACATATCTCCCTCAATCATTCTTTGTATCTACATTGATATTTGTTTAGTATAGTGATAGTTTACTCTCTAGTTGATATTATCTCTCTTGCTAGTAATCTAGGAGTTAAGTAATTTCATTGCATTTAATTGCTTAGAGATCATATCACACTAGACTTGTGGATAGGTGGATTGCAACCCTCTTGTTGTGCTAGCGCAAAACTTGCATTACACCATTTGTCTATCTAACCATTTTGTTTTAGTGTTGTTGTAGAATTTTTATTAGGCTATTCACTCCCCCTAGAGACATTTAGGATCTTTCACTATGCAACACAATTTGAAGCCAAAAGGAAGCACTGTATGGGTCTTAGGAGTGCTAAAGTCTTGGCTATACCTCCCTATACATTGTATCCTCCATTGTATGTAGACAATATTTCCCTAACTTGATCACACCTAACTAACATCATCCCATACAAGGCAAGTGGTGTGTACGAGTAGGTAGTCGTCCAGTGAAATATGTTACTGAAAGTGCAATCAAGCCCTAAAGTGGGTTTTGGTGACATGAAAACATATTTAGGAAACTAATGAGACTTTGTGAGTATGAAAAACATGTTAAACTTAAGGAGGTTGATGAACAGGTTGGAGGACCCCTCCAATTACAAAAGTGCATGGCAACAAGCTCAAAGGGTTTAAATTCTTTTATACTTTGAATTTGAGTTAGGTATGCCATACTATTAAGAGGGATTCAACACGCATGCCAACAAGTGAACCAAATGCATATCTACAAATACATCACACCTCCATAGACATAGTGGGCAAATTCAGCCAACTAAATTGAAGATCATTCCTTGTTGTTCTGCCCAGGCCGGCAGCCCGGCACTGCCGCGACTTGTTCAGCCAGTGGACAGTGAGGAGGTATTTCATACCCCCTCACTCACCCCAACGGCTAGTTCTACCATTCTCACTTTCACTTTTCGCAAGAACAGAAAGAGAAGCTCCTCTCTTGCTCTCCCTTCTCCCTTGGTGCTCATCCACTCTCCTCCATTGATTTCCAATCATTCTTTGAGAGATTGAGCCTCCAAGCTTTGAGAAGAAGCTTCTCCCTCGGATCTTCACTCCTACAAGCATTTGGTTTGCGTGGTGGCCGACGGTTTGAGTTCTTTACTCTTGGAGCTTTGCTCCTAGCCGGCTAGAGGTTGCCCTTGAGCTTGCCTCCTTCGTGTGGAAGCCTAGGGAAGTTTGTATCACCCATCATTTGCTAATACACTTCTCTCATCTCAAGGGTTCATTCTCTTGACTTGAGATCGAGGAAAGAGCTAGCCTTGGTGGTGAGCTTGAGCCTTGTGTGGCGCACCTCAACAACGTGGACGTAGGCAAGCCTTGGTGGTGAGCTGAACCACGGGTCAAAATTGTGTCACCGTGTGCTTGTTACTTTACTTTCATATATCTTGTGTGCAAGGTGATTTTTAGGGTTTGGACCCAATCTAATCGGTGCAAACACATGGTGGATAAGTACCCATGTATGTTCAGCTTTATGATGAGTGATCGTCCAACATGTGAGTGTTTTAGTTTGAGTGGCTTACCCTAACCCCTTGCGAAAGCAAGTTTGTGCATGTCTATCGGCTTGTGGTGTGCAGGTGCTATTCCTAGTGACAGTGGTCAATGGCGTGGAGAAGGTCGAGTAGAGGCTTTTCGTGCCGATGGACTGAGAGCGGTGAAGGGAAGAAGCAAGGCTCGGACTGAGGGACCATGGGCGCCAGAGGACTAGCTGTGGTGGCTAGTACTTGGCACCGGCGAGTGCGAGAAGACATGAAGGTAGACCGAGTCGACCGAGTCAAGACGGTGGACGCGCGAGTCGAGTGGAGGCTCAGGGCACTCGGAGTCTGACCGGGCGAGGACAAGGTGGCTCGAGTCGAGCGGTTTGGTGGTTTGGGCCTCAAAACTATCTGAGGACGGTTTCCGAGTTTGGGCCTCAAAACTCGGGGTTCAGTAGTTGAGCCCAAATCTACCGGTGGCGGGTTTCCTGGGTTTGGGCCTCAAAACCTAGGCGGAGCTTCCGAGAAAGCAGGGATGTCACGTGGCGGAATCCTGGAGGTTGCGTCGAGGCGACGACAACTCCTGGCAGGAAGCGGTGCCGTCCATTCAAATCGAGGAAGATATTTTCCGGATCTTGGACTACAATGCTTAGGCTAGGTAGTTCACTCATGTATCTAGGGGGGTCTTTGGGAAATAGCCAAACCCCTGTTAAATAGGGGATGAAGGGGTATCCTCATCCTATCTCTTGCATTACTCTCTCTCCCACCTATTCCTAGGTTTTCCCTTCCCTAGCTTGTTCTTGCTTGAGATCCACCATGTCACCGGTGTAAGAACTTGTGATTGTTGCGAGGAATCGGAGGCCGTAACCTCCGTAAGCCATGGTGGCTTCGCTTTCGTGATCGTGTCCCCGTTTTGCTTGTGTTCTTTTCGTTTTGCATTTGCTCTCTCTTTTTCTCGAGATGTTTTCTCTTTGTTGAGAGTAGCTTTGCAAAATCCGTTTGAACCAAGTTGTGCGTACTTGTGAGGATCATCTTAGCACCGAAGGATTTCTCCTCAAACCTCACGAGCGCGTAGATCGAGCGATTTCTTTGTGGTGTTCTTCGTTCTTCTTCTTCTCCCCCAAATCCGAGTGTTCCTATTTATACTATCCAAATTGAGCGATGATTTCTTTGGGATAGCTCCCCAACTGTACAAGGATCATGCCTACAAAGTTTGGTTGCAGTTGGAGTTCATTTGGTTGAGTTTTGGGAAGATTTGGCGGAGAGAAATTGGTTTTCACGGGTTTTCTGTGCACTGTTCGTGAGCTCCGGACCACCTTGGACAAGGCTCTGGACCATAGGCGAGTGGTCCTGTGGTTTGGCCAAAAGTGTCCAGAGCGGTCCCTAGCTCCGGACCACCCTCCGGACTAGTCCTGTGGTACCGTCGGACCACTAGTCCGGAGGTCCAGAGCTCACTGTGTTGCTGATTTTGTGAAGAAACAGCGTCGGACCACCCTCCGGACCATAGCACCGTACCATAGCGAGTGGTCTGGTGGTACAGCCAAAATACTACAGCAACACACCTAGCTCCGGACCTCACCTTCGGACCTCACCACGAGACCAAGACGAGTGGTCCTGTGGTCATTGTTGATCGCTGTTTTGGCCATTTCTCTCTCGTCCGGACTCTGAATCAAGTTCCGTTTGTTGTGTTGGATTCGTATTCACATAAGGAACCTGATTAGGTACTTTTGAGACCAGTTCTCATAAGTATTTTTGGGTGTGCTCTTGCCTCTTCTCTCTAGGGGTTGAGAGTACCGCTCTCGGTGTATCGGTTTCGAGTTCGTGGCTTTGATCGTTCTCCATCTTCTCCAACTGCTCTGCTGCACCTTTAGGGGTCTTCCTAAGGTGTCCACCTACTCGTTAGGTCATGTGCGAGTCGGTTCTTCCGAGGTCAAGTTTTGGGTGTGATTTTGGGACAAGGGCCAAGTCTTTGAGTTGAATTTTATTTGGCTCCCATTCACCCCCCCTCTGGTCGCCGTTCTCGGTCCTTCACTCGGTGGGTGTGTTGCTACCACTTTTAAGTGGTACTAGAGGTCCTTACACCTCTAGGAAGGTTTCTATTCAAGCACAATTTCCATTCTTAGTTTATATTTTGAATTGTGTTTCATTCTGTTCAGGTGACCAGCACTGCTCCTCTCAGGCCAGCAGTGTCGGCCATCCCGGCAGTGCCGGACTTGAACCCAGCAGTGCCGTCCTCTACTGATAGCAAGTTATTAAGTGAATTTTAAACAGGCCTATTCACCCTCCCTCTAGGCCAATCAGGTCCTTACATGTGGTATCAGAGCAAGGTTACCTCAGAAAGCACTTCACCGTGCGAGGTAATGGCCGAAGAGGGTAAGGCTAAGGAGGTTGATCCCAAGGTCAAAGTGGTCGACCCCAAGGAGATGGACGTACATGCCACGGACAGTGAGAGTGTGGACTCAGAGGAATACTTGACCACTCCTCTCATGTTCGCTGGAGAAAGAGCAAGAAGAAAAGAAGAAAGAAGATTGAGGAAAGAAACAAGAAAATTGCAAAAAGAAGAAAAAGCAATCAATGAAGCCAAGAGTTTGAAGCTTGCCGAGAAACTTCATAGAAGAGAGGTGAAAGCTCTCAATAAGGAGCTCAAGGCAAAGGAGGAGGAGCTAAGGAAAATCAAAGAGCAAGCCTCTCAAGTGGAGGTTGATTCTAGTAGCTCCGATGGTGATGATGATGTATCATACCAAGCCTCCAAGATTTCAAAGAAGGATGAGAAGAAGAAGAAGAAGAAGAAGGATGATGGCAGCAAGAAATACTCCGCCATATCCTTTGATTATTCATCCATTTCTAAACATGAGCATAAACCTCTATTCCATGTTCCCGCGGGCAAATTGCCTCATTTTGATGGGACTAACTTTGCCAAGTGGAAACACTTGATGAAAGCTTATCTTGTAGGTCTTCACCCCGGTGCTTGGGAGATTGTGCACAATGGATATGATCCTTCGGTTGATCCCACAAGCCCCACCACTACCGAACTTCGGTGCATCCAACTCAATGCACAAGCAACTAGTGTGTTGCTAAGTGCATTGGATGGTGATGAGTACAACAAGGTCATGGGATTGGAAGTGGCCAAGGAGATTGGGACACCTTGCACCTTGCACATGAAGGTGTGAGCAAAGTGAGGCAGTCCAAGATTGATTTGTTGATGGCCAAGCTCAACCGGTTCGTGATCAATGAAGGTGAAGGGCCACAAGAAATGTTTGATAGATTGATGACTATGGTTGGCAAGATAAGAGGACTTGGTGGTGAAGAAGTCAATGACCACAAGGTTGTCAAGATCATGCTTTAAACTGTGGTAACATTGATTAGAGATAAGAAGAGGTTTGAGTACTTCACACCAAGTGATGTGCTTGAAAGGATTATTAGTTTTGATCTACAAATAGAAGAAGCACAAGAGAGAAAGAAGCTTGGAGAGATGCAAGCAAGGTTGGAGGGCATGAAGATCAAGGATGTGGCTCTCAAGGAAAACAAGAGCACAAGAAAAACAACCCCTAGCTGTCCCAAAAACAGCAAGCAAGCATCTTCAAGCAAAGCTCAAGCAAGCAAGGCCATCATGCATCAACCCGAAGCTTCAACATTAAGTGATGGTGGAAGTGAAGATGAGTAAGAAGAGAACATTTATTGACATGGCCCTATTCATGAGAAGATTCAACAAGGGCATAAAGAGCAATGGGTAAAAGCTCATGAAGAGGAAGTTCCCAATCAAGAAATCAAGAACATGCTTTAGATGTGGTAGCACCGAACACTTCATTGCCGATTTCCCAAACAAGAAGGAAGAAAACAAATTTGGCAAAGGCAAGAGAGAAGACAAGGGTGACTACAAGAAAGGGAGAAGAAATGTGGGTGAAGCTCACATTGGTCATGGTTGGGATGAATCAACCGGTAGCTTAAGTGAAGATGAGGAGATGGCCACAATTGCTATTCAAAAGCCATCCACTTCACCAAGGCTCTTCAACAACATGTACGATGATGAAGAAAGCTTCCCTCACACTTGCCTCATGGCAAAGGGTGAGAAGGTAAAATCAAAACCAAAACCCCTAGCTCCCTCCCCAAAGACATCTCTAGTAGTGATTCTAGTGATTGCTCTAGTGATGATGAATCTAGTGATGAAGAGATAAATGAAATAACTAGTAAAATGGATCCTAAGACCAAACTATTTATTGCTAACATATTGGATGAATTAGAGGCAACCAAGGTTGAGCTAGCATCTAGAGAGAAGACTCTTATTAAACAAGAGGATCTCTATATTGCTAGTGAGGAAGCTTTTGAATTAGAAAGAAGTGAGGTGAGCTCTTTGACTAAGGCCTTGACCAAAGAACAAGAATCTCATGCTCTCACTAAGAAGGAGTGTGGTGACCTCAAGCAAAAACATTGTGGCTTGATTGAAAAGCATCAAGAGCTTGAAGCACAATACTCTCTTCTATGGGAGGGCAACTCACATCTCTCTAAAGCAAATGATGCCTCTTCTCCATCCACTAGTCAAGGTTGTGGAAAATTCTATAATGTTGATATGAATGCCTATTCCACTAACCTTGCCAACATGGAGGCCATGAAGAAAGAAATAGCAAGGGTCAACAATATCATCTCAGTTTCAAAGAAGAATGACAAAGACAAAGTTGAGCCAAAGAAGATTCAATACAAGGATGGAAGACATCCATCAATCAAAGATGGGCTTGGACACACTCAAGGAGGTAAAACCAATGGTAGAAAAATGATCAAAGGCATTGAGTGTGTCAAGTTTGAGAAGAAGGGAAGCATTGGTGCAGATAAGCCTGCACAGACAGCAGCTCTGCTGGACCAAAGGCCGGCAGTGCCGGACCTCAGGCCGGCAGTGCCGCGCCCCAAGAAAGGGAAGGCTACCATTGCTTCACCTGATCAAGCTAAGCCCCAAGCCCATGCCAAGAGGATGCCCCAACAAAAGTAGGTTTCTTAGAAACCTAAGGACTCAATCTGGGTGGCCAAAAACAAGTTTGCATATCAACCTAAGAAAAGGTCACCCCAAGGAAGCTTGTCCTCATGCTACATATTAAAATGCAATGACCATGTTAAAGTCATTGCAGAATTTGTGGGTGATGAGAAACATGATGAAAGGAGCATAAAAATTTGGGTTCCAAAGATTGTTGTGACTAACATGCAAGACCCCAAGATTGATTAGGGACCTAAATCTAGGAACTAAACTTATTTTGTATGCATACTCCTCCGGTGGATCAAGTTGGGTGCTTGATAGTGGATGTACAAATCATATGACCGGAGAGAAGAGTATGTTCTCATCATATTCCCCAACTTCAAATGCAAGTGAGAATATCATATTTGGTGACAACTCCAAAGGGGAAGTGATTGGACTTGGTAAAGTTGCTATTACTCTTGATCATTCCATCTCAAATGTATTACATGTGAATTCGTTGAGTTACAACTTGCTGTCCGTTTCTCAATTGTGTGAGATGGGCTTCAATTGTCTCTTTACGGATAAGGGTGTGGAAGTCTTTAAGAGGGAGGATTCCTCTATTGTCTTTACGGGTCGTTTAAAGGGTAAGCTCTACCTAGTTGATTTCAACAAAAGTAAAGCTAAGCTTGAGATTTGTTTAGTGGCAAAATCTAGCATGGGTTGGCTATGGCATCGCCGACTAGCCCATGTTGGGATGAGGAACTTGGCCAAACTCCTAAAAGATGAACACATTCTTGGACTAACCAATATTCATTTTGAGAAGGATAGAATTTGTAGCGCTTGCCAAGCCGGAAAGCAAGTAGGTGCACCACACCCACCAAAGAGCATTGTCTCCACCAAGCAACCATTGGAGCTAATTCACATGGATCTCTTTGGACCAGTGGCCTACATAAGCATTGGCGGTAACAAACATGGTTTAGTTATTGTTGATGACTTTACTCCATTCACTTGGGTGTTTTTCATGTATGATAAGGCACAAGTGCAAGATAAGGTGAAAACCTTCATTAGAAGAGCATAAAGGGAATTCGGGTTCCAAATCAAGAAAGTTCATAGTGACAATGGAACCGAATTCAAGAACACTCAAGTGGAGGAGTTTCTTGATGATGGGGGCATCAAGCATGAGTTTTCAGTTCCATACACCCCTCAACAAAATGGTGTAGTAGAGAGGAAGAACCGGACACTCATTGACATGGCAAGGATAATGCTAGATGAGTACAAGACTTCGGATATCTTTTGGGCCGAAGCCGTCAACACCGCTTGCCATGCCATCAACCGGCTCTATCTACATAAGATCTTGAAGAAGACTTTATATGAACTCCTAACCGGTAACAAACCTAAGGTGTCTTACTTTAGAGTTTTTGGGTGCAAGTGTTTCATACTTAACAAAAAACCCAAAACCTCTAAGTTTGCACCTAAAGTTGATGAAGGTTTTCTTCTTGGTTATGGATCAAATGAGCATGCCTATCGTATATTCAACAAGACCTTAGGGAAAATTGAAATCGCGATAGATGTGACATTTGATGAATCTAACGACTCTCAAGTAGAGAAAATTGATCAAGTGATTGTAGGTAATGAGGAACCACCATATGAAGCAATCAAGAACATGGCCATTGGTGACATCAGACCACAAGAAATTCAGGCCAGAGGTGTGGAACCTCAAGATGGTGAAGCTACTGCCCCAAGATTGGAAGAAAATGGGCCAGCAGTGCTCCTTGGTCAGGGCTCGGCCCCTGTGGCCGGCACTGCCGAGACAGAGGCCGGCACTGCCGGACCCAGCAGGCAGGCAACAGCTAGCCCATCTCCTGCTACTCCAAGGAACCTACAACCTATCTTTGAAGAGTATGAGTATGATGACCAAGATGATCAACAAGAAGTCATAGAGCACCCAAGATTAAGGCAAACAATTCAAAAGGATCATCCCGTTGATAACATACTTGGGAGTCTCCGAAGGGGGGTAACTACTCGTTCACATTTGGCAAATTTTTGTCAATTTTACTCTTTTTGTCTCCTCTTTGGAACCTCTCAAGGTTGAGCAAGCTCTAGATGATGCTGATTGGGTGATGGCTATGCAAGAAGAGCTCAATAGCTTTGAAAGGAACAAAGTTTGGTCATTGGTGGAAAGACCCAACACTAATGTGATTGGAACCAAATGGGTCTTCCGCAACAAGCAAGATGAGCAAGGCGTGGTGACAAGGAACAAGGCAAGATTGGTGGCTCAAGGTTTCACTCAAGTGGAAGGCCTAGACTTTGAAGAAACATATGCACCAGTGGCTAGGCTTGAAGCAATTCAAATGCTTTTGGCCTATGCTGCCCATCATGATTTCAAGCTTCAACAAATGGATGTGAAGAGTGAATTTCTCAATGGCCCAATCCAAGAGTTGGTCTATGTTGAGCAGCCACCAGGCTTTGAAGATCCCAAGTTCCCTCATCATGTTTTCAAGCTCCATAAGGCGCTCTATGGGCTTAAGCAAGCACCAAGAGCATGGTATGAATGCCTTAAGGACTTCTTGATCAAACAAGGCTTTGAAATAGGCAAAGTGGATCCTACTCTCTTCACTCATAATCTCAATAATGATATCTTTGTGTGCCAAATATATGTCGATGACATAATATTTGGTAGTACTAACCAATCATTTTGTGATGAGTTTAGTAGGATTATGACTAAGAGATTTGAGATGTCTATGGTGGGTGAGCTAAAGTTCTTCCTCGATTTTCAAATCAAGCAACTCAAGGAAGGGACTTTCTTATGCCAAACCAAGTACACCCATGATATGTTGAGAAAGTTTGACATGGTGAATGCAAAGTCTATCAAGACCCCCATGCCAACTAATGGACATCTTGATCTTGATGAAGGAGGGAAATCCGTGGACATAAAGGTATATCGTTCCATGATCGGCTCTAAGTTTGGTTTTGAGTAATTGATGAAACCTATGGACTAACCCTTGAACCAAGTATATGATCAAGATAGGGTGGTTCACCTTGAGACATGGAGCTATATGAAAGATCATGATGGATCAAGTGCTCCATGACTAAGGAAAAGAAGAAAGAGAAAAACAAAATGGACCCAAGGCAAAGGTATATCTATAAGGCCATTTTTCGGTTTAGTGATCAAGACACTGTAGAGAGTGTGATCACATTTAGGGTAGATAGCCGTACTATCAAGAAGGGAAAACTCGTGTCGATTGCGGTTATCATGTGCCACTAGGTCATTTGCATTGCATATCTAAAAATGAACCTATGTGACACAAAGAACTAAAGTAAAATCCAAGAAATATATTGTAAAGGCTAACATAGGTGGAAAAAGGCATGAATCACAAGGTGTTAGCACATGGAAGCTTGGAGAAGAAGCAGAGGCTCGGTTTGACACTCAGAAACGCTCCGGACGCAGGGTCCAGACGCAAGCCAAGTGCAGTCCGGATCATTGGTCATGCGTCCGGAAGCAGACCCTAGGCCTCGGCCTCTCTGGACAGGAGGACCGGACGCTAAAGAGAGTCCGGACGCTGACTCCGGTCGCGGGTCCGGAGCTCGGCGCTCTCTGGACTCCTCTGGATGTATTTATCCGGACGCTGAAGTGTGTCCGAACGCAAGCGACCGGACGCGGGTCCGGAGACTTGGAGCTCTCTGGATTGGATCCGGACGCAAGGAAAAGCGGGTCCAGACTCCACTGTTCACAGGGTCCGGAGGTGGCACGTCAGCGTCAGGAAGGGCGCCAACGAGCGTTTTCAAACTGGCAGAGGGTCCGGACGCATGCGCTATGGTCCGGACCCCCTGTGTATCTTGCGTCCAGACTAACGCAGACAGTGGCAATGAAGGGGCAAAACGGCTAGTTGGTTGGTGGTTGCTATATAAGGGTTGTGGGCGGCTCCTAGGGCTCTCTCTTGCACCTCCCATTCATTTGACATATTTGTGCTTGCTTGAGATAGCCCCCAACTCACTCTCTTCACTCTTGTTACATACTTGTGAGAGTTTGAGTGATCCAAATGCTTTGATCATTGCATTGCATCTTAGTGGTATTTGTTCATCGTCATCGCCGCGGGATTTCTTGTTATTCTTGGTGTTTGCCAACACCTAGACGGCTTGGCGATTGTGGAGAAGCTTCAGCGCAATTGGTGATTGTTTGCGGCCAACTTCGGTGATTGTGAGAGGTCTTGTACCCACCTCAGCGGAGAGCCAAAGGGTAACTCTAGTGGATTGCTCGTGTCTTTGAGTTACTCTCATTTGGGTGGTTTCTTGTGGCGCCCGAGTTAGTGGGCTTGGCTTGTGAATTGCCAATTATCCACCGAAACACCATTTGAGTAGTTGACACAACGGGGACTAGCTTGGTGGCAACCAAGTGAACCTCGGGAGAAAAATCGATTGTATTCTTGTCTCCCGGCTACTCTTTGGTACTCATTGTGATTGGTTCATCCTATTGACATCCATACATCACAAGGCATCGGTATAGCAATCACCTCCTATCTTGTATTTACTTCTTTCATATCTTGTCTAGTTAGCTTGCTAGTTAGTCTCTTTAATAGTTGTTCTTTCTAGCTTGTACTAAGTGCTTTAGGTTCTTGCTATTGATTGATAAGCACTTAGCTAACTAGAATTGCATTGGATAGGTGGCTTTGCACCCCAAGTAGAGCTAGAGCAAAAAGCTTCGCTTAAGTGTTATCTAACCATTTGCTCTAGTGATTTGTAGATTTTTTATTAGGCTATTAACCCCCCTCTAGCGATCTAGGACCTTTCACTCGCAAATAACCCGGTTAGTCACTCTAGAACCAAACACATAGACATCCGTCATCACTTCTTGAGAGACCACGAATTAAAAGGAGATATCGTAACTCGCCATGTGAGCACCGATAAGCAACTAGCCGATATCTTCACCAAGCCTCTCGATGAGACAAGGTTTTGTGCTTTGCGTAGTGAGCTGAATATACTTGATTCTCGTAACGTGGTTTGAACTATAGCACACACTTGTTTGTCCACCTAGCGACTTAGGCAAAACTTTGAAAAGTTTCAATTATGTGCTTCAATATCAATTTTGAAAGAAACTTGAATGTGTTGGTCATAGTATGATTATTGATTTGCTTACTGACCAACACATGGCAAGGGGTATGTGTCTACAATTGCATAAATATTTAGTACAAATGTGGCATAGTGCCTCACTGCCTGGCTAGGCCAGCAGTGCCGACCCCTAGGCTAGCAGTGCCGGGACTTAAGGGACCCGAGCCTGTCGGGCCCAAGTCCTATCTCTCGGGTTTTGTTTTATTTTCTCTCCCCAACCCGAGGGGACTCCATCCTAGGTCATACCCTTTCAACAGAAACATCTTCCCTCTCCTCTTTCAACCCCAAGGTGACTCAAGGAGCCCAAAGGTCCCTCTCCTCTTTCCCGGCAGTGCTGCCCCTTTGGAGGTGATGCCATTGAAGGAGGTGTGGAGGATCTTCCTCCCTGCGTCAAGCTCCATTCAAGCCCGACCTTCTTCATCCTCACCCCTCTCTTTCAAAGGTAATAACTTGAAACCCTAACTTGGGTCGATCTATGCAATGAATGTTTTTTAGATGAGATTTAGGTTGTTAGTAGTTGCATTATGTATAGTAATGTACCTCCAGTAGTTAGATTTGATCAAAACTTAGTTTCAATGGAGGATTGATGAAGCATGCATTGGTGCTGTCTGCACCAGGCCGCAGTGCCAACCTCTAGGCCGGCAGTGTTGGACCCTGGGTGGCAGCACCCATGCATATGCCTCTACAATCGTCTATTGACCCTAATTTTTGGTTAAATCTCTCCACTAGAGTTTCAGTAACTATTCTAAGTGCCGCAACTTAACCTTTACTCCTTTTAAATGCATAGATGGACGCCGACGGATCGAGTGGAGGTGCTAGAGGAAATGGGCCAAGGCAAAAGATCCGATCTGTCAGAGGTGGCAGAGGAGGATTTGATGATGGCATGAATCCTAGGCAGAGGATAAGGCAGGAGAGTGAACTACAGATGGCTGGAAGGACATTGGGGGAGGATGTCTGTCCTGAGACACCCCCTGATCTGGGTATGTTTGATGGCTATTTTCTTATTGAGCACCCAGAGGATGTTCTTGTCAGAGAGCCTTAGGACAACCTCGCCAGAGTCAGAGTCAGCTATCAGAATCAGTGGCAGTCAGTCTAGGAGCAAAGGGCCATCAATCCCTATGATGAGCCTAAGGATATGAGGGTGGACTATAGGTTCTGGAATGTCTTTCATTCCGACTATTGGTGGCGAGCTGAACCATGGGTCAAAACTTGTGTCACCGTGTGCTTGTTACTTTACTTTCATATATCTTGTGTGCAAGGTGATTTCTAGGGTTTGGACCCGATCTACTCGGTGGGTATGTTGCTACCACTTTCAGGTGGTACTAGAGGTTCCTTACACCTCTAGGAAGGTTTCTATTCAAGCACAATTTCCATTCTCAGTTTATATTTTGAATTGTGTTTCATTCTGTTCAGGTGACCAGCACTGCTCCTCTCAGGCCAGCAGTGCCGGACTTGAACCCGGCAGTGCCGGTCTCTACTGACAGCAAGTTGTTAAGTAAATTTTAAACATGCCTATTCACCCCCCTCTAGGCCAATCAGGTCCTTACAGTTACCCAATAATGCCAGTAGAAGATCAAGCAAGGCATCTTCTCCATAGGGGAAGCTCAACTTTTTGTGCCCATAACAGGAACCTCAACCACAAAAATAGGTCTTAGAAGGACCAAGCCACCAACATTTGCCTCTCCAATCACCTACCATAGATACCGTCAGAGGACACTTAGATCACATTCTAGTGGCTCGATGTGATCTAAAGACTAAGTCACACCATCCAGCCTAGTCAGAACACTCTCACCACACACACACCTAGGACACACGTTATATGTCTCTTAACCATTTATCATGCATGTATCAATGGCACCAAGTGCCTAACCCCTCATAAAGTAATCACATTTGCATCCATCACCATCTCAACCACACATTTCCACCATTCAACATAAGCAAGATGTATGTGTAGTGTGTAGCAATGCGCAAGCAAGGTAAATGAAAGCAGCTGACGCATAATATCTTTGTAAGTGGGTATTGCTAGGGTTAAAAGTTTCAAATAAGGTAGGGCTCACTCATGTGCAATCAATAGCATCCATATATAAGGTAAAATGCTAGATCATCTAATAATAGGAATGTATATATAGAATTTTAAGGAGAGGTGAACCATGACACCTATATTAATAGCCACGTGGTCATTCACATTTACTCCCTTCATTCCATATTATAATTCATTCAAAGAATATTAGAGAGTCAAATCATCTGTAAGTTTTTGAATTGCTCTGTGATTCCAGTGCTCAATCAATCACTAATCGGTTGTTTTAATTGTTGCAGTTAATGGCGGCATCACGGCTAGTACTGACGTCACCAACCCCTTCCCTGTCCATGTAAATTGTCACGATCTATTAGCACTGCATAGGTTGAGAGCTAGAAGATTCAGCAAGATAGAGTCGAGACAAAAGCAAGGTACCGTGGAGTTTCATTACACAGTGTCAAGGCCCAGTAGCCCATGCAGACGATGGATATTTGTTGGTGGGCCTTCTGATGCACTTCTGGACATTGCTGGGCTGGGTCACACACCACCTGATTAGAGTTTATAGCCTTTGGCTTACCGTGCACCAAGCCACCAACGTTTGCCTCTCCAATCACCTACTCCACGGCCACGCTTATATTTGGCATCTTCCAAATCCGAGAGAGGTTCAGTGCTCTTGCGTCTTGGTCTTGGCGGACAAGGTTCAGCGCTGCAGCAGCGGATTGAGCAGAGTGTGAATGACAAGAATTTGGTTGCGCCCATGGAAGTGCTGGTGGAGGCCGGGAACGCCGGCGACGCCGAGCGGGCGGGACGACGACGGCCGCCTGCGCCGCACGGCCACGTTCTGGACGGCCAGTGCGCATATCATCACCGCCGTCATTGGCTCCGGGGTGCTCTCCCTTGCCTGGGCCATCGCGCAGCTCGGTTGGGTGGCCAGCCACGCTGCAGTAGTGCTCCTCTTCGCCGCCTACTACGCCGCCACGCTGCTCGCCGAGTGCTTCCGGGCTGGCCATCCGGACACGGTGAAGCGCAATTACACCTACATGGACAACGTGCGCTCCAACCTCAGCGCCGCCATCCAGTATGCCAACCTTGTCGGCGTGGCCATCGGGTACACCATCGCGTCGTCCATCAGCATGCAGGCCATCCGAAGGGCCAACTGCTTCCACAAGGAGGGGCACGCTGATCGCTGCAACAGCTCCAGCACCCCGTACATGATCCTCTTCGGCGTTATGTTGATCCTCTTGTCACAGATAACGGACTTTGATCAGATTTGGTGGTCCATAGTCGCCGCCGTCATGTCCTACACCAACATGTCCAACTACTGCATCGGGTTCATCGCGCAGGCGACCATCTGTAAGTTATTGATTCTTCAATCGGATTGGTCATATAGGCTGTAATCTTGCTAAACATGTGCTTACTACGTACTAGATTTTTGGCCTGATGCAACATAGGTCCTAAATGGTTACACAAAAAAATGTATGGACAGTGCAAAATGTGGCCAAAAGTGGTTAAATTGCAACACAAAAAATTTGTGGACGGTGCAAAATGTGACCAAAAGTATTGCAATATAGGCGCTTAATGGTTGCAATATAGGTGAAATTGCAACACAAAAATTTGGTGGAAAATGCTGCCGTGGTATAAAGTTTGGGCAACCATGTGTTTTTGGGTGAAATATTGCAGGGTCATAATTTATGGAGCAACCTTGTCTGTGGTAATAGTAACTATTTGCACCGCACCAGGTGTTGTCAGAGATACCAATTGTAATTGCAACCATTTTCCAATGGTGTTGCAATAGGACCTATCTATTGCACCCAAATTAATGGTATTGCAATGGTGTCTCGTGGCATTAGGCCAAAAATATATTAGTGTTTCATCCTATTGTTTGCACTTTGTAGCCAATTGTGGGTTCATGGGAAGCCTCAATGGCATCAGCATCAGCATCGACGCCGGCGTCACCTCCACGCAGAAGATCAGGAAAACCCTTGAAGCATTCGGTGACCTCGCCTTTGCCTACGCCTACTCCAAGATCCTCATCGAGATTCAAGTAAGTAACCATCCCCTGTTATTAGGCTCCACTGTTTGTATTCTATGATCCGTTTGTAACCAAAGGCTACTCTGATTCAACTCCAGGACACCATCAAGGCACCGCCCTCGTTGGAGTCGAAGGTGATGCAGAACTGTAAGTTGTTGAATCAGTCGGATTATTGGTTACACTCATCCTTTGATTGATGGATTCTTAGTCACAGACTCGTGCTCAATTGATGTTATATATTGCAGCCAACGGTGGGTTTATGGGCATTCTCACAGGAATGGTCAGCATTGGCGTCAGCGTCAACTCCATGCACAAGATATGTCCATCGTCGAGCAGTTATGTTTTGATTGAGGCCATTTCAAGCTTCATGTTGTCTTCTGCATGTCTTGCACTTGCCGAATACTACATGTGTACATGGATCACCATGTTGCCGCCGTCGGCTTGCCGCATTGGGACAAGCAGGTGTAACTTGCCAGCTGTTCTCATCAGTCATCACTCAGGCTACTACCGACCAACACACTAGCTTGAATCTTCCTTCTTCCATGGCAAGGATGCCGAGGACGGGCTCAGTCAAGTGCATTATTGCAATTCGCCGGGCGCGGGAGGCGGTGCCAGTGGCACGCAGCCATGTAATTCCAGTTGCTGGTGATTGCTCGGTACTACTACTACTACGACTAAACACTTCTCATTTCCTTTTGTGACTACAATCTCAGTTCTGCTTTGCCTAATGGCAGCCCCCGCGGCACGAATGTGATTGGTCTCGGCTCATGGGCTCTGCAGTCATCAACACAGACGGTAAGCAGCACCATATGCTAAAGTTACTACAATGCTTTTCTTTTTCTTTCTCTGTTTTTTTTTTGTTTGTCTGATCTTTACCCAATACTCTAATAGTAGTAGTATTTTGAGTGACCAGATGGTTCAAATTACACTGATGTTTTATTTCCTGATTTGTGTTATTTGTCTATATTTATCAGTGTTTTAAATAGCGGTTTTAGCCATTTAGCTTTTTATATGTCCTAAAACAGGCTATAGCGGGACTATAGCGGCAGCTACAAACTAACTTGTACATACAGAAACTTAGCTAAATTCTTCTCAACCAACTATAGCTAGAGATTTAAGACCTTGATATTTATTATTTGGGTGATCTTTGATTAATTATAAATCATTTGACCTGCTGCCAACCACATGTGAAATCATTCAGGTATCTGAATGGTTCAGATCACTCATGTTACGTATAGACAATTTTTTTTTGTTAGAATAACTAATTGACGTCCTTCTCTTGTAGGGAGCTGTGTTATCTGTGCGGCCGTTATGTGCATGGAAGCTCAGTACAGCCGATTTCATGGGAACTATCAAGGAGAAAACTCATGCTTTTTGAAGGTCAGGGCCGATGCTGTAAAATCTCTAAAGGAAATGTGCAAGGACATAGGAGTCTGGAAACCTAATGTTGGGGCATCAACTGAGGGTGTTCTTTTTTTTTTTGACACGAGGATCTTCCTCATTTCCATTACTCATAACGGAAATACATCATCCAAGAGTTTTACAGAAAGAAAAGACAGACAAAAGGGTTCACCACAGCCAAACCAGCTTTACGACTATCCTGAGACTGATACAACAAGATAAAAAGAGTGAGGTAGAACCATCCTCAACCCCAACAGAAAAAGACCAGAAGATTGACACATGGAGCCACCATAACGCAGGTTTTCAGACATTTCTTCGGGCATTTCTTCAGGCATCACTTGCACCGTCTTGTTTGTCCTTCCGAAGCAACTGAGTGCTCTCCATCTTCTTCTTCTTTGTCAGATTCACTGCAATCGCCAGCATTGTATTGACACCCGCCACCAAGGCTTCTTTGTCCTCATCCACAAAAAGACCTGCCCAATATCTCATTATAGAGCAAGCATAGCAAACTATTGTAGCAGGATTCATCACAATTTTCCCTTCAAAACACACTTCATTCCTTGTTTTCCAGATTGCCCAGCAGATAGCTGCGATTCCCAAAGTATGAAACTGTTTCCCAGCAGGAAGCCACTTCTCACACCAACTCCAACAATTATACATGGAATTTGGTATGTTGTTAGCACCAATAGCATGAGCAATAACCGCCCAGATGGCTTTCGCCACACTACACTGAAAGAATAGGTGTTGAATGCTTTCGTTTTCATTGCAAAAGTAACAAGTGGGGTTACCCTGCCATTTTCTTCTAATCAAATTATCTTTTGTTAGAATAGCATTATTCATGATAAGCCATAGGAAGATTTTGATCTTAGCAGGGATCTTCCCTTTCCAGATCTTTTTCAAATAAGGACCATCATCATTAGAAGTTAAAGCATTGTACATGGATTTGACAGTAAAACGTCCATTGTCAGTATAGCTCCACCAGCATATATCACAACCACTACTCAGCTGAATCTTCTCAGCATCTTGCAGAATTTTAATCCAGTCACTCCTAAGCTCATCAACTAACCATCTGGTAAAAGTGATTCTGGTGGGATCAGATTTCATTTGATCTACAGTCAAATTCTGTTGTTCACACAGTTTAAACAACTCAGGAAAGATTATATACAGAGGTTTTTCATATAACCAATCATCCTTCCAGAAAAGAAGGCTAATTCCTCTAAAAACATCAAGGTAAAGAATAAATGACAATGCAAGGACTGATTTGGAACTGTAGAGGTCTGAAAAAGAAAGGTGTTGCTACTTTTCTAAAAAATCTTATCCTTCAATACTCCTTCCATTTCATTGGGGTTCAGGAGACCATGCTAAAGAATTGTGAGGAATCTCTTTTAAAGAAGTTTGATCCTCATCAGGACTACCTTTGGCTGTACAATTCTGCCAAGGGTAAGTCTGGTGGTATTTTAGCTGGTGTTAAAACAGAATTTTATGATGTTGGATCATTCAAACAAGGTGACTACATCCTACAGCTCAATCTTTGGGATAAGAAGAACAAGAAAAAATGGAATTTATTAATAGTATATGGTGCTGCTCATGATGATAATAAAATGCAATTCCTCTCTGAACTGTCTGCCTTCTGTTCCAATAGTAGTGAACCAATGTTGATTGGTGGTGACTTCAATATAATAAGATTTGCCTATGAAAGAAATAATCAAAATGGGATACAGAGATTCTCTGATCTCTTTAACAAGCTAATTAATGTGTATGATATTAGAGAAATTGACATGACAGGAGGAATGTATACTTGGTCTAACAATCAAGAGTGTCCCATTCTTGAGAAGTTAGATAGGATTCTCATGTCTAAGGAATGGGAAGATTTATTCCCACAAGTATGGGTTAAGAAGTTACCAAGAGAAGTCTCTGATCACAATCCATTAATCTTGGCTTCTGATCATTCTTACCAAGCAAGACCAATTCAATTCAGATTTGAGCTAAGCTGGTTATCAAATCCAGACTTCTTTATGAATGTTGAAAAGACCTGGAGTAAACCTTGTAGAGCAAGATCTGCCTTAGATAAGATCCAACAAAAGTTGAAATTACTGAAACAGTATTTCAAAGGTTGGGGATTTAATCTACAAGGGGAGCTTAGAAAACAAAGGAAAAATTTGAGTGAAGAGATAAATGGCCTGGAAATTGTAGAAGAAACTGATGGGCTTGATACACAACAAATGTTAAGAAAAATGTGGTTGATGGAGGAAAATTTAAAACTCCTTGATCAGGAAGAAATGTATTGGCATAACAGATGTCATGAGGACTGATTGTTAAAAGGGGACAATAATACCAAATATTTTCATAAAATTGCCAATGGAAGGAGAAGGAAAAATACTATTATCTCTCTAGAAAAAGATGGTGAAGTCATTGAAGGGGAAGAAAAGCTACTTAAACATGCTACTGAGTACTACTCTGAGCTGTTTGGACCTGATGATAATCATAATATTCAGATTGATGAAAACATGTGGGAGGATCTTACTCAAGTATCTGAGGATGATAATAGATATCTATGTGAACCCTTTTCGGAGGAGGAAGTTAAAGATGCATTATTTCATATGGAAAAGAACAAGGCTGCAGGCCCAGACAAAATACCAATTGAATTCTATCAATCATGTTGGGGGATTGTTAGAAAGGATATTATGAATGTCTTCCATGACTTCTATGCTGAAAAATGTGATATTAGGAGACTTAACTATGGCATCATTACTCTATTGCCAAAAGTGCCTGATGCACATAAAATTCAGCAATTCAGACCTATATGCCTCCTTAATTGCTTGTACAAGCTGATAACTAAGACTCTTAATGTTAGGATGGAAAAAGTGGCTGAAAAACTTATCCATCCTAATCAGATTGCTTTCATGAAAGGGAGGAATATTATGAGTGGTATTATGGTCTTACATGAAGTTATGCATGAAACCAAAAGAAAAAAGCAAACTGGAATTATTTTGAAACTTGATTTTGAAAAAGCATATGACAAGGTAAAATGGGGTTTTCTTCTTAAATGCCTTGCTGCTAGAGGTTTTAGTGGAAAATGGTGTGATTGGATAGAGCAAGTGGTCACAGGTGGGACTGTAAGTGTTTTACTGAATGACACTATAGGTCCATATATTAAAAGCTTTAAAGGTGTTAGACAAGGAGACCCTCTATCTCCAATTCTCTTCAATTTCGTTGCTGATGGTCTGTGTAGAATGATCCATAAAGCTCAACAAAATGATCTCCTCTCTGGATTAGTTGATCATATAGTGGATAAAGGGGTGGCTATACTCCAATATGCTAATGACACCATAATCTGTCTCAAACATAATTACAATGGTGCTAGAAATTTAAAACTTGTGCTATATCTGTATGAGCTGATGTCTGGTCTTAAAATAAACTTCCACAAAAGTGAGGTTCTATCTATCAATGATGAAGAGAACTGTGCTGACACATATGCAGAAATCTTCAATTGCCAAGTTGGAACTTTTCCTATCAAATATTTAGGGGTCCCTGTTAGCCCCAATAGACTTCATGTTTGTGATTGGATTCCCTTGGTTGAAAAAATGATAAGAAGTTAGACATTTGGAAAGGGGGTACAATGTCAATTGCTGGGAGATCTGTTCTAATTAACACTAGTCTGAGTAATGCTCCCATCTATCATATGTCCATTTACTTACTCCCAAAAACTATTATATATAGACTTGATAAGACCAGAAGAAACTTCTTTTGGCAAGGGGGAGGGATCAAAAAGAAATATCATTTGGTCAAATGGACAAAAATCTGTAGACACAAGAAAAAAGGTGGCTTGGGTATCAAAGACATAAGAAAAATGAATATTAGTCTACTGTGTAAATGGTGGTGGAAACTGGAAAATGATAAAGGCCTTTGGCAACAAATTATGGAATACAAGTATCTGAATGGCAAATCAGTGTGTACTGTGAGTCACAGACATACTGATTCGACTATGTGGACTGATATGCTTAAAATTAAGGATCTCTACCTTCGAGGTAGAAAGATGAAAATGTAGAGGGTGTTCTGGAGGTGATCCGTTCGTTGAAGAAGGGGATACCAACTGTCTACCATCATATATCTCTGACGCTCAAAAGCTACATGACCTTCAAAGCCGTGGAACTGAGCCCCTTGGAAGCCACCTCTATGATCGAGAAAAACGGCCCGGTGATTGGTGCACTGTACGCAGATGAAGCCTACTACAGGAGCACGGTATACCGATGTGATTACAGGGATTTTCATGCCAATCATGTCGTCGTCTGCACTGGTTACTTCTACATCGATGGCGAACTCTTCATAATAATCATGGATAACGTGGCACCTGGAGGTCCTTTCGATCCGACTTGTGCTGCACGAGGCATTCGAGGAGTTCCACGTCCTCACAGTCGACGCTAGCTAGCAAGCCTGGAGGTATATATATATATATGCTTTTGACACTCGGAAGAAGTTGAGCAAGATGATTTTGCATTGGTTCACGGCTCATGATGTGTAGTGTTTGGTGATCGAATTACGCAAGATGGATCACTTGTATATGTACTTCTGAATTCTGATCGATCAGTAGCTGAGCTAGAAGATGCAATTCATGTGTTCCAGCAAGTTTCCTTCCCCTTCTGGGGTGATTAACTTTGAGAAATTATTAGGCGATGCATGCATCTTCTCATTTTTCGCCTTTCGTTTCATTTGTGATGTAGAATGGATTAATATATCCACTACTATGTCATCCCATACAAACTAATATTTAGTACAAGCATTGTTAGGAACAAAACCATTCCATCGAATTTTATAAGATTCGCTACTGTCGGGATATCGGGCCTCGGGTACACTTGTTGCATGGAGAAAAGCCAGACCATGATTGGGCCGAGCCTACAAAGGAAGAGACCCAAACCACATGGGGTACATCCACTACATGGAAGAGATCAACTACATGGGAGACAAGATTTTTAATGAAACAGAAGGGGTTACTGGATTTTACTGAAATTTTAAAAACAACAGGTTATAAAAGGTAGGGAGACAAGGTATCAACTAGATATACATTGAATCCAAGCATATCAAGAGTTGATCTACTTGGATGTGTGATAGGTTTCCCTATAATAAATAGAAAACCATAGATCCACATTAATAATCACTCCATCCGTACCCACCAGACTATGGGCGTGTTTGTTTTCGCGGCTGAGGACCACGCGGTGCGGTACGAGGACCGCGGCCATCCCAGCGCGATTTCCAGAGACAATTCATTTTTGCTATGTCCAAAAGGTAGACGGTAAAAAGAATTAGAAACTCCACTACGTGTTTTGCGTGATTCTCTGATTTTTTTTACCGCCACCGTAGATAACGCGAAAACAAACACGCCCATAGGGCGTGGTGATAGGTGGTGACTCATTTGACATCTGAGCATAGCATAGTCTAGAACCTTAGACAGATTCTCCTCTCACAAATTACCCAACTTTGATGAAATTTGGTGGAGATACCCAACATTGATCAGATTTGGCTCTTGGTTTGGTCCTACATGTTTTTGTCGTTACGAAAAATGGAGGGGAAAATTCAGCGCCAAATACTTGCCAATCCTTGGTGGAGCTTATTTATGATTTCACGCCAAATAGATGGGACTTTCCAAAAATGTGAAATAAAAGTTTTTTCATTGCATCTTGGTCACTTTTACTTTTTCATTATTACGTAATCCCCATGGTACGGTATGATACCATTAGCTTCCCAATAACAATTCATTTTCTCATTACTTTGGCATTTTAAATGAAGGACCTATATACTAATCAAACAACACTGAATCTCGAAGCTACTTTGTTCAACCCAACCTAAGGATAATTATTCATAATGATGACTTGAATAATATTGTGGCAAGTGGCATGCCTTCTTAATGCTTATGCTACGGAACCTATATGATTGTATTTGGTTGGCACAAGCAAGAGCGGCGTCTTCTTATGGACCGTGAGTCCTCCGGCCTCTTCCATGCATATGTCCTCCTTCGTCACCCCCTCGGGAAGCTCCCAGTCGAAGCCATAGACCAGGTTGGCGAGTGTGAACTCCGTGGTGGCCACCCCCATGTCTATCCCGGGGCACATCCTCCGCCCGGCGCCGAACGGCAGGAACTCGAAATGCGCCCGGCTGAAGAAGCTGGCGGCAGCCTCGTCACCCTCGAATCTCTCTGGGACGAACTCC
This sequence comes from Microstegium vimineum, assembly GCA_022036555.1. NCBI lineage: Eukaryota > Viridiplantae > Streptophyta > Magnoliopsida > Poales > Poaceae > Microstegium > Microstegium vimineum. The sequence goes on from CM039129.1 coordinate 7,772,903, forward strand.
TCCGGGTCGTCCCAGCTCGCCGGATCCCTCCCGATCGCCCACGCGTTCACCAACACCCTTGTCCTCGCCGGCACGTCGTACCCAGACACCGTGATGCGCCGCATGGTCTCCCTCGGCACCAGGAGGGGCAGTGCTGGGTGCAGCCGCATCGTCTCTATGACCACCGCCCTTAGGTACCTGAGTTTTGCCACGTCGTCTTGATGCACTCGCCCTTTGCTGCCCACCACGGCCCTGACCTCCTCTTGCGCCTTCCTCAGCACCTCCGGCTTCCGAACCATCTCCGCCATTGCCCAGATGATGGTCACCACGCCCGTGTCGGTGGCACCGATAAATGTGTTCTAGTACAAGATATTGTTGTAATTGTGTTTATTACGAATAATGAAATGGCTTTTGATTTAATTTCATATATGCCGTACCGTTAGTAGTGCCTTGACGACGTCTCTGCTGAACTTTAATGAGCCATGCTGGTGCTCCTTCATGAGGCCGACGAGGACGCCAATAAGGCCGCCGCTGCCATTGTCGGGCTTGGCGCGGCGGGCGGGGTCGAGGTGCTGCTCGAGGATTACCTCGAAGAAGGCGTCGAACTCCTGGAACACCCTCTCACGGAGGGAGGCGACACCGGTGAGGCGGTCCACGAGGCGGCCGACGGCGTTGGGGAAGTAGTCCTCAGCGGAGAAGCTGGACCTCACCACCATGGCCTCGTCGATCACGTGGTGTAACTTCTCCTTGGACGCGAAGTGCTCCGTTCCGTAAATGTTGCCGAATGCCACCGTGCCGACGATGCCGTCCATGTACTCGAAGATGTGATCCTCTAAGACAACAGGTTTTCGTCCAACGCTATTTAGTCTGCTGATGAGTTTGTCTACCTGAAGGCACGGAGGTCATCATCAAATATAATATGTTGGGCTGTTTGACAATGCGCAATGATATCATTTTCAACAATATCATTGTCTTCCAGAAAAAGTTTGCGCTAGTTAGGCTACCGACGAAAACAAAATATCATCCTTCTCCAATAAAATTGTCACGTGGGTTTATTTAGATATACTCGTATTCATATCAATACATATGTGTTTGGGTAGATCGAAGTGAAATTTAACTAAATTCACGCTTAACACATATAAATTGAGGTGAGTCCAATAACATTCAAACGACTTATCTCTTGTATCAATCTTAATCCACGTGTATTAGAGTTAATTATGTTGAAATTAAACTAAGTTTCACTCTAATATAATCAACCACATATGAATTAAAGTGAATACACATACACCCGAATAACATTTCAGTAGGATTTACACCGTACCCCTGCTGTTTCGTAAAAGAATAACCATTCGTTGAATTTGAGTGGTGCCCAATAATGTTTTAATACACTCGTGGCTTGGAAATATATCCATGCATTGGGAGAGAAAATATATACTAGTGCGATCTTGTTTAATATACATGTATCTATCTCAAACCATATAAATTGAAGTGGATTAGAATGAAAATTAATTCAAATACACTGCAATATATCTAAACTAGATTAAAATACCTCGATGTCCCTGGCGTACCAGGTGGCCTGGATGCGGCGCTTGCTGAGGAACTCGACGACGAGGAACTTGCGCCGCTCTCGCCACTGCTCGCTGTAGGGGCTGAAGGCCACGTCGTTGTGCTCGTACGACAGACGCCTGGGCCCCGGCGTGTCTGGGCGGCTGCAGCAGTCCGCGTCGTGCGTCTTGAGCACGTCCCGCGCCGCGTCGGCCGACGACACCACCACGGTGGGCACCGTCCCCAGCCGCAGCATCGTAACTGGCCCGTGCCGCCGCGCCAGCTCCCGGAGGCTCCGGTGCGGCAGCGCGCCCATCTGGTGTAGGTTGCCGAGGACCGGCAGCCCCAACGGGCACGGAGGTAGCCGGTATGACGTGCTGGTGCTCTTCCTTCGCCTTGCTGCTATGAGGAAGATGGAGAGCAGAGGCAGGACAGCTAACAGGAGGACGAAGCTGCAAGTTGCTGGGAGCTTCCGTTGCTGAGGCAACAAGTACTGATCTAGCACACTTGTTAGTGATTGCAAAACCATCCCTTTTCTGGGAGAGTTATCTTTGCCCCTAAGGACAGATGCTCTCACACGAGCGCGCCATCGGGTGGGCGCAAAAGCATCTCTAGCACGCGGGGATATGTGTGTGCGCATCCCCACGCACATCCAACGGAGAACACATGCCTTTAGGGGCAAAATTCCCGTTCTCCATTGGCACCTGATCCTATTTCTCTATCGATCAGTCAATCCGATATGAGTTTTGTGGCAACGATGCTATATCGTTCTTTGTGATGTGTATCTCACAAAGGTACCTTTGCTTGAGGCGTTATTAGCTTTGATAGTAGGTATGATATATAGAGAGAGAGCTATAGGATCAGTGAGTGTCAATACTGAGATTATTATTCGGAACGTGCGGCGGAGCATCGACAAGGAAAGTAGTTATTATAAATATATTACTCCTTTCGTCTTAAAACGAAAGATATGCATGTAAAGCATCTTCAAGATTTTTCTATAATTTCTTTCCAAAGTCATCGGAAGAATGAAATAAGGCCACGTCTCTAATAAGAGTTTTCCATAATTCACTCCAAAATATATATATTCTAAAAGTACATTCCAAATTTCCAATCATTCAATGGCATTTTCGTAATCAAGATCATATTCTTCCCGACAACAAGCATGTGCGTGTGGTGCTCTTGTTAATCGTCATCTCGATGCCTTGTGCCGTTCCATGTAACGCCGCCGCACCGGCGTGGGGGCATAGGGCCGTAACGGGTGGGCAGCGGCGGCAGCATCGATGCAGGCTAGGAGAGGGCCGTGCGGCCAAGCAAGGAGCCGCGACGAGCGTGCCGGCGAGCAGGATCCGCAGCGGCGTGGCGAGCAGAAGACGATGCCAAAGCCGTTGCCGTAGTAGTGCCGGGGCAGCATGGACTTCAGGCGCCGCCACACGTTCATGGAGAAGAGCACCTTATGTTCGCCAAGACGGGCATCGAGGTCAACGACGTCGGCATCCTCTTGCCGAACTGTAGCCTGATCAACCGGAGCCCATGCGTGAGGGAGAGAAGAACGCCCCGAAAACCTGGCATTCGCAGGATCCGCGCGACGACTGACCACTGACCACGCATATCTTTGCGCGTGTTGGGTGTGCGTGTTATTGGGTCATTTTTCAGAAGCGCCAAAAAAAAAGTGAGGTCGGATTGGGAACGGTTGGAGATGGAATAGTTTTTTTGTGTTCCTAAAAAAATCAAAAAGATAGAAAGAGTGTTTCAAGAACTCTTAGAGATGATCTAAGTATTCAAATTTATTCAAAACTATAAGACATGCATTCTATCTAGATGAAATTAATGTATCTAAAAAATCAGGCTGTAGCAATCTTCACGATACGAATACGTCTTGCGATCCTGACTGAAATCATATGCGTCATTTATTTTATCATATATAATAAGTATCTATGTCATCAAATAAAAAAGCTGTAGCAATCTTAATGATACAATCACGATATAAATACGTCTTAAGATCTGACTGAAAATATTATAACAGAATATTAGGCATTGGTTGTTGAAATGTCTGCATCATAATATCAAATGATCTATACCAATAGAATCATCATATCCTAAAATAGATTGATTTGAAATGGTTTTATCTTTTATGGATCCTCTACTCATAATAGATGGCACATTTTTTAAGGTTTCTGACCAGGCCATCATCTGCCACTGCTACTGGCAAGCTGTTTGCCACAAAATGTACAGGTCAATTGTTTCATTCTATCCAGTCATATGAAGGTGAATTACCATAACATTGCTAGCTGATTAGCACACAATGTACATGTCAATTGGTTTGTTCTATCCAATCATATGAAGGTGAATTACCATGTTATTGTTTCAGGTCTGTCAAATATGTTACTCCCTCCTTTCATAAATGATAATCATATTAGATTAGAGGAAAAGTCAAACTTTATAAATTTCGACCAACAATTAGTTAAATTGTATGAATGTTTAGAGCGTGAAACTTACACCAATAGATTTGTGTTAAAAACACCTCTAAGATGGTATGGATGTTTTTGTCGCCAACTTTATATTATAAGAGAAATTAATGGTCAAAATTTATTTTATAAGACTTTTCCTTTAGTCTAATACGATGAACATTTATGAAAGGAGGGAGTATAAAACATGTTGCCAGCACTTAAGACTTCTTTTTTTCTCTCCGCACTTAAGATCTCCTTGTTACTTCATAAATCTATGTACTTGCGTGAATGTGGTTCTCTCAATTTTTAAGATAATGGTGGCTTATTTAGTGAAGGTAGGCTTCACCAGTTCATCCATTTATATTAGTATAATATATAATATATCACTACTACATAAAACATTAACCGAGACGGACAAAATCGATTAACCGTGGTGGGTTTTTCAACCGCCACGGATCAAAAGGTCACGATTAATAGTGCCTTAACCGTGACGGCTTCCACGTCTGCCTCGGTTAATCGAATAAAAAAAGAAAAGCCCGTATCCAGCCCTAATTGGGCTTAGATCTGGATCTCTGCCGCCGCCGCCGGGGAGCAGGCCTCGCCCCGCCGCTCGCCTAGAAAGCTGCCCCGCCCCACCCCACTGGATCTGCGAGAAGGGAGGCTAGGGGCAGGAGAGCCGCCGCCATGCTGTGCCCAGATTTGACCACTCTGCCGCCGGATCCGACCTCTCCGCGTCGGATCCAGGCCATAAAGGGAGGAGAAGAGGAGGCAGAGGGGCACCGCCGATGGGGGAGGTGGAGGCTCTGCCGCCGGATCCGGCCTCTCCGCATCGAATCCAGGTCGTAGAGGGAGGAGAGGAGGAGTTAGAGAGGCGCCGCCGGTAGGGGTGGTGGAGGGGCACCGCCGGTGGAGGTGGTGGAGGGGAGGGGCTCCATTGGTAGGGGAGGGGAGGGGGGCGCCGTCGCAGGTGGGGGAGGGGAGGGGGCCACCATCGCCGGTGGGAGAGGGGAGGGGGCCGCCAGTGGGGGAGGGGAGGGCCGGGTGTGAGGGAGAGGGAGAGAGCGTTGCTCTCGGCCGTGGGAGAGGAAGAGAGTGTCGCTTGACTGCTGAGGGAGAGGGTGAAAACCCTAACTTCCCGTATTTATACTCGAAACGATTATCGGGTCTCGCCTGGGCCTGTTGGGCCTCGGCCTTTTTTCCGAGGCAGACTCTTTAGGATATCCGCCTCCAAAAATGGGGTTATTTTGTGAGGCGGGCTTCTTATAAAGTCCGCCTCCGTTAATAGATTTTAGGAGACGGTTGTGACCCCTGACGGCTGGGCTTCGGGAGCACCTATTAACCGTGGCGGATTATAGGTTTGACCGTCACGGTTAAGATTTCTCAAGTGCCATGCAAAAGAAATTTTGTAGTAGTATATAATGTTTTCGGTTTGGCTTGAAGCCCAACTTGATTTACTAACATATTAACTTCACCATTTTCTAGAGTACCAATAATGTATCTTTCACTCACTGAATTCTTTTTTGCATATTTATTTTTCATATATATCAGCTTCAACCTCCCATACTTGTATCAGATTCAAATGGTTGGTGGATGTGCGAATTGGGTTCCTTGTGGTGGAACCTACCCACTCGAGTTCAAATCTTCGATTTGATATGGGCGTTCGCATTTTCTTGGATTTATTCTAGGATTATCGGCGATAGTCTTTCAGTGATAGACGACGTGTTTATCGACAGCGAGACACCTGTGATGACTTTATCAATCTCGAGATTTGTCGGTCCAACTCGATTTTTCAAATGTGCTCATAAGGGTTTACGTCTGTAACTAGGTCTCACAGGAAAAAAGACCTCTAAAATCCTTGTTAAAAAAAGAGTCCTTGTTAAAAAAAAAGAGCACTACGCTGCCTCTGAGATACTCTGTCACTCTGATATATATTGATACATTCCTCATCAAAATCCAAGCATCAAGCCTCGTCCGTCCCATGCGGTCATGTCTAGGAGTAGTAACTAGCGTCTCGCACCAGCCTAGAAATCAGAGATAGTAAAGGTTATACACTCATCCGCATTAACATCGGCGCCAGCGTCGTCTCCACCCAGAAGATCCAGCACACTCATTAGGCATTAGACTGACCGCACTGTGGACGGTATCCGCTACAGTATCCTGGAGGAGTAAAATTGCCCACATCGCACTCCGCTAGGCGTTCCGCTACGGGCCTTCGTCCGGTATAGGCAGCGCACTCCCGTTATCCGCCGGCTGGCCCACAATGCATGGCAGAAGAGAGCGCATGCGCAGGAGGACAGCAGCGTGGGCCTAGGCGCTGCGCGCGGTGCAGAGAGGCAGACAGACATGCAAGGGAGAGAGAGGATAGGGTCGGTCCTACAAGTGGAAATGATTAAAAATGTAATAATTCAAAAGCCAAAAAAAAAGCAAATTAAATTTTGATTACACTATTAAATTTGTTTCAATAAATTCTTCAAAACAAGATCTCACGTGGATATATTTAGATAAATTTTATTTATAAACATATGAACCTCACGGTTGGCCGTTGATATGAAGTATGAGATATAGAGGATGATGAGTGTGAAAAAAATTTATAGAGAGGAAGAAATTAGAGGATGAATATAGGGGATGAAGAGTAAGGATAGCCTTAGGTACCATTGCCTTCGCCCAAGTAAGCAACAAACCACTCCTCTCTGCAACTTGATTAATCAGTTTCTAACAAAGGCTGCTGCTGCTCTGGTTCTTGCTCACGACAAGATGAAGTGATGCAGGAGGCGATGTAGCCCAAGAAATCGGGCAAGTGCATTGGCCGCTCGCGGGACGCACTCATCTAATTCCATCCTCCGTAGGAGCTGGCGATTGCAGATTGCTCAACGGTAGGACTAGAATGAAAACAAATTGCATATGGACGGATGACTCACATTACATTTGTTTTCATATTTTTGGTTGGATTCGGACTCAAATAACCAAACTCCTTTCGTCTTAAAAAAAACTAAAACATTTGGCGCCCTTCGGGCGCCCCTATCATGATTTGAAGAACAAAATAACTTTAATTGCCATGTATGAGAAATATAATAACAAATTACAATATCAATAGTTACCAATAATTGTACTATGTCTATATATATTTTGCAACTATAATTAATTTAGTTGGAACCATATAAATATAGTGTACAATACATAAGGATTGTCTCATATTAAATTTTATACAATCTTCTCTCTCATGTCTCATCCAACATCATTCAACAGAATCTTGTTACTTTCTTCTGCAGTTTTCATCTTTGTCCTTTCAGCCATGCAAGAATTCATTATTTCCACAACCTAAAATTTGGTATATATATATATATATTAATATAAAATAGTAATAAGAACAAGTCATTAAAACACTATGCAATTGGATGCATATACATACTTAATTTGCACCTGAAACATTTCCATGCATAGTACGAAAAATCTTCTGCAAATAAGAAACTGCAATCTAGAGATCCTTCAGTGCGCTGCTAACAACCCTAAAATAATTTATAAATAGTGAACAAGAATCTTAGTTCTAGTAGCATACAAATTTAACATATGTGAGTGAGACATTTGGGTACTTTTAAGGAATTTCAGTGAGCACGTGCCAATGAACAAATGGATTACTTAAAGTCTAAGACATGTCAAGCAGAGCATGTGCTAATGTACAAATAGATTACCTAGAAATGTGAAGTACTATAGAACTGACAGACCAGTATTGGTCGAATTATCGTCCTGAAAAATTGATTGTACTAAATTTTTTGCCTATAAATTTTTTTATGGTGGACCACTGAACTGTGATAGAATGGTGGGCTATAGAAACACATCTATATATTTTTGTTCCAAGCTATATGTTCCTGCAATAGACAAGATCTTTATTTATAAGAATTTAAAGAGCAGTAGAGCACATGATCATCAGACATGGTAACAAAATTAGCGCTATCAAGATCTACTAAGTAGGATGTAAATGCACATTTCAAAAGAGGTAAGGTCAACCAATCTACCTACGCTAACATGGCAATTTATAAGAAGAAAAATGCTAACATGGTAATGCTTGTATAATATTAATTTCTTTGCTGCAGCTCCCACAAATACTACTGGTATGTGGATTAAACAAATACATACTGGCATAGCATTGGAAATTCTAGTCTACAAAAATTGCTTTTCCACACTACAATCTCAAATAACCACACAAATAAGAAAACAAAAGCAAAAGCTATGTGCTACCGCAGACACTTGACATATATGTGATCAAGCTAACTACAGCTGAAAGCAATTCAGACCTCAAGAGGATCTTGCCAGCATCAATTAGATTATCAGATTTATCCATGTATACACACAAGCCTAACAGAAAATTGAAAACATTCTGAACCTTTCAAAGTCTGAAATCTAGAGACGACAGACATGGAGAGGAAAAATTGCCCAAACAATTCACCTTTTTTTAATATCAACGGGGAGGAAGAGTCCCCCCCCCCCCCCCCCCCCCATGAGCTTTATATTGATCTGGACCATTACAGTTCAATTAACCCATTTAACAGTTGCAATCAACGCAAATCCATGTCCATGCAGAACTACGGCCTATTGTTCCACTAACTCGAATCTAGGAAACCCAGTTGCTCTAAACAAGAGAAAGAGAACAAAGTAAATGTGTATTGCTACAGCTAACAGTACAGGGGCATGAGACTACAACCAAGGGAGGCCGTTGCTGCCTTGCTGATGCCGACGTCTATGACGTATGGCTTTGGTGGGTTCCAGATGCTCGTCAGAATATAGTACAAGCTGAAAGAAGAATCTTCCCTCTCCCAAAATGTTAAGCCATCATTGGTAATAAAGGACAGATGCTCCAAGAAGAACATACCAATGTGCACAATAATACATGGAGCAGAATCTTCCCACATATGAGTTGAAGCGTAGGTAAAAACAACAGTGATACATATCTATACTTTGGATAGTTGTGCAATGTTTTTTGGAAACCAAAAATATAGTAATCATCTTCTACATGTTTTATGTATTAGATCTAACAAATCTTCAAATTGGTTTGTATTGAAAAAGCTGGTAAAGTTAAAATAATGCTCACTTAACTACTTAAATTCAGTGGCCCTAATAGGGACAACAACGGTTCTGAATCCAGCCGACCATAAAAAAGATCAATGCAAGGCTATTGAATAAAATTATGGGCTTTGGTGCCGCAGCCAAGGCATTTGCAATAATTACAATGCTTGACATGGAAAATGAGAATGGTCGGTAGAAGGAAAAAGTACTACACAATTTTCTTCCGAGCAACAGTGAAGAAGAAAAATAAACTGTATGTAGAAACCAGGTAATAGATAGGTATAACACTATGCAAGCACACTTCTAGCCCTGCTCTTTCCGGTGAAGCTTAGTATCCTGAACTCAAGCTTAGCCTGAACCATTCTCACATGCACATTATCATGAGTTCTTTTGATTCAACATGTTGGCAGAACACGTTGATTCAACATGTAAAAAAATAGAACTTGTACTGAGAAACAAAGTAATACTTGTAGAAGCGCAAAGAAGAAACAACTTCACTTGGCAAGTCTTATCGACTTGCATCTTTGACTCCATGACTGCCTCTCTATATTTGTGATGGGGACATTCTAAATCCTGGTGATGATTAGAGGAAAAATAACATCCACCAATCAGTACTCCACAGAGGAGAAGGAAGCAGGCAACAAAGTGAATCTAAGCAGCAGAAACGGGATAAGAAGCTTACCGGCTCCACTCACGAAGACCATGCCGGCTTGAGAAGAGGTAGGAAAGACCGCAGTGTGTTGTTAGGATCCAAGCAAGAACCTCATCCATTGCCGCATAGCGAGGAATAAAGGAAATCTGACCTTCACGAATCGACCATCAAGGGCAGATCCGGGGCTACCGCCTCACCGAGGATGCCTTCCAAGCAACGAACAATGATAGCGCTCATGTCAGCATGGAGGCGACGCATGGAGGAGAGGGTGGAGAGGGGCCGATGAGGTCTTCCTAATCTGGCGCCTCCGGATCTTATGTGTCCCCGTGCCGCAAGGAAGGGTCGAGGTGCGGTCGTGCGACGGTGGCGGCGGGGAGAGGAGAGAGGGGTCGAGACGTTGAGCTAGGGTTGCGGGGTGGGAGGCCGAGAGCAGAACGGTTTGGACTGCGGGTTGATTCTGAGAACATGAAGGGCCTTTTTGCAAAATAAATGACAACGACAAGTGTCAGCACACAAAAAAGCCACCAATGCTCTAAATGTTGTGGTGCTTGCAGAATGGAGTGGGTTTAAATCAACCCGATATGGGATCACACCCGATCGCGTTTTTAAGATAGAATTCGATATCGGCATCATAAATATGTAATTTAAGTATTCTGGATATCAGATGTTGAGCTAGAAGGATGACAATGGTGCATTGATCAAGAGCTTCATGGACTAAGGAAAAGAAGAAAGAGAAAAACAAAAATGGGCTCAAGGCAAAGGTATATCATAGGGCCATTTTTGGTTTAGTGATCAAGACACTATAGAGAGTGTGATCACATTTAGGATAGATAGTCGTACTATCAAGAAGGGAAAACTCATTTCAATTACGGTTATCATGTGCTACTAGGTTTGCATTGCATATACATAAAAAGAACCTAAGTGATACAAACTAAATTAAATCCAAGAAAACATGTTGTAAAAGGCTAACACAGGGGAACAATGTTTGGAAGACATGATGTTAGCACATGGAAGCTTGGAGAAGAAGAGGCGGCTCGGTTTGGAACTCAGAAGGGCTCCGGACGCTAGGTCCGGACGCTAGTGAGATGCGGTCCAGACCATCAAAGATGCGACCGGAGGCATACCCTAAGGAGCAGCCTCACTGGACAGAGGAACCAGACACAGATCGTCGTCCGAACGCTGACTCCGGACTCGAGTCCAGAGGTTTGGAGCTCTCGGGGAGCTCTCTGCGTAACGACCGAACGCTAAGTGCGGTCCGGATGCTAGGCACCGGATGTGCGTCCGGAGCACTTGTGCTCTCTAAGTTGGATCCGGACGCAAGAAATAGAGGGTCCAGACGCGCCCTGTTCCCTGCGTCCGGAGGTGATGCGTCAGCAGCAGACAAGGCGCCAACAGGTGATTTCAAAATGACAGAGGGTCCAGACGCATGCGTAATGGTCCGGACCCCCTATACAGACTGCGTCCGGAGCTCTGCTGAAAAGCATGGAAGTGGAGCAAAACGGCTAGCTCGGTTTGCATGGCTATAAAAGTGGTTTGGCCGGCTCCTAGGGCTCTCTCTTGCACCTCCCATTCATTCTCACTCTTTGTGCTTGCTTGAGATAGCCCCCAACTCATCTCTCTTTGCTTCAATTGCATTCTTGTGAGAGTTTGAGTGAACCAAGTGCATTGATCATTGCATTGCATCTTAGTGGCACTTGGTCATCGTCATCGCCGCGGGATTTCTTGTTATTCTTGGTGTTTGCCAACACCTAGACGACTTGGCGATTGAGGAGAAGCTTCGGCACGTGTTTGTGATTGTTCGTGGTTGGCTTCATCGATTGTGAGAGAGCTTGTACCCACCTCGGCGGAGCGCCAAAGGGTAACTCTAGTGGATTGCTCGTGTCATTGAGTTACTCTCATTTGGGTGGATTCTTGTGGCACCCGAGTTAGTGGGATAGGCTTGTCATTGCCTATTAGCCACCGAATCACCACTTGAGTAGTCGACACAATGGGGACTAGCTTGGTGACAACCAAGTGAACCTCAGGAGAAAAATAGATTGTCATCTTGTCTCCCGGCTATTCATTGGTATTCATTGTGATTGGTTCTCTACATTGACATCCATATATCACAAGGCATCGGTATCACAATCACCACTTCTCTTGTATTTACTTCTTCCATATTTTGTTTAGTTAGCTTGCTAGTTAGCATCTTTATTAGTTGTTCTTGCTAGCTTGTGTTAAGTGGCTTAGGTTCTTGCTATTGATTGTTAGGCACTTAGCTAACTAGAATTGCATTGGATAGGTGGATTTGCACCCCAAGTAGAGCTAGAGCAAAAAGCTTCGCTTAAGTGTTATCTAACCTTTTGCTCTAGTGATTTGTAGAATTTTATTAGGCTATCCATCCCCCCTCTAGCCATCTAGGACCTTTCAAGTGGTATCAAAGTCGTGGTCACCGCTATTATCAAGGCTTAACAACCTTCGGTGTTAGTGATGGCTCAAATATTATTCAACCATGTGGGGAGCAAGCCGCCGATGTTTGATGGCACCTCATTTGATTATTGGAAGAGGAAGATGAAGATGCATCTATGCTCAATACATGAGAAGGTGTGGACCGTGACCGAAAAGGACTATGTCATCCTTGATGAGGATAGTCCCACACCTAGAGAGCAAGAGAACCGGCAATGCAACACCATGGCACTCAATGTTATCTACAATGGCATTGATTCCAAGGTGTTTGAGAAAATCAAAGATCTTGAGAAGGCAAGTGAAGTGTGGAAGAGACTTGAGGATACATATGAGGGCACCGCAGCCGTGAAGAATGCCAAGTTATACATGCTCAAGGACAAGCTATCTCACTTCAAGATGAAGGATGATGAGTCTATTCCGGAGATGTTCCATAGGCTCCAAGTGATCATCAATGATCTCAAGAGCTTGGGTGAGAAGGTCAAGAATAAGGACTTCTCAAACCAGTTTCTTGGTTGTTTGCCTAAGAAATACAAAACCTTGAGACAAATAATTAGGAGAGATGGTTTGGACAAGATCACTCCCAATGAAGTACTCGGTGAGATCATGACCGAAGAGGAATACAACGAAAAAAGTGAAGAAGAAGAGGTCAAGGAAGAAAAGAAAGAAAAGAAAGAAAAGAAGAGATTAGCTTTCAAGGCTTCATCATCCAAGAACAAGGGCAAAGCAAAGAAGCAAGAATCAAGTGATGATGAAGATGCAAGTGATGTTGATGAAGAGATGATGGCCCTCTTTGTGCGCAAGTTTGGCAAGTTCATGAAGAAGAAGGGCTATGGTGCTAGAAAGAGAAGAGACAACTTCAAGAGAAAAGAATATGAGAAGAGATGCTACAAGTGCAAGAGCACCGGTCACATGATTGCGGATTGTCCCAATCATAGTGATGATGATGAGAAAAAGAAGAACAAGCATAAGAAAAAGGAGAAGAAACTATCATTCACCAAGAAGAAGAAGGGTGAATCATACATGGTGACTTGGGATAGTGATGATTCCTCCGATGAAGAATCTAGTGATGATGAGAGGAAGAAGACCAAGAAGAAGGCATTGGCAAGCATTACTATCAACACCAAGCCATCCACCTTCGACACTCTATCATGCTTCATGGCTAAGCTAACTAAGGTACAATCTCATGATGATAGTGATAGTGATGATGATAGTAGTGATGATGAGGAGGAGTACTCCAAGGAAGAACTAGTAGATATGATGAAGCAAACTTATGCTTGCTTTGAGACAAAGAGGATGGAGTGCAAAGAATTGAACAAGAAGCACAAAGCTCTTGAACAATCCTTTGATGAGCTCAATGGCTCTCATGAGAGGCTAATGGAAGCCCATGAGAAGCTTGAGAGGACTCAATACAAGCTGGAGAAGGCTCACTCCTCTCTCCTTGAACAAAACAAGGATAAGGTTGTTGCATCATGTGATATTGGAGTCACTTGTGGTATACTTGATGAATCATTTTTCACTCCTATCATTGTCAGCCCAACCGACACTAGCACTCCCACTTGCACATCCATTAGTGAGAGTTCAATGGTTGATGCTACATTAGTGAGTGAAAATGAAAAATTGAAAAATGATGTTAATGAACTCACTCATGCTTTGAGTAAGGCGTATGGTGGAGATGCCCGCTTGCTAAAGTGCTTGGCTAGCCAAAGATTCTCCATTTGCAAAGAGGGATTGAGCTATACCCCCCAAGAAGGGCAAGTCGGCCTTTGTAACTCCTAAGCCTAGCTTTGTGAGGAGCAATGGTCGGTTTTGCAACAAATGAAAGCAAGTGGGGCATGTTGACCAATATTGCAAACTTAACAGGAGCCAAACCAAGTTTGATAAGGCCACCTCTATGCATTTTGATTCTTGTTATATGCTTACCAAAAGTGCTGAAGGTATCATGGCTAAGTATGTTGGCACACCCATTGTTGGCCCAAAGAAGAAGGCAATTTGGGTGCCAAAATCCTTGGTCACTAACTTTGGAGGACCCAAACAAGTATGGGTACCTAAGAGTAACTAATTTGTTTGTAGGTCAATTACAAAGACGGAGGAAGGCATTAGGTGCTTGATAGTGGGTGCACTCAACACATGACCGGGGATTCTAGAATGTTCAAATCAATCAACTCCAACACCAATGATGGCATTGATAGTATTACATTTGGTGATAATGGCAAGGGCAAGGTCAAGGGTCTTGGTAAGATTGCAATATCCAATGACTTGAGTATATCCAATGTCTTGCTAGTTGAGAGCTTGAACTTCAATTTGCTATCCGTGGCTCAATTATGTGATCTTGGATTCAAATGCATATTTGGGGTAGATGATGTTGAGATCATTAGTGTTGATGGTTCAAACTTAATCTTCAAAGGCTTTAGATATGAGAACCTCTATCTAGTTGACTTTAATGCTAACGAAGCTCAATTGTCAACTTGCTTGCTCACCAAATCAAGTATGGGTTGGTTATGGCATAGAAGGCTTGGTCATGTTGGCATGAAGAAATTAAATAGATTGATCAAGCATGACCTAGTAAGAGGCTTGAAAGATGTGTTTGAGAAGGACAAACTTTATAGCTCTTGTCAAGCCGACAAATAAGTTGGTAACACCCATCCTAAGAAGAGTATGATGAGCACTAGTAGAGCATTTGAGTTGTTGCATATGGACTTGTTTCGTCCAACAACTTATACTAGTATTGGAGGCAACAAGTATGGATTTGTGATAGTGGATGATCTCACAAGATATACTTGGGTATTCTTTCTCAATGACAAGAGTGATACATTTGCCACATTCAAATCATTTGTCAAGAGATGTCACAATGAGTTTGAAACCACTATCAAGAAAGTGAGAAGTGACAATGGTAGTGAATTCAAGAATACAAGAGTTGAAGAGCTATGCGATGAATTGGGAATCAAGCATCAACTCTCGGCCAAGTACACTCCACAATAAAATGGTCTTGTTGAGAGGAAGAATAGAACATTTATTGATATGGCAAGGTCTATGCTTAGTGATTACAATGTGATTCAATCCTTTTGGGCCGAAGCTATCAACACCGCTTGCTACTCTAGCAACCGGTTGTATTGTCACTCATTGATGGAGAAGACTCCATATGAGCTATTGAATGGAAGAAAGCCCAACATTGCATACTTTAGAGTCTTTGGGTGCAAATGCTAGAGTCTTTGGGTGCAAATGCTACATCTTGAAGAAAGGCACAAGACATGGGAAGTTTGACAAGAAATGTGATGAAGGGTTCTTACTTGGTTACTCAACCACAAGCAAAGCCTATAGAGTTTGGAATTCGGCTAGTGGTATACTTGAGGAGGTTCATGATGTTGAGTTTGATGAAACCAATGGATCTCAAGTTGAGAATGAGAATCTAGAAGATGTGAGTGGTCCTCAATTGTCAAAGGATATGAAGAACATGGATATTGGTGATATTCGGCCTAAGCAAGTGATTGACATTGAAGATGACAAAGATCAAGTGCTCAACTCACCTAATGTGCAAGCTAGTAGCTCTCAAATGCAAGATCAACAAGTGGCTAGTTCATCTCAACCAAGCTCAAGCAATCAAGTTCCTATCCTTCAACCAACCAACATTGCAAAAGATCACCCCATTGATCAAATTGTTGGTGACATTACAAGTGGTGTTCAAACAAGATCAAGATTGACATCCTTTTGTGAACACTACTCTTTTGTATCATCCATAGAGCCAACAAAGATTGATGAAGCCCTACAAGATGTTGATTGGGTCAATGCTATGCATGAAGAGCTCAATAATTTCACTAGAAACCAAGTTTGGGAACTAGTTGAAAGACCCAAGAACTACAATGTTATTGGCACAAGATGGGTATTTAGAAACAAGCAAGATCAAGATGGTATAGTTGTGAGGAACAAAGAAAGATTGGTAGCTCAAGGATACACTCAAGTTGAGGATCTTGACTTTGGAGAAACCTATGAACCGGTTGCAAGATTAGAGGCAATTAGAATTCTATTAGCCTATGCATGTTCCCACAACATCAAGCTATACCAAATGGATGTGAAGAGTGCTTTCTTGAATGGATATATCAATGAGCTAGTATATGTTGAGCAACCTCCCAGATTTGAAGATGACAAGAAGCCCAACCATATGTACAAGTTGAGGAAGGCTTTATATGGCTTGAAGCAAGCACCTAGATCATGGTACGAAAGATTGAGGGACTTCCTTCTATCTAAAGGGTTCATCATGGGGAAGGTTGACACTACTCTCTTCACCAAGAAGCTTGGCAAGGATCTATTTGTGCTCCAAATCTATGTGGATGACATCATATTCGGTTCAACCAATCAAGAATTTTGTGAAGAATTTGGCAAAATGATGGCAAATGAGTTTGAAATGTCAATGATTGGTGAACTTAGCTACTTCCTTGGTCTTCAAATCAAGCAATTGAAGAATGGCACCTTTGTGAGTCAAGGCAAGTACATCAAGGATATGATGAAGAAGTTTGGCATAGAAGAGTCTAAAGGCATTAGCACTCCAATGGGCACTAATGGACACTTGGATAGTGATGCTCGTGGCAATATGGTGGATCAAAAGTTGTATCGGTTTATGATTGGAAGCCTACTCTATGTGACCGCTTCTAGGCCGGATTTGATGTTTAGTGTATGCATGTGTGCAAGATTCCAAGCCTCTCCAAGAGAAAGTCACTTGAAGGCTACAAAGAGGATATTAAGGTACTTGAAGCATACACAAGATGTTGGATTATGGTATACCAAGGGGTCAAACTTTGAGTTGATTGGATATTCGGACTCCGACTATGCGGGATGCAAGATTGATAGAAAGAGCACATTGGGCACATGTCAAATGCTAAGCATGTCACTTGTATCTTGGTCATCAAAGAAGCAAAATAGTGTTGCACTCTCTACCGCCGAAGCCGAATACATAAGTGTGGGTAGTTGTTGTGCTCAATTGCTTTGGATGAAAGCAACTTTGAATGACTATGGGATAAATTTCAAGAAAGTGCCATTGCTATGTGACAATAAAAGTACGGTGAAGCTAACCAACAATCCGGTCCAACATTCAAGAACCAAGCACATTGATGTGAGGCACCACTTCATAAGGGATCATCAACTCAAGGGTGATATCAAAATCACAAGTGTTGACACCGATGATCAACTTGCTGACATATTCACCAAGCCATTAGATGAGAAGAGATTTTGCAAGCTAAGAAATGAATTGAACATTCTTGACTTCTCAAATATGTGTTAATGCACCCCCATATATGACATGCCTCTCCCTTGAGCAAAGCAAGGTAAAAGTTGATTGACATGTCATACATCCTCTATTAGGACTTGTTAGTGCATCTAGACATCAACTCATTAGGCTCATTCATGAAAAACAAATGTTTTGATGCTTATATGGTACCACTATTGCTTCTATGCTTGATATGATCTAGTGGTAGCATATGACATATTTGTGGGCTTGCAATCCTAGTGTTTGATCTAGAATATAAACTTCAAATGTTTAGCTCAACATGGGCAAGATAACCATTTTAGGATGTGTGAACAAGCTTGTCCATGGTTTAAACCGAGTTAAATACCTTGGGGCAAGTACTCTAGATTGAACCACAACTAAGCTTCTCTCCAATAATCAAACCTTTAAGCACATCTTTTATGATAATAGATGAAACCGGGGGAGAAGTAAGTAGTAAGACAAAGAAAAATATTTTGAAAATTTTGAAAATAAAAGCACACAAGTAGGGGGAGCAAGCCTATGAATAAAGTTGTTGCATATCTTTGCGCATTCATAAGTGCTTGCTTGCATATGTACCTATATTCGTGACATGTTTGTGTGATGATTGCTAGAAACCTATATGATATGATGCTTGAAGAACTAGCATGATTAGGTGTCTTTATTTTCATGTGGTATCTAGTTCTCTCAAGTTTGCCTCTCAAAAGTGCTTTCAAGTGGTTTCTAGGCATTCATGGTGCTAAGGATGGTATAATATTGTACTCTGATTGGTATCACGCTTCAAAGGTCCATCCTACACACCTTAGCCTCATTTGGTAGCATTCACTCTCCCACAATTCTTATTCATGGATATGTGATCAAAATGAACCAAACTCATATATCACATATGTAGGGGGAGCTAATACTACCAAAGTTGAAAATTTCATTATATATATTCCTTTGTGAAAGGTTTTCATCAATTACCAAAAAGGGGGAGATTGAAAGACCTTGTTTGATTTTGGTTAATTAATGAAGCCTATGGACTAACCCTTGAACTAAGTGTATAATCAAGATAGGGTGGTCCACCTTGATACATGGAGCTAGAAGGATGACAATGGTGCATTGATCAAGAGCTTCATGGACTAAGGAAAAGAAGAAAGAGAAAAAATAAAAATTGGCTCAAGGCAAAGGTATATCATAGGGCCATTTTTGGTTTAGTGATCAAGACACTATAGAGAGTGTGATCACATTTAGGATAGATAGCCGTACTATCAAGAAGGGAAATGTAAGGTCCTGATTAGCCTAGGGGGGTGAATAGGCCTATTTAAAACAAACTGCAACTTTCTATCAGCAGTGAGGTCGGCACTGCCGGGATGGCTGGCACTGCTGGACTTAGGGCAGCAGTGTTGGTCACCAGAACAGATATACGCAGAATTCAAAATATAAGCTGAGAATGTAAATTGTGCTTGAATAGAAACCTTCCTAGAGGTGCAGGGAACCTCTAGCACCACCTGAAAGTGGTAGCAACACACCCACCGAGTAGATCGGGTCCAAACCCTAGAAAACACCTTGCAAACAATATATACCAAATAATAGATACAATCACAAGGGTACACAAGATTTGACCTATAGTTCAGCTCGCCACCAAGGCTTGCCTACGTCCACGTTGTTGAGGTGCGCCACACAAGGCTCAAGCTCGCCACACAAGGCTAGCTCTTTCCTCGGTCTCAAGTCAAGGGGATGAGCCCTTAAGATGAGAGGAGTGTATTAGCAATTGATGGGTGATACAAACTTCCCTAGGCTGCCACAAGAAGAGGGGCAAGCTCAAGGGCAACCACTAGCCGGCTAGGAGCAAAGCTCTAAGAGTAAAGAACTCAAACCGCCGGCCACCACACAAACCAAATGCTTGTAGGAGTGAAGATCCGAGGGAGAAGCTTCTTCTCAAAGCTTGGAGGCTCAATCTCTCAAAGAATGATTGGAGATCAATGGAGGAGAGTGTTTGAGCACCAATGGAGAAGGGAGAGCAAGAGAGGAGCTTCTCTTTCTGTTCTTGCGAAAAGTGAGAATGGGAATGGCAGAACTAGCCGTTGGGGGTGAGTGACGGGGTATGAAATACCTCCTCACTGCCCACTGGCTAAGCAAGTCGCGACAGTGCCGGCCTGTAGCCTGACACTGCCGGCCTGCCCGGCACTGCCGGCCTGGAGGCCAGCACTGGCGGCCTGGGCAGAACAGCAAAGGGTTGATCTTCGAATAGCTGGCTGATTTGCCCACTATGTCTGTGGAGGTGAGATGTATTTGTAAAGATATGCATTTGGTTCACTTGTTGGCATGCGTGTTGAATCCCTCTTTATAGTACGGCATACCTAACTCAAATTCAAAGTATAAAAGAATTTAAACGCTTTGAGCTTGTTGCCATGCACTTTTGTAATTAGAGGGGTCCGCCAACCTGTTCATCAACCTCCTTAAGTTTAACCTGCTTGTCATACTTACAAAGTCTCATTAGTCTTATAAATGCGTTGTCATGTCACCAAAACCCACTTAAGGCTTGATTGCACTTTCAGGAAAACTCGTTTCGATTACGGTTATCATATGCCACTAGGTTTGCATTGCATACACATAAAAAGAACCTAAGTGATACAAACTAAATTAAATCCAAGAAAACATGTTGTAAAAGGCTAACACAGGGGAACAATGTTTGAAAGACATGGTGTTAGCACATGGAAGCTTGGAAAAGAAGAGGCGGCTCGGTTTGGAACTCAAAAGGGCTCCGGACGCAGGGTCCAGACGCTAGTGAGATGCGATCCGGACCATCAAAGATGCGACCGGAGGCATACCCTAAGGAGCAGCCTCACTGGACAGAGGAACCGGACACAGATCGTTGTCCTGACGCTGACTCCGGACTCGAGTCCAGAGGTTTGGAGCTCTCTGCGTAACGACCGGACACTAAGTGCGGTCCGGACGCTAGGCACCGGATGTGCGTTCGGAGCACTTATGCTCTCTTGATGCTCTCTAAGTTGGATCCGGACGCAAGAAATAGAGGGTCCGGACACGCCCTGTTCCCTGCGTTCGGAGGTGACGCGTCAGCAGCAGACAAGGTGCCAACGGGCGATTTCAAAATGATAGAGGGTCCGGACACATGCGCAATGGTCCGGACCCCCTATACATACTACGTCCGGAGCTCTGCTGAAAAGCGTGGAAGTGGAGCAAAACAGCTAGCTCGGTTTGCATGTCTATAAAAGTGGTTTGGCCGGCTCCTAGGGCTCTCTCTTGCACCTCCTATTCATTCTCACTTTTTGTGCTTGCTTGAGATTGCCCCCAACTCATATCTCTTTGCTTCAATTGCATTCTTGTGAGAGTTTGAGTGAACCAAGTGCATTGATCATTGCATTGCATCTTAGTGGCACTTGGTCATCGTCATCGCCACGGGATTTCTTGTTATTCTTGGTGTTTGCCAACACCTAGACGACTTGGCGATTGAGGAGAAGCTTCGGCACGTGTTGGTGATTGTTCGTGGCCAGCTTCATCGATTGTGAGAGGGCTTGTACCCACCTCGGTGGAGCGCCAAAGGGTAACTCTAGTGTATTGCTTGTGTCATTGAGTTACTCTCATTTGGGTGGATTCTTGTGGCGCCCGAGTTAGTGGGCTAGGCTTGTCATTGCCTATTAGCCACCGAATCACCACTTGAGTAGTTGACACAATGGGGACTAGCTTGGTGGCAACCAAGTGAACCTCAGGAGAAAAATCGATTGTCATCTTGTCTCCCGGCTATTCATTGGTATTCATTGTGATTGGTTCTCTACATTGACATCCATATATCACAAGGCATCGGTATAACAATCACCACCTCTCTTGTATTTACTTCTTCCATATCTTGTTTAGTTAGCTTGCTAGTTAGCTTCTTTATTAGTTGTTCTTGCTAGCTTGTGTTAAGTGCCTTAGGTTCTTGCTATTGATTGTTAGGCACTTAGCTAACTAGAATTCCATTAGATAGGTGGCTTTGCACCCCAAGTAGAGCTAAAGCAAAAAGCTTCTCTTAAGTGTTATCTAACCTTTTGCTCTAGTGATTTGTAGAAATTTATTAGGCTATTCATCCCCCCTCTAGCCATCTAGGACCTTTCACCTTACCACAATGCAAAGTACGGAGGCGATTGGGCGAAGAGGGGTTGCTCGGTAGCGGCTAGGTGACGGCAGCGGCTAGCTAGGGTTGCGGCGGGGCTACAACGGGTAGGAGAGGCGCTCGATGAATGTGAGAAGGGGGGTCGGGGGTCGCTATTTATAGTGCGGGAGGCAGGACGAGGAAGGAAAGAGATATCGGGCTTGATTTGAGCTCGGCGGAGAAAGGAAGTCGTCGACATCATCTTGGAATGTGTCGGAGGAAGAAGAAAGGAAAGGGGATGAGGATAAACTGCCACGTGGGACCCGTCGGTCAGCGAGCACGGGAAGGGAGCGGCGCGTCCGCACAGGCATGCAGCTGGGCCTCCTCGCGAGATGGGAAAGGGCGAGGCCCAATCGGGGAGAGGATAGAAAGGGAGGGGTGAACGAGCTGGGCCGAGGGGTTCAGGCCAGAAAGGAGAAAGGGAGGATAAGAGTGAAGAGAAGGTTTTTCTTTTTCTTTTCAAAATTTTCTTTTACTTCAAAGCCTCCAATTCAAAACCAAATGAAATCAAAGCTGATATTTGAAACTAACACTCAAATAAGAAATTTATGCAGCAACATGTATGCATCAAAGTGTTGCTAGACCTTATTATAAGTTTTAATTTAGGAAAAACCTTATTCATTTCCTTAGGTTTCAAGTGCTCACATAAATGCATTAACTCATTTTTAATTTATTTTCAAAAACGCTAATTTTAGGGTGTTAAAAGAACCACACACACCGAATCTTGAAACTACTTTGTTCAGTCCAACCTAACGATAATTGTTCATAGTTTTGACTTAGAGATTATTGTTCTTATGCTACGATAGTTGTATGATTGTATCTGGATGGCACAAGTAAGAGTGGCGTCTTCTTATGGACGGTGAGTCCTCCAGCCTCTTCCATGCACATATCCTCTGTCGTCACCCCCTCCGGGAGCTCCCAGTCGAAGCAGTAGAGCAGGTTGGCGAGCGTGAACTCAGTGGTGGCCACCCCCATGTCTATCCCGGGGCACATCCTGCGCCCGGCGCCGAACGGCAGGAACTCAAATTGCGCCCGGCTAAAGAAACCGGCGGCGGCCTCGTCGTCGTCGAACCTTTCCGGGACGAACTCCTCAGGGTCATCCCAGCTCGCCGGGTCCCTCCCGATTGCCCACGCGTTCACGAACACCCTCGTCTTCGCCGGCACGTCGTACCCGGACACCGTGATGCGCCGCATGGTCTCCCTCGGCACCAAGAGGGGCAGCGTCGGGTGCAGCCGTAGCGTCTCCATGACCACCATCCTCAGGTACCTGAGCTTCGCCACGTCGTCTTGCTGCACTCGCTCTTTGCTGCCCACCACGGCCCTGACCTCCTCTTGTGCCTTTCTCAGCACCTCCGGCTTTCGGACCATCTCCACCATTGCCCAGATGATGGTCACCGCGCCCGTGTCGACGGCACCGATAAATGTGTTCTACATAAGATTTTATAACTTTTTAGACAGGAGATAGATATATTTTAGTATATAAAATTATCGTAAATGGAGTTGGCTAACCGTTAGCAGTGCCTTGACGACGTCTCTGCTGAACCTGAAAGAGCCTTGGTGCTCCTTCATGAGGCCAACGAGGACGTCAATGAGGCCGCAGCCATTGTCGGCCGCCGGCTTGGCGCGGTGAGGTGCTGCTCGAGCATC
This sequence comes from Microstegium vimineum, assembly GCA_022036555.1. NCBI lineage: Eukaryota > Viridiplantae > Streptophyta > Magnoliopsida > Poales > Poaceae > Microstegium > Microstegium vimineum. The sequence goes on from CM039129.1 coordinate 7,796,068, forward strand.
ATCTCGAAGAAGGCGTCAAACTCCCGGAACACCCTCTCGCGGAGAGAGGCGACGCCGGTGAGACGGTCGACGAGACGGCCGACGGCATTGGGGAAGTAGTCCTCGGCGGAGAAGCTGGACCGCACCACCATGGCCTCGTCGATCACGTGGTGGAAGTGTTCCTTGTACGCGAAGTGCTCCGTGCCGTAGATGTCGCCGAACGCCACCGTGCCCACGAAGCCGTCCATGTACACGAAGACGTGGTCCTCCAAGAACACCGGTCCACGACGTCCCACGCTGCAAAGCTTGCTGATGAGCTTGTCCACCTCGGCCTCCCTGGCGTACCAGGTGTCCTGGATGCGGCGCTTGCTGAGAAACTCGACGACGAGGAGCCTGCGCCGCTCTTGCCACTGCTCGTTGTAGGGGCTGAACGCCACGTCGTTGTGCTCGTACGACAGCCGCCTGGGCCCCGGCGTGTCCGGACGGCTGCAGCAGTCGGCGTCGTGCGTCTTGAGCACGTCCCGCGCCGCGCCGGCCGACGACACCACCACGGCCGGCACCGTCCCTAGCCGCAGCATCATGACCGGCCGGTGCCGCCGCGCCAGCTCCCGGAGACTCCGGTGCGGCAGCGCGCCCATCTGGTGCAGGTTGCCGAGGATGGGCAGCCCTGACGCGCGCGGCGGCAGGTGGTACGACGCAGTGCTGGCGGTGGCGCTCTGTCTGCGCCTGCTTCTTGTTGCTACGGGAAGATGGAGAAGAGAGGCAGGATTGCTAACAGCAAGAGGGTGATTACTGGGAGGAGCTGCCATTGGTGAGGCACCCACTGATCTAGCACACATCTTAGCGATTGCAAAACCATACCTTTTTTTGCTATCGTCCTTTGTGCTGTGCTGTGGTTTGTATCTCAGACACAAAAGTACCTTTGCTTTGTGGCGTTAGCTATGATACTATATGCTATATAGGCTCGATCGGTCAGCCAACTTCAGTCGTACTGGGATTGTGTTATTGTCCTGCTACATTATTGGAAACGTGCAAGAGCACGAACCATCTCAAGAACACTAATGATGCAAATTGCTAATGAGAGCGGATCAGACTCTGATTGAACTAGCAAACAATGGCAATACGACGCTTGTGATTCACTCTACTACAGGGCTAGGCTAGTAGGGTACGTGGCAGCATCAACGACTCTCGAAAAGGAAATATCTAGTATCTCAAAAACAAAAAACATACTGTAGCAATCATCACGAATTCACGAGACCTGAAAATAGTAACAAACAGTAGTGGGGCATTGCAGGTTGTTTAAATGTCCGCATCAAAACGAACAAATAATGACCTTCGCTGGCATATACTTGTACATAGCATGCACCGATTGATAATAGTAACATAGAGTAGTGGGGCATTGGTTGGTTAAAATCTTGCATCAAAATGATCAAATAATTATCTTCAGCATGCACCGATTGAAAATAGGCAAATTTTGTTCCTGGACATAAAAAGTGATCACCCTATATTGTTGGACATCTAATTAAAATAGAGTTATTTGTTAGACAACACTCTGATTCTTGACAAATTTGTTGGTAGACACCGTACCCAATAAAACATTTTAATAAAATAAATATAAAATCACATAAGTGTCCAAAAAATATACTATAAAATCTTCTATTCTCTATATGATAAGAATTATGATCATTTTGCCCCTCTTCATAAATAGAAAAAGTTAACCATAGTTAATTTATTCGTATCTTTATTGGACACTAAAAAATTTAGAAAAATCACATAATACGTATATCACCAAATCATGACTATGCTAAAAATTTCAGCTCAAAATAATAAAGTTTAATATATCAATTAAACTTGATACTAGATAAATATATAACTTAGTCATGCTAAATATACCATATAAACTTTCTTATTTTGAGCTAATTTTTTAGCATGATCAAGATTTGGTGACGTATGCATTCTATGATTTTCTAAGATTTTAGTGTCGTACAAATATATGAAGAAATTAACTATGATTAACTTTGTCTATTTATGAATTGGAGCAAAATGATCATTTTAGTAAAAAAATAACATTTTTAATGTATAGTCCTTATCATGTACTGTAATTTTTTGGAACTTATATGATTTTATATCTATTTTGTTAAAATATTGTATTGGGCCATGTATCCACCAACGTCAAGAATCACAGTGTCCTCTACCAAATAGTTGTATTTTATATGTTCAACATTTTAGGGTGGTCACTTTGAGTGTCAGGAGTAAAAATTCCCTTAAAATAGTAACAGAGAGTAGTGGGGTATTGGTTGTTTAATTGTCCGCATCAAAATGATCAAATAATCATCCTCGCTGGCATACATATATATATATGTTATTCTACACCAACTAGCTAATCCAACCCCGAGGCACCAGACCGGTCGGCCCCGCGCGGCTCGCGACTCACCCGCCCGAGGCAGTAGACCGGCCCGCTCCGTGCGGCTCGCGGCTCACCCGCGCAAAAGGCACCAGACCGGCCCGCCCCGCCCCGCGTTGCTCGCGACTCACCCGCAAAAAAAGGGCTCACGACTCCATTCGTGCTGGTCACGGCTCACCCGCAAAAAAAGGCTCACGCCACCCATGCTGCAGCACATCGCTGTGCCCAAAAAAAGTGGTGACAAGGGGATTTGAACCCCGCACAACAGCCTCAGCAGGCTATAGCATGACCAATCCATATAAGAATTATTTATGTCTTTAGGACACAAGCATCACTATTTAATAAGAGCATATAAAAAAAATATCCCCTAATTAATGTCTCCTTAGTAAGCACAATTATATACTAAGCGTCAATTAATATGGGTATGGAAGGAGTATACTAATTTAAAAAAAATTCCACATGTTTTCTGTACTAAAACTAAATTAAAAGAGGGAGTCGTACTAAAGCTTAATTAGATGGTCAATTACTTAATGCTATTTAATTATGACTATCTCTAATACTAAATTAAATAGATGTTCGTATTTCATCGGTATCTTCAAATGTTTTATTGGTATCTGTAAGTATTTTATTAATAGCTTGGTATAACTGGTAGCATAACTTCAATAGTTGTTGGTACTTTTAAGTAGTTTTCAATGTCTTAAAATATTTTATCAGTATTTTGTTAATAGCTTGGTTCAGTCGGTGCTATAACTTCGGTAGTTTTTTACTATAACTTCTGTAGTTTCTAATATCTTTAAGTATTTTGTCAGTATCTTCAAGTATTTTATTAGATAGCTTGGTACGGTCAGTACTATGACTAAGTAATTGCTAGTATCTTTAAGTAGCTATCAATATCTTCAAGTATTTTGTGAGTACTCTGACTCTTGTAGGTATAAGTATTTTTTCAATATCTCCCTTAATACCGCTGGGGTATAATGATTAGAGGGCACAATACAAATACTGATTATGGTTGTAGCAAGAATACTAATTAGAGTTGCATCACCCATACTGGTTAGCTACGTATGAAACTAGTTAGAGTTACAACATCCATATTGATTAGGGTCATAGTAATACTGATTAGGATTTTAACATGCATACTAATTAGGGTCGCAATACAAATACTGATTAGGGTTGCAATATCTATACTGATTAGGGTTGCAGTATTTTTATTCAAGTAGTTGTTAGTATTGGTTAGTACTCATCATTTTATGAGTATTTTTATTACTAAAATACTAATTAGAGTGTCAATATTCATCATTTTATTTTAGTAATTGTCATTATTTGTTTTATTTATCAGTATTTTTATTACGAATACTGATTATGGTTTTAATATTCACTATTTCTATTCCAGTAGTTGACAATATTTTTTTATTTATCAGTATTTTTATTACGAATACCAACTAGGGTGTCAATATTCAGTATTTTTATTCCAGCAGTAGTCAATATTTGTTTTTATTTATCAGTATTTTTACTACAAATACTGATTAGGGTAGGGTGTGCGAGATGGCTAGGTGGTGTTGTCCGCTCGGGTGGGTGGGTTTTGAGCAGTCAGATCAGGTGGGGTGGTTATGTATGTAAAATATCGCTTACATACTGATATGTATTCGAAATACTGACAATTACTAAAATAAAAATACTAAATGTTGACACCCTAATTAATACTCACAATAAAAATAATGATAAATAAAACAAATACTGAAATAAAAAATACTAAATACTGACAGCATAATCAGTATTTTTAATAAAAATACTGATAAATACATGCATGCAAAAAAAATGTGAGCAATAAGAAAGCCACGTAGGAACAACACATCTGCATGCATGTAAAAAAAGGATGGAGTAGCACATATTCGCTCCATACCCAAATTTGTTGACGTTTAGGACATGATTGTGCTTATCAAGACATGATTAATTAGGAGTTAGTTTTCCATATCCGTCCCTAATAAATTAATTTGTGGTTCATTTCATTCGAGTAGCAATTAATGGCTTATATGGCCAGTGCAGCAGGTTCTGGTCGGCAGGCACGAGGTCCCACGTTATGTGTTTTTGTTGCTCAATTAATTAGTTTTTGCAGAACGCGAGGGCCGAACGGAAACAGCTGGCGCGCGGGAGCCGAGCGGAAACAGGCACGTGCTGGCGCACGGGAGCCGAGCGAGCACAGCGACGGAGCCGAACGGACGCGCGGGAGCTGAACGAAAACAGCGCGTGCTGGCGCACGGGAGTCGAGCGGGCACGGCGACGGAGCCGAACGGAAACAGCGCGAGCTGGCGCGCGGGAGCACGCAAACATCTGGCCCGCGCGAGGCGGAGCTGGGCCGAGCGGGCACGGCGACTTGGCCTGGCTGGTTTGGCTCGGTGTAGAATAGCGCTACGGTGTATATATATATATATATATATATATATATATATATATATATATATATATATAACACACACACGTATACGTAACCTAGTTTCGTGTTTAACCTATATAACCACCAATTAAGGCCACAAGATCTATATCCAACGTCTCAGGTTTTTTTCACTTAAACCTCTACACCTTTGGGTTTAAAAGAATTGTTGTTTTTTGCAACTGGATGCAAACATACAAGGCAAAAAATGGCAAAAGAACAGAGATTTATCATTTGCCACTTTAGAGTGGCAAATAGTGACAAATAGAAAATTCTCCCACTTATACTCCTCCCTCATATGCACAACATGTTAATGAGAATGCAATTATTAGAGGTAGAATTGTCTTTGTATTTGTCATTTGTCATTTGTCCTTTACTATTTGTCCTATGATCAAAACACTAGAAAGTGAAAAAAGATTTGACAAATTTATTTGTCATTTGCCAAAGGATCCAAACATAGCCTATATATAGTATGCACGTGCTGATTAGCGCGACATACATATAGCACTGACACTGTTTATAGATATTGGTCATGTTTGGATCTCAGAGCTAGAGCTAGTTTGGGAGAGCTAGATTGGGCTAGTTGCAACTAGCCCACCCCAAAAAATTAGCTCCCCAAAGAGGTGATTATTTGGGCTAGTTGTGGTGAAATATGCAACTACAAAAAATGTTATAACTAACAAACCAAACATCCAAATAAAGTTCTGATTATATCATTAAATTCATTATAATAAATACTTTAAAATAAGATCACATATGAATATATTTAAATGATTTGTAAAAATAATTTATTATCAAACTACCTTAAACTAGTCTTGGATCAAAACTACTCTTTGGTTAAAGCTAGTTTGAGCTAGTTTACAAACTAACTCTAACCTCTAACTGTAGCCGAGCTAGAGTGATGCAAACAGGGTCATTGTTGTTGTACAATCCTCTCATATTGGATCGGAGGACATGCAAAGATGATGTTCTCTCGGCTGCATGCAACTCCATGCGAGGGTATCAGCTCACACCACTGCTGGAGCGTCTAGAGCCACTCCAATCCTATCAGCGAGATCTAGATTTGAAGATCCTGCTACATCCTGAGGAAAAAGTCTCTCTTGTGCCATCGTCTTGTACAGAGTCTGTTTGCTTGAATTGTCAACGACTGAGGGTAAAATGTTTCATGTCTTTAGTATCATAGTTAGGGCAGAACTGGTCGACTCATAGCACGCACAACACCCATCGTCCGCAACCATAAAAGTTAACAAACATATCAATCGGCATATCATTGTGGGTATATTCTTGTAGAGCATCTACAAGGCTTTGTAACTCTGACTATTCATCAAGAATAAAGAAATTTGCTCCCCAAATCAATTTAACCTCTCAAAATTATTACTTACAGCAGCAGGGCTCTCTCAAACTAGTCATGTGGTGATTGTTAGAACTTAGTTATGGAGTATAATGGCTCTTACATGATTGTGTTAAGTGATGATATCCTACATGTAAAAAAAATATATAATCTTTACAGAGTGTAAAAACCTATTTAGATAACCATATCCATGGTCTAGAGCATGTTATAGTTTGGTTACAACTAATTGGGTTAGGACGAGTGGAAACATGAGTGGGTGTGTTATGTATATAGCTCAGTAGTTAGGGCGCGTGGGGCGAGAGACGAGGACTTGAGGAAGACGGCGGGAAGACGGGCATGCTACAGTACCCGCAGTGCTACAGTAACACGGGTACTGTTCACAGGGCAGCGGCGGCTAGGGTTTCGGGGTCGCTGGGAACGCGGGGAACGTCGACCGCGGGGCTCCGCCCACAGCCGGCAAGAGGGAAGAGATTTCCTTCTAATCTCTTGCTTGATTTAGATTGATACATCTCCTCTCATTATATAGAGAGGATTTACTTGGCCCCTAAGCAAGCGACTAATTAACCCTAATGGGATAAGGCCCAATAGCCCCTTGACTCTCCTAACAGGGTGTGATTTGAAAATGGATGATTATATGTCATGTATTGTGGGAGCATAGTGTTGAACAACACTTAAAATTTGCAAAACCCCATTTTCAGAAGTACCCTTTGTATGAAATTTTCCAAAAAGTTATTTCCAAAACCAAACCTTGCATCGTGTGTAAAAATAGCTTTTTGCAAATAAGATGAAGTCTTATTCCTTGATTTATCTATATGCACTTATTCATATTCCCTTTATAGGATAAGGTTGGATTTGTTGAGTATTTTGTACTCATCCTTACTTTCTTGTAGAGAAGACTTCAGACTTCATCCCTCAAAAATCGTTGGAATAAGGTTGTGTGGACACAAAACTAGTATATGGCTTGAGATCATGAGGAGCGTAGTAAGTCATGATTGTTGTGGATCCTTAATTACATCATGCAGGTGTTGGGATTACTCTTTTGATGATCCTTATTTTGTAAGAGTGGTAAACATTAAATACCCTTAAAATGAAAATGAAGCTAAAATTTTTCTTAATTAAGAATAGATTTATTTCTTTATATTTTTGTTTTATACTATTAAATTCAAACTGAGAACTCATATTGATGTTGTGAGCTCTTAAATCGAAGTGGTGGATTGATGGTGATTATTTCGTGTTGTATTGTTGCTTTATGACTTTGGTTAACAAATTGTTTCTCATCGTAAAAAACAACACGTTAGCACATATTATCCAACCTAGAAAAGTCCGCTTCCACTCCGACACCGGTCTGAATCCGTACCATTTCTGACATCCTAAAAAATCTGCATTCGCATCCGAAACCGTACAATATCTGCTTCGTTCCGAACCCGATAAAAAATTATGATTCGAATATGGGAAAGTCATTATCTGCTCTGATCTGATCTGTTTTCATCCCTACAAAAGTGCAATTTAGAAGTTGATGGACCTAAATGACACACCACTTAAAGTTAATGGACCAAAAAAATGCAGTTTGAAAGTTAATGGACCTGGATGACACACCACTAAAAGTTAATGGGACCAAAAATATAATTTAAAAGTTGGTGGACCTAAATGACACACCATCTAAAATTAATGGGCCTACAGTGTATTTAACTCTTTTTATTTTTACTTCATCATATCTTATTCGATGAATTCTAATGTCGAGTTTCCAATCATTGAATATTAATTTGCAATATTTATATTTTAATTTTGTTGTTAATTAGTAGGAATTTTAGCCTCCTATTTCTGAACCCACCGCTGGTTACGTCAAGATTGCCTTCTTTTTAAGTAAATGACCTAACTGCACCACTCATACGATGTACTAAACCAACCTTCTCATCCAGGATCACGCCAATAGAAATGAATTATTACAACACAAGTCAAGTTCACATCACATTGATTAAAAAGATTACATTAAGTCAGTATCAAAATGATGAAGTTCTTAGTGTTTTAAGTAGTACTAAAACACTACCACTAGTCATAGCACATGAGAATTTCACTATGAAATATTTAGTAGGAAAAGTTTATACTAAATTTTAACTACCAAAACACTTGGAGAATCCCACCTCACCAAAAAAATATTTTAAAAATGAGTTTTACAACACAGTTGTTCTGAACTTAGTCATCACAAAGTCATCTAGAGTAAGAAGGGAAACCTTTCGAGTTTCGAAATTAACAACATATTTCCTCCGTTTCATTGAAAGTGTCACTAGAAATCTGTGTTTCCCTCACAGACACGTTTTTCAAACGACACTTTCAATGGAACGGATGGAGTAAGTTTTTACGATATAACGTGTGGAATGTGCCATCCTCCACGAGACCATGACCACTCTTCTACCACTCCAGATCCACTAATTTGCGGACCCAGGCTTCATCTGAAATTCTTCTCTTGTAAATTTCAGGCAGCATTCCTCTAACGTGCATTCAACACGTTCAAAATTAGTACTTCGTTTCACTTTTTTAACCGTAAGTTTGACCACTCGTTTTATTCAAAAAAAATTATATAAATATAGTTAAAATTAAGTCATTGACCATTTATTAAATAAGCAAGTCACACAAAAAAAAAATATTTTGTACAAAAAAATTAAATAAGATGACTGATCAAATTTAAGGTTAAAAAATTGAAGTATAGTTTAAAACGGATGGAGTAATAAGTACCACTGTATGTTTTGCGAGCAGAAACCAGAAAAAACGAAAAACTACTCCGTACTCCGTACTCGTAGTAACATGTTGTTTATGGGGAATATGTGTTGCTTTTAATTGGCCATTGTTAGTGCTGTGAAGGTTTGTGGGATGGTGTAAGATTGATACCCATCAATACTGTAATTATATTTAGTCTCCAACTATATTTTGTACACTATATAAATAATAAATAATAACGTACTGTTATCTACCATGTACAACTATCAAGATCACTGAGGATGGAATTTTTGGTAGATATTTTGACGAGTCGTGCAAACGAATGTTATGACAACATCCCTGAAGATTTCTAATATATAATTAAGGAGTTAGGGAGAATGTCTTTTTAAATGTAATAATGTTCGTTAAACTATTGTGTAAAAAGTTAAACTCTACCAAAATAAATTAGTTGTTTTCTAAAAAAAACCGTAGCGTTAGCACGGACATTATACTAGTAAGTATAGAGGAAGTATCTGTCGGCGCCATACACGTACACAGCTTCTGGAATACTCCAGACTTGTTTACTGTAGCGCACACCACGCACGAAAATGGCCCTCTCCTTCGCAAGACATTATATGCAGCGGCCGTAAGTATGTACATGCATGTGCTCCGAGGTCGTGCTGGTTATATGATTGTATCCGCATAATGCTGCTGCATGTGCTTGTAATGCAACTTGCATTGTTCCTCTCAGGTCTAATCATGCAACATTTCATTTCGTTGCCTTTGATTGTTGGGTCATATATCTGGGACTGGCATGTAGTACGTTCATCTGTCAAAACTGTATCATTGTATCCATTTGTACATAATTTCATTTGTAACGAACCCATCTAACAAGAAGGAACAAAATTGTGCTTAATGCTGCCTAGCTATATACAAGAACAAATTGGTCGCGAATTTAAGAACAATAAAGAATCAAGAGAACCAACGATCGATGGATCGATCTGCTATGTACACAAAAATGGTGACCATATCCCTCCTCGCCAATGGCGAAGGTCAGTCAGGTGATGATCTATGCATTCAGCCCTCGAAGCTGGAGGAGCGGCTCCATCTTCCCTTGAGGTACTCCTCCAACGACACGCCGCTGCCGACGGACGAAGCGTCGTCGTCGATGACGTCACGCAGCGCGAGGTTGATGTAGGACTGGATGTCGTTCTTCTCCGGCGAGGAGGTGACGACGCCGCAGCCATGGCGACCGTCGTTGTCGTCGCCGCCGGACACGCCCACCTGCGACTTCGCCCAGCTGACGGCGTCGCCGTCGCCAGCGAGCAGCTTCACCACCTGAATTGAAGTGCAGTGGCATGTGAGCATGATGGAGATGGACAGGATTTACATGTGTTGGGTTGATTTAGATCGTGATGGAGAGCATATATATTACATTGCTCATGCTCGGCCGGAGTTGGTGTGCGCGCCGGATGCACAGGGCAGCAGCGAGGGCCATCCGCTCGACCTCGCCGTCGGCGCCGTCGGCGTCCGTCGTCGGCAGGTCCGGGTCGACGAGGTCCATGACATTTCCTCCCTGTATGACGGAGTTGGCCCACATCACGAGGCTCCCCTTGCCCTTGGCCCCGCCGGCGCTCACCGGCTTCCTCCCGGAGATGAGCTCCAGGAGGACGACGCCGAACGCGTACACGTCGCTCTTATCGCTCACTTTCCCGTGCATGAAGTACTCCGGAGCCAGGTACCTGCAAATGCCATGCCAAGAGATCGATCCATCCCCGGTCACACTCGTCAGCTGATTGTTACATTGCATTGTGTCAGAAACATCCACGGTCGGTGTCCCAGTGACAGAGAGAGGACTGAAAAGATGAACGGAAATCGCACCCAAATGTTCCGGCCACGTCGTCGCCGGTGACCTGCGCCGCCGCGTCGTCTGCCCACATCGCGAGGCCGAAGTCACACAGCTGCGTTGAAGAAGGGGCTCAGAGAGTCAGTTCATGTCACAAAATCTGAAGAACTTCTGCATCTGGTGAAAGTGAAACGCCAGAAATGACCTTGGGTTGGAAGTCGCCGGCGACGAGGATGTTGGACGACTTGACGTCCCTATGAATCATAGGTCGGTGTCCATCGCCGTCACCATGGAGGTACTCAAGGGCGCTTGCGACGCCGACGGCCACCCTGTACCTCTCAGGCCATCCAAGCACCGCCGCACCTTTCTCACCGCCGTGCCCGTGCAGCGCCTCCTCGAGGCTGCCTCGGGGAACGTAGTCGTACACGAGCATGAGCCTGTCCTTGCCGGCGTCGAGGCAGAACCCGACAAGGGACATGGCGTTCTCGTGCTGCACGGCGCTGATGATCTCGATCTCCGACACGAAATCGTCCACCACGTCGTCCGAAGGCTTCAGGACCTTCACCGCCAGCTCCTTTCCTCCTCCTTCCGTACTACACCCCCTGTAAACCCGGCCGGCGCCGCCTTTCCCAACAAGGCGAGCTGGAGAGAAGCCATTGGTGATCTTGGCGAGCTCACTGTACCGAAACACAGTGTACTTGGACGAGTACTTGTCTCTGAGCGAGACTAGCTCCTCGGGAACTTGTTTCTCATCGGATCCCTGGTGGTCTGAACACCTGGTCGGGAGCTGCATGGCCCATTCAACTACGGATACCTCTGACAGCTCCGGCATGTTGTCCTTGTTCAACAGAGGCCAGCCAGCGGCCATCTTCGGCGACTCCTCCTGCAGCCCGTGACACGACCTCGCCGGCGCCAGCTTCACTCTCGGCGAGACAAGGGCGCTCATCGCCGCAGACATGTTCCGGCGCCGCACCGACCGGGCGTCGCCGATCGCCATGTCGTCCTGGGACGCCGTCGTCGTCGTCCTCGCGTCCAGGATCTTCCGGTACAGCCGCCCGGCGTCTCCACCACTGCACCGATCAATGGGGAAAAAGACGGATCTTTTTTTTTAGGCCTTTTGGATGGAATGGAATGTATGGAACCATGGAAAGCAGGAGGAGGAGGCGCAGTAGCACACACACCTGCGCTGTAGGGACTGAGCAGCTGGTGGTGCACGGGGTCTCTGCGGTACACGACGGCACCATTGGTGACCGCGGTGACCATGCAGCTCGGGGGCACTCTCTTGGCGCAGTACCTCGCGACGGCGGTGGCGGTGGCGGACGATCTGATGACGAAACAAACGTGTCAACAGGGTTAAGTACGGAATCTGAGCATTTCCCATGCTGCAAATGCAATGTGGAAGAGGTGTTTATGGAGGAGGTTGGTTTGGTACCCGGAGAGTGTTGAGCTCTTGGTGACGCCGAGGATGAGGTGTGCGGCGGCGCAGGAGGTGGCCTCGGCAACCAGAGCCTTCTTGATGGACGAGCCCTCGCAGAGCTTGAGCTCCAGGTCGATCTGGTTGCGCTCACAGAATCCCCTGTACGCGCCGAGCACAGAGGCGAGCGAGTCGTTGGTCCTCGCCTTCTCCTCCTCCGCCGCCATTTCTCCTGCGCGGAAAAAGCAGAGAAACCAATGTCAGAAACCAGCGGGCGGGCGTGCAGTAGATTGGGGGCGAGGGAGAAGAGAAATGCGCGCACCATCTGCGGCGGTGGCAGCGGCCGTGGAGACGTGGAGCGCGATGACGCGGTCGCCGGCGGTGGCGGCCTTGACGAGCGCCCAGGTGAGTAGTTCCCTGCCGGCGGCGTCCCGGCGCAGGGCTACCAGGACCGTCCTCCTCCTCCCGCCGCCCATGCCCATGCCCATGCCTATGCCCTTGCGCTTGCCGACGCACCCCAGCGGCGACGGCGCGCACTTCCTGAAAGAGAGCGGCCTCAGCTTCATGGCTGGCTGGTTGGTTGATGACTCGGTTGATCCTTCCTCTGAAAAAGGCGCCGAGCCCTGCTCTTGCTCTTGCTCTGCTCTGCTTCGCTGGAGCTGGACGATGGAGGGAGGAAGGCCGGTGACGGTTGCGTTATATGAGGGGAAAGAAGAGGAAGTTGAGGGTGCCGCTGCCGTGGCATCCAAGCTGGCTGCTCGGGCGCCGGGAATTTCTAAAGCGATGCCGCTGCCGCTGCTGGCCGCCGCCTGTGTTGGAGTGGAGTCGGGACGACGCAGGCTGCACGCACGCACGCCGCGCGGCTTGCGGGCGGTCGCATCCACCGTCCAGCGCTTGCCGCCGCCGCGCGCGACCTGCCGTTGGGTCTGGATGCGACGTTCAGGACGGCACTAGACCAGTCACTACGTGTGCTCTCGGCTTTCTTTTTTTTATATTATTTAATTTAATAAATATATATAACCCCAAAAGGTACAGTACAGATCGCTGTACTGTTGATTCTGCCGTTATTTATTCTAGAATCGGAATAACAAGAGTGGCCCGGGCTGACCTCCTGTTTAATACAGGTAATAATAATAGGTAAAAGTACAAGATACACAATGCTTAGAAATGACCCGATGACTAAGCTGGTTCCAAAAAAAAAAAAAACCAACACATGCAACCTGACGTGCTAGCAATATTAAGAGAAATAAGTACTAACTTTATCGGTTATCCCACAAAGATTGTCATTTTTGGTTTTGGTATTCTAAAACTTTGACTAAATATATATAATGATATATAACAAACAAATGTTATTAGATTATGTCTAACTTATCAATCTAACTTATGAGACATGCTGAACTATTTTTCTAGCACAACAAAATAGCCAAAAACAATCAAAGTCGACTTATCAGCTATAAAAACCATCAACCTAAAATACTCATAAAATCAATTTGGTGTCATAACTATTAATGACTTTTCCTAAATATTTGGTTAAACAAAATATTTTGACTTATGATAAAAACAAAAAATGGCATTCTTTGCAGGACGAGAATAGTACTAAAACTAGGTCACATCAACAGTTTTGCTTGTTTTGGTTGCTCTCTTTTGTTCATTTTTTCATCACAGCACAAATTCCATAGGGTTAAGGAAAAAGTACAAGTCAGAGATTGTTTGCGACAACATATAGGTTGCTCTCCTTTGCTTGTCTTTTGTTCATTTTCTAATTCAACAATTATACAAAAAAAACTTTGCAATATTATATTTATCTATTTTGCAAATAGGTTATTCATAATGTTTGGCCTAGTCTTCCTCCAAATATAGGTGCATCAGCCTCGCCTTTGAGACGAGCCAGATGACTGCATTGATACTCACGGTTTTTGTCCCAAGCTTCCTCTGTAATTTCGATGCACCAGCCTTTTGTCCTTCGGATGGATGAGCTAGACGAGTGTATTGATACTCACGATCTTTGGCTCAAGCTCTCCTCTCTCTCTACGTTGTTGTTTTTTTTTTTGTTAAGAACTTAACTTGCCAACATTTGTTTGTGATGACTCCAACACTTTTTGCTTGTATTGTGTCAACCTGGATATAAGCACAATTATGCTAATAACATGGCTCTAGGCACATTTTCAAGCAATGAGGGTGCAAAATTTCAGCAACAAGAACACAGGCTCCGCTTTCTGGTTCTCTGTGGGAAGTTTCAACCGATTTGCATAGTCTCTGGGAAAAATAGGGCGGTGCCCTGTCCGGTGCCAGCTCCATCTTTGCCCTTTGTTCTTGTTTCTTCGTGATCCTTGTTTGGACTTTTTCATCTTTGTGTCTTGGACTTCTTGTTTCACTTAGGTTGTCAACACCTCTTCTAATGTCTTCTTTTGAGTGTTCAACATATTCTTCATGCTTCATTCTCCATCTAAGTCTGTCGTGCAACCTATTGGGCTACAAAATAAACACTAGCAATTATATTAGTCCAACTTGGTTATGTAGATCATCAAACATCAAAATATAAACTAAATGGGCCAAATGTTCATTTTCTTTAAGGAGGTTTTAAGTGAAAAGTATTTTACAAGTATAGATAAGATCAATGATGGAATGTTTTTTCTTTTATTATGTGTGTATCTTGTGGTATTAACACATAAATTTTGTAAATGGGATGTTTGTAATATGAGTGTTCTTCAAACATAAACCATGTGTTTTCCCAATAAAAGCAACTCCTAGAGACTTGGTAAAATTAGATGCTAAATTGTGAGATTTTGTCATTATATAAAATAGAAATCCCATCTAAAATATAGAGTCTTACAATAGGCTAGCTAAATTAGAAAACACATATAGCTAGGAAAATATGGCCGATAAGAATGGTGAGATAGCCGGTTTAAAAAATAGAAAACAATATAGATAAGCTCTTGAAGTGCCTTTTTGGAGCACAATAGTTATAAATGGCTTCACAAATATATTTACCCGGTTTGTTGGAGTTGCTCTAACAAGGGCATGTTTAGTAGGGATTATGGTCCAGCTTCATTAAATTGTTTTTTACTCCCTCCGTTCTAAATTATAGTTCATTTAACTTTTTTAATCCCAAGTTTAACCACTCGTCTTATTCAAAATCTTGTGCAAAATATCACTTATTTTGTTGTGGCTTGCTTATTTAATAAATAGTCTACAAGAATGACTTAAATTTAACTATATTTGTAAAAAATTTGTAAATAAGACGAGTAGTCAAACTTGGGGTCAAAAAAGTCAAATGAAATATAATTTGAAACGGAGGGAGTAGTTTTTTTTTCTAGCAAACAACTATTTTGAAACAGTATTTCCCTAGAAGAAGTTCCCCCAAAATATACTCTCACATGCACGATAACATGTGAAGTTGAAAGTATTAGCTTCTCCTAACTCACTCTTTGCTATCTTCCTTGCGATGTTATTTGCCAAACATTCTTTTGAAATCAAGCTGCTAAAGGAATCAAAGCCATTTTTTTTTTGCATTGGTGAAGTTGAGCTATACCAAACGAGTTTGTTGTCGGTTTCAAAGGATGTTGCTAAACCATATTGATCTTGGTGGTATACATCAAACATAGAAGGTACACGTGTTAGTTTTCTTAAATAACCATCATCCAGTTTAAATTTACGTCTCACCACATTTTGAGTATATCATGGAATTGGTTCCTTTGTATTTGGATGTGAATGAATGTAACGTTCTTTTCTTTCCGTTACAATGCATAAGCTTCAAAGGAAAAAAAATTGTGTTCACAAAAAGAAAAAAGAAAAAAAATATTAAAGTTTCCATTGAAAGAGCTGCTACATACAATAGTTTCTTAGAGCCCAGAATATTATGCTATCTCAAGTGCCCAACTCCAATTAGCTTAAAAAATAGCTTGTAAGCTTACTGTGCCGTGACGGCGTGAACTCACTGTCTGCCGTTTCGTTGCGGCCAAACTACAATTGCTGCAGTTGTTTAAGGGATTGAGGTGAAGATCTTTGACTAAACATGGTGACTTCAACGGCCACTCATCCTGAATGGCGTCAAAGGACTGGCCTGTTTTTCTTCTAATTTATGCCGCTCTAGATGAAGTCACTGTTTTAAGGTAACCATACTTGGAATCTTGATGTTGCTACAGTATAATAGTACAAGTTTTTGCTGAAGTCCCAGTCGACTGTGTGCCCTGAAACTTCGGACAGAGACCAATCGACGAAAACCCACCAATTTATGCGTTTGTAAAGCTTTGAACAGATGTCCTGTTACTTTGACTCGATAGAATTAAGATGTATACAATTTGATTTCAAAAGTTTACCTGCTTGAGACGGAAAGATGTTATAAAAAGAATGTTCATGGTTAACTTCGTTCGCATGTTCATACTTGATACTACAAATGTACTGTAGCTTCTCATGGCAAAAAAAAAAGAGAGATTAGAAATAAAAATTTACTCCCTCCATTCTGATTATAGATCGTTTTGGCATTTCCATATATACAACTTTTATTATTGTCGGGTATAAAGGTAAGGGGTACCCTAAACCCTTTGATAATTTAACGCTTAACATAGCAACCATTTTTAAGACAAGAACCAACCAACCGCTCAAGTCAGCAAAGAAGGGCCCATCACACGAAGGTCCCCTGCACCGGCGATAGCGATCAGTCGTGGGCCAGCCTGCTTCTGGAAAAATGACGGACCAGGGGCCGAACGAACGACCCCTCCGCCTCTACCTCGACGCCGAATGACGGACCAGGGGTCGAACGTTCGACCCCTCCGCCTCTACCTCGATGCCGAATGACAGACCAGGGGTCGAACGAACGACCCCTCCGCCTCTACCTCGACGCCGAATGACGGACCAGGGGTCGAACGAACGACCCCCGGACGGGAAGCTCGATCAGCTCACCTACCCCCGGTATGGGTTAAAGGGAACCCGCCTAACGCCATGGGCGCCCACGACCGCAGTCAAATCCATCAGCTCACCGCCATGTCCCGTACCTCCGTCGACTGTGCTGCCGCTGTAACCACGTCGCGAGTACGGACTCCGGAGGCACCCCTCGAGACGTGAACAGGACGGCCCTCGACGACGTCTTCAAGAATACGGCAAGGCCACGTAGGTCTCAACCCCTCCCCTCAACCGGGAGGGGGAGGGGCTCGACCCCTACCTCCACCAACTCCGGTATGGGCCCCGTCCCATCCGCCCCGTCACGCTTCAACTGTGGGACTCGCGCCCGCCTACGGAAGGACGACCCTGTGGTGCCGCGACGTGTCGCAACGTCTAGTCTACTGTCACCATGCCCCGGAGCACCGGAAGAGCGGGAAGGCCACGCCGCCACAGTAATCGACGTCCCTTCGCCAACACTATGTCGCGGACACACCTCCCATGCTACAACAGTTTAGGACCCTGTACCCTCGGGCCTCCCCTTGGTCTATAAAAGGGGACGCCGAGATAGAAGAAATGGGACCTTTTGGGGGCGACTCTGGCACAGACCCACATCCGTCCGGACACTTCTCACTTAGACATCAGCTCTGATCCTCACACTTCACACACCCCGTTGCTTGATTGACCCCTCAAGCAACCAACCGACCGCCTAGGATAGCTCTGCTAGCCCTAGGCCTCAGCTCATCCTGAGCACCCCCGTGTAAACCTGCTTGTACCCCCCCTGTACGAGCACTTCGGTGCAAGATAATACAATCTATCATCCCCCGCTGGACGTAGGGCTTTCTTTGCCTGAACCAGGATAAATCTTGTGTCCTTCTTGCATCACATCTGGGAGAGGGAGCACGCAATATACAAATTTACTAGCCGGTGGTCTTGACCCCTGGGTCATAACACCGACAGTTGGCGCGCCAGTTAGGGGGCTTTGCGTGTCGATCAACTCCAAACTACTCTCTCAGATGGATTCCACGATTCCATCACCTTCATTCGCCACCATCGTCTGGCTCGCTAGCCTAGGGTTCATGTCCACGGGCCAGGGCCACTACATGGTACTACTCTCAGCTGGTGGCATGGACGACAGCAACTCCGGTACGCCGGGGCCAAGGAGGATCAGGCGACGGTCCCTCCGCTTGCGCCTTTTGCCTGCGATCAGGAGGAGGCGCGAACGACTCCGACGCACTCGTCACCGTGCGGATCCCGAGACGCCGGATGCCGTTCCCCCGGCCTCAGCTGGCGACACAGTTCCTCCCCTCGGGAGCCTGTTTGACCCATGCTTGCGGGTCGGGGGCGGGCACCTCTCTGAGTGTGACTCTGGTTCTACCATATCGTCATCCCAGAGGGTCCCCGTGGCCTCTCCGACACACTCGACCCCGCCACCACCGCGTAACCCGTTTCCATACGGGCTCCACAACAGCGCCAGACTCTGTTCTTCCCTCGCACGATTGCAGATACAAACACGTTGCGGGTCTCCAGGGAGCCCGCCACGTGCGACGATCAACCCCGTCACCACCTCTCCATCGGACGAGCACCCGGAGCCAAGACAAGCCCCGTCCTGGGGCATGTTGCGGCGACGCCTGGCAGAGGAGCGCAGGGGATCTTTCCCTCACTTCTACCACGGCGACACCGACTCAGACTCCCCCGACGAGGATCACGACCCCACCCGGGATGCTTCCACCTCGACGGTCAGGTTGACCGCCAGGACGACGTCGACGATACCGCAGCCACAGATGAAGGAGGAGGGGGCAACGCCACACTAGCACGAGACTCCGACCCCCTGAGTCCTGACAAAGCCGATCCACCTCCGGACGTCCAGATCACACAAGTTCGAGAGCTGCTCAGCAAGCTTGAGGAGGAGCTCCTACGACTTCAGCAACTCGAGCACGCCCTCGAGCAAGATCGCGGGCGCCCACAGGGTGGAGGAGCTCGCGAGCGGGCCCGGGAAGTCCATCGACAAATAGTCGAGGAGGGGGCAAACGAGCCCCGCGTCTACAACCGCGCCAGCCAAAATGTCGTTGCGGCCGCAATGCTGCTCCGCGACATGCCGGTGCCATCGACACCCCAAGCACGACGCATCAGGAATGAAATCCAGGGGCTTCTCCAAATTGCGGCCGTGCAACAGGCAGAGAGCTCGGCCTCGAGGCGCCGGGGAGCTGCCTCCGAGCATCAGGAAGTACCCCCTCGACAAAATCGAGAGGTATCCGTGCACCAGGACAAAGCACCCCAAGGACGAGTGGAGCGACGACCAGTTCGAGACCGCATCGTCGACGATCGACCACCACAGGAGAACAATCGACGTCGGTACGGCGACGCCGAGGCTCGAGGTTATAGCGCTCACCGAGGTGGGCGCTACGATAGCGACGGAGATCGATGTCAATCTCCGGAGCCACTAGGGCCCCGAGTCTTCGCTAGAACCATCCGGCGAACCGCCTTGCCTGTCCACTTCCGTCCACCCACCAGCCTGGTCAAGTACAACGGAGAAACCAAGCCGGAGCTCTGGCTCGCTGATTTCAGGCTGGCGTGTCAGCTAGGAGGAGCCGACAATGACCACGTCATCATTCGGCAACTCCCACTCTTCCTCTCCGACACCGCTCGTAGATGGCTCGAGGAGCTACCCCCGGACTTGATCCAAGACTGGCCTGACCTGGTCAGGATCTTCGAGGGAAACTTCAAAGGCACCTATGAGCGGCCAGGGAACTCCTGGGATCTCCACGGCTGCAAGCAGAAGCTAGGGAAACCCTTCGCGCCTTCACCCGTCGGTTTTCGAGGCAGCGTACCGCGCTAACCCACATCTCCGACCACGACGTCATCATGACGTTCATCGCTGGAATGACCTGCAAGGAGTTGGTGCGGGAGCTGGGACAGAACACCCCCAAGACCGCCAACGAGCTCATGGACATCATCGCCAACTACGCAGCCGGCGAGGAAGCCGTTGGCGCGTTCTTCCAGATACCTCCATACAAGGGGAAGGGCAAGGCGGACGAGCCCGGGGGCTTGGACAACGGGCCCAAGAAGAACAATGGGCCCAAAAGGAACAACAACGACAATGGCGGCAAGAAGAAGAAAAAGAAGAACCAGCCGGGTCGACGTAACGTCGAGCCCGACGATCTTGTCGCTACGATGGACAAGAAGGAGCCTCGAGGGCCCCCTCTCGACGGGGGCGTCTTCGAATAAATGCTAAAGGAGTCGTGCCCCTATCACATGGGACCGACCAACCACAGCCTCGAGGACTGTCGCATGCTTAAAAAGCACTTCAACCCTCCCGGCTTGAAGAAAGACGACAAGAAGGGGGATCCGCGCGGTGACGACGGCAAGAACGGGGGCTTCCCCGAGATTCACGACTGCTACATGATCTATGGGGGACCCTCGACTCGACTCAGCACGCGTCAGCGTAAGAGGGAGCGTCGAGAGGTCTTCTCCGTTCGAGCCCAGGCTCCTCGCTACCTCGACTGGTCCCACACGCCGATCACCTTCGACCAGGATGACCACCCCGAGCACGTCCCCAACGCAGGGGTCTACCCGCTCGTCGTTGACCCGATCGTACTCAATACCCGCCTCACGAAGGTACTCATGGATGGGGGAAGCAGCCTCAACATCATCTACGCCGCGACCCTCGACCTCCTGGGGATCCCGAGGACCGAGCTCTTGCCCAGCGCGGGAGGATTCCACGGGGTCGTCCCAGGAAAAAAGGCACTCCTGATCGGCCACGTCAAGCTACCCGTTTGTTTCGGCGTCCCCTCAAACTTCCGAAAGGAAGAGCTGACCTTCGAGGTGGTTGCGTTTCGTGGCATCTACCACGCCATCATCGGTCGACCAGGGTACGCCAAGTTCATGGCAATCCCGAACTACGCCTACCTCAAGCTGAAGATGCCAGGGCCCACGGGGGTCATCACCGTCGGCACCTCCTACGAGCACGCATACGACTGCGACGTCGAGTGCGTGGAAAACGCCGAAGCCGTCGAAGAG
Source organism: Microstegium vimineum (assembly GCA_022036555.1). Lineage (NCBI taxonomy): Eukaryota > Viridiplantae > Streptophyta > Magnoliopsida > Poales > Poaceae > Microstegium > Microstegium vimineum. The sequence continues at coordinate 7,817,082 of CM039129.1, forward strand.
TCGGCCGTCCTCGCGGCCCTCGACGACTTGTCCAGGGAGATCCCCGACCTCAAGCGACACGCCGGCAACTTCAAGCCGGCGGAAGACACCAAGACCGTCCCGCTCAACCCCGGCCACGCGGATGGGAAGGTGCTGACGATCAGCGCCACCCTCGAGCCCAAATAGGAAACCGTGCTCGTCGACTTTCTCTGTGCAAATGCCGACGTGTTTGCATGGAGCCCCTCGGATATGCTGGGCATTCCGAGGGAGGTCGCCGAGCACTCCTTGGACATCCGAGCCGGGTCCAGGCCGGTGAAGCAACGGCTGCGCCGCTTCGACGAGGAGAAGCGCAGAATCATCGGGGAGGAGGTCGACAAGCTTTTGAAGGCCGGATTCATCAAGGAGGTACATCATCCCGAGTGGTTAGCAAATCCCATACTTGTCAAGAAAAAGAATGGGAAGGATAGGATGTGTGTAGACTACACTAGTTTAAATAAAGCATGTCCCAAGGTTCCTTTTCCATTACCACGTATCGATCAAATAGTAGATTCCACTACGGGATGTGAAACTCTCTGCTTCCTTGACGCGTATTCTGGCTACCACCAAATAAGGATGAAGGAATCCGATCAGCTCGCGACTTCCTTCATCACCCCCTTTGGCATGTTTTGCTACCTCACTATGCCCTTCGGTTTGCGAAACGCCGGGGCCACGTATCAGCGATGCATGCTCCACGTCCTTGGGAAACACATAGGGCCGACCGTCGAAGCCTACGTCGATGACATCGTGGTCAAGTCCAAAACAGTCGGAAACCTGGTCGGGGATCTCGAGATCGTGTTTGGGTGCCTCAGGGCAAATCGCATAAAACTAAACCCTGAGAAGTGTGTCTTCGGAGTTCCTCGAGGCATGCTCCTAGGGTACATAGTTTCCCAACGCGGGATCGAGGCCAATCCCGAGAAGGTAACCGCAATCACAAGGATGAGTCCGATCAACGACCTTAAAAGCGTACAAAGGGTCACGGGGTGCCTCGCCGCCCTCAGCCGGTTCATCTCGAGGCTCGGAGAGAAGGCACTACCCCTTTACCGCCTCCTAAAGAAAACGGAACACTTCACGTGGACCGCCGAGGCCGAGGAATTGCTCTCGAAGCTCAAAGCCTTGCTCACCTCGTCACCTATCTTGGTACCCCCGAGCCCGGCCGAGCCCCTCTTGCTCTATGTCGTAGCAACTACCCAGGTAGTCAGCGCTGCCATAGTGGTTGAGAGGGCGGAAGAAGGACATGCCCTGCCAGTTCAGAGGCCTGTCTACTTCGTGAGCGAGGTACTTTCCGAGACCAAGACGAGATACCCCCACATCCAGAAGTTGTTGTATGCTATCGTCCTCACTCGGCGCAAGCTCCAGCACTATTTCCTGGGCCACCCGGTTACTGTGGTCTCATCTTTCCCCCTCGGAGAGATAATCTAGAACCGGGAGGCGTCTGGAAGAATCGCCAAGTGGTCGGTCGAGCTCATGGGGGAAACCCTCTCCTACGCCCCTCGGAAGGCCATCAAGTCTCAGGTATTGGCAGATTTCGTTGCAGAATGGACCGACACCCAACTACCCCCGGCGCAAGTTCAGACCGAGCTCTGGACCATGTACTTCGACGGATCGTTGATGAAGACGGGGGCAAGCGCCGGATTGCTATTCATATCACCCTCAGGGGTTCACATGCGCTACGTCATCCGTCTCCACTTCCCCGCCTCCAACAACGTAGCCGAGTACGAGGCCCTCGTCAACGGTCTGTGCATCGCCATCGAGCTCGGGTTCGATGCCTCGACGTGCGGGGGACTCGCAGTTGGTGATCGACCAAGTGATGAAAGATTCGAGCTGCCACAACCCCAAGATGGAAGCCTACTGCAAGGAGGTCCGAAGGCTCGAGGACAAATTCTTCGGTCTCGAGCTCAGCCACACCGCCCGCCGATACAACGAAGTTGCCGACGAGCTAGCCAAAATCGTGTCAACCAGAGCTACAGTCCCTCCCGACGTCTTCTCGAGGGACCTTTACGAGCCGTCCATCGACCCAGGCTCGGGGCTCCTACCCTCGAGCAAGGGGTCGATCCACCCCCCTTGACTAATCCCCCCTCGAACGGGGAAGAAGTCATGGAGATCGACGGGACAGCCGCGACGCCACCCCCCTCGACGGATTGGCGCGCACCCTACCTCGAGTATCTGACACGGGGCGAGCTCCCAGAGGACCGCACCGAGGCCCGCCGTATAGCCCGACGGCCGCGAGCTGTATCGACGTAGCCCTTCCGGGATCCTTCAACGCTGCCTCACCCTCAAGGAGGGGAGGGCATTGCTAAAGGATCTACACTCGGGGGGCTTGCGGCCACCACGCGGCGCCAAGAACGCTGGTAGGAAGCGCCTTTCGACAAGGCTTCTACTGGCCGACAGCCGTCACCGACGCTACCAGACTCGTCCGATCTTGCAAGGGATGCCAATTCTACGCCAGGCAGACCCACCTACCCACCCAAGCTCTTCAGATGATACGTATAACCTGGCCGTTCGCAGTATGGGGGCTCGACATGGTTGGCCCCCTGAAGAGACCCAAAGGTGGCCACACCCACCTCCTCGTGGCTATATACAAGTTCTCGAAGTGGATCGAGGCTCGACCCATCGCCAATATCCAGTCTCGACAAGCCGTGTTATTCTTCACCGACATCATCCACCGCTTCGGGGTCCCCAACGTCATCATCACCGACAACGGCACCCAGTTCACCGGCCAAAAGTTCCTGGACTTCTATGACCACCACCACATCAGGGTGAATTGGTCTGCAGTCGCCCACCCTCGAACTAACGGCCAAGTCGAGCGCGCCAATGGTATGGTTTTGCAAGGCCTCAAGCCAAGGATCTTCGACCAGCTGAACAGACACGGCAAGAGATGGGTCGATGAGCTGCCCACTGTTCTTTGGAGTCTCCGAACGACACCAAGTCGAGCCACGGGGTTCTCTCCGTTCTTCTTGGTCTATGGGTCCGAGGCCATCCTCCCCACTGACCTCGAGTACGGGTCCCCTCGACTAAAGGCCTGCAGCGAGCAAGCCAACACAGCAGCCCGAGAGGACTCCCTCGACCAGCTCGAGGAAGCCCGAGACGTGGCCCTCTTCAAGTCGGCAAAGTACCAGCAGACGCTGTGGCGCTACCACGACAAAAACGTACGCAAAAGGGACCTCGACGTCGGCAACCTCGTTCTGCGCCGCCGACAAAGCAACAAGGGACGTCACAAGCTGACGCCACCTTGGGAGGGACCCTTCATCGTGGCAGAGGTGCTGAAGCCCGGCACTTACAAACTGAAGAACGAAAAGGACGAGATCCTCACCAACGCGTGGAACATCGAACAGCTACGTCGTTTCTATCCCTAAGGCCTCGACGCCTTGTACATTTCCCGCATTATGTACACTTATCACATCATGGATGAATAAAATGGTCTTGAAATACATTCTACATTCGTTCATAACTCTAAGGTAGCCTCGACTCTGCTCTGGCAAAGTCAAGCCTCCCTCGGGGGCTAACAGGCCCCCCCTCCTAAGTCCTCTAAAAACCCGAACGTTTTTTCGAAACTTGGCTTTCCCTCTCGATCTTTGCCCCGAGTACGCTTCGTGACTAAGTAAAGACACCTCGAACTCCCTAAGGGTCGCGGGCCATCGAGCCGGGGACTCTCCTATGCCTCAGGGCTACGGTATCCCCACTCGCTCCCCCCCCCTTCCAGGGATACGAGCGTGCGTCGAACGCTTAGTCGATAAGCAACGACTCAGGCAAAGAAAAACAGAGACAGCTCGAGAAATAAAAACAACAAGACGCATCTCGAACAAAATACATTAAAGTTGAGGAGCCCCCAGGGGCTCGGCATTGTATCATTACAAAAGCCTAACTATTATATGGACCTGCTTGTCCAGATTTGGCTCGCAGGCCTAGAGCTACTCGGCGCCATCTCCATCCACCGAAGGGAGCACTTCAGGCTCGAAGAGCTTCGCCAGCTCGCCTCCGGGCACCTCCGCCGCCTGGATCAGCTCATGGCACCTCGCCTCGTTCTCTTTGTCAGTCAGCCTCGGGTCGGTGACGAACCCGCTGGCGATGACGCTGAGGCCGTAGACGTAGCCCGAGCGGACGACCGCGAGTGCCCGCTTCACGCCCACGTGCAGGGCAGCACGGACTTGCTCCGTCACCTCCTGTGTCATGGAGTAGAAGCGGTGCAGAAGGGAGTCTCCTCGAGCGTCGCCCTCGATCGCCGGCTCCAGCTCGACCCTGAGGTCGTCGCAGAAGGAGGAGATGGCGCCCTCGAGCCTCTCGTTAAGGCCCGCCTCCGCCCCGAGGAGGCCCTGAAGGCTGGTCAGGTCCTCGTGGGCTCGGGCCTTTTCCGCTGCGAGCTCTGAAAAAACGAGCACATAACTCGGTCAAAACCAAAAGAGCAGGAAAAGGGTCGAGACCGGGCAGACTCAGCAACAATTTCAAAAAACTTACCTTTGGCGTGCGCCTCCAGGGTGGCGTAGCGCTGCTCGGCCCCCTCGAGTCAGCGGTGGACGTCAATAAGCTCTGCGGCCTAGTCACCGACTTTAGCCTGGAGGTCCTCGATGACCTTGCCAGCGTCATCGAGGGCTCTCTTCTGGTTAGCCGCCACCACCCCCAGAGAGGTGATCCGGGTCCGGGCCTTCTCCCCCTCGACGCCTAGCGAATCGCGTTCGCGGGAGACGGCGTCCACGTCCCCCCGGAGCCCCCGGATGCTCTCCACTGCCCAGGTCAGCTCCTCCTTCAGCCGGGCGGCCTCCTCCTCCGCCTGGCGCTAGGCCTGCCCGACCTCGATGACCGCCTGGAGGGCGACGTCGATCCTCAACTGCGCCGTCTCCTAGGCGGCCCGGGCAGCTTCCTGCACAGCGGCCACCCCGGCCCTCGCATGGGCGACCTCGGCCTCGGCCCTCGACCGCGCCCGGGAAGCCTCCTCCTGGGCGGCCTTGGCCGCCTCTTGCGCGGCTGCCGCCTCGGCTTTCGCCTGGGCGGCCTCGGCCTCCGCCTTCTCCAGCGAAGCGCGGAGGGCAGGAAGCTGCTCCTGCGTCCGGAGGATGAATTGGGACTTGTCGTACGACGTCGCCCTCAATGTCTGACATGGATGAAAAGGAAGGTCATCAGAAAGAGACAAATAACCAAGGCAAACCAAAAGGGGAGGAACGAAGGTTACCTCCATCTCCCGGTGCAAGTCTGCGGAAGCAACCTCTGCGGCCAGGCGCACCGCGTGCTCGAGTCACGCCCGGAATTCCTCCAGGTGCTCCCACTCCCCGAGCTCGGCCTGGTCGTCGAGCTTGAGGAGGGTGCGCCCGGGGTCTCGGGGGTCGGCCAGCTCGAGGGGCTCCTGTCCCCAGAATCCGCTGCGGCGGTCGATCCTCTCCTGGACCTCCCGCATGACGCCCTAGCGCACCACCCACGCCGCCAGGGTAGGGAAGGGAGAAGCCCCCTCGAGCTGGGCTCTCCCAACCTCGGGGCCACCCTGCGAGGTCGCCGCCGGTCCCTCCGAGCCATCGCCCATGGGCGGGGGATGTCCCGGCCGGGAGAACAACCCTGCGCGGTGAAGAAGGCAAACGATTAGTACCTAGCGCCGCAGATCCACTACGGGTCGACTAATTCGGAGGATGAATTACCTCAAGACGACGACTGCCCGACCTCGAATCGAGGCTGAGCCGACTCCGGTTCCGATGAAGGGCCCCCCGCCGTGGCCATCTCCGCCGGGCCCACCAGCTCGGCCACCATCTTGGCCACCTCTTCAGCGGAGGGCTCCTCCACCGGCAATGACACTTCCGGTGTGGCAGCAGAAGTGCCCCTGTGCTCACGCTGCTGGCGCGCCTCCCATGATGCGAGGCTCTCGGGCCACCGCCCCGGCGTCGGGCGAGCCGGGGTCTCCTCCTCGTCCGCGGCGGCCACGTCCACCACCTCCACTTCCGCGGCAGCTTCGGGCTCGACCCCCTCGGTCACGACCACCGTCGACGCCAGCCCCGCGCCTCCCGAGGTTCTGGGTGCGCCTCCCTCCGAAAGGTGGGCGGGCACGGCTTCACCCGCCACTTCGGCGGACCTCGTCGGCGCGGCGGGCGGACCCGTCTCTTGGCCCGCTTGGGCCAGCTCCGCGGTGGCCCGCGCCGCCCCTCGCCCCATCGCCTCCCGGGCCCTGGCCGCTCACGCCGCCTCAGGGGTGGGGGTCGAAGGGGACGGGGCAGCAAGACCGGCCTCTACGATCGCCTCGACCGCGACCTCCGTCCTCAGCCTCTTGGCCGGGGCGAGGGATGCGTCCTTGGTCGAGCGCTTTGACCTGAAAAAGAGACCCATGCGCAATGGTAAGCACGAGTCATAACCAACAAAAAAACACTTGACCCACTCGAGCCACTCGATCAGCAGAAAAGCAACTTACCCTTCGGGGTCATGGGGTTCCGGCCGACGGACTTCGAACCGCTCGGGGGCTTGAACGGAACACGCCGGGAGCCACTCCTCCCACGGCCCACGGCGGGGGTCAAGGCCGCTCTCGGCGCTGTCTCCTGGGCAGGGGCCGACGACGCTCCCGTCGTCCCCCTGCTGGCCTCCTCCTGCGTCGACGGGCCCGGCACCCGTGCACTCGACCGGGCAGGCGCCAGAGGAGTGCTCAACCGACCCCCCCCCCCGACGGGGATCGTGATGATCGCCCACGCGTCTACCGCGGCACTTCGTCTTGAGAAACCGCGGGGCGCTCCCCCCGCGGCTCGACCTCGCCAGCAGGGGCCGACCTCGACGTCGACCCCTCTCCTCCTCCGGTTCCAACGGCTTCCCTCTGCTGTTCGGTTGCCGTTTGTTCCTCCTCGAGCCCTCCTTGCGGCTCGGCCTCCCCCTCGCTGCTCTCCTCCTCTTCCACATCCTCCTCCGAGGGCGACTCCTCCTCGGAAAGGTCGGCCCGCCTCTGCCGAGCCCGGCGCTGCTCTTGCTCCTGCTTCTCTCGGGCCCTCTTGCCCTTGTCCTTCTTGGCCTTGTCCTTGGCTTTCTTGTCCTGCTCGGCGTGGAGGCGCCTCGCCTGGGAGTCGCTCTACTCCTCCTTCACCGACGGCGGCGACTTTCGGAAGACAACATCCCCCTGAGGAACACAAGGCAGTTGGGACGCAAGCAAAGAAGGTGAGCAAGGCAAACACGAGAACACTAACAGAGAAAGGGAATCATACCAGCTGGACGTATCCCTGGTCCGGCATCATGGGGACGCTGGCGACGCCCTTGACCTCGAACACGCCCGCGAAGGAGGCACGTACGCGGCGGGCCACCCTCTCGGGGGGTAGCTCATCCCCCATGAGGCGACACCCCATGAGGTCGACCCCCGGGCACATCTCGTCGAGGTGTAGAGGTCGAGCCATCAGCGGCATGACCCGCCGCTGATGGAAAGCCGACGCGACGATCGCCGCCGTGACTCCCACCTTCTTCAGACGGTCGATCGCGCCAAGCAGGTGGGTGAGGCGCGACTGCTTCTTCTTCTCGACGCCGTACCTTCAGTGGTCGGGCTTCGAGTCGATCGTCCTCCCGGTGTAGGCAGGGAGCAAGTCGTCGTCGTTCCTCATGTAGAACCACCCGGAATACCATCCGGAGTGGCTCGACGAGAGCTTCGCCGGGATCCAGCTGTCTGCCCGCTTAAGGGCGATGCTGCAGCACCCGGTCCTGACCATCCTGCGGTTGCCGAGGTCGGCCGACGCGTGGAATAGGTTCGCCTCGAACAGGTGGAGCCACAACTCCCAGTGCGGCTCGATCCCTAGGTACCCTTCACACACGGCGGTGAAAACCGCCGCGTGATAGATACCGTTGGGGGTGAGGTGTTGGAGCTCCACGCCGTAGTGGTGGAGGATCCCGCGCAGAAGACGATTGGGAGGGGCGCCTAGCCCCGCCCGGTGGAAGACCTCGAAGCTTGGGCTCGACGTGCTCCTGCGGCGGCACCACCCACTCCAGCTGGTCGACGGAGGTGATGGGCCGGAGGAGGCCGCTCTCCACCAGGTCACCCAGGCGCGCGGCGGTCGCCGAAGACGGGAGCCAGGCATCGGGGTCGTGCAGGCTGTACTTGGCCATGGGGGCAAGGAGGCTGACGCGCTCGGACGTGGGGGCGGAAGGTACGTTCCCAATCTCTCCTCTCCTTACTCTCGCGCGCGTAGAAGTCTGGCGCAAAGGGCGTCTAAGGCAACGGCGGGGAGAAGGAAGCAGGGAAGGCGATGGCAAGGAGGCAGGGAAGGCAAATGCGAGAAAAAAGCGGCCGACTCCTCACTTCCGGTATTTATAACCAGGAGGCCAACGGGCGGATCCAGCAAACAGGCAAGTGAATCTCCGCATTTAATGCACGTGCATACCGCCTCCTCGTATTCCTCCAGGATAAGGCGCACCTGTCGCATCATCGGGCTCCGCACCGCACCCCGCCCTGTACCTGCCACTGTTGCGGCCGAACGGACATCACCTAAAAAGGCGCGCGGTGGGAAGCGTTATCTTCGGAGGTAAGCAACCAACGACGGCCAGTCCGTCAAAATCTCGAGGGGACGAAGGCTGGCCCTCGAACGGGGTTCGACTGCCACCCTCGAGTACCTGAGAACAAAAATGACCTCGGGTTAGGGACTCCGGTCCACCCCCAAAATCTCGAGGGGTCAAAGGCCAACCTTCGAACAAGGTTCGATAGCCGCCGTCGAGTACCTGAGGTCTGAGGGGACCTCGGGTTACAAACTCCGGTCCACTCCCAAGTCTCGAAGGGGTAAAGGCTGGCCCATACACAAGGTTCGACAGCCTCCCTCGAGGACTCGAGCCCAACGGACAGATCCAGCAAAAACATAGGTATGTCCCCATGTTCAATACACCTACCCACTTCCCCCTCCGCATTCCACAGGATAGGACGTCACCTTCGGAGGCTAGCGGCAGATGACGAACCATCCGTCATCTTGAGGGAGCGAAGGCTGACCCTTGCATAGGGTTCGACAGCCGCCCTCGAGTACCTGAGGTCAGGAAGGACCCATGGTTACGGACTCCGGTCCACCCCTAAAATCTCGAGGGGGCGGAGGCTGGCCCCACGAACGGGGTTCGACAGTCGCCCTCGAGTATGTGAGTCAGGGATGACCCGGGGGGGGGGGGGGCAGGCGTGTGCCCCTAGCTCGAGAACGAACTCTCGAGGTCCCCTGGGACATATCCAAGGCATAACCACGGAATACCCAAGGATCCCTACGCCGGGAGGCATCGAGCCACTAGCTCCCATCGAACGGAGCTGGCACCTAGGTAGGCCAGACGGTCTTGCTTAATGAGAATGCCTCCGGGCTCCTAATCGACCCCTATCGAATGGGGCACGAGTTCTCACTTTGATTTTTACCCGTACCGGGCACCATTTCTATGGATACCTGCCCGACACCAGCTCACAGAGGACTTCGAGGCTCGTCCTAACGGGGATAGCACGATGCTCTTCGCCCTGCAATCCGAACGCAAGGATCCGTGGGAAGGACGCTATGAGGTAGTGAAAGCCCAGCCACGCAGGGCTCGAGGGTCTGACTACGCACGGCACCCCTCGACGAAAGAGGGTCGAAAACACTCGTGACCTGGCAGACAGAGTTGACCTCTCGGTAGGGGCGCTGTCACTCCAGTAACGCTCGAGGGAGCGAAGGCTGGCCCTCGGAAGGGTTCGACAACCGCCCTCTAGCACCTCTTTTCAGGGAAAGGAATGCTCATAGCCTGGCAAACGGAATCGACCCCTCGGTAGGGCGCCACGTCTCCAGGTAACCTTAAATTCCCTCAATAAAACACATCATAGCCCCCAGAGGAGTTCTTAATCACTCCTTTGGGGCCTCGGGGGCTACCCCCGCGGGGTGCGCTCGCACGCACCCCACGGAGAATCGAACCTCTTACTGACCCTGCAGGTCAAGGGCAAAAGCTCCGGGTAATCCTTACTCCCCCGAGAAAACACATATCATAGCCCCCAGAGGAGTTCTTAATCACTCCTCTGGGGCCTCGGGGGCTACCCCCGCGGGGTGCGCTCGCGCACCCCACGGAGAATCGAACCTCTTACTAACTCTGCAGGTCAATGCCAAAAGCCCCTATGCGGATTCTCCTCATCCGCACAGAGGCTCGGGGGCTACTGTCGGGTACAAAGGTAAGGGGTACTCTAAACCCTTCGGTAATTTAACACTTAACATAGCAACCATTTTTAAGACAAGAACCAACCAACCGCTCAAGTCAGCAAAGAAGGGCCCATCACACGAAGGCCCCCTGCACCGGCGATAGCGATCAGTCGTGGGCCGGCCTGCTTCTGGAAAAATGACGGACCAGGGGCCGAACGAACGACCCCTCCGCCTCTACCTCGACGCCGAATGACGGACCAGGGGTCGAACGTTCGACCCCTCCGCCTCTACCTCGATGCCGAATGACAGACCAGGGGTCGAACGGACGACCCCTCCGCCTCTACCTCGACGCCGAATGGCGGACCAGGGGTCGAACGAACGACCTCTCCGCCTCTACCTCGACGCCGAATGACGGACCAGGGGTCGAACGAACGACCCTCGGACGGGAAGCTCGATCAGCTCACCTACCCCCGGTATGGGTTAAAGGGAACCCGCCTAACGCCATGGGCGCCCACGACCGCAGTCAAATCCATCAGCTCACCGCCATGTCCCGTACCTCCGTCGACTGTGCTGCCGCTGTAACCACGTCGCGAGTACGGACTCCAGAGGCACCCCTCGAGACGTGAACAGGACGACCCTCGACGACGTCTTCAAGAATACGGCAAGGCCACGCAGGTCTGAACCCCTCCCCTTGACCGGGGGGGGGGGGGCTCGACCCCTACCTCCAACAACTCCGGTATGGGCCCCGTACCATCCGCCCTGTCCCGCTTCAACTGTGGGACTCGCGCCCGCCTACGGAAGGACGACCCTGTGGTGCCGCGACGTGCCGCAACGTCTAGTCTACTGTCACCATGCCCCGGAGCACCGGAAGAGCGGGAAGGCCATGCCGCCACAGTGATCGACGTCCCTTCGCCAACACTATGTCGCGGACACACCTCCCATGCTACAACAGTTTAGGACCCTGTACCCTCGGGTCTCCCCTTGGTCTATAAAAGGGGACGCCGAGATAGAAGAAAGGGGACCTTTTGGGGGCGACTCTGGCACAGACCCACATCCGCCCGGACACTTCTCACTCAGACATCAGCTCTGATCCTCACACTCCACACACCCCGTTGCTTGATCGACCCCTCAAGCAACCAACCGACCGCCTAGGATAGCTCTGCTAGCCCTAGGCCTCAGCTCATCCTGAGCACCCCCGTGTAAACCTGCTTGTACCCCCTGTACGAGCACTTCGGTGCAAGATAATACAATCTATCCTCCCCCGCTGGACGTAGGGCCTTCTTTGCCCGAACCAGAATAAATCTTGTGTCCTTGTTGCATCACATCTGGGAGAGAGAGCACACAATATACAAATTTACTAGCCGATGGTCTTGACCCCTGGGTCATAACACCGACAATTATGTATCAGAATATTATATATCTAGGTGCATATCAAAATACAAAAAGACAAAAAAAAACTTGGAACATACTCCCTCTATTCTAAAAAAGTCATTCTCGCTTTCCGAAAAGTCGGCTTTTTTAAACTTTGACCAATTATATATAAAAGAATAACGATATTTATAATACATAATTAGTATCGTTAGATAGATCGTTGAATGTACTTTCATAATAAATTTATTTGGAGATATAAATATTACACATATTTTCTATAAAACTAATCAAAATTGAGAAAGTATGACCTATACGTATCTCATAACGCCATCTATTCTGCACATAACGCCATCTATTCTGCAACGGAGGGAGTAGGATGATCCTAGTGTTTTGTTTTTTAGAGCGGATCATATCAACGTAGCTAGAGAGGTTGGTCACACGTGCAGCGGAAGCTGAGAATTATTCAGTTTCTTTCTTAAAAAGTTTGATTCCATCCCCTATCCATAAACCACTTGTTTTCTTACCCTATATGGTTTTAGTTTGTGATGCTATATTAACTGAAAGGGGATAAATTATTAGACTATTGACAGTTCGGTCAAATTGACTTTATTAATAAAAATATATTTTTTACAAAAATCATACTCTATCTTCTAGCATCTAGCTCAAAGTTTCTTTTAGTTCTGAAAAAAAATGTGAAACCAGTTATAACTTTTTTCCCTAAAATCATACTCTATCTTCTAGCATCTAGCTCAAAGTTATTTGAATCTTATGGTCTAGTTTTGGTGTTTGCTAATATGTTCTTTTGTTGTCTATTATAATTACTTGATGTTGAACCTAGACTATGTACAACGTCAGGTGAAATGTAATCGCTTCATACTGTGGCTTCGTTTGTAATGTGATTTTTTTTCCATGTCTTACATTTTCTCTATCAAATTGAACTGATTCATGCATAATTCTTGTATGGTTCATGTGAAATTTCTACATTCCAAATAAGCTTAGTATGAACACAAGTGTTAACTTGCATGGTTTATCAGGAACGCAGCTTGCATGATTTGTAGACACAGCAGGCAGTCAGTTCCTGCCAATCCTGTTGAGAATTTATCTTGAACGAGAATATTGGTGCAAAATATGTTCAGTCTGGCAACAATATTTTTGTTCAGCCTGGCAGCAATATCTTGTAGACAACGTGGCAGAGTGGCAGGAACTGACTGCCTGCTGTAGAGAAACAAACGCTGAACATAAAAATTGTAAACCTTCCATGAGAGACAAAAGTAACAGCGAGAAAAAGGCACATTCTGTTCAATGTCCGTTTCCCTTTGATTTACCGATGTAAGAGATCTCTTCGATGCAATATATATAACCTTCCACATCCTTTGTATTGTCATTACACTAGTATTACATGTGTTTTACAACAGCACAGGCCAGCATAAGTTATGTGACTGCTTCTGGAGCCGAGTTGCAGTAAGGAGTGTGCAAACAGATGAATCTAGTCGACATCAAGCACACGGAGGCAAAGGCAATACCAATCAACAGGCCAACAATGCTCTTCCGCATGTCCAACCGCAGTGAGCGCCTGAAGACTCGGCCAAAGCTGGGGATTAGAGCCCCACACGCTATGACCATCCAGTAGTCAAGTCCATCATAGTCAATCTTTGCAAGGATTGCACTGATGGCAGCGCTTGGTGCCGCAAACCCTGTCAAAGCAGCAGCTGCAAGGGCTCCACGCCAGCTATCTGTAGCACCATACACACAGCTTGCAGCAGCAGCACCCCGTGGAAGACCATGGAGGGAGGCTGGGAGAACCATGTAACGGCCAAGGCCATAAGCCTTGCGAGCGGCAACACCAAGTGCAAGCCCTTCCGCATATGCATGAAGGAATACAGCACCACAAGCAAGGAGCGATTGCACTGTGAGAACACTAAGAGAGAGGCCGGAGGATGACGTAATCACATTTACGGAAGATCTTTTGCGATTAAACACCCTAAGGATGCTTGATGTGGCAGCATGGTAGACCATGGAACCTCCAAGGAGGAGGCAGAGGGTGGTAAAGAGACCCATTTTTGAGGACATTAGAAGCTGCACTGGCCTCCATGCCGCAAGACGGAAAGCAATCCCAGATGCAACACCAGTAAGAAGAGGGTGTGGCATGCTGAAGCCAAGAGAGAAGGTGACTAGTATAATTCCACCAATAAGTGGACCTAGTCCAAACACAAGTGATACTAGGAAGCCTGATGCATCTTCCGAGCTGCAGAATAAATCTTTATTATCAGCAAGAGTTCTTTGCTTAGCCCAAGTAAGACCATCAAAATGTTAACAGAAAACTTACTTGTTGCCATCAGTAAATCCCAGAAGCACAGTACTTAGTGTTTCCATGAAAGCAACAGCAAGTGTTCCAGCAGAAGCAACTTGAGATGGAGTTGCTTCCTGCATGTTACGAAGAAAATGTCAAAACTGCTTCCTCACACATGCATTCACGGTTTCTTAACAGTAGTTTCAGTCCTTTGTAGTTTTGTTAACAGTCAAGTGAATAGGTACCTTAAAAGCATCAGGAAGAACCTCTGCTATAACAATCCATATCATGCATCCTGCTGCAAAACCAGTACAAAATGGAAGCACCTTTTGGAATGCATCAGCACAAAGGAATGCAGGAACAGCAACAATTGGCTGGGTTTACAAAGGAAAACGATGTAAAAAATGTCAGTACTAAAAATGTAACCTGAAACTGAATTTTACTGCAGCTGCATATGAACAAATGAATTATGTATTCACAACATAATGCCAAGAGAAAATTGCAATTGAAATAACTATTCGAACTGCAAATATGGTGACAAATTTAGTACATGGCAATGCTCTACAAAATTAGCAGGAACCAGGAAGAATGTGGTAGTGAAGACTGAACAAAACACCCATTGCAACTTGCAAATCATATTACTTTTAGTGTGACTAATTTGACAACCACTATGATTCAGTTTGGTAATTTGAATAGCTAGAGAAGTTCATAAGAATCTCAGAGGACAAAGCTCATAAAAACAAAGCAAAACTAAAGCCTTTAATCTTACACCACTGCACAAGTTTACTTTTCTACACTCTACACTAAATCACTCAAAAGCTGGTATACTTTTAATTATTGATTCAGGAATAAAGACAATACATCTATGAGATTATTTCATATTTCAACTAAAGAAATGAAGTTAAGAACTGTACCTGTGGTAAAGATGTAATGATACTCCATATCATTGCCTTTTGAGGGGACACACCCCTAGATGCGAGAACCATGCTTACTGCCAAGCCTTCTGGTATGTTGTGCACTGCTATAGCTATGGTAACTAGAAGACCCTGTGAGAATCCTTTTGAGCCAGCAAAGGAAACACCCACACCAGAGCCTTCTCCAAAAGAATGAAGAGTCATTATTCCAACAACAAGAATAACTTTACTTGCATCAGCACCTTTTATATCCAGCATGCTTACTTCTCCATATTGCTCAAGAAACTGTGGACAGGAAAATAATATAAGTTATGTTATGAAAGATAAATAGCTATAACAAAATAATGGAGAAGAGGTTATCCTAATTCATCTGAAAACATAAGTACCAAATAAATTTGATATGATCATGAATACACTTAAAATGCAAGTGTAATGTGGAATACATATTGTTGATCTGACCTAGTCATGCTTTAATTTTAAGTTTTATGTAGCCTGTAGCCTGCAAAATATTCTTATAAACATACATATGAGGGCAAGTGTGTGTAGGCTTAAATTATGTGGGCGGTGTACTCAAATATGCCCATTTAATTTTTGTAGTTGCTAAACCTGAAACTGTTGACTCTGACAGCTACAGAATTTTTATATGATTGCTAGCGCCACTATGCTAACAAATACTTGACATTAGAGGCCTTTTGAATGTCAATGATATGTTTTGTTTAGCAACTGTTTACATATCTAGACATATAGACATAGGCCTTTGACAAGATCCAAGATAGCTAGTGTGTAGCAGCCTTGATTCTGTTTATCATTGAGAAGTGGATCAAATGATTATGCCATTGGTCCCCATATAAAATGACTACTACTATTGAACAAACTTGAATGACATTCATGAATAGTCCCTTCATCAGGTCTAAAGCCACTGAAATCAGGTCTGATATTTGCAACACGATGAAATGAAACTCCTTAATATGAACAGTTAGTAATAGTATCACAGAAAAATAGAGACAAAGACTCATCACGCACCTTCTTACAAAGCCAAATAAATATACCTCCGCTGAGAATTCCGACCACAACCCAGCTCCCACTGCCATACACCTGGCCTTCCTGCACGAGGTCAAAGCTGGCGGCCAGCATCACACCGGCCGCCATCCCATTGCAAAGGCCTGCCCACTGCGCTTCGAGCTCCATGAAAAAGAAGGGCAGCGCTCCCAACCCCGTCGCGGCAGCCATGGCGAGCGTGGACCACGCGACGGTCGACACGGGCACCCTCCCGGACTTGGCCCCATCCTCCACAACCCTCCTATGGGGCGCTTCCTGTACCAGCCGCACGCTGCCAGGCTCGGTCTCGGCAATCGCCGCCGCCGCCGCGGCGTCCCGGACCAGGAGGGCGAGCAGCAGGCATGCTAGGATCGCCCCGGCTCTTCTGTCCATGATTATTCACCCTGATGATTGTTCCCCCACGCACACCCTGATTTTACCTGTCAGGGCAGCGTGGGCGTGAGAGCCGTCCTGCAGGTCAGAGAAGTCGTCCTGTCGTCCGAGGAGTCGTCAGTCAGCGGAGCAACTGAATTGTCATGGCTTTCGCGTGGTGTAGGGAAGATGCTACGCTCCAATCCAATCCCTGGAACAGAAAGAAAGAAAGCGCATTCAGCAAGCTTGTCCGTCTCTCCCTCTGCAGTTGAGGAACTGACAGAGCACAGGGACGCAACGCAAACGACCAGACGACTTTCCCCGATTTCGGTGGGGAATAGGCTGGCATTACTGCGACAACACGCAGCAGACGACAGGAATCGCAACGGGGCGAAGCGACAGGGATCGAAAACAACACGGATCTGAGCACCCCGGGCTCTCGTAGTAGCAGCAGCAATAAAGCAAAAGAGAAAGAGAAGTCTCAGCGAGGGCGCGCGGCCTTACCACCAGCTAGTAAAGGGGGCGGCGCGGAATCGAAGCCCCCCGACGGATCTGCGCCTCCGCGCTAGCAGAAGGGATGGAGACGGAGAAGAAGCGGGCTGGGACAGAGGCTGGGTGTGTGATGTGGCGGCCCGCCCGGGTTGCTGCCGGCGAGGCGGATTTAGAGGGCGGGCGGGCGGGCGGCGCACGCGGATTTGATTGAGGTCGCGGAAACCGGCGACCGACCCCGGGGTCGGGGGAGAGGGGGCGCGGGGCACGGCTTCACGGGACGGCAGGCACGGACCCCACCCCTGCTCACTTCATCGGACCAGAACCAGATGCGCATGCGCTTTTTTTTTTTTTGTTTTTTTTTTGTGTGCCTACATGATGTGACGCGTCGCCAGTCGGGTTCGCGCGTGCCGTGCGCTAGACGGCGGGGAATCTGTGCCTACGCCGTTCGATCAGGGCCACGTTTAGTTGATGTAGTCTGTCATGCTAAACATTTGCTAAATTGTACCTGTAATAAGAAAAAGTTTTACGAGTAAAATTGAAACCATATTTCTGGTGAAGTTTGGTAAAAAAAAGTCTATGACATGTAGAATAGAATGCTAAAAAATTATAGTACGCTATAACTCTATCAGCAAACCAAACAGTTGTAGCGAACACGATGATGCAATCGAATTTTTATTAAGATACTTAGTTTAGGAGATATAAAGTTTTTACCTAAAAAAATAGAGGATATATGCTGGTATCAGTAATTTTGCTGCTGTCTAATTTGCTATTTGTCCTCAAAATGACAATTGAAAGTGGGTCAATTTGATGAAGTAAGAGCAACTCCAAGAGATTTGCTAAAATTATATGCTAAATTATAAGATTTAGTCATTATGTAACTCATCTAAAACGTAGAGTTTTACAACAGTAAACCTAAATTAGAAAACATGTATAGCAAACATGACTTGCTGGGGAAATATGACTAGCGAAAATGATGGGATATCCAGTTGAGTAAAATAGAAAATAATATACACAAACTGTTGAAGTGATGTTTTAGAACATAACAGCTATAAATAGATTCACGAATATATTTAGCCAGTTGGTTGGAGTTGCTCAAGAGAATGATCTGTTTTTACGAGATGAGGGGTTGGCAGGATTCATCAGGTTAGAGGGGTTGGCAGCTAGCCGCCTCCCAAGTCTGGACCTCGCGTGCATCAACCCTCTGTTCGCTCGTACCGGCCAGTTCATGAATACTTATGCCTTGTTTTTCGGTTTGAGTCATTTCAGGTGTCATTTCGGATGGACTATTGCGGCCTATTTTTAATTTGGATGAAAATTATAATGTGCATTTATTTTATGTCGGGTCGGAATGAAAATCGACCGAAACAAAAATTTGTTTTTATTTTTCTTGTCAAAACCGAACCTTCTACTCTCTGAAATTAATCCTGAACTAGAATAAGTGACAAAGATAAATTCACTTATTCCTAGCCTAGAATAAATTACCTTCTGGATTGAACCCTCCTTAAACGAACAAGCCTTAATCGTCTTGATCAATTTAAAGATATGCACGGACGGATATAGTTCAACAAAACGCTGAACATACATGCTCGTTGGATCCTCAAAGTCAAAGAAAAAGAAAAACCCACCATATTTAAACAGTACAAATGGTTTGAGTTAACTCGTATTTAGCCCACTCACAGATTCGGCCCAAGTCCCCGCCCCGCCTTATCCTTAGACCTTCTCTGCCTCTTCCTCCTCTCCAGCTTTCGTGATTAGAGATGTCAAGTTCGTGAATCGTGATGCTCGCGTGAGGGTGGGAGACAGCGGCCGGCATGGATCGACCCGCTAGAGGTGGAGGAGGATGGAATCGGCGAGGTGGCCGTGGGTTCGGGAGGCCGGGGCCGAGCGGATCGGCTGCTGGATGGAACTCGTCCACTGGGACTACTACGACGTCAACCACCGATCCGGATCTGGACTTTCCTGGCGGAGAGCGCGGTACACGGGGTGGCCGTGGCTCCGGCGGGCGGCGCGGAGCTGGGGTCCAGATGCAGGGCTGCGGCCACAGCAGGCGGGTGTGGCGACCTAAGAGCTCCCAGGCTTCCCCCACACCGGCGAACTCCGCGGAGGGCGACGGGGCGTCCTGCTCCGCCACGCTGGACAACGACGACCTCCTCGGCCAGATCCTGCTCCGCCTCCCGCCGCTCCCGGCCTCGCTCCCGCGCGCCGCCGCGGTCTGCTGGCGCTGGCGCCGCCTCGTCGCCGACCCCGGATTCCTCCGCCGCTTCCGCACCCACCATGGGAAGGCACCCCTCCTCGGCTGCTTCTTCTACAACAGAGGCAAGATCGCCTTCACTCCCGTGCTGGACCCGCCGGATCCCGTCCCTGCCGCGGATCGCCTCTCCCTGCGGCTTCCCAAGGGCAGCAAGATTCACGGCTGCCGCCACGGCCGTGTCCTTGTGGCCTACGGCAATAGTTTCCTGGTGTGGGACCCGGTTTCTGGCGACCAGTGTCACTTGCCCTTCCCTCCCCCCTCGGCTTCCGGTGGCACCAAGTATGCCCTGGACGCCACCATCGTTTGTGCCGCCTCTGCCACCGACCAAGCTCATGTCCATGGTTCTTGCCACTCCAGCCCCTACCGGGTGGTCTTCCTAGGCTGCCGTGGTGAACAAATTATCACCTACCTTTACTCATCGGAGACTGGTACATGGGGCGATGCCATCTCAATGACGTCTCTGGACCTGTTTGACCCAGATAATTTCCTTTCTTGCAATAATACCCTAGTCGGGAATTCCATTTACTGGCTCCTCAATGAAAGCACTATGTCCATACTTGAGTTTCATTTGGACAGGCAGAGCTTAGCTACAATAGAGTTACCGCCAGATCTGATTGGCCTCGACCCTTTTGAGCGTGAAGAGTGCGAATTCTTGATTATGCCAGCAGAAGGTTCTGGGCTTGGCTTACTCATTATAGCAGGTTTTAGTGCTCGATTATGGAACAGGAAGTACAGTTGTGATGGAAACGCTGGATGGGTGCTCATAAATGTTATCAAACTAGATAATCATCTTCGACTGAAGCCGTGGGCGTATACGTTCCCCCCTGTGATAATAGGGTGTGCTGAAGACCATAATGTGGTGTTTCTGTTGACTGGTGGCCGTGTTATTTTTATGGTCCATCTTGACTCATGGCAGTTTAAGAAACTTCCACACAAAAAGATGTATCGCTTGTGCTACCCGTTCACAAGTTTCTGCACAGCAGGTAAATAGAATGCTTGTCCATCACTTCAATAGTATAAGTAAATTTGTTTTCCATGATTTTTTGATGGGGTGTCTTCACATTTTAACTATTAGACTAACAATTTGACTTGTGTCGTATCTGTTGTTTCTTTATCTACGTGGTGAATTCGTTAACCTATTGTGATGTTTCTGTTGTTTAATTGAGAGGTATCAAAATCCAAACCGTTTTGATCAGTTAATGCTATGTACATCAATGAACGAAATCTATGGTTACAGAAAATAATTATATTTTTTCCCTTATGAATAGTAGAACTAAGTCCCAGTTTAGATCGAATGCCAGCTTGAATTACACTACTTTAGTTGTCCAATGGAGCATGCTGTAGTTCAGTTTTTGTCAGCATTCAATGAATCAACATCAACATCAACATCAACAAAGCCTGTAGTCCCAAGCAAGTTGGGGTAGGCTAGAGTTGAAACCCAACAAGATACCCAAGTCATGGTTCCGGCACTTCAATAGCTGCTTTCCAGGCAATCCTATCCAAACATAGATCTCTAGATATATCCCAAGCTTTTAAATCCCTATTCACCGCCTCCGCCCATGTCAACTTTGGCCTTCCTCTGCCTCTTCTTATATTATTAGCTTGGCTTGGGACTCCACACCCACAGCGCACTGGTGCATCTGGCGGTCTCCTCTGGACATGGCCAAACCATCTCAACCGATGTTGGACAAGCTTTTCTTCAATTGGTGCCACCCCTAGGCGATCACGTATATCATCATTCCGCACTCGGTCCATTCTTGTGTGACCACAAATCCAACGCAACATGCGCATTTCTGCAACACTCATTTGTTGAACATGTCGTGCCTTTGTGGGCCAACATTCGGATCCATACAACATTGCAGGTCTAATTGATGTCCTATAGAACTTGCCTTTTAGCTTTTGGGGTACCCTCTTGTCACATAGAATGCCAGAAGCTTGACGCCACTTGATCCACCCTGCTTTGATTCTATGGCTAACGTCTGCATCAATATCTCCATCCCTTTGTAGCATCGATCCCAGATATCGGAAGGTGTCCTTTTTAGGCACGACTTGACCTTCCAAACTCACATCTCCCTCATCCTGAGCCGTTGTGCCAAAGTCGCATTTCATATACTCGGTTTTAGTCCGACTTAGTCTAAAACCTTTAGGCTCAAGGGTCTGCCGCCACAGCTCAAGTTTCCTATTTACTCTCGCCAAGCTTTCATCAACTAACACTACATCATCAGCGAAGAGCATGCACCAAGGGATGTCCCCTTGAATGTCCCTTGTAATCTCGTCCATTACCAAGGCAAAGAGATATGGGCTCAAGGCTGACCCTTGATGAAGCCCAATTCTAATCGGGAAGTAATCAATGAATAACAGGTGGAAATTGATGACTAGTCAATAGAATCTAACCTTGAACCAATCAATTATTCAAATGATTAAATCATTTGACACATTAGAAACCCCAGTACTATGCTAACTATTTTGTAGACTACTTTAACATTGATGATTTTGCCACCTCTTCTGTAACTATGATATCACTCTACTGCCACCTTCTTATGCATCCCAGCAGTTGTTCCTTGGATGACTGCTGATGAAGGATTGTAGGACCTTCCCACCTTTCACTGTTTGTTGCATACTTTTGTACTTGCTTGTAAATGTGAGTGCTGCCATGCACAAGTAATTGCAGGATGAATTGCTTTTCTGTCCTATGCTTTGGATACTCTTTTTTTACTATCACCTGTTGTGCAAAGTAAAGAAATGACCCTTATTTTTGAAACAAATAAATTACCAATTTATAGATGATGAGGAAATAACCATGATTATGAGCATGATTATGAGCGCTGAGGTTGAAATATCCCAACCCTCACATGGATGATCTCTTGGTTTGGTGCTTTCAACTTGTGGGTTCGATCAGTTTCAACTTTCAACTTGTTTAAGAAATGCGTTGCTGATAGATTATTCAATTCCTGAAAAACTGTTATGTAAATTCAAAATTAGATATCTCTACTTTCTAGTCCATAAAACAGAGTCTATTAAGAATGATTTGGTAAGCTAAACATTCGATCATTTTCCTTATAAAGGGCTAGGGCCACTGTATCCCGTGACCTCGGTGTCACAAGTCATGAGTGCTATGGATTCATGGTCTCCCTTTGAAGCTATCACTGGTGAGCCAAATTCACTGGTTGAGGTTGGCGAGGCAGATTGCTGGGATCCTATGGTGCTCGAAGCTTCTATCAGTGCCACCTCTGTTCAGAACCAAAGATCATGATTGTGAGGCCACTTATGGTTGGAAACTTGGAATGACATTTGATTTGACATTAGACTTAATAGCTGTTCAGATGCTTGAAGGCTCAGAGAATTTCTTGTATGTTTGAATGTACTTTATATTGAGAGAGTGTCTGTTTAGGATAGACTGAGTAGGAATTGTTGGATTGATGCTATACACATTCTCTTGTATGATTATCATTGGTAGCACCCCATCATTTTTTAAGTGTCCATGGTGTTTGTATCAAATCAAATATATGTTGCTGTGGATGTTTGTGAACAATTCTGCACAAGGAGTGATTGTAATTTACTGTGCAAGTAATTGACAGCGTATTTCTCATCATCTGTACATATGCTCCACTGGTTTTCCCCGTTCGTAGTAAAAATTCTAAAAAGGTCATCAGGTTGAAATTACAGATGAACTACATGGGACGAAGCCAGGAGTCTACTGAAGTCGAGCGTTTGTTGTTGTCAGGGTTATCTTCCAACTTGAATACCTGATGCTTTTGTTACTACTTAGTTGGATGCATGTCGTTGTGGTTCGCCCGATTCTTATTTTTTGAGCTTTGACTGCTTTGCCTAAAGTTTTCTGTCCATTTCCATGCTGTTTCACGTATCTGCAATTCTGCATAGTTCATGCGTACACTGATTTCGTATGGTCTGTTGGTTGTCTGAAACTTTCTGATCTTTTGGTTGTTCCAGGTCATGATGCATATGTTGATTGCTGGGCTGCTAGCTACCTGTCTCATGTTTCGTCCGTTGTCAACGCTATATTTATATCTATAACTATATACTGTCTGCTGTGAATGCTATATATTTATATATTGTCTGCTGTGAGGACGATTGTAAGGTTTCATGCATGGGTTAGTGAGTTAGAGTTAATCGGGAAGTAAGAGTAAGAGTTGGAGTCATTTTGAACTTATTAGTTTGGATTATCAGTCATGATACACTGTTTTTTTCTTTCAACAAAACACCATTATTACCAATTTATTAGCCGCAGAAACCGTCATTCAGGGAAACCGTCAGCCAAAAAGGGCCGCGATAGCAGCCGATGTTTCTCTTGCAACAAGAGCATTGTCGATGAGGAATTGCTATGTAGAGGCTCCGATTGGAGCAGGATGCAAATGAAAAAAACATATGCATAGTCGACAGGAATGTTTGTGAATGAAAGTTGGGGGCATCTGAAACTTAGTTTTCATTATGCAAACATTTCGTTGAAGATTTCTTTTTTCAATGGATTAGAATCCTTAAAAATGACAACGAACCTACTACAACTTTCAAAAAGTTAGAGCATCTTCAACAACTCCTTAAAATTTACTTGTCAAATCTTATGGTTTAGCAAGTTGCTAAAATATTTGGCAAGTGAAAAAAATATCTATCTCCAACAAGTTGGTATTTTAACTTGGCAAGTGAAAAAAAATATACCAAGTACAGAGATTTACCAAGTCTAAGATGATATTTACCAAGTTGGTAAATATACCAAGTGGATTTAAGAAGTTGTTGGAGAGGTGTTTTTACGTTTTTTCCTAAACAATAAGAATACCAAGTAAATTTGAAGAGTTAGTGGAGATGCTCTTATGCCCCTACTACAACCCAAATTGGTGTCAAATTTAGTTCTCGTTCACAACGACTACCTCTCCCAGGCACACTACTGGTTTTTGAGAACTAGAACTTGACTTTACCGGTCCTGTATGCCTAAACATTCTACTGTCACCCAAGTTAGCCGCTAAACGGCCGGTACACCTTGAGGGCGTCGATGACGTCGGCAATGGATCCAGCCGCGGCCGCGATGGAGACGATGAGACAGCTGACGCTGAGCGTCTGAAGGCAAATCCACTTGGTGCTGCCACGAGGCACACGGCGCTGCTTGATGTACATCTCGACGGGGAAGTACACGGTGAGTGGCCAGAATGAGACGGCGCCGAGGAACCCCACCACGTTGCCGAAGAACGGCAGGAGCATGGCGACGACGGTGGTCAGGCACACGAACGCCGACCGCCATGTGAGGCGGAACAGGTTCAGGGCGAATGGACCGACGCGGAGCTCCCGGGAGATGAAGGCGCTGTCCGGCCAGGCGGTAGCCGCGCGGCGCTCGACGAAGGCGAAGATGGGCTGGCAGAACACCTGGTAGGCGCCGATGAGGTGCACGACGATGGCGACGTTGGCGACGTCGAGCAGCCAGAATGGCTCGTAGAAGCCGAACCCCGTCAGCAGGTTGTCCGGCGCGGCGTCGCCGAACGCTGCGTAGCCCATGCACCCGCACAGCATGTAGAAGATGGTGGTGGTGGCCACGCTGAGACGCGTCGCCTTCTGCATCACCTTGGACTCCGACGGTGGCGGCGCCTTGATCGTGTCCTGTGGAGAAGAAACAGAGCAACATTGGTTAGGAACAGAGCAATCTTGATGCCACGGGTGAAGGAAACAGGTCTTGAATCTTGATGCTCACTTGGATCTCGATGAGGATGTTGGAGAAGGAGTAGGCGAAGGCGATGTCTCCGAAGGCCTGCAGGCTGTGCCAGACCTTCTGTGTCGAGGTAACACCGGCGCCGATGCTGATGCCGGTGAGGCTGCCCTTGAACCCACCGTTTGCTGTAATTCAGTGGATTGAGCACAAGTCAGTAACCAAGAACTGATCAATCATGAACATATATATATTGAAGAGGAACAAACTAGAATCACATGAAAAAGAGGACATACCAACAGTCTGTGCGATGCCAAGGGAGAGTCCGATGGAAGAATAAGTGAATGACATGATGGCGGCGACAATGGAGAGCCACCAAATCTGATCAAAGTCCGGTATCTGTGAGAACAGGATCTGCACGGCGCCGAAGAGGATCATGTACGGGGTGCTGGAGCTATTGCACGGATCAGCATGCCCATTGTCATGGAAGCATCCAGCTCTCCTGATGGCCTTCATGCTGATAGACGACGCGATGGTGTACCCGATGGCGACGCCGACGAGGTTGGCGTACTGGATGACGCCGCAGAAAGTGACCTTGGCGCCACCGAGGTTGGAGCGCACGGCGTCCATGTACGTGTAGTTGCGCTTCCCCGTCTCCGGATCCCCCGTGCGGTAGCACTCGGCGAGCAGCGTGGCGGTGTAGTAGGTGACGAAGGCGAAGAGGAGCATGGTGGCAGGGCCTGCGACCCAGCCGAGCTGCGCGATGGCCCAGGCCAGGGACAGCACGCCGGAGCCGATGACGGCGGTGATGATGTGCGAGCTGGCCGTCCAGAACGTGCCGGTGCGGCGGGGGCGGCCGTCGTCGTCTAGCCACGCTGCCTCGGCACCGTTGCCGGCCTCAACGGAGACCTCCATCGGTGCCACCGCGTTCTTGTTCACTCCGTTGTGCACGGCCATTGTTCACTCCTACTCCTTGCTAGTGACTGAATTTCTGAGTTCTGACTGCTGACGGATGGATGGAGCGGGGCAGGCAAGCGATGATCAGATGACTGATTTCTTGGATGCTCTGAGGACTGGAGTGGAGTGAGGCTGAAAAGGTGAGAGACTGAGAAGAGGAGAGGCTGGCTGTGGTTGTATCTGAATTCTGAAGGAGGTGGAGGCGAGTTTATATAGAGCAGAGGAAGAGGATGCAGACGAGAGACGACGAAGAGGATGCCGCGTGCGGGAGTAACGCTGGTCAGCGCGGGTGTCTGCGTCTCTCTTTTTTTTTTGTGTGTTTTCTTGTTCACTCCAATTCTGTCTTTATCTACTACAACTTCGATGTAGGTAGGTCATGGCGTTCTCAATAAAATGGATGCACGTGGTGACTAGTAATAACAAGAATAAAACGGGGAGGCGCCCATCTATTATGCTCTACTTTTTCCCCCTTTTTATCATTGCTCAACCCTTTGAAATTTGATTTTTTTTTTCATATAGTTCTGCTAAGGTCTGTATATGCAGAAATGCTAAGTAGCATGTACATGCTGGGCATGTACTATCTACAATGTTCATTCCTGCTTTAAGATTCGTGCTAGAACACTCTTTCTTCTACTTTTCACACACTCTCTCAGTGTTTCATACTCTCTCTCCTGGTGCACACATCTCGATGCAAAATGAACGGCTCGGATAGCACATGTTGAGCACATGTGTGCTAAAAAACTACTTTCACACATGCATAGTCCGGTTTAACCGGTCTTTGGACAAAACCTAGTCCAACCCATAAAAGAGAATGTACATTCACTGTACAATTCAGTAAAATCTTTGGTTAACGACCGTATACAAATACTAAATGACAGTAATTTTCAAATTTAAAAGATTAGCCATACTAGTTCAATCAACCCGTGCTCTCGTATGGTTAGGTTAGAATTTTAGAAGATAATAAGTAGTAGGTAGCGCATAATAATTTTTTATTTCTAAATTATAAGACATTTTTAATTTTTAAATATAATTATTTTTACTATATATCTAGATTGTATATCTACGTGTATAGTGAAATATATGTATTTAAAAGCTTAAAACATCTTATGATTTGGAATGGACAGAGTATATGTTACTAATAAAGAACTATTTATATTAAATTGTATATTTTTTCTTTATTTATTTTCTAACATTATAGATACAATAGGTACTATGTATCATAGTAGTCTATATTTCATTATCTTTAAGTCTATTAATTATATTTTTGAAGGAACCGTATACTTTTTATTCTTTTTGTGGCACCATGTATACTTTAAATATGCGGTTGCTATGAAACTTTATCATTAATCATGGTGGCTCTTGTTGCATCATGTATCTTATGAAGTCATTAATCTAAATTTTATTTTTTCAAATTTTATTCTTATTGGCTACTACAAATTTTTTCTCTCTCTTCAAGTTAAGTTGGAACTCTAATGGTTATTGTATATTTCATTAACTCTCTTCTTGAACTTTTTAAAAATAAGATTTTAGGTGATGGAGTATGTTCTTGAGTACTACAATAGCATCACCCATTATTTGAAACATATACAATATCTTATAAGTTATGGACCATGAAGTAAGATCTTAGACAAGGTAATAGTCCTAATCTCGATAGAATTTTAATACTTAAACCTTATAATGATCGACTATTTACTCTACGGTATCCTTAATATAAAGGCTAGAACAATATAGAAATAAGTGTTCTCCTACACTTCTCATGATGATTGAATTTTACTATTAAAAAATTACATTTGTATTTATGATTATACTATCAATATAGACATATCAAATATTTTAGTTTAAATACATAAATATCTCTAAAGTAACACACTATATACATTTATGGACGCATGAGCGATAAATTTATGTATTTATATAGTTTACCAACAATAAAAAGTGTCCTTTTAATAAATCACATACCAATAATACTAATTGTGTGCATTTTAAGCTATATTATTAGTAAGTGTTCCTTTACCATACCTACCAATAAATTCAAAAGGCAACAAACAAAGGATAAGGTTAGTAAATAACATCTCTCCCATCCCGGTGAAAACTCGTGTGAAAAGCGTCAAAGTATATGAATTAGTGAGTGTCAGTTAAAGGCATTATCCCTTTGTGATAAGAACCAAATCTTGGCAACCGCAACCATAGTGAAGGATGTCTTATTCACAGATTTTCTTTTATAAAGGGGGTCGCCTACCTTACTACTTCTGTTAACCAGTCGACCAGTGTACGTGTTTACTTTTGCTCCACCACATTTCCATTACCACATCAAGAGGAATAACATAGGAGCAAACATAATGATATTTTTTTAAAAATTGCACGTTACACTATTAGAATCTTGAAATTTCCTCACGGTGCACTACTGTCAGAGAAAATAAAAATATTTTCATGAAAATGTACGTATCATCATAAAAAGTAAAAATATCGTTATGAAATTTCTTACGGTGCACTTACCGTCAGGGAAAATAAAAATACCGTCAGGGATAGTTCGACAGGGTAATTCCAGTTTTACCTGAGTTTGATCAGGGAATTTCAAGTTTCTAGTAGTGTTAATATATAATTTGTTGGACCTTTTTTCTATATTTTATATATCCACGAGTAGTCGCGTATATATTATACTAGCTAGTGCTCTACTACATATAGGCAGCATGGTCACATAAGATTGTGGAAGTCTTGTTAAACACGTGGAGAGTACATGAGTAAAGTGGACTACACCTCATGTTGAGCGCATTATGCCAATGGTCCTTGCTAGCTTATCTCATGGCTCCATGTCTTGCTCAACCTCGCGTTATGGACTAACCTATAGCTTATCAGTTTAAGTTTTTTTTTCGCAATCGCGACTTCACACGTATTTCATTAAGAAGAAGAGCCGGAAGAGCGACTTACACAACACAGCTATAGGAGAACCCATAGTGTCAGTCACACAACCACAGAGATAGTGGTTTAAAGCATAGACGGCAACAGAACACAACATAATGAGAGGCATTAGGGAAAGACCCTCCACCACACACCTAACACCAAACCGACTATGCCTGCAAAGTAAAAATACATCAACGCTAGGGTGCTAGCACGAGAGATGAAGCTGCGGTGGCAAAGCATCCACCAAGTATCCAACCGAGGAGCACGGCGGCAAAGTATCCGCCGGAGAGAATGTGACAACGTATCCGAAGGGGGGCCATCACACCCTCAACAGCTGGCATGAGGGGAGGCGCCCGAACGACGTGGCGGCAAGGCATCCGCCTGAACAGCAACGACGACAAAGAATCCGTCAAAGAACTCGACAGTAGCAAAAACAAACATGCAAGACACATCTTTGCGAAGACGAGCTTGAAGCACACAGGCACAATATAGAAAGGAGCGACTCTGACGAGAGCAGGGGGGGGTGAACTGCAATACTGCTCCAACGATGCCTTCGGGAAGGACCATGACATCAGCAGATGCCACCATCACTATAAGAGACGAGAGTAGGTCTTTCAACCCCGACCTGTCTCGACGAACAAAAACTTCGACGACGCCTCCAAGAAGGTAGATGACACGGATGCGCCACTGTCGGAGCTGGACAGGGTTTTCACACAAATATTGTACGTCCCTAGAAACAAGACACTCGCGACACCTGCAGGAGCACACACGGGCACCAAGACCACACTGACGCAGCACCACACAGCCGACAAGAAGCCCACCGGCTATCAGCATCCCCGCGGTGGAGCTGCAGCCGACACGGCCCCAAAAGCCAGGCGCCACCGCCCAAGCCAGCCAGCTGCAAGCACCCGTACCTGTGGACGTCGGCGCCGCAGCTGTGGTCGTCGGCGCCCGCCACGGATCCAGGATATGAGACACCAAATCGGGCGTCAGGGGTACTGGATCCGCCCCGCCAACCACCGTATACGTCGAATCCGCTGGAGTAGGTAGTGCTAGGGAGAGAAGGGAGGCACCGCATGGAGCCATGGATCCAGGTAGTAGGAGGTCGGATCCGGCCTCGGGGGGCCCGGATCTGCTTTGTCGACGGCCAACTCGCCGGAGGAGGTAGGTGGATGACAGGGGTGGAGAAGAGAGAGGGAGAGAGGAGAGGGGAGGGGAGAGTCGAGCTGAGACGGGCACCGGAGGTGCGGGCCACCGCACGCCGGAGGGAGGCGGCGGCGGCAGCGGCTTGGAGAGGGCCTTCTCGGGCTCAATGATTTTAAGTAAATTCACTAAAATCACTCAATTATCAAAACTAAATTAGGGATTTTCAATTAAGGTTGCTCCTAAACACAGGCTAGCATAGGAAATGGCTAGCTAGCTAGGGCGACATTTGCGGCATGCCAATTAGGTTGGCGCGGTCACGGGAGGAAAATTAGGAAGCTTTTGTCAGATGGTTAATGGTTTGTTGCCTAGGAGATGCACCTAAAATATAAAATGTAGAGGACATATTAATTTGGATTGAAATCATTGAAAAGAATAATAAACCTTTCCATATGGGACATGCATGGATTCCACCACCGCCGTCCACCATGACCCTCGACAAGTTTCTCACTACCAACTACTGTGTTTCTTCCCCAATCCCAATTGCTCGTATCATCTCCTCTCTGCTCCCCTCACTGAGTAGCTCACGCGCGGCATATCACTCAAGTTCTGAATTGTTTTCATTCTACAGAAGCTTCAGACTTTGCATGTATGCTTTTCATTAGTTTATAGTTTTTTGTCCCTGTTATCTTCATTCAAGTTACTATGTTTTGCACTTATTTAGCTACAAGTTGGTAGCAGTTGTGTGCTTGTTTTCTTTTGATCTGTGTTCTTGCCTTGGATCATCATGTTCAATTTTACTTCCGCAATATTTTTTTTACAAAGCATTAACCATTACTAGAGGATCAATATGTTCGAAATTGGTTTGTATGTCCTTGACAATTTGAAAAGAAAGAATGTTGTGTTTGAATTGAGATATATAGGCTAAGGGTCTCACGAATAATTTTTATCAGCTTCCATTCACCTCCTCCTCTAATCGTCTTTTTTGTCCTTTGGTTTGGCATTATCATCTAATTATGAAGCCATATCTATCAAGCATGGATAGTAGCTTTTTAAAAAAATTCAAGACATTGCAAGGCACCCGAAGGACACCTGATGTTTTTGTAATATTAATAAATGCAACAGTAGCATAGTTACTAGTGAACTCAAAATTAAGGCAACAAACACAATATAAAGAGGTTCGTGAAAAGCATATCTCCCTGTGAAAACTCATGTGAAAAGCGTGAAAGTATATGGATTAATTATGAGTTAAAGACATCCATTAAATCACGATAAGAACCAAATCTTGGTAATCGATCGCAACCATAGTGAAGGATGTCTTATTCACAAATCTTCTTTTATTTATATATGGGGTCACCTTCTTCGTCCACTTAATTACCACTTCTGTTAATATATTAACCAGCATAATTTTTGCTCCCACACATCTCCATTATCACGAGAGGAATAACTTTATGAGAAAATAGACTGATATTTTAAACAATTTGCACATTACACTTTTATTAGAGCACGTTAGTATATAATTAAGAGTCTTTTTAGTATGCTTGAAATTTCCTCCTATTTCCTCCACAATATTCTAAGTCTTTTCTAATTATATTCGTAAAGGATATTTTAGGCACTACTAAATTCTAATCCTTACGCAACAACAAGAAAACGTTGCAATAAGTCTAATTTGATTGCAAAAGCTACATGTTGCAACCGAATTGCGTTCGTTGCTAGTCGTTGCAAAAAGGTATTGCAACCGATGTTAGATCGACGTCGTGACCCAACTAAGCAACGTGAATGAGGGAAATTATAGAAAATCAAATGTACAAAATTTCCTCCTATTACTCCAATCATTATTTTCACAAATATCAAATTAGCGTATTACTCTTGATTAGAAAAAACAAATACAGAAACGGAATTACCACCCCTTTATTTGGAGTCATAATTATCTGAGTTTTGAAGGAAATGAGAAGAAATTTGGCACACATGGGAGGAAATTTGGCGCATATGGCCCATTGATCATACACATCAGAATTTCCTCCCGTTTCCTCTCTAGAATTTCCTCTCATTTCCTCCAGCCTTTATAGCCGTCGGATCGGTCGACGTGAGCCATCGAATATTTCCTCAAGTATTTTAAAAAATCTTCTATTGATGTTTTCGACAGGTATTGCCGGCAGCACATCAGATGGTGGAAGTTGTCAAACACGTGGGTTTGGATTCGGGGCACATAGCAAGCATCGTGAGTGAAGTGGAGGTTAGGATAAAAGCTACCATTTCCCTTGATTTCATTTCCGGAGTCTGTCATGATTACATAATCAGCTCTACTGGCCTCGCACTGGGGAGCTAGCTAGTCGCATTGATGCTGAAACGTACTGAAAAGCTAGCAAGGTGAGCGAGCACCTATGTTCGCCTTTTGGTTTCATTAGTGCCAGCAGACAGCGTTGATTAGTCTAATTTTTTCATTACGTATACTAGTTAGCGCTGGTATTCACGCGCTAGCCAGCACTCAGCAGTCACAGTGTGCAGTTTGATCCCGTAGCTTCTCTCGTCTAGTAGAGAGACTTCAGCGTTGCATGTTCATCGGTTCTAGTTGGGTTTAATTTGCAGCTTTTATGTAGATCCATAAACAAGTACGTGCTGCATGCTTATGATTTTAATTCTTTCTTTCCATATGCAACTGCTAGCTATCTTACTGGTACTAATAATTGGGAGGTCTTCAATGGAGCCTCCACAGATTAAATCCTTTGGAGACGTGGTCGAAAAATATAAATACTAAAAAGTTGTTACAAAAATAAATAAAAAAAGTCTGTCCAATAATTTGATATTCTCTCCATCTCTGAATTCGTCCTAAAGGTATCTAAAGTTAAACTTTTCAAATTTAATTGAATTTGTTAAGATTTATGACACCAAATTAGTATCATTAGATATATATGTCATAAACTATATTTTCATGGCATGCTTATTTGTTATCGTAAATAATATATATTTGTAATTTTCCTATAAATTCAGTCGGACGTAAAATTGTTTAATTTGAAATAACTTTAGAAATTAATTTATTCAGAGACGCAGAAAGTATATTATGATCCCTAAAAATCATTTTACTTCTATATATCGAGATTTGTATGGTGTCATTGTACTATGGTGCAGTTAATGCCTTGAAACTTTGACGGCCATCATCTGATTGTTGAGCTTTCAAAGCAAGAACTAGTTTTCAAAAAAGAAGGGCAAGAATTATATATACTTCTTGTCGCTCTTCTGTGGTCTGATATGTACCTTAACAAGTGACGGTACATATATGTTGGAAGTCATGCTACACCGTGTTTATCCCACGTGCTGCCTTCGCCAACCCATGACCTTAAGCCCTTATCTTCCCGCGTGTTTACACACTCGCTGAGCCGCCACAAGCGTGTATCCATACGTACTGTTAGAGCAAATGTATGAACCAGAAACACGCGTATTAACGATATACACCATTGTGAGGCTAGTTTTAATAGGGAGTTTCGTGACATAATTACTAAGACTATCATATTAGTTTTTGTGTTGATAACTGTGACAGTTGGTTTTATCTAGATCAAATTCTATGTAACTCGCAGTCTTTCTTCATAATTAACCTACCAGCAATGTTGATATGTCGCACTATTAAACCCCTTTGAAACACTTATTTAGATTGGTCTTATTGAACTTTCGTTTCCATTCTCACACCAACCAAGAATGGGACCTTTGAAGTGCTTTCCTACATGTTTTCGAAGCACCACTATTATCGGCACCACTAAGAGACTAGCAGGCAGGAAGCTCGTCAATCGACCATTTCTAGAAATGACCTTTATAAGGGATCGCACCTTTCTTAATAGGATTAACATTTGGTGTCGTCCTTATAAAACCCATCATACCTTTGTTAATAAATTAAAAGAGAGGCGGCAGCCCTAAGATGTTCGTTGCCGCCTCAACACTATCATTAGCAGAGGTGGGCACCGCCTCTGTTTCAGATTCATATCTTTCCAGCTATTTTGATTGAATTTTGTGTTTGTGTGGTTGCAAACTTCTTACACGTATACAAGATTATAATTAAAATAGGTTGACTGATCTTCTTCGATCTTACGCAATAATTCTCAGATACATACGAGATACTCACAACCACCGATGTCGTAGATTCTGAGTCTCACATCATAGCCTGAATATTTTTACAAACTAAACTAAACAAAATCATATACACGATTACCTGTGTCTTGCTAGTGTTATAAAGCCATATATAGTTCATGTGTCTAAAACAGATTTGACGGCGTACAATCTCTCATCCTTAGTTTCTGAACTAAGGTATTGGGAACTAGGGATCGTAGGGCGTAGGAGTGCGTGGGTGGCCGGCGCTTGAACGCCGGGCGACGAGGAGGCGCCGTGGCCGGCGCCCAGCTCAGGTGGGAAGACGGAAAGAGACGAGTCCCAGGGAAGCCGATAGAGATTAACTCAATCTCTAGCCTGACCTTTTATTTCTTAACTCACTGATACTTATAATGTCTGGCTTAACCAACCTTGCCTAGATCTAAGGACCTGCAACAAATGCAACAGCCCTCTAACAACTTAGCCTATTAATCCTCTTAACAACTCAATTCGACTAACAAATAGAGCTGACTGACTTGGCCGCCACCTGATGGCCCACAGGCTAGGTTGCCTCGCGGCTTGCCCTCAGCCACTAGCCTTGGCGCGGCGCTGATACACCTTGCCGATCATAACAGGTTTGCTGAACTTGTCCTCTGTGGCTAGCTCGCTAATCTCACATAAGTACCTGCCATCTTTTTTTTTTGCGATCATAAGTACCTGCCATCTTGATGAACAATTTTGTGCATGACGAAGTAGTGTAGAAGGCTGACTACTGCAATCGTTGTTACCTCTTCATCAAAAGTGTCATGATATGGTACATCCATGAACGTATTCCTTATCTAGATGCTCTTTATCCTGGATTATGTGATGAACTCTCAAGTGTAGAATCCACGACGACACTATACGATAAATTAATGATTGATATCCTCTACCATTTTTTTAAAAAACAAAAGTCTATATAACCCCCTGATCTATCTAGCGTGGTCTATTTTACACCCTCAACTATAAAACCAGTTATTCTACCCCTGAACTTTTCAAAACAGGTTAAATGACCCCCTCAATTGGTTTTGGATGGTGGTTTTGCTACAGTAACGGTCGTTTTGTCGTTTTCTTTTTTATTTGTTTTCGCTAAACCTTTGAAAAATTATAGTAAATAATGGAAAAATTATAAAATGGAAAAATCAAATTTTGTTGGACTCCACAAGTGGATCTACACAATGGACATATAATACTATGTTTTAGTATGAAAATTTTATTGTAGCTATAGATTAATTGAAAAATCTAATTTTGTATGTAATGAATTGAAATAATTCATAGTTGCATCTTCTATAATCCAATTGTGGTGAAATTTTTATGGTGAGCTAATTATTGTATGCTTAAACTATAGCAAGAATTTAATACTCATTAGACCATGTACAACTTAGTTATAGATAAAGCATAACTTTAACATAGAAAAAACCTAATTTCATGTTTGTTAAACTTATTATTTATCTATAACTAAGTTATACATGGTCCAATGAGTATGCAAATTTTACTATAGTTCAAGCATACAATAATTACCTCGGCATAAAAATTTAACCTAAATTGGACCATAGAAGTCGTGGCTCCAAATTGTTCCAATTAATTACAAACAAATTAGATTTTTCAAGCAATGTAAAGCTCAAAAACTTTGTACTAAAACATACCATATTATATGTACATTGTGTAGATCTACTCATGTGGAATGCAACAAAATTAGATTTTTCATTTTATGGGTTTTCTATGATTTACAAAACCATCATTACTGTAGCAAAACCACCGTCCAAAACCATCTGAGGGGGTAATTTGACCGGGTTTGGAAAGTTCAAGGGTAAAATACCTGGTTTTATAGTTGAAGGTGTGAAATAGACCACACTAGATAGGTAAGGGGTTAAGTAGACTTTTCCAAAAAAAAAAAATTGCGAACGTGCCCTTTCTGAACGTGCCCTTAGCCACGTGAGTGTTGTTAATAACGAATATTGTAATCTGTTTGTATAACAATTGAATATGTTCTTAAATTATTTGTAGCAGCCTTTATCATATACTCCCTCGCTCCATCTAAAATTATAAGTCATTATAAAAATCTTGGAGAGTCAAAACATCTCAAGTTTTATTAAATTTATATGAGATAGAGCTCCGACACTAATCTACGAACTTCTAGCAAGATCTATTTGAATTAATCTAAATAATGTTTAAATTTATTGGAAGAAAAAGAAAATCTATATCCAGTGGTTGACCACAATATATAGCAATGGCAAAACAAAAGGGAAAGCAAAGATCCTCTCGTCGAGTCGAAGTCAACCTTGACTTTGGGGCTAGAGTCGTCATACTATATATAAGCGGTTTCGTTCCGGTGGTGAGGTAAACCAAGTGTGCTATGAAGTGGCCAAGTGGGCATGAGGGCCATGACATGAGCAGCAACGGACGATCACGCGGTGGCTGACTCCCACGCGTGAGACACGAGAGTGGCATGCAGTACTTAGAGAGTGTTTGGTTACAACCCCTAAATTTTAGTCACTAAATTTAAGTGATTTTAGTCACTAAAGTGCTAAACAACTCCTAAATACCTCTAAAATCTAGTTGCTCTTTAGGAGACACTTTAGGGAGGATTTTGACACTTTAGGGACTAATAAAATCAACTTTAGGAGGTTGTAATCAAACAAACCCCTAGCACTACTTTACTGAAGGATAAGCGAGGCGAGGCTAAAGCAACGATCGAGCCGTGATATTACAGGCCAGACGGATAGCTAGTGGATGTGTAGGCTCTGGTGGTGTTTGGTTCCTACCCTCTAAAGTTTAGCAACTAAAGTTTAGTGGAGGTGACTTTAGTGATAGGGCATATTTGGTTATAACCCCCTAAAGTTTAGCCACTAAGGGCATGTTTGGTTAGAACCCCTAAAGTTTAGCCACTAAATTTAGGTGATTTTAGTCTCTAAAGTGTCAAACAACCCCTAAAATATCTTCTAAAGTTTAGTTGCTCTTTAGAGGGCACTTTAGGGGGGTTGTTTGACACTTTAGGGACTAAAATCATCTAAATTTAGTGGCTAAACGTTAGGGGTGTAACCAAACGGACCCTAATTAAGCAGAGACGACCTAGCTATAGCTAGCTAGCTAGCTGAGGATCGGAGCGCGCACAGTATAGTGATAGAGAGATCAGATCCACAAAGTAGGCGAAAAGGAAAGGCGTGTTGATGGAACCTATTACGGCAGCCTAACCACAAATTTGCATGGCCTGCTGCCGGTTACCTGCTGATGAACAGTATCATCGCACTTGTGCAATAGCAGCAGCACGATGAAAACGGACGCAGCTGTTGAATGAGAATGATCGGCGACGACTAATCCACTCTCGGTGGCTCACTGCTCCTGCCGTTTGAGAGCGGATGTAGTCCCAGACCAAGAGGTTACAAATCCTTAATGGGTCATCAACAAGTTCACAATGTCTACAATTAGTTGTGGCAGTATCTGTGTCAACACCAAAACATAAAGTGTTATTTTAGCTCTTGACCAAAGACAGACTAAGCACTTGAAATATCTTGAGAGAGAAGAAGAAACATGCACCTAGAATCGTACAATTGCAATTGTGTCTTATGTCTCCAAAACACAGAGGAAACCTGACAGCACATAACTCTTCAGTGCCCTTCTGGAATAATCCAGTGTTGGCAATTGATCACATGATGTCCCCACAGAATGTGTGTAGTCCCACATCGGTAATAGATGGTGGAGGAGCACAACATATAAGGCAAGGACAACCCTTAACTATCAGACTAGTCTTTTGGGTTGAGTTAGGCCTAAGACCTGAATATGTTATGGCCTCTGGAGGACCTGGGCCTGAGGGGCGTCGGCTCGTGGGTATAGCGAGCTGGGCCGAATTCCGCTACGTACTCTAACAATGTGGATTTCCGATTCATCATAGCAGAGGTGATTCTGATTTGCGACCATGTGGACAATGAGAAACGACTTGATAAGGGATTGTTGTTGCTTGTGCATAGAGTAAATCAAGGATTAGTCTTCAGTTAGCCGAATAGATTCAGATTCTATTGTAGCTCTTATAGGATGTATTTGGTTGGGTGGCTTAGGATCAATCCAGGCTTATCTAATGCAGGCTTTGTGTGTTTGGATGGCTGGCTAGCCCCGAAGCCAGGCTTGCACAAGCCAAAAAGAGGGTCGCAACCTGCATTGCTAGAAATGCCCGCGTGCTCCGTTTCCAACAAGCCTGGCTTGTATTAGCATGGGACCGACACGAGGTGCACGCAAGCAGAGGCCCATGGCACGGGCGTAGCGCAGGCGAACCCGAACCCGACCTTGGCTCCGGCGGTGAGCTAGACTCGGCCCTGACCTTGGCTTCGGCGGCGCTCTGGCAGTCGTGGCTCCCACTCCGGCGGCACTCCGACGACTCCCACTTGGGCAGCACACAACGTTGTTGGCTTCGGCGGCGCTCCGGCGGTCGTGGCTCCCACTCCGGCGGCACTCCGACGACTCCCACTTGGGCGGCACACGACGCTGTTGGCTCACATCCGAATCCGGCCTCGGCACCGCGGGGCACTCTGGCAGCAGCCGCAAGGATGGCGTGCGGTCGCCGGAGGAGTAGACGGCCGGGGAGAAGAAGAGTTTTTCTATGCAAGCCAAACCACAAACCAGGTAACCAAACAAGATATTTCTAAGACAAGCTTAGCTAGACAATGAAACCAAACAACCGCCACTTGCATTAATGAAGCCAAGCTTCAGCTGACCTGGCTTGAAATTTAAGCCAGGCTAGACTAACGCACACAACCAAACACACTAGCTTACTTCTTTTCCTTTTCTAATTTGTTTCTTTTTTTCTTCCCCTAATTTGTTTGTACTATTATGTTATTTTTTGTCTTTTATTTCAATAAAATCTTCCTGTAGGGGCCAAGGACTTGTTGGGGATATTACCTCGGCATATCCCTAGGGACCTTATGAGCCTACCGACCAGAGGACGGCCCAGCCCGCGAAGCCCTGCGGCACGCGACCAGCCCGTCGTGCTCGCTAGGGACTCCAGAGAGCTTTGCTCGCCAAGGAAGATCCTTGTAGATCGACTCGAATCCCTTGCCTTAGGGGACCGATCGTAATCTGTTAGGATATGAAAACTGTAACCCTGCTCTCCGGCTATATAAGGCGAGCAGGCCCCCCCCTCAAAACATCTCATCTACACCTCATGTAACCTAATACTCATATCAATCCAGCCACCAAAACACAAGACGTATGGTATTATGGCGATTTGCCGGCCCGAACCTGTCTAAATTGTCGTGTCTACGCTCTCTATATTACACTTGATCGCCATCGTCACACCTCTGCCTACAATCTACTACCGTAGGGTACCCCCTAGGTAGACTGCGACGCATATTTCATCGACATTTGGCACGCTAGGTAGGGGTGTGTGCAACAGCTCCATGACTTGTCAAGCGGTCACCTTCCCTCATTCGAAGGTCCTCCCGACGGCCGGCACCGTGCTCTAGATCGGATCCATATCTTGGACCATTGGATCTACACCGCGCGGGCCAGACGTGCCGTCACCTACACGTCGCCCGGCCATGCCGAAGTACCACCCAAGGGTCGTCAGCGTCGACGATCTAATCGACGCCATCGACCACTCCAACGCCGGCATCATCGACTACATCAACCTTGTGCAAACGCCATCATGGTCGCCGGCCGTGCCGCCACCGTACTCCGTCGAAGGCCACGGACGTGCCGACCAGGGGTGTCTGCCCTCCTCCAATGATGCCTTACGGACTCTGCAATCAAGCAACCCTCTCCCAGCGTGAGGCACCCTGACTAATCTCCGACCAGGCCCTGGCTGCACTAGTCATCAACACGGTCATTATCTCCGCGATTTCTAGCGACTCCGAGCAGGTGGTGTCCCTTGATGGCACGATCTCTTCCGACTTAGCCATCGCCACGAGAACCGAAACCGTCGACTCCTCCGGATCGACGTGCGACTTCCCGGAATTCCCTTCGAGCTTCGGAGGGATGATTTTTCAAGTTTCCACCGACAGCGTCGCCCGCGACAACGAGACCGACGCCGAATGCACCGCCCGAGAATAGCACAACACCGAACGTGCGCGGAGGCGCGATCTGGAATGCTGCGAATAGGAGAGATGTGACCACGAGCGTCGCGAGCAGGAACGCCTAGCATGGTAACAGCGTGAGCGCGAGCAAAGGGATCATGATCGCCTGCCACGACACAACCTCCAACAAGACTTCGACCAGATGGGCGACGTCCCGGTGTACCCGACACCTAGCGTCAATCTGGCGGTAGCTGCCTACGAGCTGTCCAAGCTTCCCGTCACTCCCAAAATTGAGAAACTCGAGACCCACGTCATGGCGGCTACTCTCCAGGTCAACAAGATGGGCGTCCCACTCGAGTTCTCCGACCAGTGTCACAGCAAGAACCACCCACGAAGCCCCCAGAGGCAGTATCGACCAAGATCTCCACGATACGATGACCGAGAGTTTGACAAGCCCCAGCGCGATTGAACACCGGCACCGGCACCCTGAGGCGCAGCGGGACCGTGCCCTTTCTGCGCTAGTCTCCGCGTCATCAGGTGGCCCCAGAATTTTAGGGTCACGTCGGTGGAGAAGTACGATGGCAAGGAAAATCCAGAACAATGAGCGACCACCTACGAGATCGCCGTGTATGCCGCCGGAGAAAATCAAGACGTGATGGCCAATTACTTACCCGTGATGTTGTCGACCTCCACCAACAGTTGGCTTTAGAAGATCCCAGAAGGAACTCAAGGAAATCTTCCTCAAGACATACAAAGCTACGTGCGTCCAGCCAGGGACGCGCTACGACTTGGAGAATGTCCGCCAGAGGAACAATGAAAGCCTCCATGAATAAATCAGGCGCTTCTCCGACAAACGGCTGAGCATCACAGATATCTCCGACCCAGAGGCCATCGCCATCTTCTCCAACGGCCTACGCACGGACAAGCTGCGAAATAAGCTGGCCCGCAAGAGCATAACAACCATAGAAGACCTGATGACCATCGCGAATCCCTACGCCAACCAAGATGACGCCACCCGTAGCAGGGAGAATAGGCTGCACCATTCTCGTTCCCCGGAACGCGCAAGGGATAGCGACCGCTAACCAAACTACCGGAGCGAAAGAAGGCCCAGCGACCGAGAGCGCGAGCACCGAGATTACCAGTCGGGTAACTCCTAAGGCTATCGATAGGGGCACGACTATAGGCGCGGCAACCGCTACATCGCCAACACGAACGCCCGTCCAAGACGAAACTATGACACCAGCTACAAGAAGATCCTTGACGACCAGTGTTTGTTGACATCTCTTAACGTCATTACCAAAAGTAGAAAGATTTCTATTTCTGATAACGGTGCCAAAAATAGTTAACCACCTCTCATGCCACTTAAGCCAAGTTGTCATCCCCAGCTTGACAGACAGATGCGGTATTGAAATATGCATTTGCTCTTCTAATAAATATAAATGTGTTTCTGCAAGCGCACAGATTATACCGAAGTAACATTTTAACGAGGAGTATTCCAGGTATCATTATTTATATTTTTACCACTAGGAAGGGATACTAAGGAATAAATGAGGAATGAGTATCACTGCATGTGTAATGGAGAGTTTTCATGTATCTCTCTCAATACAGGATAAATGTTACATAAGATATAGATAATGCATGAATAGTGACAAAAGATAAATACTGATGAGCATATATGTAGCCACATAAGATAATGATAAGCACCTCAACAGATATTCTAGCAAGTCATTAGCATGGAATTAGGATGAACTACAAGGATATTTCCTAAGTCATTCTTAACTATACAGTCTAGCATATTATGATTAGTGCAATTACACTTGGCAATCATGGTGAGATAAGATTATAATCATGCATAGTGAGATTACTAAGAAAGATGAGAAACATAGCAATCATTTCCCCGTAATGGTTCCGCTCTACCTGCCCTATAAACTGAAGGAGGACTACAAAGGACTCAACAGGACTGTCACTCCCGCGATCTACCTCACGATCTGGAATATAGGGTACAATCGTAGATAAATACGGTTTAGGCACCACGCCTACACAATACTTATCATTTACCCATAGTACTGATGGATAAATGCTATACGATCCTAAACATGAATATAGATTAGATCTATAATAGACTAAGAAGAATATAATGAAGTAGAGCAAAGTCATATTCGTAATAATGAAGAACAAATGATGAACAATGAAGAACTAGAGAGAGAATTACCAAGAATCCTCTTGACAGATCCGGAAACCAATCAAAGATTGACTCCTCCTAGTTCTAATCCTATGTAGCTATGCTAAACTAGAGATCTAGTTGATGTGGTGGCTCTAGGGCTTGATCAGGGACCTCTCCTCCTGAGATGGATCTTGAATAATGAAATTAGGCCAGGGGGGCTCTCTTCCTCAGGGTCAGGGGGCCTTCCTTATATAGCCTCCTTAAATGAACGTCGGCCGTCGGATCAAATCGACCTTAATGGAGGGATTAAATGCAACCTCAAAGGCGGTGAAGAGGGGGTCCACAAGGCAGAGCCTCATTGGCCTCAGACCTAGGGCGGCCGCCCCAGGGGGTAGGGCGTCCGCCCTGCCCCTGGGCCCGTCGGCCCTCTCGTTTCTTCCCGCACCTTCTTGATCCTTCTAGACTATTCTTTTCCCTGCGGATGATAATTATCTCTATATAATCCTTACATGTGGGCCTTTCCTCCATATTTCTTGATATCCCCCTGCAGAAACAGACATTCACCAAAACTCCTTGAATTCTATTAGTATAAACCCTATTTCTAGGTATTGGTTTCATTTAGATCCTTATCCTTGTTTAGTTGATGGTTGAATTTGGTACTTAAGGACCATCAATAGTGCCCCCATACATGAAAATTACAAGCATTCTATGCGCGAATGTGATGTCCTTGAATCAGCGATGCGGGGAAGAGGCGATAAAAGACCAAAGAAAGATGATGCCGACAAGGACAAGGATCAAGAACCGCCACGCTGGAGTTCCGAACAGCCTCAAGAACGTACTCCATGTTCGGAGGCAACGCGGTCATCGAAGGGGAGAGACGACGCCGCCAAGTCCCCAAGGACGTCTTCTCAGTCGCCGCCGCAGGAGACGACACTGCCAGTGCTCGCTACCTTGACTGGTCAAAACAACCTATCAGTTTCTCTGGGGAAGATGAGTTGATGGATTATAGATACCCTCGTCGCTTCCCCCTCATCATCGATCCAACTATCGCCACGCGCTGCTGAAAGATCTCTATTGTTTTGGGTAATTGATGAAACCTAAGTACGAACCTAGCTCTAAGTGTTTGAGTAGGTTAAGTACACAAGGTTAGATAATGGTGACAAGTGATGGAGTATTGGAGGCTAAGGAGGAAGCTATCTAGAAGCTCACACTTGGAAAAGAAGAGAGAAGGAGGAGACCCTAAGGCTTTTCCATTTGAGTGATCAAGACACCTAGTGGGTGTGATCACATTTAGGATAGGTAACCGTACTATTAAGAGGGGAAAGTAGTTAGTGGTTACAACTATCGAGTGCACTTAGGTTGATCATCATTGCATTGCATCTAAAACCTAATGAGAAACCCTTGTAAAACTTGATAAAATATGCCACACACATGCACAAGTCAGTGGAACACTTGGTGGTGGCACATGAGATCAAGGGAAGCAAAGTGAAGAGAATTCAGCACAAGACAAGGCACTGGACTAGTTGTGCATAGGAGCTCCGGACCATGGCAAGTGGTCCGATGGCTGCTCCTAGCACTGGCTGGCAACAGTGGAAGCTCTGGACCAGAGGCAAAACAAGGCTCCGGACCATAGGCGAGTGGTCCGGTTGCTCGGTTAGAGAGTCAACATGAGTCAAAGGAGGCTCCGGACCACTTGGCATGATCCGATGGTGAGGTCCGGAGCTCGGGTGCTCCCTGCATATTTTGTTCAAGACTCGGAGGAGGCTCCGGACAACTTGGCATGCTCCGGTGGACCAGTCCGATGGTGAGGTACGGAGCACAGGTGCTTACTGTGTTCCAAGTTTGGACCAAGGCAAGGCGTCGGGCGAAGCTTTGGACTAGCCCTCCGGACCAAGGAGAGTGGTCCGAAGGTGACTGTTTCAACGCGACAATGGTCGGAATTCAAAGCTCCGGACCACCTATTATGGTCCGGCGGTGGTGACTAAAAGTGGTCCGGTGGTCACGTTTTCAGCAGCTCCAAAGTGAAAAACGGCTAGTTTCTTTGAGGAGGCTATTTAAGGGTGTGTGGCTGGTTCAAGGAACCTCTCTTGCACATTTGGTTGTTGCATACTCTTGTGAGCAAAACACACACACTCCCACTCATCTCTTAGTTGATTGTTCATCCTTTTGAGTGAGTTGAGTGATCAAGTGCATTGCATGAAGTGATTCATCTTAATGGCACTTGGGAGTTGATACCGCTATTGTGATTCCTATTACTCTTGGTGATTGCCATCACCTAGAAGGTTTGGAGCAAGCAGTGTGGATTCGAGAAGCTTGGTGATTGTGCTTCGTCGACCACAAGTGAAGATTGTGAGGGGTTCTTGTGCCTTCCCCGCGCGAGATCGCAAAAGGTAACTCTAGTGGATTGCGCATGTCGTTGAGTTCCCTCTCTTGTGTTGTTTGTGCGGCACCCGATGACGGGTTTGGCGTGTGATGCCAATTAGCTCGTGAACCTCCAAGTGAGTGAGCCAACACAACGAGGACATAGCTAGTTGGAAAACTAGTGAACCTCGGGTGAAAAATCAAGTGTTAACTTGTTGTTAATCATTGTGATTGATTGGATTGCTTGGAGTTCTCTTGACTGGCTCATTACCTCGACACGGCGGTATAACCACCCAACCTATCTCTTTCATACTTGCAAGTAGTATATTAGGTTGTGCTTAGAGGGCTTCTAGAATTGTGTAGGCATTGATTGTGCTTAGAGCTATATTAGGCTAGCATTGTGGGTAGGAGGCTTCACAAACACCCATTAGGCTAGCGCAACATTCGCTTTGCTATCTTATTGTCTAACTTGTTGTTGAGTTTGTTTTTTAGATTTCAGTTTAGGCTATTCACCCCCCTCTAGCCTTGGGATAGGACCTTACAGCTGCTTCAGAAATGTGTTGGTCGACGGTGGTAGCGCTATCAACATCATCTTCGCCGATGCGTTCCGCCAGCTCGACTACTCGAAGAAAGACCTCCTCCCGGCGAACTTCCCCTTCCGGGCGATCATTCCAGATAAGGCATCCACACCGGTGGGCCAGATCACCCTCCCCGTGCAGTTCGGTGTCCAGAACCACTTCAAGGT
Source organism: Microstegium vimineum (assembly GCA_022036555.1). Classification (NCBI taxonomy): domain Eukaryota; kingdom Viridiplantae; phylum Streptophyta; class Magnoliopsida; order Poales; family Poaceae; genus Microstegium; species Microstegium vimineum. Next base: position 7,861,928 of record CM039129.1, read on the forward strand.
CGAAAACATCAACTTCATCATCGCCGACTTCGAGACAGCCTACCACGCGATACTCGGTCGTCCGACACTTGCCAAGCTGATGGCGGTCGTGCACTACACCTACATGGTGTTGAAGATCCCGATGCCCCAGGGCGTCCTCAGCCTCCGCACCAACCTGAATATCGCATACAAGTGCGAGCAACAGACAATCAATGCCGTCGAGAAGCCCTGCGTCCAAGACACGTACAACTGCGAACCCAGCGATAAGTCCGCCGTGAAGAAACCGAAAGAAGCAGGACCAGCGACGACCACCGCCGACATCACCTTCAACTAGACATAGAGACCCTCAAGCCCGCAGCGGAGTGGGTGATTTAGAAGTTTAAATTATTCCAATAAAGTTTGTACTATGTACCTCTCCATTAATAAATTAATAAATGTGCGGCGTTCTTTCCCATAATCCGTTTAAACGATTCGACCTCTACAAAATGCTCACGGCGTTCGGCGACCACTACAAAACACTTACGGCATTCGGCGACCACTACAAAACGCTCACGGTGTTTGACGACCACTACAAAATGCTCCCATAGCGTTCGACGACCTCTCCAAAACGCTTTAAGACGTTCTCGCCAAACAACCTAGCCACAACCAGAAAGCTTCCGAAGCTGGCCTACCGATAAACCATAGCGCATAAAAGTAGCTACCCTATACGCTATGACTTTATCGATAAGACTCCCAAGTGGCGGCTCCCCATCAACCGGGGCCATCACTTGGGTCAGAAGCCACGAGGTTATGCACCCAGAATCTATACACGACCATGACACGGTCGACGACTCTACAAGCAGGATGGATTTTCGCCTAGCGTCTGGAGGAACGGTCTCCATAGGCCCTAGTCACGCCACGATCGAGTCTCTCGAAAAAAGATCTTGTCCCTGGTATCTCCCTAAGCGTGCATGAGCTGCTCGCCCTCTGCGCCGCGGGTTGCCAGTAGCGTTCCCCCTTGGTAATCCCTATGGCACCTACACGTGCAGAGACCCCGTGTCCTACGATATGGGAACCCAAGGCTAAACGATTCATTGCTATGGCTAATAACTTAGTAGGCACGACAGGACATACAAGTGAAACAAAAGCTCACCGCCTCAGATATAATACAACTTTGTAGTTTTTCACTTATACGTCCGACTACTTGTTTCCGAGATACAAACTACTGTTGTCTCGCAGCAAACAAATCTATGTCCCTAACTACGGCCTCTGCCACCGGCTCAGCTTCAACCTCTAGGCAGTCCATCTCCACATCTGACGTCCCCGTCGCAAATCCAGTCGCCGCCCGACCAAAATCCAGCTTCGGGTAGTGTGACCGCAACATGGCAAAACCATGAGCAGTCACACTCTACGCCACCGAGGTCGTGAATGACTGGAGCCTTCCCTAAAGGCCGCGAACTCTCGACAAGACACCCTGCATGGTTGCCTTCTCAATACGTTTGGGAATAAGTACCTACCCGTCGACACACTCAACCACCGGGGCGACCTCCCTCGCCAGCGACCAGAAGTGGTCGTAGTAAGCATCCACCTTCGCCTGCAAGTCTGCAAATTAGAGTTGAAAGTGCCCTCAGTAAGCTGCGAACAGCGTAAGTGCCGGATAAGATGGTCGCACGATAAAAACGACAGGTAAAAGGACACTACCTTCATGCATCGCCTGCATCCTGTAAATCTCCTGCTTCGCAGCAGCGACCTCCTCCTCCACAAGGCGTTTCGCCTCTTCAGCCCCGAGCAAGCCTACACAAGGAAGCACAAGTCATCACGCGACCAAAGCGACAAGTTATCCAGTAAAAAAAGAACGCAGACTTACGGGCAGAAAGCTCGTCGACTTTCTCAACATGCGTCAGAAGCTCCGCATTTTTGCGCTCCCGCTCCCGCTCCCGGACTGCGACCTCCAACACCTGTGACCGCCGGTGCACGGCATCCAAACTGGCTTCTAGCCCAGCAAATTGTCCCTCAGCACGAGCAACATCGCCCCTGAGACGCTTGTTCTCAGCCGCCAGCGTCGCAAGCTGGTCGGCCATCGCCTTGCGCTCCTTCCCGGCCTTGAAGAGGCCCCGCGACCATACGATAATAATTCACCAAAGGACGCACGGCAAAAACACCAAGCCATAAGAAGTGTTACACTTACCTTGATCCGCCCCAGTAGATTACTTGCATCATTAAGGAAGGTCATCACCTCCTCCTCGGCCTCGTCGTCCTCAATGACAAACAAATCTTCGTCGTCGCGACAGAAGGTCCGAACCGGCGTGGGCTTTATATCATCTTCCGCGCGCGGAATCTCCTCCACCTACTCCGGCTCATCCAACGACGCCGCCGTCCTCCCCCACTTCACAAGCCGGAAGACCGCCGATGACATAGGCATATCGACATGCCCCAGTCCGGCGGCAGCAGCGTCAGCAACACCAACCCGAGGAGACTTTTCAGCCTCCTCTGCTGCCACACCAGGGGTAGCACCTTCAGCAGCCCCGACCGCCTCAGCCTCAGCCTCAGCAGTTTGCACGGCCTCACGGCCCCCGACCACAGGGTCGGCCTCTAGAGCACCCCAGAGATCAGAACCTCCGGGGGACCCTACGGACTCCCGCACCCCGAGATCCTGAGCACTTGAAGAATGATCAGCAGCGGCCGACCCCCCGCCGCACGGTACAGTCGGGTCTGTCGGCGGACGCTCCGACTCCTGGGCAGCATGCCCCTCCACGGCAGGCCCACCGGCGGCCACCGACGTAGGCTGCGAAGCGGCACATGCCTTGTACGGAAGAACCTTAGCACCCGAACCGGACGCCAATCCCCATCCACGCTGGTCGCCGGTGTGTCGTCCTCCTCAACCGACCATTCGTCGGTCTAGTCAGAGATCGAGGGCGGCGGAAGGGCGGTGCCTTCGTTAATGGTAAATTTACCGCCAGTATTAACCGATGGCTTTGACTTCTTGAACGGAGCTTCAGCCGGGCGCTTCCCCAACGGGTTGTCACGCGCTTGAGGCCTCCCAACAAGAGGCTCGGGGACTCCTCCTCGACGAGAAGGACGGCGACCGCCCTCATCCAGATCATCTGCCCTAGCTGATAGTTTTCCCACCTGGTTGACGCCTGCAGGCCACTCCGCTGACCTGGGAGAAGAAAACGGCGCAGTCCTTCCCACAAAACTTGAAGCAGTCCATTACTACAACAATCAAAATACACAGGAACGCAAAAGAAGCAAAAGCACTAAAACTCACCGGCGGCGGAGGAGCACCTGCACGAAACGGGTCTCTTGGACCAAGCATATACCCCTGGGAAAGATCGAAGAGCGCGTCTAGGTGAGTGCGGGCTTCGCCAGACCCCAGCACCTCCGACACCTCTTGAGTAGGGTCGAGGCGACCTGTGTACTCGAATGAAGGGTGGACTCTCTCCTTGCACGGCTGGCACCTCCGCATGATGAAGTTCCAGCCCACAGCTAGCCCATCCACCGTTGCCCGGTCGACCAGGACAAGCAGCTCGTTGACCTGGCTCATACCGACCGATGTCGGGCGTGTCGAGCAGCTTGGCTGCGACACCAGAACAAAAAAAATGGTCCCCATGGGCGTACGACTCACTCTGAGGAATATAGAACCAGAAGGACCTATACTCTGCTACCTCAGACCGAAGTGGCATGGCGATATAGACGTCATCCATCCCCTCGCGGAGCTGAAGGTACACCGATCCAACGACCCGCGACGTTCCAGTACCATTGTACTTCAGGCGGAAAAAGTAGCAAAAGAGATCGAAATGGGGCTCAATCCCCAAGTACGCTTCGTAAAATAAGATAAAAACTGCGATGTGCAGAACCGAGTTAGGATGGAGGTTGCACATTGCGACGAGGTAGTACCCGAGGAGGCCATGCAAAAAAGAATGAACAGGCAAGCCGAATCCACACCAGAAGAAGGGCTCGAAGACGACAAGCTCACCAGTGTGAGGAGTGGGGAATCTCTCCCCTGTCGCGGGCCTCCACTCCACAATTGCCTTCTCCTAGAGAACACCAGCAGTAACAAGGTGCTGGATGTCCTCCAAAGTACACCTGGACCATTCCTTGGTGCAATCCGGCGTCACCACCAACGGAGTCTTCACGGATTTCTCCATCTTCTTCTTGGAGGACGAGCGGGTGCTGGGTCTCCTCTTAGGGGCCATCTCCGGAGTTCAGTGGAAGGAAATGGAAAATTGCGGCAGAGCAAGCAGGAAGGATGGACGCGGGTAGTTGAGAGAAGTGCGAGGAAGATGAAGGTGGAAGACAAAGATCTTTCATTGTAATAGTGGCGTGGAAGCCACCGCCGCCGCTAAAATCCCCCTTTTATACTGAGGGGCGCGACGCCTAGCCTCCTAGGGTTTTTGGGAAACCACAACGGCCAAATGCAAAACTGCCACAACACCCACTATCTGCGCCTCAACATGGGCCGCTAACCGCGCGGTTAATTCGTCCCACTTACTCCTTTTTATCTCATTCCGTATTTATTCCCAAATAACCTCCTTCATTTATGGTTAATGATTTCCAAATTCCCGCTAACACCACAGTCCCAGGGACTGGATGTACAACTTTGTCACGAGTTTTTCTCCGCAGCTACAGTAACTTTGTTGCAGTAAACTGGTCAGCAAACTTCAACAATCACAAGAAGCGACAACACCCGGGGACTTCGTCGACCATGACCACGACTTAGCTACCTGGTTGCAACTCTCGGCCAGGCTCGGGGACTTTGTCAAACTATGCACACCGAGCAAGGCTCAGGGACTGTGACCACGACACACGGAAGGCGGTGCACAAAAGCAAATACTCGGGGACTGCGAACAAAACAATATGATCTTGATACAAGAACATCCCAGCTCCTAACATCAGGCTCGGGGACTATAGGTATTCGCAGTCCTTTTTTCAAGAACTTATGTTTCAGTCTTTAGTTACAATTTTATGCATTCTTCATCTTTTATAAAGCTTGACACCACGTGCATACTTCACCTACTACCAAGCTCGGGGACTAAGTGGGTACACTTCACCTTGCGGTGAATGTACTGATTTTCTTCTCGACAAACTTTGTTGTTTGCGTGTTGTTTTTGCAGAGTCTAAGTGGGTACACTTCACTAGGAAAGGAGTTTCAAAATTTTCTTCTTCAGCATGTCACATTCTTCCGACAAGCAGCCGCAATATCCGACGAGGCGACCTGCTCGCCTATCAAGCTACGACACTCTCGACTAGTCCAACCTGGTCGGGAGGCCTCTCCGACCAGTGCCTCGACCAGACAACCTAGCCGGGCCTCTGCAACAACGACTTCACGAGAAGGGGATCAGTCGAACGCCTCCAAGGATGATGCCGCGGGCTCGACAGAAAAATGCAACGTGCTCGGGGACATGTTGGGGATATTACCTCGACATATCCCTAGGGACCTTATGGGCCTACCAACCAGAGGACGGCCCGGCCTGCGAAGCCCTGCGGCACGCGACCAGCCCGTCGTGCTCGCCAGAGACTCCAGAGAGCCTTGCTCGCCAAGGAAGATCATAGTAGACAGACTCGGATCTCTTGCCTTAGGGGACCGATCGTAATCTGTTAGGATATGGAAACTGTAACCGTGCTCCCCGACTATATAAGGCGAGCAGGGACCCCCTCAAAACATCTCATCTACACCTCGTGTAACCTAATACTCATATCAATCCAGCCACCAAAACACAGGACGTAGGGTATTACGGCGATTTGCCGGCCCGAACCTGTCTAAATCACCGTGTCTACGCTCTCTGTATTATGCTTGATCGCCATCGCCACACCTCCGCCTACAATCTACTACCATAGGGTACTCCCTAGGTAGACTGCGACACACATTTCGTCGACAGACCTCTCTAGTTTCTAAAAAAAATTCCATGTCTCGTTCCTATAATATTATCATATTAGAGAAGATAACTCATTTTTCCTCCAACAGTTTCTCAATATCATTCCTATAAAATTGTCATATTAGAAGAGATAACTCACTTTTTCTTCTCCAACAGTTTCTCAATAGCCCTCTTTTTTGGTGGCAAAAAAAGACCCATTCTCCCCTCAATTAAAAGGGGATCGGAGTTGCATCTCTCCAAATAGACTGGATCCACCCCAATTGTCACTCATCAGACTGTCTTCTTTTTTATCATCACGACTTGGCCTATATTCATCCACAATGAGCACTACTGCAGAAAACCACATCAGTGCCGGTTCAAAACCCCCCATCATTGGCGGATTTTGAACCAGCACAACCAACTCGGCAGTGATGAGATGATCACATCACTGCCGGTTATGCCAAACCGACAGTGATGATCCATCACTACTAGTTCGTATTACAAACCGGCAGTGATGATGGTGTCTAAAGAATCATGGCCCTATTAGTTTCGGTGATTAACGAAAATTAGAGATTATTATGGCTAATGTGTGTTTTGCAGAGGCTATGCGTAGCTTAGCCATAGTGATCAACATGAACGGACATCAATGGTTATCACTTAGCCCCCAAGATGGATATCGTTTCGGATTTCAAAGAGACATAATGAAGATCCTAGAGTGCCATAAGGAGATGAAGGGCACTTAGTATAGATAGGTATTTATTTGATCTTTGGCCGTACTATAAAGAGGGGTTGAGACTAGTAGCTTGACTTAGGAGAGCTTCATGACTTAGGTGTGGTGCACACTTGCCTTACTTAGCTCTAAGCAAGCCTATGGTAACCATAAAATAGCCTAGAACAACTTCCATATTCATCATGATGAAAACCGAAGTTGAGAAAGCCCTTCTCTGGGCGTCGCACGCTGAGTGCAGAGGCAACGGACGCTGTCCGTTGCACCAGATGCTGGCGTCAGACGCTAGGGTATGCACCCTGAGCGTCTGGCGCACTAACAGAGAGTTCCAGAGAGGGGAGTTTTGCGTCGGACGTGTCTGTCGCAAGGGCGTCGGACGCTAGCGGGCGTCCGGGAATATTTTCCCAGAAACCCGAGAGCAGCCAGTTGGCGCCGGATGCTGAGGCGCAGCGTCCATCGCCAAGCGATGGAGCGTCCGTCGCGTGCTGACGTGAACAGGAACTAGTCGTTGGGGCTAGAGATGGAGCGTCCGTCGCCTAGCAACAGAGCGTACGTCGCCAACTTAAAATGCCTGTTTTCTCAGCCCGAGGGCTGAGTGTGTGGGGGAGTATAAATACTCCACCCCTTGCCTTCCCACCCGTTTTTTCTCATTTGAGTTGCTGTGTTGCTTGAGAAGGTTAGGAAGAGAGCAAGATCCCTAGAGAGAGAGAGTGATTCGCAAATCCATCCATCCACTCCTCTAGTTCATCCAAGAGTTCAATTGTACATCCACTCTAGTTGTGAGGCTTGATTGAGTCAAGTGAAGATCAAAGCTTGTTACTCTTGGTGATCGACATCACCTAGACGGTCCAGTGGTGCTTGGAGGAAGGTGATCGTCGGAGGATTGTCGGCGACCCTTATCCATTGACTTGTGATCGGTTATGGGCGGTTCACCGAGCCGGAGTGGCGAAGAACCAACCCGTAGAGAGCACTCATCCCTTGCGCGGGATTGAGCGGGAGCAATACCTTGCGAGGTGCTCCAACGAGGACTAGGGGGAGTGTTGACTCCTCGATACCTCGGCAAAACATCGTCGTGTCAAGCTTTCTATCCCTAGCTCTTTCATACCGCATTACTTCCCGCTTTGTCCTTACTTTCTTTGGCTTGCTACCACTTTCTAGCTAGGACACACAATCAGTAGGCACTAGGGGGTAATTGACATTGCTAGGATTTCATATTGCTTTAGAAATTTGAAATAAGCCCAATTCAACCCCCTCTTGGGCATCTTGATCCTTTTAGTGTCCAGAAATCGCGTTTTTAAAATAGAAAAAAATATTTTAAATTCTAGGAGAGGCCACTAGTAACCCGCATTTTTTCACGTAAAATCGTGAACTGCGCTCCGGTGGGGATTCAACCTCAGCCTCGCGCGATACCTCCTCTACCACTCCACCCATATTTCAATTGTGTCTTGATTCGGTTTTAGTTCACCACATTCATACTAAACCAAGTGTAAATTGATTGCTTGAGCCACTAAACGAATTCAAATGAAAAAGTTGTAAACTACAAAGTTTCATGACTTTTTGAGATCTAAAACTTTTATTGAGCAAGTTTTTCCATCCGAGGTCGTTTACAAAAAAATAAATTTCAAATTTGACAAATTTGAACGTATTTTTTGATGACAAAATGATTTCAAATGAAAAAGTTGTAAACTACAAAGTTTCATAACTTTTCGCGATCTACAACTTTATTTAGAAAGTTTTTCCATCCGAGGTCGTTTACAAAAATAAAAAAATCAGTGTCCAGGTACATCACATGCGGTTCCAGCCACGAACAGGCAGTGAACCTTCACTGCTGATTCGTGGCTGGAACCGGTAGTGAAAGTTTCCAGGTTATCACATGCGGTTTAAGCCACAAACTGGCAGTGAAGCTCCTCATCACTGTCGGTTGGCTGGAACCGGTAGTGAATCGGCAGAGAGGCTTGTCTGTCGGTTCAACCCCAGCCCGATAGTGAAGATTCATCACTACCGGCCCAACACAATCTGGCAGTGATGGGCCGGCAGTGATATTAGATTTTGTAGTAGTGGAGTCACTGCCACAGCTCCTCCACCGGCATGCAGCCATGGTAGCTCCATGGTGAGTCCTTGACACCTCTAATGCGAGCCTGCATTAGCCTCCATAGTGCCTCCAGATATCATGGGAGGAGGAGAGAGGTGGAGGCCACAGTCATCGTTGACACGACACTGCATGGGAGCATCTCTTCCATTGTAGCCACCATCGCGGTGGGGAGAGAAGAGAGAGGCACGCCGCGGCTCGGGGCATACACTGCCAGATCTTGGGCGCCATGGCTAGGGGTGGAAGGGGTGGAGGAGGGAGGTGGAGGCCGCCATCGCCGACATGTGACCACATGGGAGAAGCTCCTAGTGGTGCAAAGACAAGAGACAAGAGAGAGTCTGGCCATGGCTCGCAGCATATGGTGCTAGATGTTGGGCGTCATGGCTAGGGTGGAAGGGGTGGTGGAGAGAAGGGGTGCATGGCCATGGCCATGGCTGGAGAAGAGGGGTGCAACTGTGCAACTTGCATGCATGCATCAAGGAAGATGACAGGGGAGGGGAAGAAGATGTCATGGGTAGGAGAAAGAAAAGAGAAAAAAGAGAGAAAAAACATAATCTGACGGATGGGTATACCACTCGCATCTTTTAGGACAGATTATTGATGATCTGATACAACATCTTTCCCAATCATCTGAAAAATTATATTGGTATACTCTACTATATCAACTTATTGAGGGGAGTTGGAATGGGAAGATGCTAGAGATGATCTAACAGCCTCAATTAGCGTGGGCATGACCGGAAGCAAGCTGCAACCAGCTTAGGCCGTCTACAAAGCACCAGCACTAGCCAGTCCCTGGTGGATACTCCTTTCGTCTCTAAATATTTGTCGTTTTTCTTCTCGAGATACAACTTGGACTAACTATAGATTAAAAATATTAATATTTATGGTATGTAATTAGTATCAATGTAAAGATCTTTGAATCTAGTTTTTTTAATAAATTTATTTGAAGACATAAATGTTCCACACATTTTCTATAAATCGAGTCAAACTTACGGTGACAGTTATTTACGGACGGAGGGAGTACAGCGAGGCAGCCATACGCGCTGACGGGTGGGAGAGGCTGTTGCTGTTGAGCATTCCGCGGTTAAGATCTACTAATTCGGCTACTAGCTATCTTATTAACCATGCCTGCATAAAAATGAACGATGAGAGCCTACTTTTTGACGAAACAGGAGGGACGCACCCCTACTGGAATTTTATTAAAACGAAAGCAAAAGTCTTACAAACAGGCTCAAGAAACAAAGAAAGAAAGAAAGAAAATCAAGCAAATTACACAAAGTGCTGCAGCCATAAATCTAAACTCTGACGAAGAGAACCTTTTGCTCTCAGCTTAACTAGAGCAAATTCCAGTTTGAAAATTTCCTTGCATCTGTTCAAAGAGGGTGGAATTCCTTTAAAGATGGTGTCATTTCTGACCATCCAGATTGCCCAACACATAGTGACTGTCACTTTCATAAAAAAGGTCAGCTGTAGTTGATCCTTAATGCTTTGATCTATAACACAAGAATCTTGGGTTGCAGGGATAACCACTTGGACACACATCCAGGCCGTTGTAGCAAAAGGGCAGTGAAAGAGTAGATGAGAAACATCCTCATCCATCTGGAGTGTACTCCTCATACCTTAATTGTAGTGTACTCCTCTCAACAGTTGAGTTTTGGACCTGATCGCAATTGGGTCTACTTGTGGATGACTTAATTATAGGGAGAGTAGTACTATAGACTCTATATGGTGGCACTATCCCCTCAAAATATAGTATAGATGAACTATAGCTTTTAAGCTTGTGTTAGGTTATGAAGCGACGAGGGATAGGATGGTTCCATCCCCTATTTTAGGGACGGGTCTATCCTTGTCTGGTGTTTGATTGTAAAGGCATGAGACTATTCATGTCTTTGTTTAGCACAAGGTCATACCAAAATAAGTCATCATGTGGGTCTCAATTATTCTCATCCTCTAATCCATGGTCATCCTCTCATTTTTTTATGGATGAAGGGTGTCCTCCATATTAAGAAATATTCAGTGAATAGTGTTGGAAAATTAGACAATTTCCATATCCATATCAATTTAATCCAGAAATTAAATAGCAGAAATATGATGACATATATGTGCATGTATATATAACACTAGCAAAATCTAAATCATGAGACATGCTAGTAGTAGAAACAACATGCACCATACTGATCGATACAAAAATAATAAACATGAACATAAGAACACGTTTGTTAGTGATATCACAATTATACCAAAAGGAGGGGCCTATGCCGAAGGCATAGGAGGCTCCATTCGCACTAGTTGTCATAGTGCATTGCTTGAAGTAGCGGACCACAGTCGGTGCACGAAGATGTTCGCAGTGCAGTCCCTCGAACGGCCTTCGGGAAGAAGACGAACTTGAACAGCTTCCGGCTCCGGGACGAAGAACGTCAGCAGACGAACACCAGGAAGAAGACGAACTCGCCAATGAACAGCTTCTCGACGGTGGACAGCTTCCTGTCAGCGGACGCTGGCGGATGAAAGCGTGCAGTCGCGGATCGCTCCCCAAAAACTTCATCGCCGCACACCCCGTGCAAGGTTCTCAGGGCGGCATCGGTTTCGGAGGCACATGCTCTCTCGTCTCTCGTGCGCACGAAAGAACGAGACGGAAGTATTCGGATTGCAACTCAACAGTGGATTTTGTGAAATATGTTGTGTCATTCGTGCGCGGTGAAGATGAGAGCTTCTCTTTATATAGCCTCGAAGGACATAAAGAGACATGTGATTGTTAATAGTCATGAACACCATTTATGTCACTAGTAACTGACAAATAAATTGTCCGTTACTAGTAACTCACTAATCAACATGGTTGATAATGACATTAGGACTATATTAGTTACTAGTAACCGACACATCAATTATATGTTACTAGTAACTCACTTAACAACCACTAACTCACCTTGAAATATTCCACTAATGGATATTAACACGTCATGAGTTTCACCTAGGATTAATTCTAGCTTTGAAATTTCTTTTGATTTAATTGCTAAATATAATCGGTCAAATCCAATTAAATCCAACAATCCCCACCAAAATTCAAAGCATAGAAGAAATACCTTCAAATCAACTGATGTTAAATATGCTAGTATTTTGGTGGAGACTATTAAGTTGAACATCCACCTAGAACAGAGGTTACACTATTTTCACAACTGAACAATGGACTATGCCTTGAATTAATAGTTTTGTGCGAAATAAGTTTTGCCTAAGTCCTTTACTGATACTAGGTTGCATAGAACATCCCTCTGTTTGGAGCATATAAGTCATACTCCTGTGCCTTTCATGAGTATTTAGAGATCACCAAAATCTCATAGACTATGACTAACAATCTGACTCATATAGGTGTGTTCCTCAAAAGATGTTCTATAGGACAACATCTTTGCTTTAGTAAGCCACTTGGAACAAATTAAGGTTAAACCAACCTGCCTTACAGATAGGAAAGATTTGCATTAGAGATGAATTATTTTAAGGGTCTTTCCTCTCAATTTACTACTAGCTTGTTTCACCATTCTACTTCACGGGATCTCCGATCACATAGAACAGGTTACCACTATAGTAAATTTCAAGTGGGTCTCAAACCCATCTCTCTCGATGCATTTTCTATCACATTACGTGATAGACCCTTAGTGAATTGATCTGCTAGATTGTTTCATTATTACAGTCTGGTTATCACAGTTAATAGAAATAGTCGGTATCGGTTTTTCAACTACCGGTAAATCCATAAGGAGCTCACTCAGTCTTAGCACACGCGATGTCCAATGCGTAAGTTCTGCTTCTATAGTTGACCTCTTTAAGATGGTCTGCTTGCAAGACTTTTAGGAAACAACGCCACCTCCAAGTGAGAACACATATCCACTTGTGGCATATAACTCATCCGCATTAGATATTCAGTTGGCATCAAAATAACCCTCCAACACCCTAGGATGCCCGGTAAAGCAAATATCATAACTCATTGTACCTTTTAAGTAGTGCAAAACTCTTTCGAGTGCATGCCAATGAGCATCTCCCAGTTTTGAAACAAACCGGCTCAATTTGCACACCACAAATGAGATGTCAGACCTCATTGCACTAGCAAGATACATGAGTGAACCGATGATCTGGGAATATCTCAATTAATCCCTTGTTATTCTCTGATTTTTCCTCAATAGCACACTAGGGTCATAAGGTGTAGGAGCAGGCTGGCAGTCACTAAATCCAAAGTGACTCAACACCTTTTCCACATAGTGGGATTGTAACAAAGTTACCCCACCATCACCTTCTCTCAGAAGCTTGATATTAAGAATAACATCAGCCTCACCCAGATCTTTTATCTCAAAAAATTTAGATAAAAATTCCTTTGCCTCCTCTATTACTTTGAGGCTGGAACCAAAGATCAATATGTCATCAACATATAAACACAGGATAATTCCATCGCCCCACCATACCGATAGTATATACATTTGTCAGCTTCGTTCACAACAAAACCAACAGATGTTAAAGTTCTGTCGAACTTCTCATGTCATTGCTTAGACACTTGTTTTAAGCCATATAAAGATTTCAATAATTTGCACACATTGCTTTCTTGACCACTAGCTACAAACCCATCAGGCTGATCCATATAGATCTCCTCATCTAACTCTCCCTTTAGGAAAGTTGTCTTAACGTTCATCTGATGAATGATAAGACCATAAGAGACTGCCAAGGAAAGTAACACTTGAATTGTAGTCAAACGGGCAATAGGCGAATAAGTGTCAAAGAAATCATCATATTCCTTTTGGTTAGAACCCTTGGCTACAAACTTTGTCTGGTACCTCTCAACTGTACCATCAGGCCTAAGCTTTTTCTTGAACACCCATTTACATCCAATAGGTTTGCACCCATAAGGACGATCAGTTATTTTCCATGTTCCATTAGACATAATGATGAGGACATCACCGACTTAGATATGACCATACCAAGCACTTCTATACCAAAGGTGAAACCATTCTATATGAGGTTTATCATTGTTATATTTGATGAATGGGTGCTGCACTATGAAGTGTATGTTTTCATTTTCAGAATTGCTTACATGGATCAAGGAAGGGTTAGATTGCATATGGAAAGCATGGATGGTCAATGAATTTGATTGGGTACCAAATCCAAGTGTTCCTAACGTTCTCCACTAGGCCACCACGTCACTTTGGATCCAAGGAAAGCAAGAGTCCAAGTCCAACACGTTTTGGAAGTTCAATTCGGACTGTAGAATAGTCCAAACTTGCGACGGTTGCCACGACTTCATACGGACTCCGATTGCGACGTTCTTGGACTTTTTTGAAAGATTATCAAGTCTACTTTCCAATGGGTCCGCACTCATATTTATATCTTATAAGATGCATGCGCAGTAGACAGTTTAATGCCGACAACTTTTCTGCCAACGGTGCTGCGTCACCCAATTTTGGGCCCATGGCCCATGTATCAACTTGAGTACATTAGGGACTGATCCTAGGGTTGTACCCTTGTGGTCGTCCTCCCTCCTCCTTATATCCCCCTAGAGCCGCCACAAACAGATTGAGTTTTGTTTAGATGAAAGTTTAGATGCTACTACTTCCTTGTAGACGCGTGTGTCGACTAGACCATCCGTTCTACTTGATTCGGAACCCCACCTTCATGTGTATCACATCTGATCCTTCATCTCTTATTTGCAATTGAGTGCTTGTTCTACTTGTTCTTGCTTGTTCTTTGATTGCTTGCAGGAATAACCCTAGTGGTTTGGTTGGTTATGATCCACAAGATCGTGAGCAACCGCTGGATTTGGTGTATCGATCGCTAAGGCGCAGCGTCCTTGGATGGTTGTAGTCGGATCGTGAACGTCTCTCCAGTCAATTCGTAGTTATCTATCTCCACCGAAAGATCGGGACACCCATACCCTCATCACATAATTTAATCCATCTCACTCCGTACTGCTTCCTTCCACAAGTCAGCATTAGGAGAGGAATTTGTCTCTTCAATGTTCGTTGGTGTGTCATCCACAAGATACACAATATAGTCATTACCAAAAGACTTTGCAGTCCTCTGTCTCGTACACTTTCGAGTGACTATAGTGTCATCCTCCTCAGGATTTTACACATGGGGTTCCTCAATTTGTTCTATCGGGATAAAAAGTTCATGAGGATTTATAGATTCATGACCAGATATGCTAGGTGTATTTTCATTGGAAATTCATTCTAAAAAATATAGCATCTCTGGACTCCATTATTGTACCAACATTCATGCCAGTCACACCAGAATTTATAATTAAGAACCTATACCCAATGCTATGAAAATAATAACCAAGAAGAACATAATCAATAGTTCTAGGTCCAAGCTTGCGTTTCTTGTTTATTTGGGACATTCACTTTGGCCAAACAACCACAAGTGCGCAAATATGAGAGATTTAATATTTTTATAGCACCGTCTTTTATTTGATGCATGTTTTTTAATAGCACCGTGTTTTCCGAAGTAAACTTCAGAATGACTATACCAACACAAAGAACACGTGCATGCGAACTGTTCTCCACAGCAAAGCTCCTGTCCCACTAATACGATAGGAAGTAAATAAAGAAATATCAGCACACATTAATATTAGTACCAGTATACATCCACCACTCAGGCGAATGACAGACTAAAAGAACAATAGGTAGTGAATCATTATACCCAAATATTCCTTTTCCAGTCTCACTGGTTACTATATTTGCTGATTTCTGCTCCTGTTTAAATTTGTGGTCTGGACATGCACTTGCCCAATGGTAATCACCACCACAAATAAAATAATCTGCTTTCTTATTTTACTTCTTAAAATGAGCAGTCTGTTTGGGCTTTATATTGTTGTTCTCTTGCTTGTTCTTCATCTTTTTAATTACGAGATGCAATTGAATTTTTCTTCTGCGTCACAATGACATTAGATTGACTCAATTCATTTCTCAAAATTGTCTTTTATCATCACTCTTTCTCTAAAATTAAGAGATCCAATAAGCTCAGCCACGCTAAACTCTTGTCTCTTATATTTTAAAGAGGTAGTAAAATTTCTCCAAGAAAGTGGCAACTTAGCGACTATGCCGCCGACCACAAACTTGTCGGCCAAGACACATGGGAATTGTTCTAGCTCCTTAGCTAGCGTTTGAATCTCATGAGCCTGTTCCACTACAGAATGATTATCAACCATTTTATAGTTATACAACTGCTCTATGAGATACAACTCACAGCCAGCATTAGAAACTCCGAACTTTAACTCAAGCGCATCCCATAATTCTTTGTTAGACGTGTACGTAATGTAAGAAACTTCACACTTCTCATGCAAATCTGAAGTCACAGCGCCTCGAAACAGGTTATCGGCAGCAAGGTACGCTCTCTCCTCATATTGAGTGAGCGGACCTTGTGGCTACCTCAATGCGACGTGATAACAGTTTATTGCAATAAACCACAAGATCATCTTACTATGCCACTTCTAAAAATGGAACCATCAAACACATTTGATTTTAACGCAGCAGCAGAACCATTGATAGAAAATTGCCTACTATTAGGTTTTTGGATTGTTGGAAAATTAGACAATTTCCATATCCATATCAATTTAATCCAGAAATTAAATAGCAGAAATATGATGACATATATGTGCATGTATATATAACACTAGCAAAATCTACATCATGAGACATGCTAGTAGTAGAAATAACATGCACCATACTGATCGATACAAAAATAATAAACATGAACATAAGAACACGTTTATTAGTGATATCACAATTATACCAAAAGGAGGGGCCTATGCCGAAGGCATAGGAGACTCCATTCGCACTAGTCGTCATAGTGCGTTGCTTGAAGTAGCGGACCACAGTCGGTGCAGGAAGATGTTCGCAGTGCAGTCCCTCGAACAGCCTTCGGGAAGAAGACGAACTTTAACAGCTTCCGGCTCCGGGACGAAGAACGTCAGAAGGCGAACACCAGGAAGAAGACGAACTCGCCGGTGAATAGCTTCTCGACGGTGGACAACTTCCTGTCAGCGGACGCTGGAGGATGAAAGTGAGCAGTCGCGGATCGCTCCCCAAAAACCTAATCGCCGCACACCCCGTGCAAGGTTCTCAGGGTGGCATTGGTTCCGGAGGCACCTGCTCTCTTGATCTCTCGTGCGCGCGAAAGAATGAGACGGGAAGTATTCGGATTGCAACTCAACAGTGGATTTTGTGAAATATGTTGTGTCATTCGTGCGCGGTGAAGATGAGAGCTTCTCTTATATAGCCTCGAAGGACATAAAGAGACATGTAATTGTTAATAGTCATGAACACCATTTATGTCACTAATAACTGACAAATAAATATTCTGTTACTAGTAACTCACTAATCAACATGGTTGATAATGACATTAGGACTATATTAGTTACCAGTAACCGACACATCAATTATCCGTTACTAGTAACTCACTTAACAACCACTAACTCACCTTGAAATATTCCACTAATGGATATTAACACGTCATGAGTTTCACCTAGTATTAATTCTGGCTTTGAAATTTCTTTTGATTTAATTGCTAAATATAATTGGTCAAATCCAATTAAATCCAACAAATAGTTGTCATAGAACCAAACACTATATTAAAGAAAAATAAAATCGTCCCATCCCATTTACATTCTCTAACCAAACACACAATAAGTTCCACATTAGTGATTTAGCCCTAATCCCCGCACCATTTAGGATTTTAGTGCAAATCCAAAGCCTCGTGTTTAACTAACGACTTTAACTACCTTTTTAGTGTTACTGGATTCAGTATAAAGTACTCCCTCCATCCTAAATTATAAGACATTCCAAAAATCTTGGAAAGTCAAAGTATCTCAAGTTTAACCGACAATTATAGACAAAACGATAAAGATTTATGACATCAAATAGATATACTATGAAAATATAATTGATAACGAATCTACGGATACTTATTTAGTATCATAAATGTTATTATATTGTCATATAAGTTTGGTCAAACTTGAGATACATTGACTCTCCAAGATTCCTAGGATGTCTTATAATTTAGAATGGAGGGAGTACTAGCAACTATTAGCAAACAAAGTAAATATTGTGCAACCAATATATTATACTAGGTGGATATCCCGCGCCTTTCTGCGGGTATTCCAGAGCCACGGCGGGCCACGGGCCAACCACGACGGATGGGGGAGTGACCGATCTTCGGTGTAGCCTCGTTAGAGGGTCATCGTAAACCTTAGTGGTTTCGAAGCATTTCATCCGAGGTCTCTGCGAACACATGGTGGATAAGTACCCATGTATGTTCAGTTTTGTGATGAGTGATTGCCCAACACTTGAGCGGTTCAGTTTGAGTGGCTTGATTCTAACCCTTTGCGAAAGCAAATGTGTGCTTGTCTATCGGCTTGTGGTGTGCAGGTGCTATGCCTAGTGACAGTTGTCAATGACATGGAGAAGGTCGAGTAGAGGCTTGCCGTGCCGATGGACTGAGAGCGGTGAAGGGCGGAAGCGGGGCTCGGACTAAGGGACCATGGGTGCCGGCGGACTAGCTGTGGTGGCTAGTACTTGGCACCGGCGAGTGCGAGAAGACATGGAGGTAGACCGAGTCGGCCGAGTCAAGACGGTGGACGCGCGAGTCGAGCGGAGGCTCCGGGGACTCGGAGTCCGACCGAGCGAAGACAAGGTGGCTTGCGTCGAGTGGTTTGGTGGTTTGGGCCTCAAAACCATCCGCATCGGTTTCTGAGTTTGGGCCACAAAAGTCGGGGTTCGGTAGTTGAGCCCAAAGCTACCGGTGGCGGGTTTCGCGGGTTTGGGCCTCAAAACCTGGGCGGAGCTTCCGAGGAAGCGGGGATGGAATGTGGCGGAATCCTGGAGGTTGCGTCAAGGCGACGACAACTCCCGGCAGGAAGCGGAGCCGTCCATTCAAACGAGTGGCTGAGAGTTACCGACTTGGATTACAATGTCTTAGGGCTAGGTAATTCGGTCTTGCATCTAGGGGGGTCTTTGGGAAATAGCCAAAGCCTCGTTAAATAGAGGATGAAGGGGTATCCTCATCCGTATCTCTTGCATTACTCTCCCTCTCACCTATTCCTAGGTTTTCCCTTCCCTAGCTTCTTGTTGCTTGAGATCCACCATGTCACCGGTGTAAGAACTTGTGATTGTTGTGAGGAATCGGAGGCCATAACCTCCGTAAGCCATGGTGGCTTTGCTTTCGTGATCGTGTCCCCGTTTTGCTTGTGTTCTTCCCATTTTGCCTTTGCTCTCTCTTTTTCCTAAGATGATTTCTCTTTGTTAAGAGTAGCTTTGCAAAATCCGTTTGAACCAAGTTGTGCGTACTTGTGAGGAGCATCTTTGCACCGAAGGATTTCTCCTCAAACCTCACGAGCGTGTAGATCGGGTGATTTCTTTGTGGTGTTCTTCGTTCTTCTCCTTCTCCCCCAAATCCGAGTGTTCCCGTTTATCCTCTCCAAATTGAGCGATTATTTCTTCGGGATAGATCCCCAACTGTGCAAGGATCATGCCTACAAATTTTGGTTGCAGTTGGAGTTCATTTGGTTGAGTTTTGGGAAGATTTGGCGAAGAGAAATCGGTTTTCGCGGGTTTTCTGTGCGCTGTTCGTGAGCTCCGGACCGCCCTCCGGAACACTTTGGACAAGGCTCCGGACCATAGGCGAGTGGTCCTATGGTCTGGCCGAAAGCCTACAGAGCAGCACCTAGCTCCGGACCAAGCTCCGGACTAGTCCTGTGGTACCGTCGGACCACTAGTCCGGAGGTCCAGAGCTCACTGTGTTGCTGATTTTGTGAAGAAACAGCGTCGGACCACCCTCCGGACCATAGCGCCGGACCATAGCTAGTGGTCCTGTGGTGTGGCCGAAAAACTCCAGCAACGCACCTAGCTTCAGACCTCAGCGTTGGACCTTACCACCGGACTATAGCAAGTGGTCCTATGGTCACTGTTGATCGTTGTTTTGGTTGTTTCTCCCTCGTCCGGACTCCGAATCAAGTTCCGTTTGTTGCGTTGGATTCGTATTAACGTAAGGAACATGATTAGGTACTTTTGAGACCAGTTCTCATAAGTATTTTTGGGTGTGCTCTTACCTCTTCTCTCTAGGGGTTGAGAGTACCTCTCTCGGTGTATCGGTTTGGAGTTCGTGGCTTCGATTGTTCTCCATCTTCTCTGACCACTCCGCTGCACCTTTAGGAGTATTACTAAGGTGTCCACCTACTTGTTAGGTCGTGTGCGAGTCGGTTCTTCTGAGGTCAAGTTTTGGGTGTGAGTTTGGGACAAGGGCCAAGTCTTTGAATTGAATTTTATTTAGCTCCCATTCAGCCCCCTTCTAGTCGCCGTTCTCGGTCCTACAATTGGTATCAGAGCTGGTTAAGGATCAATCCACCTTATACGGTTCTTGATCCACGAAGGCGACATGGAGCAAGGTGCTGACAAACCTCCGTTCTTCGATGGAACAATCTTCGCCTATTGGAAGGTGCGCATGTCTGCTTACCTCCAAGGGCTTGATACAAAGTATTGGGAGATTTGTGAGAGTGCTGACTATGTGGTTCTTGGCGCTCGGATTAATGAGCTGCAAATCACGTAACATGTGTCAAACGCAAGAGCCCATAGCATCCTCTTCTCGAGTTTGTCTCTTCTTGAGTTTGAGAGAGTTTCGAGTCTCACTACGGCACGGGAGATCTGGCAAACACTTGTGCGATATCATGAGGGTAACACTCAGATCAAGTCCAGACTCTTCGACATGTACCGTAGAGAGTACGAGAACTTTTCTCAGTTGGTCGGCGAATCTGTTGACGGGATGTTCACTCGCTTCCAATCTATCGTCAACAAGATGCGTGCTAATCGAGCCAACTTGCCTTATGATGTTCATGAGATGGCTATCAAGCTTTTGCATGCTCTTGATCAGAAGGTGTGGGAGATGAAGGTGGCTGCCATTCATGAGTCACCAGGCTATGATGCCCTGACCGTGGACAAGCTGTTCAACAAGCTTAAGTCCTCGGAGATTGACTACCAGACCTAGGCCAAGCTTGAAAACCTGTCGAAACCATCTATGGCATTGGTTTCTGGCCCCGGCGGTATGTCTTCTTCCTGCTCTGACCCTTCACACTCTTTGTTCGCTTTGTCTTTGATTTCTTTGACAGAGGATCAAGTGGAGGCTCTTGGAGATGATGAGCTGGCTTTGGTCATCACCAAGTTCTCACGGTTTCACAATAACCGTTTGAACCGTCGGCGTGGTGGCTCAGCCAAGGGGTGCTACCGTTGCGGTGATGAGGATCACTTCATCGCAAACTGCCCCAAGAAAGCTGCGGGCGACATCACCAAGCGCAAGGACAAGCGCGAGCACCACTACGAGGACAAGCACAAGCCCAAGGGTGGCTACCACCGAAGGTCCTCCAAGAAGGTGATCGACAAGGTGAAGGCCAAGCACCGAGCCTTCCTCGCCTCCCTCAGCGACATCGATGCCTCCTCTGATGGAGGTGCTTCTTCGAGCGATGATGAGTCCTAGGGAAAGGTTGAGGACAAGGTCAACGGCCTATGCTTCTACGCCGACGCCAAGCACGGTGGCTTTTGCACCTTGGCGATTGAAGAAGGCAAGGTCGGGAAGCGCAAGGATGGCCCCGGCTACGGCTACGACTCCGACACACCCGAGGTACCACCCACCATCGCATCCCTCTCTCTCGAGATTGAGTCTTTGAACGACACCTTGATGAGTTAGGATGCTTTGCTCAAGCATGTCGCGTGTGAGAGGAACGATTTCAAGGCTAAGTATCTTAGCACGCTACATGAGCTAGAGTTTGCTAAAGCATCAGTGGTGGTTACCGAGGAGGTAGAGTATGATGCTTGTGCCATCCACATGTCTAGTCTTGTCACTCTCCAGGACAAGTATGGCACTCTAATTGAGGAGGTCAGTGAGCTGAAGACTAGGCCTAGCTTACTTGGTGCATGCAAGTCTTGCTTAGGCTTGCGTTCTGAGCTGGCACAAAGAGATGCTAGGATTGTTGTGTAAGAGAAGGTCAGCTCAGATAGCACTAGAGAGTCGGAACGCTTTGAGGCTTTGGAGATTGAGATCGCGTTGTGCAGACACGATAAGATGCGTACCAAGGAAGAGAACACATACCTTCGGTCAATCTTGAGCTGGGCGTCTTGCTGAGAGCCACAGTTGGGGATGATGCTCAGCCAATGCAAAAGGGCTGGTAGCACAGGAGTAGGCTTTGCTATAGGTGGGAAGGACGATAGCATGTTCGGTAAGATCGGTGAGTGTAGTGGTTTGAGCGAGAATGAGAAACCCACCACAACTCCCAAGCTTACCAAGATCACTCCACCTAAGCCTACCGACCCCTCTGAGTTTCGTGTGAGAGATGGTGTGTTTGAAGAGCCACCCAAAACCACTCCACAGAAGCAAGTGTGGATTGCAAAACTGAACCATCTTCGCAACCCACTTGACACACTGCCAGACATCTGTAGTGATCCCCTTCCTAAGAAAGCTAGAGTCACCCAACCCAACAAGAGAGTGCTTACCAAGAGTGTGGTGAGGTACCATTGTGAGTATTGTGAGCGGGATGGGCACTTGGCTGAGTTTTGCTTTAGGAGGAAGAGAGATGATCGGAGGTAGGTTGAGTTGAACAACCGGGACATGTACCACCCACGAGTTCGGGTGCGTGAACCGGAAGTTCGGAGGTGCACTACTAGGCCTAGAGGTACAATGCCTCAAGGTGCTAGGCCTCAGGAGGCAAGACCATGTGGTGGTCGTGCCTGGCGGGGTACCGGTCGTGACCCATACGACTACGGGCCTCGTGGTGGTGGCTTTACTCCACCCTTCTTTAGCGGACCACGTTTTCCCCATCGTGGTGATCGCTATCCTCCCATGGGATAGGAGATGTTTGGTTTTTCTCCTAACCCATTCTTTGGGAAAGTGAGACAACACTGGTATCCTTCATAGTTTACTAACCCCAGTGTTGGTCTGTTTGCTCACCCTATGTCTTTTTATTGATGTAGGAAGGAGGACTGGAGGAGACTTGGCTTGTGGATTCTGGATGCTCACGCCATATGACCGGAAGTGCCAAGTGGTTCTCCAGCCTCGACCCGTGCACCACACCGAGTATATCACATTCGGGGATAAGAGTAAAGGTAAGGTTGTCTCTCGAGGGTCGATTCGAGTGAACTCTTCTTTTGTCCTCAAGGATGTTGCTTTGGTTGAGAATTTGCATTTTAACCTTCTTTCAGTTTCGCAACTCCTTGATCACGGTTTTGAAGTGAGTTTCAAGCCTAATCTCTCTCGGATTTTGGACTCTCGTGGTGAGCTTGTTTGCCGGATTTTACCCTTCGGGAAGGTTTTTCGTGCGGATTTTTCTATCTCTTCCGGACCTTCTCGTTGTCTTCTTGCCGGTTCTTCTTCGAGCTTTGGAAGTGGCATAGGAGATTGGGACATTTGAGTTTTGACTTGCTTGCGAGGCTTAGCTCAATGGACCTTATCCAAGGATTGCCAAAGCTAAAGTTCGAGAAGGATTTGGTTTGCCATCCTTGCAGGCATGGCAAGATGGTTGCCGCTTCCCATCCTCCTGTGACTGAGGTCATGACCACTCGTCCCGGCGAGCTCTTACACATGGACACAGTTGGTCCAGCTCGGGTCAGGTCGGAAGGAGGGAAGTGGTATGTGGTTGTAGTCATTGATGACTACTCGAGAGACTCATGGGTGTTCTTTTTGGAGAGTAAGGTTGAGGCTTTTCCACTTGTTCGAGATCTGATTTTGGTATTGCAAAATGAGCTACCTAAGAATGCCATGAGAGCTATCTGTAGTGACAATGGCACAAAATTCAAGAATGCTCACTTTGCAACTCTTTGCTCTTCTTTAGGTCTTGATCACTAGTTTTCCTCACCTCACACTCCCCAGCAGAACGGTGTTGTTGAGCGCAAGAATCGGACCCTTGTTGAGATGGCCAGGACGATGCTCGATGAGCATAGGACACCAAGGTGGTATTGGGCCGAAGCACTCAGTTCTTCTTACTATGTTTCCAATCGCATTTTCCTCCGAGCTTTCAAGAAGAAGACTTCTTATCAGTTGCAATTTGGGAGACCACCCAAGGTAAGTCACCTACGGGTGTTTGGGTGTAGGCGCTTCATCCTCAAAAGGGCGGTATGTTGGATAAATTTGAATCACAGTCTTCTGACGGTATCTTTCTTGGTTATTCTACTCACTCTCGTGCTTATCGTGCACTTAACCTTGAGACTAACCGAGTGATGGAGACTTATGAGATTACCTTCGATGAGACTATGCCCTGTGTTTCCACTGCTTTTGAGCTTGCAGGTGATGATGAGGTGAACACTAGCATCTTTGTGGAGGAGGAGCAGGATGATGCCGATTGGGGTGATCCCGAGCCAACTCCACTAGTTGTCCCCATCGACCCTGCGACGTCCACTTCGGCTCACGGTCCCGATCCAACTACTTCCTCTACATGGGGGCCGTTCGAGCAGCTTCCTCAGTCGGTGCCCGTTGCACCTGAGGGCGCTCCAGCTGCTGTCGAGGGGGAGGCCACTTCGTTCAGGCAGGCTCCCCGCCACATCCAGCGGCAGCAACTGCCAGAGAACATCATCGGCGACATCGACCGTCGAGTCACGCGGTCTAGGTCCTATCTCTCTCACTTTGCTCATTCGGCTTTTGTCACGTCTTTTGAGCCCCGAGATGTTGGACACACTTTGATGGATCCGGATTGGATTAATGTCATGCATGAGGAGTTAGAAAACTTTGAGCGAAACCGCGTTTGGGTCTTAATTCCTCCACCACCTAGTTGCCACCCCATAGGTACCAAACGGGTTTTCAAAAATAAACAAAGTGAGGATGGGGTGGTAGTGCGCAATAAGGCTAGGTTGGTAGCTCAAGACTTTTGTCAAAGGGAGAGAATAGACTATGAGGAAACCTTTGCTCCCATAGCTTGTTTAGAAGCCATTAGAATCCTTCTAGCTTTTGCGGCTTCTAAGGGTTTTAAACTTTTTCAAATGGATGTTAAAAGTGCTTTCTTAAACGGCTACATAGAGGAGGAAGTTTATGTTAAACAACCTCCCGGTTTCGAAAACCCCAAGTTTCCAAACCATGTTTTTAAACTTCACAAAGCTTTGTATGGTTTGAAACAAGCACCTAGAGCATGGTATGATAGGCTAAAAACCTTTTTGCTTGCTAAGGGTTTTAAAATGGGATCGGTAGATAAGACGTTGTTTCTCCTCAAGCAAGGCAAAGGCACTCTCCTTGTCCAAATATACGTGGATGATATCATCTTTGGTGGTTCTTCTCATGCTCTTGTTGCCAACTTTGCAGATCTTATGAGCAGGGAATTTGAGATGAGCATGATGGGAGAGTTGACTTTCTTTCTCAGGTTGCAAATCAAGCAAACTCGGGAAGGGACGTTTGTGCACCAAGACAAGTACACAAAGGATATCTTGAAGAAGTTTCACATGGGCGAGGCAAAGCCCCTCTCAACGCCTATGTCAACTACTACTGCCTTGGATGCGGACGAGGAAGGAGAGGCAGTGGACCAGACCGAGTACTGAAGCATGATCAGGTCGCTTCTATACCTGACGGCGACCCGACCCGACATTCAGTTCGCCGTTTGCCTGTGTGCACGTTTTCAGGCGTCTCCACGGACTTCGCACAAGCAAGCGGTGAAATGCATCATGAGGTACCTGTGATTCACTCCCAAATTTGGTCTTTGGTTTTCCACCTCTTCCTCTCTTGTGCTTTGCGGTTACTCTGACGCTGACTTTGCCGGATGTCGTTTGATCGGAAGTCCACTTCTGGGACTTGCTAGTTTCTCGAGTCTTTGTTGGTTTCTTGGTTTTCTCATAAACAATCTAGCGTGGCACAGTCGACGTGCGAAGCTGAGTACGTTGTCGCGGCTAGTTGTTGCTCTCAGTTGATTTGAATGATTGCCACTTTGAGAGATTTCGGTCTTGAGCTTACTAAGGTGCCTCTGTTGTGTGATAGCACGAGTGCAATTAGTGTGGCTAAAAATCCAGTGCTTCATTCGAAGACCAAGCACATTGAGGTCCGCTTTCACTTTTTGCGTGATCACTACGAGAAGGGCGACATTGACCTCCGGCATGTCGAGACCCAAAACCAGCTTGCAGATATTCTCACTAAGCCTTTGGATCAAGCTGCGTTTTCTCGCCTTCGGGGCGAGTTGGGTGTTTGCTTTCCTTTTTAGAGGAGAAAAGTTTTGTGTATCATAGTTCTTTTTGGTTATTTTTGTCTTTTCTTTTTCTTTCTTCTCATTGGTGTCTTATTAGTGTTTAGTTGGTGTCAATCCATTTTGCATCTCATTTGCATTTGTGACATAGTTCATTTTAAGCTTCATAGTTATAGCCAATATAATGAATCTATGTTCTGTTTGAGGTACTTTATGTGTCTATGGTGTTGCCTAACTTAGACTCTTTTTGATCTATATGATATGCAATAGAGCTAAGTTAGAAAAGCTTTAAAACTAAATTTAAATTCCTCATGTCACCTCTGAAATGGCACTAGCATGTGTAGGCTTTTGAAGATCCTTCTTGGATGTCTTGTATATAGCTTGTATCTATGGCTCTTCATTGTTTCATTCACTACCTTTGAGCACCATGATTAATATCTAAAATGAAATTGCTCTCTGTTTTGTGAATTAGAAAGATCGAGTCGGGTCTGCATTGTGAGCACTTCACCGTGTGTTCGAGACTGCTTCCCATATGGATCGATACTTGAGCGGTGTCGTGTATGACCAAAACTGGTGTGTCAAGTCCTTTGACTTCGCCTGGTTGGTAAGCAGTGGCATCACTTTTATGACAACCACTCGCATACAACTTAAATGTTACTAAAACTGAAAATTGGCTGCAAAACTCTGAAATTTGAAAAAAAATCATTCAGTTGGGTCATTGGCTTGTTGTATGAACTTTGCTAGGGATAGTTTTACTTGCTATAAATGAGATTGCTTTGAGATCGATCCTATCTTGTTTGCTATGTCTAGTTGTCTCTAGGAGGTGATACCCATTCCTTGCTCACACATGTAATGCTCTCTGAAATAGCTTCTAAAGTGATCTTAAGCTCAACTTGATTCTTTGTTGGGCACGTAGAGCTTTTCCTATTCTCACAGGATCACATCACTTAGAGCACCTATTCATTGTCTTAGCTCTAAGTATAAAGCTTTTGCACTCATTTTGCATTTCATGGCATTTGTAGCCGGATCTTGAGTTGTTGATGTTTGATGAGCTACATGTGTCAACAAGGGGGAGAGATGTGCATTTCATTCCATTTTCAGCCATCTACTTCCAAGGGGGAGAAAGAGTGCATCTCATTGGTTTAGAGCTCATTTGGTATCTTGAGTGTGCTTTTGCCCAGGGGGAGCTTTTGCTAGATGTGTTGAGCCTTTGCCTCTTCTGGAGGGTCTATGAAGGACCGAGAACGGCGACCAGAGGGAGGTGAATGGGAGCCTCAAATTTCTCTCAAAATATTCGGGCCACTCTTCCCAAAAAACAACCCCAGTTGCTGGGTGCTCAACCTCCCCCGACCAACGCGAGCGGGGATTCAGACGAAAACGAACAAATGAAAGCTCACCGGCAGTGGAGGAAAACTCACCGAAAACCCCCAAGAATGAGTTCTCAACCCCTTTGAGAAAGAGGCAAGAACCCCAAGCAAAACAGCCCAAAAGACAGGCGTCGGACATTGGACAGCAGGGCGACGGACGCTGGAAGACAGCGCGACGGACGCTCCAGGGCAGGGCGTCGGACGCTGGCGACGGACGCTTAGGCGAGCGTTCGTCGGCCTTCTAGAAAGCCTAACAGAAGCTGAAGAACTACTGAGGCGACGTACGCTTGGCGACGGATGCTTGGACGAGCGTCCGTTGGCCTACCCGAGAGCAAAACAGAACAGAACAGCGCACACCACAGGATGGACGCTGGGCGACGGACTCTGGACAGCGTCCGACACAAAAACCGAAGGACGCCGATAAGCGAGGCGACGAACGCTGACATCAGCATGTACCAGCGTCCGACGCAAACCCTCGGAGTGTCCGACGCCCCCGACAAACACGCAGTAACTGCAAAAATCGTTTTTCTCTCCACCAAATCTTGACCAAATGTTCTCCACTAGCAACCCAACTTGGTAGGCATGATTCTAGTGCTATGGAGGAGCTATCCCGAATAAATCATCACTCAATTTGGTGGGGATTAAAGGGAAACGAGGATTTGGGGGAAAAGGGGCAAGAACGAAGAACATTGCAAAGAAATCGCCCGATCTACGCACTTGTGAGGTTTGAGGGGAATTCCTTCGGTGCAAAGATGTTCATCACAATTACGAACACTTGGTTCAAGTAGATTTTGCAAAGCTACTCTCAACAGAGAGAAATTATCTTGGGAAAAAGAGAGAGCAAAAGCAAAACACGAAGAACACAAGCAAAACGGGGACATGATCACAAAAACGAGGCCACCATGGCTTACGGAGGTTACGGCCTCCTATTCCTTGCAACAAT
Source organism: Microstegium vimineum (assembly GCA_022036555.1). Lineage (NCBI taxonomy): Eukaryota > Viridiplantae > Streptophyta > Magnoliopsida > Poales > Poaceae > Microstegium > Microstegium vimineum. The sequence goes on from CM039129.1 coordinate 7,890,037, forward strand.
CACAAGTTCTTACACCGGTGACGTGGTGGATCTCAAGCAAGAAGAAACTAGGGAAGAAAAAACCTAGGAATAGGTGGGAGAGAGAATAATGCAAGAGATAAGGATGAGGATACCCCTTCATCCTCTATTTAATGGGGCTTTGGCTATTTCCCAAAGACCCCCTAGATATAAGACCGAATTACCTAGCTCTAAGACATTGTAATCCAAGTCGGTAACTCCCAGCCACTCATTTGAATGGACGGCCCCGCTTCCTGCTGGGAGTTGCCGTTGCCTCGACGCAACCTCTAGGATTCCGCCACGTGCCATCCCTGCTTCATCGGAAGCTCCGCCTAGGTTTTGAGGCCCAAACCCAGGAAACCCGCCACCGGTAGCTTTGGGCTCAACTACCGAACCCCGAGTTTTGAGGCCCAAACTCGGAAACCGTCCTCGGATGGTTTTAGGCCCAAACCACCAAACCACTCAACTCGAGCCACCTTGTCTTCTCCCGGTCGGACTCTGAGTCCCCTGAGCCTCCGATCGACTCGCGCGTCCACCATCTTGACTTGGTCGACTCGGTCTACCTCCATGTCTTCTCGCACTCACCGGTGCCAAGTACTTGCCACCACAGCTAGTCCGCCGGCGCCCATGGTCCCTCAGTCCGAGCCCCGCTTCCGCCCTTCACCGCTCTCCGTCCATCGGCACGGCAAGCTTCTACTCGACCTTCTCCACGCCATTGACCATTGTCACTAGGCATAGCACCTGCACACCACAAGCCGATAGACAAGCACATGTTTCTTCTTTCGCAGAGGTTAGGTTAAGCCACTCAAACTGAAACACTCACGTGTTGGTCAATCACTCATCATCAAAACTGAACATACATGGGTACTTATCCACCATGTGTTCGCAATCTCCCCCTTGACGAGTGTATTGTCAACACAAGTGCATTTCAGATTTGAGTCACAAGGTAAAGCTCTCCAAATGACCAAGAAGCTACAAAAGCCAAAACGGGGTCACTTGAGAGAAGCAAACATGATACCAATTAAAAGCATCCTCGTGACAAAGCCACTTACTGATGCCAAACAAAAGCACATGGGCAACGGCTCGACGCAACCAAGCAAAACAAAACTACCCCTCAAGAAGAGGCAGAAACGGGATCAACACCGCTAGCAAGTTCAAGATACCAAACACAAACTCTCAAAGCTCAGAAAACTAATTTAAGCACTAAAAACAAATTTAAGCACTAAGGGAGCTCAAAAGATACCAATTGAAACCACTTACGTCCCTTAATGCTCAAGAAACAATCGAAACCTATCGGAGCCAACAAAGCAAGCTAGACCCTCCCGAAGAGGCAAAGGCTCAACACATCTAGCAAAATCCCCCCCTGGGCAAAAGCACACTCAAGATACCAAATGATCTCTAAACCAATGAGATGCACTCTTTCTCCCCCTTGGAAGTAGATGGCTGAAAATGGAATGAAATGCACATCTCTCCCCCTTGTTGACACATGTAGCTCATCAAACATCAACAACTCAAGATCCGGCTACAAATGCCATGAAATGCAAAATGAGTGCAAAAGCTTCATACTAAGAGCTAAGACAATGAATAGATGCTCTAAGTGATGTGATCCTGTGAGAATAGGAAAAGCTCTACGTGCCCAACAAAGACTCAAGTTGAGCTTAAAATCACTTTAGAAGCTATTTTAGAGAGCATTACATGTGTGAGCAAGGAAAGGGTATCACCTCCTAGAGACAACTAAACATGGGAAACAAGATAGGATCTATCTCAAAGCAATCTCATGTATAGCAAGTAAAACTATCCCTTAGCAAAGTTCATACAACAAGCCAATGACCCTACTGAATGAATTTTCCAAATTTCAGAGTTTTACAGCCAATTTCAGTTTTAAGCACATTTCAAGTTGTATGCGAGTGGTTGTAAGCAAAGTGATGCCACTTCTTACCAATTGGGCGAAGTCAAAGGACTTGACACACCGGTTTTGGTCATACACGACACCGCTCAAGTATCGACCCATATGGGAAGTAGTCTCGAACACACGGTGAAGTGCTCACAATGCAGACCCGACTCGATCTTTCTAATTCACAAAACAGAGAGCAATTTCATTTTAGATAATAATCATGGTGCTCAAAGGTAGTGAATGAAACAATGAAGAGCCATAGTTACAAGCTATATACATTACAACCAAGAAGGATCTTCAAAAGCCTACACATGCTAGTGCCATTTCAGAGGTGACATGGGGAATTTAAATTGAGTTTTAAGGCTTTTCTAACTTAGCTCTATTGCATATCATATAGATAAAAAAGAGTCTAAGTTAGGCAACACCATAGATACATAAAGCACCTCAAACAGAGCATAGATTCATTATATTGGCTATAAGGATGAAGCTTAAAATGAACTATGTCACAAATGCAAATGAGATGCACAATGCAATGACACCAACTAACACTAACAAGACACCAATTCATAAGAATGACAAAGAAAATACAAAAAGAACCAAAAAGAACTATGATACACAAAACTTTCCTCCTCTAAAAAGGAAAGCAAACACCCAACTCGCCCCGAAGGAGAGAAAACACAGCTTGATCCAAAGGCTTCGTGAGAATATCCGCAAGCTGGTTTTGGGTCTCGACATGCCAGAGGTCAATGTCGCCCTTCTCGTAATGATCTCGCAAGAAATGAAAGCGGACCTCAATGTGCTTGTTATTGAATGAACCACGGGATTTTTGGCCACACTAATTGCACTCATGCTATCACAAAGCAGAGGCACCTTAGTAAGCTCAAGACCGAAATCTCTCAAAGTGGCAATCATCCAAATCAACTGCGAGCAACAACTAGCCGCGGCAACGTACTCAGCTTCGCACATCAACTGTGCCACGCTAGACTGTTTGCGAGAAGACCAAGAAACCAAAGAAGACCCGAGAAACTGGCAAGTCCCAGAAGTGGACTTCCGATCAAGTCAGCAACCGGCAAAGTCGGCGTCAGAATAACCGAAAAGCTCAAGAGAAGAAGAGGTGGAAAACCAAAGTCCAAATTCGGGAGTGAAGCGCAAGTACCTCATGATGCATTTCACCGCCTGCTTGTGCGAAGTCCGTGGGGATGCCTGAAGGCGTGCACACAAGCAAACAGCGAACTGAATGTCCGTCTGAGTCGCTGTCAAGTACAGAAGCGACCCGATCATGCTTCGGTACTCCATCTGATCCACCGCCTCTCCTTCCTCGTCCGCATCCAAGGCAGTCGTAGTCGACATGGGCGTCGAGAGGGGCTTTGCCTCACCCATGTCAAACTTCTTCAAGATATCCTTCGTGTACTTGCCTTGGTGCACAAATGTCCCTTCCCGGGTTTGCTTGATTTGCAACCCGAGAAAGAAGGTCAACTCTCCCATCATACTCATCTCAAATTCCCTGCTCATAATATCTGCAAACTTGGCAACAAGAGCATGAGAAGAACCACCAAAGATGATATCATCCACATATATTTGGACAAGGAGAGTGTCTTTGCCTTGCTTGAGGAGAAACAACGTCTTATCTACTGATCCCATTTTAAAACACTTAGCAAGCAAAAAGGTTTTTAGCCTATCATACCATGCTCTAGGTGTTGGCTTCAAACCATACAGAGCTTTGTGAAGTTTAAAAACATGGTTTGGAAACTTGAGATTTTCGAAATCGGGAGGTTGTTTAACATAAACTTCGTCCTCTATGTAGCCATTTAAGAAAGCACTTTTAATATCCATTTGAAAAAGTTTAAAACCCTTAGAAGCCGCAAAAGCTAGAAGGATTCTAATGGCTTCTAAATGAGCTATGGGAGCAAAGGTTTCCTCATAGTCTATTCCCTCCTTTTGACAAAAGCCTTGAGCTACCAACCTAGCCTTGTTGCGCACTACCACCCCATCCTCACTTTGTTTATTTTTGAAAACCCATTTGGTACCTATGGGGTGGCAACTAGGTGGTGGTGGAACTAAGACTCAAACACGGTTTCGCTCAAAGTTTTCTAACTCCTCATCTATGGCATTAACCCAATCCGGATCTATCAAAGCATGTCCAACATCTCGGGGCTCAAAAGAAGCGACAAAAGCCGAATGAGCAAAGTGAGAGAGATAGGACCTAGACCGCGTGACTCGTCGGTCGATGTCGCCGATGTTGTTCTCCGGCGGTTGCTGCCGCTGGATGTGGCGGGGAGCCTGCCTGAACGAAGTGGCCTCCCCCTCGACAGCAGCTAGAGCTCCCTCAGGTACAACGGGCACCGACTGAGGAAGCTGCTCGAATGGCCCCCATGTAGAGGAAGTAGTCGGATCGGGACCGTGAGCCGAAGTAGACGTCGCAGGGTCGACGGGGGCAGCCAGTGGAGTTGGCTCGGGATCACCCCAATCGGCATCATCCTGCTCGTCCTCCACAAAGATGCTAGTGTTCACCTCATCATCACCTGCAAGCTCAAAAACAGTGGAAACACAGGGCATAGTCTCATCGAAAGTAATTTCACAAGTCTCCATCACTCGGTTAGTCTCAAGGTTAAGTGCACGATAAGCACGAGAGTGAGTAGAATAACCAAGAAAGATACCGTCAGAAGACTGTGATTCAAATTTGTCCAACTTACCGCCCTTTTTGAGGATGAAACACTTGCACCCAAACACCCGTAGGTGACTTACCTTGAGGACAAAGCAACCAAAGCAACATCCTTGAGGACAAAAGACGAATTGACTCAGATCGACCCTCGGGACACGACCTTACCTTTACTCTTGTCCCCGAATGTAATGTACTCAGTGTGGCGCACGGGGTCGAGGCTGGAGAACCACTTGGCACTTCCGGTCATATGGCGTGAGCATCCGGAATCCACAAGCCAAGTCTCCTCCAGTCCTCCTTCCTACATCAATAAAAAGACATAGGGTGAGCAAACGGACCAACACTGGGGTTAGTAAACTGTGAAGGATACCAGTGTTGTCCCACTTGCCCAAAGAATGGGTTAGGAGAAAAACCAAACATCTTCTACCCCACGGAGGGATAGAGATCACCACGATAGGGAAACGTGCTCCGCTAGAGAAGGGTGGAGTAAAGACACCGTCACGAGGCCCGTAGTCGTATGGGTCACGACCGGTACCCCGTCGGGCCTGACCACCACGTGGTCTCGCCTCCTGAGGCCTAGCACCTTGAGGCATTGTACCTCTAGGCCTAGTAGTGCGCCTCCGAACTTCTGGTTCACGCACCCCAACTCATGGGTGGTACATGTCCCGGTTGTTCAACTCAACCTGCCTCCGATCATCTCTCTTCCTCCTAAAGAAAAACTTAGCCAAGTGCCAAGCCCGCTCACAATACTCACGATGGTACCTCACCACACTCTTGGTAGGCACTCTCTTGTTGGGTTGGGTGGCTCTAGCTTTCTTAGGAAGGGGATCACTACAGATGTCTGGCAGTGTGTCAAGTGGGTTACGAAGATGGTTTGGTTTTGCAATCCACACTTGCTTCTGTGGAGTGGTTTTGGGTGGCTCTTCAAACACACCATCTCTCACAGGAAACTTAGAGGGGTTGGTAGGCTTAGGTGGAGTGATCTTGGTAAGCTTAGGAGTTGTGGTGGGTTTCTCATTCTCGCTCAAACCACTACACTCACCGATCTTACCGAACATGCTATCGTCCTTCCCACCTATAGCAAAGCCTACTCCCGTGCTACCAGCCCTTTAAGCTGCGGGTGACTTCACCAAGCGCAAGGACAAGCGCGAGCACCACTTCGAGGACAAGCACAAGCCCAAGGGTGGCTACCACCGAAGGTCCTCCAAGAAGGTGATCGACAAGGTGAAGGCCAAGCACCGAGCCTTTCTCGCCTCCCTCAGCGACATCGATGCCTCCTCTGACGGAGGTGCTTCTTCAAGCGATGATGAGTCGAAGGGAAAGGTTGAGGATAAGTTCAATGGCCTATGCTTCTACGCCGACGCCAAGCACAGTGGCTTTTGCACCATGGTGATTGAAGAAGGCAAGGTCGGGAAGCGCAAGGATGGCCCCGACTACGACTACAACTCCGACACACCCGAGGTACCACCCACCATCGCATCCCTCTCTCGAGATTGAGTCTTTGAATGACACCTTGATGATTCAGGATGCTTTGCTCAACCGTGCCGCGTGCGAGAGGAACGATTTCAAGGCTAAGTATCTTAGCACGCTGCATGAGCTAGAGTTTGCTAAGGCGTCATTGGTGGTTACCGAGGAGGTAGAGTGTGATTCTTGTGCCATCCACATGTCTAGTCTTGTCACTCTCTAGGACAAGTATGGCACTCTACTTGAGGAGATCAGTGAGCTTAAGGCTAGGCCTAGCTTACTTGGTGCCTGCAAGTCTTGCTTAGGCTTGCGTTCTGAGCTGGCATAGAGAGATGCTAGGATTACTATGCTAGAGAAGGTTAGCTCAGATAGCACTAGAGGGTCGGATCGCTTTGAGGCTTTGGAGCTTGAGATCGCGTCATGCAGACACGACAAGATGCGTACCGAGGAAGAAAACACATACCTTTGGTCCATTTTGAGCTGGGTGTCTTGCCGAGAGCCGCAGTTGGGGATGAAGTGATCCTCATCACCGCAACGGTAGCACCCCTTGGCTGAGCCACCACGCCGACGGTTCAAACGGTTGTTGTGAAACCGTGAGAAGTTGGTGATGACCAAAGCCAACTCATCATCTCCAAGAGCCTCCACTTGATCCTCTGTCACAGAAATCAAAGACAAAGTGAACAAAGAGTGTGAAGGGTCAGAGGAGGAATAAGACATACCATCGGGGCCAGAAACCAATGCCATAGATGGTTTCAACGGGTTTTCAAGTTTGGCCCGGGTCTGGTAGTCAATCTCCGAAGACTTGAGCTTGCTGAACAGCTCGTCCACGGTCAGGGCATCATAGCCCGGTGACTCCTGCATGGTAGCCACCTTCATCTCCCACACCTTCCGATCAAGAGCATGCAAAAGCTTGATAGCCATCTCATGATCATCATAAGGCAAGTTGGCTCGATTAGCACGCATCTTGTTGATGATAGATTGGAAGCGAGTGAACATCCCGTCAACAGATTCGCCAGCCAACTGAGAAAAGTTCTCGTACTCTCTACGGTACGTGTTGAAGAGTCTGAGTGTTACCCTCATGATATCGCACAAGTGTTTGCTAGATCTCCCATGCCGTAGTGAGACTCGAAACTCTCTCAAACTCAGGAAGAGGCAAACTCGAGAAGAGGATGCTACGAGCTCTTACGTTTGACGCATGTTGCATGATTTGCAGCTCATTAATCCGAGCGCCAAGAACCACGTAGTCAGCACTCTCACAAATCTCCCAATACTTCGTATCAAGCCCTTGGAGGTAAGCGGACATGCGCACCTTCCAATAGACGAAGTTTTTTCCATCGAAGAACGGAGGTTTGCCAGCACCTCGCTCCATGTCGCCTTCGTGGATCAAGAACCGTGTAAGGTGGATTGATCCTTAACTAGCTCTGATACCAATTGAAGGACCGAGAATGGCAACCAGAGGGGGGGGGTGAAAGGGAGCCTCAAATTTCTCTCAAAATATTCGGGCCACTCTTCCCAAAAACCAACCCTAGTTGCTGGAAGACTCACCGAAAACCCCCAAGAATCAGTTCTCAACCCCTATGAGAAAGAGACAGAACCCCAAGCAAAACAGCCCAAAAGACAGGCGTCGGACGTTGGACAGCAGGGCGACGGACGCTGGAAGATAGCGCGACGGACGCTCCAGGGCAGGGCGTCAGACGCTGGCAACGGACGCTTAGGCGAGCGTCCGTCGGCCTTCCAGAAAGCCAAACAGAAGCTGAAGAACTGCTCAGGCGACGGACGCTTGGACGAGCGTCCGTTGGCCTACCCGAGAGCAAAACAGAATAGAACAGCGCACACCACAGGATGGACGCTGGGCGACGGACTCTGGACAGCGTCCGACGCCAAAACCGAAGGACGCCAATAAGCGAGGCGACGGACGCTGAGGTCAGCACGTACTAGCGTCCGACGAAAACCCTCGGAGCATCCGACGCCCCCGACAAACACGCAGGAACCGCGAAAATTGTTTTTCTCTCAACCAAATCTTCCCAAATGGGTTTTAGTTCAGTTTTGTGACGAGTACCCATGGTGGATAAGTACCCATGTAGTTCAGTTTTGTGATGAGTGATTGCCCAACACTTGAGCGGTTCAGTTTGAGTGGCTTGATTCTAACCCTTTGCGAAAGCAAATGTGTACCCTTTGAGTACTAGCAACAATTAGAAAACAAAGTAAATATTGTGCAACCAATATATTATACTAGGTGGATATCCCGCGCCTTGCTGCGGGTATTCCAGAGCCACGGCGGGCCACGGGCCAACCACGACGGATGGGGGAGTGACCGATCTTCGGTGTAGCCTCGTTAGAGGGTCGTCGTAAACCTTAGTGGTTTCGAAGCATTTCACCCGAGGTCTCTGCGAACACATGGTGGATAAGTACCCATGTAGTTCAGTTTTGTGATGAGTGATTGCCCAACACTTGAGCGGTTCAGTTTGAGTGGCTTGATTCTAACCCTTTGCGAAAGCAAATGTGTGCCTGTCTATCGGCTTGTGGTGTGCAGGTGCTATGCCTAGTGACAATGGTCAATGGTGTGGAGAAGGTCGAGTAGAGGCTTGCCGTGTCGATGGACTGAGAGCGGTGAAGGGCGGAAGCGGGGCTCGGACTGAGGGACCATGGGCGCCGGCGGACTAGCTGTGGTGGCTAGTACTTGGCACCGGTGAGTGCGAGAAGACATGGAGGTAGACCGAGTTGGCCGAGTCAAGACGGTGGACGCGCGAGTCGAGCGAAGGCTCAGGGGACTCGGAGTCCGACCAGGCGAAGACAAGGTGGCTCGCATCGAGTGGTTTGGTGGTTTGGGCCTCAAAACCATCCACGTTGGTTTCCGAGTTTGGGCCACAAAACTCGGGGTTCAGTAGTTGAGCCCAAAGCTACCGGTGGCGGGTTTCGCGGGTTTGGTCCTCAAAACCCGGGCGGGGCTTCCGAGGAAGCGGGGATGGCACGTGGCGGAATCCTGGAGGTTGCATCGAGGCGACGGCAACTCCCGGCAGGAAGCGGGGCCGTCCATTCAAAGGAGTGGCTGAGAGTTACCGACTTGGATTACAATGTCTTAGGGCTAGGAAATTCGGTCTTGTATCTAGGGGGGTCTTTGGGAAATAGCCAAAGCCTCGTTAAATAGAGGATGAAGGGGTATCCTCATCCGTATCTCTTGCATTACTCTCCCTCCCACCTATTCCTAGGTTTTCCCTTCCCTAGCTTCTTCTTGCTTGAGATCCACCATGTCACCGGTGTAAGAACTTGTGATTGTTGCGAGGAATCAGAGGCCGTAACCTTCGTAAGCCATGGTGGCTTCGCTTTCGTGATCGTGTCCCCGTTTTGCTTGTGTTCTTCCCATTTTGCCTTTGCTCTCTCTTTTTCCCGAGGTGATTTCTCTTTGTTAAGAGTAGCTTTGCAAAATCTGTTTGAACCAAGTTGTGCGTACTTGTGAGGAGCATCTTTGCACCGAAGGATTTCTCCTCAAACCTCACGAGCGCGTAGATCGGGCGATTTCTTTGTGGCGTTCTTCGTTCTTCTCCTTCTCCCCCAAATCTGAGTGTTCCCGTTTATCCTCTCCAAATTGAGCAATGATTTCTTCGAGATAGCTCCCCAACTGTACAAGGATCATGCCTACAAAGTTTGGTTGCAGTTGGAGTTCATTGGTTGAGTTTTGGGAAGATTTGGCGGAGAGAAATCGGTTTTCGCGGGTTTTCTGTGCGCTATTCGTGAGCTCCGGACCACCCTCCGGACCACTTTGGACAACGCTCCAGACCATAGGAGAGTGGTCATGTGGTCTGGCCGAAAGCCTACAGAGCAGCACCTAGCTCCGGACCAAGCTCTGGACTAGTCCTGTGGTACCGTCGGACCACTAGTCCGGAGGTCCAGAGCTCACTGTGTTGCTGATTTTGTGAAGAAACAGCGTCGGAGCACCCTCCGGACCATAGCACCGGACCATAGCTAGTGGTCCTGTGGTGTGGCCGAAAAACTCCAGCAACGCACCTAGCTCTGGACCTCAGCGTTGGACCTGACCACCGAACTATAGCAAGTGGTCTTGTGGTCATTGTTGATCGCTGTTTTGGTTGTTTCTCCCTCGTCCGGACTCCGAATCAAGTTCCGTTTGTTGCGTTGGATTCGTATTCACGTAAGGAACATTATTAGGTACTTTTGAGACCAGTTCTCATAAGTATTTTTGGGTGTTCTCGTACCTCTTCTCTCTAGGGGTTGAGAGTACCTCTCTCGGTGTATCGGTTTCGAGTTCGTGGCTTCGATTGTTCTCCATCTTCTCCGACCGCTCCGCTGAACCTTTAGGAGTCTTACTAAGGTGTACACCTACTTGTTAGGTCATGTGCGAGTCGGTTCTTCTGAGGTCAAGTTTTGGGTGTGAGTTTGGGACAAGGGCCAAGTCTCTGAATTGAATTTTATTTGGCTCCCATTCACTCCCCCTCTGGTCGCCGTTCTCGGTCCTTCAGTCTCACTCAACCAAACCCTCTCCTCCTAATATACCTGAGGGGCATCTCCCCTACTAGGATTTCTAAAAGTTCTGTGTATGGATCATTCAGACGTTTTGAAGGACCTCAGAAAATTCATGTGATATGCAATATTGTCATGTTTTTCTCAGAAACACTGATTTTGGGTATTCCAAAGCCACGACGAGCCACGGGCCAACTATGGCGGCCAGGGGAGTGACCGACTTTCGGTAGAGCCTAGTTAGAGGGTCATCGTAAACCTTAATGGTTTTGAAGCATTTCACCCCGAGGTTTCACTCAAACGAACCCTCTTCCCATAATATACCCGAGGGGCATTTCCCCTCCCAAGTGTTCTGTTAGTTTTGTGTATGGTTCCTTGAGGCATTTTGGAGGACCTCAGAAAATCCATGTGATATGTAGTTTTACCACATTTTTGCTGAGAAACACTGGTTTCGGCCCTGGAGGCGCACGAAAGAGTTATCGAAATATATCCATGTGGGGTCTTGTTTTGAAGAATTTCTTGCGAGGAACGTCATGGTGCAATTGGATATTAATTAAGATACTTGGTTTAGGTGCTATGACTTTTTTCCTATTTCAAAATGAAATAGCTAGTGGGGAGATACATGAGGGTTAGTGGGCTGATGACATCACTTTTTCGAAATACTCGAACTTGATTGGAGTGGACCCTTTGAGTGGGTCTGTTGACACAAAAAGCGTCAGGATCTGCGAACACCTCGGGCTTATACCCGAATTTGATGTCCAAAGGTGTGCCAGTCGATGTGACCAGTTAATCGACAAGGACGATAAATAGAACAAGATTTGAACGAGACAACGGCGATGCGCTCGGATGTCAAGGCTCAAACTTGATCAAGATAACTAGAGTAGAGCTGAACGAGACGACAGCGATGCGTCCGGATGTCAAGGCTCAGGTTGCTCAAACGCGGAACTTGCAAGGGTTGACGGAGATCGAGGAGATGCAGCCCGTCGAAGCTTGAAGAACTCGTAGATAAGCTAGATCTAATGCAATAAAAGTAGGATTGCTGGAAAAGTAAATAAGAGTAATAGATTTGTTTGATATCTAATTGTCTTTTTCTTACGACCTCTACGTACATATTTATACTCCAGCAAAAGGAGTTGTAGACAGACACGACTCGTACCTTTCCTAAACAAAAACTCCTATTTTTAAGGAAACAACTGACCCGCGCAGGAGTCGGACCCAAATAACAATAATTTTTCCCTAAACAAAAACTCCTATTTTTAAGGAAATAAATGACTCGTGCAAGAGTCAGACTCAAACGATAAAATAACACTGGCATAAAAACAACAGTTTCCATATCAAGCCCCTCCACGATGAACCCTTTCATCGGCACACTTATAGTCTACAATCTTCTTCCATCGTCATTGGCAATTTTCTGCTGACGTCAGCCACCACGTCATCCTGTGCCCATCGGCAATATTTTCCTATCGGTAATCTCCTCCAATCGGCAACTGTTTTACTCTCACTGGCAACTTACTTTTATCAATCAACCCTTATCGGCAACAAACCTGCTTTATCGCTCCGCTTCCATCGGCAACAACCCTTACCCTTATTGGCAGTATTCATCCTCATCGGCAATCTTAACCGATGACCTTCCAATGCCGATAGAAAACGGCTACCGATCAGCGCGAGTCTTAGCCCATTTGACATGTTGAAAAACGGTGTCAACACATGCCCCCCAATTTCGGAGTGCAAAATATTTTACGCGCCAAAATTCTCTCTACCGTGACCTTTTCCTCCAAGATACTTGCACGACCTCCTCGATTACCGCGCGTAAAAATCGCAAGTTACCAACAGAACCCTACAACTGTAGCGCGAATAGTCACAAATCGAACCTCAAAATCCTTCGATTGCCGCGCGAATCCATTACTATACTCTTCCATATTCTTGCTCAGTGCAAAGAGAATTCCAAAATACCCCCGACCGGGCCTATAAAAGTTACCACCATCCAATATGTTCTTCATCCCGAGCCCGCATTCACTTTTACTCCTTCATTTCACCGGCGCCTCCAAAGAACACTTGGTGATCCTCAAGCGGCGGTGTCTCCTTCCTTCATCAAGGCGCGAACCACAAGAATCCCTCTGGCTCCAATGGCGATCAACTTCAACGTTCCTGAGGTAATTCCTCCTTCCCTCGCTCTGCATCTCTCTATTTCCTTTTTCGCATTGTTCCATAATTCCCCTTTTGCTTTCTTTTCATCTTCCAAATCTAGGAACTGCACAACAAAATAGCAATCCCTATCAATCAATCACACTTTCATTGCCTAGGCCCAGTAGGGAATACCGATCCTACTGCGCTCATCAATGCAGAGACCAACCGCATCCCCTTTAGATCCGAGTGTTTCAATCTAGGGTTGTGGAGGGATGCTTTCCGCTCTTGGCCCAAACCCACTAAAGGTTGGAAGAATTGGTACCTTAGGACGTCCAGAACATAGCAAGTCTATTGGGCAGAACGTAATATAGACTAGTGCATCAAATTGTCACTTGCCGACATGGCCAAGAATAAAAACATGATGATCGCTGCATCTTATTTTTGGTTCGATACAATGAACGCGTTTCTATTCAGACACGGACCAGCCACTTCTACGCTTGCCGATGTACATATGCTCACCAGCCTTGACGTCTCTTCTGCCGATCCTTCCACCCTCTTCCATAGGAAGTCTGAACATCGGGTGAACACCCGTAACATCGGCGGTTGGACTGGATACATCCAAGAAAACCAGAAGACCGGATCGGTACGCCAGAGGGAACATGCCATCTTCCTGAACATGTGGTTGGATAAGTATATTTTCTGTGGTAGGACAGTCGGACCCACAACCACATATCTCCATGCAACAGAATTCTTGGTCAACGAAGGATTCCCTCTTGGCAGATATCTCCTTGGTTTTGTATATCATCTTCTGCACCAAGTATCCAGAAAGCTACTGCTAGGTGAACCCATCAGCAACCTTGGAGGCCCCTGGTGGTTTGTGAATATGTGGCTGAATGCACACATGCATAAGGTCCTCCAGTTTAACCTATTCAGTCAACAATTCCCAAGAGATATATCGGAGGAATATGAATTTGACGACGATGAATCGACAACCCGTCCTCCACTCAATTTTGGAGAGGCCATAATAGTGCTGCCAGGGACCGATGCTAATGAAAGTCAATTCGGCCTGTTCTTTCAGAGATTTTACTGTGGAATCCCTGCTGCAGAACGGGTTTGGTGGCCTTACGTTGACCAGGACAACCAATTCCCACTCTCCTTCAACCTTACCAATGGGAATATACCATAGAATGAGATGATCATGAAAGCTACCATCATTCCACGGGCCATTCCAGTTAACATCCTCGGGACCAGGAAGAATGCTTCATCTTATGAGTTCTATTATCCATCGGTAGCAGCAAGACAACTAGCGTTTGGTCAGTTGCTGATCAAATTCAACTACGCCAACGTGATCAACCCAAGAGAAACCATCTCCAGTGTCATGGATTGGAACAAGATTGTCAATCTCCCTCCTCATGCCGATGTATCAAACATTCACCTATCCTTTTGGGCACCAACATCTTTCATCATCGAGTCATACAAATCTTGGTGGCAAGAGTGGAAAAATCAACTGTTCGCCGCATCATCACACTACTATCGGCATTTAATTGACGATGAGCATGTTGTTCCCGACGACGTAGTAAGTCTTACTTTTGACTTCATTTACTCTTATTTTCTCCCTGATTCATCGGTACTAACTTTTCTGCCAACAGGTCAACGATCCAATCCCCCGAAAGAGCAAGAGCGGCAAACACTTCAATCTGCGCTTGATGAATCCCATATCGATAATCGATAGCAAGGCTCCCTCGTTGGCTGCCTTCACACCTCAAAGGGTACCTAAGGTTACCCTCAAGCCTAAGCCGACACCAGCTAGGACCACCGCTACTCCATCGGCCGTTGCCGCCATCTTGGCGCAAGCTTTCGTAGTAAGTCCTTCTCGCATTTATACCGATCACAAACTCTCATCGGTAACATTCACTTTATTTAACTTGCACCAAATATCTTTTACAGGCAACGAGCTCATCGGCAGCTGCTCCAAATGTACAAACCTCCCCGACTCATGCTGCCGATGCCCCCAAGCTTCGCAGCCGAAACGCGCTGGTTCACCAAGCGTTGCCCCAACGAAGAAGAAATGACTGAGGCTAGCTACTCCATCTGTGCCACCAACCCCAGCTACGGCATCGGCTCCAGCCTCGTCGCCAACTTCACCTGCAGCATCAGCTCCATCATCGGATCCGCCTATGCCACCGGCTCCATCTTCTCCCGCTCACACCGATGCACCACCACAGGAACCAGCACTTGCACCGGTGGAAGTTCCTGATCAGGAAACAGCACTGCCTCCGCAGAGTCCATCCGCAACAACATCGGCAACATCATCGGCACCAGCATCGACTATGCCTCCCACAAAAGCAAGCTCATCAGCAACCATTGCCGATATTCAAGACACTACTGCGCCAACTGCTTTCTCGAGTCCGAGGCAAGAAATCCGTTTTAAGATGGTAAGCCGACTGTCATAAAGCTTGCAATATAAACTTATGATCGGCAAACTCTAACTTTCTTCTTTTCAGGCCCAAGACTCCCCTGATAGCTTATTCTCTTTTTGCCGTCATCGTTCCCGATGAAGATAACAAAGAAGAAAGCTCTGCTCCATCTCCAAGCACTACATCGACAGATATCAAATCTAAGCTCGAAGCATTGCTACTTTCACTACAACAAAGCACATCTCTCCTAGTTCAAGATTCCACTGCAGCGAAAGTGGCTTTCAAGGAGATTCAAGGTCATCTGCCTGCCGATATCGAAGAAACACTCTTCCAAGCAGCATTCCTTGACAGCCGACAACTTCAATACCAATGGGCCTCACGTCGTATTGCCGATAGAGCCGCTCAATCAAAGCTCGAAGAGGAAATGCTCCAGTTCAAACAAGTTGCCGATGAAAAGCACAAGGGAATCGGCCATTTAGAAGCCTCTGGCATTGATCTTGAGCAAGAAATCACCCACTTATCGGCAAGAAGGGAAGAACTGCTGGCTGAACTGAAGAAAGTCGATGAAGCCCTAGATGTGGCCAACAAAAAGAAAGCTCAACTGCCTGATGTTGTCAAAGCCCTGCAACAAGAAAGAGATGCAAATGCTCGGCAAGCTATTCTGCTGAAAAGAAAGATCAAGCCAGTCGAAGGATCTGCCGATGATGACATCAGGGAGATAGAAGAAACAGATCAGATTCGCCTGCGTGCGATAACATCCATTCAATCCCTGTTGTAATCTATTGTAATTTGTTATGTCGGCAACTGTGAACTTGGCAACTGATTTTGCATGTAATATAACGTTAATACGCTTTCTACCAATGTTTCCTATGATCTTTCCATCATCGGCATTTATACTTATATTGCTTTATGCATCTACCCAGATACTGGGATAATATTTCTTTAAATATTTGCCGCTGATTGCTCTCGGAAACGCAACCCCTTCAAGTGTTTCCAAAATATAAGCATTTCCAGGAACAGACTGACTTATCCGAAAATGACCTTTCCAATTAGGAGACTACTTCCCAAACTTTGAACTCTTAGTCCCAATCGGTAAAATCAGTTTCCACGCCAGATCACCATCGACAAATTCTTTTACCTTCACCTTTTTGTCGTACCACCTGGCAACCCTTTTATTGTTCTCCTCGATGCTGATTAGAGCTCTCAGCCGATGATCCGCCAAATCTTCCAACTCATCCTTCATAAGGGTATCATATTCATCGGCTATCAACTGATCTTGAGAAAACAACCGTCTAGAACCAGTCTTAATTTCCCAGGGTAGAACAGCATCATGTCCATATACCAACTGGTATGGTGAAACCTTAGTTGCACCGTGACACGCCATCCGACATGACCACAAAGCTTCATTCAACACCACATGCCACCTCCTAGGGTTTTCTTCAATCTTGCGCTTGATAAGCTTGATAATTCCTTTATTTGTTGCCTTGGCTTGACCATTAGCTTCAGCATAATAAGGGGAAGAGCTTAAAACCTTAAACCCCATACCGGTAGCAAATTCATCAAACTCCCCCGATGTAAACATCGTCCCTTGATCAGTGGTAATAGTCTGAGGAATACCAAATCGGTAAACAATATGCTCTTTTACAAAGTCTATCATATTAGCCGATGTTACCTTCTTCAAAGGAATAGCCTCAACCCATTTCGTAAAGTAATCGGTGGCAACAAGTATAAATTTATGCCCCTTACTCGATGGAGGATAAATTTGTCCGATGAGATCAATAGCCCATCCTCTAAATGGCCAAGGCTTGATTATAGGATTCATTGCTGATGCAGGTACCCTCTGAACATTACCGAATTTCTAACAATCTTGACATCCCTTGAAGTATTTGAAGCAATCCTCAAGAATTGTCGGCCAATAATACCTGTTCCGTCTAATCACCCACTTCATCTTGAATGCCGATTGATGCGCTCCACATACCCCTTCATGAATCTCACCCATCAATTCTTCTGACTCTTCTTTGGCAAGGCATCTGAGCAAAACTCCATCGATTGTCCAATAATACAATTCATCATCAAGGAGCACATATTTGGTAGCTTGAAACCTTAGACGTCTTTCAACTTTTTTAGATGGATCTCTTAAGTAATTGGCAATTTCTTTTCTCCAGTCATCGGCGACCATCACCGATGTCATGACTTCTTGAATCGGCTGATACAATGAAGCATTCTGTGCTAACCGATTAGCCTCTTCATTATGCAACCTGGGAATATGCTCAAGGCGGTATTCTTTGAATTCTTTTAATAACTGTAAACACCTCTCATGGTGTGCAATTAACACTTCACTTCGGCATTCATACACCCCAATTAATTGATTGATCACCAACATAGAGTCGCTAAAGACTTCGACGGCATCAGCACACACTTCCCTGAGTAACTCCAACCCTTTTATTAAAGCCTAATACTCAGCCTGATTGTTTGTCGACGTAGCAACAATCGGCAATGAAACTTCATATTTCTGTCCTCGGGGTGAAATTAAGAGAACACCGATACCTGCCCCTTCTTTGCATGTATACCCATCAAAGAACAAAGTCCAAGGAGCAATCTCTACAGAGCTTATCACATTGCAATGCTGAGTAACAAAATCGGCCATCACCTGACCTTTAACTTCCTTAGCCGATTCATACCTTAGATCAAATTCTGAAAGTGCTAGAATCTATTTGCCGATTCTCCCACTTAATATCGGCATCGACAGCATATACTTAACCACATCATCTTTGCAGATAACAGTGCATTCGGCCGACAATAAATAATGCCTTAATTTTATGCAAGAGAAATATAAGCATAAACATAATCTTTCTATGGTCGAATACCTGGTTTCAGCATCTACCAGCCTTCTGCTCAAATAATAAATCACACATTCTTTCCCTTCAAATTCTTGGATTAAGGCTGATCCGATAATGCTGTCATCAGCAGACAAATACAACCTGAAAGGCTTCCCGTGTTGAGGTGGAACAAAGACCGGAGGGTTTACCAAATATTTCTTGATCTCTTCCAAGGCTAACTGTTGTTCCTCTTTCCATGTAAACTCTTGATCAGCTTTCAGCTTTAACAACGGGCTAAAAGACTTAATTTTACCAGACAAATTGGATATGAATCTCCTAATAAAATTAATTTTGCCGACCAAAGATTGCAGCTCAGTCTTATTGGTAGGAGCAACTACTTTGTTTATTGCATCAATAGATTGCTGCCGATCTCTATACCTCTCTGATGTACCATGAAACCCAGAAGTTGACCTGCCGATACCCCAAATGCACACTTATTATGATTCATCTTTAACCCATGTTTCCTTGTGCATTCCAGGATCCTTCGTAAATCGGCAAGATTCTTCTCAAAATTTCCAGACTTGACCACCACATCATCAATATAGATTTCAACTATCATGCCGATGTACTTATGAAAAATAAAATTCATTGCTCTCTGGTAAGTAGCACCGGCATTCTTCAAGCCAAAAGTCATTACAACCCACTCAAATAAACCGATATGACCTGGACATCTAAAAGCAGTCTTGTATATGTCTTCTTCAGCCATGAATATTTGATTATATCCAGCATTACCATCCATGAAACTAATGATTTGATGTCCAGCAGCAGCATCAACCAGTAGATCGGCAACGGGCATCGGATAACCATCCATCGGCGTAGCCTTATTGAGATTCCTAAAATCAATGCAAACACGTAGTTTTCCATTTTTCTTATACACAGGAACCACATTAGAAATCCATTCGGCATATCGGCATTGCCGAATAAATCCAGCTTCAATTAACTTTGTAATTTCAGCTTTAATGTCGGGTAAGATAATAGGGTTGCATCGGCGTGCTGGTTGCTGATAAGGTTGGAAATTAGACTTAATAGGTAACCGATGTTCAACTATTAATTGGTCCAAACCAGGCATTTCTGTATAATCCCAAGCAAAACAATCTTTGTATTTCATTAATAAATCACTCAACTATTGTTTACATTTGGAATCTAACTTAGCACTAATGAAAGTTGGCCTGGGCCTACTGCCATCGCCGATATCTATCTCTAGTAAATCATCGACGGATGTGAACCCCTGTCCCAGTTTTCCATCATCGGCGAATCGATCCATTAAAACTCTTCTTTAGGACCGACTGCTTGGATCGGTGTAATGCGGTAATCGGCAACTTTGAGGAACTCCGTGTCCCAAGCTTCACCTGATATGCACATGGTTTGCTCATAAGTTTCCGATTCTGCCGATGCAACAATTGACGGAGTTTCACTCCGGACGACTTCAATCTTGTCTCCAACCCATTGCACGAGGCTTTGGTGCATTGTAGAAGGAATTCAGCAATTAGCATGGATCCAATCCCTTCCTAGGAGCAAGTTGTAGGTGCCTTTGCCACTGATCACGAAAAACGTTGTCGGCAAAGTTTTACTGCCGATGGTTAATTCAACACATACAACTCCCATAGCTGGCGAAACATTGCCTTCAAAATCTTTAAGTTTCATGTCCGTCTTGACTAAGTCTTGGTCACCTTTCCCAAGTTTCCTGAACATGATATATGGCATTATATTGATTGATGCCCCACCGTCCACCAGCATCTTCGTCACGGGCTGCCCATCTACTTTACCTTTGATGAACAGAGCTCTTAAGTGCTTCCTTTCATCATCGGCAGACTTCTCAAAGACAGCTGTCATCGGATCTAACACCAACTATGCCGTCTCAGCAGCTTCTTCCTCAGCATCAACAGTTGACATGAATTCCATTGGCAATATGACGACCATATTGATTTCTGCCGATGGATCCCTATCCTTGCGCTTTGGCCTCCACTGCTTGACTGGAGACTTTTCCCTTGAAGGATTTTCACTGTCATATAAATCTCCTTGGCGTTCGCGTTGAATCCTTCTTTTTTGAGTCTTTGTCAGACCTTTGGGGCACCATTGAGGAAGCTTAGTTTTCCAAACAGGCTGGTACTGTTTTTCACCGCTTGTATCGGCACCACGCCTTATGTTTGGATCTCTAGAGAATATCTCCTCATCGGGTACTCTTGCATTGGCCATCTCTTCAAGCTCCTCTTGACCAACACGCCTGCCAAGCCTGTCATGCGCGCTGAGCTTGCCCCCCAGCCGATCACGTGCTGACCGTTTTCCACCGATCGGCCTGCTATAGTTTGATGCTCGATCGTCAAAACAAGGTTTCTTTTCTGACCGATCGGCAGGGTAGTACCCATTACATTCAGGGCAATTATCAGCAGTGGGTAGTTTGATGCCTTCTTCCCAGCAATGAACAAGGAAGGGACACCTCCAATGATCTTTATGCCGAAGCCACTCTTGGTGCCTTTCTTCTTCCTGCCGCCGATATCGTTCCTCCTGTGATTGCGGATAATCTTGTTGTGGCCACCTATGCGTGATCACGACGCCATAAGACCTCTCGGCGCTACTGCTATCTTTGGCAACTCTCTTGCCTTTTCTATCATCGGCAAACTTCCTCCCTGTTACTTCATGCGCAGCTATTTGATGTTCAGGGTCTACCGATGCTCTTTTCTTGGCAGCTTCCGATGTCAACACCTTAGTCTTTCCACTGGTTTCCACCATGTTATTTGGAGACGAGTGCTGATCGATCTTCATTGGCTTCTGGGCTTTAGAATTTTCAAACTTAATTCGCCCAGATTCAATTTCTGACTGCAACTGCTGCCTAAATACTTTGCAATCATTGGTACTGTGTGAAGTCGCATTGTGCCACTTGCAATACCTGATCTTTCTGAGCTCTTCGGCCGATGGAATTACCTGGTTAGACGCCAACTTGATCCGCCCTTCTTGAAGCAATAGGTCAAACATCCTATCGGCCTTGGTGATATCAAAGGAGAACCTCTCAGCTTCTTTTTGGCCGAACGGACAAGATACCGGCTTCTTATCTTTCACCCATTCAGCAGCGCCAATACGTAGTTCTTCATCTGACTCAGAACCTTCTTTTTGTCCAATAAAGGACACCTTCTTGTTCCAAGTCTTCCTAAGATCGAAAGGTTTAATGTCTTGATCGGCAATTCTCTGCACAAGATGACTTAAACTTTCAAACTCCTGAGATGCATATTTATCTTTGATATGCGGCAGCAATCCTTGGAAGGCCAAATCTGTCAATTGCCGGTCATCAAGCACCAAGCTGTAGCACTAATTCTTCACATCTCGCAGCCTTTGGACGAAGTTTTCTACCAATTCATCATTACGCTGCTTCAGCTTAACCAAATCGGTAATCTTCTTCTCATGTACGCTAACGAAGAAGTATTTATGAAACTGCCTCTCCAAATTGGCCCAAGTGATTACAGAATTTGGAGGTAGTGAAATGAACCATGTGAATGCCGATCGAGATAATGACGACGAGAACAATCTCACCCTTAATTCATCTCTACTAGCTGCCTCTCCGCACTGGATAATGAAGCGGTTGATGTGCTCCATAGTTGATGTGTCATCTTGGCCAGAAAACTTTGTGAAATTCGGCACCTTGTACCGATTTGGGAGAGGAATCAGATCATATCCTGGAGGGTACGGCGTCCGATAAGAATATGTATTAACCTTAGGTTTGATGCCAAACTGCTCTTTCATCACTTCGGCAATCTTATCGGTCCAGTATGCATCTTGATCTTGCCGATGCACTTGCGGAATGTTGATCGGCTGCACTGGATGATATACCTCCTCATATTTTTGTGGCAGATAGGCCTCTCTTGCATTTTAGAGTAGTCAACAAATTGGCCACTTTGATGCGCGGATACTCCAGCTTGAAGATTTACCACTGCCATGGGTTGACTTGCAGCTGTGTGGCCTTGTTGCATCTATAAAGAACTTGCCGATGGTGGCATAAGAGGCACTTTGGGTATTACCACTTGAAGATCTTCCGACGGCAATTGCACGACTGGAGAAGATGTAGCATAATGCATCATAGGGATCATCGGCTGCGAAGGCATTGCCGATGCCATGGGACCCTTCCATGTTGTATTGTTACTTTGGCTCAGATTAGAATCAACAGATGGATTTAGAGGCATACCGTATCCCCACCAGTTAGCAGGAGTTGGCTGACTCTTAGTTGCGGGTTCTGACATTGCCGATGCCACCAGATCTGTATTCAATCGAGTGACACTTGCAGGGCTCGATCTTGACGGCGTAACCTCATCGGCAGATGGGCCTACAGGCTGGGAAGATGCTGTTGGAGCTGCCGATGGGTTTGCAATAGATGCCGATCCAGGTTGATGATACGCTGGACCAACATACTGAGGTGTTTGTCCTTCCTTGAAAGATTGCATAACATCATTGTATACAGTATTGGACAGCACACTGGAGTGGGTAATTAATGTCTGATTTAGTGCAGAATTAACCATCTCCTGTAATTTACCCGGATTGGCGTCGAAAGTGACCTGTCGTGGCAACAGCGGATCTTGCTTCTAGATAGCTTCGCCACTCCTATTTAGGCTGAAGGATTTCAGATACAACTGCTTGTACTCCTCCATAGCCTGCTCCATAGCCTGCTTCTGATCATCTTTCATATTCGCTTCGGAGACTTCGATGACATTGTTTGGATTGATCCCAGTATTCTCCATGAGGCCTGATGTAGATCAAACTGATGATCCAAGATGTATGATTGGTCCCACTGAGCATGCCAAAAGAGGTGTTGACACAAAAAGCGTCAGGATCTGCGAACACCTCGGGCTTATACCCGAATTTGATTTCCAAAGGTGTGCCAGTCGATTTGACCAGTTAATCGACAAGGACGATAAATAGAACAAGATCTGAACGAGACAACGGCGATGCGCTCGGATGTCAAGGCTCAAACTTGATCAAGATAACTAGAGTAGAGCTGAACGAGACGACAGCGATGCGTCCGGATGTCAAGGCTCAGGTTGCTCAAACGCGGAACTTGCAAGGGTTGACGGAGATCGAGGAGATGCCGATAGAAAACAGCTACCGATCAACGCGAGTATTAGCCCATTTGACATGTTGAAAAACGTGTGTCAACAGGGACTTTACAATATAGAAGTATAGAGATTTATACTATCGGGTCACGTGTTGTAAAAGTGTAAAGAGATACTACCTCCGTCCCTAAAAAATACAATTCTAAAATAGTACGATGGTTTTGTATACCAGTTTGATCAATTAAAAAGTATAAATATTTTTTACATTAAATAAACATTATTAGATTAATTATAAAATATGTTTTTATAATAAATTAATTTGGAACCATAAATATGAATACTATTTAATTAGTAGAAATTTGGTCAAATATGATATACTTTAACTGACATGCAACCATAATTACATTCTTTTTAGATAAGAGGTAGTATATACTATCAGGTCACGTCTTGTGAAAGCGTAAAGAGAGAATTGTTTATTGCCATGTCTATGTTTTGGTCCTCCATCGTTTCCTCTAGGTGCAGTGACAATCTACATAAACGTGTCATGAATGACACCGAGGGGTTAGGCTAACTAAAGTGACGAGGTGCGTCATAAGGATAAGGAAAGCGACTGCCTCACTGTAATAAATTAAGAAAATAAGCGAATAAGATAAGACAACATATAGTAGTTAATCTACTAGGGTTATGACTATGAAGATTTGATTCCTATCAGAAATAATGGAGTTCGACAACGTATGGTAGAGACTGGTAAAAATGTTGTTGCACGTGGCCTACAGTTGACTTCATGTTCTAAGAAAAAAAGAGCCACTTGCTATGCGTTATTTGTTACCCACTCCATTACAAATTATAAGATGTTTTAACTTTTCTAGATACATTATTTTTACTATATATTTAATATAGTGTATGGTCACAGTAAAAGTCATGTATTTAGAAAAAACTAAAATATCTTATAATTTAGAATGGTAGTAGTAATAGCCAGGGTCATGACCTTTTTTTAACCTTATATATATGGTTGAGACTTCTTTTAAACATAATATCTAGGGAGCCCATAACCAGTGGTGAGTGGTTTGAAGTATGGATGGCCACCGTGCCGTGCAGTGCCTCGCCTTCACTGTGTCGTGCCGTCGTGTCGGCCGTGTCATGCCATGGCCGTGCTTCGTGCCAGGGTGATGGCCCAAGGCACGGCCCGTGGGCCGTCGGGTTGTGCCGAGAGCACGGCGGCACGCCGTCCCGCCGACGCCGCTCGCTAGAAGCCTGGAAGAGGAAGAGGGCGAAGCAAGCTCGAGGTGGAGCTGGGGGCGGACGGCGGAGGCGGAGCTCGAGGCGTAGATCGAGGCGGAGCTCGGAGCTCGGGGCCGGGAGGAGCCGAGGCGCGGGCGCGAGTGCGCGACTGCGGGGCGGCGGGTGGGCGGGCGACGCGAGGCTGGGGTTGTGTGACTAGTGCGGCGGGGGGAGGAGGCAGGAGGCAAGAATTAGGGTAAGGGGATGGGCCATTGGGCCGTTGGCAGGCTGTGAATGGAGGCTTGGAGGGTGACTTAGCAGGCCGCCTGCCACCGGGCCGTGCGACGGGCTGCGGTGGCGACCCAAGCACGGCCTGGTGCCTCGGGTCGGGCCGGCTCGAGCACGCTAGCACCGGGCCGTGGGTCGGGCCAAAAACACGTGCTGCGGGTCGTGCCATCGGGCCTCGGGCCACATGGCCATCTATAGTTTGAAGTTTATTTTTCGTCAGAAAGGGGGGGTCATTTATGTTTATAGCTTACTTATAAGTAAATTCAAGTGCATTGATGGTTTTCAAAAATGTTGACACTAACAAACAAGCCATATGCATCGCGGCTATTACCATGGTGTGTGTGTGTGTGTGGCCATGAAGGTCACTGTGTGGTA
Organism: Microstegium vimineum; assembly: GCA_022036555.1. Classification (NCBI taxonomy): domain Eukaryota; kingdom Viridiplantae; phylum Streptophyta; class Magnoliopsida; order Poales; family Poaceae; genus Microstegium; species Microstegium vimineum. Next base: position 7,914,867 of record CM039129.1, read on the forward strand.
CGGTGGTCATGGGTGATGGCCACATCTGTGGTGCCCTGGGCTATGTGACGAGTGCACAATTGACAACAAAGGAGCCCATGCGTACATGTCGGTGCGGTGGTGGTTGTCTTGCTTGTTGTATGCAATTTTTAGTGTGGATGTAGTGGGGTATTGGCAGCCAAGTGCTAGGTGGGTGCAAATTTTTAGTGTAGTTGTGATGGTGTTTTGGGGGTTGTGTGCTAGGCTGGCTGCTTGATGGTGAAGGTTCCCGTGGTGGGTGTCATTGCTATGGCGGCAAGGGTGTGGTGGTATGGAGACAAATCTGAGCTCGACATTGTGTGGGATTGACAACAACGGTGCGTGCATGCAATGTGAGCATCACATTTCTTCCTCGGGGGCGGCGTTGATGAGTCTTCATCCTCCTCTAGCGGTACTCCACATGAAAACCATGCCTAGGTTTATTGGGCAGGAGGTAGCAATGTTTCTCATTTTGGACGCCTTTTCACCATGGCAAAGGTGCATCCATGATGATCATGATGCTTTTGGTTGTCTCGGTGACTATAGGTTCATGTTGGGGAGGAGTAAATCCTACTCTCTCTCTTCCTTCCCCACTGCAGTCTGCACACCTTACCTAACCTAGCATATGATGCGTTTAATGGTGTGTGACTTGGCATTGTTGGAAATGCGAAGGTCTCGTGTGTAATGTACTTGCCTGCACACAACGTGTTAGTTTGTTTATTTCTTTTTTGTTGTTGTTCATCTTGGGAGTTATAATTTTGTATTTTGTGTCTTCTATCAATAGTAACACACGTCGTGTGTTGTTTGTTTGAAAAAAAATATCCTTAGCTAATCATGTACAGTAAGCATGACGTGTGTTTAGGATATGTTACACATAAAAGTATGCATGTGTAGCTCTCAAAATTTGTCACTAGATGATGATTTGTTACACATAAAAGTATGCATGTGAACACGCGGAGGAAAAATATGACATACAGTAGATAGATATTGGTCAACTGTATAGCTCCAAAGACTATCGTCGGAGTTGGCAAAGTCCTGTGGGCCCACAATATGCGTTAGGACAGATCGATGCCGAACGCGTCGGAGCTTAACACTGACAGTTACAATCATGCATCGTCGTCTCTTACACTCATCACTCGTCAAGTGAGGCCAAGAAATCAGATAGCCGATCCAGAAAATGTTGACCGTTAAGTGGTCGGCCACCGTCGATTCATTCATAGATTTCATGTAGGCTTTCTGTTATCACTACTCACTCTGTTCCAAAAAAAAAAGTCGTTCTTGTTTTCTCAAAAATCAACAAATGTAAACTTTGACCAACTATATTTAATAAAATAATAATATTTATAGTACGTAATTAGTATCATTAGATAGATTTTTAAATATGCTTTAATAATAAGTTTATTTAGAGATATAAATGTTGCACATATTTTCTATAAACTTAATCAAAGTTAAGAAAGTTTAACCAGCACGTTTTTTATAACGACCTCTTTTTCTAGGATGGAGGGAGTACATACTACTCGTAATTAAGATAGATTTTATATGACTAATGGAAATAATTAGTACTAGTGTCGACATAAATATCGTCAAACACCACTCATATCGCAAACGGGTGAGGCGGTACAGTTCTGCCAAAATTGACTCAGCTAGTTTCAAGAATCGGCCTAGTCTGTTTTCTCGGGGTTTACCCCCGAGGCAGTAGTTATCAAGGGTAACTATCGAGGAGTCGTGGAAGCTCTTGCCCTAGAGACCTTGTCGGGGCTATGGATGCCAGAGCCACCAAACCTAGGAGGCCATTCTTGGTCGTCGGATCAAGCAATGAACGGCAACACGAAGATTGGAAGATATTAGGGCAAAAAAAAAATGAGCTAGAGAGTATATTGGTTTTGTGTGTTTGTATCGATTGTGTAGTTTTTTTTTTGGAACAGAAGCTTCATTACTCAAAAGAGTTCATTACAATCATACATGAGAGTCTAAAGAAGAAACAGCAAAACGGACACAAAAATGTGCTACAAAATTTGCCTCTCGTCGTACATGTTGCACCGTGAACGAAGTGAAGGCCGAAGCTAGCTCCTCTATCTCAAACAGGATTGCTGCAATTTCAGACCTTTGATTGGATCTATTCTTCCACAGAGTCACTAGCTCTTGAGCATCGGTCTCCGCTATGATGTGTTCCATGGCACCTTCGGGTATCAGTCTCACACCATCCCGGAGTAGTGCCTCCGCTTCTGCTATGAGGGCCGAGCCCACATAACCCAACCACCGAGCCGATGCTACTCGCATGACCCCGCTACTGTCACGAACCACAGCACCAGTTGCACCCGTAGTTCGATCTTGCAGATAAGCACCATCAGAGTTGATCTTCAGCGCCACATGAGCTGGTGGACACCACCTCCGCAGGCTTGAATTGTCGTTGATGATAGTTTCAGCAACCGAAGATGACAGGTAGAAGCAAGAGTCCAACGCCCACTTGTATCGATTGTGTAGTTGAGTAATCTCTGTGATTCCCTATTTGTGATGAAGGTTTGATCTTATGCTGCAGAGAGGGTCAAGATCCCTTAGAAGACGCCTCAAAATCCAACTCAATTTTGAGTTGGGCTAGCAAAACCGGCTTAGCCAGTTTTTATGGGATAAAATCTTCCTGAAAGTATAAATTGCCGCCTTTGATTGACTTCTGAACAATTTAGCTGCATATGTATAGTACGGTTGGAGGACGGTGGTCAAAGTTTGAGAAATGTTGGCCGCGCCAACCGTACAATAATAACCGTGAAACAATGTCACTGTCATTCTTTTTGCTCCCGGCACACCAAGGCCGCACCAAAGAGACCACAAACCCTCGCCCAAAAAGACAACGCAAAAACTCAACGAGAAACATACAAAATGATGAACTTTAAAAATCAGTGGATTTTCCCCCCAAGAACTTAGATGGATGCGTGGAAAAGAAAAGAAACCCACGACGCGGGCACCAGCGCTGACCGAACGTTTCCTCTCCATTCTCACCCTCCTCTATATATAGCCACCACCTCCCCCTCCGTTCCAAAGCACCACCACCACAAGCCTCAGCAACGAGCAGCGCCAAGCTTGGTTAGCCGACTTGCAGTGCCTGCCGCACACTAGGATATACTTCACATCTACAACAAAGACACGAGGAAGCAAAGCTGAGAGAGAGGGAGGTCGATCGACCGGCTGGGCTAGCTGATCCATATCCATGGCGGCTCATGAAGGCACCAGCCGCGTGGCGCCGATGGAGGTCACCGTGGAGTCCGGGAACGCCAGGGAGGCAGCGTGGCTGGACGACGACGGTCGGCCCCGCCGCGCCGGCACGTTCTGGACGGCCAGCGCGCACATCATCACCGCCGTGATCGGCTCCGGCGTGCTCTCCCTGGCCTGGGCCATCGCGCAGCTGGGCTGGGTGGCCGGCCCCGCCGCCATGCTCCTCTTCGCCTTCGTCACCTACTACACCGCCACGCTGCTCGCCGAGTGCTACCGGACCGGCGACCCGGAGACGGGAAAACGCAACTACACCTACATGGACGCCGTCCGCTCTAACCTCGGTGGCGCCAAGGTCACTTTCTGCGGCGTCATCCAGTACGCCAATCTCGTCGGCGTCGCCATCGGCTACACCATCGCGTCGTCCATCAGTATGAAGGCCGTCAGGAGAGCTGGGTGCTTCCATGACAATGGGCATGCTGATCCGTGCAACAGCTCCAGCATCCCGTACATGGTCGTCTTCGGCGTTGTGCAAATTCTGTTCTCGCAAATACCGGACTTTGATCAGATTTGGTGGCTGTCCATCGTCGCCGCCGTCATGTCCTTCACTTACTCTTCCATCGGACTCTCCCTTGGCATCGCACAGACTGTTGGTATGTCCTCCTTTTCATGTGATTCTAGTTTGTTCCTCTTCCATACATATATATATATATATATATATATATATATATATATATATATATATATATATATATATATATATATATATATATATATATATATGTGTTCATGATTCATCAGTTCTTGGTTACTGACTTGTGCTCAATCCACTGAATTGCAGCAAACGGTGGGTTCAAGGGCAGCCTCACCGGCATTAGCATTGGCGCCGGCGTCACCTCGACACAGAAGGTCTGGCACAGCCTGCAGGCGTTCGGAGACATCGCGTTCGCCTACTCTTTCTCCAACATCCTCATCGAGATCCAAGTAAGCATCAAGATTCAAGACCTGTTTCCTTCACCCGTGGCATCAAGATTGCTCTGTTCCTAACCAATGTTGCTCTGTTTCTTCTCCACAGGACACGATCAAGGCGCCGCCACCGTCGGAGTCCAAGGTGATGCAGAAGGCGACGCGTCTCAGCGTGGCCACCACCACCATCTTCTACATGCTGTGCGGGTGCATGGGCTACGCAGCTTTCGGCGACGCCGCGCCGGACAACCTGCTGACGGGATTCGGCTTCTACGAGCCATTCTGGCTGCTCGACGTCGCCAACGTCGCCATCGTCGTGCACCTCATCGGCGCCTACCAGGTGTTCTGCCAGCCCATCTTCTCCTTCGTTGAGCGCCGCGCGGCTACCGCCTGGCCGGACAGCGCCTTCATCTCCCGGGAGCTCCGCGTCGGTCCCTTCGCCCTGAACCTGGCCTCACATGGCGGTCGGCGTTCGTGTGCCTGACCACCGTCGTCGCCATGCTACTGCCGTTCTTCGGCAACGTGGTGGGGTTCCTCGGCGCCGTCTCGTTCTGGCCGCTCACCGTCTACTTCCCCGTGGAGATGTACATCAAGCAGCGCCGTATGCCCCGGGGAAGCACCAAGTGGATCTGCCTCCAGACGCTCAGCATCAGCTGTCTCCTCGTCTCCATCGCCGCCGCCGCAGGATCCATCGCCGACGTGATCGACGCCCTCAAAGTGTACCGGCCGTTCAGCGGCTAACTTGGCATGATAATCTAATAGTGATATATCTAGCTGACCCTATTTCTATGATCTGTTGTACACAACACACTAGTTCTTGGAATAGGAGCGCAGAGGTAGAGAGCGTTCCCAGCTTTTGGAATAGTGGAGTACGAGTACTCCTATTTTTTACTTGAGGTTGACCGCTTGAGCCCAAGCATCCTCAAATGTTTTTTTTTTCTTCGATACATGAAAATTTTTATAATAAGTGGAATGGTCCATGTTATTCAATTTTTATGCACTTCAATCTGTGCATCTGGTTCTGCTCTTAAATGGATGGCCTCCTAACCATTTCTCGTTATTACAGGTAGTTGTTCAAATAAAGGAATGCTACACACCATTTGGTTGTTTTATCACATACAAACACACTAATTTTTTTCTGCCTCTGATATGTGGGCCTCCGACTCAATAGCCTCACATCTCCTCACGCTCGACTCGTCCCCTCCGCGCGTGCTGTCTCTCTCTTAGAGGCGACCGCCGACCGCCGAGCTCCTCCCGGCGCCCCGCCATGGCAGCGGCGGGCCATTGGCGACGGGCCGCCAGCAGCGGCAGCGGATCCGCTAGGTAGGCCTCCTCTCTCTCACCTCACCTCACCTCCTCCTCCTCCTGAGTCTTCTTCTAGGGTTCCGCTGAGCTCCACCCTTTCTTCTCCAACTCTGTTGGGATATATATGGCCGGACGGGGGAGGTAGGTAGGCCAGGCGGTGGGGATGGTCGATGAGCGGTTTAGGGGAGCTGGCGGCGGTAGTGACGGTCGGGCCAGGCCGGGGCGGGGGAAGCTTGCCGGAGTTGGAGAAGATGGCGGCGATGGGAGTGAGGGGAAGAGGGCGGTCGCCGCGGGCGCTAGGGTTCCGGAGCTCCGACGAACCCTAACGCCCGCGGCAGGGGAGCTTCGTCTGCTGTGGCGTCTGGAGGTAGAAGAAGGGCTGGTGGCCGCTAGATCTTTATCCAATGGCTAAAAAAAAATCATGGGTTGGAACCTGATGAAAAACACGTGTGACATATAGATAGGCTCTTCAAATATTGTTAGTGTTGTACGGTGACTCAAATCCTATTTGGAATAGACTCAAGAGAGATGTGCTATTAGGACTTCTAGTTCTACTATGTTTTTAGTGTAGAATCCTACAAGCCGAAAGATTCAAATGAGATGTTAAACCCATGGTGCTTTAAAGGTTTATTTTTTGTAAAATCTGTCTATAAAGGGTGGAGTTGCAAGAAGAGATACATCGGCTGGATGAAAATCATTCACTTGATTCAACCATGCAGCCAATGTGGTCTTGGTGCCAGTAATCTCAACTTCTCCAATTTTTGCTTGAACTCTTACAACTTTTTTTTGGGACACAACTGATTCCAATTTTGAATCATAGTGACTACATTCTAAAGTAAAAATCTCATATCCTTCCAAAAAGAGACCTAAAAACACAAGTTATTTCTTAGCTTCCAAAGCCCCCACGGGGCAGCAACACAAATCATATTATCAACTAAGAATCTCTTGTTGCTTAACCACAAAACTCCTACAGATTCAAAAGATCTACCTACATCTCTTCCAATCACTTCAGATAACCAAACCCAGAGTTGTTTAGCAACAACACAGTCAAAGAATAAATGATGCACTGATTCACTTTCCATACAAAATAAACACGTCTGATCCTCTAATTTCCTCCTCAAACATAAGTTATCTCTAGTCAAAAGTTTGTTTTTGGAAAGCAACCACAAAAAGAAATGTACCCTGGGAGACATCTTCAAATGCCAAATAGCAGGAACATGTACCGGTAAAATACCTCTAAAATTCACTACTCCCTCCATTTCAAATTATAATTCGTTTGACTTTTTTGACCCCAAGTTTAATCATTCGTCTTATTCAAAAAAGTTTGTATAAATATAGTCAAATTTAAGTCATTCTTGTAGACCATCCATTAAATAAGCAAGCCATAACAAAAGAAGTGATATTTTGAATAAAAAATTGAATAAGATGAGTGGTCAAATTTGAAATTAAAAAAGTCAAACGAGCTATAATTTGAAACAGACGAAGTACCTAGTACAGAGACCGAGAGGATATGGATGTTTACTTTACGTTGTCGTCTGATACTGAAATGCCGCAGCCCCTAATAAATGTCAGTGTACTTGTTTCAGGCGATTTGTCTGAATGCTGTGCGTAATGAAAAATGTGTTTTGACTTATAAAAACGAATACCCTTCTGGCTGGCTTGCCTTGTGTTTATAATTATTAGTCTGTCAGAAGTTCCATCAACAAAAGCTTTTCGGCCTTTTCGCTTATCAGTTATAACTACTGGCATAAGTTATAACTACTGATGGATAGAGATAGAGAAAGACCGCAGCCAGAGTCCCCTGACTTCCATACGCGGTAGGGAAAAGTCTCTCACAGCCGCCCGCCCTCCGCCCTTCCCGCTGATCCCCTCTCTTCCCCTCCGGCATCTCATCGGGGGTTTAAGGGAGCGGAGATTCATCGCTTTTAATAAGTCCTTAGGGTTAGGTTTCTTCATGTCAAAGTTCTTAGTATTGGAGTTTTATCTCCTTCTTCTCTTCTTCGGCAATGATGAAGGAGAAAGGTGGAATCCTTTTCTCCATGGTGGTTTCGTTGAAGACGAGAGCGACAACTTCGGCGTCACCATCTTCATCGATATGATAACATGGAGATCTTTGTTTTCGGATGGCGGCATCAAGGCGGAGATGACGTTGCCGTCATGAAATAATTTTCTCCGGTCTTTTCTTCGTTTTGTTGTGGTTAGATCTGACCATAATGAAAGACTAGGGAGAATATCCTTCAGATCAGTCTTTCTCTTTCTTCGGTGACAGAAAGAAGAAGAAGGAAGACACCAGCAAGAAGAAAAAAATCATCAATTCCACCTACAGGAATGTTGGCCGTCCGTTGGGCATCTGTTCTCAGGCTTGCCGCTATTGCTGGTGCCGAGTATTTGCCTGTGCGGTCATCTATACGAAGCGTAAAAAAGGTTTGATTTTGAGATTTGGAGCTTTTCACGGCGTGGGTATATTTTAGATGAAAATCAGTTTCTGGATATATCTAGTGTAATCTAGAGTGTTTGTAATATGTTGATGTACCCATCTATTATATAATATATAATTCTTCTTTGGTCGTAAAAAAAAAAGTTATAACTACTGATGACTGTACCTCGCTTCGCTCGCTAGGTCACCCACTCACCAGTTACATGGAGCATAATATCCACTAGCTAGCCACGGATCGTCACTTTAGCCTCGCTCTCCTTCAGTAGTGCTAGCTCCTGCTCTCATATTCGGCCAAAAGACCACCACCAAGTAGTCGTAAACAAGTAGTGCTTGCTTGACTACGGCGCGTGGCAGGAGTGCCTCTCGTGTCTCACGTGCAACGTGTGGGTGTGTGGCCGCGTTATGCTGTTGCTGTGCATCGATCGATCAGTGCGTGAGTGCTGCCACTGATGCTAAGCCAGCTCGCTGTCGATCGAACTAGCTCTCTCGCCAGTCAGCCACTGCGCGCGTGCTCGTTCGTTCGTTTGCTGCTCAAAGAGATACTTGGTTTTTTACAAAAGAAAACAGTTCAGGATAAGCTAGCTTTAAAGGTGGGCCCTACCAACAGTCATCCCAGAAAAGGCATGATGCACCATCTTTAACCGGCCATTCCCTTAAATTTGTCCAGAAGTTTAAGTATAGCTCTCCACCAAAAAGATCCTTTCATTACATGACTTGGAAGTTTGTCGTTGTTATAATGCTTCTCCCAAATTAACTTGACCCAAGGAATATCTGCTTTATTGAAAAATTTATTTAAATTTTTTAGGAGAAGGGCTCCATTTTGGGTTTTCAGATCCAGGACACCCAAACCTCCTTCCTCTTTGGCTCTAGTTATCATGGGCCAAGCAGCTTTTGCATTAATTCTATTATTTTCATCATAGCCCCTCCACAGACAATGCTTCCTGTACTTATCCACCTGTTCTCTAATAGTGGAATGCAATTGAAAGGTGATCATGAAGAAGGTAGGAAGTGAAGAAAAGACTGAGTTAGTCATCTGCAGTTTACCAGCCTGGGAGAGAAACAAAGATGTGCTAACCAACCTTCTTTCACATCTAGAAACCAAAGGCAGAAAATCCTCAATTTTTGGTTTGATGAGTCCAAGTGGAAGACCCAAATATGTAAAAGGAAATTTTCCAACAGCACATCCAAAGGTGACAGAGAGATTATGTAATTTCTCTTCAGAGATATTTATGGGGATCATCATTGATTTACTAAAATTCACTTTAAGTCCAGTGAATGTTGCAAAGGTGCTAAGCAAGGCTTTTAGGACAAAGAGTTGTCTCGCACAACCTTTCATGATGATCAAAGTGTCATCAGCATATTGGAGTATTGGAAAGTCACTAGTATATTGTATAGGGATTGACAAACTGATGAGCCCCATTTCTCTAGCTTTGTTGACAATTGATTGAAGAAGATCTGCTGCTAGCACAAAAAGAAGAGGGGAAAGAGGGTCACCCTGTCTTACGCCTCTTCTACAATGAAAAACTTTACCAGGAGTGCCATTAAGAAGGATTGCAGAGGTGCCAGAGCTAAAGATCAAATTCATCCATGATATCCATTTGTCTCCAAAACCTTTCTTCTTCATAATTTCTAGCATCGCCCCATGTTCTATTTTGTCAAAAGCCTTTTTAAAATCTAGTTTTAGAATCATTATCTCTTTCCTGGATGTGTGACAAAGGTGCACGTACTCAAAGGACCAAGCGAGGCAGTCCTGAATGCATCTGGTTTTGATGAAACCATACTGGTTGGCATGGATCAGCTTAGTGATTAAAGGTTGAAGTCTATTTGCTAGAAGCTTTGTAATGATCTTGACAGAAGAGTTCAAAAGAGAAATAGGTCTGTACTCATTAATCCTTGTTGGACCATCAACCTTAATCGTTGTTAGTAAAAGAAACAGAGGAGCCGAGAATTCGTTTTAGAGGAATCACAAATTGTGACTTAAAAATGGTTTTGCCTCCTTTGAAAAAGTTGTTCAAGAAGAGCCTTCCAAACACCCCCGTACTGTGACCTAGGCATCAGAAGCAAAACTTGCATCATCTTCGGTCAATTTCAACTAGTCTTTTTTAAAAACAAAATTGCTCTATGAAGGAGAGCATATCCAGATTATGAAAGCGAGTAACACCGTAGCAAAGCTTTGTCAAAAAAGAAAAAAAAACATGCCATAGCAGAGCACGTGGATATGAAAACACGGCAAGGTTTAATGTTCTTGTGCATGTAAGATGTCGATATTGTCGTTCTTATTTTTTTTCAATAAAGGATATTCATTATCCGGCCTCTACATCCAGGGATGTACACAACTAACAAATACAAAAAGAGATAGAAAACAAAAGAGAGAAAAATCATAGTCTTATACATAGACCAGGACAAAAACAACAAAATGATAAATGCTTCTACCCTCTATTTGATCGACGAGAGGGCGTCATTGGCTTCTCTTGACGCCGCAGCTGAGTCTCAAATGCCGCAGTGCAGGCATGGCTAGGAGCGGGTGTGCTTGTGTTGATGCCTTCAAGAAGGTAAATGACGTCCGCAGACGCCATCATTAACGAAAGGAAGAGGGAACTTCAGCGACACCTTCAACGGGGAAAATGACGTTGATTGCGTCATCGCCGCCGGCCCAGCACCGCCAGGCAGGATTTTCACTCGTATTCCAATATCCTGCAAGGCACATACAAGCCGAACCTACATACGAAGATACCAGAGATGATCGGCAGGGTCTTCACCAGATACAGTGAGGCAATAGAAAAACAGGGGGCGACGATGTCCTTTGATGTTGACGTCGGAGCCGATTTACGGGCCGCCTGGGAGCGACGTGGTCTGTGGGAGGGCGTGTTGGACGGCTTGTCGAGATGGTCAGTGCCAACACTGCCATCCTCATCCGGTACCCGGGGGTCCAGATCGACCCCCAAGCCGCCGCCTAGGGAAAGTCCCCGACCCGAGACAAATGCCCGCCCGAGTCCGCATCGTCAGAGCACCACCCACACCGAGAAGGGGCAGCACGGGGCAGCAGCCGGCGGATCCAGGCCTGAGATACCCAGATCGGCCCGCTGCCGCCAAACCCCTTCACCGGTGTAGGTACGCCGGCCATCGGCTGTCCATCCATCAATCGGTGGAGAGAACGGTGCCGCCGTTCGCGTCGTCTAGCCCACTGGGGGCGCATGCTAGATCGGCCGCCACCCGAGAAGGTCGCCACCTCGCAGCACCGCTGGACGAATCGCAGATCCGGTGGAGGAGGACCCTAGACCTTCTACCGGTCAATCCGGATGCGGAAGGGCCAGGTCCTAGCGCGGAGGGAACAGATCCAGTCGAGGGGCCGGATCAGCCGCGCCTCTGCCCAGGGACCACCGGTACCGGAGAAGAAGGGGGATGGAGGAGGCACGGAGGTGCACAGGAGGCCTAGGGAGGCGCGGATGGGGAACCTTCTTGGGGCCGCCGCTAGCCGCCGCGCGCAGGGAGACGGCGACGACGGCCGAAGAGGACGCGCGGAGGGCGGCTCCGGACAGGTTGTGGCGGATGCCCCCGAGTCGCCCGTCGGGGGCGACGCGATAGACCAAAGCCTAAGTATTTACAGCAAGTCTCATGAACAGCATGAGCACTATGGACAACCCAAGGAAACCTACAGTATGTAGTAGCTTTAATTCGCTGAGTGGGGATAAAGATCACATCAAGATAAGTAGATAACCAAGTTAGTGGGAAAGAAGCGGACATGTATATGTGCGTAGCCCAATCAGGATTAAGAAACGTGCAACTCAGTCGGCAGATAACAAACTGCACTGTTGATTGGAAAGCCTTCAAATAACGGCGCCGTTTGGAACCGTGTTTTCCATGGCGGCGGTCAAGAAAATCTTAGAATTCCGCTGAACATCTTGATGTTAGTTGGGTTCTCGTCACTGCAGCAGACTTAACCACCTCGAGATTAAACTAGCCATAGAATTTTACGTATCTCAGGTCGCTCGCCGCAGCTTGCACGTGCACAAACCACGCCGCGCAATCGGTGTACGCTGTCCCGAACAAGACTTTCATTAAGAGAGAACTCTTGAAACAAAGAAAAAAAATACTCCCTCCATATTATAAAAGAAGTTGTTTTAAACAACAACACGGTCTCCAAAGTATGATTTTGACTTCATATTTTTATAAAATATTTATTTTTTAAAAAATATATGTTATGAAATTATATTTGAAGATAAATTTGTTCATATAGTTTTCACATTTTTAAACTCAACAACTTAAAAATTATTTATGATTTATATTTCCAATATTTGATCAAAACCTTGTCCAAAACGAATTATTTTACAATACAGGGGAGCACTTCGCTAGAATTGTGAAACAAATATTTAATTTAGTCGTGTCAAGGTATTTATTCCGTCTACAAAAAACTTGTCACTCGCTTTGTCCTAACCCAAACCATTTTAAATTCTATTGAACTAATTAAAAAGGTTATGAATATTCCTAAACTTTGTCACTCTAGTTGTACTATAAAAATATATTTATAATATAACTAATGGTACTTAGTTGTAAATAATTTTTTTTGGTATTTTGCATGAAAATTAGTCAAAGATTGACTAATGAAAAAACCAGAATAATACTTCCTCCATCCTTAATAAATCAATTCCTAGAATCTATGAGTCTAATTTTTTTAATTTTGACTAAAAAAACATCTAAGACATAAAATGAGCATCATGTGAAAATATATTCAATGGTAAATCTAATACTAATTTGATACCATAAATATTAATGTTTTTTTTAAAAAAATTCTGTCAAAGTTTAAATATTTGACTTTAAATAACTCTAGGATCTATTTATTCAGAAACAGAGGGAGTATTATTTTGGACAAGAGATTAATTAAACTTATGTTTCATCTTTGCTAAAAAAATCATTGGCAATACATATGCAAGACATAATATTCTTTTGAAGTACTTGTTACTTGATCAAATAATTTATAATTTTTTTCCATAAAACTTCTAAGAAAACATGACCTTCAATATTATTATCGGAGTGAAATACCATTAGCGGTCCATAAACTTAAGAGGATATTGCATCCAGGTATTAAACTTTTATTTTCTTTTATTTCTAGGTCCCTAAACTTATCCGGAGCTCCTATACTAGTCCAAACTGGTTTTGACCAACCCCATTTGTCGATGTGCAGTGATAACCCAATTTGACATGGATGTGACATGTTGGGTCTAGAAACTAAATTTGCATGATGGTATGTCATCTAATAGTCTTTAACTTTGAAAATGACGGATGCAAGCCCCAAACATGCTAATCGGACCACACGATCTTCAATTATCATTGTTTGTGATAAATCTTCTATATGTGGTCGTTGACTTTGCATTTGGCATGTGGAGCCCACATGTCAGTCTCTATCTCATCTCCTTGCCCGTTATGAATCTGATGTGCCGGCCGGACATTCAAAAGCTTTGGACATTTGTAGTATATATACTGCCGACGTAGCTGCAGGGATATATATGTATACAGTTTAAGAATGTCATGTGCACATCAATACGATGCCTGCCAAAATTGGGAGAACCTTTTGACGATTCAAAAAGTGTCACCTACTATATGTTTTGATAGATCACTGTCAAACTCCATGTTTAATTTCCGAACGAAGCTGGATCACTGTCTATACGGGTTGAATATTAGAGTTCCCATTCCAAGCATGCCCATCTAGCTAAAGAACTTCCCTTCTCGGCCCTAACACAATTTATCCTTCTCAAATGAAGCTAGTTTGTAAACTTGTCTATTCTCTAAGAATTCTTTGGGTTGGCTATGACATAGAAGACTAGCACATGTGGGAATGTCAACCTTGAAGAAGCTTGTCAAGAAGGAGATGATTAGAGGAATCAAGGATGTGGCGTTTGAGAAGGATAAATTGTGTAGTGCTTGTCAAGCCGGCAAGCAAGTGACAAACACTCATCCAATCAAAGCTTTCATGTCTACCTCAAGAGTCCTAGAGTTGCTACACATGGATCTATTTGGCCCTACCACCTATGCTAGTCTTGGAGGCAATCTCTATTGCTTAGTGGTAGTCGATGACTACTCTCGGTACACTTGGGTATTCTTTCTTCAAGACAAGGGAGAAGTACAAGGCATCTTCAAAAGGTTTGCAACTAGAGCTCAAAATGAATTTGATGTGAAGATTAAGAAGATTAGAAGTGACAATGGCACTGAGTTTGTGAACACAAAGATTGAAGATTATTGTGATGAAGTGGGAATCAAGCATGAGGTATCCGCTACATACACTTCACAACAAAATGGTGTAGTAGAGAGGAAGAACCGGACGCTTATCACTCTAGCAAGGTCTATGCTTGATGAGTACAACACTCCCGAGAAGTTTTGGGCGGAGGCCATCAACACCGCTTGCTATGCGGCAAACCACCTCTTCATCCAAAGATTATTGAAGAAGACCCCCTATGAGCTTGTCAATGGGAAGAAGCCGGATATTTCATTCTTCCGGGTGTTTGGTTGCAAAGTGTACATCTACAAGAAGCGCCAACACTTGGGTAAATTCCAACGGCGGTGTGACATTGGTTTCCTTGTTGGATATTCACTTAAATCCAAGGCATACCGTGTATTTAACAAAGCCAACGGCTTAGTTGAAGAAACATATGACTTGGAGTTTGATGAAACTAATGGCTCTCAAGGAGCGCTTGAGGATATTGATGTAGGTGATGAAACCTTGAGGGAGGCAATGAAGAATATGTCAATTGGTGCTATCAACCCGCAAGAGGTGGAAGAAGTTGAGGATGAAGCAAATCAAGATCCTTCTCCACCTCGCACGCCTCAAGTTGATGAAGAAGATCAAGTAAGGGAAGCTCAAGAAGATACTCATATCCCTCAAGATCAAGCCAAGGCCGAAGCAAGCAATGTTGAAGCACTGCATCCCCCTCCTCAAGAGACAAATAGAAGATCAACACCTATCCTTCAAGCTCACCCCCATGATCAAATTATAGGGAGTCCATCAAAGGGAGTTATGACTTGCTCTAGACTTGCATCTTATGTTGAACATCACTCGTTTGTTTCCTTTGTTGAGCCTACTAGTGTTGAAGAAGCACTTGCGGATCCGGATTGGGTGAATGCCATGCATGAAGAACTCAACAACTTCACCCGAAACCAAGTGTGGACACTTGAAGAGAAGCCAAAGGATGCAAGAATCATTGGCACCAAGTGAGTGTTTAGGAACAAGCAAGATGATCAAGGCGTGGTTGTAAGGAACAAAGCAAGATTGGTGGCAAAGGGGTTCTCTCAAGTAGAAGGACTCGATTTTGGAGAGACCTTTGCTCTGGTTGCAAGACTTGAAGCCATCTGTATCCTTTTGGCGTATGCTTCACATTACAAAATGAAACTCTTTCAAATGGATGTGAAGAGCGCCTTCTTAAATGGTTTCATCAATGAACTTATCTATGTCTCACAACCTCCCGGGTTTGAAGACCCAAACTTGCCTAATCATGTGTATAGGTTGTCCAAGGCACTCTACGGATTAAAGCAAGCTTCAAGAGCTTGGTATGAGAGGCTAAGGGACTTCCTACTCAAGAAGGGTTTCAAGATCGGGATCGTCGACACAACACTATTCACCAAGAAACTTAATGGAGAGATCTTCGTTTGCCAAGTATATGTCGATGACATTATATTTGGGTCAACAAACCAAGACCATTGCAAGGAGTTCGGTGACTTGATGTCCAAGGAGTTCGAGATGTCAATGATTGGCGAGCTAACCTTCTTCCTTGGCTTTCAAGTGAAGCAAATGACAGAAGGGACCTTCATATCTCAAAAAAAGTACACTCAAGATCTACTTAAGAAGTTCAAGATGGAGGATTGCAAGCCAATCAAGACCCCAATGCCTACTAATGGACATCTAAACCTTGATGAGGGAGGTAAACCAATTGATCAAACTCTCTATCGTTCTATGATCGGTAGTTTACTTTACCTCACCGCATCTACGCCGGATATCATGTTTAGTGTGTGTATGTGCTAGGTTTCAAGCAAGCCCTAAGGAGTCGCATCTCTGTGCGGTTAAAAGAATACTTAGGTACATAAGACACACCCCCAGCATGGGTCTTTGGTATCCCAAAGGAGCCCCCTTCCAACTTGTTGGCTATTCTGATTCGGATTATGCCGGGTGTAAGGTTGATAGGAAGAGTACCTCCGGCGGGTGCCACATGCTAGGAAGATCACTTGTTTCTTGGTCCTCAAAGAAACAAAACGGTGTGGCATTGTCAACCGCCGAGGCGGAATACATTGCCATGGGAGCAAGTTGTGCACAAATCTTATACATGACCCAAACACTTCTTGATTACGGCGTTGTTTTAAAATATGTTCCCCTTTTGTGTGATAATGAAAGCGCCGTAAAGCTTGCTAACAACCTAGTTCAACACTCTCGCACCAAGCACATTGATATTCGCCATCACTTTCTTAGAGATCATGTGGCTAGGAAAGACATCACACTAGTTGGAGTTAAGAGCGAAGAGCAATTGGCGGATATCTTCACAAAACCACTTGATGAAACAACCTTTTGTAGGTTGAGAAGCGAGTTGAATGTGCTTGATCACTCCAACTTCACTAAAAATGAGATTGTGTGAACCATGCATTCATTTATAATATAACATGTTTAATTTGGTAATGCACATAGGCTTGGCTAACGCGGTTGAGATAACCGCCCTCAAAGTGTGTGACAAAGCTTAACCGCGGTTTAAACTTGCAAGCAACCTAGATTCAAATTCCGTATTGCATAGCATATGCATGTGTGTTGCTTCGTCGTTTCTTGTCGGTTAAGCTTGATCATCCTCTAGGCTCGTCACTTAGGGGGAGCATTCAAAGCTCTAGCTGTAGTTAATACCCCTCTTGTGCCCCTATGGTGATCCTTGGAGTTTTCTTGATCTATTTTCCTATGAAAACTAATTCTAGCCTATGAAAAACTACTTTTAAATTGAGGGTTTGAGAGATGGTTCTTATGCCAGGTCCAACAAGTGTTTCTTTTTGCTCTTTTGTGTTGGTACTTGGCTAAGAGAAAAGATTGGAGAGAAAAACAGGAAGGCTCAGAGCAAAATCAAGCACCAGACCACCCTCCGGACCACTCGGCATGGTCCGACGCTAGGTGGTCCGACGCCCTATCCCTCTCTGCTCATTTTCATCCAGACAAAGAATCCGTCGGACCACCCGTCCAACGCTCCTCCGGACCATAGGCAAGTGGTCCGGTGCTCCAGCCAGCGTCAATCTCTCTGGTCATCATACCGTCGGACCAGTCAGACGAGTAGTCCGACGCCATAGTCCGGTGGTCGGGTGCTCTCTGCATGGATTTTTCAAATCTCTGGTTCCGTCGGACTCTTCCGTCGGACCACCCTCCGGACCAAGGAAACTAGTCTGACGCTTCGAATTTTTGCGGATAACCCCGCGCTGGCAATTTGTGTTAAATAGTTGCTTTCTCGTCCGTACGCCGCTCCTCCTCCCTGCCCAAGCACCGTTGCTCGCCTGCGCCACCCCTCTCGCCATCGGTGATCCACACCGGAGCGCCGCCGCACCACCTCCCCTGCCCCTGCCTGCTCTACTCGTGCTCTCTCGCGCTAATCAAAATAGAGCAGCGCCGCCGTCTGCCATCACCACCGTCGCTCGCCGTCGAGGCCCCTCTCGCCAGCGATCAAGCACCACCTCTGGTCCACTACTTCACCCTGCCCAGCTCCACCACTCCCCCAATTCACATTGCAAGCCAGAGGATTCACCCTCTAGGGTTTGCCTAACCCTAGCTTGGGTTCGTTTCGAAGTCTTCGTCCATTGCCGAATCCGATTCGTCGTCATCGACTTTGCTTCATTGTTGCTAGGGTATGATGTTGATCTTTAATTTCGCATTTTGTCGAGCTATAGATCACATTATGTCCTAGAGTGATTCCTTGCCAACACTTAATCAAATCCAAATCACTAAATTCAATCACTTATTGCAATCCGCAGTTGGTGAACTCTTTTGTGGAGTGTGGTTCGTCGCTTGAGTTGCTTTGATTAGATACGCTCGCTTACCTCAGGTACCATGGCAGATTTCATTCTATATCTTACCTAGATGCTTGCTTCCATACGGTATCTTATCTTTAGCGATTATATATGCTTATATACCTCTATCTATTCTATCTAGCAGCGGCAGTGGCAGTTAAAACTCGGGGCAAAGCTCGCGAGTATGGATTGAGGCAAAGCCTCAGAAGGTTCAGTCCAGTGGCTTGGCAAGCCTCTCTTAACAGTTGTGATTGATCAATGACAGTGGTGCTTGTGACAGTTGATTCTTGTCAGTGGTTCTTGCAGTTGGTTTGTAACAGCGGTTCTGATAGTTAGCTCTGGTCAGTGATCTCTTTGTTGATCAGCTATGGCTCATGGATCTCGTGCTCGTGTTAGTGGTTCTGGTGATGATCCTCCTCCTCCTCCGCGTCCTTCTAAGGACAAGGGCAAGAAGCATATTTTCGAGAAGTCAAAGAAAAAGAAGCGCAAGTTGACAGAGGCCGAGAAGGCCGAAGCAGTGGCAAGTGCAGCGGACTGCGCAAAGCGTCGCCGAGGTTCTATCAAACTTGGCACCCCTCCGCAGGTTTTACCGTCTACTCCTCCAGCTCAGTCAGAGACCGAGGAGGCTCCAGAGGAGCAAGAGCTAGTCACAGAAGTTCTTGGTACACCGTTGGCACCTCTTCCCTGGGGGCGTGTCACTCGCTCTCAGACTGCTTAGGACACTCCACCGCGTGGTGACAGTGCTCCTCCTAGTGCCTCAGCAGCTCCTACGGCAGACTCAGCTTCAGTGCATCTTGACTTGAGGAACCTTACTGCGAAGCAAGTGAAGAAGCTTCGCTTTGTGGCACTTGAGAGACGGTGCCCTGATCAGCGTGATCCCAGAGCTTCACTAGGATGGCACACACCTCTTATGGAGGATTTCTACAGGGCAGCTCAGCTTTCTTGCATTCAGAAATGACCACAGAGGGTTTGCTCCTTAGAGAGTATAGTTGAGCTTGCTGGAGAGGAGATTCGACCTTTCCTCATGTATCTTCCGGGACTCACCGGCCTCCTTGGTCGTTCCGGGAATTACATTGAGAGGTGGGTCAGGGAGTTCTATGCTACAGTCTGGATTGATCCGGAGCACAACTTTCTTCAGTATACTTTCAGAGGAGAGCGTTACAGGCTAAATGTGACTAGGCTCAGAGAGATACTACACCTCACCCAGACAGCCGGAGAGCTCAACCTTCACTATGATATCTACAGAGGAGTCTCTGTGCCTCGTCGAGCTCGAGGTGGCCGTAGTTTGACAGTTCAGGAGGTTGCTCCTCTCTTCAAGCCACCTTTCACAGAGGGTTCTCGTTGTACCCCGGCAGAGCTCCGCCCCACTGTTCGTCGCCTGAATGATATACTACGACGTACACTACTGCCTCGCACAGCGTACAAGGAGGGTCTGACAAATATGCAGCAGTTCTTACTTCAAGCACTCGTCTCTCAAACACCGTTTGATATGGCTGATTTTCTAGTGTCAGAGATTGAGGATGTGATTGCTGATGGTATGCGGGCACGACGGCAGTTTCCTTATGCTTATTGGATTAGTTCTATCTTAGCTATTGAGCTTGAGGGATCCAATCTCGGAGTCCGTGCGTTGCTTGATCAGTCACCGACTTCATTCCCACCGTAAAGAGTACTAGCTTCTTTTGACAATCGGTTTGGGAACCGTGTGCTTCGCCTAGTCAGGCAACGGACTGCGCCTGCTGACCAAGATGATGTTGATACTCAGGATGATTCGATCCGAGGTGTTGAGCAGCAGGAGCTTCATGACTTGGATACTGGGGCTGATGCTACTCCTAAGGATACTTCTTCTGACAGCTCTGACGCTGACTTCCAGCCTGTTCCTACCATGCCCCCTCGGGATCACAACACAGAGGCTGGTGGTTCTGGATTAGCCACAGAAACTATGATGCTAAAGATTCTCGATCGTCTTAATGAGCAGCAGAGTTCCTTAGTGACTGCAGTCACCCAGGTCCAGCAAAGACAGGATGAAATGCAAAGACAGTCTGAGGAGCGACACTTTGAGATGCAGCGACAAATGCTTGTCATGTAGTTGGAGTCCCAGCGCTTGCAGCTCCAGTCTCAGCAGATCCAGCAGCAGAACATGGCCTTTATGACCCATGTGATGAAGTGGACTGGTGCTCCTCCTCTTGAGTTCCTGGCTGCACCTCAGATCCAGATGATGAGTCAATCTCAGCCATCTTAGTCAGTTGGTCAGATAGCAGCACCACAATAGTCGGTTGGCCCTTCAGTGGCCCCTTCCAGTTCAGCCGGACAGACCGTCACTCCCACCCCAGCCATAAAGTCCAGTGGACTTCAGGGTGCAGGGCTGACCACCCCGTTCCAGTCACCGGCTACCCAGGTCACGCAGTGGTTGGACACTCTAGGCCCGACTCAGCAGTTCACCCCTCTCACTACCGGTTTCACGCCAATGTCCTCTACGATGGCTGCTACTGCCAGTGACTTGTCTGCGTCGTTCAGCGACATCACAGGGCAGTTGTCCCCCACTGGTCCGCAGATAGCAGCAGAGATTGAGGCCGCACTTGTTTCACCGACAGCTGGTCAGCACCGTTCTTCAGTTGCTTCTTCTGAGGCTACACACGATAGTCGTGCTCCAGCCGTGTTGACTCCACCTACCGCTGCTATTGTGACAGATGCCACAGTCGTTACGTCTACTCATGATCAGCCTGAGCAGCCCCCGGTTCTTGAGACTCCAGGAGAGTCAGTGCTCAAGGCACAACCGGAAACCGCCGCTCCAGACGCACCGACAGAGACAGTGGCAGTTGCTCCTACGCCTACTCCTGCCCTAGCTACAGCTCCAGAGTCTTCGACGGTAGAGATAGCCGACACGTCAGCTCCTGTCCCCCAGACCGCTCCACTTCCAGCGACAGACACTCAGGAGGAGGATTCAGATGATGAGACATACCTGTTAGAGTTCAGGGTGCTTGACCGCTCCACAGCTGCTTCCACTCCGCCTCCAGGCGCTTAGTTTTGGTGCTTCGACGCCAAAGGGGGAGAGGGAGAGTCGAGTAGATGGGCTAGCTTCAGAGGGAGCTAGTAGGATTCGTTCTTTTGATGTGTATTTACTCTATCGCATCTTGCATCGCGTTTACCATCTTTATGCGGTGTATGATATGTGTGTGATAGTTGAGACTTGATGGTTGTGTGACATGTATGGACCTTTACTTATATATATCATGTCACTTGGTTATGCTATATTGCTTCCGCGCTAATCTCTGATCTTTTGGCTATAGCATATCCTTTTGAAATCAAGTACTATGCTCAATTTCATATCCTTTGTGCTTGTCACGGCTTGAATGGTTTAAGCATGTATATGTCTTATCACTAATCCATGCCTATATCATGTCAAGTCATGTTTTCTCTTATCAAAATTCACTCATTCTCTACTCGAGCTTGTATTGTCGTCAATCACCTAAAAGGGGGAGATTGAAGAATCATGGACCCTTGTGTTTAGGCGATTAACGACAATGCTAGGTCACTATGACTAACGTGTGTTTTGCAGAGGCAAAGTCATTATAAGTTAGGTCAATAGTGATGCTAAGAATGGGCTTAATGGACATTCATGCCCCCAAGATGGAAATCGTTTCGATTTCAAAGGATGTTGATTCAAGTTGAAGACTAGGCTAGTCCTTAGTGCCATAAGGTTGAGAAGGGCACTAAGTATAGCTAGGACTTTGTTTTTCCTTTGACCGTACTATAAAGGGGGGTATGAGGTTAGTAGCTTGACCTAGGAGAGTTTGGGAAAGTTGGTTTGTGCACACTTGTCACAACGAGTCCTAGAGACCTTGCTATCAGCCCTTGATTAACCCTAGAAATGGTAGGAGCACAACCCCTAGAAAAGACTTAGTGAAAACAGTTGACACAGGGGGAGAAAGAGGCTCCGGACCAGTCTACCAAGTAGGCGTCGGACCAAGGAGAGTGGTCCGACGGTCCCTGACTTAGGCAAAGGTTCAGTGAGATAGCTCAGAACCACCTGTCTGGAAAGCACCGGACCATAGGCGAGTGGTCCGGTGGTCCCTGCCAGAGGAAGTAAGCTTCAGAGGAGGCTCCGGACTAGTCCGACGGTGAGTTTGACGGCTAGTGCGACGCTCTTAGTCAGAGAAGTTTGAGAACTCGGTAAGCACCCTGGCTCCGGACCTGAGCGTCGGACCAGGGCATCGGACCATAGCGAGTGGTCCGACGGTGCCTGCTTTCCAGTGGTTTTTGTATTGCGAGTGAGCTTCGGACCAGTTGCTTTGGTCCGGTGGTGTGCGCTACGGACTAGTCCGACGCATACGCAGAAAAGAGAAAAAGCAAGTAACGGCTAGTTTTGAAGGTGGAGACTATTTATAGTTGCCCTCTTCGTCCTTAGGACCTCTCTTGGCCATTGTTTCAGCTGGTTACACCTTGAGAGAATCCTTGGAGAGCCAAGTGCCTAGTGAGGGAGAAATTTGAGAGATTCCATCTTGTTCTTCCCTCCTAGAGTGATTAGGAGTGACTTGTGTGCATCCATCCACCTTTCTAGCCTTGAGTTGGTCAAGTGAAGGTCTTGTGCTTGTTACTCTTGGTGTTCGACAACACCTAGATGGTTTGGTGGTGTTCGGAGGAAGTGATCGCTGGAAGATTGTCGGCGGCTCTTCTCCAAGCTTCTGTGATCGGTTGTGGGCGATTCACCGAGCCGGAGTGGCGAAGAATCAGCCCGTAGAGAGCACTCTACCCTTGCGCGGGTAGAGGGGGAGCTATACCTTGCGAGGTGCTCCAACGAGGACTAGGGGGGTGTGTCGACACCTCGATACCTCAGGAAAACATCGCTGCTTCACTGAGAATCTCTTTTCCCTAGCTCTTTACATTTCCGCATTACATTCTGTCTTGTTCTTTCATTTCCCACTAGAATTGCTTAGGGTGTCTTTCAATTCCATGAACTGCTACCGCTTTCTAGCTAGGACACATGACCGGTAGGCACTAGGTTTTCATATTTGCTTTAGAAATTTAAAACAAGCCCAATTCACCCCCCCTCTTGGGCATCTTGATCCTCTCAGAGCTCCCTAGCCCAACCGCTAATACCATTGCCAGGCCCTTTAAATTACCCAACCTCCTTCTTTGCCGCCTGGCTAGCCTGCCTCTCCCTAACCAGGACCTTTTAGAGCTCATCGGAGGTGGAGAAGAAAGAGATGAGAGACTCGCCAGAACCCTAAGAAGCAGATTCAGGAGGAGGAGGAGGAGGCCTACTGAAGGACCAAGAACGGCGACCAGAGGGGGGGTGAATGGGAGCCTCAAATTTATCTCGAAATATTTGTGCCACTCTTGCCAAAAATCAAACCCAGTTGCTGGGTGCTCAACCTCCCCCGAGCAAGGCGAGCAGGGATTCAGTCGAAAACGGACAATTGAGAGCTCACCGACAGTGGAGGAAAACTCACCAGAAACCCCGAAAACCAAGTTCCCGACCCCTATGGAAAAGAGGCAAGAACCCAAGTCAAAACAGCAGAAACAGCAGCCGACGGACGCTGAGAAGTTGGGCGACGGACGCTGAAGCCGAGCGTTCGACGCAAGAGCAGAGAGCAACCTGAGAGGTTAGTCAGGCGACGGACGCGTCTGACGCAGTCCCGACGGACGTTCTGCAGCGTCCGATGTAAAGCACAGAGAGAGGTTGCACTGGCTGAAAACCGACGGAAGCTCTGGCGGGCAGGCGACGGGCGATGGCGAGCGTCCGACGCGAATCACACGGAGAGCTTGCAAAACCGAAGAACCGACGGACGCTCTGGAGCGTGGTCGATGGACGCTAGCGAGCGTCTGACGGCAACTTGACTCGCGCATACAGAGTGAGCGACGGACGCTGCCGTCAGCACAACCTAGCGTCCGACGCTTCTCTATGGAGCGTCCGACGCCCCCGAGCAGAGCGCATAAAACACGAAAATCATTTTTCTCTCTGCCAAATCTTCCCAAATCCTAACAAAATGATCTCCACTAGCAACCCAACTTGGTAGGCATGTTTCTAGTGCTATGGAGGAGCTATCCTGAAGAAATCATCGCTCGATTTGGTTCGGATTGAAGGGAAACAAAGAATTTGGGGAGAAACTCAAGAACGAAGAACACCGCAAAGATTTCGCCCGATCTACGTACTCGAGAGGTTTGAGGATAGATCCTTCAGTGCAAAGATGCTCCTCTCGAATACGAACAACTTGGTTCAAACAGATTTGCAGGATCTACTCCCAACAAAGAGATTTCATCTCGGGGACAAAAAGGAGCAAAAAGCAAAATGCGAAGACCACACAAGCAAAACGGGGACACGATCAAGAAATCAAAGCCGCCATGGCTTACGGAGGTTACGGCCTCCAATTCCTCGCAACAAACTCAAGTTCTTATAGAGGTTGGTGAAATCAACCTAGGGATCTCATGAACTAGAGAGAGGGTAGAGAGAGAGAGAGTTGGGGAAAAATGATTAGGGTTCAAGAGATGGGATGAGGATACCCATTCATCCCCTATTTAATGAGGCTTTGACTATTTCCCAAAGACCCCCCTAGATACATGACCGAATTACCTAGCCCTAAGACATTGTAATCCAAGTCGATAACTCTCAGCCACTCGTTTGAATGGACGGCCCCGCTTCCTGCCAGGAGTTGTCGTTGCCTCGACGCAACCTCCAGGATTCCGCCACGTGTCATCCCCGCTTCCTTGGAAGCTCCGCTCAGGTTTTGAGGCCCAAACCCGCGAAACCCGCCACCGGTAGCTTTGGGCTCAACTACCGAACCCCGAGTTTTGAGGCCCAAACTCGGAAACCGTCCTCGGATCGTTTTTGAGGCCCAAACCACCAAACCACTCGACTCGAGCCACCTTGTCCTCGCCCGGTCGGATTCCGAGTCCCATGAGCCTCCGCTCAACCCGCTCGTCTGCCGTCTTGACTTGGTCAACTCGGTCTACCTCCATGTCTTCTCGCACTCGCCGGTGCCGAGTACTAGCCACTACAGCTAGTCTGCCGGCGTCCATGGTCCCTCAGTCTGAGCCCCGCTTCCGCCCTTCACCGCTCTCAGTCCATCGGCACGGCAAGCCTCTACTCGACCTTCTCCACGCTATTGACCACTGTCACTAGGCATTGCACCTGCACACCACAAGCCGATAGACAGACACACATTTGCTTTCGTAAAGAGGTTAGGGTAAACCACTCAAACTGAAACGCTCAAGTGTTGGACAATCACTCATCACAAAACTGAACTACATGGGTACTTATCCACCATGTGTTCGCACCTACCTCGCTCGTCGCCACCATCACCGCTAGAAGGGAGGGAGGGAGGAGCTCGTCGACGCTTGGTGGGAGGAGGAGCTCGTTGGGAGCGACGGGTCACTGGGGCAAGGCCGAGGAGAGCGGGCGCGGGGAGGAGATCATGTCGATGAGGGGGCAACGGGTTGTGTGCTCCCCTATCGCGCTACCCATTGCTCATTGGAGTTTGTGTTTTTTCTACTATAAGTCCAAGCAAGAAGATCACGCGAATATGCAGGACCTATATATCCGTAGATGTTTTCTTTCCTGTTTGTGGAGTACTGTCGCATCGAAATCAAACATAAAAACTTATCGTGCAAGTTAGACACACTACAATGATTGATTTTGCATTTGATTTGAGGAGAAACCTGTTCTGCTGGTGGAAAAAACCGATTGATTGAATAATATTCTAAAAAAGAAATAAGCTAGTTTAAGAAAAACAGAAATTGGAACGAAAGGATATCAAACGTAAGCCACGGATCGCGTCATGAAGCAACGATTCTAGCAAAGTCTGCAACCTGCCAGGTGCCAGCGACCCGCCCGGGTGACGCTGACGCCGCCGTCCGGCGCGTGAGCTCGCCGTGAAGAAGACTTGTGTGGGCCCTGCTGGGGCTCTGCAGGCCAGTGCGCGCCGCAGTCACTCGCGACGCGGACACCCGGCGCACGCGCGACGCAGCAGCCATGTGCAGGGTTGCCCCCTGCCCGTGCATGTCGTTTTTACAGTTTTACGAGGCGTGGAAGTCATGGCAACAACGCGCTGGTGACCATTTTGTAGTGGCATGTTGGTCCCTGAACACTGCGGATCTTTTCTTTTTCGACTGCTACCCTGCGATCTCGGCTAGATTTTACAGCTGGGATGCACTTTTGTGTCAATCAAAGTGTTCGTCTAGTAAAATTATTTCTCTAGTCGTGAAACAAATATCCTACCTATAGACTTAACTAGTGTATGTTTGTTCCATGCTCCCTCGGTCTCATAATATAACTCATTATAGAATATTATATAGGTCAAATTTTTTCAACTTTAATTAAGTTTATAGAAAATATTAACATTTATATTCTCAAATAAGTTTATTACAAAAATATATTTAATGATCTATTTAATGATATAATTATTAATACATTTTTATATATAATCGGTTAAGGTTTAAAATATTGACTTCTTAAAAAATAAGAACGAGTTTTAGTTTAGGATGGAGGGAGTAAGGACGGGATATGGCAGTGTCAGTTATGTTAGGTATTTGGTTGACATTCATGCCCCTTTGGCTGAGCTCTTGCATGCCGCAGCCAGAACAGGGAAGAAAAAATACAAAAAAAAAAATGGCTTCACTGGCTGTGAGACAAGAAGGATTGAAGAGAAAAATAACTCCCACAAATAGTGCGTGACTGTAGCTGTGTTAGAGAAATTGGCGCGGGCGAGAGCTCCGCCTGATTTTTACACTTCCACATGCAAATGTATAGTTGTGATATGTGGTTCATGTAGTTGGAATGAGTTGTTACTAAATTTTTAGATATACATGTATTCATCTTAATCTATATGTGTTAGAGTGAATTGAATTATAACTTAGTTTAATTTTCACATGATACATTTCAACACATGTGAATTAAGATATATACATATACATATACATACAAATAATGTCTTACTAATACTCAAATCATCACCTATATAATATAATGCGTGAATCGACGATATCAACTCATATAAACATTATTATGTCGCTCTGGTGATACGACGTAATAAGTAAATTATTATGCCGCCCCAAAAGGAAAATTGAACGAAGAAAAAAATGAAATAAAAAAAAGACAGACGCAGACACCCGCGCTGACCGCACCAGCGACTTTCCCGCGTCGTCTCTACCTCTGCAGCTCTCCCTCCTCTGCTCCAGCTCTCTATATATACCTTCTTCCACCTCCATTCCCCCACACCAGCTCTCTCCACACCCCTCAAGCTTTCACTCCTCACCACTCACAACCGTCAGCCTCCAATAATTCACTCACCAGCGGCCGTGCACAGTGCTCACACTCGCAGCACACCGCTTGGTAATCGATCGAGAGCAGAAAGAAGAGCGCTCGATTATCTCCAACTAGTATATAGGAAGCTAAGTAGCTCTTCATGGCTGGGGCGCACAACGTCGGGAGCAAGCACGGTGTTGCGCCGATGGAGGTGTCGGTGGAGGCCGGGAACGCCGGTGCCGCCGAGTGGCTGGACGACGACGGCCGCCCTCGCCGCACGGGAACGTTCTGGACGGCCAGCGCGCACATCATCACCGCCGTGATCGGCTCCGGCGTGCTCTCCCTCGCCTGGGCCATCGCGCAGCTCGGTTGGGTCGCCGGCCCCACCGCCATGCTCCTCTTCGCCTTCGTCACCTACTACACAGCCACGCTGCTCGCCGAGTGCTACCGCACGGGGGACCCGGAGACGGGGAAGAGGAACTACACCTACATGGACGCCGTGCGCTCCAACCTCGGCGGCAAAAAGGTTGTGTTCTGCGGCGTCATCCAGTACGCCAACCTCGTCGGCGTCGCCATCGGGTACACCATCGCGTCGTCCATCAGCATGAAGGCCATCAGGAGAGCTGGGTGCTTCCACACTCACGGACATGAGGATCCCTGCAAGAGCTCCAGCACCCCCTATATGATCCTCTTCGGCGTTGTGCAGATTCTCTTCTCGCAGATACCGGACTTCGATCAGATTTGGTGGCTCTCCATTGTCGCTGCCGTCATGTCATTCACTTATTCTTCCATCGGTCTCTTCCTCGGCATCGCACAGACCATCTGTAAGTCATTGATTCTTCAGTCAGATTGGTTAGGCACGAAGATTGCAAGAATTGGTTACTGACATTGAGCAATTGTTTGCAGCCAATGGTGGGTTCATGGGCAGCCTCACTGGCATCAGCATCGGCGCCGGCGTCACCTCCACGCAGAAGATCTGGCACACGCTTCAGGCGTTCGGCGACATCGCCTTCGCCTACTCTTTCTCCAACATCCTCATCGAGATCCAAGTAAGCAACAATCCCCTCTTCTACTACTCCACTGTTCTGTTCTCTTCAACTAGATCCCCTATTTCTAACCAAGGCTGCTGCTCTGTTTCTTCTCCACAGGACACGATCAAGGCGCCGCCACCGTCGGAGTCGAAGGTGATGCAGAAGGCGACTCGTCTCAGCGTGGCGACGACGACCATCTTCTACATGCTGTGCGGGTGCATGGGGTACGCGGCGTTCGGTGACAACGCGCCCGATAACCTCCTCACCGGTTTCGGGTTCTACGAACCCTTCTGGCTTCTCGACATCGCCAACATCGCCATCGTCGTGCATCTCGTCGGCGCGTACCAGGTGTTCTGCCAGCCAATCTTCGCCTTCGTGGAGCGCCGCGCCGCCGCGGCGTGGCCGGACAGCGCCTTCATCTCCCGGGAGCTCCGCGTGGGGCCATTCGCCCTGAACCTGTTCCGCCTGACATGGCGGTCGGCGTTCGTGTGCGTCGCCACCGTCGTCGCCATGCTCCTGCCGTTCTTCGGCAACGTGGTGGGGTTCCTCGGCGCCGTCTCATTCTGGCCACTCACCGTGTACTTCCCCGTCGAGATGTACATCAAGCAGCGCCGCGTGCCGCGTGGCAGCACCAAGTGGATCTGCCTCCAGACGCTCAGCATCACCTGTCTCCTTGTTTCCATTGCCGCTGCGGCAGGTTCCATAGCTGATGTCATCGACGCCCTCAAAGTCTACCGGCCGTTCAGCGGTTAACAAATGCTCTGGACGTATATGTAGTTAGCTCTAGACATGCAGCGATGAAGATGGACATTCTTTTCTTTTCTTAAAGAACTGTTTTTTTTTTGTGGTCAAATCCTCATGGATTTGAGCTCAACTTAGAAGATGTGCGTAAAGAGAAGAAAGCAAAGTAACTAGACTCGCACTTAGATCCAAAACTATACTTGCATAACTTGGCTTCTAGTTTCTTTACTTTGGTGTTTCTTTGTAACTTCAATTTTAGCTTCAGAACAAGACAGTGAAGCGTTTGTTTTCTCTTACTAGGTGAGTGTCCATGCGTTGCGACGGAGCAAAACAACATAAAATTACATGGTTTAATTTATTGTGCAAAACTAATGTAAAATAGTATCACACCATAATTTCATGTCACAAGAAAAAACCTTGACCATAAATTATGTACTATTGACCACACAATTAATGTTGAAGACCTTATAAAAAATATACAGGAATGAAACAAATTACATTGACCAAATATCAATGCACTAATTAAAACCAACATTGATTAATTATAAGTCATTCAGCCATAAAAAATAACACTTATGCTACTAACACTCATAAAACGGTTGGACATGTCAAATAAAATATGCTAGCAACAATCACATGGCCCATATACATATAAGAGAATTACTTAGTACCTCTTCATTTACATATGCTTCCGGATGAAAAAGGCACTTGATGTATTTCCTCCTAACCAAGGAATGATCTATCTGGACTGCCTCCTCATTCCACGGGTGAGCAGGAATGCTCTTAATGGGCTCAATAAATTGTAATTCATCTTGGGTGCAAATATAATCTGAAAAGTATATTAGTCAGTGGCTAAGATACAATCTCTACAAATGAAAAGTTCTAAGTTAACCCATCAAAGAGAAAAATGTGAACAATTTCAATACCTTATGGGGCAACCGGTGATGATTTAGACGCCACTTCATGTAGAATTAGTTTTAGATCACCACTATATCAGTTATCATCACAGCCTGACAAACAACATGTTGCACCTCAGTTTTTAGAGGATCAAATAATCAGATGTTGAAGCATCCCACAACAATCTACCATGTAGCATTGCTTGCACATGAATTCCAGAAATATACTTTCTACAAAACAAGACACAGATAGATTACGTGCTTCATGCTCTACCATTTATAACGCCAATATTCATATTGAACCAGGTTGACTTCTAATCTGCTGCTCTGTGGTTGCTCATCCCATGTTGATTTCGTGCAGCCAGTCCAGTAAGGACTGTTTTTATCAACTCTACTCATACTTATGTCACTAATTAGTCAGTTTTAAAAAGACTCATCAATTTATACAAGATATGACACATGTAAAACAATCCTCAGTCACGGCGACATCGCATGAGACGAGTGAACTGAATCTACCTCAACACGACAAAAAGAAGAAAAAGCAAAACTATCTCAACTGAACAAATCATGAATCTCGGTTCTCCCACCAGCAGGTCAG
This sequence comes from Microstegium vimineum, assembly GCA_022036555.1. NCBI lineage: Eukaryota > Viridiplantae > Streptophyta > Magnoliopsida > Poales > Poaceae > Microstegium > Microstegium vimineum. Next base: position 7,945,300 of record CM039129.1, read on the forward strand.
CAATCAATCAGCTAGCTAGGCATGTAGCTAGGAGGGCCATGGCGATGGCGAGGGGGAGGATTAACAGATACCGGTGGGGGTGAGGGGGTGGGTGTTGTGGACGCCATGTCGCTGTCTGCCTTCACGCTACCCGCCAGCTCCTTCGCCTCCTGCATCGTCGCGTGGTGCCCGTCGTTGCTCGACACCGACAAGTTCTGCCCGTACTCTCGCTCGTCGGCATCTGCCCACTGCCGCCCAGCGCCATCTTTCGGAACTTCTTCAGGTCCTCATTGTACGGGTTGGCGTCGTAGTCGGACGCTGAGCTGCTGTAGGAACCCCATGAACCGGCTGTGCCCAGGCTGAGGCGTCGCCTTCGAAAAGGCTCGAACAACCTGCGTGGATCAGGCAGCAAGAGCAGATACTTTCTTCTTAAAATTCATCGGCCAAGTAACACAAAGCTAGATTAGTCAAAACTAATAGTTCAACATGTCCTCATCAATCAAGCAGACAACAATATCAGAGTATACATAGGCTAGTTGAATCACTGCCAAGCTAAAAAATGATTCTTGAAACAGTGTTGGCAGCTCTTCTTTGTTACTCCTACTGAATAACTGGAAGTAGAGAATAGTTCACTTGTATACCTGACACATCCGTGGCTGCCGCCATGAAGAATGGCGAACACATGCATCTGTGCGCAGGCTATCATCCTCGCCATCTCATTATCATTATACTCACTTCCCAGCCGGAGATCCACTAAGATAAATAAGAAGAACATGTTTAGAGTAATGAAAAGAAGGATTTTTCATCTAGTTTATACGATGATGAACAGCCTGAGATGACTGGTTACAACCCAATCAAAAAGTGACAAAGGACATCATTATATCTAAGACAAATAGGTACATTTTTTATTTGTATGAAGATAAAGCATGTAGCTGTTAATTACAGACCTCAATAGTCAATAATAACAATGATATCTAGTCACAATAATTACAGTAAATATTGTCAAATGGAAGACCAATTGCAGTAAATATTGTCAAATGGAAGACCCTTTTAAGTGGAAGTAGTGAAAGAATGGTGATTCTGGTACCAAGGAATGTATCTTGGATATAACACATGGTGATGTGTTTCCTCATGGAAATGAAGCTGAGGTTGAAACATTAGATGTAAACAAGCCTCCAAACAATTTAGATGTCAAGACTAAGGAATCCAGTTATGAAGAGATATCAGTGCATAAACTGATTCCAAGCACAAGGCAAAGCTCAAGGATTCATGAAGATGGTGTTCCAATCCTGGAGAAAGCTATGAAGAATAAAGAGGTGACCAACAACAAAGGTACTGTTTCAGTTCACTATCCTACCATTTCTACAGTTAGTCAAATTGATATGATATCTAGAGTGTGTGGTTTAACTATGAGTTTAGAGGAGAAAAACAAGTTAGCTACCATTCCTTTATCTCAAGCCAGAGATGATGCGGCTGAGATGTTAAGGAAGACTAGAGATAAGATTGTGACAAGTGCTGAGGAGGTGAAACTAAGCCTTAGAGAGAATGGGTGTAATAGTGAGAAATTAGAGGATTTAGAGATGGAAGGTCCTTTGAATGCTGTACAGGATACAAATAGAACTTGTGAAGTGGTTGGTTCATATATTTCAGTTAAATTCAGATTCTCTTTTGGAATATTAGAGGCCTGGGCAATGCTGCTAGAAGAAAACAGTTGTTGGAGTTAACTGACATGCACAAGTTTGACTGTATCTGTCTTCAAGAGACTATAAAAACTACCTTTAAACAAAGAGAGTTGGACAGATTTGCTGGGCAGAAAGATATGTTCTGGAGCTGGGTGCCATGTGTTGGCCATTCTGGTGGAATGTTGTTAGGGGTGGACAAGGAGGTGGCACAAGTTTTAGAGGAGGACCAAGGGGTGTTTTTTCAGAGCTTGAAAATTAAGATGATTGCAAATGGTTTTGAATGGCTTATTACAAATTTTTATGGTCTAGCTCATGATGAAAGGAAATTGGTTTTTTTAGAGGAATTACAGAACAAGATTTTAGAGGTTGATGTGCCTTTACTGATTGGGGGTGACTTCAACCTAGTCAGAAAGGTGGAGGAAAAGTCTTCGGACAATGTTGATGTCAATTTTATGGATGCTTTTAATAGTATGATCAATGTGACTGCTCTTAGAGAACTTCAGAGATCTAGCAGCAGATACACTTGGTCGAATAAACAGATCCCGCCAATCATGTGTGTATTGGATAGAGTGTTGGTGTCAAATGCCTGGGAAGATGAATTCAATCTAACTTCAGTTTTGACTGCTCCCAGACTTGGTTCAGATCATAATCCTCTTATGGTTGACACTGGTGGAGCTGTTAGAATGCAGACTAAGACCTTCTACTTTAGATATGGCTCTCATTGGGCTAAACATGATGGTTTCTGTGAATGGGTGAACAAAAAGTGGCCAGTGAGAGTCAAATTGAACATTTTTTACCATTGGCATATTGTATCAGGAAAGTTGAGAAAAGCAATTAGAGGTTGGGGTCAGAACATGGACAGTTCCCAGAAAAAAGACAAGCAGTTAATCATGAATCAAATTGCATTTTTAGAGGAGGAAAGTGAGATTAGAGATTTGTCTCATGAAGAACGGGAAAAGAGATGCAGTTTTGAAAAGGACCTTTTAAAAATTTTAGAAGATGAGGAGATATAGTGGAAAAGAAAGGGAGGTGAAAAATGGCTATTAGAGGGTGATATGAACACTGGGCACTTCCACAAATGTGCTAATGGAAGGAGAAGGAAAACATATATTGCTTCCCTAATGCATGAGGAAGTTACTCTGGATACAAATGAGTAGTTGAAAGTTCACATTACTGAGTACTACAAAAATCTTTTTGGGAAAGTTGAAAGAGCTGATATACATTTAGAAGAGGGGATTTGGGATCAGAAGCTCTCTGGATTAGATAATGAGATTCTTATTAGACCTTTCACCTTAGAGGAACTAGATTTTGCACTAAAATAAATGAAGAACAACACAGCTCCAGGCCCAAATGGATTCTGTGTGGAATTTTTTAAAACCTTTTGGCAACATATTAGAGGTGACATCAAAGAGATGCTGGATAGACTTCATAATGGAAATCTAGATCTGTGGAGGCTAAATTATGAAGTTATCATTTTACTCCCAAAGGTTAAGTCTGTTGTAAATATTAAACAATTTAGACCCATTTTCCTACTCAATGTCATATACAAGATTATCACAAAGGTGTTGGCAATCAGACTGGCAAAAGTGGTGAATAAAGTAATCAGTCCATACCAGACTGCATTCATTCCAGGTAGAAACATCTTAAAAGGGGTGGTGATTATCCAAGAAGTGCTCCATGAGCTAAGATCAACTAAACAGTCTGAGATTATTCTGAAGCTAGATTTTGAGAAGGCTTATGACAAGGTTAACTGGGATTTTTTAGAGGAAGTTATGAAGAGGAAAGGTTTTGATGACTTGTGGATCAAGTGGATCAACAATGCAGTAAGAGGAGGTAGAGTTTGTATTGATGTAAATGGGGAAAGAGGTGAATTTTTTAGAAGCTTTAAAGGTGTGAGGCAAGGAGACCCTCTTTCCCCCTTGTTGTTCAACATTGTGGCTGATGCTCTTTCTATCATGCTGGTCAGAGCCAATGATGCAGGGTTAATACAGGGGCTAGTACCAAATCTGATTGAAGGTGGTCTTACACATTTGCAATATGCTGATGATACAGTTATCTTCATGAAATTCTCCTCTGAAAATTTGGCAAATATTAGAACCATTCTGATATGCTTTGAGTCCATGTCAGGTTTGAAGATTAATTTTGATAAGAGTGAGACTTATACAATAGGTCTTACAGATGATCAAAAACAAGAAACAGTTAGAGTTTTGAAGTGTAAACTTGGTTGCTTTCCAATGAAATACCTAGGGATGTCTGTCAGTGAATGTAAAATTTCTAAAGCACAGCTTAGATATGTGAGTGACAAGACTGAGAAAAGACTTGGTACATGGCAGTGTGATTACCTGTCTTCAGGAGGGAAATCAACACTTATTGATTCTTGTTTATCAAACATTCCTATGTACACAATGGGGGTATATCAGCTTTATGAAGGTAACTTTCAGATGCTGGATAATATTAGATCAAGATTCTTTTGGCAGGGTACAGGGAAGAAAAAGAAATATCATATGATCAAATGGGATGCACTCACTAGACCAAAAGATGTTGGTGGATTGGGTTTTATGGATGTTAGAGTAATGAACACATGCATGTTGGCTAAATGGATTGATAAGCTTGAGAGAGAGAGATAAGAGTCTGTGTTGTGCTATGCTTAGAAGGAAATATATGGATCAGAACAATATCTTCCAAATTAAACATAGAAAATGTTCTCAATTTTGGAAATCTATATTGGACATTAGAGAGTGGTATCAAAAAGGTAGAGTGATCCAGGTTGTCAGTGGAAGACAAACCAGATTTTGGCATGATTGCTGGCTGGGGGATTGCCCGTTGAAAATTATGTTCCCTAACCTGTTTCAAATAGTATCTCATCCGGATATAGATGTTTCCCAGGCTAAAATAGAAGGACAATGGAATATTACTTTTAGAAGGCATCTGAATGTGGTTCAGATGGAAGAATGGGCAAGTCTACAAAGATTACTGGAAGATATTAACTTAGAGGCTGGTAGAGATAAAGTTTGGTGGGCATTGGAGCAATCCAAGAAATATTCGACTGCTTCGTTATACAGATTTATTAAATTTAGAGGTGTGAGAGATCAACAGATGATCAATGTCTGGAAATGCAACATACCGTTGAAAGTCAGGATTTTTATGTGGATGGCTGCTCATGATAGAATTCAATCAGGGGAACAACTCAAGAAAAAGCAATGGAGTGGTTCGGAAAAATGTGTAGCGTGTGAAGTGTTAGAATCCACAGACCACATCTTGTTTCAATGCCCAATTGCAGTGTTTCTCTGGTCATTCCTGAGAACTGCGTTGGACTGGCCATCTTCTCCAACCTGCTGTTCGGATTTCTTTTTAGAGTTTGCGGATGACTGTCGAGGTGCCAAGCGCAAGGTTACATTGTTCATTTGTGCAGGGGCATTGTGGACAATCTGGAATACACGAAATGATATGGCGATCAATAAAAAAGTTCTTTCTTCGCCCAGAGGGATCATTTTTAAAACTCTGATGTTCCTCAAGACTTGGAGGCCGCTCCTCAAGGCGAAGCTTGAACCAACTGCTGAAGAAATGTTCAACTTGTTGAAGGCTAATGCGTAGATGGTTGGTAGTTAGCAGTGGTGCTTTTGGTGTGTCGTGGTAGTCTGTAGAGTGGAGATGGGTTTGAGTCCTATCTCATGTCTTTTAAACTCTTGAAGGTTCTGGTTAGAGGTAGATGGTGAGTTGTTTTTGTTTCTGATGTAATGCTGGATGTTAAACTGGTAACCCCAGGCACGTTGACCGGTGGTTTCTTTATGCTTTCTAATAAAGCAGGGTAGTAACCTTTGGTCTAAAAAAAGAAATGAGTTCACACTATTAGCCATAGTACTGTGTACCGAAAATTCAATTTCTTTCAATGCACAGCTTACCCCGTCAACCAGGTTGTCATCCGCTTGTCTTGAATTTACAGGGCGCCGCCCAGTTATTAGCTCAAGAAGAATTACTCTAAAAGAGAAGACATCTGATTTCTCAGTGATCTTACCTAGAGGAGCATACTCAGTGTTAGCGTCTTAGCAGGCCCAGTTTAGCATGTCTCATTATGTTATCAGTTTATCACATATAGCCACACATAACACCTGAGATTGAGCATCTAATATCTACATTCCTTAAATTTTCCAGGTACCTAAATTGGCATCGGTTTTTGTTATTCAAAAGTAAATCCTAGGTAATCAATGTTATGTGCTAATGATAATGTTCAGTTTTACCTATAGCATTCAGCCGACCAAAAGTCATGGTCATGGGTAACTCCTTTTCTTCATTAACATATGAAGCCAGAAACTCAAGAACACATAAGCATAGATTATTTTCTTACTCCATTTGTTTAAGATTTTGCCCCATTGTTTTCAGTCAAAATCAGCTTCATAGGATGCCAACTACATGAGAATGATTAGACAATTTTTTTCATTCATTGACATACCAGACCTTTTACTTAAGAACCGGTTATTTTCCAAATCCACTTGTTTATGCTCGATATAAGTGACAGGTAATTTCTTCGTATTGCATAAGTCATACCACCTGTTGAACTCATAGCTACAACTGAAGATTCATTCATCTGAGCAGTTTTATATATAATCTGACATGCAATGACCAGTATCTAATCATAATAAAAAGGAATTGGATTCTAATCTGCTCACCATATTTGAACCTCTCACCCCTCTTGCGTTGGAAACTGTTGACACAAAAAGCGTCAGGATCTGCGAACACCTCGGGCTTATACCCGAATTCGATATCCAAAGGTGTGCCAGTCAATTTGACCAGTTAATCGACAAGGACGATAACTAGAACAAGATCTGAACGAGACAACGGCGATGCGCTCGGATGTCAAGGCTCAAACTTGATCAGGATAACTAGAGTAGAGCTGAACGAGACAACAGCGATGCGCCCGGATGCCAAGGCTTAGATTACTCCCACGCGGAACTTACAAGGGTTTGACGGAGATCAAGGAGATGCAGCCTGTCGAAGCTTGAAGAACTCGTAGATAAACTAAGGCTAATGCAATAAAAGGGTAAATTGCAGTAAAAGTAAATAAGAGTAATAGATTTGTTTGATATATGATTGATTTTTTGTTCCACGACCCCTAGGTACATATTTATACCCCAGCAAAAGGAGTTGTAGATAGACACGACTCATATCTTTCCTAAACAAAACTCCTAATTTTAAGGAAACAACTGACTCGCGCAGGAGTTGGACAATAATATTTTCCTAAACAAATACCTCTATTTCTAAGGAAATAAATGACTCATGCAAGAGTCGGACTCAAACTTCTATAACAATACTGGTATGAGATCACCAGTTTCCTTATGTCTTCTCTTCGATGAAACTTTCCATCGGCAGACTCTTCAATCCGCAACTTCCTTCTATTGCCATCGGCAATCCCCTGCTGACGTCAACCGCCACGTCACCCTGTGCCCATCGACATCATCTCCTTATCGGTAATACCTTCCAATTGGCAACTCTTCACCTCCACTGGTAACTTGTCTTTACCAATTAACTCCTATCGGCAAGAATCGTCCAGCTTCCATCGGCAACAAACTTATTCCTTTCGCAACATTCACTCTCATCGGTAACATTGACCGATGACCTTCCGATGCCGATAGAAAACGGCTACCGATCAATGCAAGTCTTAGCTCATTTGACACATGCCGAAAACGGTGTCAACACATGCCCCCCAATTTCGGAGTGTAGAATATTTTACGCGCCGAAATTTTCTCTACTGTAACCTTTCCCTCCAAGATACTTGCACGACCTTCTCGATTACCGCGCGTAAAATCGCAATTTATCAACAAAATTCCACGACTGCGGCGTGAACAGTTGTAAGCCCAATCATATCTCCTCGATTGCCACACATACCTATTGCATACCCTTCCATATTCCTGCTCAGTGCGAAGAAAATTCCAAAATACCCCTGATCAGACTTATAAAAGTTACCATCATCCAATCTGTTTTTCACCCTGAGCCCACTTTCACTTTCATTTGCCCTCATCTTCAACCTCTGCGGTGGCTCTGAAGAACACCTCCGGCAACCCAAGCAACGGCGTCTTCCTCAAGCAGAGCACGAACAACTTCAATGGCGATCAACTTCGAAGTTCCCAAAATAAATCTGCTCCCTTCTTGCTTCTTCTTCTGCAAGTTTCTTTTCCGCATCAACTTCGTAATCCTTTTCCCCTTTCTTTCTTTGATTTTTTCCGAAACCTAGGAAATGTACAACAAGGTAGTAATCCTCATTGAGCAATCCAACTTTAACTGCCTAGGCCCAATGGGAAACACCGATCCCACCAATCTAATCAACGCAGAGACGAACTGCATTCCTTTCAGATCTGAGTGCTTTAGCCTAGGGTTATGGAAAGATGCTTTCCGTTCATGGCCCAAACCCACCAAGGGATGGAAGAACTGGTATCTCAGAATAATCAGAACACAGCAAGTTTACTGAGCAGAGCGCAACCTAGATCAGTGCATTAGACTCTCTATTGCCGATATAGCAAAGAATGAGAATATGATGATAGCCGCTTCTTATCTCTAGTCCGATACAATGAATGCCTTTTTATTCAGACACGGACCAGCTACTCCCACCCTTGCTGATGTGCATATGCTTACCGGCCTCGATGTCTCTTCTGTCGATCTCTCCAACCTTTTTGGTAGGAAAGCTGAGTATAAAGTGAACACACGCAATATCGGCGGTTGGACTAGATACATCCGAGAGAACCAAAAGACTGGATCGGTAGGTCAGAGGGAGCACGCCACCTTCTTGAACATGTGGTTAGAAAAGTTTATCTTCTGTGGCAGAAGAGTCGGACCTACCACCATGTACCTTCCCCTTCCCGCAGCAGAGCTTCTGGCCGATGGAGCAAGACTTCCTCTCGGCCGATACCTCCTTGGATCGGTATACCACCTCCTGCACCAAGTATCCAGGAAGCTATTGCTAGGCGAGCCCATCGGCAACCTCGGGGGTCCTTGGTGGTTCATAAACATGTGGTTAAACGCACACATGTACAAGGTCCTCCAATTTGACTTGTTCAATCAACAATTCCCAAGGGATATATCAAAGGACTATGAATTTGATGATGACGAATCGGCAACTCGTCCCCCACTCAATTTTGGGGAAGCTATTATAGTGCTACCAGGAACCGATGCTAATGCAGATCAATTTGGCAGGTTCTTTCAAAAGCTTTACAACGGAATCCCTGCTGCAGAACGGCTTTGGTGGCCTTATGTTGATGATAACAACCGATTCCCCCTGTTATTCAACCTTACCGATTGGAACGTACCGTAGAATGAGACAATCATGAAGGCTAGTATTGTTCCCCGAGCCATTCCAGTCAACATCTTTGGAACCGGGAAGAACGCTCCTGCGTCTTATGAGTTCTATTATCCATCGGCAGCAGCAAGGCAGCTGGCATTCGGTCAATTACCGATCAAACTCAGCTACGCCAACGTGATAAAGACAAGAGAAGTTATCTCCAGTGTCATGGATTGGAACAGGATTGTCAATCTTTCTCCCCATGCCGATACATCAAACATCGACATATCCTCCTAGGCACCAACATCTTTTATCACGGAGTCATACAAATCTTGGTGGCAAGAATGGAGAAGTCAACTGTTCACCAAATCATCGCACTACTATCGGCATTTGATCGACACCGATCACATCATTCCCGATGATGCAGTAAGTTCTTCACTCTAATGCATTTCTTATTATTTACTTCTACTATCGGCATCTGACCCTCTTTTACTTAATAGGTTGATGATCCAATTCCCCGAATGAGCAAGAGCGGGAAGCACTTCAATTTTTGAATAATGAACCCCACATCAATCATCGGCAACAAAGCTCCTACATTGGCTGCCTTCACACCTCAAAGGGTACCTAAGGTTACCCTCAAGCCTAAGCCGACACCTGCAAAGACCATCGCTACTCCATCGGCTGCTGCTGCCATCTTGGCGCAAGCTTTTGCAGTAAGTTTTTATTTCACTTATACCGATTACAAACTCTCATCGGCAACATTCACTTCATTTAACTTGCACCAAATATCTTTTACAGGCAACGAGGTCATCGGCAGCTACTCCAAATGTACAAGCTTCTCCAACTCATGATGCCGATGCCCCCAAGCTTCGCAACCGAAACAGGCTGGTTCACCAACTGCAGCCCCGAAGAAGAAACGCTTGAAGCGAGCTACTCCAGCTGCATCACCAACTACTGTTGACACACCAATAGCAGAGACACCATCGGCGTCCATTCCCGAGCAGCCAGTGGACGAAACTCCTGACCAGGAAACAATACCACCGCCGCAGGAACCAGCTGCAACAATGGAAACAACATCGGCATCGGTACCAGCACCTACACCAGATGAAATCCATGACCAGAGGATGGCATCATCGCCAAAGGAGCTAGCCACCACAGCAGAGGCAGCACCAGCAACAGCACCACCGGCACCAACTGCTCCTCCTACGGAGGCAAGTTCATCGGGAACCGTTGTCGACCTTCAAGATGATGCCATACCAGCTGCCTTCCCAAGTCCCAGGCAAGAAATCATCTTTAATATGGTAAGCCGACTATCATAAAACTTGCAATATAAACTTATGATCAGCAAACTCTAACTTTCTTCTTTTCAGGCCCAAGATTCCCCTGATAGTCTGTTCTCCTTCGCCGTCGACCTCCCCGATGAAGACGAAAATGAAGAAAGCTCTGCTCCAGCTCCAGGCCCTATGTCGGCAGACATCAAGTCCAAGCTTGAAGTATTGCTACTTTCACTACAACAAAGTACACCTCTCCTAGTTCAAGATTCCTCTGCAGCGAAAGTGGCTGTCAAGGAGATTCAAGGTTGTTTGTCTGCCGATATCGAAGAAATACTTTTCCATGCAGCATTCCTTGAGAGCCGACAACTTCAATACCAACGGGCCTCTCGTCGTATTGCCGATAGAACTGCTCAATCAAAGCTCGAAGAGGAAATGCTCCAATTCAAACAAGTTGCCGATGAAAAGCACAAGGGCATCGGCCATTTAGAAGTCTCTAGCATCGATCTTGAGCAAGAAATCACCCACTTATTGGCAAAAAAAGGAAGAGTTGCTGGCTGAACTGAAGAAAGTTGATGAAACCCTAGACGCGGCCGATCAAAAGAAAGCTTAACTGCCCAATGCTATTAAAGCCATGCAACAAGAAAGAGATGCAAACGCTCGACAAGCTATCCTGGTGAAGAGAAAAATCAAGCCAGTCGAAGGGTCTGCCGATGATGACACCAGGGAGATAGAAGAAGCAAATCAGATTTGCCTACGTGCGATAACATCCATTCAATCCCTGTTGTAATCCATTGTAATCTATTGTATCGGCAAGCGTAACACTGATACTTGATTTTGCTTGTAATATAACGCCAGCACACTTTTTGTCGATGTCTTATATAGCATTTTCTTTCATCGGCATCCCAACGGGTATTTTATGCATCTACCAAAATACTAGGGTAATATTTCTTCAAGTATTTACCATTGATTGCTCCGGGAAACACAACTCCTTCGAGGGTTTCCAAAATATATGCATTACCATGAACAGACTGACTTATCCGAAATGGACCCTCCCAATTATGAGACCATTTTCCAAACTTAGAACTCTTAGTCCCAATCGGTAAAATCAATTTCCACACCAGATCACCATCGGCAAATTCTTTCACCTTTACCTTCTTGTCATACCATCTGGCAACCCTTTTCTTATTATATTCAATGCTGATCAAAGCCCTCAACCGATGACTTGCTAAGTCTTCTAACTCATCCTTCATAAGAGTATCATACTCATCGGCTGTCAATTGATCTTGAGAAAACAATCGCCTAGAACCAGTTTTAACTTCCCAAGATAGGACAGCATCGTGTCCATAGACCAACTGATACGGCGAAACTTTGGTTGCACCATGACACGCCATCCGATACGACCATAGGGCTTCATTTAACACTATATGCCACCTTCTAGGGTTTTCTTCAATCTTGCGTTTGATAAGCTTAATAACTCCTTTATTAGTCGCCTCAGCCTGACCGTTACCTTGGGCATAATGTAACACCCTAAAAGTTATGCATTTTTCAAAATAGAATAAAAACAATTTGATTTGCATTTGTGTGGGCATTAAAACTTAGGGAAATTAATTAAGGCTTTCATAAAGTAAAATTAGCACATCTAGAAATGAGAGTGTTGCATGCATGCTGGTGCATAGTACTTTGTATTGTTGCAATTTACAAAATTCAAACTTGTATTCAAATGTGTTTCGAAAATGTATTTGGAAAATTCAAAATCGAAAATTGGAAAAGCTTTCTCTCTTTCTCTCTCTCCCTCAGTGCAATCTGGCCTGAGGCCTGTGCTCCCCGCAGCCCAGCCTCCCTCCTCCCTTGCCGAATGGGCTTTGCCCCGGCCAACTCTTCCCCGGCCCAACCTCCCCCGCTCTTCACCTCTCCCTCTCTCCCGGTGCTGACAAGAGGACCCCACCGGTCAGCTCGATCCCCGCACCCTGCCGCCCTCACACCGCCCTTCGGAGCCCCGCAGAACCACCCAGCGCCGCCGCAATCCCACTTCCGCGCCGCCGCCGTCGCTCCGCCGTGGGCAAGCTCCTCCGCGCCGTTCAACTACTCCCCGAGCTTCGCATCGCGGTAAGCGAAGTCTCCCGAACCCACCAACACCCTCTACTGGCTCTGTCTCGCCTGCAGAGCCGCTATCCGCGACCGCCACCGGCACAGAGCCGCCGCGCCGCGTGGACACTCCGCCACCGTGCACAATCCGTTCAACCAACCCCGCTATCGTCTTCTCTGTTCTCCCCTCTCTCTCCCGGTCCTTTCCGCGCTGAAAATGGTGCACCGAATCTCTGGATCGCGTTGCGCCGCCGCACGCCAGCCATGGCACCGCCGCGGACCTCTCTGCTCCGCCGTGCGCCACCGCCTCCCACCCTGGTCTAATCCTGACCGTCCATCATGGATCGAATGGACGTCTAAGCCCGAAACCCCTTCAGCTGGCAGGTTTGCAAAAGAGACCCCGCCCTTTTCTAAGTCTAAACCCGCAGTCCAGAGGCATATTCCTTTGTTATGCTTTCAGTTCCGGAAGGCGCATTTCTTTTTCTGTCCGTTTTAATTCAAAAATAAAAAGGAAAATACTATTTACAGTTTTGCCACTCTATTTCAAAAGCTTATAAATTGCTCGTTTTAAATCCAAATCGACCCGTTCAAGTTGCGTTAGATCCGTAATTTTATGCTCTATCTAGTAGTATAGATTTCATCTATGTTAATTACTATTGAAAATCAAAGAAAATTAATTTAGTAATGCTTTAATTTTGCCCTTTTCAAAATCCCGTTTAATTCATATCTTTTCTGTTATAGCTCCGTTTTTCGTGATTCAAGCGTCTATGTGATCGTAGTGAGACGTAGATGTGTTTTATAAACTTTTAATTTTGTTTTATTATGTTTGGTATACTGTTCTAATCTATAGCCTTTGTTTGCTTGCATGTATGCCTCTGTATGATTGCATGTGATGTGATGATCGAGTACAGACGGTGAGCAGTACGTGGGTGACCAAGAGTTTTGCTTTGAGCAGGAGCAGCAGCAGGAACCCTTTGAGCAAGGCAAGTATTATATGGGATCTTCCTTGATGTCCTATTAATGAAGTTTTTCCAATAAAACCATATCATGTGTCTAATACTGTTACCGTAGGGTTTACCTAGATTTGATTACCTCTATCCTTGAAATCCTATGGGTTACCATTGCATATGGGTAGTTATTGCTAGTGCTCCTCTTTAATAAGCATGATCCTTTAATCTTGATTAATGACTACATGAGATGATAAAGTAAAACTTGACTTTTTAGCAACATGGACTTAGGACCCTATCTGTCAGCAAAAGCTGGGACATACAGTACAACCATGAGGGCTATATGGCTCTGGCTTTAGTTCAGTATTAGGGTCACTCTCTCGCATGCGGCAGTTCACGAAAGTTGCCATTGCCGAGCGGTTGCGGAGCGGCTGGAGTGGGGACCGCTGCGTGTGTGTACCATCCTGGGGCTCCTATATACCCCTTGCCCGTGGATCCGTACTGTCTGTGGTATGTCAGCGAACCCCTTTGAAATACTTCATAGTGTTCCCTGCCCGTTCACCTCGGTAGTGTTAAGGGAGTCATGATCCTGGGGCATTTGGGCAAACACGACTCATGGGTAAAGTGTACAAACTCTGCAGAGTGTTAAAAACTGGTATATCAGCCGTGCTCACGGATACGAGCGGCTCGGAAAACTCACAGAACCTTTGGTTACTTGTTGTTTACCTTTATGAATCACTTTATCATGGAATTATGTTACTTGTTCAATTGTTTACTTGATCATGCGAATTTAATTTGGGGACTTAAGCATAACTTTGATCTACCACTTATAAAGTTTTGTTACAAATTAAAAATGCTTACCGCAGTAAACCAGTGTCGTACTTTTGAGCCTCATGAACCCCATGCATACTTGTTGAGTACGGAAGTACTTACGCTTGTTCATTTCTTTTCAATACTTTGGATAAAAATCCCGGATGGGTACCAGATTATCAGAGTTATGAGGAGTATCCAGAGGACTTCTAGGTTTGGTGTCAACCAGTTGACGTCCCTGTGTTATGGAGCTTCGCGAGAGCTATCATATATTTCCGCTGTTATGTAATAGACATTATTTAAATACTTGTTCGCTATGTAATAAACACTTGTGATGATACAATTTTGGTAATTTGTCGGCTTATGTGTGTGACTGATCTCTGGGCACACATAAGATTATTGCATCCCGTTTTGCCTTTAAAACTGGGTTCTGAGAAGAGAGTTCTGAGAATAGTCGCTCCAGGACTCCCTCTGATGAGAACAGCCGCTCCAAGACTCCTTCAGGTGGTTTCAAAGCTGGTGAAGAACGCTTGGGATGGACCAAGCACTTCCACTTCAAGGAGGGAGACGATGAGGACTACTACCATGGCTTGTTGAAGTGGACGTTGGAGAACCACTACTCTGACTGGAAGACCGAGGTGAAGTACATGTGCTATGAGAACAAGCACTTCCAGGACCCCTCCTTCTGGAAGTGTACCCTCTACGTCTGCATCCGGAAGGATGCCACACAGTCGTGGCAAGTGGAGGCCGTCTATGAGCCTAAGATCAGCCGTGCCAACATGATGGAGTGTATGGAGGATGCAGCTCGCATGGCCTTCTTTGATCTCCGTGCTCATCGTCGTAACCGCATGATGGAGGACAAGTACCGGCACCTTCCCTTTGAGACCCGTGAGGGATGGTCCATGTTCGAGGCGAAGGATGGTTATGATGACGTCACCAAGGTGATGATCGACTTTGCTCATGAGCTGATGCAGCAGGTCGAGGTGCTGACTGATGAGCTTGGTGGCCAGCGCAAGCTACTCAAGAGAGCTCGTGCAGAGAATGATGAGCTCAGAGGACGCCTGAAGATGCCCAAGTTCCATCAGAAGCTTCCCCCAGTTTTCCTTCCATATGATGAGTACCACCTTGATGTAATAAACGCTAGCAGCGAGAGTTGAGTCGAGTCTAGTCGTGTCTTGTGAACTTGGTTTCTTTATATGGTTGTTATTATGATTATGAGTGATTTGGACTTTTGTAATGAGTGTTGGAACATTGTGGGCCTGTCCACAAGTTCCTTAGTTAAAGACATATAGGTTTGATATAAATAAAAATGCTAGCGGGTGGGTTATCCTGTTTTCTATCTTGCTGTTTTTCTGGAGCAGTCAGTAATCTTTCGGTTGTATCTCAAAGATGGTTTTTCCAATGATCATTAAATTTATATGGAAACAACTAGAATTCAGTACCTTTCCAATGCATCTTGAATTACGTTCATACCTGTTCTGGTTTGAGTGATATGACAGTTACAAGTTGAGGTTTCTGCGCAGTCTGGAACTCAGAAACAGTTTTGTTAAATTTCTGTTTTCACCTAATTTCGCATCAGAATTTGGAAAAGTGAGAATTATGAAAGTTGTAGGTAATTTCATAATATTTCCAACCATGTAAGTTTCACATTTTTTGGACTTTTGGAACGTGAGATATGACTGTTTTACAGTACCACTTGTAAGGTTCAGATTTCAGAAAGTTATGATCAGTCATGTGTTTCAATGAACAATTAATCTAAAGGTCATACTACATGTTTTGGATGACAGATGGCCGCACGAGGTGGTAGAGGAAGAGGCCGTGGTAGGGGTGCACCACCAGTACCAACACCGCCACCACCACCAGTACCACCGACCATGGAGCAATTCATGATAGTGCAAACCTAGCTGATGCAGACCATGATGCAACACCTCCAGAATCCACCTGTACACACCACCTCCACCACCACCTGTCCAGCCACGGGACAAGCGTGGAGAATTTATGAAGGGTCGCCCTCCAGTGTTCACTCATGCTTCTGAACCACTGGAGGCGAACGACTGGTTAAGAGCTGTGGAGAAGCAGCTGAACATCGCTCAATGCAATGAGCGTGAGAAGGTGCTATACGCATCAGGCCAGCTGCAGGGTGCTGCTCATGATTGGTGGGACTCATACATGTATGGACGTCCCAACAACGCACCAGAGGTGTCATGGCAGGAGTTCACCGAAAGCTTCAGGTCTTATCATATTCCTGAAGGCATAGTGGAGCTCAAGCAGGAAGAGTTCAGAGCTCTGCAACAAGGATCTATGACAGTGGCGGAGTACAAAGACAAGTTCGCACAGTTGTCTCGGTATGCTCCTCATGAGGTTGCCAATGACGCTGACAAGCAGCGCCGCTTTCTGAAGGGTCTCTACGATGGTTTGCAGTTGCAACTCATGTCCAATCTCTACCCCAACTTTCAAGCCCTCATGAACCGTGCTATTGTTATTGATAACAAGTGCAAGGAGATGGAAGCCAAGAAGAGGAGGCTTCAGGGACCAGCTTCAGGAAGCAATACCCGCCAGCGTCCCAACCCCCACAGAACTTCCAGCAAAGGTACCAAGGTCCAAGGAACCAGTGGAACTGTGGTCAGAATCAGCAGCACGGTCAGTTTCAGCAGCGTAATCAGTTCCCATAGCGTGCTCAGAACCAGCAGCAGATTGTGCCACAGGCTCCACGTCAGGGGAACACCAATGCTACCCCAATGAAGAACAGTGCTCCCAACACTCCCAATAGGTGTTTCCATTGTAACAAGGAGGGGCACATGTCATACAACTGTCCTGACAAGCAGAACCAGCAGACACCCCAGAACCAGAGCAACCAGCAGAGGCCAAGGCACCAGCCACCACCCAACACTGGAAGGGTGAACCATGTGTCGGCAGATACGACACAGGAGACTCCTGAGGTTATGATGGGTACGTTCAGCATCAACTCTATCCCCGCTACTGTACTTTTTGATTCTGGAGCTTCGCATTCTTTCATTTCTCAAGCTTTTGTTAGAATGCATGATCTTTTGTTGCACACCATGAAAACCCCCATAACAGTAAGTTCACCGGGAGGATTTTTGACTGCAAATCACTATAGTCCTTCGGTTAGTGTGCTTCTAAGGGGGGTAGCCTTTGAGGTTGAACCTATCGAGCTAAGGACAGCTGGTATTGATCTCATTCTGGGACTAGATTGGATGAAACGATACAAGGCAGTGATTCAGTGCCAAGAGAAGGTTGTTGTTCTGACATCACCTACAGGGGATAGAATCAGTGTGGAAGTTGTTTTGAAAGCTCCGCCAACAGCGACTGTGAATCAATTGGATGATGCTGGTCTTGAATATGAATCAGTGGTTGATGAGTTCCCAGATGTTTTCCCCGATGATTTGCCAGGTATGCCACCCGACCGCGACATTGAATTTCTTATTGAGTTTTTGCCTGGTACGTCACCTATTGCTAAGCGTCCATATAGGATGGGGGTTAATGAGTTAGAAGAACTTAAGAAACAGTTGCAGGAGTTAGAGGAAAAGGGTTTCATACGTCCTAGATCTTCACCTTGGGGAGCTCCGGTGATCTTTGTTGACAAGAAAGATCGTACACAACGGATGTGTGTGGATTACCGTTCGCTCAATGAGGTAACTATCAAGAATAAGTACCCTCTACCAAGGATAGATGACTTGTTTGACCAGTTGAAAGGAGCTTGTGTGTTCTCTAAGATCGATCTTCGATCGGGATACCACCAGTTGAAGATCCGTGCCTCTGACATACATAAGACTGCATTTACTACAAGATATGGGTTATATGAGTACACTGTGATGTCGTTTGGGTTAACCAATGCACCTGCCTACTTTATGTACTTGATGAATAAGGTGTTCATGGAGTTTCTGGACAAGTTTGTGGTAGTGTTCATTGATGACATTTTGGTTTACTCCAAGAATGAGGAAGAACATGCAGAACATCTCAGGTTGGTCTTGCAGAAGCTTAGAGAACACCAGTTGTATGCTAAAAGGAGCAAGTGTGAGTTTTGGTTGAAGGAAGTGTCTTTCCTAGGACATGTTATATCCAATGGTGGAATAGCAGTGGATCCGAGTAAGGTGGCAGATGTGTTGAATTGGAATCCACCTACCAGTGTGACTGAGATCCATAGTTTCCTTGCATTGGCCGGTTACTACAGGAGGTTCATTGAAGGTTTCTCCAAGCTTGCTAAACCAATGACGGCTTTGTTAGAGAAGAATGCTAAGTTTGTATGGTCCGAGAAGTGTCAGGCTAACTTCGAAGAATTGAAGAAGCGGTTGACCACAGCGCCAGTGTTGATTTTGCCAGACCTGAACAAGAGCTTCTCCATATATTGTGATGCATCGTGTCTGGGTCTTGGTTGTGTGTTGATGCAAGAAGGCAGAGTGGTTGCGTATGCACCGAGGCAGTTAAGGAAGCACGAGTTGAATTATCCCACACATGACTTGGAGTTAGCAGTTGTGGTACATGCACTAAAAATTTGGAGACACTACTTGGTTGGTCACAAGAGTGATATTTACATGGATCACAAGAGTCTGAAGTACATATTCACCCAGTCAGATCTGAACTTGAGGCAACGCCGTTGGTTGGAATTGATCAAGGACTATGACTTGGAGGTACATTATCACCCCGGAAAAGCGAATGTTGTGGCAGACGCTTTCAGTAGGAAAAGTTATGCCAATGAAGTACACCTGGAGATACAGTCTAAAGAGTTGTGTGCTCAGTTAGCGCATCTCAACTTGGGTTTTGTTGTTAACTCTATGGAATTAGTTTTGGAACCTACCCTGGAACAGGAGATACGCAAGGGTTAGTTGGAGGATGAGAAACTGAAAGAGATTGCCGAGAATATCGTGATTGGCAAGGCACCAGGTTTCCGTTTGGATGACAATGGTACCCTTTGGTTTGGTAAGAGGTTATGTGTACCTAGAGTAAAAAAGATCCGTGAGACAATTCTGCGAGAGGCTCATGATTCAGCTTACTCTATACACCCGGGAAGTACTAAGATGTACCTGGATTTGAAGGAGAAGTATTGGTGGTATGGTCTAAAACGAGATGTTGCAGAGTATGTGGCAGTGTGTGATACATGTCAGAGAGTTAAGGCAGAACACCAGAGACTGGTAGGATTGTTACAACCGATGAAAATTCCAGAGTGGAAATGGGAAGAAGTTGGTATGGACTTCATAGTGGGTTTGCCTCGCACCCAAAGTGGTTATGACTCGATATGGGTAATTGTGGATCGGTTGACAAAAGTTGCTCACTTCTTGCCAGTCAGGACAACCTACACCGGAGCCAAGTTAGCCGAGTTGTATATGGAAAAGATAGTGTGTATGCATGGTGTTCCTAAAAAGATTGTTTCTGATAGAGGTACTCAGTTCACGTCACACTTCTGGCAGATGATTCATAGGTCCCTTGGAACCAAGTTGAACTTCAGTACAACCTATCACCCGCAGACAGATGGTCAGACAGAGAGAACCAATCAGATACTAGAGGATATGTTAAGGGCTTGTGCATTACAGAATGGAACTAGTTGGGATAAGAGTTTGTCGTACGCTGAGTTCTCGTATAACAACAGTTACCAGAACAGTCTAAAGATGGCACCGTTTGAGGCTTTATATGGAAGGAAATGCAGAACCCCTTTGTTCTGGAATCAGATGGGAGAAAGTCAAGTGTTTGGACCAGATGTGTTGAAAAGTGCAGAGGAACAGGTACGGACTATAAGAGAAAACTTGAAAGTGGCACAGTCTAGATAGAAGAGTTATGCCGACACCCGCAGAAGAGATTTGGCTTTCAAAGTAGGTGACTATGTCTATCTAAAGGTGTCACCTATGAGAAGCATAAAGAGATTCAATATGAAGGGTAAGTTAGCACCCAGATATGTTGGTCCCTTCAAGATAGTGGAACGACGTGGTGAAGTGGCTTATCAGCTGGAGTTGCCTGAGAGTCTAGCAGGGGTACACGATGTCTTTCATGTGTCACAGTTGAAAAAGTGTTTGCGTGTGCCAGAAGAGCATATACCGTTGGAAGAGTTGGCAGTTAAGGAGGATCTGACCTATGCGGAATACCCGATAAAGATTTTGGAAATGGCAGAAAGAGTCAAAAGGAGTCGAGTCATTCGTATGTGCAAAGTTCAGTGGAATCGGTATTCGTGGATGAGGCGACTTGGGAAAGAGAAGAGGATCTGAAACGGACATACCTGCAGTTGTTTGAGTGAGTACCAGCTGAATCTCGGGACGAGATTCCTTTAAGGGGGGTAGATTTGTAACACCCTAAAAGTTATGCATTTTTCAAAATAGAATAAAGACAATTTGATTTGCATTTGTGTGGGCATTAAAACTTAGGGAAATTAATTAAGGCTTTCATAAAGTAAAATTAGCACATCTAGAAATGAGAGTGTTGCATGCATGCTGGTGCACACTACTTTGTATTGTTGGAATTTACAAAATTCAAACTTGTATTCAAATGTGTTTCGAAAATGTATTTGGAAAATTCAAAATCGAAAATTGGAAAAGCTTTCTCTCTTTCTCTCTCTCCCTCAGTGCAATCTGGCCCAAGGCCTGTGCTCCCCCCAGCCCGGCCTCCCTCCTCCTTGCCGAATGGGCTTTGCCCTGGCCCACTCTTCCCCAGCCCAACCTCCCCCGCTCTTCACCTCTCCCTCTCTCCCGGCGCTGACAAGAGGACCCCACCGGTCAGCTCCTTCCCCTCCCTTTCCTTTCTCCTCTCTCCTTCTTTCCTTTGCTTCGGCGCCGATCTTGCTCTCTCGGCCGATTCCGAAGTGGAGCAGGGAAATCCACCCTTGCCTTCCCCGCGGCAACCCGAATCCAGCACCGCATGCCCCACCGGCCACCTTCCTTTCTTCTTCCCCCTCTTCTTTCCTTTTTCGCCGCCGCCTTACCTTGCGGCCGAACGCGAAATCCGCGTCGACACCCCCCTCTCCTTCTCGGTGGAGCGACCCCGAGCTATAAAAGCTCGATCCCCGCACCCTACCACCCTCACACCACCCTTCGGAGCCCGCAGAACCACCCAACGCCGCCGCAATCCCACTTCCGCTCCGCCGCCGTCGCTCCGCCGTGGGCAAGCTCCTCCACGCCGTTCAACTGCTCCCCGAGCTTCGCATCGCGGTAAGCGAAGTCTCCCGAACCCACCAACACCCTCTACTAGCTCTGTCTCGCCTGCAGAGCCGCTGTCCGCGACCGCCGCCGGCATAGAGCCGCCGCGCCGCGTCGACACTCCACCACCGTGCACAATCCGTTCAACCAACCCCGCTATCGTCTTCTCCGTTCTCCCCTCTCTCTCCCGGTCCTTTCCGCGCTGAAAATGGTGCACCGAATCTCTGGATCGCGTTGCGCCGCCGCACGCCAGCCATGGCGTCGCCGCGGACCTCTCTGCTCCGCCATGCGCCATCGCCTCCCCCCCTGTTCTAATCCTGACCGTCCATCATGGATCGGATGGACGTCTGAGCCCGATACCCCTTCAGCTGGCAGGTTTGCAAAAGAGACCCCGCCCTTTTCTAAGTCTAAACCCGCAGTCCAGAGGCATATTCCCTTGTTACGCTTTCAGTTCCGGAAGGCGCATTTCCTTTTCTGTCCGTTTTAATTCAAAAATAAAAAGGAAAATACTATTTACAGTTTTGCCACTCTATTTCAAAAGCTTATAAATTGCTCGTTTTAAATCCAAATCGACCCGTTCAAGTTGCGTTAGATCCGTAATTTTATGCTCTATGCAGTAGTATAGATTTCATCTATGTTAATTACTTTTTAAAATCAAAGAAAATTAATTTAGTAATGCTTTAATCTTGCCCTTTTCAAAATCCCGTTTAATTCATATCTTTTCTGTTATAGCTCCGTTTTTCGTGATTCAAGCGTCTATGTGATCGTAGTGAGACGTAGATGTGTTTTATAAACTTTTAACTTTGTTTTATTATGTTTGGTATACTGTTCTAATATATAGCCTTTGTTTGCTTGCATGTATGCCTCTGTATGATTGCATGTGATGTGATGATCGAGTACAGACGGTGAGCAGTACGTGGGTGACCAAGAGTTTTCCTTTGAGCAGGAGCAGCAGCAGGAACCCTTTGAGCAAGGCAAGTATTATATGGGATCTTCCTTGATGTCCTATTAATGAAGTTTTTCCAATAAAACCATATGCTTGTGTCTAATACTGTTACCGTAGGGTTTACCTAGATTTGATTACCTCTATCCTTGAAATCCTATGGGTTACTATTGCATATGGGTAGTTATTGCTAGTGATCCTCTTTAATAAGCATGATCCTTTAATCTTGATTAATGACTACATGAGATGATAAAGTAAAACTTGACTTTTTAGCAACATGGACTTAGGACCCTATCTGTCAGCAAAAGCTGGGACATACAGTACAACCATGAGGGCTATATGGCTCTGGCTTTAGTTCAGTATTAGGGTCACTCTCTCGCATGCGGCAGTTCACGAAAGTTGCCATTGCCGAGCGGTTGCGGAGCGGCTGGAGTGGGGACCGCTGCGTGTGTGTACCATCCCGGGGCTCCTATATACCCCTTGCCCATGGATCCGTACTGTCTGTGGTATGTCAGCGAACCCCTTTGAAAGACTTCATAGTGTTCCCTGCCCATTCACCTCGGTAGTGTTAAGGGAGTCATGATCCCGGGGCATTTGGGCAAACACGACTCATGGGTAAAGTGTACAAACTCTGCAGAGTGTTAAAAACTGGTATATCAGCCGTGCTCACGGATACGAGCGGCCCGGAAAACTCACAGAACCTTTGGTTACTTGTTGTTTACCTTTATGAATCACTTTATCATGGAATTATGTTACTTGTTCAATTGTTTACTTGATCATGCGAATTTAATTTGGGGACTTAAGCATAACTTTGATCTACCACTTATAAAGTTTTGTTACAAATTAAAAATGCTTACCGCAGTAAACCAGTGTCGTACTTTTGAGCCTCATGAACCCCATGCATACTTGTTGAGTACGGAAGTACTTATGCTTGTTCATTTCTTTTCAATACTTTGGATAAAAATCCCGGATGGGTACCAGATTATCAGAGTTATGAGGAGTATCCAGAGGACTTCTAGGTTCGGGGTCAACCAGTTGACGTCCCTGTGCTATGGGGCTTCACGAGAGCTATCATATATTTCCGCTGTTATGTAATTGATATTATTTAAATACTTGTTCGGTATGTAATAAACACTTGTGATGATACAATTTTGGTAATTTGTCGGCTTATGTGTGTGACTGATCTCTGGGCACACATAAGATTATTGCATCCCGTTTTGCCTTTAAAACTGGGTGTGACACATAATAAGGAGAAGAATTCAATACCTTGAACCCCATACCAGCAGCAAACTCATCAAACCCTCCCGATGTGAACATGGTTCCTTGATCGGTGGTAATAGTTTGAGGAATACCAAATCGGTAAACAATATGTTCTTTTACAAAATCTACCATGTTTGCCGATGTCACCTTCTTCAAAGGAATCGCCTCAACCCATTTCGTGAAGTAATCGGTAGCAAAGAGTATAAACTTATGCCCCTTGCTTGACGGTGGATAAATTTGGCTGATGAGATCAATAGCCCATCCTCTAAACGGCCAAGGCTTGATTATAGGATTCATTGCCGATGCAGGTGCCCTCTGGACGTTACCAAACTTCTAACAATCCTGACACCCTTTAAAATAGTTGAAGCAATCTTCAAGAATTGTCGGCCAATAATATCCATTTCGCCTAATCATCCACTTCATCTTGAATGCCGATTGATGTGCTCCACACACACCCTCATGGATCTCGCCCATCAACTCTTTTGACTCTTCTCTACTAAGGCATCTGAGCAAAACTCCATCAATTTTCCGATAATACAATTCATTGTCAAGGAGCACATACTTGGTAGCTTGAAACCTTAGACGCCTTTCAACCTTCTTAGACGGATCTCTTAAGTAATCGGCAATTTCTTTTCTCCAGTCATCGGCAACCATCACCGATGTCATGACTTCTTGAATCGGCTGTATCCTGAAGCATTCTGCGCTAACCGATTGGCCTCTTCATTATGCAACTTAGGAATATACTCAAGACGGTATTCTTTGAATTCTTTTAATAACTGCAAACACTTTTCATGGGTTGCAATTAAAGCTTCACTTCGGCACTCATATGTTCCAATCAATTGGTTAATTACTAACATGGAATCACCGAAGATTTCAACAGCATCGGCACGTACCTCCCTGAGTAATTCCAACCCCTTTAGCAGAGCCTGGTACTCAGCCTGATTGTTTGTTGAGGTAGCAACAATCGGCAGTGAAATTTCATATTTCCGTCCACGGGGTGAGATTAAAACAATGTCGATACCTGCCCCTTCCTTGCATGTAGACCCATCAAAGAACAAAGTCCAAGGATCAATCTCTACAGATCTTATCATATTGCAATGCTGAGTAACAAAATCGGCCATCACCTGACCCTTAACTGCCTTAGCCGATTCATACTTCAGATCAAACTCTGAAAGTGCTAAAATCCATTTTCCGATTCTCCCACTTAATATTGGCATCGACAGCATATACTTAACCACATCATCTTTGCAGATAACAGTGCATTCAGCCGATAATAAATAATGCCTTAATTTTATGCAAGAGAAATATAAGCATAAACATAATCTTTCTATGGCCGAATACCTGGCTTCAGCATCTACCAGCCTTCTGCTTAAATAATAAATCACACGTTCCTTTCCTTCAAATTCTTGGATTAAGGCTGACCCGATAACACTGTCATCGGCAGACAGATACAATCTGAAAGGTTTCCCGTGTTGAGGTGGAACCAAGACTGGAGGATTCACCAAATATTTATTAATCTCTTCCAAAGCTAATTGTTGCTCTTCTTCCCATATAAATTCCTGATTGGCCTTCAATTTTAACAGCAGACTAAAAGACTTAATCTTTCCAGACAGATTAGATATAAATCTTCTAGTAAAATTAATCTTACCGATCAAGGATTGCAACTCAGTCTTATTTGTGGGAGCAACTACTTTGTTAATTGCATCAATAGATTTTCTACCGATCTCGATGCCTCTCTGATGCACCATAAAACCCAGAAACTAGCCCGCCGATACACCAAATGCACACTTCTTAGGATTCATCTTCAACCCATGCTCCCTTGTGCATTCCAGGATTTTTCGCAAATCGGCAAGATGCTTCTCAAAATTCCTGGATTTAACCACCACATCATCAATATAGATTTCGACTATCGTGCCGATGTACTTATGAAAGATAAAATTCATTGCTCTTTGATAAGTAGCACCGGCGTTCTTCAAGCCAAAATTCATTACGACCCACTCAAACAAACCGACATGACCTGGATATCTGAAAGCAGTCTTGTTTATGTCTTCCTCAGCCATGAATATTTGATTATATCCAGCATTACCATCCATGAAACTAATGATTTGATGTCCGGCAGCGGCATCAACCAATAGATCGGCAACTAGCATCGGATAACCATCCATCGGTGTAGCCTTGTTGAGATTCCTGAAATCAATACAAACATGAAGTTTTCCATTCTTCTTATACACAGGAACCACATTAGAAATCCATTCGGCATACCGACACTGCCGAATAAATCCAGCCTCAATTAATTTTGTAATTTTAGCTTTAATATCAGGTAATACCACAGGATTGCATCGGCGTGTAGGTTGCCGATGTTGTTGGAATCTAGACTTAATAGGCAACCGATGTTCGACTATTGATCGGTCTAAACCAGGCATCTCTGTATAATCCCAAGCAAAACAATCTTTATATTCCTTTAATAAATCAATCAACTGTTGTTTACATTGGGAATCTAACTTAGTACTAATAAAGGTTGGCCTGGGCCTACTGCCATCGCCGATATCTACCTCTAGCAAATCATCGGCGGATGTGAACCCCTATCCTAGTTTTCCATCATCGCCAAATCGATCCATTAAAACTCTTGTTCAGGACCGACTCC
The DNA here is from genome assembly GCA_022036555.1 of Microstegium vimineum. Classification (NCBI taxonomy): domain Eukaryota; kingdom Viridiplantae; phylum Streptophyta; class Magnoliopsida; order Poales; family Poaceae; genus Microstegium; species Microstegium vimineum. The sequence goes on from CM039129.1 coordinate 7,971,333, forward strand.
TTGGATCGGTGTAATGCGGTAATCGGCAACTTTAAGGAACTCCGTGTCCCAAGCTTCACCTGATATGCACCTGGTTTGCTCATAAGTTTCCGATTCTGCCGATGCAACAATCGATGGGGTCTCACTTCGGACGATTTCAATCTTGTCCCCGACCCATTGCACAAGACTTTGGTGCATCGTGGAAGGGATGCAGCAATTGGCGTGGATCCAATCCCTTCCTAGGAGCAAGTTGTAGGTGTCTTTGCCACTAATCACGAAGAACGTCGTCGGCAAGGTCTTACTGCCGATGGTCAATTCAACACATACGGCTCCCATAGCTGGTGACACATTGCCTTCAAAGTCTTTGAGCTTCATGTCCGTTTTGACTAAGTCTTGGTCACCTTTCCCAAGCTTCCTGAACATGACATATGGCATTATATTGATTGACGCCCCACCATCCACCAGCATCTTCGTCACGGGTTGCCCATCTACTTTGCCTTTGACGAACAAAGCTCTCAAATGCTGCCTTTCATCATCGGCAGGCTTTTCAAAGACAGCTGCCATCGGATCTAACACTAGCTGTGCCATTTCAGTAGCCTCTTCCTCATCTTCGACAGGTGCCATGAATTCCATCGGCAATATGACGACCATATTGATTTCTGTCGATGAATCCCTATCCTTGCGCTTTGGCCTCCACTGCTTGACTGGAGACTTTTCCCTTGAAGGATTTTCACTGTCATATAAATCTTCTTGGCGTTTGTGTTGAATCCTTCCTTTCTGAGTCTTTGTCAGACCTTTAGGGCACCATTCAGGAAGCTTAGCTTTCCAAACAGGCTGGCACTGTTTTCACCGCTTGTATCGGCACCACGCCTTATATTTGGATCTCTAGAGAGTATCTCCTCATCGGGTACTCTTGCATTGGCCATCTCCTCAGGCTCTTCTTGACGAATATGCTTGCCAAGCCTTTCATGTGCGCTGAGCTTGCCCCCCAGCCGGTCATGTGCCGATTTCTTCTCTCTGAGCGGCCTAGCATACCTGGATGTCCGATCGTCAAAACGAGGCTTCTTTTCTGATCGATCGGCAGGGTAATACCCATTGCATTCAGGACAATTATCGACAGTAGGTAGCTTGATGCCTTCTTCCCAGCAGTGAATGAAGAAGGGACACTTCCAGTGGTCCTTATGCCGAAGCCACTCTTGGTGCTCTTCTTCTTCCTGCCGATGTCGCTCCTCTTGTGATTGCTGATACTCTTGCCTTGGCTGCTTATGCGTGATTATAACACCAGGAGCCCTCTTGGCATTGCTACCTTCACTGGCAACTTTCTTGCCCTTTTTGTCATCGGCAAACCTCCTCTCATCACGCTCAGCTACTTGATGGTCAGGATCTACCGATGCATTCTTCCTGGCAGCTTTCGATGTCAGCACTTTAGTTTTTCCACTAGTTTCCACCATATTATTTGGAAATGGGTGCTGATCAATCTTCATCGGTTTCTAGGCTTTAGAATTTTCAAATTTAATTCGTCCAGACTCAATTTCTGACTGCAACTGCTGCCTAAAGACTTTGCAATCATTGGTACTGTGCGAAGTTGCATTGTGCCACTTGCAATCCCTGATCCTTCTAAGCTCTTCGGCTGATGGAATTACCTGGTTAGGCACCAGCTTAATCCGCCCTTCTTGAAGCAATAGATCAAACATTCTATCGGCCTTGGTGATATCAAAGGTGAATCTTTGAGCTTCTTTTTGGCCGAACGGACAAGATATCGGCTTCTTATCTTTCACCCATTCAGCAACGCCAATACTTAGCTCTTCATCTGACCCAGAATCTTCTTTTTTTTTTAATCAAAGACACCTCTTTATCCCAATTTTCACTAGGCTCGAAAACCTTGGTGTCTTGATCTTGCCGATGTACAGGCTCGTTTTTAACTGGTTGAGCCGGTTGACATACTTTTTCATGTTTTTGTGATGAATAGGCCGGAGCAATCGGCACGTTTGCGACACCAGTCTGTTGAATATTATGCATCGGTTGATTTGCCGATGGGCAACTCTGAACGCCCACTGGGATGTATTGTGGCATTATATTCATCGACCGATATGCCGATGTCTTATTTTGAGCGTTCACTTGCGGGTACTACGGCGAAGTAGCTGTTATCGGCTGATGTACCGATATTTCATTCTGAAGACTCTCTGGCGGATGATACTGCGGAGCTCTTGCCACTTGGTATCCGGGTTGCATTACTTGTTGCTGAATCGGCAATTGACCGATCCAACTTACATTAGATGTCATCGGCATATGATTTGCCGATGGCTGATAACCAGCTGACGCTTGCTGCTCTTGTACCCTTGGATGATCGCCTTGATTTGCGGGTACCACAGCTTGAGGAGACATTGCCGGTACGGGCTGACTAACAGTTGCCATGTCTTGTTGCATCGGCAAATAACCTGCCGATGGTTGTGCATAAGGCACTCTGGGTATCGCCATCTGAAGATTCCCTAACGGTAACTGCATCGTTGGAGAGGATGAAGCATAATGCATCACTGGAATCATCGGCTGTGCAGGTGTTGCCGATGTCATGGGAGCCTTCCATGCTGCATCTTGCCTTGGGGACAATCTAGGATTAGCAGCAAATGAATCTGGAGGCGTACCGTATCCCCACCAGTTAGCAGAAGTTGGTTGACTCTGGGTCACAGGTCCAGACATTGTTGACGCCACCAGATTTGTATTCAATTGAGTGATGCTTGTTGGGCTCGATCTTGGTGGCATGATATCATTGGCAGATTGGTTCATAATCGGTGAAGACACTGAAAGGATCAAGATGCCCAAGAGGGGGCGGTGAATTGGGCTCTTTTTAATTTCTAAACAAGAATTAAACCTATAAAGAGCCAATTAATCCCTAGTGCCGACCGCTTGTGTGTCATAGCTAGAAAGCGGTAGCAAGTCAATAGAAAGCGAAAACTTCCTACACAATTCTAGTATGAATTGAAAGACAAGTGCAGAAAGTAATGCGGTAAGAAAGAGCTAGGGAAAGAGATGCTTGACATGGCGGTGTTTTGCCGAGGTATCGAGGAGTCGACACTCCCCCTAGTCCTCGTTGGAGCACCTCGCAAGGTATAGCTCCCCCTCAATCCCGCGCAAGGGATGAGTGCTCTCTACGGGCTGATTCTTCGCCACTCCGGCTCGGTGAATCGCCCACAACCGATCACAACGTCGATGGAGAAGGGCCGCCGACAATCCTCCGGTGATCACCTTCCTCCAAGCACCACCGGACCGTCTAGGTGATGTCGATCACCAAGAGTAACAAGCTTCGATCTTCGCTTGACTCACTCAAGCTTCACAACTAGAGGATACACACTTGAACTCTTGGATGAACTAGAGGAGAGGATGGATGAATTCGTGAATCACTCTCTCATTCTAGGGCTCTTGCTCTCTTCCCAACCTTCTCAACAAACTCAGCAACTCAAATGAGCAAAGGCAAGGTGGGAGAGAAGTGTGAGGAGCTATAAATAGCCCCTTAGAAAACTAGCTCGGGCTGGCAACTTAAGTTGGCGACGAACGCTCTGTCGACTAGGCGATGGACGCTTCGTCGCATGCCCCAACGGCTAGTTCTGCACAAAGTTTGGGCGACGGACGCTCCGACGCCTAGGCGACGGACGCTTCGACGCCTAGGCGACGGACGCTTCGACGCCTAGGCGACGGACGCTCCGACGCCTAGGCGACGGACGCTCCAACGCCCTGCCCAACGGCTATCTCTGACACGATTTCCCAGCGACGGACACTCCCTCACAGGAGCGACGGACGCTCATCCCAGCGTCCGATGCTACATTCTGGCTTGGGCTGAAAAACACCCTCACTGAAAGGTCGACGGACGCTCTCCAAGCGTCCGACGCCTGACCGACGGACAGCGTCCGTCGGTCCCTGAAAAACTTAGCCAGAAACACATAGCCACTGGAAGGTCGACGGACACTGTGGACTTAACCACCCAGCGTCCGACGCCTTTGTCTGACGCGACGGACAGCGTCCGACGCCTCCGTCAGGAGCGTCCGTCGCCTAGAAAACAGGCCTCTCAACTTCGTTTTGCGTTGCGATGAATATGGAAGTTGTTCTAGGTTATCTTACAGTCATCATAGGCTTGCTTAGAGCTAAGGAAGACAAGTGTGCACCACACCTAGTTCATGAAGCTTTCCTAAGTCAAGCTACTAGTCTCAACCCCTCTTAATAGTACGGTCAAAGATCAAATAGAAGCCCTATCTATTTCTAAGTGCCCTTCATCACCTTATGACACTTAGCCTATCATTCTAGGGTCTTCATCATGTCTCTTTGAAATCCGAAACGATATCCATCTTAGGGGCTAGGTGATGACCATTAATGCCCATTCGTGTTGATCACTATGGCTAAGCTACGCATAGCCTCTGCAAAACACACGTTAGCCATAATAATTGCTAATTGTCGTTAATCACCGAAACCAACTAGGGCCATGATTCTTCAATCTCTCCCTTTTTGGTGATTGACGACAATAATTCCTCGAGTCTGGATAAGAGTGAGAGTTTAGGATTTTGGTGACTTGGAATAGTTGAGCAAGGGTTAGTGAATTTGTAATGAAACATACTTGCTCACCCAAGCCAAATCACAAACCATGATACTCATAGATATGAATGTAAAAAGGAGTACCTCTTGATATTCTCAACACATGTAACGGAGTATAGCGCGGAAGCTCAATTATCATTTGAACATAGAGATATATCATGAAACATGAGACAACTCACAAGATATATTAGTGATAATCAAGAGTTTGTCACATCCAACCATATTTCACACAAGCATCAACCATAATATTCATCACACATAGATACAAGTGCATAAAAGTAGACATGATGAATGAGTACGGGGAATTTAAGCACACAAAGATTCAAATTCCTCCCCCTATCTCTATACTCGACCCTCTCTCCCCCTTTAGCATCTAGCACCAACAACTAAGCATCTGGGGCTGGAGAAGAAGGTGAAGAAGCTGCAGCCTTGCGATCGAGCATGATGAAGTCCTAAAGATCTGACTCATCTGACTCAACATTTGCCTCGGCCTCTGCAGGTGTAGGCGCAGCTGGGGTGACCTCTGGAGCTGAAACTGGAAGCTCTGGAGCTGCTGACTCAACTGACTCCCCCTGAGGCTCAGCTGGTGCCTCTAACGGTCCTGCCTCTGTAGAAGCAGGTCTGGGAAGCCGACGAGTAAAGACTCGAGGCGCGGGGGAAGGTGTCACTGCCAGTGCAACTAGTGACACTGCTGCTACAAACTCTGCTGGGTGAGTCTGAGGTGGAGAGGATACTGCAACTGTAACTCCCTCATCCTGAGCCTCTGTGATAGCAGTCTCAACTGCTAGTGAAATAGCGTCTGTCTGAACTGCAGCTGGAGGAGTTGTAACTGTCTGCGTGGACTACTCAGGTGCGATCTTCGATGAGGCAACTGAAGAAAGGTAAGTGCCCATCGCCGGAGGATCCACCTCAACCTCTGGAGCTGGTGAGTCTAGCTAAGCTGCTCCTGGGGAATCATCTCCTATGATCTCCAAGTAGGAGGCTGAGAGGTCACGCGAGGCCTCTGCTATGGTAGTTCCCTAGATAGGAGTAAATCCTGTCTGAAGCTCGTCGGGCAAAACTAACCAAGAGGACACCTGGATCCTCAGAGACTGGCACTCTGGAGAGGTTGGTGTCTGGAATGGAGGAGTAACTGGTGCCTGACTCTGCTGTCCTCCGAACGGTAACGCTGGAGTCGGTACCACTACAACTGGAGTCTGTTGTGCTGGTGAGGTGAACTGCTGGTGCTGCGAGACTCCGGGCAACTGAATATGAGGAGTGAATGTCTGCCCAGAGCTAGAGGCTAGAAGACACTCAAGTAACAAAGTTTGGGTCTTCTGAATCTCTGCCTGCTGCAGCTGATAGGCCAAGAACTGGCGCTGAAACTCGTCCTGCCTGGCCTGAGTCTGTGCCTGAGCGGCCAACTGCTGCTCTGTAAGCCTCCGAACGTCGGCAGCTTGTCGCCTCTGCTCCTCTACTTGTCGTGCCTGCTCCTCCTGCATCCTCGAAAGGATGGTAAGTAAGGTCGCCTCTGAAGTGCTGGAACCTGGAGCTGGAGCTGCAGCTGCACCTGACCCTCCTGCCTCATGGTCATGAGACATCGGTGCATACTCGCGCACTGGCTGATAATCCTCATCTGAACTGTCAGAATCTAGGTCCTCTCTGTAGACAGTCTCGGCAGCGGTGTCAATCTCAGCATCAAGATCCGCAAGCTCTGTCTGGGCGATCTGCTCAACTGTAGCGTCAGTATCTTCCGCTGATTGAGGTGGCACACCTGCCTGTCTAGTGTCTAGTCGTATGCTCTGCTGGGGCGAGGCAGGTTCCCGTGCATGACCAAATGACTCATCGAGTACACTGGAAACTCAGTCTCTGACCTGGTAAGAGTGACTCGCAGAGCTCCTGATCGGGTCTTGGCAACTATAAGTGTTGACACAAAAAGCGTCAGATCTGTGAACACCTCGGGCTATTACCCAAAGCTCGATGTCGAGGGCGTGCCAGTCGATTTGACCAATCAATCGACAAGGATGATAACTATGACAAACTGAACGAGACGACAGCGATGCGCCCGGACATCAAGGCTCAGATTGATCAAGGATAACTAGAGCAGAGCTAGACGAGGCAAACAACGATGCGCCCGGATTGCCAAAGCCTAGAGGTACTCCCAAGCGGAACTAGCAAGGATTTGACGGAGATCAAGGTGATGCAGCCCGTCGAAAGCTTGAAGAACTCGTTGATAAACTACAGCTAATGCAGTAAAGGATAAATTGCTGGAAAGGTAAATAAGATAAAAAGTAGAATTGGTTTGTTTTTGAATTGGATTGATTGTTTATTCCATAGCCCTCGGGCACATATTTATACTCCCGCATGGAGAGTTGTATAGAGACACGACACATATCCTTTCTAAAACAAACTCCTACTTTAAAGGAAACTGACTCGCGCAGGAGCCGGATAATAATATTTATTTCCTAAACAAACACGCCTGTTTTAATGGAAAATAAATGACTCACGCAAGAGTCGGACTCAAACTACTATAATAATACTGGCACAGAACACCAGCTTCCTTATACTTCTTCTCGATGGAAACTTTCCATCGGCAAATCCCTGCAACTTCCTTCTTCGGCCACCTGTAGTCCCCTGCTGCCGCCAAGTACTAAGTCACGCCCATCGGCATCGGTAATACTTTCCCGATCGGCAATCGGCAGCATCTTCCTCATCGGCAATCGGCAATGAGCCTTTATCGGCAATCGGCAAGGCCCCTTCATCGGCAATCGGCAATAGCAGCTCATCGGCAATCGGCAAGGACTCCTCATCGGTAATCAGTTTCAGCAAGACTTCACCGATCTTGTCGGCAAAGCTCATCAGCTTCCATCGGCAAAGCACTTAGCCTTCTGCAGCACTCTCCCATCGGCCATATCAGCTCATACCTTACCGATGCCGATAGAAAACGACCATTGACCAGTCAAGCTTCATCCCATTTGACACGTGTCGAAAAACAGTGTTAACACATGCCCCCCAGTTTCGGAGCGTATATCTTTACGTGCCGAAATTCTCTCCACTGTAGCCGTTACCCCCGAGATAGGCATACGGTTCCCTCGATTTCCGCATGTGGAACTGTAATTTAATAATAAAATCCCTCGATTGTAGCACGAACAATTACAAACCACCTCGATCACCGCGCGTATCTACCGCGGGCCTCCCTACATTCTTGCACAGCGTGGAACAGAACCCCAAAATGCCCCTGAACAGGATTATAAAAGTTACCGGGATCCACACTGCCTTTTTACCCGAGCCCATTTTCACTTTCACCTTCCTGCCTTCGTCTTCAACCTCCGGCAGCCCTGAAGAACACAAGCTCGAGCAACAGTACTTCTTCGCACTCCAAGGACGAATCAAGCATCTCTCCGGTTCCAAATGGCGATCCAAGTTGACATCTCGAAGGTAAGATTCATTTCCCATCCAATCCAACCTCTCTGCACAGTTCTTTTCTCTGCAAAAACCTGGTTTTTATCCCCATTCTTCCTTCTGATTTGCCCCCTTTTCTTCGAACCCTAGGAGCTGTACAATAAAGTGATCATCCCTCTCACTGGTTCCAATCTCAGTTGCCTAGGCCCAATGGGCAATCCAGACGGATACCGCTTAGGTCTGAGAGCTTAGATCTAGGGTTGTGGAAGGATACATTCCGCTCATGGCCTAAGCACACCAAAGGATGAAAAAACTGGTACTTGAGGTTGGCCAGGTCACAGCAGGTGTATTGGCAGGAGCGTAACTTAGATCAATGCATTAGGCTCTCAATTGCCGATGCAGAGAGGAACGAAAACTTAATGATAGCAGCTTCATACTTCTGGTCCGATAGCATAAATGCCTTCCTCTTCAGGCATGGACCAGCTACTCCCACCCTTGCCGATGTCTACATGCTGACCGGCTTGGATATCACTTCTGCCGATATGCTCAGCTTTTCAACAGAAAACCTGAGTACAAGGTGAACACCCGTAGCATCGGCGGTTGGACAGGTTATATTCAGGAGCATCAGAAAACCGGATTGGTAACCCAACGGGAACATGCTATCTTCTTAAACATGTGGTTGGAAAAGTTTGTCTTCTGTGGCAAAACCATCGGCCCGACCACCATGCACCTTCCAGCGGCTGAACTGCTTGCCGATGGAACGAGGCTCCCCTTAGGCAGGTACCTCCTCGGGTCAGTTTACCGATTGCTGCATCAAGTATCCAACAAGCTACTGCTAGGAGAGCCCATCGGCAATCTCGGAGGCCCTTGGTGGTTTGTTAATCTCTGGTTGAATGCACATATGCACAAGGCTCTCGGGTTTGATCTAGTTGCCCAACAATTCCCGAGGGACATATCAGAAGATTACCGATACGACGATGACGAATCGGCAACTCGAGCTCCGCTTAACTTTGGAGAGGCCGTCATAATGCTGCCAGGTACCGATGCCGATGTAGAGCACTTCGGCTATTATTTCCAGAGGTTCTACAACGGACTTCCCTCTTCAGAACGGACTTGGTGGCCATATCTTGATGAACACAACCAATTCCCATTACTTTTCAACTTGACCGATATGAGCCTGCCTGAGAACCAAGCAATTATGAGGGCCAGCATCACTCCCCGAGCTCTCCCGATAAACATCTTTGGATCTGGGAAGAACGCTCCACCGTCGTACGAGTTCTACTATCCATCGACAGCAGCGAGACAACTGGCATTTGGCCAACTGCCGATCAAGCTGTGCTACTCCAGGGTAGTAAGACCCAGGCAGGCAATCTCCAGCAATCTGGATTGGAATAAAGTCATCAGCCTCCCTGCCGATGCCGACCTATCGGACCTTGACTTGTCTTCCTGGTCGCCAACCTCCTTCATCACCAACGAATTCAAGTCTTGGTGGCAAGAATGGAAGTGTCAACTACTCGCTAAGTCTTCACATTATTATCGGCACCTGATCGACGCCGATTACGTCATCCCTGACGACGCAGTAAGTCTGCTATCCGATGCGTTTTCATTACTTTATTTGCCATCGGCATCAATACTTAACTCCTTTGCACCCATGCGCTTGACAGGCCGATGATCCAGTCCCCACAGTGAGCAACAGCGGTAGACCCTTCAATCTTCGAATGATGGGCCCTATATCGATCATCGGCAACAAAGCTCCGATGTTGGCTGCCTTCACGCCTCAACAGGTACCTACGCCGATGCCTACAACAGCTCAGGCTACATCAGCTGCCGCTATTGCCTTGACGCAAACTTATGCAGTAAACTCATCTTTACTTGTACCGATTACATACTGTTTCATCGGCATCATTTATCTTGCATAACTCGCTTTGTATTTTCAGGCACTATGGTCATCGGCATCTGCTTCCAGCAGGCAAACGCCTTCCAGCCCGGTTGTCGATGCCCCCCGGTCTTCATCCAAACGGGTCGGCTCCCCTGCTGCTGTGCCGACAAAGAAGAGGCACTTGAGGCTGGCTTCTCCTCCACCATCGGCTCCACCTGCACCACCAGCTGCCGATGCGCCGCCAGTAAGACTGCTTTCGGCCCCAGTCGCACCGCCTGCCGGCGGGTCATCGGCAGAAACTCCATCGGCTTCTGTTCCTGAACAACCGATGGATGATGCCCCCGGCCAGGAGATAGTAGCTACTGCGACGATCGAAACGGCAGCGGCATCGGCACCGGCCATACTGAATGAAGAAACAACTCCCGCCGTAGCAGCGGAGGTAGCATCGGCATCGGCATCGCCAGCCAGACTACCCGGCAAAGGAACCACTCAGCCTTCCGCACCAGCAACGACATCGGCATTGACACCGTCGACCCAAGTCCCCGATGTCAGAACGGAATCGCCACAAGGAGCTGCCACTACATCGGAGGTGACGCCGACTACAACTATACCGGTACCAGCGGCATCGGCTGCCTCTCCAACAAGGGCTCAATCATCGGCATCTGCCGCCGATGCTCAAGATGAAGCCAGACCGTCCAATATGCCAAGTCCCAGGTAGGAGATCCGCTTCAAGACGGTAAGTTGATTACCTTAAAAGCTTATAGTTTCACAATCGACATATTTTAACCTCTGTTTTCAGGCCCAATATTCCCCAGACAGCCTCTTCTCCTACAGCCTAAACCTTCAGACCGAAGATGAGCGCCAAGGTCGCCTCCAAGCAGACAGTCTATTCTCTTTTGCCGTCAACATTCCCGATGACGATGAAGAGGAAAGCTCCACCCCGGCTCTATCGGCAGAAGTCAAGTCCAGACTTGAAGAATTGCTTTCCTTGCTGCTGCAAAATACCTCTCAACTCGTCCAGGACTCATCGGCGGCAAGGATTATATTCAAAGATATCCAAAGCCATCTTTCCGCCGATGCAGCAGAAACCCTCCTCCAGGCAGCCTCTATTGACATCAAACAGATTCAGTACCAGAGGCTTGTTCGCCGCATTGCCGATAGAGCTGCCCAAGCCAAGAGCGAAGAAGAGAAGCTCAAATTCAAACGTCTTGTCGATGAGAAGCACAGAAGCATTGGTCAAGCCAAAGTTTCCATCGGCAACCTTGACCAGGAAATCTCTCGACTATCGGCAAGGAAGGAAGAGTTGCTGGCGGAGTTGCAAAAGGTTGAAGGGGATCTAACGGCCGCCAATCAACAAAAGGCCCAACTGTCCGACTCCGTCGGGGCTTTGCAGCAAGAAAGGGACCAGCACGCTCGGCAAGCCATCTCGTGGAAGAAGAAAATCAAGCCGGTTGAGGGCTCTGCCAATGCCGACGCCAAGGAGATAGACGAAATAGATCAAATTCGCCTGCGTGCGATAAACCTCATCCACTCCTTATTGTAATGCATGTTGTATCGGCAAGAATGTGACCCGATACTTGATTTTGTCTTGTAATATAACGCTAGTTTGTTTTTACCGATGTTTTTATAACTTTTCTTTCCATCGGTATTCGACTGAGCACTATGCATCTACCCATATGCTAGGGTAATATCTCTTTAAGTATTTGCCATTGATCGCTCTGGAAAATGCCACTCCCTCGAGAGTTTCCAAAATGTACGCATTACCAGGAGCAGACTGCTTTATCCGATAAGGACCTTCCCAATTAGGGGACCACTTTCCAAATTTAGAGCTCTTAGTCCCAATCGGTAAAATCAACTTCCAAACCAAATCGCCGTCGGCAAATTCCTTTACCTTTACTTTCTTATCATACCATCGGGCAACCCTCTTCTTGTTCTCTTCAATACTGATTAATGCTCTTAACCGATGACCTGCCAAATCTTCTAACTCATCCTTCATCAAAGTAATATAATCATCGGTCGTCAACTGATCCTGAAAAGATAATCGCCTAGAACCAGTTTTAATTTCCCAAGGTAGGACAGCATCGTGTCCATAAACCAACTGATACGGCGAGACCTTGGTTGCACCATGACAAGCCATCCGATATGACCATAAAGCTTCGTTCAATACCATGTGCCACCTTCTGGGGTTTTCCTCAATCTTGCGCTTTATAAGCTTAATGACTCCTTTATTAGTTGCTTTAGCTTGACCATTAGCTTGAGCATAATAAGGAGAAGAATTTAACACCTTGAAACCCATGCTAGCAGCAAAGTCATCAAACTCTCCCGATGTGAACATGGTCCCTTGATTGGTAGTGATAGTCTGAGGAATACCGAATCGGTAAACAATATGCTCCTTAACGAAATCCACCATATTTGCCGATGTTACCTTATTCAAGGGGATTGCTTCAACCTATTTGGTGAAGTAATCGGTAGCAACAAGTATGAACTTGTGTCCCTTGCTCGACGGTGGATAAATCTGGCCGATGAGATCAATAGCCCATCCTCTGAACGGCCAAGGCTTGATTATAGGATTCATTGCCGATGCAGGTGCCCTTTGCACATTACCAAACTTCTGACAGTCCTGGCACCCTTTGAAATAATTGAAGCAATCCTCCAAGATCGTTGGCCAATAATATCCATTCCGCCTAATCATCCACCTCATTTTGAATGCCGATTGATGTGCCCCACATACACCTTCATGGATTTCACCCATCAACTCTTTTGATTCCTCTTTGCCAAGACATCTAAGCAAAACCCCATCAATTGTCCGATAATACAACTCATTGTCAAGGAGCACATACTTAGTGGCTTGGAACCTTAGGCGCCTTCCAACTTTCCTAGATGGATCCCTCAAGTAATCGGCAATCTCCTTTTTCCAGTCATCGGCAACTGTTACCGATGTCGTGACTTCTTGAATCGACTAATATCCTGAAGCATTCTGTGCTAACCGATTGGCCTCTTCATTATGCAACCTTGGAATGTGTCCGAGACGGTATTCTTTGAACTCCCTCAACAGCTGCAAACACCGCTCATGGGCTGCAATTAGCACTTCACTTCGGCACCCATATATCCCGATCAACTGATTAATCACCAACATGGAATCACCGAAGATTTCAATAGCATCGGCACGCACTTCCCTGAGTAATTCCAACCCCTTAAGCAAAGCCTGGTACTCAGCCTGATTGTTAGTCAAAGTAGCAACAATCGGCAATGAAATTTCATACCTCTGTCCTCGGGGTGAAATCAATAGAATACCGATACCTGCTCCTTCCTTGCACGTAGACCCATCAAAGAATAGAGCCCAAGGAGCAATCTCAACAAAGCTCACCATATTGCAGTGCTGTGTGACAAAATCGGCCATCACCTGACCTTTAACAGCCTTTGCCGATTCATACCTTAGGTCGAACTCTGATAGTGCTAGAATCCACTTACCGATTCATCCACCCAAAATCGGCATTGACAGCATGTACTTGACCACATCATCTTTGCAGACAATAGTGCATTCGGCCGACAGTAAATAGTGTCTTAATTTAATGCAAGAAAAGTATAAACATAAACACAATCTTTCTATGGCCGAATACCTGGTTTCAGCATCCACCAACCTTCTGCTCAGGTAATATATTACACGCTCCTTCCCTTCAAACTCTTGAATCAAGGCTGATCCGATAACACCGTCATCGGCAGACAAATATAACCTGAAAGGCTTCCCGTGTTGAGGTGGAACTAAGACTGGAGGATTTACCAAGTATCTTTTAATCTCTTCTAAGGCTGACCGCTGCTCCTCTCTCCATACGAACTCTTGATCGGCTTTCAACTTTAACAGAGGACTAAAAGATTTAATCTTACCAGACAGATTGGATATAAATCTTCTAATGAAATTAATCTTGCCGATCAGAGACTGCAGCTCAGTCTTGTTTGTGGGAGCAACTACCTTGTTAATTGCATCAATAGATTTTCTGCCGATTTCAATGCCTCTCTGATGCACCATGAAGCCCAAAAACTGCCCTGCCGATACGCCGAACGCACACTTGTTAGGATTCATCTTCAACCCATGCTCCCTCGTGCACTCCAATATTTTTCGCAAATCGGCAAGATGCTTTCTCAAGTCTCCAGACTTAACCACCACGTCATCGATGTAGATTTCAACTATTGTGCCGATGTACTTATGAAAGATAAAATTCATTGCCCTCTGATAAGTAGCACCGGCATTCTTCAAGCCAAAAGTCATGACTACCCATTGAAATAAACCAACGTGACCTGGACATCGGAAAGCAGTCTTGGGTATGTCTTCTTCAGCCATGAATATCTTATTATACCCAGCATTGCCATCCATAAAGCTAATAATTTGGTGCCCAGCAGCAGCATTGATCAGGAGATCGGCAACAGGCATCGGGTAGCCATCCATCGGCGTAGCCTTGTTCAGATTCCTGAAATCAATGCAAACACGAAGTTTTCCATTCTTTTTATACACAGGAACCACATTAGAAATCCAATCGGCATATCGACACTGCCGAATAAATCCAGCCTCGATCAACTTGGTAATCTCAGCCTTAATATCGGGTAAGATAGTAGGATTGCATCAGCGTGCCGGCTGCCGATGTGGCTGAAAACCAGACTTGATGGGTAACCGATGTTCAACTATCGATCGGTCTAAACCAGACATCTCTGTATAATCCCAAGCGAAACAATCTTTATTCTCCTTTAATAAATCAATTAACTGCTGCTTACATTGGGAATCTAACTTAGCACTAATAAAAGTAGGCCTAGGTTTACTACCATCGCCGATGTCGACCTCGAGCAAGTCATCGGCAGACGTGAAGCCCTGCCCCAGTTTTCCGTCATCGGTGAACTGATCCATTAAGACTCCTCCTCAGGACCGACTGCTTGGATCGGTTTGATGCGGTAATCGGCAACTTTGAGGAACTCTTTATCCCAGGCTTCGCCAGATATGCACCTAGTCTGCTCATAAGTGTCCAACTCTGCCGATGCAACAGTAGATGGGGCTTCACCACGGACGACTTCAATTCTATCCCCAATCCATTGTACCAAGCTCTGATGCATAGTAGAAGGGATACAGCAATTAGCATGGATCCAATCCCTCCCGAGGAGCAAGTTGTAAGTGCCTTTGTCGCTGATTACAAAGAACGTTGTTGGCAAAGTCTTACTGCCGATGGTTAAGTCAACGCATACGGCTCCCATGGCGGTTGACACATTGCCTTCAAAGTCCTTGAGCTTCATGTCGGCCTCGACCAAATCTTGATCACCTTTGCCAAGCTTCCTGAACACGACATAGGGCATTATGTTGATCGATGCGCCACCATCAACTAGCATCTTAGTCATCGGCTGACCGTCCACCTTGCCCTTGACAAACAGAGCCCTTAAGTGCTGCCTTTCATCTTTGGCAGGCTTTTCAAAGATAGCCGTCATCGGATCCAGCATCAATTGTGCCATATCGGCAGCCTCTTCATCATCACTGACGGGCGCCATGAACTCCATCGGCAACATGACAACCATGTTTATGTCTGCCGATGGGCCCCTGTCCTTACGCTTCGGCCTCCATTGCTTCTCTTCCGAAGGTTCTGCACCGTCATGCAGGTCGTCGCGGTGCTGGCGCTGAATCCTCCTCTTCTGGGTCTTAGGCAAACCCTTAGGGCACCAGGAGGAAGCTTGGTCTTCCAGATAGGTTGATGCTGCCTCTCGCTGCTTACATCGGCACTTCTTCCGATGTTGGGATCTCTGGAGAATATCTCTTCGTCGGGCACTCTAGCATTAGCCATCTCCTCCAGCTCCCTCCGGTCAACACGCCTGCCAAGCCGATCATGGGCACTGAGCTTGCCCCCCAGTCGGTCATGTGCCGATCTGTCTTCTCTGAGCGGCCTGGCGTGCCTGGGTGCCTGATCATCAAAACAAGGTCGCTTACCTGACCGATCGGCTGTGTAGTACCCATTGCACTCTGGACAGTTATTGGCAGTGGGCAGCTTGATGCCTTCTTCCCATCAATGAACAATGAAGGGACACCTCCAGTGGTCCTTATGTCGAAGCCATTCCCGATGCTCCTCTTCTTCTTGCCGATACTGTTCTTCACGCGATTGCCGATGATATCGCCTTGGTTGTTTGTGAGCAATCACCACTCCGAGAGCCCTGTTGGCGCTGCTACCCTCATCGGCAACCTTCTTACCCTTTCTGTCATCGACAAACCTTCTTGCGTCGTGCTTAGACACTTGGTAGTCAGGATCTACCGATGAGTTTCTTCTGGCAGCTTCCGATGTCAGCACTCTGGTCTTTTCACCGATCTCCACCATGTTGTTTGGGAACGGGTGCTGATCTATCTTCATCGGTTTCTGGACTTTAGAGTTTTCAAACTTGATACGCCCAGATTCGATCTCCGACTGCAACTGCTGCCTGAATACTTTGCAGTCATTGGTACTGTGTGAAGTTGCATTATGCCACTTGCAGTACCTAATCTTCTTGAGCTCTTCGGCCGACGGAATCACTTGATTGGGCGCCAACTTGATTCGCCCCTCTTGCAGCAATAGGTCAAACATCCTATCGGCCTTGGTGATGTCAAAGGTGAACCTCTCGATTTCTTTCTGGCCGAACAGACAAGATACAGGCTTCTTATCCTTCACCCATTCGGCCGCATCGACACTCAGCTCTTCATCTGATCCAGAGTCTTCTTCTTTCCCGATGAAGGTCACCTTCTTGTTCCAAGCCTTCCTGGGCTCAAAGGCTTTGACATCTTGATCGGCAATCCTCTGCACCAGGTGACTTAGGCTCTCAAACTCCTGGGACGCGTACTTGTCCTTGATGTGCGGCAGTAACCCTTGGAAGGCCAAATCTGCTAGTTGCCGATCATCAAGCACCAGACTGTAGCACTTGTTCTTCATGTCCCGCAGCCTCTGCACAAAACTTTCTACCGATTCGTCGTTGCATTGCCTCATCTTGACCAAATCGGTAAGCTTCTTTTCGTGTATGCCAGCAAAGAAGTACTTGTGAAATTGCCTCTCCAGATCGGCCCACGTAATTATAGAATTTGGAGGCAATGATATGAACCACGTGAATGCCGATCCAGACAATGATGAAGAGAACAGTCTCACCCTTAATTCCTCCCTGCTAGCAGCTTCCCCGCACTGGATAATGAAGCGGCTGATGTGCTCCATTGTTGACGTGTCGTCTTGGCCGGAGAACTTGGTAAAATCAGGCACCTTGTACCGATTTGGAAGAGGAATCAAGTCATATGCAGGCAGGTACGGGGTCCGATAGGAGTATGTGTTGACCTTGGGTTTGATACCGAATTGCTCCTTCATGACTTCGGTAATCTTGTCGACCCAGTACGCATCCTGCTCTTGCCGACTCATTGGCTGATTATCGACTGGTGGAGTCAGCTGACGCGCCTCTTGAAGATGTGCAGTAGTCGCGGGCGCCGCACCAGTCATCTGCACACTATGCATCGGTTGACTTACCGATGGATAGTTTGGCATGCTTGGCGGAGTCGGCTGATGCGCCTCTTGAAGGTGTGCCGTCGTCGTGGGCGCAGCACCGGTCATCTGCATGCTATGCATCGGTTGACTTACCGATGGATAATTTGGCATACTTGGCGGAGTCGGCTGGACTGTAATATTCATCGGTTGCTGTACCGATGATCCGCCCTGAATGTAGGCTGGGCCTCCATAATAATACATCAGTGCGCCAGGCTGCTGAGCTAGCGGTTGGTTGACCCATCCATGATTATAAAGCATCGGCATATGACTTACCGATGGTTGATAGCTGACTGGAGCAGCCGGCTCTTGAATTCTAGAGCAATTGATCACCAGATTACCTTGGGGATTCGGAGCTCCAGCTTGAGAGTTTGCCGCCAGAGATTGACTGCCGGTAGTTATAATGTGTTGCATCGGCACAGAGCTTGCCGATGGTGGCATCAGAGGTATCTTGGGGATTACTTGGAGGTCATCTGATGGCACTTGTACGGTTGGAGCAGGCGCAGAGTTGTGCATCATATGAGCCATCGGCTGTGGCTGTGCTGCCGATGCTGTGGAGTTCTTCCAGGCTGAACCGTCTCCCTGCACCAGATTAGAGCCAGCATATAGATTCGGAGGCATACCGTATCCCCACCAGTTAGCGGGGGCTGGTCCTGAAGTTGCCGACGCGGCTGGATCTGCGTTGAACTTGGTAGGATCGCCGGCGTTCGGTCTTGGTGATGTAGCCACATCGGCAGACGGTTCCACAGGGGTGGAAGACGCCATCTGGGCCGCCGATGGGCTTACAGATGCCAACCCAGGTTGATGGTACGCTGGACAGACATATCGCGGTGCATGTCCTTCTTTGAATGTTTGTGCGACAGCATTGTAGACAGTATTGGACATCACGTTGGAGTGGTTAATTAAAGCTTGACTTACAGCGGCGTTAACCATCTCTTGTAGCTTGCCCGGGTTGGCGTCGTACGTGACCTGCCGTGGCAACGGCGGATCCTGCTTCTAGATTGCTTCGCCACTCCTGCTGAGGCTGAAGGATTTGAGATACAGCTGTTTGTACTCCTCCATAGCCCGCTCCATGGCCTGCTTCTGATCGTCCTTCAGATCGGCCTCAGACACTTCAATGACATTCCTCTGGTTGACATCGGCGTGATCAGCCATGCCGGATGTGTGGATTTGTATAATCAGGTCCCACCGAGCGTGCCAAAAGAGGTGTTGACACAAAAAGCGTCAGATCTGTGAACACCTCGGGCTATTACCCAAAGCTCGATGTCGAGGGCGTGCCAGTCGATTTGACCAATCAATCGACAAGGATGATAACTATGACAAACTGAATGAGACGGCAGCGATGCGCCCAGACGTCAAGGCTCAGATTGATCAAGGATAACTAGAGCAGAGCTAGACGAGGCAAACAACGATGCGCCCGGATTGCCAAAGCCTAGAGGTACTCCCAAGCGGAACTAGCAAGGATTTGACGGAGATCAAGGTGATGCAGCCCGTCGAAAGCTTGAAGAACTCGTTGATAAACTACAGCTAATGCAGTAAAGGATAAATTGCTGGAAAGGTAAATAAGATAAAAAGTAGAATTGGTTTGTTTTTGAATTGGATTGATTGTTTATTCCATAGCCCTCGGGCACATATTTATACTCCCGCATGGAGAGTTGTATAGAGACACGACACATATCCTTTCTAAAACAAACTCCTACTTTAAAGGAAACTGACTCGCGCAGGAGCCGGATAATAATATTTATTTCCTAAACAAACACGCCTGTTTTAATGGAAAATAAATGACTCACGCAAGAGTCGGACTCAAACTACTATAATAATACTGGCACAGAACACCAGCTTCCTTATACTTCTTCTCGATGGAAACTTTCCATCGGCAAATCCCTGCAACTTCCTTCTTCAGCCACCTGTAGTCCCCTGCTGCCGCCAAGTACTAAGTCACGCCCATCGGCATCGGTAATACTTTCCCGATCGGCAATCGGCAGCATCTTCCTCATCGGCAATCGGCAAGGCCCCTTCATCGGCAATCGGCAATAGCAGCTCATCGGCAATCGGCAAGGACTCCTCATCGGCAATCAGTTTCAGCAAGACTTCACCGATCTTGTCGGCAAAGCTCATCAGTTTCCATCGGCAAAGCACTTAGCCTTCTGCAGCACTCTCCCATCGGCCATATCAGCTCATACCTTACCGATGCCGATAGAAAACGACCATTGACCAGTCAAGCTTCATCCCATTTGACACATGTCAAAAAACGGTGTCAACAATAAGGTATGAAATCCAGTGAGCAAACTGTAGCTGCCACTGACCTCTAAATCCTGCAGCTATGATATCCTCAAGCTCGCTGACAATCAGATCCCAAAGGTCAAACTTCTCCTTCCGGATGACATGAGCAAGGAGCCACAGCTATAGGCGGGTAATGGTGTCCCGAGCTCCAATCCTAGGAAGGATGGTACGCCTGAGTACCTCGTGGAGGATCTGAGAAAGAGGAGTGAGATCTCTTGGTGTACGGCTCGAACCCTCTGAGAACGGCAGCTGAAAGCACGGCCTCACGAAGTATGTAGATGGCACTATCTCGTCGTGAGGTCGGCGAGGGGCCTCCTAATCCTCATAGCACAAGCTATGAATCCTCGTAGGGGAGGACTCTAAGTGAAAGAGCTCTCTGAACCGAGCAGCTAAGACTCTGAAGTTGCGGCCCTGAAAGCCGAAGTGAAATAACTCGTGATCAGGGGAGATCCATAGTGAGGCATAGAACTGATAGACCCGGTCCTTCTGATAAGCTCCTGATCGTCCCATCATATCTGACAGGCCCTGAAGATACTGTAGGTGCTGAAGGATCTCTGGACCACCGACCCCCTCTATGCGAGCAGGTGGGCACACTCTGTGAGCCCTAAGAGGAGCGTCAGTTTCGACATATGCTCTGTAGAAGTCCTCGTGAATCGTGGTGTAGAAGTGACGTCCAGCACGGGGATCCCTCTGAGCTGGGAACCAGGACTGAAAATCCACGAAGCGAAATAACTGAACCTGCTTCGCTGTGAGAACATGGACCTGATGTCTCACTGTGTCTAGTAGCTGAGGTCCTGGAGGACTAGGTGGTGCACCAGAGCCTCTGGACCGTGTAACTCTGTGGCTCATCACCTCACCAATCGAGGACGGGCCCGCAGCCTCTGTCTGCTCAGTCTCTGGGACTGGCTCTGCCTCCTCTGTCTCAGTAGCCTCGGCGGGCTCTGTCTCTGGACGCGTAGGGGACTCACGACGCGTTCCACGGCGAGGCGAGAGCCTCAAACCGGCGTGACGTCCTCCTCGCTCCGCAATCTCTGCGGCCTCTGCCACTACAAGCACTGCTGCTGAATCTGGATCCATAAGTGGCCTCTTGTGCTTTTTTGACACAACCTTCTGTTTGTCCCTTCCCCGATCAGTGGGTGGACGCGGTGGAGGTGGAGGGTCACCACCACTACTGGGAACGGGGCCGGCGTTCTTCGTTCTTGCCATTGATCAAGCTTTGCAAACAGTCTCCAAGCAAATCACTTACACAAAACAAGCTAACCTATCAACTGCCAACTGACACTCCACTGAACAACACAAGCTATCAAGATTGGCTCAACGGCCCTGGACTGTCCTTTCGAGGCTTTGCCTCGTTCCGTACTCACTAGCTTTGCCTCGTTCCGTACTCGCTAGCTTTGCCCCGAGTTCACTGTCACTGCCCAGCTGACACACTGACCCTGCTCGAATACATAGATAGGAATATATAACATATAAGCATGTAACTAGAGAAGAGTGGGTCTATAGAAGAATGAATTAGATAAGAAAAGATCGAATTTCCAACTGCCATCATACCTCTTGACAAAGGTGACCAAAAAAAAAGGAGAAGGAACAAATCTCGGTCAAGTCAATTTACAGTCCGCAACCTTGCAGATCAAAGGGGGGGACCCAAGGGAATCCTTGGAAACACCCGGAGAAGAGGGGAGATGACGCGGCGGCGTTGGATCGGCAACGACAGCGGTGTAGGGAGACTGGCGCGGCGGCTCAGGGTGGCGGCGGCGCAAGGAGAGTTCGGTGGCGGCGGTGCAGGCGCTGGCACGGCGATGCAGGGTGGATAATGCCAGTGAAGGGAGGCATAGGGGCTCACCGGCGGTTAGGGTTTGGGCGACGGCGTACGGTGATCTGAAACCGACCAAGAGAAACAGAGGAAGAGACGGGGAGTTTAAAAAAATTTGCGCCTTAAGTTCACGATGGACGCTCCGACGCGGAGCGACGAACGCTCCGTCGGACTGCGATGGATGCTTAGACAGCATATGACGGCATCGTCCGTCGGCTTCCAGAACAGGTTTGAAACGCCCAGACGCATTGACCGCGTCGGACGCGCCGCGATGGACGCTGGGGAGCGTCTGTCGCCCTGTAAGTGGGCAACATTCAGTCTCCGGACGATCACGATGGACGCTGAGGCATTTGACGTCGAGCGTCCGTCGGCAGCGTCCGACGCTTTTTAAATAGAATTTTTCGAATTTTATTTTTGCGTCTTTCTCTCAACCAAGTTCCAATCCCAATAAGATCCAAATAACACCTGATTAGACTTGATATGAGAACCATCTCTCAAACTCACATTTTCAAATAGTTTGCCATAGGCTTAGATTTTAGTTTTAGCTCAAAATATTCGAATGGAAGTACCAAGGAGTCATCATATGGCCACAAGAGGGGTATAGAAGTGTCTTGAGCTTGGAATGCTCCCCCTAAGTGGACGAACACAGAGGATGCTCAAACTTAATTGAAAAGAAACGACAAAGCAACACACATGCATATGCTATGCATTACGGAAGTTGAATCTAGGTTGCTTGCAAGTTTAAACCGCGGTTAAGCTTTGTCACACGCTTTGAGGGCGGTTATCTCAACCGCGTTAGCCAAGCCTATGTGCATTACCAAAATAACATGATTATATTACACATGATGCAAGATGGGTTCACACAAGATCATCTTTTAGTGAATTTAGAGTGATCAAGCACATTCAACTCGCTTCTCAACCTACAAAAGGTTGCTTCATCGAGTGGTTTAGTGAAGATATCCGCCAATTGATCTTTGCTCTTAACTCCAACTAGTGTTATGTCTTTTCTAGCCACATGATCTCTAAGAAAGTGATGGCGAATATCTATGTGCTTGGTGCGAGAGTGTTGAACCGGGTTGTTAGCAAGCTTTACGGTGCTCTCATTATCACACAAAAGTGGAACATCTTTTAAAACAACGCCGTAATCAAGAAGTGTTTGGGTCATGTATAAGATTTGTGCACAACTTGCTCCCATGGCAATGTATTCCGCCTCGGTAGTTGACAGTGCCACACTGTTTTGCTTCTTTGAGGACCAAGAAACAAGTGATCTTCCTAGCATGTGGCACCCGTCGGAGGTACTCTTCCTATCAACCTTACACCCGGCATAATCCGAATCGGAATAGCCAATTAATTGGAAGGGAGCTCCTTTGGGATACCAGAGACCCATGCTAGGGGTGTGCCTTATGTACCTAAGGATTCTTTTAACCGCACAAAGATGCGACTCCTTAGGGCTTGCTTGAAACCTAGCACACATACACACACTAAACATGATATCCGGCCTAGATGCGATGAGGTAAAGTAAACTACCGATCATTGAGCAGTAAAGAGTTTGGTCAATCGGTTTACCTCCCTCATCGAGATCAAGATGCCCATTAGTAGGCATTGGGGTCTTGATTGGCTTGCAATCCTCCATCTTGAATTTCTTGAGCACATCATAAGTGTACTTCTCTTGAGATATGAAGGTGCCCTCCCTCAATTGCTTCACTTGGAAGCCAAGGAAGAAGGTTAGCTCACCAATCATCGACATCTCGAACTCCTTGGACATCAATGCACCAAATTCCTTGCTATGATCTTGGTTTGTTGACCCAAATATAATGTCATCGACATACACTTGGCAAACAAAGATCTCTCCATCTAGCACCTTGGTGAAGAGTGTGGTATCCACTTTCCCGATCTTGAAGCCCTTTTTGAGTAGGAAATCCCTTTGCCTCTCATACCAAGCTCTTGGATCTTGCTACAATCCATAGAGAGCCTTGGACAACCTATACACATGATTAGGACAATTGGGGTCTTCAAACCCGGGAGGTTGTGAGACAAAAACAAGTTCATTGATGAAACCATTTAGAAAGGCACTCTTCACATCCATTTGAAAAAGTCTCATTTTATGATGTGAAGCATATGCCAAAAGGATACGAATGGCTTCTAGTCTTGCAACCGGTGCAAAGGTCTCCCCAAAATCCAAGCCTTCAACTTGTGAGAACCCCTTTGCCACCAATCTTGCCTTGTTTCTCACAACCACGCCTTGATCATCTTGCTTGTTCCTAAACACCCACTTGGTGCCAATGATTCTTGCTCCTTTGGGCTTTTCTACTAGTGTCCACACTTCATTCCGAGTGAAGTTGTTCAACTCTTCATGCATGGCATTCACCCAATCCAGATCTGCAAGTGCATCCTCCACACTAGAAGGCTCAACAAAGGAAACAAAGGAGTGATGTTCAACATAAGAAGCAAGTTTAGATTGAGTTGTTACCCCCCTTGATGGACTCCCTATGATAAGATCTTGTGGATGAGCTTGAAGCATAGGTGTAGATCTTCTATCAATCACTTGGGGAGGAGGTTGTGGTGCATCAACATCACTAGCTTGAGCCTCGGCTTGATCTTGAGGGATGAAGGTATCTTCTTGTGCTTCCCTCACTTGTTCTTCATCAACTTGAGACGTGTGAGGTGGAGAGGGTACTTGATTTGCATTATCTTCAACTTCTTCCACCTCTTATGGGTTGATTGCACCAACGGGCATATTCTTCATAGCCTCCCTCAAGGGTTCATCACCTACATCATCAAGATTTTCATGCTCTTCTTGAGAGCCATTAGTTTCATCAAACTCCAAGTCATATGTTTCTTCAACTAGGCCGGAAGCTTTGTTAAATACTCAATATGCCTTGGATTTAAGAGAATAACCAAGTAAGAAACCAATGTCACATCTGCTTTGGAACTTGCCCAAGTGTTGGCGCTTCTTGTAGATATACACTTTGCATCCAAACACTCGGAAAAAGGATATATCCGGTTTCTTCCCATTCACAAGATCATAGGGGGGCTTCTTGAGAAGCCTTTGGACAAATAGCCGGTTGGCCGCATAGCATGCGGTGTTGATTGCTTCGGCCCAAAACTTCTCGGGGGTGTTGTATTCATCAAGCATTGATCTTGCAAGAGTAATAAGTGTCCGGTTCTTCCTCTCTACTACACCATTTTGTTGAGGGGTATAGGTGGCGGACACTTCATGCTTGATCCCAACTTCATCACAATAGTCTTCAATCTTGGTGTTTACAAACTCGGTCCCATTGTCACTTCTTATCTTCTTGATCTTCACATCAAATTCATTTTGGGCTCTAGTTGCAAACTTCTTGAATATTGATTGAGTCTCTCCCTTGTCTTGAAGAAAGAACACCCAAGTGTACCTAGAGTAGTCATCAACTACCACCAAGCAAAAGAGGTTGCCACCAAGGCTAGCATAGGTGGTAGGTCCAAATAGATCCATGTGAAGTAGCTCTAGGACTCTTGAGGTTGACATGAAAGCTTTGGTTGGATGAGTGTTTGCCACTTGCTTGCCGGCTTGACATGCACTACAAAGTTTGTCCTTCTCAAACACAACATCCTTCACACCTCTAACCATCTCCTTCTTGACAAGCTTCTTCAAAGTTGACATTCCCACATGTGCTAATCTTCTATGCCATAGCCAACCCAAAGAACTCTTGGAGAATAGACATGTTTGCAAACTAGCTTCATTTGAGGTGAAGTCCACTAGGTAGAGTTTGTTGTGTCAAAACCCTTTGAATATCAATGATGAATCTTCAATCTTGGACACACTACCTCATTTGGAGTGAAGAGACATTGGAAACCAAGATCACATAGTTGTCCCACCGATAGCAAGTTGAAGCTCAAAGATTGTACTAGCAAGACATTTGATATTGATTGATCATTTGAGATTGCCACTTTGCCTAGGCCTTGCACTTTGCCTTTTGAGTTGTCCCCAAAGGTAATCTTGTCTTGCCCTTCACAATCTTCCTCAAGTGTGGTGAACATCCGGGAGTCACCGGTCATATGTTGAGTGCATCCACTATCAATCACCCAATGACTTCCACCGGTCTTGTAGTTCACCTACACACAAGCAACTTGAAGTTAAGCTTGTTGTTTGGGAACCCACACTTGGCGAGGTCCCATAGCCTTGTCCACCAACTCCTTAGCAACCCATAGCACTTTGGGCTTGTTCTTCATCTTAGGACCGAGAAACACAACTTGGGGTCTACCCTTGGAATCCTTGTTGATGATGAAGTGTGCATCATGAGAGAAAGGCCTTATGTGATTGGGCAAGGTCTTGGGAGGTGGAGTCTTGCATTGGAATTCAAGGTGACCCTCTTGACCACATCCAAAGCACTTTTTGGGCTTGGTCTTTGGTGTGTCATAGTTGTTCCTCATGGCCTTGTTCTTGTAGTAGTTCTTAGCTTCTATCTTAACCTTGGCCTTCATGATTTGGTTCTCCTTAAACCCAATGCCGGATTTGTCGGTCTTCATGATAGTGTTCATCAAGAGCTCACTTTGGAGGTTGTGGCCCTTGGTGAACTTCTCCATTCCATTTGCAAGCTTGATCTTCCCAACCTTGAGCTTTGTATTCTCTTCTTTGAGCGAGTTGATCAAGGTGATTGCATCTTTGTCATCTTGCTTGGCCGACTTGATGGTGAATGGCTTGTTTGCCTTGAGGTTGATTAGCTCTTCCTTGAGCTTGGAGTTCTCTTTCCTCATCTTCACATAGTCATCATACTTTTCAGCCTCAACTACCTTCTTGCCCTTGCACTTAGCATTTTGCTCACTAGCAACTTCATCAAGCAAGTCCTCACAAGAAGTAGCTATATGACACTTAACAACCGGGTTAATAGCAACATGTGTAGCAAGATCATTTGTAAGCAATTCGTTAGCTATCACAAGTGTGCCATGTTCATTTCTAACTTGGTTGTAGTCATCTGTTAGCAAGTTGTATCTTGTATGGAGCTCTTGTGTTGACCTCTCAAGCTTATCATGTTTCTCATTAGCTTGCTTGAGTGAGGCTTTGAGCTCCCTAGTGCTAGATGAGAGAGATTTGTTCTCAAGCTTCAAATCATCATTAGCACTAGACAAGTCATCAAGTTTAGCGTGCAAATTATCGTTGGCTTTCTCTAGTGATTCACTTTTAGCTTTATACTTCCTAATGAGCTTAGTGTATTTGTTGCAAATCACAATTAGCTCATCATAGGAAGGTGCCTCAAACTCATTATCACTGTCATCACTAGAGCTAGCCTCATCATCATCATCCTCTTTTTGTACCTTCTTGTCACCTTTAGCCATGAGGCATAGGTGTGTAGAGGATGAGCCCAGAGATGATTGAGGAGGTGGCGGTGGAGTAGATGACCCAATCACCAAGGCGGCCACCTTCTCATCTTCACTCTCATCTCCGGATAAGTCACTTGTGTCTTCAATGTCGGTGAGCCAATCACCAACAATGTAGGCTTTGTCATTCTTCTTCTTGTGGAAGTTGAAGTTCTTCTTCTTCTTGAATGGCTTGTCATCCTTCTTCTCCTCATCACTTGACTCATCTTTGTTACCCTTGTTGTACTTGAAATTGTTGTTAAATTTCTTGTTCTTATACTTTTCTTTCTTCTCTTCGGGGCAAGCATGAGCCAAGTGTCCAAGTTTGCCACAATTATAGCAATCCATCTTGGAAAGAGGCTTTCTTGAAGAGATTGTGAAGAATTTCTTCTTCTTTGAGTCAAACTTGACTCCATTCTTGTTTAGCTTCTTCAACATCTTTGTTGTCTTCTTCACCATGAGAGCGAGGTCTTCATCATCCTCTTCATCACTTGCACTCTCATACACATATTGCATCTTGCACTTCTCTGAAGAGGATGCCTTGAGAGCCAAATTCTTCTTCTCCTCCTTCTCTTTTTCTTTCTTCTTGGAGGAGGAAGAAGAGCCACCATCACCAATCTTCATGTACATCTCATGGGCATTGATCTTGCCCAAGATTTGTGTTGGTGTAGCGGCGGAGAGGTCCCCTTGGTGAAGAACCGTGACGATGTGGCCATACTTCTCAATGGGCAGGACACAAAGAATCTTGCGCACCACATCGGCCGGTGCCATTTGGTTGAGACCGAGCCCATTCAATTCTTCTACAATAATGTTAAGACGTGAGTACATTTCATTTGCATTTTCATTTCCATGCATGGAAAAAGAATTGAGCTTAACCATGACCAAGTAATAGCGTTCCTCACGCTCACTCTTTGTGTCTTCGTGAAGAGCACAAATAGTGGTCCACAACTCAAATGCGTCTTTGGCATTACGCACTCGGTTGAAGACATCCTTGCAAATGCCACGAAAAAGAATGTTCTTCGCCTTGGCATTGTGCTTATCAAAGTTGAGGTCCTCCGCGAAGAGAGTGCCTCCCTTTGTGGCGGCATTGAGCACGCCCACGTCAACGGCCTCTAGATAGGCCTCCATACGAACTTTCCAATAAGGAAAGTCGTCTCCATCGAACATGGGAGGTGGTCCATCCCCATGGAACATCTTGCTCTAGGCGGTGAAGCCTAATTTAGAGCAAACCTTGCTCCGATACTAATTGAAAGGATCAAGATGCCCAAGAAGGGGGGTGAATTGGGCTCTTTTTAATTTCTAAACAAGAATTAAACCTATAAAGAGCCAATTAACCCCCTAGTGCCTACCGCTTGTGTCCTAGCTAGAAAGCGGTAGCAAGTCAATAGAAAGCGAAAACTTCCTACACAATTCTAGTATGAATTGAAAGACAAGTGCGGAAAGTAATGCGGTAAGAAAGAGCTAGGGAAAGAGATGCTTGACACGGCGATGTTTGACCGAGGTATCGAGGAGTCGACACTCCCCCCTAGTCCTCGTTGGAGCACCTCGCAAGGTATAGCTCCCCCTCAATCCCGCGCAAGGGATGAGTGCTCTCTACGGGCTGATTCTTCGCCACTCCGGCTCGGTGAATCGCCCACAACCGAGGCTCTTGCACTCTTCCCAACCTTCTCAACAAACTCAGCAACTCAAATGAGCAAAGGCAAGGTGGGAGAGAAGTGTGAGGAGCTATAAATAGCCCCTCATAAAACTAGCTCGGGCTGGCAACTTAAGTTGGCGACGAACGCTCCGTTGACTAGGCGACGGACGCTCCGTCGCATGCCCCAACGGCTAGTTCTGCACAAAGTTTGGGCGACGGACGCTCCGACGCCCTGCCCAACGGCTATCTCTGACACGATTTCCCAGCGACGGACACTCCGTCACAGGGGCGACGGACGCTCATCCCAGCGTCCGACGCTACATTCTGGCTCGGGCTGAAAAACACCCTCACTGGAAGGTCGACAGACACTCTCCAAGCGTCCGACGCCTAACCGACGGACCCCTGAAAAACTTAGCCAGAAACACATGGCCACTGGAAGGTCGACGGACGTTGTGGACTTAACCACCCAGCGTCCGACGCCTTTGTCTGACGCGACGGACAGCGTCCGACGCCTCCGTCAGGAGTGTCCGTCGCCCAGAAAACAGGCCTCTCAACTTCGTTTTTCGTCGCGATAAATATGGAAGTTGTTCTAGGCTATCTTACAGTCATCATAGGCTTGCTTAGAGCTAAGGAAGACAAGTGTGCACCACACCTAGTTCATGAAGCTTTCCTAAGTCAAGCTACTAGTCTCAACCCCTCTTAATAGTACGGTCAAAGATCAAATAGAAGCCCTATCTAATTCTAAGTGCCCTTCATCACCTTATGACACTTAGCCTATCATTCTAGGGTCTTCATCATGTCTCTTTGAAATCCGAAACGATATCCATCTTGGGGGCTAGGTGATGACCATTAATGGCTAAGCTACGCATAGCCTCTGCAAAACCCACGTTAGCCATAATAATTGCTAATTGTCGTTAATCACCGAAACCAACTAGGGCCATGATTCTTCAGACACCCTTGGAACCGCCGACGGGATCGTAACAGATGCCGATCCGAGTTGATGATACACCAGACCAACATAATATGGTGTTTGTCCTTCCTTAAAAGTTTGCTTGACAGCATTGTATACAGTATTGGACAACATATTGGATTGGCTAATTAACACATGATTTAATGTAGAATTAACCATCTCTTGTAATTTACCAGGATTGGCGTCGAAGGTGACCTGCCATGGATCTTGCTTCTAGATAGCTTCGCCGCTCCTGTTTAGGCTGAAGGACTTCAGATACAACTGTTTGTACTCCTCCATAGCCCGCTCCATAGCCTGCTTCTGATAATCTTTCAGATCTGCTTCGGAGACTTCAATGACACTCTTCGGATTGATCCCAGTAGTATTGTCCATTAAGCTAAACCGTGACCAAAAGATGTGATATGGTCCCACCGGGTGTTCCAAAAGAGGTGTTGACACAAAAAGCGTCAGGATCTGCGAACACCTCGGGCTTATACCCGAATTCGATATCCAAAGGTGTGCCAGTCGATTTGACCAGTTAATCGACAAGGACGATAACTAGAACAAGATCTGAACGAGACAACGGCGATGCGCCCGGATGTCAAGGCTCAAACTTGATCAGGATAACTAGAGTAGAGCTGAACGAGACAACAGCGATGCGCCCGGATGTCAAGGCTCAGATTACTCCCACGCGGAACTTACAAGGGTTTGACGGAGATCAAGGAGATGCAGCCTGTCGAAGCTTGAAGAACTCGTACATAAACTAAGGCTAATGCAATAAAAGGGTAAATTGCAGTAAAAGTAAATAAGAGTAATAGATTTGTTTGATATATGATTGATTTTTTGTTCCACGACCCCTAGGTACATATTTATACCTCAGCAACAAGGAGTTGTAGACAGACACGACTCATATCTTTCCTAAACAAAACTCCTATTTTTAAGGAAACAACTGACTCGCGCAGGAGTCGGACAATAATATTTTCCTAAACAAATACCTCTATTTCTAAGGAAATAAATGACTCATGCAAGAGTCGGACTCAAACTTTTATAACGATACTGGTATGAGATCACCAGTTTCCTTATGTCTTCTCTTCGATGAAACTTTCCATCGACAGACTCTTCAATCCGCAACTTCCTTCTATTGCCATCGGCAATCCCCTGCTGACGTCAACCGCCACGTCACCCTGTGCCCATCGGCATCATCTCCTTATCGGTAATACCTTCCAATTGGCAACTCTTCACCTCCACTGGTAACTTGTCTTTACCAATTAACTCCTATCGGCAAGAATCGTCCAGCTTCCATCGGCAACAAACTTATTCCTTCCGCACCATTCACTCTCATCGGTAACATTGACCGATGACCTTCCGATGACGATAGAAAACGGCTACCGATTAATGCAAGTCTTAGCTCATTTGACACATGCCGAAAAACGGTGTCAACAGAAACAAACATAGATACAGGAGACATTCTGTCGAGCAGTTTACGAGCACAAGCAGTCGTCATAGAAGGTTTGGGAGCTCCCTTCCGCATAGAAGGAAGCGAAGAGAAGGGGTTGTAGGAAGAGAAGAGAAGATGTTGGCACACCTAGAGGAGGCCGGATGACGGGGTCAGCGTCGCGGTCGCAGTAGTCATCGTCGAAGCATCCTTGGCGGCATCGCTGCGGCCGGCGACGGTGGCCAGGTGCACCGGGTGGACGGGGTTGAAGCGGAGGAGACTGGATGTCGGGGTCAGCATCGCAGTCGCACCCGTCGTCAGCCTTGGCGTTGTTACGGCGGCGCCGGGTTGACGGTCGCCAATTGGGGTTTCTGTTGGGGTCGCCGGGTGGACGATGTTGTTGCCGCGCAGCCAGGGAGCTGGGGAGGTGTGGGTGGAGGCGCGGTTGCGGGTGGACGGCGTAGCTGCGAGGGAGCCTGCACGGCGGGACGAGCGGTGGGGGTCGTTGGTCGGGTCGCCGGGGTCCGGTTTGGGCAGAGAGAGATAGCGAAGGCAGGGTGGGATGTAGTCGGGGGAGGGGGAGTGCGGCGGTTGCGGGGTGGAAGCCGTGCCTGGGAGAACGGCGGTTGCCGGGTGAAGGTTGCGGGGTGGAAGCCGTGCGTGCGGTTTGCCGGGCGGGCGAGGGAGCGGACGAAAATTTTCATCCACCGGGTGGACGATAACTTTCCGTATGTTTTAGCTGTAATAGATTTTGGAATACTTGTCAATTTTTGTTCAAAATTTCAGTGACCTCAATTATTCGTATACTTTTACTTCGTCCAACCACTAATCCGTGTGGTTCTTTACAACATTCGAGTGCAAGTCTAAGACTTTGACTATCAATAACTTTAAAAATGTTATAATCCTTTTTTTTAATTTTGTAACTAGGTATGATAACAGAAGAATGGTTAAAAAGCAAGCCTAGATACCAATAGTCTATCAACCCATGCTCTCTCAGGGTTAGAATTTTAGAAAAATATATAAGTATTAGTTACTGTTTAATTAATTTGACTAATAAAGAATTACTTATATATTTATATTACATTTTATGTATTTTATTTTTGTTTATTTCTTAACATGATAGACTTAATAGATACTATGTAGTCTATATCTCGTTATCACAAACTTATAACTTATATTTTTGCAAGGGATTGATCTATATTTTTTCATCCATGTTCATATTTTTGTGTTTGCATGGCATCTCTGTAATTTTAAATATGTAATTTTTTTTAAACCTTACCATTAACTATAGTGTCTTTTGCTACCTCACACATGATATAAAAGCATAAATCTGAATTTTGAATTTTTAAAATTTATTATTATTGTTGCTGCATATTTGTATCCTCAAATTAAGTTATAATTTTGGTGCTCATTATATTTTTTATTAACTCTTATACACATATAAAAAATAAGTCATAGAGTACATTTTTAAATACTATAATACCATAATAAATCATTTGAAACATGTGCCATGTTGATTAAGATGAGTAATACAGTTTGAAGTGAGATCTCATATGGGGGTAGCAATGCTAACCTCAAGATTTCTTTAACACTTAAACCTTCTAATATTCGACTTTTTACTCTACAACAATCTTAAAGGGGCAGTAAATTATAGCCACTAGTTGTCTCCCACACTTCTCAAGATTATCAGATTTTCCTATCAAGAAACTATATATGCAATTATTGTTATACAATCAATATAGATGGGTCAAATCTTTTAGTTAATATATATAAATATATTTAAAGTAACAACATATTTGAATTATTTGTCATGGTTACTAAAATGGTTGTAAACAATTTTTTTAGTATCATTAGTATATGAGTTGTCTAGAAAATATTTTTTTACGTGATGAAAAAAAAAATATATATATATATATATATATATATATATATATATATATATATATATATAACACTCATCCATATTAATCAAATTTAATATATTAATAATGATAGAAGTGGGATATTTAAACATTTTATGGATATCGATTTATTTTAATGCCATTTATTAGTATCTACATGTAAATTTGAATGATATTTTTGTTTATTTTTTATAGCAATACTTTACGTTATATTTCATAATGACACATCGGTAGATTAAATATGAATTTAGGAGGTTAATTCGTATTATCTTTCAAAATAAAAAGTGGGTAATTTATAAATTCATTAGGGGTGTGTAAACTATCTTTCATAATATCATAAGTGGGTAATTTAGATGCAATGTAGAGGGTTACTTTGAATTATGTTTCAGAATCGCAAACATGGGTAATTGAAATGCAAAATTAGATGTTTATTTTGATTTTTTTTTCATAATGGTAGATATGGGTGATTTATATAGAAAGTTAGGGGTTCTTTTGAATTACCTTTCGTAATGGTACACGTGGGTAATTTAAATACAAAATTAAAGGGTTAATTTATGATTTTTCGGTAATGGCATAAATGGGTAATTTTTTATGAAATGCAATAGATCCAATAACTGGGACTAAAGGTCTGACTAAAGGTACCAGAACCTTTAGTCCCGGTTGGTGTTACGAACCGGGACTAAATGTCTCTTGCTGAGTTGGTTCAAAAGTAAAATGTCTCAATCAATGTCAGATGTGTTTTGTAGGTGGAGCGGTAAGCTACACACAAGGCAGTGATATTAAGGTCTTAGGTTCGATTCTCATGAGCTGCAGTGGTGGGAGGAATTAAATTTAAATTTTTTTTTGAAGCTGGGACCTTTAGTCCCGGTTGTGACAAACCGAGACTAAAAATCCTCCACTTTAGTCTCCGACTTCTGGTTGGGAAACCGGGACTAAAGCCCATTTTTGACCGAGACTAAAGCCTGTTTCCAACCGGGACTAAAAGCTAGTTTTGTACTAGTGAATGAAAGAAGACCTCCACGAGGTTCCACTTGCAATGAAGATGTTGCATGATTGGATATGATATGAGACAATCTATGGTAGGTATCAATGAGATTACCGCAAGTGTACCGGAAATTACTTTTCTTACTGGCTCAATATAGGTTATCCTTGACTTCAAGGACAATCACATGATACCTCATACAATTGTTTGTTGCTCTTATCATAACGCACGTACTATCACCTAGTATATTAAAAAAGAGAGACACCACTGTTATAAATCTTTTCCCAATAAAACTTTAGTATATATTTTTTTATTTGATACATATATATACTCCCTTCATATCTATATTACTTTTTTTTAACCTATACCCATATTACTTTACGTTTAGGACAGCGACACGAGTCTCCAAAGCGTAACTTCAACTACTTATTTTTTGAAAAAATATTTATTGAAATATAATATATGCATATTTTTATGAAAGTATTTTTTCAAAACAAATCTATTGATATGATTTTCATTTTTCCAAACTTAACAACTTAAAAGTTATGCATGATTTATATTTCCAATGTTTGACTCAAACCTTTTCCAAACGACAACTAATATGGATACAGAGGGAGTATATATATGTTATTATAATGCGTGATTTTGTGTTAAAGCCTCATTTTCACAATATAACCACTTGTTGGACTGCTGAATGTTTGTCACCCAAAATTCAACAAGGAAACATAACCAATGTATTATATTATTTGTGCTGATGAACACGCATTGTCATCTGATGAAATTTCCAGTGCAGAATGGCAAGCATTATCTTTAACAACCTTGGGCCATTCATACCATAGTTTCATAATAACTATGCCTTAAGTTTGTGCGCTAGCGTGTTATTCTTCTCTTGGTCACTCTATGTTATCAACTTGATGCACATATAGGAATTTGTTCTTAGTTTGTAGCCTTGTAGGGCACATATGTGGACTTATGTGATCTCTCTTCAACGATAGCTGCAATTCAAGTTGCCGTGACCTTTTTTGACAAATCGACTGCAGCGTCACCTTTTTCCTCATGAAAATGCGACTATACACGGCGGACTTCTAAGCCATATCATCTTTGCAGACATATGCATGTCTCTGCGTCGTCACGCCTACTAACCACTCGAGACTATCATATATATATATATATCCACGGCAGTTTTCTTGGACCTCGAAACGATCCGTATTGAAGTACGCATGGAAAAAGTTGTAGTAGTTGCATTCGTACTCCCTCCGTATCCTAATTAGAGGACGTTTTGGATAGCGACACGGTCTCCCAAATACAACTTTGACATCTTATTTATATAAAAATTTTTATGGAATAACGATATATGTATACTTTTATGAAAGTATTTTTCAAGACAAATCTATTCATATAATTTTCACATTTGTAATCTCAACAATTTAAAAGTTATTGATGATTTATATTCCCAATGTTTGACCCAAAGCTTGTCAAAAACGTTATCTAATTAGGATACGGAAGGAGTACATGTAGTTTCTTTACGCACCCATCATTTGGATGAGCATGGCGACCAGACGAAAGATATAAAAAAGGGTGACCTGTCAACAACTGCAATATGTTCACACAAACTATAAAATGTATAGTGATTACTGGATTTAAATTGGGATTGATCCAATTTTATCCAACTAAATTCAAACAAATGATGCTAAGATCCATATATTAAATAATAGGTGCAATAAACCCTCAATTTCACTTCAAATTTTGACTAGATGTTGACTCAACTTAATAGGTAAACAATAATGCTATTATTAAGACGTCCAAAAGGCTGGAAGCCTCGCTCCGCCCACCGCCAAACTTTGTTCGCCTAATAAAAAAAATCAAACACCCGTGGAAGCTCGCTTCACCCACAGCGTCGCGGCTTCACGACATATGTGGTCATCTGACTGTCTAAATCCAGCACACCACCGCCTCCATTCCCGTGCCGCCGCCATTCCCCGCGCCGCCCCATCCCCGCGGCACCTTTGTCTCCTGTGGAGAGGAGATTCCCCCCGCGCACTCCTCTTCCTCCTCCAAGAAGAGCACCATAGCAGAGGGTGGTGACAACCGCGGCCACCGCCACAACCAGCAGAACCATTGTGGGGCCGCGCTAGCAGAGGAGAAGCGTAGGCTTGCTGCCGCTGTTGTGGGCGGCTACTATGGCAGCACGGGCAAATAGGAGAGCAAGGAAGAGGAGCAACACTTCAAGTGATCGTCCTCGTTCTCCCTATGCGAGTGCGAGCAGGGAGGCACAAATGTTGCTCCTGCCAGGATCTGGCTTTGAGCCACCTTTGAGGCGCGACAGGGGGGTTTCTATTTCAACTGTTTTTATAGGTATATGTTGTTAGTGTTTGGCACGAATGTTGCAAAAGTAGATTAAGATATTATGCATGTTGTAATGGTTGTATGCGTATGTTGCATGCTCATGTTCTCAATGTTTCATTTGTTTTTTTCGACGTATGTTGCAAGCATAGTTATTTGGATGTTGCATATATTTTTACATATTTAATACAAGTTATTTAATTATAAACCGTATTTAAAGCTGTGAATAGAAAAAACTGTGTATCTAAAAAAGCTAAAATGTTTTATACCCCAAATGCAACAAGCTAGACCACGCTGCATGGTGCACTCCGTTGGTTTCTATGGCAACAAGCTATTCTTTGGATAGAAGATATTGTCTTGTATGCATTTGTTCAGTTTGTTGTCTTTTTTTTTCAGTTTTTTTCTAAAATTTTCATTCCTCGGTTCCAAATTATAATTATAAATGTTATTTTGACTTCTTTATATCTATTTTTGTTATATATATATATATATATATATAATAAAATGAATGGACAAAAAAATTAAAATAACTTATAATTTAGAACGGAACGAGTAACTAATTAGTATTTTCTTAAAGATTGCAACATTAATTCAAGATCTTACCTCTGATGAGGCGACTGGAGTACCTTAGCAAGGTCAGACAGAGATACCTAACTCTACCTGAGCCACACCATAGAGTGGTCGGATTGGAAGATTGGGTGACATGTGAGGAGCTCTTCTATTATTGGCGGATGAAGAAATATTTCACACATTAATATTTTATATTTTATATAATTTTAGTATTTGAGAGAGAGAGAGAGATCAGTAGCAGCGGCACGTGTATGCGAATTACAGTAGATGGAATAAGCCCACTTTGGTACTGTCGCAGTGTCGCTGGTTCTGATCACTCCTGGCCGGCCAATCGTGTCTCCTTTTTTTTTTTAAAAAAAAGGGCCGGGCTGAGCATGTCTGTTCTACCTGTCGGCATAAAGCGGCAATAATTAAAATGATTGCATTTTGTCCAGCCTGCAGCTTTCTAGATACTTCCCCTATTTCTGAACAAATTAATTGTTAAAATCAATGCTAGACATTTTTTTAAATATTGATCGACTAACCTTATGAAAAAAACATAAAAACATTTCTGACATAAAATGAGTGTTATGTGAAAACATATATTATATAATAAATCTAATGATACTAATCTAAGGCTATACTCCGTTTCTAGAAATTTATATGAATCTATTTATTCATGAAAGTGTGGAATAAATTATTATAGATAAATAAAGCGCGCATATTGGACTGACAGTGTATCCAGAGGCTACAACGCGCGTGTTTTTTTTTTTTTTTTTTTGCCTTTTTCTGCTCGATCGGATCGAGGTGGAAGGTGGCCGGTTGGTCGCTTTTGCTGCGCTGCGACCTGCGGCCCTGCGGCCCATATAAGGCACCTTTTTTTTATGCAAGTCTTGATAAAAATCTCACCAATCATTCACGGTGTGCTTCTCTCCTGTCTTCGGAATTCCGAATGCAGCAGTAAAGAATGTGTGCACTTGCAGGTGAAAAATGTGACAATAACATCACAGCAGCAATGTACTGAGTGTCGCTCGCCTGGATGGACCGGTTCAAATCTCTGATTTGGTATTTTACTGGATTTATTTTAAGATTTAACAGGGTTATTTTTTCAAGGAAAATTTTGTCATAAGACATGAAGAGTGACCTATATTTGCTAACAGACGTGCAAAATGAAGAAGTTTGCTGGTGGACACTTCATTTCTAGTCAAATTTGTTAATGGACGTTGGACCCAATAAAATATTAATTTCTAACTTTTGAGGAGAGAGAAGAGCAGTGAAATGTCATGTTTGGCCCTTCCTCTTTCTTCTTCCTCCAACCCGGTTCTTCTCCTCTGCTCGCACTGCTGAGCCGTGGGT
Source organism: Microstegium vimineum (assembly GCA_022036555.1). Taxonomy (NCBI): domain Eukaryota; kingdom Viridiplantae; phylum Streptophyta; class Magnoliopsida; order Poales; family Poaceae; genus Microstegium; species Microstegium vimineum. Next base: position 8,009,254 of record CM039129.1, read on the forward strand.
ATACAGGGGCTGCAGCTTTGGAGCTAGCCGTGTGTCTAGCCAGTGGCGAGCAAGCGGGGCACGGCGTCGGCGCACACAGGGCACGCAGGACCGCAACGCACGACGTCGAGCCTGCAGCAAGCACGCACGAGGGCCGCCATTTCGGATGAGCTCTGGTGTCCGACGGGAAATGATGTCGTGGGCTCGGATTGATGTCGCGGAGCTGTATCACGACCTCGTCGTGAGAGGTCGTGCTGTTGTGAACCCAACAGAGGAAAAAACGAGGCCGAAGGTGGTCGGGGTCGGGAGATCGAGAGCTCGTCCGAGCTTTAGCAATGGAGGCGGCGACGCTTGGTGGTGACCCTCCGCGCTCGCTACCACGGCGGGGCGACGCCGCTTCTCCCCGTGTGCTGGCCTCCACGGGCGAGCACCTCCCTCTGCCTTGCGCGCTGGCCGCCGCGGGTGAGCGCCGCCGGTACACTCCGCGCCCCGCGCGCTGGCCGCCGCGAGCGAGCACCTCGCTCCGCCTTGTGTGCTGGCCGCCACGGGCGAGCGCCGCCGCTTCGCCCCGCGCGCTCGTGGTCCGGCCTCCAGCGCGCCGCACAGGTCAAAGGGTTCACACGCCCACGTGCTCCCGTGGTGCGGCTCTGCTGTGCCAGCTGCCCGTACTGCCTGTCCGTCCGCACAGAACGCAAGGGCCGCGCGACTGTGCGCGTCTGCTGCGTTGTCCGCGTGCGCTGCGCGCCCGACACCCCCATGGCTGCGCGCACGGTGGCAGCTCCCAGCTGTGGGGATTGCCGCGCACGGGTGACGGTGGCGCCCCGCCTTGGCGCGCAGGCCGAGGCATCTTCTGGCCACGGGGCTCGAGTGCGCGGGGGCCGGCAGCGGTGTGTTGACACCTCTTAAGTATCAATTCTAAGTGTCAACTAAGCAGGAGAAATGATATATTTGCAACACACCACCTAGACATAGGGTTTTAATTGACAGAATTCCACGAGTTTTGGTGTTTATCTGTTTCTGCAGGGAGACAACTGCAAAAGAGCAAAAGAGGCCCACAAGTAAGGATTATATAGACACATAACACTTGAGTATGAAAAAGAGTAATCTAGAAGACTCCAGAACCACCCCCGAGGAAGGAAGGGCCCACCTGTCACCAGGGTAGGGCGGCCGCCCTGGGTCCAGGCCCAATGAGGTCCTGCCTCGTGGATTAGGGTTCCACCGCCTTTGAGGATCAATCTAAACCCTCCATTAAGGTTGGTTTGATCCGACAACTGACGATCATTTGAGGGGGCTATATAAGGAGGACCCCTACCCCCCGGCAAAGAGAAATCCATTATTCATTTACATATTTTCCAGAGAGGATTCGCTAGAGAGGATCCCTTATGGATCTATTCTCTAGGACTTAGCATTCAAGAGTGTTGACACCGTTTTTGGTACGAGTCAATATAAACTGATTGGCAAGAAGATGATCAATGTTCCGCATCAAGATGCTGCTAATCAAATTACTGATGAAGGCAGAAGAAATCGCCGATGGTGAGTTTAATTGAAGAAACGTCAAGGGGGAAAGAAAAGACATCTGCCGATAAGGAGGTATTGTCGGTGGACATAGGTTGATATAGCTGACGTCAACAGAAAGTTACCGATGGCAATAGGAGGAAAGTTGCAAATTGGAAAGAATCTGCCGATGGAAGGCTTCATCGTAAAGGAAACGAATAAGGAAACTGGTGATTTTATGCCAGTATTATTATCATTATTTGAGTCCGACTCTTGCACGAGTCGTTTTATTTCCTTTAAAATAGGAGTTTTGTTTAGGTATGAGTCGTGTCTGTTTACAACTCCTCCTGCTGGAGTATAAATATGTACCTAGGGGTGGTGTGAAAAGATATACAATCAATCAAATACATCTATTATTTTCCGTCTACTTTTCTAGCAAATATACTTTTATCGCATTAGTTCTAGTTCATCCACGAGTTCTTACGACGTCTCGACGGGCTGCATCTACACGACCTCTGTCAACCTCGCAAGTTCCGTGTTTTGAGCAATCTGAGCTTTGACGTCCGGGCGTATCGCTGTCGTCTCGTTGAATTTTGTTCTAGTTATCGTCCTTGTCGATTAACTGGTCAAATCGACTGGCACACCTTGGATATTGAATTCGGGTATAAGCCCGAGATGTTCGCAGATCCGACGCTTTTTGTGTCAACACCTCTATTGGCACACCCGGTGGGACACTAGATTCATCTTTTGATCACGATCATGGGTGATTCTACTGATGTCAATCCGAAGAACATCATCGAAGTCTCTGAGGCAGATCTGAAAGATGATTAGAAGCAAGCTATGGAGCAGGCTATGGAGGAGTACAAGCAGCTATATCTGAAATACTTCAGCCTAAACAGGAGCGGCAATGCTGTCCAGAAGCAAGATCCGCCGTTGCCGCGGCAGGTTACTTTTCGATGGCAATCCTGGTAAATTACAAGATATGGTTAGTTCTGCGTTAAATCAAGCGTTGATTAGCCACTCCAATGTGCTATCCAATACTGTGTAAAATGTTGTTATGAAATCTTTCAAAGAGGGACGAGCACCCAAGTATTTTGGTCCGGCGTATCATCAACCTGGATCGACATCTGCTACAACTTCATCGGCGGTTCCAGTGATATCTCTCCAACCTGTGAATCCATCCACCGATGAAGCTACACCACCAAGATCAAGCCCTGCAAGCGTCGTTCGGTTGAATACCGATCCGGTGGCGTCGGCAATGTCAGGACATGTAGTCCAGAGTCAACCAACTCCCGCCAGCTGGTGGGGATACGGTATGCCTCCAGATTCATCTGCTGATGCTAAGTTGATCCAAGGTAATAATGTGACGGGGAAGGTCCCTGTGGAATGGGCAATATCGGCACAGCGACTTGATGTAGTCGTGCGCATCGCAGCAGTGTCGTGCAGTTGTAAGGTCGTCCGTCTCAACGTCTCCTTCTCGCGGTTCGTCCTTGTGCTCCAGATGCAGCACCTTTGAGAAATCCCACACGTGCAGGGAAGAAGCGTCACGCCTCCGGACTGCTAGGTCCGCGAGGAGTACTAGGCGCGAGCATGGGGAGGGCGACGACGGCTGCCAAAAGGCGTGAGTCTAACCTCGCCCCGCGCGTCCCCTTGCTTATATAGGCGTCCTAATGAGCTCCCATGTTGGAGGCCTATTAGTAACCCTAAACCTAGTCTAATTTGAGTCCAACCCAAATTAGGCTTCCAGCCCCTTAAGCGTGCGACCCTATGGGCTCACGCACACATAGACATGGCACAAGTACTCTTACTCGACCAATAGTTGATAGCGGCCTCTAGCAAGGCATGTCAACTCCTATGCATATGCTACGATCATATCAGACGAACCACCACAATACAATATACATGTTATTCCTTTGCCTTATGATATTTGGTCCAACTCGTGGGTTAACACATAACCCAAGCACGGCCATGCATTTCATGATATAATCATTTGAGTGATCCAGTGATATCTCTCTCATATGGAGAGTGGCAAATTCTATCTTGATTGACTATGTCTCACAGCATGTTTCCCGACAAACCCGAAAGCTACCTTTATAACTACCCAGTAACGGAGTAGCGTTTGGTAATCCCTAAGTAGGTCGTTTCACATCTTGAGTACATACGACAATCTCAGGTCTAAGGACATAACGTATACGATGTGTATAGAGACAATCTCATGTCGGGTCTGTCCAGCCCCATGTCATACATATGCCCACATTATTAGTTTGACATCTCATGTCCATGACTTGTGAAATATAGTCATCAACTAATAATGTATTGATCTAATATTCATGTGCATTCTAGCACGAACTCCGATCAGGGACCACTTTAGAATAACCATACAAGTAAAAGAGTTTCACAAACAATTCACATAATTGCTAATCGATACAAGTTGTCTTTAATGGATATTCATTGAACTCATAACATGTCATGGATACAAGGAATACAATCATCTCTATGATTATCTCTAGGGCATACTCTCAACAGTCTCCCACTTGCACTAGAGCTAATCTTGAAGATATCTAATACCCATATCTTTCACTTGCGCCTCATGCTTAGGCTATGGAAGAGCCTTTGTCAAAGGATCTGCAACATTCAAATCCGTATGTATTTTACACATCTTGATCTCATCTCAACCGACGAACTCTCGAATGAGATGAAACTTCCGCAGTACATGTTTGTTCTTTTGGTGATTCCTAGGCTCCTTAGCCTGCGCTATCGCCCCATTGTTATCACAATACAGATTTAATGGGCGAGACACATTTGGAACCACGCCAAGCTCGATGATAAACCTCCTCATTCAAACACCTTCCTTTGCAGCGGCAAAAGCTACATTGTACTCGGCTTGTGTTGTAGAATCGGTTAGCGTCTCCTACTTGAAACTCTTCCAGCTTACAGTACCACCATTTATTGTGAACACAAAACCTGATTGAGATTGTGAATCATCCACGTCAGTTTGGAAGCTGGCATCGGTGTAACCATTTACAACGAGCTCCTCCTCACCTCTATAGATTAGGAACACATCTTTAGTCCTTCTCAAGTACTTAAGGATGTTTTTAACAAGTGTCCAGTGACTCTCACCTGGATTGGCTTGGTACCTGCTCGCAACACTTAGAGCATATGAGACATCTGGTTGAGTACATATCATGGTGTACATAATGGAACCAACGGCCGAAGCATATGGAACCTTACTCATGCGCTTTTTCTCATCAGCTATCGAAGGACACTGCTTCTCACTAAAACGCATACCATGTGACATAGGCAAAAACCCTCTCTTAGATTGTTCCATGTTGAACCGTTTCAACACCTTGTCAATGTATGTATCTTGTCTTAATCCTATAAGCCACTTTGATCTATCTCTATAGATCTTAATGTCCAAAATGTATGTTGCTTCTTCTAAATCCTTCATAGAAAAACTATTATCCAGTGAAGTCTTTACGGTACGGATTGCAACATAGGAATGTCATTCCCAATCAATAGTATGTCATCTACATACAACATTAGAAATACAACCGCGCTCCCACTTTTCTTCTTGTAAACACAAGGTTCTTCTTCATTCTTACGAAAGCCAAACCCTTTGATCACTTCATCAAAACGAATGTTCCAACTCCGAGATACTTGCTTCAACCCATAAATGGATTTCTGTTGCTTGTATATTTTTCCAGCATTATTAGGATCAACAAAACCTCCGGGCTGTATTATATACACGTCCTCTTCCAAATTTTCATTTAGAAAGGTTGTTTTAACATCCATCTGCCAAATCTCATAATCGAAATAAGCAGCAATTGCTAGAATAATCCGGATAGATTTAAGCATCGCTACCGGCGAGAATGTCTCGTCGTAGTCAACTCCTTGAACTTGCCGAAAACCCTTTGCAACAAGTCAAGCTTTATAGACATGATCCTTTTTTCTTTTTATAGATCCATCTGCACTCAATAGGTTTAACCCCATCAGGCGGGTCAACCAAGTTCCAAACTTGATTGTCTCCCATGAAATCTATCTCGGATGTCATGGCACTTTGCGATTCCTCGGAATTTGGGTCCATCATTGCTTCCACGTAAGTCGCAGGTTCGTCATCGTCTAACAATAGCACTTCCCCACGAGCCTCACGGATTCTTGCTGATCTTCGTGGTTGTGGTGGTGTTTCTCTTGTCACAGGTATCTCAACTTGTTCTGCTACATTAATATCACTCATAAAGTTATCTTCTATTGGCTCATCTTGAAATTCTTCGGTCAGGGTTGACTGACCGCTGCTGATTGCGGTATGGGCTCTGAGACACTGATTGGACATAGGTATATATAGAGAGAGAGCGCGCGCGCGAGCAATAAGAGGATATCACGCGAATTTATATATAGTACCAGACTACCAGGACTCGTGATCGGAGGAGCTGTACGTCGGCACGCAACGCAACGCGGAATCAGATCAGGGACCCCGATTTCCTGCCGAATCCGCGCGCAATAATGCACGCACGCGGCTCGTCGATGATTAGAGGCGAGAGGCCGTGCTGCCATGCCACGCCGCCATCGCGATCGAGCATCACAGTCACAGGACCTGCCTCCCTCGATGGAGAAGCGCGCAGATCAAACGCATCACGACACTGCTGCCCCGCCCGGGAAGGGGACCGCGACGTGTCGCGGCGCCTAGCTAGCCACACGACGATTCGCCTGACGACCGGACCGCGGCGACGTGGACTCCTGTCGGTGACCACCTCTGCGAAAAGAGGGCCACCTTTTTGACTCGCCTCCGCCGGTGACCTGACGGCCCGGGCGGCGGCGCGCCGCGGCCTCTGATCAGCTCAGGCGACACGCATCAGCGCGTGGTGCCGTGGTGGGATGAGCCGTGGCTGTAGGACCAACCGTCAGAGGAGCTGCTCCTACTCCGTCGTCCGTGCTTCTTCCATTCCATTCCACACGGATATGGTGACGGGCCGGGACGGTACAGAAGCCGGACAGCGCGTTCGTTCGCGTTTAGGCACCGGCCGCGACCGTCCGGCTTTCGGTGCGCCGTCGTAGGTGGTCGTTCCTTCCAATGACCACCGCACGTGTACACGTACCTCGCCACTAGTGTCAGGTCACATGAGGAACGACGGGTCGGAATCAACACCAGCACCAACACCACTACTGACTTGCAACAGTGTCATTTGGGCAGGAGGAAAGTAGGGGGGTTTCAAGACCTAACAATGATGACGAATTGTCGATCTCATCCCCTGTTATTGGGCTCCAAATCTTCTCTTCCACCACTGTTTTTTGTTTTTTTTTTCCTTCCTTCCTCTTTCTTCTTTCTAAACTTCTACTAGCACGTGTATAGGAAAATGGTGGAATGCTGCTTATCGAAGGGAATGATATTAAGATTTCAGTAATAAATAAAATCTTCTCTCTCAACTTAGTTTTTAATTACCATAAAATAATACTTTATCTTACACGTACTCAATCGTGTACTGCACCTATGAACTACTCGCTGTGTCCCTGAAAAAAATATATTTTTAGATTATTAGTCAAACTTTTTGGTGTAATTAATAAGTAGACTTGGTGTGATAAAAAATTGTTTTATAAAAAAATATACTCTCTGACACCACAATATTAGTTACCACCCACTTATGCTGAATTGGAACTCGATTTGTCTTGTTTTCATTTTGTCTAGGCGATCCAAGGGCAACCATCACTCCATTTTATTTGCCTTTAGATATAAAATGAAGAGCTCCGATCAAATCTCTCTAACGTCTTATATCTTCCCTTCTCCATTCTCCGCGACGGACACATTACTTGACTCGTAGCCTCCGCATTGCCACTCGGTTTTGGTGGCTCCCCCGTCACCACATCAACCATGACATACCCAAAAAATAATTTATCAAAGCTGCTTCCTCATCTTCTTGATCTTCAACCGAGCTCTACCACCTCTTGCAACGATCTGATGGCGCCCCACCACCTATGACCGCCGTCATGCGAACTTGGTTGATGCCGGTGGGATATTGCCATGCCCCACCTTTACCCCACAAAAATAGCCGTCCCCTATTACCCTCCAATGGGTCCACCACCGGTTCTCCTCTCGCTTCTGCCACCATGCACCTCTAGGCCGATGACCTTTTCTCCCAGCAATCCCTCTAAGTAAGCCCATCAAAATCAAGTAAAGTCGGCCCGAGTCCAAACTCTAACTTTGATGATTCTAGGAGTTGCTAGAGAAATAGGCTTAGCCATTTGTGTAAACTTCTCTAAAATGAATAATGGAGTTCACCATCACATTGCTCTCGTCAAGACAATTGAAACACATATATAGATCGTCCATTTAGAGTTCGGATGAAGAAATTATGCTCTTTCTCCCCGTAGAAACATGCTAAGCCAGTTTTTGCAGTCCAAAGTGAAATTGTGATTTTTCTTATTACAAACTCCTCAATCTCACATGAAACTAACAAATTATGTGTGGAATAGGTTTCATACTGAAAAAGATCATCCCCTCTATTTATATGAGAGGAGCCTAGGCAATCGAGAGAACCCTCTATCCAGTCATCACATCTGCATTACTTTTTAACTTTTACATCATGCTTTTCCAACCCTTTGGTGTCTCTCTCGATGAGATTTGTTAGGTTACCTTGTCTCTCAAGTCTGAATGAGATTTGCTAGGTAACCTTTTTCAACATGGGGAGGTTATGGCACCCGCCTCGATAAAAAGACAACAGAAGCGGGCTTGGCGACCGCCTCGGTAATTCGCTAATTAACCCAGGCTTTACATTGGAGGTCACTCTTGCCCGTTATCATTAAGCAAAAACGATCGCATCCATTAAAATCTGTGTACTAGTGTGTGTCTCCTCGAAGGGTCTTTTCGAGGGGATGTTCATCAGCTTTTCAAAGCAAGAATGAACATTTGATCGGCATCTCATCAGCCTCACCATTGGGAGTTAGGACCTTCATCTACTGCATAGCTAATCTATGTGTGGCTTTGGATGATCTAGTTGTTCAGCCTGTTCGCTTGACCGTTTTTTTAGAAAAGGGAATATATTAATATCTCAGCCTCTGCATCGACTAATGCATATGGCAGTTCAAAATTACAGAGCGACGGACTAACACAGAGTCCAAGGAATCACAAAAACAAAATTCTGAAACAAAGCTAGAAAAGTTCCGATAAAACAAAGTTGACTATCACTCAAGTCTATTCCTGAAACTCCAGCCATGCTGAGCAAACAACTCCATCGCTACTGACTCAAGGAACCTACATCCATCCTGCATGGGTCGGCGATCCTGTTCCTTCTGTAGTAGCGTCTAGTGTCGTATCCAATACGTCCCCTTGAAAATAACCTGCAAATAAGATGGTGCTATGGCCTTATCAAACACAAATGTATTTCGAGATAACCACAGCACCCAACACATCGCACTTGCTCCCACAAGCATCTTTAAATTTCTATTCAACCCACTCCCCCAACCTGAGAACAAGTTCTGCACACTTGTTGGGGGTTTTACATTGAAACAGAATTGAATCAAACTCCATATAAATTTGGCATAATGACAATCAAAGAACAGATGATGAATAGATTCATTAGACGAACAGAAACAACACTTCCTGTCTCCTTGTCATTGTCTTCTAGCTAAATTATCTCTGGTTAAAATTACTCCCTTGTACAGGTATGAGAGAAACACCTTAATCTTTAAGGGAAGTTTTAATTTCCAAATTAAAGAATTATGAGGTAACGCATCTGTGTCTAGACACGCCCTATACATAGAGTGAACCGAAAACAACTCGTCCTGACGTTGCCCCCATAGAAATCGATCCGGACGATTAGCCAGATTAACATCTGCCACCATGACAACAATATTATGTCATGCGTGTAAATTAATCCCGATTAAAGATCTCCTGAAAGCAACATTTAAATGAGTCGTCGACAGTACTGTCTTAACAGTAACGCTCTTCTTCCTCACAATATTATATAAAGATGGAAATATGTTCTTGAAAGGCTGCGGTGTCACCCACAAGTCTTCCCAAAAACGTGCTTCTGCTCCATCCCCCAAGTCAAACCTACCCAAAGACAGGAACTCCCTCTTGACCTTCGTAAGGCCAGTTCAGAACTGTGAGTTCCCTGGCATATGTTCCGATAAGTCGTGGTTGATGTTGTTTTGACTGTTTTTCTGTGAGACAAAAATACTGTTTCAATGACTGATAAGTCAAGCGAACAGGACGGGTTGTGTGGTGTGTGATCTGAATCGACATCAATAACTAGATTTTGAGGCATAGCATTATCGATCCATCATCGTCCATCGTCACTCTACAACCGTCACGCACGCGCATGGAGGGATGGTAGGCGAGGGTTTAAGTTCCACTCCGGTGGCCCAAGGCGTTGACCTCCGATGGACGTGCATGCTCAAAGTGATGCGTTGACGATGGCTGGGAGAGGGAGCTGACTTCAACTGGTCCCAACACAGAAAATTTAATACCACATTGTCCAAACCGTCGTGAATCAAAGTCAAATAAATGATTGATAAGCTGACGGACGAACGACTGCATATATACCTTGCCCAAGTGGGGAGAGGTTTTACTTAGGGTATGTTTTGATACAGCTGCTTCACTAATGAAACTGTTTTTTTTAGAAAATAACTTTATGAGCAACTTTTTAGTTGAAGTTGAACTATTTTAGAAAAAGTGTTTGACAAAACAGCTTAATCAACAACTTTATGCATGAATATGAAAAAGAAAGGGGAGAGAGAGCTGTGATAAGCTACTATTTTTAGTTTCATCTCACTTCATATCTTTGTGAGAGGGGAAGAAATATAGCTTCATAGGTGAAACTGTTTTGAAAAGAGATATTTTGACAAAAAAAATAAAAACAGCTCACAACATCTTCATAAAGTTATCCTTAATTATCTCGTACTCCCTCCATCTTAAATTATAAATCATTTCAAAAATCTTGAAGAGTCCAAATATTTCAAATTTAACTAAACTTATATAATAATATAATAACATTTATGATGTCAAGTATCATTAGATTCATTATTAATTTATGATGCATGGATATGATGTATCATTAGAATCTCGTACTCCCTTCATCAACGAACTATAAAGTGGTTTCCACTGTCCATGCAGGCAAAGCAGCTGGCCGCCGTTCAGTAGCACTAGTAGTAGAACTCACTGTGAGCCGGCACATGCAACGGTCCTCCCACTATACGGTTTGCTTAGCAACACTACCAATCGAATTCTCAAAAAAAAAAAAAAAAAGCAACACTACCAATCGACCAGCTAGCGTAGCTAATAAAGCCCCGTTTGAAATTATAATTTATTTAACTTTTTAACTTTAAATTTAACCACTCATTTTATTAAAAAAAATACAAAATATCATTTCTTTTCTTGTGTCTTACTTTATTAATAAAAAACTTTTAAATAATTTAAATTTAACTTTGTTTGGACAAACTTTTTAAATAAAATGAGTGATAAAATTTAGAATAAAAACAAATAAATTATAATTTATTACTCGTAAAAAAATAAATTATAATTTAAAACATAGTACAGAATATCTATTAGTCTAGTACTTAGGTGACAAACAACGAGAGGGTGAGCGTTAACCTAGCCAACGGGAAATTAAAGTCGTGGAAATATGAAGGGTACCGTGGGTGGTGTTGCCATCGTTGCCCGGGTTGCGCACCGCGTGGTCAAGACCACCACGCACCGTAGCAATTCAATCTAGAAAGCCTGGCCACAAGGGAGGGAATAATCACTTTCAACCGATCGGCAATTCGGAATCGAGATCAGCTCCGGCGCCTTTGCTTCTACTACTGTTTGTTCCACTCGTCCACCAGTTAGCTAGAATAGGAATAATCGCACACACTTTTCACACGCGCGTGCGTGCCGTGTGCCATTTCAATTCGTTACAGTACACTGTACAGTTGGTGCACGTCTATATATAGCCGTGGATGCCGACTACCACCACATGACTCGCGTGTACAACACAGGTCTCGTAGCGTGTGTCATACTATATATGTTCTAACTAGAGATTCTGACAAGCTATTAGTCGCGCGTGCCAATTTTTTCTTTGCCTTCATTTTTTTCACGTCAACTAAGAGCAAAACAATAATTAGCTTATAGCCAAGCTATTAGTCAGTATTTTTACAATATGGAGAAGAGAAGCAAGGAGAGAGAAAATAGCTTAACTTAGCACCAAGCTGGACATGGATACATATGCATTAGTGGGTCCAAATAGATATAAATGTGAGGAGGGAGAGAAAAGAGAATGAAAACATAAAACAATAAAGAAATTTTATACACAAGTAAGACCCTAATTGTTGTATGGCTTAACTTTTTACTACTTGATTTATAGCCAAGCACTTAGCTCAACTATTAAACATGCTCTAATGTGTATACAAATAGTACTGCTTAACTTATATATATTTGGTTTTGATAAACCTATTAATTTTTTAACCTGTATGTTCGGTTATAGTTCTCCTTGTGAAACATATATATATATATATATATATACATTGTTCACAACACTTGTAATGTTGAGTTTCACTATTGTGAATCAGGGCCCCTCTGTTATTGTTCTTATATTCAACTGTGTCAACTAGTCCTTTTGATTGAAGATCTTTTAGCCTACCTTTAAGATCTTTCATATCTATTTGCAATTTAAAATTTGAATTTGGGAAATAGTCTTGGATGGAGAACAACCAAAACAAAATTTATAAATTTTGAAAAGTTATACAAGTTTATAGTTGATAACCTTTTAATTTGAATTTATTTAGGGATTCAAATACTTAATTTAAATCTGGTTTAGGATAAAATGAGAAGATCCAAAATGTGTTATAGACACAAGTGAGTGTAATGTGTAGTGGTAGAGAAGGTGTCGACTTGATGGTTGGACACGGGTGGTGAATGGGCTGACTAGTGGGAGGCCTCTCTGGATTAAAAAATATTTTGCTATTTTTTAAAACTTTTTTGTAATTTCTAGAAATTGATTTGTAGGGCCGGTTCTATATCTAATGGTCCCTACAAATCATCAACCACCTCTACAAATTAATTTGTAGGGGCAGTTGCTAGACCGCTTCTACAAATCGTTGATTCGTAGGGACGGTAGCTTAGGGGCGGCTGGCCAAACCACCCCTGTTAAGGGGTTGCAGCCGCCCCAAAAATATTGTCTGCAGTATGTAGTGAACTGTCGAGTTAATTTGTCATATCTATATATTGTAACTATCAAAAGATCGATCGGGCCAAGTCTTTTCGTTATATATATATTCTCTATGGTCATAAAACAAGTTGTTTTGGACAAGTTTGATTCAAACATTGAAAATATAAATCATGAATAATTTTTAACTTGTTGAGTTTGAAAATGTAAAAATTATATTAATAGATTGATCTTGAAAAATATTTTTATAAAAATATGTATATATTATATTTCAATAAATATTTTTTTAAAAAAATAAGCGGTCAAAGTTATGCTTTGAAGATCGTGTGGCTGTCAAAACGACTTTTTATGAGTGCGCAGTAGATTCTTTCTGGTAGTGTCGGCTAGTGATGACTAATACTGGAAGTTAGAATCTATGACGTACGAGGCTGAATTGAAACAAACGCGGGACCGCCAGATAGAGGCAATTCACCTAGTTAGCCAAGTCGTCAAATCAAAATGGGATACTATTATCAGTGACGACCTACCAAAGGTTTGGCTGGTACTGTAAAAGCTCGAGCTGTACACACTGGCAAACAAAACAACCAGCCCTACAATGCAAGCATCGATCTCCAATCAAGTTAGCTCCAATGCAACATCCAAAGCCAAACAATCAAAGAGCTGCACAAGGCTGGACAAGTAGACAACGGATCGACAGCGAAAGCACATGCTGCATATATGGCCGGAATTGAAGATCGTCTGCCTGAGACTACGCGCGGCCGGTCCATGTGTCCACGGATTCCGATCGAGTCCTCGCTCCCAAGCAGCTCCGATCCGATCCGATCCTTCGTTAACTCTCCTCCAGGCCTTTTTTAGCCGAATAGTAGAAAAGAAAAAAAGAAGAAGGAACATAATCTTTCTCTTGTGCCAAAACAAAAGGTGATCGAAAGCAACACAGATGGTCCAGAAGACAGATTGCGGGATCATGCATTCGTTGCGTTCCTGACTAGCTAGCTAGCTATGCGTACAGTGACAGTGCGATGCGATGCGATGAGATGCAAGTGAGTGAGTGCCTGCAGTACTGCAGCATTCCGTCCGTCCCGGCTTTGTTTGGCCATCCGTTTCATCTTTTTGGAGCTTATCATGATCTTTCCGTCTGGGTCTACCTAAGATTCTCCACTAATTTCCTTCACATCGATCGATCCATCATCTCGATAGGCAAACCATGCATGCTGGCTCCGAGATGTGCAGACTAATGGAATAAGCTACTGCTAGTTGAGCGGCTAGCTCCATCAGAAGCAGAATACATGCATGGTTTTCTTCCACACCTCTTGGGCTCTTCTCTTGGCTGCCTGCCTACCTTACCTAGGCTTTCTTCTTACTGAGTTGGAGTTGACATCAGTGGCAAAGGAGGATCCATATGCATGCATGTACAAGCACAAACAGTTTCTGATGGATATGCTACATACCGTGCTAGAATGCTAGTAGCTAACAATTTCCATTCTCCTCACTGAAGTCACTGCAACTAAATAACAATGGACGTCATATACCTCTTGCAGCCTTGTAAGATGTATGAGACCGATTTATGTTGTTTTAAACTATTTTGTTCTGAGAGAAAACTTTGTATTATATATAGTTGATAAGTTAGACCAATAGGATGATGAATGATGCATGTATTGCACTTGTAGCAGTGGCGGAGGTACGGCGGCCGCCATACCTCGCTGGCCGCGACTCCCCCAGTAGTACTGCCCCTCATCGAGCGCCATGGCCATGGACTAATGGAGCAGTTCGGCGAACTGTCAAAGACAAGGAAGAAGACCAAGTCTGTCCGCCTGGTTGTTGGTCTTCAACAGTTCAACGTATTGGCCTATTGCTATTGGGCCAGCCGGCCAGCCCATCAGGCCAAGTTGAGAGATGTGGTCGGTGGACTTAATTGCAAATCTTGAAGAGGAATCGAAGAAATGCCGACGCGGCCGATACGCCACGACGCCGCACCAGACGCCCGAACCGACGCGAAGCTACCGATTGAGTGATTCGCATTTGGCGTTCGCCGAGTTTGCGTGGCTGTGGCGTTGCATATTCTATGATTATATATCTTTTTTATATAAATGAGTAGTGTAGGTTCGCCACACCTAAATTTATTTCTGGCTCCGCCACTGACTTGTAGCTAGCACAGTCTTTTTTTTTTATGAAAGTAGCTAGCACAGTCGTACTTTGTCTATTGAAACAAAAAAAAAAGTATGTCTTCGTTGGAAAAAAGGGAGCTTTGTACTGGTAATGGTAAAGGTGGCCTGTTTTTGATGCGAAGGATTTGTACCTTGGACAAGTTGCTTCGGGAACGTACGGTTGATAAAAGGGGAAACAAAATTAGGAACCTACCAAAAAAAGCTAACTTTTCATCGTCATATATTAACTAAAGAAAGTCTGTTAGTTTCCTTTCTTTTATATATGAAAATGAATCATTATTCCTCAAGAAAGAGTAATAGAGGAGCACTCTAAGATGATGATGATGCCCAAGTTTTGTTCTAGGACCTTCAATAACCATAAGTGATAGGCCCAAATATTTTGTCAGATTGTACAAAGATATTGTTTTTTTTCCATAAATTAACTATATGTACAAAGAAAAGATATTGTTTTTTTTTGCCAAATAAAACCTATATTTGATAACCTATTTTTTTATAACAAGGATATTGTTTATTTCCCTTCGAACATAATCTATATGCAGGATATTAATTGTTTATTTCTCTAATCTCTTTGATTGAAATGAATGCACAGAAGCCATGATATTTCACTATTCCTCCCTAGTTGTAAAGATTTTTTGTTTCTCCTCAAACAAAACCTCTATTTTTATTTATGTGCTTGGTGGGCAGTGGCCGGGGTGTCGTTGTTACGAACCTAAAACAATAGAATGACACGGATCATATGGAATTTGCTGTTCTCTTCCTATTCTTTTTCCGGTATATATACAACGCGGGTTGCACGATATAAAACGACAAAACACACACCCTTAATTAGGAGGAAAACATACAAAGAAATTTGTAAATAGAAGTTACTTGGCCCTGTTCGGTTCCCATAAGGCCATGTTTGGTTCTTATAAGTCACCTGACTTATAAGTCCAAAAGTGAAAAAAGTGACTTATTTTGTCAAACACCCTAACTTATAAGTCACCCCAATTTATAAGTCCATAAGTTGCTCCACCCTAACTTATAAACTTATAAGTCACCTCCTTTTCACAGAGGACCACATATTTTTTTGTTTTGGGACCACACTCCAACCCATTTCTCACATAGGACCACACCTTTTTTTGCTTCGAGACCACACTCCAACTCATTTCCTACATGACTTATAAGTCGGGTGACTTATGAGAACTAAAAAGGGCCTAAGTCCTCTGACTTATAAGTCAGGTGATTTAAAATCCGTGACTTATAAGTCATGTTTGTTTGGTTTCCAATGACTTATAAGTCATGTAGTAAATAGGTTGGAGTGTGGTCCACAAACAAAAAAGATGTGGTGTCATGAAGGAAATAGGTTGGAGTGTGGTTCCCAAACAAAAAAGGTGTGGTCCTATATGAAAAGGAGGTGACTTATAAGTCCATAAGTTGGGGTGGAGCAACTTATAGATTTATATGTTGGGGTGACTTATAAGTTGGGGTGTTTGGCAAAATAAGTCATTTTTTTCACTTTTGGACTTATAATTCACCTGACTTATGGAAATCAAACAGGGCCTTAATCCGTTCCAAATTATAGTTTGTTTGACTTTTTCAACCATAAGTCTGACCACTTGTCTTATTCAAATTTTTGTACAAAATATCATTTGTTATGGTGTGGCTTACTTATTTAATAAATAGTCTACATAAATGACTTAAATTTCACTATGTTTACACAAATTTTTTGAATAAGACGAGTGGTCAAAGTTGGGGTCAAAAAAAGTCAAAAGAATTATAAATTGAAATGGAGGGAGTAGAAACGAACAGTTTTTTTTTTCTGCTGCTCCTCGTCGATCACAAACACCCACCTGCTGCCATTCTGGCCCCACCCCTTGTCTTCCAAGGAATTAATTCATGCGACCAGCATGTGCACAAGGGTGCCTAAACATTGTCACTGTTCTATAAGGACCTCCATGCAAACATCTCACACTACATTTACTGTACTACTACGATTGACCAAAGTTGACCGCAATGAATGCCGCATGCAGCACATACGTCCAGCTCCATCAGCAAGCAGCTAACAACAATTAACTGCTGAACGGGTGGTACACCTTGAGCGCGTCAATGACGTCGGCAATGGAGCCCGCGGCAGCGGCAACGGAGACGATGAGACAGCTGACGCTGAGCGTCTGGAGGCAGATCCACTTGGTGCTTCCCCGTGGCACACGGCGCTGCTTGATGTACATCTCGACGGGGAAGTAGACGGTGAGTGGCCAGAAGGAGACGGCGCCGAGGAACCCGACGACGTTGCCGAAGAACGGCAGGAGCATGGCGACGACGGTGGTGACGCAAACGAACGCCGACCGCCATGTCATGCGGAACAGGTTGAGGGCGAACGGACCCACGCGGATCTCCTTGGAGATGAAGGCGCTGTCCGGCCATGCCGCGGCGGCGCGGCGCTCCACGAAGGCGAAGATTGGCTGGCAGAAGACTTGGTAGGCGCCGACGAGGTGCACGACGATGGCGACGTTGGCGATGTCGATGAGCCAGAATGGCTCGAAGAAGCCGAAGCCGGTGAGGAGGTTGTCTGGCGCCTTGTCGCCGAACGCCGCGTAGCCCATGCACCCGCACAGCATGTAGAAGATGGTGGTGGTGGCCACGCTGAGACGCGTCGCCTTCTGCATCACCTTGGACTCCGACGGTGGCGGCGCCTTGATCGTGTCCTGTGGAGAAGAACCAGAGCAGACGTTGTTAGGAACAGAGGAATGAATCCAGTTGCAGAGAAGACAACAGCACAGGGGATTGTTGATGCTTACTTGGATCTCGATGAGGATGTTGGAGAAGGAGTAGGCGAAGGCGATGTCGCCGAAGGCCTGCAGGCTGTGCCAGACCTTCTGCGTGCCGGTGACGCCGGCGCCGATGCTGATGCCGGTGAGGCTGCCCTTGAGCCCACCATTAGCTGCGCGCAATTCAATGGCCAAGAATTCCATCAATCAAAATCATGAACATAAACTAGAATCAGGGTCAGGGGAAACGAACGGAGGCATACCAACAGTCTGTGCGATGCCAAGGGAGAGTCCGATGGAAGAATAAGTGAAGGACATGACAGCGGCAACAATAGACAGCCACCAAATCTGATCAAAGTCCGGTATCTGCGAGAAGAGGATCTGCACGGCTCCAAACACGATCATGTACGGGATACTGGAGCTCTTGCACGCCACACCATGGCCCTTCTTATGGAAGCACCCAGCCCTGTTGACAGCCTGCATGCTGATGGACGACGCGATGGTGTACCCAATCGCGACGCCGACGAGGTTCGCGTACTGGATCACGCCGCAGAACGCGACCTTGGCGCCGCCGAGGTTGGACCTCACGGCGTCCATGTAGGTGTAGTTCCTCTTCCCCGTGTCCGGGTCCCCCGTCCGGTAACACTCGGCGAGCAGCGTGGCGGTGTAGTAGGTGACGAAGGCGAAGAGCAGCATCGCGGTGGGACCGGCTACCCAGCCTAGCTGCGCGATGGCCCAGGCTAGGGAGAGCACCCCGGAGCCGATCACGGCTGTTATGATGTGCGCGCTCGCTGTCCAGAACGTGCCCGTGCGCCGTGGACGCCCGTCGTCGTCTAGCCACTCTGCGGCACCGGCGTTTCCGGCCTCCATTGAGACCTCCATCGGCGTCAGGTGCTTGGTGGTGCTGCTGCCGTTGTTGTGCGACGGCGCCATGAGGGTGGAGTGGAGTATCGTTGCCAGCCGAGCGAGCGAGCGAGCTGGAGCAGAGGAGACCAGCCGTGCAGTGGGGAATGCGCTGCTGTGAGTTGTTGGTGAGCGAGCGGTGGTTTGTGTGTGTGATGGATGGATGGATGGCAGAAGGGGGGTGGAGTGAGGTGGGTTTTATATAGCGGCCGGAGCCCGGAAGGGAAGAAGCGGTGGTCCGTGGGGCGGGCGGTGGAGAAGAGGAGTCGTCATGGTTCATGGCTGCAGCCCGGGGTCAACGCGCGGCGCCGGTGCTGGCTATGGCTATACGGACGGGACGGACGGCTACACGTATTTCCTTTTTCGTGTCAGCTTTGTTTTGATTCCAGCAGCAGCCAATTAAATTACTTGTTTATTTTGGAGAAGTCATTCTACAACAACGGCCTGGCCTGCGGGGCTGGTGGTAGAGAAACAAAAATGAAAAGATTCCCCTGAGACTGGACTGATGAGAGAGACAAACGCTCGTGATGAGGTGTAGAACCTTGGATGCGTGCGTCGTATTTCATAAATGTAGCAGTAGACAAGACGGTTTCGGGTTCATATATACCGCGTTCCACGAATAGGTGCTTCTAGAAATGCTTTCATGTACCCATTGAATCTATGCACAGGAAACAACAATCTATGCACAGCAAACAACAGAATGGTATATGAAAATCTTGTTCATATTTGATCTATGGTTACATGGATGCGTTGAAATATTTTTAGGCATATAGTCAAAAATGACTAGACGTTATATAAGCACAATATGTTTAGCTGTATTTGTGTGAGTTCCCAGTGCAAATTTGCATACAACCCCCTATGTTTAGTTGTTTTTATGCGAGTTCCTATATTTCTATAAATAACACTTTATACGTGGGTTGTACAACATGCCACAATGAAAATGATGCTTCTATTCATTACTTCACAGTTTCAAATTATAAGTCATTTCATAATTATGGAGAGTCAAAACATCTCAAGTTTGACCAAAATTATACAGAAAATTACAAACATTTATGACATCTAGTAGGCATACTATAAAGATATAATTAATAAAGAATCTAATAATACTTGTTTGATATTATAAATATTATTTTTATGTTATATATATTTGGTCAAACTTGAGATACTTTTACTCTAAGAAAAGTTAAAAAGACTTATAATTTATGATGGAAGAAGTTATAGATGTTCTAATGGGCTTCCTGGCCAGCCGGAACGGGCCCGAGGTAGGCATGGCCCGTAGACCAGGGCGGGCACGACTGTTGAAAAGCGGAGGGGCCCCATGGTGCATCCACCCCCGTTCCATGGCAATGTGAGCGGGGCTGACGATGGCAACGACATCGGCGGTACGGTGGTGACGACAGCATTGACGCCATTACCTTGGAAGAAGTGCTAGTGCCCATGCGTCAAACAACCATGGTTGGGACATGCTGTGGCTAGATGCCAGGGGCGAAGTGTAGCGTGGGCTCCGAGCGAGGCAAAGATTCAGCGACAACTCTGTCCAGTCGCCGCCCCTATAGGGACGACGGCGAGGGGAAGTGTCTAGAGGAACCCTTGAGAGAATCCCCCACCTACCGAAACCAGCAAAGCTGGCTAGCATCAAGAAAAACCGCCCAGCTCCGCCACAAAAGCCAGCCCGCGGAAGGGGGATGGTAGTTGACGGGAGAAGAGGGCCTAAATCAGAAGAAGCCTCACTCACCCAGCCCACCTACGTCCGAACCTCTTGCCCAGGCAGCCCCATCTGTCGCATAATGCGCCAGTCCCATGACACCACCACTGTCCGCGAGCTTCCCTTGAGCAGATCCAGCTCAGGGACCACCAGATCCAGCATTGGAGGTGGATCTGCGACCATTACCTCGGCCATAGATGACCAACCGCGCCACCATGGCGCTGCGGCCGTGCCAGCGCTAGGCCACCGCCAGGAGCGCCACCATGACGCCGCTGGACCACGCATATCCAAGCCACGCCACCTCGGCATCGCCGACCAACAGCCACACCACCACTGCCTCCGCACGTACCGCAGCTGCAGCGACACCTGCTGCTCCATTCAGTTGCATGTAGAAGTTCGCGATGAACAGCTCCGCACGCTGGTCGATGTCGTGTCGTCCCCTGCCGTCGACGAGCCACGGGCGATGCCGCGGTGGCGCTGCTGGTCCGCGACAAGACACCGACAGCGTGAGCCACGCCGCAGTACTATAGATCTGGGCGTCTGGAGCACCAGTGCACAGTGGTGAAGCCAGGCTGAAAGACCACCGAGGTCTTGGCTGAAGCAAGCCGGGGTCATTAGAAGCAAATAAGAGTCATATCATATACACTAATTCTCTTTGTGTTTTTCAAAATTTGTCGGGGTCAGGTGACCCCAGTGGCAAGCCTTAGCTTCGCCACTGCCAGTGCACGACCAACACGTCAATGCACCACTGCGTCGGGCCAATGTCCCCCACCACCTTGCCGTGGGACTGCACACTGACAGGCCGGATCCGACCCAGGGGAAGTCGAATCCACGCGTAGCTGCCCGAAAACTCGCTGTCAGCCGTTGGCTCCAAGCCAAACTACCACGGGAGCGCCTTCGTAGAGAGGAGAGGGAGGGGGAGGGGAAGGGAGGAAGAAGACCCAGCCTGCCATCCTTGCCCTTGGCCGGACAGCTGGCGTGGAGCTCCGGTGGCGGCCGGGGAAGGCAACTTGAGGAAAGAGCTCAGGCCTCAGGGTGGGAGGGAGTGGCGCCACCCGTGTCACCCCTGGCGAGAGCGACACGGTGGCTGGGGCGATGGTACTGTGCCTCGTGCAAATTGGAGCTTTAGTAATCTGACTAAATGTGTTTACATCCAGAACTTTGAAAAAAAGGCAATCTAGATAAATCCAAGAAGATGCTACAGAACACCGGTTTGTTGGATGCCCATGCATGCATCATGGTGCAAGAAAGCGGAACAATTTTCAATTTTCAAACTGGATCAAGCGTGAGCACTAGAAAGCTCTGACATCCGACAAAGATGGAATGTAGCAAGTAAAAAAACAAATGATAATGGATCGTGATGATCACTCACATTCTCACAACCTGCTTGATCTTGGCCAATTGAAGCAGGCTTGTCAGCAACAACCTGCATTTTGTTGGCCGAGTCACGGCAATAGAAAATCACGACCAGCAACCGGCACGCATTATTGTTGATGAGATTGGCCTCTAGGTTGAACGAGTATGAGAGATGATTGCGGCTACTTACCTTGCCGGTAGCCCTGCGTGTGCTGACTCGTACGGTACGGGGACGGTAGAAACCACGCCATATTCACGCAACATCAGATGGAAGTGACGTGGTTAAGCCTTGTTCGGTTATGTCAGAACGGACATCTCCAACGAGAAATGTATGTGTACCGGAATAATTTTTGTCGGAAATAATCTATTTCAGAAAAATCGAATAAGGTCTTAGAATGTACTATCCAATTCCATGTCAATTAATATAATATAATAAATGACTCAATTTATGAGCCAAGCATCCTAGTACACTCATGCATGGGCATTTTTAATACTCTCTCCTATAAGAATAGATTTCTAAAATTCGTGCCTGATTAAACTTTTTTTTTAATTTTGACTACCTTTATAGAAAAAATAACACCTATGATATATGATATAAAATGAGGAGCATATGAAAATATATTTTAGGATAAATCTATTGATACTAATCGGTACTATAAATTTTAATGTTTTTTTTCTAGAAATTCGGTGAAAGTTAAAAAAAAATGGACTTAGAACAACTATAATAATTTATTCTTACAGGACAGAGAGAGTAATAACTGGAGCAATCATTCTTTCTGTGTGCTTGCCGATGGATGGTTGGATCCGGTATAGCCCGCTACAGGTTAGTACTCCTTTCATCTCAAATTATAAGACATCTCAAGAATCTTGTAGGGTCAAAATATCTCAAATTTGACCAAACTTATATAATAATATAATAACATTTATAATGCCAACAAAGCATCATAAATTCTTTATGAATTATATTTCATAATATGTCTATTTGATGTTATAAATCTTTATAATTTCTTCTATAATTTTTTGTAAAACTTGATATGTTTTGAGTCCCTAGGATTCTTAGAATACCTTATAACCTTAAATGATTCCGAACAAAAAATTTCATCAATCAAGTTTTAAGTCTCATCGAGATCTATAGTTTTGACATAATTTTTTCTTCAACCTAATTTATTTAAAAAAGTTATCAATTTAATCGTGCTCTAGCTATTTTAAGGGGTCTTTGAAAATCAATTTCTAGAGACTGTTCCTAGAATTCACTTATTTTTAGAGACAGTTAACATAATCAACCGTCTCTAATTTTCAAAAGCGGTTTTTTAAACAAACTATCTTTAAATCTAGATATATTTTGAGTGGAGGTTTACTTAATAGAATCGCCCCTAAAAATGTATCCGTAGAGATGGTTTATAGCTACAGTTGCTTCCTTCGATAACTGATAAGTAAACCGTCTTTGAAAGAAATAAGAGGCATCTGTAAAAATATATTTCAGTACTAGTGTAAATAAATACAAAAGATTATGTTTAGAATAAGATCCAATAAGTAGCGTAAGAGTTTGGACTTAGCTTCATTCTAGATTTCTAGTAAAAAGCATAACAATTAATAAGATATAGAGAAATTGAACCAGTGGATCGTACGATATAATATGCGACTATAGTAAAAAAAGCACTGCACACATTACACGCCCGTCTTAATTATAATTCTCTACTGGCGGAATCTGATCTTCAGCGTCCCCCATCATGGGCAATGCGATAATGGTTTGCAGTCTTTTTATATAGTTATTATTGCAGTGAATGATTTTTTACACGTTTACCGTCAGAAGATAACTTAAAGAAGCATGTACTACTTCACACTTTCACAGAGAGCATATGTACTACTACATCTTTTTCCGGATTCGGTAGGTAAGAAATGGAAAAAAAAAAGTAGAACTCGTTAGAAGCGATTAGTGAACCATACCGAGGTCTTATATACTCTTGTTTAACTATACTCAGTCTGCATTCGATCACTTCATTCTACGTATATAGGTTGAGTAGCTAGATTGGAATGAAATATTTGTTATTTTTTCATCCTAATTCAACCTAACACACATGTAGAGTGAGGTATATAACAGCGCAGCCAAATAAATGTATGTGAAATCAGATGATAGATATATGAGTGTGGATACGAGTGCAGCAGCCAAACAAGCTATGTGCTGAACATCACTAGTTTGTCTAAAAAATTCCAAAAACACGTACTCTCTCCGTCCCAAATTGTAAGTCATTCCAAGAATTTTGAAGAGTTAAAGTTTCTCAAGTTTGACCAAATTTATATAACAATATAATAATATTTATGATATCAAATAAGTATCATTAGATTCGTTATCAATTATATTTTTATAATATACTTATTTAATGTTATAAATCTTTATAGTTTTGTCGATAATTCTTAGTCAAACTTGAGATGCTTTGACTCTCCAAGATTCTTGGAATGACTTATAATTTGAGATGAAAGGAGTAGTATTTTAATTTGAGATAGATGGAGTATATGTTTTAGTAGAAAAGAAAGGTTGAATGCGTTACTGAAGATCCAAGTGGAGGTCGATGGATGAGGGAGGTCGCCGTAGTGCGTCTCAGTTTCACCGCTGTCTCACTCCGGCCGGGTCACTGATTAATATATAATGTGCACTAGCACGTGCTGTCCGGAGTGCATGCGCGCACTACTCCGTGTATCTCGCTCAAGCTCGCTTCCGGCTCTTGTGGGCGCTCTAATGCATGGTGGATTGATTGACGGTGTTACTGTCTCCGTCCTAGAAAGGCAGAAATAGTGTAAATCTCAATTCTGAAGGTGTAAAATCACGCATTTACCCTTCCTCTGTCATTCTCCACACACTCTTAAACTAAAAAATAATCATTACATTTTAGAATGTTTTTCTCATGGATGAATAGAGTATGGTAGTTCCTTTTCAACATAAAGTGACAATTTTAATATAGGTAATCCCATAAGCATCTAGCTAGCTGCATACCACGAGCAACACAACCGGCCTTTGTCCCGGGTCGGTAAGGGGCTTTAGCTCCGGTTTCTAAACCGGGACTAAGAATTCGAGACTAAATGTCCCACCTTTAGTCCCTGTTCAGAGGATCGGGACTAAAGCCTGACCTTTAGCCCCGGTTGCTAATTGAAGGACTGAGAACGACGAACAGAGAGGGGGGTGAATGGGAGCCAATTAAAAATCAACTCAAAAGACTTGGCCCTTGTCCCAAACACGCACCCAAAATGCAACTTCAAGAACTTCGACACGCACACGACCCAACTAGTGGGTGGACACCTTAGGAGTGGTCCTAAAAGTGTAGCGGAGCGGTCGGAAAACCTCTACGATCAAGCCACGGAAGATTCAAGTGAAAACAACAAAGTCAGGGTATTCCTGGACTGTCCGCGCTCAAGGGGCGGACTGTCCGCGCTCAAGGGGCGGACTGTCCGCGAGTACACACCGGACTGTCCGCGACTAAGGCTCGGACTGTCTGCGCCCGGTAACAAGGGAGGCCCGGATTGTCCGCGGTTTGCGCCGGACTGTCCACCGGCTAAACTCCCAAAAACCCAACTTTCTGCCGAGCTGCTGGTGCTCTTCTCGGACTATCCGCGGGTATGTCCCGGACGGTCCGCCGTTCACACCGAAAATGCAGAACAGAAACACAACAGCACTGTTGCTCGCCCGAAAAACAACACCGGACTTTCGGCGAGTTACGGTGGACTGTCCGCGAACCACTTAACAACTCTGAGGGCCTCTGCCAGAGCGCGACCGCTGGACTGTCCGCGGGTCAGCCCGGACTGTCCGCGAGTCTCTGGACAGAGGCGATTTGGGGACGATTTTTATTTCCCTCCCCCAAATCCTTCCACAAATCTTCACCAAATTTTGTGGGCATGATCCCAAGGCTATGGAGGAGCTATCCCTAAAGAATCATCGCTCAATTTGGATCGAATCAACGGGCGTAAGAAGATTTTGGGAAAAATACCAAAAACGAAGAACACGAAATAGAAATTGTCTGATCTATGTGCTCAAGATGTTTGGGGCAAAACCCTTCGGTGCAAATGTTCTATTCGTGATCCCGCACAACTTGGTTCAAACGGAATCACAAAACTCACTCTCAATCAAGAGAAATCAATGCATGAACTTAGAGGATTGGAGAGGAGCAAAAACACGATTAGCAAAGAACACAAAGCAAAAGAGACACAATCACAAAATCAAAGCAAAGGCCTCCGATTCCCACCAAAAACCAAGTGCAAATCCTTACAAAGGTTGGAGAGATCAACCTAGGGACCTCATGAACTAGAGAGAGGGTAGAGAGAGAGGTGGTGCAAATGATTAGGGTTCAAGAGGTGGGATGAGGGATACCCCTTCACCCCTATTTATTGGGCTTTGGCTATTTCCCAAAGACCCCCCTAGATACACTGAGTGAACTACCTAGCCTAAGCATTGCAGTCCAAGCTCCGGAAAATATCTCCCGTATTTTGAATGGACGGCCCTGCTTCCTGTCAGGAGTTGTCGTCGCCTCGACGCAACCTCCAGGATTCCGCCACGTGCCATCCCCGCTTCCTCGAAAGCTCCGCCCGGGTTTTGAGGCCCAAACCCGCGAAACCCGCCACTTGTAGCTTTCGACTCAACTACCGAACCCCGAGTTTTGAGGCCCAAACTCAGAAACCGTCCTCCGGTGGTTTTGCGGCCCAAACCACCAAACCGCTCGACTCGAGCCACCTTGTCCTCGCCCGGTTGGGCTCCGAGTCCCATGAGCCTCTGCTCGACCCGCTCGTCCACTGTCTTGACTCAGTCGACTCGGTCTACCTCCATGTCTTGTCGCACTAGCCACCACAGCTAGTCTGCCGACGCCCATGGTCCCTCGGTCCGAGCCCCGCTTCCGCCCTTCACCGCTCTCAGTCCATCGGCAGAGCAAGCCTCTACTCGACCTTCTCCACGCCATTGACCACTGTCACTAGGCATATCACCTACACACCACAAGCCGATAGACAGGCACACATTTGGTTTCGCAAAGATTAGTGATAACCGCTCAAACTGAAACACCCCAATGTTGATCAAGCACGCTTTAGTCTCGGTTGGTATTACCAACCGGGGCTAAATGTCTTTTTTTTCTGATTTGGGTTTTTCTTGTTTTGGTTTTACAATTAGATTAGGTATTCTTCGATGCTAATACATGTATTCGCTGTTAATACATGTATTTACACACTTATAAGTTAGTTTCAAGCATTAAACACACAAATAAACTATGAAACTATATATATAAATATATTATGGAGCTATATATATACATAAGTATATAATATATATATATATATATATGCACATAAAATTTACATCATTATCCATTCATACTTGACTTAAGACACAACCACGCTCTCGCCACTTAAATCTCATATAGATGTTCGTCTTGATTTGGCTTCAGTGGTTCGGCCGGGTCAAAATAGTATTCGCCTTGAGGGTTGACCACTTTTTCAAAAAGAAATCCAGCAAGTGTCTCTTGAATTCCTTTGAGCCGAACGATATCCATCACTTGTCGGTTCATCCATTCAGCCTTCAATTTGCCTTATAAAGAAACAAGTGTTAATATACATAAGATTTAGTTAATAGCAACAAATAAATAAAATGGATGTATTATATATACATATCACATACTTTTAGTTTCTGATTAAGAGTTCTTCTTGCATACACCGTGAGGAACTCGCAAACGTAGTATCCACACAGATTGTTGCTTGGTGGCTGTCTTAGAACCCACTGTAAGATATAAAATGATTACTATCGTCATCATACGCATACGTTAAAGCATGATAAGGTAACAAATTATGAGAGCTAGTAGAACTTACACTTAGCAGATTAGGACCCTTTAATGCCACTTCCAGTTTCGGATAGTGTTTCGGGACGAACCAAGCCCAAACCCTACTCAATAATTGGATCATTAGTTAATTAACTTTTGCAGAGTAGTTAAAGAGCATGAATCCATATTTAAAGATCAAATTTACCCCTTGATAATGTCTATCATATCTTGGTAATCTCCCAGTGATTTTCTCAATGAGTCAAAGATTATCAATTGACTTCTGGTCATATCGAAGACTATGAGTATGCAGTGAAAACTGCATTTGTTTATAGAGTCAACACATATATATCTTTATGCTGAATTGAGTAATAAGTAAGACAAATTGTGCAAACGATAACAACACTCACCCAAAGTTGTAGGGGAAGAGTATATAATCTCCGGTCTTTTGGTTGACCAAGAACCTCCGAATATTCCTCTCCGTTTGAGGTATCCATTGATCGCGGGGAGTGTTTGGATCCGAGAATATGATTGATGGATCAATGAAACCAATATCCGTGTCTCCCTTATGTTTGAGCAATAACATCAAGAATCTGCATATATATGTTTGAGGATAGTTAGTTACTATACATATACATATGCTATAGCCAGATTACTAAAAGAAATGATCACTTATAGACAGTAGCAGCTCATGAGAGATTTGTCTAGAACGTCCATATGACATAGTTGGTGGAGCTCACTATACGGAACAAATATAAGGTCATCGCCCCGGAAGTAATGTTCATCTCTAATTCTGACGCAAATCCAGTCATCTGTGTTTTTGGTACATGCCTCCATGTACCACGAGTTTAACGAGCGCATTTGCGTACCAAGTTCCCTGGGGGCCGATGGGTTGTACAGAATTCTGCCACGTACATAAGTTCTCTTCCACTCATCACTACAGTGGCATTTGCGATGGATGCATTTCCTAGAAATTGATTCACGGTTATACCAGCTCGTAACAAGAACTCTTCCATACCATCATAATTGACCCTGCCACTGTAGTCTGATAGGACGCTCATGTTTGAACCATATTGATTCCCAACAACTAGCGGGGGCACTGATTGCTTAGATTGTTCCCCAAGCTGTGGGACACCCTTCTGTGCTCTTCTCTCTTTATTCTTCTCCTTGTTAACTACCTTTTACAGAGTGCGGTCATAGTTCGATAGTGGAGATCTCTTCTGAGCATCATGTAGCTTTATCTTATGATCATCCACCGATTGCCTTAGAGCATCAGGTCCTAAGAAGAACGACTTTTTAGCTTCTTTCTTTGTTTTACAGTCGTCTTCAATTTTCTTGAAATGTGCTTTCACTTTAGCCTTTACTGAAGCGTCTAGTTCTTCGTCAGTCTTCTCATACGGAAGATTCTGAGGAATCTTAACTTTCCTTGTAGCTTGCCTCTTTGCTTGTGGTGGGGCGATCGACACCTTTGCTTTTGTGGCGGTCCTCTTCTTTGGCGATGGGGCGGCGGGAGACCGTCATGGAGGCGATGGGGCCGGTGTTGGTGTTGGAGACGGTCGTGGAGGCGATGGGGCCAATTTTGGCGTTGGAGAACATCGTGGAGGCGATGGGGCCGATTTCAGAGATGGAGATCGCCTTGGAGGTTTTGGGGCCGGTTTCGGAGATGGAGACCGCCTTGGAGGTTCTGGGGAGGAAGCCGTGTCGTGCATTCCACCATCATCATCCCTCGCAACACTATGACCAGCAGGTGATGAATGGTGACTTAGGTCTCTGGGTGAGGTCCTACAGTGAAAACAACGAGTGTGAATAAAGTATCACTATTTAAACCAATACAAAGTTAGTGAAAAAGAGCTAGGTATGATTCACTTTCATTCGCACCTAGGATGAGGAGGAGGAGGCAGCGGCGGTACAATATGAGGTGATTCCCTAGGAATAATGATATAGCGCTTGCGCCAACAAATAAATGTCTTCTCGGCTTCTCCTTAAGTCTTCTCCCCATCACCTCCTTCAATGTCAAGCTGAACATCGCTATGACCTTTTTGAACTCTATCCACCGAGATGCGAGCATATCCAGGTGGTATTATTGACCCATGCCATATTGGTGTCTTCGTATGGTCGATAGGAGATACAACACCGGTAGCCACCATGATTGTGGTAGCCCCCTCTAGAATGTGCAGCTCACATGGTGTATTCGGTTCTGTGATGTCATCCACGGGGAAGCGTAGCTTTGCGTCATCACCAGATTGAGGCACTTCCGTGGAAGAACAACTGCTTTTCAACTAAGCTGATGGGCTAATGTTGACATCCGGTACTGATGCAGTACTTTGCATTCGGCTCATTGCTAACTCCACTTGCCTTTTGATTTCCTCGCTCATTCTCGCTTCAAGTCTCTCTTCTCGCTCTTTTGCTTGAATAGCTGCTTCGCATGCTTCACTAAGCATTTTCTCCATGCTATATTTCATAGCTTCCTCCTCTTTCTTCTTTCTCTGACAGCTTTTATATGTATCTTTGTCTTGAGGGAAGGCATGCTTCCACGGCACCGCGCCATGACCTCTCATTCGCCCACCGTGTTCGGTAGTCCTCAGGGCATATGCCAGCTCATCCCTATCTCTATCTGGTGACCATACTCCTTGTTCCCTCAAAGATTGAGCGTAAACCAGTTTCTGTGCTGCTTCTGTGAGTCCTTCGGTATACGTTAATCTCCCGGTCTGAGGGTCAAGGCCTCCCCCATTACCAAAAAACCACCACTTACCGCGCTCAGACTAGTTACCTGATTCTGGTTGGATTCCCCTAGCTATAAGGTCCTCTTCTATTTTTCCCACTTAGGAATGACAGTAATGTAGCCACCTGATCCCGAGTGATGGTAGTATTGCTTTTCTTGGGCATTCTGTTGGTTCTATATCGCTCGTGCTTCGCTCTCTTCGGATGTCTTGAAATCTACAAAGTCATCCCAAAACGGTCTCAACTTCACGTAGGCCTTATTCTTGAAATCTGGAGTAAGGTTCTTCTTGATAAATTCAGTGTACAATTTCTTCTTCCAGGCCTGGAATTGTGTTGCCATCTTCTTCATAGCCCAATCCCTAACTCTCCCCTTCAAAGCTTCATCTTTTGTATCGAGCGAGAAATGTTGAAGGACATCTTGCCAAATTAGTGCCTTGTCACGATCAGAGACAAAACTAACTTCAGGATGTCCTTTCCTTTGTCGCCATTCATGAGCATTGATCAGAAGCCTATCCCTTACAAGGTAACCACAGTTATTGGAAAATTTATGTGCATGTGGTCCAAGTACTTTCCCTGTTTCCTCATCGAATTGAGAGATAATGTACCGACCCTCCAATGGCTTCTTCGAGCCTCGTACATTTTTACTCTTCCTCGTAGTTGTTGTTGATGCAGACGGCTATGTATGTATACACACAAAATTTATAAATATAATTATACAAATGTAATTATTTTGATTTTCATGTATACACAAGAGATTGTAGACGTATATATACCTCGTCAACATTGTCTTGCACGATATTTTCTTGCTCAACATCTTCCGCAAAGTACTGACTTCCGTCATCTACTTGATTATTGGTGTCGTCATCTACTTGATTGGTGCCATCTACTACTTGATCAGTGCCATCGTTGATCATTGAAAACAAGAAATCCTCCATGTTGTCATTTGGGTCGTTCATTTCTACAACTATATATAGTAAAAGGGTTTAGACACTTAGTGTGTGTGTGTACGTAAAGCGTAAACAAGCTAAGTGTGTAACACTTATAGTAACCAAAGGGGTAGACACTTAGTGTGTGTGTGTGTAATGAAAGGGTTTAGGGGGGTTTAGGGTAGACACTTAGGATGTATATCTATAGGGTTTAGACACTTCGGGGTTTAGGGTAGACACTTAGTGTGTGTGTAAACCCTAAACAAGTGTGTAAAACACTTAGAGTAACCAAAAGGGTAGACATCACTTAGTGTGTGTGTAAACCCTAAACAAGTGTGTAACACTTAGAGTAACCAAAAGGGTACGTAGACACTTAGTGTGAGTGTAATAACTGGGTTTAGGGTTTAGGGTAGACACTTAGGATGTATATCTATAGGGTTTAGACACTTAGGATAAAAGGGTAGACACTTAGTGTGTGTGACCCTAAACAAGTTTGTAACACTTTCTTAGAGTAACCAAAAGGGTAGACACTTAGTGTAGGCACTAGGGGTAGACACTTAGGGTTTAGGGTTTATGCACTTAGAGTCATGCACTTATAGGGTATATATTTCTCTAACAAATGAAAGATATATACATTTAACTACAAATAATGAAAGGTATATATTTCTCTAACAAATGAAAGCTTAGGGGTTTATGGTAGACACTCAGCGTGTGTAAACCCTAAAGTGTGTAACACTTACGGTAGACGCATATATATCAAATCGGCACTTAGAGATATATTTTATTAGTAATATAATGAAAGGTATCTATTTCTATAACAAATGAAAGCTCTATACATATTTTACTAGCAATATAATGAAGATACATATATATATCAAATCATATATAGCAATAATGGAAGGTCTATAATTCTCTAAGTGCTAAAATCTATTTCTAAAACTAAAATCTATTTATATTTTTTTACACACAATTCACCTTCTTCTTCTTCTTCCTTCTTCGATCTTCTTCTTCTTCTCGATCTCCTCTTCACCTAGAAAAACATGTATAAAATGTTAGTGTGTGAAAACAAGAAACTAATAACATAGAATATTATCAAATTTCCTATTTTTTTTTCTTACAAATCCATTTACAAATTTATAAAAACATTTACTAAAAATAGATTTTAGTAAAAATCTATTTATAAGAAACAAATCATTTTTCTTTTTTTCTTTTTTCCTCTCCTTTCTTCTTTCTTCTCTCCCTACCTTCTTCCTTATTCCTCCTTCCTTCTCTTCGGCCTAGTTCCATTTTCGTTTCATTTCTTTCCTTCTCCTCTCTTCTCTCTCTCCTGACGGCCCTGACGACGCGGAGGAGGAACGGCGCGGCGCGGTGGCCAGTGGCACGGCGAGAGGGCACGTTAGGGCCGGGCAGAGAGGAGGCGGCAGCGCGACGTGCGGCGGCGGCGCATGCGGCGGTGCTGTGCAGAGGAATGGCGGCGGCGCGGCTTGCAGCGGAGGAAAGGCAGCGGCGCGGGGGCCGGTAAGTGGCACGACGAGGGCGTCGGGGTTGGGCAGAGGAGGCGGCGCGATGGCGGCGGCGTCCGCAACGTACTACGCGAGATCGAGAATGAAGACGATGAGGAAGGAGAGAGGCAACCGCGGCTTATATAGATAGTCACCCTTTAGCCGCGGTTGGTATTACCAACCGGGGCTAAAGCCTTTAGTCCCGGTTGGTAATACCAACCGCGGCTAAAGGCCCGTTTAGGCACCAAACGAAATTTCCAGTGGGCTCTTTTATATGTTTTGGTATTGTATATAGTTTAATATATGTATAAATTATTCTAGTTCTTGTTAATTGCATAATAAATTAAATACATGTCACAAATTTTTTTAAAAATAACCATTAAATTTTCTTTTACTTTATTATACACTTGAAAAATGTATAACATAAAATCTTTTACCTTTTTATAATATCAAATATAAATGTAACTAACCATTAGAATTTGGTTAATGCAAAAGTATATCGTTCAATTAAAAAATAAAATGCTTGGTTACCAACAGAAAATTAGTTTATGCATTATTTTAACGTTAATCTTTTTGTGTTTCACCATTCATTGTCCAATTATGCGACAAATAAGTTTACCCTTAAATAGAAAATTATTAATGAGACACTAAATGACCCTATATGAAAAACTTTTGAATACAAAGGTTTTATAACTCATCAAGATCATTCATTTTAGAACTAAACTTTTTCACTGAAAAATGTATTTCTTCATTAGTCACTAAATGACTACAAAAGAAGTATTAGTAAATATTAATTAGTCACTAAATGCAAAATTGACCAAATACAAATGTAGATCTTCATTTATTTGACCAAACTTAGCAAAAATTACCAATACACATGTCACTTGACATCACTACTAAGCTAGCTACATCAAGCGGGCACAGTAGTGATCTTCTTCTTGACATATGTCCCTTGGTCATGATCATGTTGTAACCATGGAGTGTCCTTGGCATTTAGAATTATGCTTGGTTCTTTGGTCACACTAAATGACGAAATTCGGTTATCCCTTTCGTAAAGTTCTGACATGTCTGAGTTGTCCTCAATTCCCAAAATATTTCTTTTCCCTAAAAGAACTATGTGACGCTTGTGCTCATTGATGATTGATTTGTCATCATTTTTTCTTTCTTTGATTTTGTAGACATGTCTTTTACATAGAACACCTGATTCACATCAGCAGCAAGGACGAATGGTTCGTCTTTGTACCCAATAGTGTCGAGGTCCACTGTTGTCATCCCATAATGCTTGTCAATTGTTACCCTGGCTCCGGTCATCTTCACCCATTGGCACTTAAACAAAGGGACTTTAAAATTTGATGCATAGTATAATTCCCAAATCTCATCTATGCGGCCATAATATGTTTGCCTATTTCCATTTGGGTCAGTGGCATCTATGCGGACACCATTGTTTTGGTTGGTGCTCCTTTTATCTTGGTCTACCGTGTAAAATATATTTCCATTTATCTCGTAGGCTTTGTACGTGAGGATGTGCCATGATAGTTGTCTAGCCAACAAATACAGTTGTTCATCAATACTCTCATCACCAAGATATTTGTTTCGCAACCAATCGCCGAAAGTTTTCATGTGTTCACGCATAATCCAAGCTTCATTCTTCCCTGAAAATTGGAATCGTAGGAACTTCTTGTGTACCTCGACATACGGCTCCACCACGGAGGAGTTTTTAAGAACTGTGTAGTGTGCTTTGTTGAAATAATCATCCCTCATACTGATATATGTTTTCTTCCCTAGTGTTCGTTTCCCACTAAGTCTCCCCTCGTGTCTTAATTCAGGAACATGTTGTGTAGAAACACATGACCGAGAATACTAATCTCCTTGACCAGGTGAACTAGGAGGTGTTCCATGATATTAAAGAAGGATGGAGGGAAAACCAACTCAAAGCTGACAAGGCACTGAACCACATCATTTTGTAGAGTAGCTAGTTCCATTGGATCAATTGCGTTATGAGAAATTGCATTGAGGAATGCACATAGCTTCATAGTGGCTAGACGTATATGTGGAGGTAGAATTCCTCTTAATGCAACCGTAAGCAATTGTGTCATAAGCACATGGCAGTCATGAGACTTTAAGTTTAGGAATTTCTTCTCTGACACATTTATTATATTCTTTATATTGGAGGAAAATCCAGATGGGACCTTGATGCTGCTTAGACATTCACACATGCTTTCCTTCTCTTCTTTTCTAAGAGTGTAGCTAGAAGGCTTTAAATAATGGTGTCCATCTTCTGTCTGCTCTGGATGTAGGTTGTCTCGTTCTTTCATGTCTTGCAAGTCTTGTCGTGCTTCAAGTGTATCTTTGGCTTTTCCATACACACCCATGAATCCTAGCAGGTTCACACAAACATTCTTTGTCAAGTGCATCACGTTGATCGCGTGGCGGACCTCTAGGACATGCCAATAGGGTAGCTCCCAAAATATGGACTTCTTCTTCCACATGGGTGCGCGTCCATCAGCATCTTTTGGAACTAGTAGGGCCTCTTCTCCCTTTCCAAAGACTACTTGCACATCCTTGACCATATCAAGTACATCCTCTCCATTTCTGTTGCGAGGCTTGGTTCGTTTTACTTCTTCTTTACAATGCTTGCCTTTCTTTCTGGCTTGGTGATTCTTAGGAAGAAAACGACGATGGCCAAGGTACACGACCTTTCGATATTTTTTTAGATATAAACAGTCAAGGTCATCAAAACAGTGTGTGCATGCATTATATCTCTTGTTTGTCTGTCCCGAAAGATTACTTAGGGCATGTCAATCATTGATTGTTACGTACAACAATGCTCGCAGGTTGAAGTGTTCCTGTTTGTACTCATCCCACACATGTACACCTGGTTTGCTTCATAAAAGCAGGAGTTCCTCAACTAAGGGCCTCAGGAAGACATCGATATTGTTACCAGGTTGCCTCGGGCATTGGATCAGCACCGGCATGATAATGAACTTCCGCTTCATGCATAACCATGGAGGAAGGTTGTAGATACATAGAGTAACCGACCAAGTGCTATGACTACTGCCCTGCTCCCCAAAAGGATTCATACCATCCGTGCTCAAACCGAACCTTAAGTTTCTTACGTCTTCTGCAAACTCCGAGAATTCTCTGTCAATTGCTCTCCACTGGGACCCATCAGCAGGGTGTCTCAACATGTTGTCTGCCTTACGGTCTTCTTTGTGCCATCACAACAACTTTGCATGGTCCTTTTTTCTGAAAATACGTTTCAGGCGTGGTATTATAGGAGCATACCACATAACTTTGGCAGGGATTTTCTTCCTAGGACGCTCTTCGCCCTCAACATCGCCAGGGTCATCTCGCCTGATCTTATACCGCGACGCTTTACATACGGGGCATTCATCCAAATTCTCGTAGTCCTTGCCACGGTACAAGATGCAGTCATTAGGATATGCATGTATCTTCAGGATTTCTAATCCAAGAGGGCACATGACCTGTTTTGCGTCGTACGTAGTGGCAGGCAATTCGTTAAGCTTTGGAAGTATCTTTTTTTGGATCTTGAGTAATTGCCCAAATGCCTTGTCGGATATGCCATTTTTTGCCTTCCATGGTAGCAACTCCAGTGTTGTACCCAACTTATTTTGTCCATCTTCGACGCTCGGGTATAGTAGTTTCTTGTGATCCTCTAGCATGCGGTCAAACTTAGCTTTCTCTTTTTCACTTTCACAATCTCTTTGTGCATCACGAATGGCTTCACCAAGACCATCATCTTCAGAGAGTGTGTCCTCTGACCCTGCCTCTTCTTCTGCTTCCACCACTGTAGTATCATTGAAGTCACCATATTGAGCAATAATGTCGTCAGGGTCCAATTGCTCTTCTTTGTCTTCTTCCATCATAATTCCGGTTTCTCCATGCTTGGTCCAACAAATATACCCGACTTCAAAAAGTGTGAGTGAAGAGTCCTTAAGCTACAATATTCCTTCAAATTCTTGCACAAGGTGCATGGACAACACATGAAATTAACATCCCGCTTGTTTGCCTCAGCCGCTCTTAAGAAATAATGCATGCCATCAATGAACTCTTTGGAGCGGCGATCTACATTGTACATCCAATGGCGTGTCATCGTCTGTATTATATGACCCAAAACATAATTAAATTTCTCATTTTGGTCAATAAATGATATTATAAAAATACCGAAAGGTCTACATTAAAATAACATGACATGGAACACCATCAATGTCATTTCCGAGTCACACAAAGACTAATGTATGTTGTATCAAAGCCTCGACATAACGTATGCTAACATCACTAGAACTATACACAGACAACCTAAAATGCACGTCAGTAGCATAATGATCTCCCAACCAATGCCAACTAAAGCAGACAAATCATTATTCGACTGTTCAACATTGACGAGCTCCTTGGTTGGCTCGCTACCTCATCAGCCTTCGTAGCCTCCGCCACATGTTTAACATAATCTTCCTCCCAGTACCAGCCGCGGCATCTAGTGTCATCCCACTGAAAATAGAAATAAAGAATTAACACTTTAATCAAAATCATCAGGAAATTTAGGAACAAATTAACCGTAACCATCAAATAAGACAAAATATATAACTCACATTGCGATCTGGACACTTATAGAAGATCCGACCGTTGTTGGGACCCGCCTTCCCCACTCGGTACTCTTTCCCATTCTTTTGCATACACTTGCCACAGGTAATGAGAGGGAGGTCTGGCCTTAGTCGCTTTGGAACCCGATCAGAGGCCGAGTACCTCGAAGCGCGCAGTTGGCATCTACTCTCTATACTCATTTTTTTAAACTAGATATTATAAATTCCTCATATTCTAAACAAAGAAAATAAAACAATTAAAATTTACATTTCTCTACAATCATCAAATGTTCCATGTATACAACTAAAGTATTCTAGGTAGCTACCTTTTTCATCTAAATATATAATTATTTTGAGCTCAAGTGGCATATATATATAAATCAAGAAAAATCCACCATAAATTCATTCCTCATTTAATAATATCCTTAAAATCTATATTTCTCAAACTAAGCTAAATTACATGGTTTATACTAGTTCGGGCACGAACGCCCTACGTCCAGTTTGCCGCGTAGTCGTGTTACCGAGCGTGGAGAGCTCGTAGAGGGGAGCTACAAGCTTTGGTGAGAGAGGGAAGCGAGTTCCCAGGTCTTGTGCGTATGAGGTTCGTGGTTCTGTTGAGAGCTCGCGTGGATACGAGTATGAGTGTGGGTGAATGAGTAGAGAGAGTTCAGAGAGTGGGATTGAAGGTCCAGTCTCCCCCTTTATACGTAGGGAGAGATGGAGGAGTACGGTATATAGAGAGAGACGACGTGGGCCCAATATGGGCCGTTGACTTGGGGACGCCTTGGGCTTCTGTTCTTCTTCCTTCCTGGCAAAGACTGTGCCTGTGGGCACGCCGTCCGGGTCCTGTTCGTCCTTGAGGGTGTTGTAGCCATGCGCCTCGTAATCGGGAACGTCACTATTCCCTGATTAGGGCATGGGCGGGGTTGGCAACACAGGGCCAGGCACCCCCGCGTTCCGTCGTACAGGGTTCGGAATGCCGTAATCCCTGTTCAAGTGTCCACCGGGAGCATGGCGTGTGTCAATTGATGGTTAGGCAGCACAGGGACTTGTACCGCAAGGAATGCACAGGGACAGGCATGACGGTTCATGCCTTGGTTCCCCATCCTTAAGGACAAGCAGGACTGTGGACCTTTTGACTATAGGCCAGACCGCCCGGATCGGCTGTGGCGGTGGTGCCTTCGGGAGAGGCTGATGTAGATGGATGACGTCATGTTGGCTCGGACGAGGCGGTGGAGCCCCCGAGAGTATATGTGTCTCGGATGCCTTCGCCCTGGCTCAGACGAGACGGAGAGGTCTCCGAGGATGGGTACGTCACGGACGACGTCATCCTCGCTCGGACGAGGCGGAAAGGCCTCCGAGGGAGTGTTGTCGTTACGGTGAGATGTAGCGGAGTGCCCCTGGGGGTGGATACGTCACGGATGACGCCACCCCAGCTCAGACGAGGTGGAGAGGCCTCCGAGGGGATGAAGAGCCCCGAGGGTAATTTTATTTTCGCGTAGTGCGGTGTATAGGGTACCCTATTTCCTGGTATCCGACACTAGTTTTAGTTGCCTTCTTCAAAATATTCAAACAATGTCAAGTGAATGAAGCTTAAAATGGCAAAAAAGAGAAAATCATAAAAAATCACATATAGACCAAGAAACAATATATGTTTCCGCTAAAACATGAGAGGTTGAAGATAGTAACCTTTCAACGAGTCGATGGAGGCGTAGAAATGATCAAATGAAGTAATGGCCGAAGAGGAGATGAAGAATAGTGAAGAAATGAGCTCTCGGGCTCGGGCTGAAGAGGAAGAAGAGTTCAAATAGGGGAGACCTTTAGTCCCGGTCCATATAACCAGCCGTGACTAAAGGCCTACCTTTAGTCTCGGCTGGTGCTAGAAACCGGGACTAAAGGATTAGTCCCGGTTTGTAGCACCAACCGGGACTAAAAGTTGATCCTCCTTAGTGTCGTCTATGCAGATAACTCGCACGTTTTCTTTATTTTGTAGATAGATATATAGATTGAAGAAAACTAGTAGAGTACCATATTGGAAGTAGTGGCATATAAGCATAATTACTAGCACTAAATATACCGGCCATTACACCATTGATTATTGGTTGTAAAACCTTTTTCATTGTTGTGTTGTTTTAGAAAATCGGCAGTGGATATAGAGTAGTACAACACATCACTTGAGCGGTGTTATAGCTTACTGTTAAGGGTTGGTGATGATCCAGGGTACACGGATGTCGATCGTTCCTTTTTTTCCCCTAACTACATAGTCGTGCCTCACGTTTGTATATAGCCGTGAATAGTTCGTTGAGTTCGGTATCACAGTG
Organism: Microstegium vimineum; assembly: GCA_022036555.1. Lineage (NCBI taxonomy): Eukaryota > Viridiplantae > Streptophyta > Magnoliopsida > Poales > Poaceae > Microstegium > Microstegium vimineum. The sequence continues at coordinate 8,048,598 of CM039129.1, forward strand.
TACTGCCCTGGGATCGGATAATAGTAAGTGGAAAGCGCGCACTATATATCATTATCATCATCGTTTTTAGGAGCACAAGCACTTGAACTTGACCAGAGAAAGGAGCCATATGCATGCATACATTATATTGGAGATAGATATCTAGATAGGCACGCCGGTGTCTTTGTCTGCTTGGAATCATACATGCATGTCACCTTCGGTTAAAAACATACGCATATATAAGAAGCCGGCCTGGACCCGCGAGATTCTGGCATACAGCGGCCGGTCGCCACGGCATCCACCTCAACCGCCGCATGCACCACTGTACCGGTGGCGTGATGCGCTCACAGCGCTGATTCATCAATGTTTTCCACAAGTTTTGATGCTTATATTAGCTTTATTTGCGATAGCGTTTTGGTAAGGTATGGAATGGAATTATATGCCCACACATATCATGCACATCACATCATCACATCGTCTTTGCAGTAGTTGCACGTATTACTGTAAGCGGATTCGGAAAGCAAACAGTATGTAGCTAGGCGTCCATGATTCGTACGTCGTCGTCTTTTCTCCCGTCGTCCGGCGCGGCGTGCCGACCTGCAGCTCCTCCTACTATCATTCGAGTCAGCGTTGCATGCATGTTCTTATCCGGCCGGCACAGATCATAGCATAGCAAGCTAAGAGTGACGAAGCAAACACGTGTGCCTGTTCCACAGGCATCTTGTATATAGCAAACTAGAGAACACCGTATACTATACGTACCGTCTCTCTGTCGCGACATAAAAGCAGAATTCATTCGTGGTTTATTTTCCTGCGTTCTTCTATGACTTGCGCGCATGCGAACGTACGTCCAGAAATTGTTCATATGGAATTTGTCTACGAATTGATATGATCTACGCACGAGAATAATTAAACTGATGCTTCATTATATATATTTTGAATACATCTCAAGCAGTAATTCATACACAGAAGACGCGCGGAACGCCGTTGAGCATGAATAAAGCCACATGCGGCAAAGTACCAGAGAGTACAGCATAATGCCCATGACACGTACGCTCTCAAATTCTAAGCATCGATGGTTATCGTCATATTGTTCGGACAGCATGCAGCAGAGGACGATTCCTTCTTAAGGTCTAAGAAACTGTCACATTCACAATTGAAGAAAAATGTCACGCACCACTCTCATCACCTAGAAAAATACACAACCGTAAACCTAAGCTACCTATACTCACACCTATATATAATTAATTATGAAAAATGTCAGTCCAAAAAAACCAGTATGATTACTTAATTATATATATATTTCTAAATAATTAAAAAGACAAGATGACTTATTATTTAAATATATGCTCCATTACACTCGATACATGTGTCGAAGAGATCAAAGTTGCAATTTAATCACATTGTAATTTAGTGAAAATGTAGTTCATGAAAGTAAAACATACCAAGGCAAAGATGAACAAAATGAGATAAAATTATTGGATACAAGACCATAACTATAATAGTTATGATGCAAGACCATGGCGGCTAGGGCGAAGTGGGATCGGAGCAAGCGATCAACAAGGTCAGGTGGAGCAGTAACGTTTGAAGAGGGTAGTCAGACCAGGGCAGAGTAGGGCTTCCGGGCGAGTCGAGGGGCTGCGCCAGGGTGAATCACGTAATAAGGTTGCATTGGGGCACGACTGCAAATAGAGTGAAGACATTGTCACCTAGCTAATTTTAGACAAACGACACCAAGGGACAGTGATCAGACCAATTCGCCATAGATTGGTAACCATAACTTGTGAGCTTCATCTTATTGTAGTATCAGATTGTGTTTTTATCTTGGTCTTGCCTGTGTTCTTCAATTCACAGGCAGAGACTGGCCTTCATCTCATGGTCTAAATGGATGAGCATTAATACATGCTTAATAACTAGGGGATACATGATGCTAAGATTGTGGCGGTTTAGATCATTGTGGTCGAAATCTAGATCGTGTGTGTTACACCAAATCGAGAGTTATCTTGACCTAAAGAAAGAGTGGGCACCCCTATTCACATTAGAGATGGACCGTTGTGACCTGTTTTTTTTACTCGTGAAGGCTGGTCATGGGTGGCTTGGGTGTGGTCACGCCTAGCTGCATGGGTGAGTGATGGGATGTGGCGGCGGACGGTCTAGGGATTGCGACAACGGACAAACAAATGGATTGACGCAAAAAAAGTTTTTGGCCATCTTTTGTTTTTTAGGAAGCTAGTATAGTAAACTTTTGGAGATAGGGATAATTGAGATTAATTGCTACTTATTTTGTAAACTTGTTAAAGTCATTGGTTTAGTGAGTGAAATTTACGAAGCTCCTAGAGTTTCTCTAGGTTGGGCAAGAAACAAATCATCCAAAACATATATCAAAATGGAAAAACCATCATGCCTCTTTCAGGATGGAAACTCTAATTAATTTTTTCACGCAAAACTCTAATTAATAAAGCGAGCAATCTGTTTGCAAAGTTCAAGAAGACAATATGTATGGTATAGTCTTACTTCCTAGGGTGATTCATTTAAGTCAACCCTCCTAGAAATCTCCTAATTGTTGGGATTGGGATGATCGGCTTATTAAGTCAAGTGTACCTGAAAAATATGTTTTTTAAGGTAAAAGTGAATACATTTCTAGTGTTGCTGGTTTGCTCAAAAGAATCATTCCAAAAATTAATTTCGAGTGCAAGTTTGTTGCTGTAATTGTGCGTTCCCATCCTAGGTTGGAGGAGGTTTGCGAAGTGAAATGCCCCTGAAAAAATGGGAGAAGATTGTAGAAATTCTAGTAGTGAATGCCATGAAAAAAAATCAAGGAGCCGATGATATTCCAAGTTTGTTGTGTGCTGAAATAGCTGATATATATATATATATATATATATATATATATATATATGCAATTGTTTGCTTCTTTTGAGTGTCCAAATACGGTTAAAAGTGAGTTTTAAGCCGTACACCTTTAGTTGTGATTTAAATTAAATTTTGGTCAAGAAAAAAGGGACGACGAATGAATAATCCTTATCTGACATGTACTATGTCATGGTCTCACAACTTTTTTTTTGCGAAACCATGGTGTCACAAATTAAATCACGTACGGAAGCCAACTCCTCCCGTGTCGTCAACGTGTCAACAAGTCGTCGGGGCGGTCAACGGTCAGTCCACTGCTGTCTGCTTGAGGCAAAGGCTGGTCAAACTGGGGGCACTAGCAGCTTAACGCATGCATGTGCCAAACGAGCGAGAGGTACGGATAAAGTATGTACAGTAGTTGTATTATGTGTGTAGAGTACGTCCATTAAACATTGCGTTTTTAACTTTTAGGTACCCGATTTGACCATTCGTCATTCAAAAAATTAAATTATAAAATAAATAAATTATTATTAAAATATCTCTAAGAATAAAATAAATCATAACAAAATAGAATGTACTTAATCCGTTCCAAATTACAGTTCGTTTGACTTTTTCAAACCTAAGTTTCACCACTCGTCTTATTTAAATTTTTGTGCAAAATACCATTTCTTTTGGTGTGGTTTACTTATTTAATAAATAGTCTACATGAATGACTTAAATTTGACTATGTTTGCACAATTTTTTTGAATAAGACGAGTGGTCAAAGTTCGGGTAAAATCAAACGAATTATAAATTGAAACGGAGGGAGTATTTATATAAAATTTTAAATAATACGAACGGCCAAATAAGCACGAAGTACAAAACATCATTTTTAATGGAACAAACTTTTAATGGGACGAAAAGGAACACCACACAAACATACTGAGCATGAGCGCAGTGTAATACTAGCCACTACTACAGATTTGCAAATCAGTGCCGACCCATCACTGCCGGGTCTGACAAAACCGGCAGTGATGGATCTTCACTGCCGGTTTCAGCCACGAACTGACAGTGAAGGTCCTCGTTCGTAATTTGAAAAATCAGTGAAGTAAATTGATTGTTTGAGCCACTAAATGAATCCAAATGAAACAATTGTGAACTACAAAGTTTCATAACTTTTTGAGATCTACAACTTTCATGTAGAAAGTTTTTCCATCCATGGTCGTTTACAAAAATAAAAAAAATCAACTCTACAGGTATATTAGTGCCGGTTCCAGCCACGAACCGGCACTGAAGCTCCTCATTACTGCCGGCTCGTGGCTGAAACTAGCAGTGATATCATGTACACTTTCACTGCCGGTTCCAGCCACGAACGGGCAGCCTGCCGGTTAGTGGTTGGAACCGACAGTGATATACCGTTAATTTTTTTGATTTTTGTAAACTACCTCCGATGGAAAAACTTTGTACATGAAAGTTGTAGATCTCAAACAGTTATGAAACTTTTTAGTTCACAATCTTTTCATTTGAAATCGTTTAGTGGCCGAAAAATACGTTCGAATGTGTCAAATTTGAAATTCAAATTTTTGTAAACGACCTCGGATGAAAAAACTTGTTACATGAAAGTTGTAGATCTCGAAAGTTATGAAACTTTGTAGCTCACAACTTTTTCATTTGGATTTGTTTAGTGGCTCAAACAATCAATTTACACTCGGTTTAGTATAGAATATGAGGAAGTACTACTGAATCTAGTCACAAGTGAGTCATGGGTGGAGTTGTAGAGGAGGTACCACGCGAGACCAAGGTCTGAGGTTCGAATCCCCCGGTGGAGCGCGTTCGCTAATTTTACGCTACGTGAAAAAATGTGCGACTTGCGACGGAGACGGATAGGCGGGTTCCTCCCAGAATTTAAATATTTTTTTTCGATTTTAAAAATACGATTTCTTCTGGACATAGATGTGACCCCTCATCACTACCGAAGTGGTTGTGTCGATTCAAAATCCGGCAGTGATGAGAGATTTTGAACCGACACTGTTTTGCTATTCTGTAGTAGTGAGCTACCTATTCCAAAAGAAAATACATTTTTAGAATAATGTTATGTTTTAATATACCGATCAATTTGCTCCCAAAAAAAGATAATATACTGATCAATTATATATAAATATTATATATTAAATAAAAATTATTAAATTAATTATGAAATATATTTTTATAATAAATTAACTAGCATTTTGCCCGTGCGTTGCAACGGGAGTGAAACTTTGTCGCGGGGTGATATGGTTTCCAGCTTGTCAAGTTAGTATGAGACTGTATGCAAAATGCCATACATTGAATTTTATATCCCAATAAAATAGCTCCCGAGTAGATGAGGCAACAAGTCTAAATTCCTCGTATGAGAAAGTATCCAAAATGCCATACACTGAATTTTATTTTATTCTCATGCAAATCAAATTCAGACGTTCAGCTTAATACCACCCTTATTAGCCCTATGCCCACTTCTACCTTAAAATCCCTACAGTGAATAGTGCATTTGCATCTGCCCAAACTTAAGTAAACGTGGGTGTTGAAAGGAGTTGCTGCTAAACTAACACACTGAAAGACAAAACAGTGGGATCTGGAGCTGCTGCTCGATACTGAAGTACTTATTAATAGCAAAAACTGTAGCTCGATCAATTTGACAAAATCAACAAAACAAATCCAATTTTGATTAACCTAAAATTGGAATAACAGAAAGCGCTAGGATCTTAGTTTCCAGAAAGCGCAAGGAATCTTCTTTTTTTTATCAGAAAATCAGAAAATGAAAAGGTTTATGTATGTTCTCCTATGAGCCATTACAGACACCAATTGATGAACAACGGTAGAAATTGAGATTGAACCAACTTTTAGGAGTTCTGCAAGTTCAGAGACCTGACACCTTCAAACTGTTAGCTACACTATGAAGCAGCACCAAGATCCATCCTTCCACCAGGGAAGGATTTGGGAAGTAAATATCTCCATAGAACGCACAGTGCAGCACAAAAAAATCATGGGAAATTCAACGGAAATTCATCAAATAAAATAACACAACCCAACAGAGACCCGCATGATTTGACATAGGCAGAGGATCTTCAACAGCAGGACCAAGCTTGGAGCCTTGGACATCTTACCGCTGCCGCCACAGTAGGCTCCTTTCGTGTGCTGCTTGGTTTGGGAATGGCTTCAATGTCGCGGTGATTCCTCAGTTCCTGCTCATTGTCGACCTCTAGGCGAATCACATACTACTATTTATGTCATGAGTTGATTGACTTTACTGCAAAACTCCACGTATTAGAGGTTATCAGAAGACCGAAACAAATTGTTCCTGTCGAACTCAGTGGAAAGGCTCAGAAATGACAAGAGCAAACCTGCAGACATGCTTTTTGGTCCTTTCGTATGGTAGGCTACAAGCAACAATGCAGAGGTTGTTATTGCTACTGCTACTAATATGTGATGATCGAAGCGTTGCCAAATTACAGAGGTCAGTTCAAACTACAAAGAGACCAGTACCACCAAGACTTGCTACTGCTACTAATATGTGATGATCGAAGCGTTGCCAAATTAGAGTCCTTCCATCAGTCTGAAACATGTAGAAGCAGCACAAATACTGAATGTGAGAGCAGAGTGGAATAAAATTAAATAGGGTGCAGAGAAAACAGAGGAAGCATCTCAGTTACCACTCCAGGAGTAGGAGCAGGAACAAACATTCAGATTGATAACAATATAGATACGTATTTGTTAGTCTCATGTTCCCTGAAGGTCAAAAGCGTTGCTCATGAATGTGCCCCAAAAGTTATTAAATGTACATCTCCAAATACTTTCACTGGTAGTTAACTATAGGTATTAAAGTTCCTAAAATGTCAATAAGTAAAACAAAACAGTTACCTATTATTCATCTACAGAGAACGTATTTGATGGCTTGGGAATAAGACCAAGTTTCAGTGTTGCGATGGGCACTGATCAGGAGCACTGTGCATTTACAGAGAATGTGTTTCCAAGCCTAAATGACATGACTCAAGAATCCAGTCTAACATTGCAACAAGGTCTGGTGTACTCCAAATTACATCAAGAGTGCTGCTAAACGAAAGCAGAGTTCTGGTGAGTATTGGAGAATAGTCAGATTTATAACTCATTGCCTTTTCAGAGGTGGTAACGTGGTATACGTCGTATCAGATGTTGTGGGTAGTGGACTACAATTTTTTTGTGAATTTAATGGGATTGCTATAGAAATGTATAGCTTTGGCTATGTTATTGATTGCTTACTCCCCCAGCGTGAACTTTGTTTGTCTGATCTTGAACTATGGTGCAATTTGGCATTGACATTTAAGTTCTCTTTCTGAAGTATCCAAGTTTTCTCTACCATTATCTCAGTTTAAGGATGTCTACTGTTGCAAGCAAGAACACTTATTCCTATTAAATTAATGTGAAAGTTTTTTCACTCATTCTTGAATCATTTTGAAAGTTGTTAGGGAGACTCTATGACAACCTTAACCAGTAGGGCTGCAACCTGCAGCCATTTTCTTCAAGAAAATTAAACACTTGACCACAATAACATATATATGAAATTATGAACTTTGGATCTTGTGGCATAGAAAAAAAACTCTAAAATTCTTTTTAGCCACTCTTCTAAAGTAAAATCAAAATGCATTCTGAGAGGCATCAGATGTATCTTATTGTTGCATTAGTTGGGAATTATGAGTTTGCTTGTTTAGGTTCTGAGCTTGCAGAAAGGTTCCAAGGCTCATTGTAGCATTAGAGCTTGTAGAAATATTCCAACATTCCAAGTTTACATGCATGCTACTTAATTCACTAATTATTGAGGACATAATTACCTCGAATATGTTCAGTGCCTAAAACAGACATTTCTAATGACTACAACAAGAGAAAAGAAAATTGTAGTGACCAACTTGAGAATGTTTGCCAAAGTAAAGAATTTGTTGAAATGCGGAGCAGAATATAGAGTTTTCAGAGGTGATCATATAAGATTTTGGCAAGACGCATGAATAAGGACACTACCAAGTCTATATATAGGCTACTCATAGTAGACTTAAAATAAGGACACAATAAGGCAAAATCAGTCAGAAAAGCCAAAATAAATATGCCATGTGAGTTGGGGTGTTATGCATGCCATCTAGTTAGTGGAGAATCACTTCAAACATTAAAAAGAAATAAACACCATTACTACTCCATCTTACAATCCATTCCCTCATTATCAGCATAAGCATAGGTGGCGTTTTGTAGGTAGCAGAAAAGTGTTTGAGCAGTTTTGGACATTTAGTTGAACTGCTTGTCACTTCTTCCTGTTCCATGTTTACTTTCTTTCTAAACTTCTGAGGGAAGCTGCTAGTCCTGAAACTTTTTATAGGTAAGGAACGAAATGATATATAAGGCATGGTGATACATATTTCTGTAAAATGACCTCACCTTACCTTTTCTGAGTGAACATGCGAGTATAGAACCTCACCTTACCTGAATGACCTCGAATGGAGGGCAAACGATTTGAGGACTTCCATGATACAAAGAAAGACACTGTCTTTGCGCTGGCAGATACACGGATTGGAGAGGGGTCAAACTTTGCCTGACCTTTTGATGACTTGTGGTTCAGCTTTTGACGCGATCTGGACACCCGTGATGGCAGCAGGTGCATATGGAAGAAGCATGGTTGCCGATGACCTAAACAAATTTACAGATGAAAAGATTTGTAGTTGTCTTTCTACAAACAAGCACACAAGAAAGATATTACAACTCGAAGCTAATTACAGGTCAATAAAATCATGCAACTACCAAACAGGGCCAAAAGCATGTGTACAAAGTACAAACAAGTTGTACGCAGCCTGTGGACAAAGCAATCTGAACACATGAACACATGAAGAAAAGACAGAATAAGAGATGGGGAAATCAGGACAGAGAGCAAACCTTTGGCATTGACCAAACTGCAGGACAAATTGGTCGACCTTGATGTGGGTGGTGTCCAGAGATAGCGCTACCTTTGAACTCGCCGGTGAGGACGGCGCTAGGCTCCGGCGGGCGAGGGCGACGATGGGGAGCGGCGGATGCGGAATGCGGCTGGCCCCGCGTGGAGCGAGGACGAGAGCGTCTGCGCAATGGTGGGTGTGTTGGAATATGATCCGAATTATAACGTGAGTCTTGTGAGGACGCCTGGAGGGCCCACGGTTCGGGTTATGTTTATTAGCGGATTTGTTTCTTTGGACTGCAGTCAGTCCGTCCTATAAATACATCTTGTAAAGCCGCACGAGAAGAGCACGACTCATTGTATTCCCCGCGTTCAGTAAACACTCTCATGAGTAAACACTCTCCCCATATAGTGAAAATCCGGTTGGCGCCCGTGGTTTTTTTCCGCAAGGGTTTTCCACGTAAAAATCCGTGTCTCGTGTTTGATCTTGTTTGATTATTCCCTAACAAGTGGTATCAAAGCCTGACACGACATTAGATTGAGAAAAAAAGGGTTCTATTCCCTGTTGGTTTCATCGCGCTGCCCCCAAGATCAATCTGTTATTCTGCGTCTCCGAGCGTATGAACAGAACTATCATCTCCAGATCCCGTTGCATGTTGTCAAATTTGGGTTTGAATAGACGTTTTTGGGCTAAAGCTGCTTCCACTGCTTGCTATCTTATTAATCGTTCACCCTGCATCCCTCTTGATAAGAAAACTCCAATTGAGGTATGGTCTGGTTTCCAGCTGATTATTCGCAATTGAGAGTTTTTGGTTATTCTGCCTATGCTCACGTTGATAATGGTAAATTAGAGTCGAGAGTTGTTAAATGCATATTTCTTGGTTATCAATCTGGTGTTAAAGGTTATAAATTATGGAATCCCCAAAGTCGTAAGGTTGTGCTTAGCAGGAATGCTATCTTCAATGAATCTGCTATGTATTATGACAACCTATCTGTTGATGCTCCTATTGAGGGAGAGAAAATATATGTGCAGGTGAAGCACTTGATTGATGCACCAGATGTTGAAAATGTTGTTGTGCAAGATGCACCTATTGCTGAAATTTCTCCAATTATTGATGATTCTTCTATTGTTGAGCATTCTTCTCCAGTTGTGCAGTCTCCACAACATTCTATTGCTGCTGATAGATTTTAGAAAGCAGCCCAAACCTGTTAAAAGGTATATTGAAGAATGCAATGTTGCTTATGCTATGAGTGTTGCAGAAGATATCAAAGGTAATTCGGAACCTTCTAATTATTCTGAGGCTATTACTTCTGCCGATCACAACAATTGGATGACCGATATGCAAGATGAGATGGAGTCACTTGAAAAGAATAGTACTTGAGATTTAGTAAGATTGCCTAAGGATGAGAAACCTGTCCGTTGCAAATGGATTTTCAAAAGAAAGGAGGGTATTTCTCCAAGTGAGCCAACAATGTATAAAGAAAGGTTGGTTGCTAAAGATTATAGCCAGATTCCAGGTATTGATTTTAATGATGTCTTTTCCCCAGTTGTTAAGCATAGTTCTATTCGTACTTTGCTTAGTATTGTTGCCATGCATGATTATGAACTTGAGCAACTAGATGTTAAAATTGCATTCTTACATGAGAAGTTGGAAGAAGACATTTATATGAGCCAACCTGAAAGTTTTGTTAATCCTGGAAAAGAAAACCTTGTTTGCAAGTTAAAGAAATCGTTTTATGGTTTGAAGCAATCTCCTAGACAATGGTACAAGAGATTTGACTATTTTATGCTCTCTCGTGGCTTTAAGCGGTCTGATTATGATAGCTGTGTTTACCTGAAGATTGTTAATGGTTCAGCTATTTATTTGCTGCTTTATGTTGACGATATGTTGATTGCTGCTAAAGAAAAATCAGAAATAACTAAATTGAAGGCACAATTGAGTAAAGAATTTGAGATGAAGGACTTAAGTGAAGCTAAAAAAATTCTTGGTATGGAAATTACTAGAGATAGAAAATCTAGTAAGTTATACCTCGGTCAACGAGGTTATATTGAAAAGGTTCTTCGTCGTTTCAATATGCATAATGAAAAACCAGTGAGTACTCCATTAGCTACACATTTCAGATTATCCTCAGCTTTATGTCCAGAGTCAGATGTTGATATTGAGTACATGTCTAGAGTTCCATATTCCAGTGCAGTTGGTTCTCTTATGTATGCCATGGTTTGTTCTTGTCCTGATTTATCTCAAGCATTGCGTGTTGTTAGTAAATTCATGGCTAATCCTGGTAAGGAGCATTGGAGGGCTGTTCAATGGATTTTCAGATATTTGCGAGGTACGTCTAATGCCTGTTTGCAATTTGGGAAATCTAGAGATGGGCTTGTTGGTTATGTTGATTCTAATTATGCCGGTGATTTGGATAAGAGGAGGTCTCTCACGGGTTATGTTTTCACCATTGGTGGTTGTGCTGTTAGTTGGAAAGCAAGTTTGCATGCTACTGTTGCTCTGTCTACTACAGAAGCTGAATATATGGCTATTTTTGAAGCTTGTAAGGAAGCTATTTGGTTGAGAGGTTTATACGCTGAACTTTGTGGGGTTACTTCTTGCACTACTATACATTGTGATAGCCATTGTGCTATTTGTCTGACTAAAGATCAGATGTTTCATGAAAGGACCAAACACATCGATGTGAGATATCATTTTATTCGAGGTGTTATTGCTGAAGGTGATGTGAAGGTGCTGAAGGTTGACAAAGCATGTTCCTGGAGCTAAGTTTGAGCTATTCTCACGCTTAGTTGATATTACAGTTTAAGTCCTAGTGACTTTTGGCGTCGGTGATTATTTATTATTGAAGTGAGTTGATTGATGATACTTCATTCGCTACAAGATGGAATTCGTCTCAAGGTGGAGTTTGTTGGAATATGATCCGAATTATAACGTGAGTCTTGTGGGGATGCCTGGAGGGCCCACGGTTTGAGTTATGTTTATTAGCGGATTTGTTTCCGTGTTGGACTGCAGTCAGTCCGTCCTATAAATACATCTTGTAAAGACGCACGGGAAGAACACTGACTCATTTTATTCCCTGCGTTCAGTAAACACTCTCCTCATATAGTGAAGATCGCCGGTTGGTGCCCCTGGGTTTTTCCCGCAAGGGTTTTCCACGTAAAAATCTGTGTCTCGTGTTCGATCTTGTTTGATTATTCCCTAACAGGGTGCGTGGTGTGGTTGCTGAGCAGCCGAGGAGGTGCGGGTGCAGGGAACCGCCGGGCGGCCAGCGTGTGCGATGCGGGCAAGTGGGGAAGCGCCGGGGGGCCAGCGTGCGAACGCATGTGAAACGCCAGGCGAGCGTGCGAATGAGCGGGTGGACGAACGATTACCATCCGTACAAAGGGCGGCGGCAGCCTTCACGGCGTTGTGTCGAGGACGCCATCACTGGAGGAGGAGGCGGCCTCGTCGAGCGCCACCTGGTCCGGCCGAATCTGCTCTTTTCGTCAAGTGAGGGCAAGGGCGAGGCGGAGCGAAGCAGTCGGCGAGGAGGAGCAGGAAGTGCCGTCGAGCAGATCCGCCCGGGCGGCGGCGGCCATCACAGCGTGTCGAGGACGCCGTCGCTGCAGGAGGAGGCGGCGGCGGCCTTCACGGTGTGTCGTGGACGTCGTCGCTGCAAGAGGAGGCGGCCTCGTCGAGCATCACCCCGTTCACGGTTCGGCCGATGCGGGAAGTCGGGGAGGCACGCCGAATCCATGGCACGCCGAAGGCTGTGTGGACGATTCCTATTGTCCCTTTTTAGGAGTAGAGATTTAGAGCCATAAATATAAATAATATTTATTTGAAATCTAGTTGCAATGTGAGGTGGTAGTACTACGGTGCAGCACGTGTGTTTGTCACTGCTACAGCTCGGGCGGTGCGGTGGGAGAAACGCGCAGGCAGACTCGATCTCGATCATCAGCTCGCTAAGCTAGGTAGCCAACCACACCACCAATGCCGACGATACGTCGATACCCGACAGCGAGACCTACCATTTCCCTCTGGCAGCACGCGTAGGCACAGGAAGTCAAGTGGACTAGCTAGTGGAGTCTCCCTTCGGGACCAGAGGCCATCATTCATAATAATCAAATTTGTTGGGATTTCTAACACGAAACTCACACACTTGGACAATGACTGGACTTTAGTAGAGTCCATATATAACTTCGATTCGGCATATTAATCTCGGCTAAAGTTGAGCTCGAGTCAATTTTCTTGGGCGCTGAAGGATTGGACCTTTGGTGCTGGTTCATAATACCAATTTCACTAAAGGGGATCTATATTAACACAAATCCGGATTAATGTAGATATCTCTAGTTTGTATTGATAATTAACATCAATAGACTCTTACGGGTTAGTTTAAAAGAAAAGCATCCCATACAATGTCACGTGTGATGTGTAGGTGGGTGAAAAGGCACAAGTCAGTACACGAGATCTAGGGTTTAAATCCCACGAGGCATGAGGTGGTGGGGAGCATTATTTTTTTTTAATCTCGAATGACCTAGCTTTATTCTCGGTTCAAGACAACCGAGACTAAAGAGTCATGCCCTTTAGTCGAGGAACCAAAGGATTAAAAGCCAATGCACAAGACTATCTCCAACAGGAGACCCATTCGGGTACCCAAACTTAAAATGGGTCTCCAGACCTATTTTGGGTGCTAGAGAAGGAATAACCCAAATCTGATTATCGTCTCTCCTAAAAACTCATTTACAAAAAAAGTTGTCTTTTGGATCATGTTGTTGAAGAAGACTAAAAATGAGTATTTAAATTTTTTCCTGTAGCGCTATGCAGAGGACAAATGGGTCTTGTATTTTGAGTTTCGGTTGTTGGAGATAGTCTAAGGTCTTGGGTTCAAATATTACGAGGTGTAGGGTCAGGGACTATTTTTCAAGCCTGAGAAGACTAAAACCTTTTTCCAATCGGATCTTTAGATCTTGTACTAGTGGAAGTATGATGAATGGCTCTTTAATATACTCCTTTCGTACCAGAATACTTTACATTCCCAGATTCTAAAAGGCTCCAAAAAAACTTGATGTTTAAGCTCTTAGCTTATAGTTTGGGCTAATATCTCAGCTTGAGATGATTATTGTAGTTTGCATGTCTCCATGCATTTTCTTAGCGAGGGGTTTATTCCTCCTTACTTAGCATAGTTCACCTTTAATAAATAGGGTACATGGGCAATTCTTGTTGAACACTACTCTATCCCAATAATAAAAATCTAAACATTTAACTATTTTGAGGTGGACGGAGTATTATATAGATATAGAGTCTATTTGAATCTACTATTACTAAAAACTAGCAGGCGTTGTTTGAATCCACGTGCTAATAGCTAGGTGGTTGGATAGTGAGTAAAAGGTGCAAATACACTATTCACTAGTACAGAAATGGGATATGTTCCCGGTTGAGAAACTACCAAATGAAAAGTGGTAGCGATGAAATGAAAGAGGACGAAGTTTGTAACCTTTTGAATCCAACAATGGATGGAGAGAGCAACAGTAGACAGCAGAGGGACGATGGTGCAGCAGTCATGAAGAACAGTCGATCGTGCAGCTGAGGAAGAACAGTTGTGTGCGAGAGTGTGATTTCTCGGGCCAGGGGTTGGAAGGAAGAAGGCAGTGAGTTTTACTCTCGGTTGGAAGCAAAAACCGGCACTAGAACTCGACCTATAGCACCGGCTGGAAGCCCAAACCGGGACTAAAGATTGAGTCCCGATCGCAGCCATGAACCGGGACAATAGAGGCACATTTAGTCCCGGTTTGTTCCAAAACCCGGGACTAAAGATTAAGCCTCCTGCAAAAGCTGACCAAAGAGCCGTTGGACAGAACCTTTAGTCCCGGTTGGAAATCCAAACCGGGACTAAAGGTGGCTTTATTCCCGGACGCAAAATTTGGCGGGACTAAAGCTCCTGAACCAAAAGTCATCTGAAGTAGTGATTAGCACATATTAGTAACTCAAAACATGCTAATATTAATTTTCTAGAAGTAATAGTTAGCGGCCCTCTAGTTTTAGCTGTTAATGTTTAGTCCAATAAATCCAATGCAAACAGACCTATAGGTGTCCTAAATAGCTATCTAGGGGCCGGATGTGGTACCGGTGAGCTCTCATAGACTTACTCCAACTTGACAACTTTCCTGGAGTCAGTCTAGTTAGCTATCTACTTCTGATTGTCGATCAATTATCTTTTATCCTGTAAGAAATAAATTATATTTCTACCTTTGACCACACCTTTGGGGGACAGACATCTAGACGGTGTTCTAGCAAAGCGTGTTGGGACAAAGAATCTTGTGGGCGAAAATCCAAAGACAGTCAAAATAAATAAACCGTACGTGTTTTGCTTGACCTCAGCTCGATGGATTACGTGATTAACCAGTGTTCTAAACATTTGAATAAACCGTTTAAAACCAAAATAATATGCTCTGGCTTCCAAGTGATGCCACGCTACACGCCGTATGACACTGACGTTGACCATATGAACAAGCTAGAAAGTGCATCCAATAATTGATCAGGACATCTACTCTGTAGTAGTGCACGCATAGTTCAATGGACAAAGACATCGTTGTCAATACCAATGTTCCATCCGAGCAACTTTGACATAAAAGTCATTACGAGATAGCTCCTATGATTGCACAATGAACTCGCAAAACGCTTTTTGACTTGTCAAGACGTTGTGAAAGGACAACTAGTGAATGGAGGTATATATATTAGCAAGAACATGATGAGTAGATGGATCGACTGATGAAAATTATCCTTTTATATATATATATATATATATATATATATATATTCCTACACATTAAATACAAAATGTTCATCAGCGAAAAGTTACATAGTGTTCAACCCTACTAAAGTGTTCCAACCTGTTTGGTGAAGACAGATCGTTTATGGGCAAGTCCAATGTAAACATGCATGCACGGTACTAATATATATAACCGAAGATCTCAACAGGATCCATCAACTTGTGTACCACCTTTTTATCTGTTTGTTCAAAGTACGGAAGCTTATGTAATATGAATGCACATGCACTCCTTAAGATAAATATATATATATCTAGCTATCTAGACCGATGGACACAGCAATCCTATATATTTTTCTTCCCTGCCTACACTGCAGTTTGCTATCGCTCTTTTTATACATCCAATGATGAGATATCGGGGCTATTAAAACTTACTCGCATCCGGAAGCACCACAGAATTTTGGGCTCCGTAGCTTCCTCTCGTGGCGACACATATACCTGTGTGTTTTTTGCAAAAACGTCCTTTAATATTTAGAAAAACAACCCGCCGTCCATTCTATCCCCTCTAAACAGCATTCGCGTTATAACATTTTATGACCTGAACCCTCTTGTAAATTTTATTTCGACGCGAAGAAGGAAAAATTCGATAGCTTAACTATTTTGCAGAAATCCCCTTAACATTTTGCAGAGAAACGCCCTCGCAGAAGCGTACCCCAAGTCCCCTCGGCCCTCGCTAGGGCGATGCCCATCTCATCTCTGGTCTCTCCCTCCTTTTCTCTCTCCCCATCGCTGCCGCAGCACAATACTTGCCGCGCACGCCTCCCTGCTGGCCACCGTCGCTAGAGAGCGAGGTCCCGCAGTTCGTTTATGGCTGCCGTCGCCCCACCCACGAGAGCTCCTCTCCTCCGTGGCTCTCTCTCCCCCGCCCTTCCCCCCTTCTCCCTCTTCCATTTGTCGCCGAGCTCTAGCTTGTTCATCATCTCCAACATAGATCGAACCCCACCAGGCCCCGATCTACTCCGACTGGCACCAGATCTACGCCTCTCTACGCTCGCGGCAACTGCGCCGCCACGGGGCACACACACCATGCTCCCTCTCTCCTATCTACTGCAGCCATCGCCTCCCTCCACTTCGCGAGATCCAGGACCGGCCGATCCGATGGCGTATCCGAGCTTAGTCGAGCCCGAGAACACTGGGCTAGCGAGCACGGCGGACCGTGCCTCGTCGCCTACACGAGGAGGTATCCCAACGCACAAATATCTGTCATCAACCTCGCTGACCCCAACTTCAACACCTTCGTCATCCCTCACCGAGACAGTGAGCAGCTGGGACTTCTGACCTCGGGGCATGATACTAGCGCGTGGTGGGCGGCCCGGATCCAATGGCGGACAGGCAGCCTTGTTACGTGCGCTCACCAGCGTCCTCCTTCATCAACTAGCACCATCGGACTCGCCAGAGGTGAGATGCTCGCACGCTGCCTCCTCCTGGACATCAACTTCTATAGCTGGGTCAGTACATTACTCATATATATATTGCGAGATAGACTTTGCATATTAGAAGTAACTGCTGCAAGTTGCAGCAAATGCCCGAGTCTAGAGCTTGCAGCAAACGCCTGCGTCTAATGGTCCTCGAGGATTTATATTCTGATCTGATTTAGGAGGATTTATATTCTGATATGATTTACTTGCAAACAAGTGTATGCAACCAACTTGGATTGTTGTTTACAAAATTATCAAGTCCTTTCTGGTTCTGCCCATGCCATGTAACTTTTGAAATGGTTGGTTTTGCATGGCAGTGCATCGCGCTTCTGCAGCACTCCATCACAAAACTGCAGTAGATCTTAGTTAGACAAATAAGCACTCATGACTCAAGATAAAAATAAATCAAGCCCTTCCCTATAGACCTGTACAGCCAATCGTTAATTTACCATTGCCCTTTATTGTTACCTTTGGATCGGTACATGTAGTTGATACAACATTAGAATTGCTATCGATGATGAGATCCTCTCCTGCTTTCTTGCTCTGTGTTTGTTCTCATCCCCTATGCTCCCTGCATCTCCTTATCTGTAGCTGCTTACCAATCGTTCTCTCGCTGCTCTGCTTCTTTCAGAGCACTAGAGTCCAGGGACAATGGAGAAAACGTCCATGCTCGAACTCTCCTCTGTGTTTGGGTATCAGAGGATTTTGGTGGTGTCACCTGGACCTCGGTGAGGAGCGCTAAGAAGCCACTGCTGTAGCGGTCTTGGCCTTGTCAAAGATATCGTCTACTACGGTGAGACCTGTGGCTTACACCCGTTGCTCTGACAAACCTCATCTTTGAAGTACAAAGGCATGGATTCCTTATTAATTTGACGATTTCCTAGCTTTATGTGCACATAGAATGACTAGCGCCTCGTGAAGTGGATGTTGGAGGATCACCCATCCATCGTCCCCTCCACTTCCCCCTTGTTGAGAATTGAGGTCCCCTGGACATTGAATTGCATTATTTGCACCACGAGGTTCTACGTTGGAACCCAGGAGGTCTCTGTAGAGGAGGACAGGAGGTGAGCTTTTCTTTTGATAGACTTTCCATTAGTATTTCATATTCTGCCGCTGTAACTATTTTTCTCCTTTTGTTTTGTGTATATTCATTTGGTCTTGTTGTTATTCATCTGCTCATCTAATTAAGATACTATTGTCTAAATGCAAGGCACGTACTCTCTAATTCTCAAAAGAACTAAATATGCAATTGAGTCCTTTCAGTCTTATATGCATACTCTTCAGAGATCAGATAAGTACATATGTTGCTATTATTGTCTCGACACAGTTTTTTTTTGGCTCTTCTATGTTGTCACAAGCTGGATTAGATTAGTCACACCATGCAAATGATTCTGAGATGAAGTCGTTATTTTCCTCTGTTAGAGCATTTTGCTATTTGTTGCATGATGAATAATGCATGTCTCTTCACTCATTTTTTTTTTATATATATATATATATATATATATATAATATATATATATATATATATATATATATATATATGAAATCATGTTCTTTCGTAAGAAAAAGATCATGTAATGCAGAAGTGCAGGCAGCTGGGCACTAGGGTCATGGGTGAGCTTCCCACTTGGTGACTTTGTGGAGTTTGCAGGTTATTACTATTCACTTTCTTGGTTCAAAAGCACACCAACTTAGTAAAGTTATATTTTAAATAAATGATTCGTGATATTTATTTATGCTTCTGCCGAGTGTACAAGCTCAATTTTGCCAAACTACATTCTATGTAAGCATGGACCAGGACACTGGAGTCAGGATCCCCAATATCTTCGTCTTCCCCCACTACAAGCTCTCCTCCAAGATCCACCACCTACAGCAGGACCTCTGCAAGAAAATGCTCCCATACTGTGCTAAAATGTCTAGGCCCATCCCTAATTTCCTATCCATGTGCCCTACTAGATGACATTAGAACTTGATTAATGATTGCACTTATTCAATTACATAAATTCTGGTGTGCTCTGCTTGAAACAGTGCCCAGGCATGTCAGCTACAGAGTGAACAATGCTTCTGAAACTTGAATTTATCTGAAACTTAGTGAATTCTAATTGCTACAGTGTGCAAAAACAGAGTGAAAGTTGTTATCGCCGTGTGCAAGCTTAGGGGATGAGAACTTATCTGAAATTCAGTGTTTTATCTGAACACAGTCTGAAAGTTATTATCTGAACAATGCTACAGAGTGAACAAGAATTTATCTGAAACTTGTTTTTGCATCACTGTTTTTGTACAGGCCAATTCCTTTCCACTAGGCAGTAATAACTTATGTTGTTTTCCTATTGTCATGCAATATTTTTCCCTACTGCTTTTCTATAAAAAAATTGCGTGGATTCTAATTGCTTGTGCCTGCCCTTACCAGCTCCATCAATTTATTTATTACCTCTGGTGGAGAAATTGAAAAAAAAAAACTACAAGCAGAAGCATTTAATATATGGACAGGGAATCAAACATTTGTGAAATGAAACTCTGATATAGCAGCTCTGTCGGTTCACTTAGCTCAAGTGGAAAATTGTTTTTTTTCTTAATGATGCTCTGATATAGCAGTTCTATACTTGGGAATTTGTGGATTTGATCCTGATATATTTCTCCAAACTCAGTGACGATATGAAGTTATGTAGACGGTAACAAATGAATGTATTTTTATCAATGTATTCCGTATGTGCTTACTGGTTAGATCCTAGATATTGGTTGTTTTGCGTGTGTGTGACGTAACCTAATGCCATTGCAAGGTATCCACACGACCACTCCTTTACAGATGGTTGCAGATGGTAACAGTCTAATATCGCACAAACCAACTGAGCAAGTAATCACATAATCCTTTCATGTTACTGTTGATGAAACCAAACAACACCTCTTACTTATTATCTACTAATAGGTTGTTGTCTTCAATTCATTGTAGGGCACCCGAAGGGCGCCTCATGTTCTAGTTAAATTAAAACCCACTCGAATTTGGAGAATTGGTGGCTCATTTGCTCGCCGACACGCGTCATTGTCCTTTTTACGTAAAAGCCCTCCAATGTTTTGGAAACTAACCCGCAGTCCACTCTGTCGTTCTCAAACAGTACACACGTTGGAATATTTTTCGTATAAACCCCTATTGTAAATTTAATTCTAACACGAAGAAGAGAAAATTCGAGAACTGACTCATTTTTCACGTACCCCTGGGTATTTTGTAGAGAGACCCTCCACCCAACCCGAATGGCTGAACCCTAACCCCCTCCTCATTCCTCTCTTCTCCCGACCGCTAGCCGTCAATGTCGCTTGTGTATCGCCGCGGGAGCTTCCCAGTTCCTCGTCCTTCCATTTCACAAAGGCAACCTGCAATCCAACTCATCCGGTTTCTCCTTTCTTCTCTCCTGGCCGCAGTCGCCACCACTGCATCTGCGTCACAAGGGCTTTACTAATGCTCCATATTTATAGACTAAGTGTCACATTCAAGGTGTTTGATGCAATGCCTTAGAGGAAGGCCAGATGCTGCATTCAAGTTGTTTGAATAAAGTATCTTGTAATGCCTCTGGTTGGTACAATTAATTTAGGTAAAGTTCTAGATTAGATGTTCTCCAACATCCATGACTGATCAAGTGACCATTCCTCATGCTGCATTTTGCATTGTCAATATCCCTAGCTAAGCATTTTTCATGCTGCAGTTTAGATGTTTCTGAAAGATATGTGACCATGCATGTTATTATATGCTTGCTGAACACAGCCTGCAGCATTGACTGAATTTACTGTTGTTCACACCATCTATGATCTCTTTAATCACCCATTTATCCTATGTTGACTATCAATATACCTTACTGCATATATAGGTTGCCAAAAGTATTCATTTATAGTGCAAAACGCATTGTCTGCAGCATAAAGGGCTTATGTCCATGCATAGGTACCTACAGCGACACTAGAGCAAATGGTTCACAAGCAATGGCTCGGTGGTGATAAACATGCAAAGGAATAATTCTAGAAGATATGCCTTCCCCCTCATTGATATATCCCGTTTTGCACATATTTGTTTCCCATTAATGCCTTTTGGACCTTAATGGATGGCGTGGTTGCCAGAACCAGCTTCATAGTTCTGGTTCATGAGATGCGGACGCAGGGTTCATAAATTCAGTGGTTCAAGATGATGTCGAAGGGGGTATTTAGTAACTCCAAACCAAAAGGTTGAAGGTGGTAGATTTTTCTTATTTGCACATATAGTTAGTTATTACTTGTGGGTGATGCCCCTTCAATTTTCTGGTGTTGGACTAAATATTGGTGATGTGCTTGATCTTGGGTACAAATGATATAGTGAAAATGGCAATGGCTATAAATAGCAATGTATGTACTTTATATAATTATATAATTATATATTAATGTTACCATTCAAAATACAATGTTATGTTTGTTGAGTACTTAGCTTTTGTTCTTCAAGACATTGTAGGGCGCCCAAAGGGCGCTCAATGTTCTAGTTGTATACAAAGAGACAACACATACATGGCATAACCGGCCTTCTCTTCACAATAGATGATCTGATAGTTCGTCATGGTCTAAGAAAACTGCCGCGGCTAAAGTCATGGATTAGGTGTGGGATCGGAAGGTGCGGACAAGTTTGTTGCAAAGAGGAGGTTTAGAACTTTGCTGTTGAAACGTAGTAGTTTATCATTACTTTTCAGGGAGAGGATAGAAGATGCTACAGATCAAATTGTCAAAAAGGTCGAGGCAACTTGCGTTTGGCATCCATGCATCCATCTTTCGTCAAACTGATCAAGCATCATATATACGACTCCTAAAAAATATAAAGCTTACAGAAAAAGGGGCAAACATATATATTATATGAAGTGATCAACAAGTGAGAACAAATAAGTACGGTGGCACCTTATGGTTATGCCGTACTCTTCTTAGAAGAATAGAATGGCCGTCCAAGGTCTGTGGTTTTCGTTCCTTCAATCGAACGCATGCTGTGCATTATTTGATTATATATTCAATGTATTTTCTTGAAGTATAACAATACAACAATATGGACATCAGTGTAAATTTGCACCACTTAATCATCAGCTTCGATTTCAGTTTTGTCAACCGAGGTGGACATCGTCAGTGGTCCTTCTAACTGACACGGCCCTCGTAAGGCGCCTGACTCTGAAAATGGCCTCTTTTTTAGAGCCGGATCACCATAAATCGGTTTTAAGAGGAGGGTTATTTTACAACCGTCTCCGTTAATGGATTTAACCGAGGTGCACCCACTCTAAACCCTAACTGTATAATCACAACTCCCTCTATCTCACCTCTCCAATGGCAGTGAATCGGCCTTATAACTGAGCAGGCATAGTGTCGGTGTTTAGAAACTACCAACGAGTAAATTTATACGCATGTTGGATTTCGAATGGTGAGACAAAGAGACAAGAGGTTTATACTGGTTCGGGCAAGAAATCCCTACGTCCAGTGTGCAGCTGCTCGTGTTCCTTACCTCTGCTTGGAGGGGGTATACAAGCTGGGTCGAGAGAGGGAGTGTGTGTCCCAAGTCTCTGAATGCTTCGGCGAGTGAGTGTGTTCTAGCTCTGTTGTTTGATGATCGGCGTTGTCCTCCCTGACTTTCCTTTTATAGTCTCAAGGAGCCCAGGGGAGTTACAAGCGTGTGCCGAGAAGGATCTACGTAAGAGGTTGTGCCTTGTCCTTGTTTCCTTTAGGAAGAATAGTGGACACTCATAATACTATATTCCACTACTACAGAACACACCTTTGGCTGATTTCCAAAATCGGCTTTAGCCCCGGTGAAAATTGCGCCCGGGGTTAACGGTCCACCTTTAGCCCCGGTACGTTGGTATTACCAACCCGGGTTAAACCTTTAGCCCCGGTTTAAGGCACAAACTGAGGCTATTTCTAGGCCTTTAGTCACGGCTTGTTCTATGGACCGGGACTAAAGGTCCCCCTATTTGAACTCTCTTCCTCCCCTGCCCGAGCCTGAGAGCTCATTTCTTCCTCTCTGTTCTTGTTTGTTCTTGGTGTGTTCTTCATCTCCTCTTCAGCCATGCTTCATTTGATCACTTCTACGCCTCCATCAACTTGTTGAAAGGTTACTATATTCAACCTCTCACTTCTAGCCTCCATAGAGCTGGTCTATATGTGATTTTTCTTTATGATTCCCGTTTTTTTGCCATTTTAAGCTTTATTCACTTGACATTGTTTGAATATTTTGAACAAGGCAACTAAAACTAGTATTCTAAGTATACACCTTTCATTTCTAGGGTATTATATGTTCCACATTTCAAGATTAGTTTAGCTTAGTTTGAGAAATATAGATTTTTAGGATATTATTAAATGATGAATTTATGGTGGATTGTTCTTGATTTATATATATGCCACTTGAGCTCAAAATAATTATATATTTAGATGAAGAAGTTAGCTACCTAGAATACTTTAGTTGTATACATGGCACATTTGATGATTTTAGAGAAATGTAAATTTTAGTTGTTTTATTTTCTTTGTTTTAGAATATGAGGAATTTATAATATCTAGTTTGAAAAATTAGTATAGAGAGTAGATGACAACTACTTCGGGGTACTCGGCCTCTGATCGGGTTCCAAAGAGACTAAGGCTAGACCTCCCTCTCATTACCTGTGGCAAGTGTATGCAAAAGAATGTGAAAGAGTACCGAGTGGGGAAGGCGGGGCCCAACAACGGTCGGATCTTCTATAAGTGTCCAGATCGCAATGTGAGTTATATATTTGGTCTCATTTGATGGTTATGGTTAATTTGTATCTATATTTCCTGATGATTTTGATTAAAATGTTGATTTTTTATTTCTATTTTCAGTGGGATGGCACTGGATGCCGCAGCTGGTACTTTGAGGAAGATTATGTTAAACATGTGGCGGAGGCTACGAAGGCTGATGAGGCAGCGAGCCAGCTCCAGGAGCTTGTCGATGTTGAACAGACGAATAATGATTTGTCTGCTTTAGTTGCGATTGGTCGGGAGATCATTATGCTACTGAAGTGCATTTTAGGTTTTCTGTGTATAGTGTTAGCGGTCTTAGCATACGTTATGTCGAGGCTTTCGTAGAGCATACATTAGTCTTTGTGTGACTCAGAAATGACACATGATGGTGTTTCATCTCATGTTATTTTAATGCAAACCTTTCGGTATTTTTATAATTTCATTTTTGACCAAAATAAGAAATTTAATTATGTTTTGGGTCATATAATGCAGACGATAACACACGATTGGATGTACAATGTAGATCGTCGCTCCAAAGAGTTGACTGATGACGTGCATGATTTCTTAAGAGCGCTGAGGCAAACAAGCGAGATGGTAATTTCATGTGTTGTCCATGCACCTTGTGCAAGAATTTGAAGGAATATTGTAGCTCAGGGACTCTTCATTCACACTTGTTGAAGTCGGGTTTCATGTCAAACTATATTTGTTGGACCAAGCATGGAGAAACCGGAATTATGATGAAAGAAGATGAAGAAGAGCAATTGGACCCTGACGACATTATTGCTCAATATGGTGACTTCAATGATACTGCAATGGTGGAAGGAGAAGAAGAGGCAGGGGCAGAGGACACACTCTCTGAAGATGATGGTCTTGGTGAAGTCATTTGTGATGCACAAAGAGATTGTGAAAGTGAAAAAGAGAAAGCTAAGTTTGACTGCATGCTAGAGGATCACAAGAAACTACTATACCCGAGCACCGAAATTGGCAAAATAAGTTGGGTACAACACTGGAGAAAAGAAGAAAGAAAGAAGAAATTAGAAAGATCAGAAAAAGAAAGAAGAA